>CM062812.1:403905986-406305986 GCA_031772625.1 Pinus tabuliformis | reverse complement strand
CAAGACAAGAGGACACCAGATTTGGTTGATGCTAGGGAAAAACTACAATGTTGGGAAAACCCTTTGATCAATTTTTATTATAATTATATCAAAAGTTCAATAGGGAGACAGTACAAAATTCAAATTGACTTTCCCAATTCAAAGTCAAAACAATCCTGCCAATTTATGCAGTCAAAATTCATCCCTAACTAGAAAGTGAATGTTGGTCAAATCAACAATAAATCATCCTGAAAATAGCTCAACCTTCCCCAGTCAAAATCTACCTAGTGAGGAAGTCAAAGTCAGCCTAAAACAACGCGGTCAAACATGGTGAAAGGAGAGAGGAAAACTATTATAATTTTTTACGCTCAAATTGCAATCAACCATGACAACGACCCATCCAAATGTTGATAAAGGCAATAGAGCATCCCTTGAATCTCATAATAAATGGGAACATCTACAGATGAGGTTATCCTTTAATTTTATCTCATGTATATGGAAAAGCTATCAGATGTTATTAGGAAGAGGAAGGTCATTATGATTAGTTTCAACTCGACGCACATGTAAACCCACTTTGAATGCACCAAGGGGGATCTGAAGGACAACATCCAATGCTCTTCTGTGTATGTGATTAAACAAAATGACCCCCTTTCATTTGCATGAATTGTTTCTAGTAAAAATCCATGTTAGAGTCGAGACCCTAAAAAGATGAAGTCTATGTACATTGAATGTATTGTCTATAAATAACCTCTCTAACAACCTAACAAAAACATACAATGATGTCATTTACATTGGAGCTAGTGTAAATCACTTGAATTATGTTACAACTTTAATCGCTCCCCCACAAAAATGTGCCATGCTTCCTTTGTAGAAATTCGATCGTAGATCAACAAATTATGAAATATACTAGAGCAAAATACAAGATCTACTTCTACAACAAACTTGCAGAAGTTTAATCATTTTTGAGAAAAATCAAATAGAACACATATAATAGAGAATGAGAAAGCAATCATAGGTTAACACAAAAGAATAATATGGGGAAAGCGTCAACTAAAATCCCCAATCTCTGTATTATCATACAAGTGGAAATCTTGTTCAAGTTACAAAATGAATCAGCTCTCAAGCTATCCTGCTCTCTCTGCAATCAAACAATACTTCTCATAGATATTCAAAGGCTCTCACAAACTTCTACTCTACCCTCCAAGCCTCCTATTTACTTGTGCAGTTTTTCCTAGGGTCCAGTGCTTCCACTTGTGTGAATTCCCACCTCACACTACTCACTTGGCTCAGAAATAACTGCACAAACCTGAAGGAGATGAATCCTTCTGCATGGATGACTTTCCTCTATAGGAAACATTCATCTAACTGATAGTACATTTTCCCTCCTCTGATCTCAACTGGGTCTCTAACAAAAATGACATGCATGAGTTATTTATGCGACAATATTCAATTATCTGAACTACAACAGTTACATACATGCAAGCATTAAATAACTGAACTCACAATTAATTCAATAAACTATTTGAATTAATCTAACTGGACTTGTCTCAGTTAACTGAGCCAACTAATTACAACTCAATATTACAAATCATCCTTATCTCTTTAACTAATGGATAAATTCCTCAATCAATGGAGAAACTATTGCATGTCCCCACATAGACTTCATGTTTGATTTTCTACAACTAGTTAACTCAAGATGAATTAATTAATTATTTTACAAACAACTACTAAGATCAAATTCGAATTTTACTTCTCAATTTTAGTTCAGGGACTAACTAAAATAGGAATCTATCCCAAATTGCTATTTTTTAGCAATGTTATTTATAGCACTTCCATTTCTCATTCCTTCCTGTTATGTCCAACACTAATACCAAAACTGCTATTTATAGCAATGCTATTTTTAGCACTTCTATTTTTAGCATTTCTTGATCCCATTTTCAAAACTTCCTCTCAACAAGAAAGGCATTCAACTTGAACCCAATCCTAAACCTTTGGAATGTTCTGCATGCAAAACTTCTCCCAAGTGTAGTTGCTCCAACAACTCTAGAAACAAAAAAAATCTCCCAATTGACCTCCCTGTTGGGCTAGAAACATACTCTAACACTGAAGCTCTCTCTACCACTGACAAGTGCTCCCTCTCTAACCTCTGATATGCTGCAACACTCCATGCATCTCACACTGTTACACAACTCTTTGTGCCATCCTGCACTGGTGCAACACTCCTGTGCCTCTTGCATTATTGCACGTTGCTATCTCTACACTGTCTTGGGACTTTTTCACTGTAGCTCTCTCTACCATTCCATCCACATTTGTCTCTAGCCACTTAGCTAGTCTTGCTACTCCTCATCAAGGCTCCCATAGCAAGGTCTAATCAAAGAGGTTGGGTACCTAAATGATCTTGCCCCTATTCCAGCCTTCTTGGTACTGTCACTCCACATCACCCCACCTCCCACCTGCAAGTATGGATGCATGTGATCCCTCTACCCACCCAGCTCAAAATTTCCCCATATGGGAGGTCTCTGCATGAGTCAATGTCTCCACTCGATCTCCTCTTGGATTCGTTGTGGCTACTCTACAACCTCCTGAAGCTACTTCACCAAATGTGGCTTCTCCACAATTGTCTGAGACTTCTTCTGGCACTGCACGTTGAGAGGTAGTTTACTCTCCCTCTCAACCACCAAGTCTCCAACAGTTGCCTTGCTACTCAAGGATTTGCATGCATTTTGAACCTCAAGAGCATATAGGGTCTTGACTCGTGAACCAATCTTCTTCACCTATCTCATGGTGATGTATTGAAGGAAAACCTTTCCCTTACTGAAGGATACATCATAACCCTTGTCTTCCAGCATGGCGATTGACACCAAATTTTTCCTTAGTCCTGGTACATACTTGACATCGGTCAAGGTAATGTGAGCTCCGTGCTCCCTCTGAAAAGTAACCGTGCCTACACCTGAGACACTATACTTTTCATCATTACCCATCGCTATGAGTATCTAGAGATCTTTCTCCTCTAAGGTGCTGAACAAACTCTTATCACCAGTCATGTGGATAGAAGCTCCACTATCAAGAAACCAACCACTTCCCACCATGGATGAAACCATGCATGCGAAAAGTGTGAAATCCAACTCGAACTGTGAGGCCAGTGCCTCACCTTCTGATCTTTCCACGGATCCCTTCTCGGATTTCCTCAGTGGACAATTTGTAGCAAAATGGCCCACTTCATGACAACGAATGCATCACACTTTCTATTTTTCAAACTTCTTCCCACCATGGAAAGAACTGGATTTGGGATAAGAATCCTTCTCCTTCCCTTTCTTTGCCTTACTCGCTAAGGAGCAATTTTCTTCATCTTCCTTGGATGAAGAAGATCCATCTCTAGTTCTTCTCCATATCTCCTCCTGCATCAGATCCCACCAAATTCGTTCCCAATCTGGCAGTTTCTCTCTTCTATTTACCGAGTCTTGGTAGCTACGCCAACTCTTAGGAATACCAAGGAGTGCAAGACTCACCATGTCATCATCGCCGGTCATGATCCCTACACTTCCAAGCTCATCCCTATAGGTGGTGAGCTTGCTTAGATATGTAGAGATCATGTCACCCTTTTCACACTTGATTTTCTGAAGCTTGTCTTTCAGTGTCAGCTTCCTCTAATCATTGTTGTTCTGATATAGATCTTTTAATGTTTTCCACATCAAAAATGGTGTCTCCTTCCCATGGAGGCTCGAGATAATGCGGTCTCAAACTCCCTAAAGGAGGATTGTCCTTGCTGTAGCCACACATTTATTCCATTTCGCCAATTGAGTAGCATCAGTCGGCTTGGGGACTTCATGATCAATGAAGTCCTTTAGATCATTATCCTCTAATACTGCATCGATGCAATCCTTCCAGGCTATATAACTCGAGCTGCCATCAAGGGCATACTTGAGTCTTAAACCGTTGAATGCCATTGGTGAAATTGAGATGCGATAAGAACTCGATTTCTATATTCAAGAACCTCAAACTTCAAAATTCTCCCTTCTTGTATACTGTTCTTCACCTTGATCACATTTTCTCTTATACCATGTACAAATTTCCACTGTATATCAACAGATTATACAATATACTAAATCAAAATACAAGATCTACTTCTACAACAAACTTGCAGAAGCTTAATCGTTTTTTAGCAAGATCAAATAGAACACATATAACAGAGAATGAGAAAGCAATCACACATGAACATAGCATATTTCTATGTGGAAAGCCTCAGCTAAAACCTCAATCTTTGTATTATCATACAAGTGGAAATCTTGTTCAAGTTACAAAAAGAATCAGCTCTCGAGCTATCCTACTCTCTCTGTAATCAAACAATACTGATCATAGACAGTAAAAGCTCTAATAACCTTCTCCTCTGCCCTCCAAGCCTCCCATTTCCTTGCACAATTTTTCCCAGGGTCCAATGCTTCCACTTGTGTGAATTCCCACCTCACACTGCTCACTTGGCTTAGAAATAACTGCACAAACCTCAAGGAGATGAATCCTTTTGCATGGATGAGTTTCCTTTATAGGAAAAAGTCATCCAACTGATAGTACACTTTCCCTTCTCTGATCTCAACTCGGTCTCTGACAGAACTGACATGCATGAGTTATTTATGAGAGAATATTCAGTTATATGAAGTGCAATAGTTACATGCATGCAAGCATTAACTAACTGAACTCACAATTAATTCAACAAACTATTTGAATTAATCTAACTAGACTTGACTCAGTTAACTGAGCCAACTAATTACAACTCAATATTACAACTCATCCTTATATCTTTAACTGATGGATAAATTCCTCAATCAATGGAGACATTGTTGCATGTCCCCATATAGACTTCATGTTTGATTTTCTACAACTAATTAACTCAAGATGAATTAATTAATTATTTTACAAACAACTGCTAAGATCAAATTCGAATTTTACTTCTCAATTTTAGTTCAAGGACTAACTAAAATAGGAATCTATCCCATACTGCTATTTTTTAGCAATGCTATTTATATCACTTCCATTTTTCATTCCTTTCTGCTATGTCCAACACTGGTACCCAAACTGCTATTTATAGCAATGTTATTTTTAGCACTTCTATTTTTAGCATTTCTTGTTTCCATTTTCAACATCCTTGTTAATGATGCTTCAACCTTATTGGAGAAAAACCTCACAATGTAAAACAAATTTAAAGATGATGTAACTTTAATAATGCCCCACATTCACCACCTAACTCACCATTCATGGCTAATTTAAGGCTAGTTAAAGCATTGATGTAGATAATAGCATTTTATTTTCTCTTATGTATATTATCCTACATTGACACAATTGATTTTAGAGGTTAAGGACATAAGATTTAGGGGATTTAGGTGTCAGTGGTTAAGGGGATAGCAGTTGAGGTGTTTAGGTGGTGAAGTGTTAAGAGTTAAGGGTTATAGGTTAAGAGGATAAGGAGTTATGGATTAGGAGCTGGTTCATGGATTATACATTAGGGGTTATTAGCTTCTTAAAATTTAATGAGTCAATCAGTTTACGGGGTATGAGTTGTGAGTCTATGGGTTAAGGGATTATGGATTGGGAGTTAAGGGGATAGAGAATTTAGTGGTTATGGGTTAAGAGCTTATGGTTTGTGATAATTGGACTCCTAATCCCCTTATCACCACTTTTGGGGGTTCCCTTATCAATTTCTCTTGCAACCTTCCCTCTAGGTCCCTTAGACCCTATGAAATTAAGTCCTAAGCCCCCTTATTATTCTCTAGTGCTAGGATTATAGATCCTAGTAAACCATGCTTTTACCTCCGACTTATACCATCCATGCTAACCTTGTGTCATCTTGCCCTATTTAATACACCATAACATACACCCCCACACACCTTTTTGATCCAAAATGGTTCCAGGAAACCCTCTAAGTCTTGAAAAATCAAAACTATCGCAAAAGGACGAACCTTTAAAAATGGCGGATTACACAATTAGGAGCAAAAAACACAAGGAAACAATGAAAAACAGGTCTATCGGAGGCTTGGACAGTGATGCACAGGAGCCGTTGGATCTGGCCGATCAACGGTCGAGATCTGATTGGCATATCGCAATTGGTGGAGGCTTTCGGAGGCTACCACAGACTTATTGCGACAACGATCAGTGTGGTTAACAAGGACCTTTGATCAAGCGTGCAAATCAACGACCCAAGCTGAATCGCAATATCACGTCAGCAGCCCATAGAGGAGCACTTACCAAAGGCCTGGGGCTTATGCGATATGCGATTGCAACAAGTCGCATCGCAATATCATGTCAGAGCATTACAGAGGAACGGGACTATAAATATATATATATATAGATAGATATATATATATATATATATATATAGATAGATATATATATATATATATATATATATATATATATATATATATATATATATATAGATATATATATATATATATATATATATATATATATATATATATATATGTGATGTAGTGGCCGGACCCGACGGAATTATGAACCAAATTTAATATATATTGAGTTTCGTAAAACGACATTTTTCTATGTATTTTTGCATTTTCGTTAAATGAACGAAATGCGAAGGGAATGTACTAATGCGATGAAATCAGACCCAAAAGGGCTTGTAAATGCATTTGCATAAAATTTCAAGTCTGTCATAAAGCCATTTTGTGATTTTTTCATTGTTTTAATGTATTTTTCAAATACAAAGGGAAACTTGGAAATGAGCGGGATTTCAGGCTGGCTGTAGGCGGTAAGCGGTTTTGGCCAGGCTTCGCCCGAGCCCATACACTGGCTGCCACGTGGCTAGGTGCTAGAGAGAGAAAACCACCCTTTTCGGGCGGGTAATCCCCATGCGTGTTAGCCACCTGAAATCAATAATAGTCGTTGATCAACAATTACTTACAATGGTGCCTAAAGATGAATCCAAAAGGATATAAGGTGGAATTAATGATTTTTAACGTCCGATAGACTGCATTTGGGCAGATTTCTATAGGTTTTGTTGTGTATTCTCTATGTAAACAGATAATGACCATTTTTGGGATTTCAAAGGCACTAATGGTCCATTCCATTACAGAACAGGTGGCCACCATCCCTGAAGGTGTTTAGCAATGATTGCTAATGCTCAGAGGTGGATTTGAGTAGACAGAGTCTGGAAGCCAGAGAGCCTAGAAGAGGAAATGAACTGAGAGTGCAGATTGGCTTTAAAAGCTATAGAATGATAGAGACAAAGGCAAGTAGTGCTGAGACAGAGATAAAACAGAGCCAGAGAAGGACAGAAAGAGTCTGTGTACTCAGAGAGGATTGAGGGATTCAAGAAAACTCCTGCGATTTTGTATATATGGTGTTGAGACTCAAATTGAGCTCACATTTGTAAAACTCTACTCTTGAAGACATAATAGAGAGGTCACCACTAAAGGCTGGACCAGGAGATGTAGCCCAAGAGTTTTGGGTGAACTCCATATTAAACTTGTTGTGCTGATGTGTGTTTGTCTATTATGTTTCTTTAACTGCTTCCTTATCTATGTTATTCGCAATCTTATCGATCCATTGCACTAAGTAACATAGGCAAATCCATGCACATGAGTTTGCAATACCTAAATATTAGTCTAAGATCTCATTTATAGATCATGTGGTATCAGAGTTTTAGGTTTGCTAAGGTTAGACAAGGTTGTGCTGGATTGTTGAATGCTAACTAGGTCAAAGCTCAAATTCGAATAAGCAGAACTGGTTGAGGCTAATCCATGAATTGGAAGAGTCTATCCTAGGAGGAAAATGGCAAACCAAGTTCCATTAAAATCAAAATCTCAATTCATGGACAATTTCATGACCATGAGAGCCATCGTAGAAGAGATGTATGGAGAATTCAAGAAGGGTCAAGGTGAAAGCACTTCGACACCCACATAAGATAAAGGAGTAGAAGAACCTTCTCTAGATGCCCCAGAGGGAAAAGGGAAAGGGGAAAAGCTTCCTCCATCATCTCCTCCACCATCACCTCCATCATCCTCATCTCCTAGCTCTGAAAAGCAAAAGAAGAAAACATCTTTGATTAAATTAGATGTATTTGCCAATCTATGATTATTTGTCAATCTATGATGGAGAATTAAATGCAGAAAAGCTAGATAACTAGATTAGACAGATTTATCTATATTGCAGAGTGTAGAAAATCGATTCAGAAAGGAGAAAGATTCAGCTGGCTAGACTTCGCCTTGGAGGAACTACCCTAGTGTGGTGGGAAGGAAAGACACAAGTTGATTTGAAGAAGCATGGTAAAATTCTCTCTACTTGGAATGAATTTGTTTTTGCCATTAAAAAGAAAATTCTATCCACTAGCTTATATGTAGCAAGCAATGATTAGTTGGGAAACTCTTCACCAATTAAAGGGGCAAAGCATACAAAGCTATACCCATGAATTTAGAAAAAGAGCTTTAATTCTAGGCATTTCCATAGACTCACCTGAAACTTTGTTGAAGTATATAGGTGGTCTACATAGCTATTTGAGGCAGACCATTCTCATGTTTAACCCTACTAGCATAGATGAGGTATCGGTTCAGGCTACGCATCTAGAGGCTAGAGGCAAGAATGTGAACCCGGAGATTGGGGATCATCAAAAACCACTGCAAGAAAGAACAAGGAAAAGAAGAAGCAGAAATGGAAAGAGAGGAAGGCAAACGTTGTACAGAAAGACAAATCTTCATGCACTCACTACAAGAAGGAGGGACATGATGATGCACATTGTTGGTCATTGCATCTAGAGCTAAAACCTAAGAAGTTCGATGGCAAGAAGAAGAATACTACTACTGCTATTTAGAAAGATTTGGGCTCAGACTCAAGTGTTGAAACAACAGTCACAGCCACAGGTATAAAAGGTAAAAATTCTTAAGCATCTACTAGTAATTCTGCACAAACTATTGATAATGAAGAAAATGAGAGGAAAAGACATGAGATTTTTCATATTAGAGTTATTTCCAAGCATCAAAAGATTGATACTTTATTTGATAGTGGATCCCAAGTAAACTTGATTTCTGAAGCAATTGTAAAGAAGTTGGGATTACTAACCACACCTCACAAGAAGCCATATCCATTAGGTTGGGTATGTGATAAAGCAAAGCTAAAGTGACTAGACAATGTAAACATAGGTTTGCTATTAGGTCAACATTTGTAGATGAGATTGAGTTAGATATAGTTCTCTTGGATATATGTGGAATTGTTTTAGGAAGTACTTACATGTATGATAGAAAAAACATTTTCTATAGAGATGAAAATAAGTATCAACTCACTAAAGATGGAATAGAACATATTGTAAGAGCTCATAAACTCAAAAATAATTACTCTCTCATAAATTCAGGATAGATGAAAAGAATTGTAAATTCATGAAAGAAATTTTTACTAATGGTTGTAAAGGAAAAAAAACCCTGATAAAACGAATGTATTTGAGGGCTATGATGCTAAACAGAAAGCTGATTTAGAATAAGTTGTTTCAGAATGTGATATCCTATTTAAAGAACCTAAAGGTCTGCCACCCAAAAGGGAAATTGTACATGATATTCATTTGCAATAAGATGCTCCATTGCCTAACATAGGAATGTACAGGTCATCCACTTTAGAGAATGGAGAGATCAAGAAGTAGGTGTAAGAGCTGCTCGATAAAGGGTTCATAAGACCAAGCACATCACCATGTGGATCTCCAATCATGCTAGTGAGAAAGAAAGATGGTTCGTGGAGGATGTGCATTGATTACAGAGCACTGAATAAAATAACGATCAAGAATCGTTATCCTCTTCCTCGCATTGGTGATCTATTAGAACAGCTGAAAGAAACAATTTACTTTCCAAGTTGGACTTGCATAGTGGCTATCATCAGGTCAGAGTAGCAGAACAAGATGCATGGAAGACTGCTTTCAAAGCAAAGCAAGGGTTGTATGAATGGCTAGTTATGCCCTTTGGCTTAACTAATGCTCTTGCCACTTTCATGAGAGTTATGAATGATGTACTTAGGCCTTTTATTGATGATTTTGTAATTGTATATTTAGATGAAATTCTTATTTTCAGTAAAACATCAGAAGAACATTTGAAGCATGTAAAGAATACTCTATATGGTTTGAAAAGAGAAAATCTCTATGTTAAGCTATCAAAATGTGAATTTGGCAAAACATCTTTAAATTATTTGGGTCATATTGTAGGGGGTGGTGAATTGAAGATAGATCCCTCTAAGGTATAAGTCATTGTGAACTGGCCTAAACCCAAATCTGCTACAGAATTTAGGGGCTTCCTAGGAGCAGCACAACATTGGAGAAAGTTCATTTCTAACTTTTCCTTGATTGCAGCTCCCTTACATGCTTTAACAGGATTGAACAAGGTGTTTCAATGGGGAGGAAAATAGCAAAAAGCCTTTGACACCTTGAAAGAAAAAATTAGTACAGCACCAGTACTAGCACTGCTAGATCTTCAACGACCATTTGAGATTGAAACAGATGCCAGTGACTATGCCATGGGAGCAGTGTTGATGCAACATGGTAAACCCATATGCTATCATTCTGAGACATTTAATTCTGCAATAGTTAATTATCCCACATATGATAAAGAATTGTATGCATTAGTACAGAGTGTGAAAAAGTGGAAACATTAGTTAATGGGAAAAGAAACAATTATATGTACTGATGATCAACCACTTCAATATTTGCACTCACAAACTAAATTGCAGCAATCATGACATTATAGGTGGATATGTTTTCTACAGTAGTTTCACCTAGTCATTAGATATAAGAAGGACATACACAATAAAGTTCTAGATATGTTGTCTAGACCAATTATAAATGCATCTACTATACTTAAACATAACTCAATAATGTGTGAAAGCTACATTGAACAATATGCTCAAGATATAGGTTTTAAAGATGTATATTTAACTTTAAGTCATGGAAAACAAGTAAAAGAAGTGGATTATTATGATAAGGACCAACTCTTCTATCAATTGGGAAAGTTATGCATTCCATAAACTGAAAGAGTTAACATAATCCAAGAAGCACACACTTATCTTATCTCAGGTCATTTTGGTGTAAGTAAAACAATTGCACAACTGCAAAGGTTCTATTATTGGCCAAGAATGCATTAAACAGTTTCTAGATATATTAAAGGGTGTACCATGTGTGTTAAAAGAAAGCCCAGCAATAGAAAATTAGTCTTGTACACTCCACTACCAGTTCCCTCTCCTCGTTGGGAAAGTGTTTCCATGGACTTTGTTAGGGGATTGCCAAAATCTAGAAAAGGTCATGACTATTTATATGTTATTGTGGACAGGTTCAGCAAAATGTGTATTTTAATACCTTGTAACAAGTAGATTACAACTGAAAAAATAGCGAAGTTGTTCTTTCGACATGTTTGGGTTCATTTTGGGTTACCCACTTCCATTGTATTTGATCGAGATTCCCGATTTGTTGGGAAGTTTTGGTCAAGTCTATGGGAATTTATGGGTACCAAACTAAAGAAGAGCACAGCCTTTCATCCACAAACAGATGGCCAACAGAGGTGGTCAATAGGACAGTGATCTAGTTTCTCAGAGGCTATTGCAGAAAGCATCCCAAGCTTTGGGATGAACATTTGTGTTATGTTCAAAATGCTTACAACTGTGCTAAACACTCCTCTACACAAAGATCTCCTTCTTAGACTTGTTTTGGTTTTACACAAAAGTCTCCCTTGGAATTTGTCTTCGGAAAAGACATAGTAGTTGATGAACACAATGATGTGGACAAAGCAACCAAGTTCCTTGAACAAATCCAAAAAATTCACCAGGCAGTGCAGGAACAGTTGGAAAGAAGCTAGGCCAAGTACAAGGCAAGGCATGACAAGCATCGAATTGAACATAGCTTCCAAGTTGGTGATCAAGTCTGGATGTACATAAGCAAAGATAGAATGCAAGGTGATGGAAAGAAGTTGAAACCAATAAGGTATGGGCCTTTCAAGATACTTGAGAAAATTGGTGAAAACTCTTTTTTCCTTGATTTGTCAGCTTACATGCATATCTATTCAGTAGTTAATGTAGAGAACTCAAGACTGTTTGAACCTTCATTAATTGAAGATCCCGAAGAGCAAAGTCAATTGCCTTCTATTGATGATCTGTTGCCTGAATATCTCAATGAGTTACTGGAATATATAGTTCTAGACAGGAAGGTGAGAACTCCACGCAGAGGGGATATTGATTACCTCCGAATTGTACTCAAAGGTTCAAAACCAACTAGTGCACGATGGATGGAAATTCGACAAGTGAGGAAGTTGTATCCTCACTTGATCGATGCTTAAAAACCAACTTTTGGTTGTCCAAAAGCTTTTACAGTGGGAAGGCGTGATCCAAAATGGATCTAAGAAACCCTCTAAGTCTTCAAAAGTTAAAACTATCGCAAAAGGATGAACCTTTAAAAATGGCGAATTACACTATATGGAGTGAAAAACACAAGGAAGAAATGAAAAAAAAGTCTATCGAAGGCTTGGACAGTGATGCATAGGAGCCGTCGGATCTGGCCGATCAATGGTCCAGATCCAATTGGCATATCGCAATCAGCGGAGGCTTTCAGAGGCTATCATAGGCTACCACAGACTTATTGCAACTACGATCAATGTGGTCAATGAGGACCATCAATCAAGCATGCAAATTAACGACGCAAGTTGAATCATAATATCAGGTCGGCAACCCACAGGGGAGAACTTACCGACAACCCAGGCTTATACGATATGCGATTGTGACAAGTCGTATCACAATATCGTGTCCGAGCATTACAGAGGAGTGGGGATATATATATATATATATATTAAATGTCATTTTACGGAAGTCAATATGTATTAAATTTGGTTCAAATTCCGTTAGGTCTAGCCATCGCATATATGTGTATATATATATATATATATATATATATATATATATATAGATATATATATGCAATGCGATGGCTAGACCTGACGGGATTTGAACCAAATTTAATATATATTGACTTCCGTAAAATGACATTTTGCTATGTATTTTTGCATTTTTGTTAAACAAACAAAATGTGAAGGGAATGCATCGATGCGATGAAACCAGACCCAAAAGGGTTTGTAAATGTAGTTTCATAACATTTCAAGTCCACCATAAGGCCATTTTGTGATGTTTTCAGTGTTTTAATGTATTTTTAAAATACAAAGGGAAACCATGAAACGAGCAGGATTTCAGGTGGGCCATAGGCAGTAAGTGGTTTTGACACTGGCTACCATGTCGCTAGGCTCCGAAGAGAGAAAACCACCCTTTTCGAGCAGGTAACCTCATGCATGTTAGCCACCAAAAATCAATAATATCCATTGATCAAAAATTACTTGCCATGGTGCCCGAAGATGGATCCAAAAGGATATAAGACAAAATTAATTATTTTCGAAGTGTGATAGACTACATTTGGGCAGATTTTTACAGGTTTTCTATGTGTGTAAATAGAGAATGACCATTTTTGGGATTTCAAAGGCATCGATGGTCCATTCCATTAAGAAAAGGTGGCCACCATCCTTGAAAGTGTTTAGCGATGATTGCTAACACTCAGAGGGGGATTTGAGTGGATAGAGGCCGGGATCCAGAGAGCCCAGAAGAGCAAACGAACTGACAATGCAAATTGGCTTTAAAAGCCACATAATGACAGAGAGAGAGGCAAAAAATGCTAAGACAGAGAGAAAACAGAGCTAGAGAAGGAGAGAAAGAGTTTGTGTACTCAAAGAAGCTTGAGGGATTCAAGTAAACTCCTGCGATTTTATATCTGTGGTGTTGAGACTCAAATTGAGCTCACATTTGGTAAAAATCAGCTCTTGAAGACATAATAGAGAGGTCACCACTGAAGGCTAGACCAAGAGACGTAGCCCAAGCGTTTTGGGTGAACTCCATATTAAACTTGTTGTGTTTGTGTGTGTTTGTCTATTATGTTTTCTTAACTGCTTCCTTGTCTATGTTATTCACAATCTTTTTGATCCATTGCACTAAGTAACATAGGAAAATCCATGCACATGAGTTTGTAATACCTTAATATTAGTCTAAGATCTCATTTTTAGGTCATCTTTGGTCATTACATTCCACTTTTCCTAATGTTATGAACCCCAAAATTTGGTCCCAATGCCCTTACAACTATACCCTTGGTTCCCCTTGGCTAAGGGATTAAACACAATAGGGGTTATGGGTTGATGTGATAAAGGAGCCCCTAATCCCCTTATCACAACTAGAAATAGGCTCATGAACACCATCGATATCTACTGGAGGTGCTACGATAAAATCAATAATGAATACAAAAGTTGTGTTCAATAGGACATGGATCATCTGGATGTTAAACCATCCAATGTAAAAATGGTTTTCAATGCTAGTGATCTAGTCACATAAAAGACCCCATAAAGTTTTTCTTTGTGACACCCCTAAGATTCAATAATTAATCTAAAGTGAGAGGATTCGTTGCTAAGGTGACAATGGCAACATCCTTGAGTTGACGCAAAGTGACACTTTGTGAGCCTTGCATAACTAAGGTGTCAGTTTCATCATCAACAAGAGGCAGAATTGACAAGTGGAAACATCTCACATTTAGGGCACTTGGTCACAAATCTTTATGCATGTTTTTTGACTGAGGGTACCTTTCACATTTCCCAAGGCAAAAATTACATATCTGGATGAATTTTGGATAACTTGTCACATTCCACTAGCTTCATGCATGAAGAGGAACTCCAATCCTTTAAGAAGATTTTGGATGATTTCATGGCATAGTCAAGGGTCACATGTATAAAAGAAGAACACCATAGACAAGAATAAGAAAATTGGAATTTGTATCACATGGTGTAAAGGAAAAGGACATAGGTGAAGAGTACTCCATTTAGAAACATAAAAAATCTTGTTTATGTCCTCTTTCCAGAGAAGAGGAGATATCTTGTGACAAAAAGACCATATTTACAACAAAGGAAGACTCGGGTAAGGGTTTAATTCTTTCACATGTTGAGAGACATTCATGTATTTTAAGGTGTGTTTTATTGTTGAGTTCCCATATTTGGAAGCACAATTGCAAAAGTGAAAATAGGATGTTATTAAGAAGAGGAAGGTCATTATGATTAGTTTCAACTTGACGCGAATGTAAACCCACTTTGAATGCGCCAAGGTTTTACAGATATTTTTTGGCATTGCAACCCCAATCAAATATGTCCATAAACCGAGGGCTCCTAAGTCCCTAAAAGTGTTGTTCCAACCAATAAAGGAACAAGGTCAGCTGATTACATCATCTCCCAGAAGTTCTCCATGAAAAACTACTCAGAACTGGTCAAAACTAGACCATCTCACCTGCTCCATGGTCAAAGTGCGCTGCATCCCACCTAAATGCACACGGGAGGTGTGATTCATACTAAAAAGACCTTGTATGGGGTGCGATGGGTGAGAGTGGACAAATGGAAGAGTCAATTTGCGAGGTGGATGATCATAGAATCTTCCAGAAACTTCTCCTGTGACACTTGCCTCTCTGCATTCGCCCAGGGATGAGTAAGAGATCATCAATCTCCAAGTGGAATCAAGAACTATCAGAGAGAGGACACTAATCAAATCTCAGAAGCTGACTCACCTCCCTGCAATCATCTATATATGGATCCCTCATCCCAGAGATCCAAAGGCTGGAATTTTGTATCTTGTAAGGAAGTGATGCTGTTTTCCTGGTGTAACATCATAGTGTTGGGTGATCTAAGCTTTTCATGAGGTGAAGAAGGGATTTCCTGCTGAGAGGATGACGTTGGGTCAGAACAATTGGTTGTAATCCTCTTTGCTATTCTTGATATTAATAAAGCTATTCAAGTTTTCCTCCACATTCTTGTATGATTGATGATATATGCATTTGTGTGGTCAATATATATCTGGTCCTATATTGTTTATGATAGTAGATCTCTGTTCTTGGATAGTGTTATGCTACTTTGATTCCATAGGTGCTCTTTGAAGCTAGGTAGACGAGGAAGCGAGTGGCGAGGATCTATCAGAAGGGAGAGGAATCAAGCAAGGAACCAAGCACAAGACCGAGGTTGGTCTCCTTCGTTCCCCTGTCATATACTTCTCATAAAGGAAAATGAAAGTAGTTTTAGTTTGTTTGTTTCTAAGATAGCTATCAGTCTTAGTGGGACTAGTAGATCCGAGTGGACACTAGATTTCCCGATAACAAAATGGCGACTCCACTGGGAGCGAATAGATTGTTTGTTTTTCTATATTTGTTTGCTTTATAAACTTACAGACGGAGCCTGAAGTCAAGCCAGCTAGCCTTCGAACTGCATTTGCTATGCAAGTGCAAAGTAGATCAATGTTGCTTCAGTCTATCTTCGTGTTTTGTTTATGAACTGAACAATCGATTTACAAACTCTCTAATTTCCCTTGTGGTGGCTCTAGTAACCTCCTTAGATCTACCCCTATGATTTATTTACTAATTATCACTTGCTTGGCCTAAATCCCTGAACTGCGCTGCAAACTGTGATCAAGAACTGTATCAAAAGTCTCGCACTGTACCATCGCACCCTCTCTTCAAGGATATCAGTATGCATCACACTTCTCATGTGTTGTAGGTGCGATGAATGCTGGAATACCTATGTAACAGGTGTGTTGATCAAAGAAGGCTAATTTTGCCTCCAGAATTTGGTTTTTCTTCACTCTTTTCAGCTCTATTCAGGAGTTTTGTTGTCTGTAGTCAGTATACCTCTATTGCAAACCCCCTTCCTTGCCATTATTCCGCCTCCATTGTGCAAAGAACTGTAAATGTTTTTATGTATTGTGAGCCATTTTCAGTTCTCTTTTACAAAGAATTAGCGTAATTGAACTGTTGTTTCTTGATTTGGAAGTGTCGCAAGTGTCGTTTTCAGTCATAGAAGAGAATACGACTGTTCTTGATAGTCGATTACACTGTTACTCTTGTATTTGATTTGAATTAGTAGTTTTTCAAGTGTCGAAAGCAAGTTTTCAATTCCAAATCACAAAGTGTCGTCATTGCCTTCATTTTGTCTTGAAAAGAAGCTTGTTAGTAATGTCGCTTTGAAAAATAATTCAGATTTGTGCTTAGCTTTCATTTTATCATTCACACATTAAGAAGGCTAAAAACAAATACATGCATGTGCATTTTCATTTAGACGGTTTGTTGGTTTGATTTAGGACAGTGCATATAGTGTGTGCTCTCTGCTCTATGTTGATAGACTATCATCTCTCTTTCTTTAGTAGCTAGGATTTTCATTGCAAAAATAAGATTAAACGATTGTTTATCATATTAGATTGCATTTTAGGAATTGTATATCTACATCACGTGGTGAACCTGAAAGGCAAATTTCTTAAACAAGATCAACTGTAAAATAAATTTAATGAATCTAAAAACGCTTTGGAACCTAATGCACAACATTTAGAAGTCTAGGCTAGAGACGTATTCTGGCATCGTAAAGCCTGGTAACTGTTGTTTTCATTGCTGGTTGGGTGATTCCTCCACTTTGAGACGATAAGTGCCAGTACGGACTTGTGCTCCCATGTACCGTCGAGTATATATTGGGAGACCACAATAGGTTATATCCTTTATCCATAGGAAGCCGTGTCTGCCGCCCTATCGATCGCAATGCACTGAACACAACATTCAGGAAGATTGACTGTTGTACCATAAAATGTATTCTGTAGTTTTGCGATTGGTTTGGTAATCCCTCTGTCTATATTTCCAGAGTAGTCTCTTTCGTTCCTTTTTAGACTCCTTAAAGGGAAAGGTCCATTTTGAGCACTTGTCACTTCAAGCTCATTAAAAATCGAAGGCGACTAGAGTCATCTTTTTTTTTCTCAACTCTTAAAAATTGAAAAAACAAGTTGTGTCAAAGCGTCTAAAATTCATTTAATTCGGAAACATATTTCCCCTTGATTTTTAGTTGATCGAGTAATCTGCAGTCATGGAAGAATTTCAATTGAAACCTCGTTGTTCACGAAGGCTTACGAGTCAACCGTCTTTGTCTCCAGAATCAAAATTGTTACGAACGAAGTGAACTCATTTAACCAGTTCAAAATCCCCTGGTAAAGTTGGAACAAGTGTTCCGACATCGTCAGAGGCTCCGGTTACTCCAAACATTTCTGGTATCTCTACCTTCATAGAAGAAGTTCCGCAGCCACCAAAGGACAGTGGGACTGATCCTAGTGTGAAGGTAAACACTTCTATTACTGAACCAGCTCCATCTACAACTGATTCAGAAGGTGTTATTCCCCAAACATCTGTCACTATAGAATATATACTTTCTTCAACACTAGAAATATTTTACGGACCTGACAGTCTACCTCTTCCACCTAGTCTAATTGCTATAAAAGAGATTGTGGATGATCCTCCATCCAGTACTCCATTGCAATTTGGAGTCGGGATCACCCTATATCCTTCATCATTAGAAATTAGTCTACCGTTATCAGAAGCTCCTGTAGAATCGCTAGGAAATCTTTTGGATAGACAAGAAATGTCTGAACAACCGTGGACATCTACGACTGTGTTATCTGACACAACGATGGTAGAACTTCCTGCTGTCACTCCAACAATGTTCGCCGGCATACCATCTGTCCCAGCTAGCTCTCAATCGCTAGATGGGGCCCACGCAGGGGCTATTTCGACAGTATGGTCCATTCCTGTTTGTTCATCGAGAATAATATCTAGGAACTCTTATGTTGAGTCTCAGCAAATTGATCCTTCACGGTGTCAATTTGGGCAATCCGGTCCTCAAGGTCAAACAATTCCTTTAAGTACCGGATTACCGTCGTATGGGGGGCAATATACCCTTTCATTGTCTCCTCCGGGAGGACAACCATACGAGAGTTCACAACAAAATTCAAGTTATGCTGGAATTACATCTAGCGGTTGGGTGCCAATATTGCCTCAACAACCAAGAGTTGTATACTCGATGGAACAATGTTTACCTATGTCAAATATACCAACTACGTCGGCTATTGTGATGGTGTCGCAAGTACAAGAGTTTCTTGTTGTATGCCAACCTCAGGTTTCTCAGGTTGTAATGCAACAGCCTCTTATCCCTGCGACTCAACCACAATAGCCAACTAGTGGAATGACACAGGCCCAAATGGGTACAATTACCCCTCATCTTGGTCAAATAGCCAGTATTGGACAATAGCACATGGCTTCACAACCATGGCTGGTGCAATATCAACAACCGCAATTCCAACAAGTTTACCAAGGATCTGAGCAGCAAATCTTTGCAAATAATGGGCAGCCGTATATTCAAAACGGTCAAAATCAACCATTCTACAATAGTTATGCCCATCAACCTTACCAAAGTTACTAGCATCAAATGCATTATGCTGGTATGCAAAGACCAATTGCCCAAGCGATTCCATCTTATCCTGGGTATGCTTTGCCAAACCTGAATCAACAGTTACCCTTCGTGGCGACTTTAGAGTTACCAGATCTAAATCGGCTAACAAACGATCCAATTGATTACGCCCCTTAGTGGCCAGTGATTCCGCATAAACTTCCATCAGATATTCCTAAATTTAATGGAAATATGGGTGAAGACCCGTCGAATCATGTGATGACCTTTCATCCGTGGTGTTCATCAAACACCCTAAATGATGATTTGATTAGGCTTCGCTTTCTCAGAGAATGTTAACTAGTCTGGTAGAAAAATGGTATATCGAATTACCTAGAGCTTCGTTTGATAACTTCAGTACCCTAGCCACAACCTTTTTAACCCATTTTCAGTTACCCATAAGGTACGAAACGGGAACAGAACTTCTTACCAATTTCAAGAAAATGACGACAACTCACATATCTGATCATATTCATGAGCAGCAACATCGTCGTAGAATGGTAACAACATACGTTCTTGATCAACTTTTAGCTAAATGGTTTATTAAGTCATTATTAGCTTCCATTACAGAAGATGTGGCAAAGGGAGGAGTCGTCACTGAAGAGCAATTTATTGATCGTGCGCAATATTTAGACTTGATTTATACTCAGTCTGGCATGCTCTACGATAAAATCCCTGACACTCCCAGACCGAAATTTTCCATTCCTCCTCCTCCTAAATCGAACAATGACTCTCATGCTGGTGATGGTGCGATTGGTACGAAAGACACGAAAATCGACGAAGGCTACATCTAAAAAGGCCCATAAGATTTCTATTCAAAATGCAAAAGAAGAACTTCTAGCCTCGGAAGTAAATGCCGTCTCGACAAACAAAGGCAAAGAAACCAAGCAACCAGGAGGCAAGAAGAAAAACAAAGGGAAGAAGAAGAAAAACGAGGAATCATCACTTGAAAAATCTTCTGCAAACCCTTCTGGAGATAAGAAACCAAATCGTCCATGTCTTATATGTGATGAGGATCATTGGGTAAAAGATTGTCCATATAAAGTTGAGCTTAAAAAATTCTTCAAGAATTCAAAAACCTTGGCAGTATTAACTGATCCGTTTCCAAATCCAGGAACAAATCTTGTTGCCAGTGACAATGCTTCCCTGTCCCAAGTGCTGATGTTGTCGGTTTCGAAACAACAAAATGATGCTTTGATAACGACAAGGAATAAAGATTATGGGAATGCACAGCTATCAAACAACAAGGATAAAGATCAACCTAGTAGTTCGACAACAACTTCGACAGAAGTTGCACTGCTCATCATTCCAGAGCTAACAATAAAACCACCAAAGGGAGTAGTACACAAGTCGACATTTAATCCGCATGCCAGAGCAGCACAACATTATAATATAGTGGAAGATCTGGCCCAATCGCCATCTGCTATGTCGACACTTGAGGTACTGCAAAATTGCCCCTCCCAAAAGCATGCTTTACTATCAGCAATAGGTGGGATTGACCCAAAGGATTCTAATCTTGTGTCCTTTAATTACAAAGGATACGATCCTCAGTTACCAGCTCAAATAGCTTTCCTCATTCAAGTGAAATCCCTCAACAAAACTGTTCATCGAACAATTATTGATGAGGGGGCATCTACATGTATTATGTCGATGAGATGCTGGAAAACTGTAGGATCTCCAACCTTGTCACGATCTTCGATGACATTAAAAGAATTTGATGGATGAACAAATACCCATATGGGATTTTAAGTAACTTACAAGTTGAACTAGGGGGGAAAATAGTAGAAATAGATATTGAAGTAATTAACGAAAACCTTGATTACAACATCCTACTGGGAAGGCCCTGGATATATGCTATGGCTGCGGTTGTGTCAACCTACTTCAAGAAGATTACATTTCCCTTTCAAGGGGGAATTACAATCGTCAACCAACAAACATTTCTCCCCAATAGTTTCCAAGTTACGGGAAGTATTCCGACGATCCATGGAAGCCCCCATTCGCTTCAAAATATCGGAGTAGGCCTACTAAAAGACCCTATATTAATGGGGAATTTTTCCCTCCCACCTCCAATCAATCTAGCGGAAGTGGCGATGATAGGAACCTGCAATATGATATCTTCTATTCAAAAGATCTCAGAAAATGATATTAGCATGGATCATCTGTAGGTGTTGCCTCCAAACCCAATAGAAATATTGTAGCAATCAATGTTTTTGGCATGGGAGGCGAACCCAAATCAATGCTCATCAAGCGTTTGGATAGATAAGTCTAAGGAATATGGCACCCCTTCAGATCCTTGGTCGCAAGTGCATTACATCAATGAAGGAATTGTTCAGTCAATGATAATTGACGGGGCGCCATGGGAAGATTACCACCATCGTTCCCATCTTCTAGATTGTCAAGAAGATACTCCTGATGACCTTCATCATCCTTCAGTTTTTTATTTCCTATCAAATACTGTAAACACAGTGGATTCCGAGCGAAACTTGTCCAATATCGAAGAGACTATTGCCATAAATATCTCGACCAAAACAGATGTTCTAGAGAATATTTATGTTGGCAAATGTTGTTCTCCTTCAGAACTAGAAATATACAAAGTTCTTTTTCGCGAATTCAGAGATGTCTTTGCTTGGTCATATGATGAAATGCCAGGCATTTAATTGAGTATAGTTGAACATGAAATAAAGATGTATCCAGATGTCAAACCAGTACGACAACGACTATGGCAGGTGCACCCCAAGAAAGCCGCTACCATCAAGGCAAAAGTTGAAAAAATTCTCCATGCTGGTTTTATTTACCCGGTTCCTCTAACCGATTGGGTATCGAACATTGTTCCTGTAATGAAAAAAAAGGAATGATTAGAGTGTGCGTTGATTATAGGGATGTAAATCAAGCTTTTCCAAAAGACAACTACCCTACACCCTTTATTGACCAGATAATTGATGAATGCACATGATGTGAAATATTTTCATTTATGGATGGATTCTCTGGGTATAATCAAATAAATATCTGCCCACAGGACCAATCAAAGACTGCATTTATTTGTCCGTGGGGCACATTCGCATATCGCAAGTTACCCTTTGGTTTAAAGAACGCAGGGGAAACATTTCAGAGGGCAATGAATTATGACTTCCATGACATTAAAAACATCGTTCAACCATATCTCGATGATCTTTCGACTCATTCACGAAAGCAGACGGATCATCCACAGCATTTGAGAGTGTTATTTCTACGTTGCCGACACTACAAGATACGACTCAATCCACACAAATGTGTGTTCTATGTCAATTCTGGTCGTTTTCTTGGCTTTGTAGTCTCAAAGGACGAGATTCATCTTGACCCATGTAAGGTTCAGGCAATCATAAATTTGCCTCCACCTTCAAATTTGCTTCAGATTCAGAAACTCCAAGGGAAAGCAAACTTTCTGAGGAAGTTCATCTGAAATTACGCTGAACTTGCTAAAGGTTGTACACGTCTATTGAAAAAATAAGTACCCATTGTCTGGGATCAGGTCGCGCAAGCTTCCTTTGATGCTTTAAAGCAATCCCTAATGAAAGCATCATTCATGTACGCTCCTGATTATCAAAAAGACTTTAACCTGTATCTGGCTGTAGCAGATACAACCATCTCAATGGTTTTAGTTCAAGAAGACAATGGAATTGAACATCCTATATATTATTTGAGTAGAAACTTAAATGATACAGAAAGAAAATATTCCTAGGTTGAAAAGCTAGCTCTCGCAGCTATTCAAGTGATACAGAGATTTTGACACTATGTCCTCTTTCGAAAAACTACCATTTTGTCAGATTGCAACCCCATGACATATATATTGTCACGACAATTGGTGGGGGGAAAATATTCAAAATGGATAACAATTCTTCAAGATTTTGATCTGGTATTTGTAAAATACAAGTCGAAAAACTCCCTGGTTTTCGCGGAATTACTATTCAATCTCCCATCGTCATCCAACGATGAAACATCTGAGGAAACCATCGTCGATGAATCTTTGTTTCTGATATCTTCAAGCAATCCATGGTATGGAGATATAATCATCTATCTCCAAACCCAAAAATATAGGTCTAATACCTCTCGCTCGGAATAAAAACGTATTCGATACCAATCAAAAGACTACATGATCATCGGTGATATGCTTTACCGTCGTGGTGTCGATACAGTTCTGAGGAGGTGCCTCACCCATGAGGAGGCCGAAAAAGTCCTGAATGATTTCCATTTAGGTGCGTGTGGGGGGCATCAATATAGTTACGCTACGGTGTAAATTTTTTTACGAGCAGGGTACTTCTGGCCAACAATGTTCAAAGATTGCATAACTGTAGTCAAAAGTTGCCATGCATGTCAAAATTTCGATAGCAAAACCAAAAGACCACCCACACCCTTGCAACCAATAGTTACTAGGCCATTCGCCAAATGGGGCATAGATTTCATGACATGTAACCCCACCTCGACTGGGGGGCATGGGTATATCATAGTCGCAGTAGACTATTTTACCAAATGGGCCAAGGCGATGCCTACATTAAACAACACCAGCGAAACAGTTGCCCTTTTCTTTTTCAATCATGTAGTCGCTAGATTTGGCGTTCCACAAGCCAGAGTCATAGATCATGGATCGCATTTTCACAATCACATGATGGTTGAATTGGTTGCCAAATTGGGGTTGTCCCATGATAGCTCTACTCCATATTACCCGCAGGCCAATGGACAAGTTGAAGCAATCAACAAAGTCCTGAAGCAGATGCTGCAAAGTATGATTAGAGTCCACAAAAGGAGTTGGCACCTGATCCTGTACTCAGCCTTGTGGGCATACTGAACATCGATAAGGAATGCAACCGGGTTTACACCCTTTCAACTGGTGTATGGCCTAGATGCAATCTTACCAGTTTAGTGTGAAATCTCGTCCCTCAAACTCACAATCGACCTTCTCCCCGGAACTTCAGAAGAGGAGGCTCGTTTCTTGGAACTAATCCAATTGGATGAAACCCATCGTGATGCCACTTTGGCTAATGAAGCCCATAAGAAACGATTCAAGGCGCAGTTCGACAAGAATGTCAAACACCATGTCTTCTCAGAAGGTGACTTGGTCTTACTTTACGACCAGGAATCCGATAAATTGGGAGCAGGTAAATTCAAGTCTTTGTGGATGGGCCACTATATTTTTAAACGTGTATTAGCAAATGGGTCCTACGAGTTAGTGGGTTATGACGGGGTTTCACTGGCGCAACCCCGTAACGGGTTGTACCTTAAGCATTACTACGCGTGATTTAGTGTAGTAACCCCTATGCTTTTGTTACATTTTTGTTTTCACTAAGGGTAATTGTTTTGGTCAAGTAATCCACTTTTTACATTTGTTGCAGATGTCGAACCTATTGGAATCATTTTTTGGATATGCCGACGGAGCGAGTCGTAGTTCGCGGAACCTATCTTCTATGGCCTGGGCCATTTTTTATCCAAGCGGCGAGTTAGTAAGTTTCAGAGGGGTATGTATTGGTCGGTCAACAAATAACATCGCTGAATATAGTGCGTTGATAGAACTCCTCTCTGATGCCATCACACATGGCATATGCCAACTTGTCGTCAGGCTAGACTCACAACTCGTCATCCTACAACTCACTGGTATCTACTCCATCCGAAATCCAGCTATATATCGCATGTTCCTAAGGGTCAAGATTTTGGAAAGGCAGTTTGATTCTATTCAATATCAGCATATTTCCAGAAATTTAAACACATTAACAGACTCATTGGCAAATTATGTGTTAGATAGACATTTGCAACATTTATAAAAAGAAGCATTTCATCAATATTTGCATCAGGATCATGTAACTTAACCAAAATAAAACTCCAAAAATCCAAAATATATATATAACTGTTTATGGTTTACACATAATGTTCTGTAACCAAGACAAAATTGATCAGATGACCCAAAACTCAAAACGCTAAGGGGCACCCTAGTCTAATGATGCTGGTGATAACAAGTCACCGCCTGTGTAATCATGCATAAAAGCCTAGTCCATCAACTCGGCACGTCGGTAGTATGTCGCTGCAACCTCAGAGGAAAATCGTCAATCCTCACGTCTGGAATACCAAGAGTGAGGCCCTTGACCTGATCCTGCAATGCTAAAAGAGTCTCGGCCACATCAAGGTCGTGAAGGATAGCCCTTCCCACAGCCTCTCCTGCTGGAGCGGTAGCTAGCACTCTCAGGCATACTACTGGCCGAATTGGTCCAACATCTGCATGAGCACATGAATTTTGATTAGTCTTGATAGAAGAAATCACAAGAACATTATAAAAAGAAATGATAAACAGAGATATGGTTAGAGAATTTACCGATGGCACCCCATTGTTCGCCAGCCAGCAGCACAAAATCCGGGTCACCCTAGAAATCTATATCAACATATGGATACTCAGAAAAAACCATCTCCTGAAGATTGAACCACTCGAAGAAGGTATCAAAAAAGGAAACTTGGGACTGACTAGCATGTCTGGCCATAAGGTCAACCCATCTCTGCATCCATGGCTCAGTCGGTGGAGGTAAACAAAGTGAAACGTACTGCGGCTGCATCAGCGGAATCTTTTCCAAGGCAAAAGCGGTCAAAATAGAACCATAACCAAAGTTCTTCAATCTTCCATTTTTTACCTTGGGTCAGTTGTTCTTTCATCACAGAGAGTATTGCATCACACCAGTTGAACACCTTTGGTTCAAGGCATTCCAAGGCATACTGTATATAAGACCTGTTGGCCACATGAAGAGTCGCACTACTCACCAGTCTAGCAAAAGTGAACAGAATGGTCCTCAAATACCTGTCAGTGACGTCTCGAATATTGATCTTGCCATCCTTACTTGGCTAAGATCCCTCTCTGTAGTACTAATGAATATAATCTCTCACAGATTCACCCCCACTGGCCGAACCTAATAATGAGATAGGGGCACCACGCCTCGATAAGCCGGTCAAAAAATATGTCCACGACAGTCAAAGGGATGGATTTGTCCCTAATCTAGAACACCTGGTTGGTAGGATCCCATGCATTGAGAAAATATTGCAACAAGTTGATTTTTTGCCTCATGCTAGAGATGCGGAAAAACTTGAACAAGCCATAGTTCTGCAGTGCATTTACCGTAACCGGATCATGTAAAGCAAGCATGTCCTCTTCTTCATGCTCACGTTCTAGCCATGTAATAGGCATTTTGCTTCAATGAATCCCTGAAATCAAATAAGAGAAGAGTCAGGATCCTGATTTGGTGAAAAAGAGGCAAAAATTTCCATGAAAAACTGTGCACAAGTTTCCCTCCTTGCGCCCATCGCACCCCCAGTAGTGTACTGGGTGGGATGCATGCTGACTGGCCAATAGCCAAGACAGCATGCATCACACCTTTCGATATAGGAAAGGTGCGATGGAGCCTGGGCGAATTCTTCAAACCCCAGGGGCTTAGAAAAACCAGGAAACATGCTCAGAATTCAAAAAGGAAAAAATGAAACTGAAGAGCTCAGGATTAGCTCTTACCTGGTCCAGACGGCGCCAAGAATTGTCCACAGAATCTCCCAGAAGCGACTAGTGAAAATCAAGGGGGAAAGTTCCTCCAAAGCTCCAACAAACCGAAGTTCAAATGAAATGGTAAAATGAGAGGTAAAAACCACTTTTAAAATTACTTTTCACGTAATTCAAGTTAAATATTATTGTTTTGACTCATTTTTCAAGCATATATTATTCGTTTCTAATTAGTTTGATGAATTAATTGAATAGGCAGTACAACCTTTGAAGGAACAAATTTGTCAATGGTAAAATCAAGGTAATCAAATCGAGCAGTTTTTATGTGGAGTTCAAGCTCGTTAAAAATTAAACATAAGCAGTGAGAAAATGCTTCCCCCAGGGTTTAAGCTCATTCATTAAAAAATGAACCAATTTCCGGTAAATAGCCATTGTGAATGCATTATCATCAGCCTTTTAAGCCTTGGTCGTGTTCTTCTCATCACCTCCACTCTGTATTGGCAGATCATTCACCTCCATTTGATTGTTTACCCTTTTTGAGGAACAATTGCGAAGACTGATCCTGTTAGCCATCCTTGTGACACTGCTGTGATTGGAAAATTCAAAACCTTACCTGGAATTAGCTGCTACCCAAATTTATCACTCGTTCCTCGAAAAATCAGTCTCCTTTAAGCTCTTTTCATCTGACTCGTAAAATATGAAAAGATTGCCGAGTAATTGGCCTCTCCAGCTCGTTAAAGTTTCTGGAAGTGCTATCCCTCCTTTAGATTTTAATCTTTTTGGACCTGAGGGATTATTACACAAAAAGATCGAGCGCTTGTTTTGTTCGGCTCATTAAAATTACCAAAAATTCATCACTTTTGTACTATTTTATACTTTTTCGGACTTAAGGGATTATATCACGAAAAAGGATTGTTGGAGTTTTCTTTACGTCCCTTTCAGACTCTCTAAAATTGAAAAGGATCGAGTTATATTTGTCGTTAAACTCGTTAAAACCGAATAGCGACAAACTTGTCCATACCGACAAGAATGAGTTTCACTATCGCTAGGCTTGTTAAAACATAGCGATGGGTTTGCCCGAAGGGCAAATTATAGAACAAGCATATGTTATCCTCCTCAAGCTTGACAAAAATAAAGAGGTACTGGTCAGCAATGACTAGGGAAAATTTGGGAAGAAAACTTGAAGAAACTTTATTGGTAGCAAGTCGCTCTTGAACATGACACTTTCACTCCACATCCAAGTCAGGTTGGGTTGTTCCGTTCATTGGTCATATCACCATTGTTCCATCACACCATCCACATTTGGGGTTAACGCTACCAATCCATCATGTCAGTGTCGCCGATATGTTCAAGAGAAGTTGCTCAGAGAATTCACCTATGTCTCATCCACTGCAACACATTCACGCTCCATTCTTTCATGACTGCCACCCTGAACCCTGTATCTTCAGATCGTTTTCACCTCCAAAATCATTTACTCTGTTTCGTGCCGTAGATGTGGGATTCATTAAGGCCCTCCTACGGCGGGTCGCTTCTTGTCGACATCAGCTCATTATCCAAGAAGTCGACTTAGGGACAACCCTTTCAGTACTTTGAAGCTTGCATGCCTCAATGGCAAGTTTCTCACTTCTGGTGACAGGTTTACATCAATGGCCTTCGACCGAAAGATTTTGCGTGGTGTTCGACACCATGTCCCTTATTCACACCACGTGAATTATACTGTAGTACCTTGAGGGTCATCATCATTATCGGTGATTCCCCTCGCACCTGTTAACAGCTTACATCATTGGCTAGTAATCAGGCGATGTCTTTCCATGTTCGACTCTAGAACATCTCTCACATGGATCGACTTGTACTTTGAGTGAAGATCGAACGAGATTGAAGACCCCAGATCTAGTTTCATCCATCTGGGCTGCGATATATATTCAGGAAAATAAAGACATCAAATGTACATCATTGCTGCACAGATAATCATCCAATCTAAGAATGATGGCTCTACCAGAATCATCAGTCTGCACACAGACGATTGTCTGTCTTATGTACATGAAAATGAATTTATAAAGCTGAGCATGGGAATTCCTGCCTCAGCTAGATCATGAAAATATTATGAAGATAATGTATTGTATTGTATCTTATTACAAGTCGCCTTCTAGCTCGAAAAACGTCGGATCCTCATGATAAAGCATTTCACCCGACATCAAAAGATTAACAACCTCATGCTTTAGGGGGCAACTGTTATAGACATTTTTGGGCACTGCAACCCCAATCAAATAAGTCCATAAACCGAGGGCTCCTAAGTCCCTAAAAGTGTTGTTCCAACCCCTAAAAGAACAAGGTCAACTGATTACATC
Organism: Pinus tabuliformis; assembly: GCA_031772625.1. Taxonomy (NCBI): domain Eukaryota; kingdom Viridiplantae; phylum Streptophyta; class Pinopsida; order Pinales; family Pinaceae; genus Pinus; species Pinus tabuliformis. The sequence continues at coordinate 406,276,824 of CM062812.1, read as the reverse complement.
ATCTCCCAGAAGCTCTCCATGAAAAACTACTCAGAACTGGTCAAAACTGGACCATCTCACTTGCTCCATGGTCAAAGTGCGTTGCATCCCACCTAAATGCACATGGGAGGTGCGATTCATACTAAAAATCCCTTATATGGGGTGTAATGGGCGAGAGTGGACAAATGGCAGAGTCAATTTGCGAGGTGGATGATCATGGAATCTTCCAGAAACTTCTCCTGTGACACTTGCCTCTCTGCATTTGCCCAGGGATGAGTAAGAGATCATCAATCTCCAAGTGTAATCAAGAACTATCAGAGAGAGGACACTAATCAAATCTCAGAAGCTGACTCACCTCCCTGCAATCATCTATATATGGATCCCTCATCCCAGAGATCCAGAGGCTGGAATTTTGTATCTTGTAAGGAAGTGTTGCTGGTTTCCTGGTGTAACATCATAGTGTTGGGTGATCTAAGCTTTTCATGAGGTGAAGAAGGGCTTTCTTGCTAAGAGGATGACACTGGGTCAGAACAATTGGTTGTAATCCTCTTTGCTATTCTTGATATTAATAAAGCTATTCAACTTTTCCTCCACATTCTTGTATGATTGATGATATATGCATTTGTGTGGTCAATATATATCTGGTCCTATATTGTTTATGATAGTAGATCTCTGTTCTTGGATAGTGCTATGCTGCTTTGATTCCACAGGTGCTCTTTGAAGCTGGGTAGATGAGGGAGCGAGTGGCGAAGATCTATCAGAAGGGAGAGGAATCAAGCAAGGAACCAAGCGCAAGACCGAGGTTGGTCTCCTTTGTTCCCCTCTCATCTACTTCTCATAAAGGAAAATGAAAGTAGTTTTAGTTTGTTTGTTTCTAAGATAGCTACCAGTCTTAGTCGGACTAGCAGATCTGAGTGAACACTAGATTTCCCAATAACACAAGGGGGATTTGAAGGGCAGCATCAAAGACTCTAGTTGTGCGTATGTGGTTAAACATAAAGGCCCCCTTTCATTTGCATGAAGTGTTCCTAATACAAATCTATGTTAGTGTTGATACCCTCAAACGATGAAGTCTAAGTACATTGAATATATTGTCTATAAATAACCTCTCTAACAACCTAAAACAAACATACAATGATGTCATTTACATTGGAGTTGGTGTAAATCACTTGAATTGTGTGTTGGCTTGAGGGGACTAAACCAGTTTCGGTGTTAATTAGCCAAACAAATCCCTACACTACTAGCCCTTTTGGCATTAGCCCGTGGAGCACGGACCAAAGTCTCACCCGAAGTAATATGGGGGGATGCTAGAAACAAGTTTCCGCACCCGAAGATGCTTGTGATGTCGTTTAATTTCTTCTATCCCTGCCTTTGCACACGTGATCTCACTATAGGGCCTGTAAGATAAACCCTTTGTTCTGTCTTTCAATACCTTCGTGAAAGTATATGATCGACCTTCGAACAACCCTAACCTGGGGCTCAAGTACTTGCAGCGCGTCGTGTAGACTCCTCAATTACCCTAAGTGATTTTCTTATTTTCCCAAATACTTAATGTTCTCATCACGTAATCAGATATTTGTAATTGAGTTTAATTATTGAATGTAACTGTATTCATTCGTACATCATAGAAGAAAATGAAGGAAATTAATACCCGAAATATCCAAACCCATCAACATAACAAATACACAAAAATTGCAGAATAACTCCTTTTATTAATATCTTCCAAGTTTTAGAGACTCTGTTCACCTTACGCACATAGCTACAAGGGTCTGCGCACTCAGCTGTGTACTTCTACCCTAGGCCTCTGTGCACTCAACTACAGAGCCTCTACCTACACTACAACCCAAGACCTAGACTTGTTGCACTAAAGCTATGACTCTCTTTCTTGTTCTATTCTTCTAACTACTTAGATCTTAGCTCTTCTTATACAATCCAATGGTAAGCAAACCATGGGTAGATCTCTTACAGCTGACTTTACTTTACAAAACTAAGGGCGGGCTACCCTTTGTGACACATAACACCTTCGCGCTCCATGACCACAAAATACAGAGTCTTTACAATAATATTAAAAATATTTGACTTAAACATGGGCTTTTATCCCTGAAATTGCCCTTAGGAAATCCCGCTACCAACAGGCTTGCAACACAAACATCCTAACTCACCCTCAGGTCACTCAGTAGGTGCAGAGGTATTTGTGCAAAGCCTGTCCATCTCAACCCTGATGACTGCAGCTTTGGTTGTGCACTAAGTCGCTACCTACTTCACATCTTCGACTGTCTTCCCGGTTACTGCCCCTACGCTATGAGCCTGAAGCTGTTGTTGCATCACTTATAGAGTAACAAGCTTGCCTTCAATGTTTCATGTGCCTACATAAGCTTCCTCCAGCCAGGGCTTTAGTCATGTTTTCAGCACTGCTTCCTTGTGCAGTGCTGCGACCACCTATTCCTTCAGCTGCTTGGCTTCCTGTAGCTTGGCTAACCTCTGTTTCAGCACGACAGTTCATGTTGTGCCCTTAACTTCATCATAGCACTATTGGAGTCCACACACTTCCATCTCTATCCCATGGATGCTTCAGTCCTCCTACAAGTCGGTCAAGACCTCAAACGATTGTTTGAACAGTTGTCTGCAGTGTTCTACTACACTCTCCACTACTGTGACTGCTTCTGCAACATCAACCACCTGCTGTTCCTTTACTTGTAGTGGTGTTGAAGGTTGAACCCTCAACTAGAGCTCTGTAATCTCCAGGTTCAGGTCCAACTAAACCAGTGCCAATTCCATTTGAGTGTCGCACACCCCTGCGGCCAATTTACGGATGCGGACCTCGACTAGCTCCTCCTCCAAAATGACCAATTCTGGGACCATTATACAGGCCTCCTCCATGACCTATATGATCTTCTCACTCTGGCTGGTTGCCTCAGCCTTGGCGGTGATAGAAACATTCCTCTGTAAGGCCATTTGTTCATTGTTAATTTTTTGTTCACTAATATCTTGGAGGGCCCGGTGCTTGCGGGCCCTCAGATCTATAATTACTCCATCCTGCAAGAGGTGGAGTGGTTGGAACGGGAGCGTTGCCAGGTTCAATCCAACTCCATTCAAGGCGCTAACAGTGGGCCTGTCAGCCTCATTTTCTATTGTCAGTGATCCATCTAAGAACACTAGTGCACTGGAAGCCTTCATGTGCAGCATATCAACAGCCTCTGATGTGCCGATGGCCAAGCTAGTAGACACTGTACCAACTTGCGATATGCAGGTCCGCAACTCTTGCAGTCCAGTCTATATGGTGCCTAGGATGATCTACTGCTACTTTTCAAATTGCTACAGGGACTCTATGCTGACATCTCTGGCTATGTCACTGATGTCATATAAATCTCCCTCCGTTAGTGTGATAGGGTCCAGTGAGGTCTTCGTCGCCTTGGATTTATTTCTAGGCCCTCCCTTTTCTAGCTCTCTCAGGCGCTTAATGCGACCGGACATCTCCTGAGGGTCCACATTGTGCTGCTTTGCGTCCTCTTCTTCAGTTTCAGGTGAAGGCAACCACACACCTTTGTCAAAGCTCCACTCTATGCCACCTATCTATTTTCCTACCTCCTTTCCTGTCTATTCTGCCTTGGCCTTCTCAACGGTGTCCTTCTTCCTCTTTTCGACCAGCTGTGCCATCTTCATCTTGGCCTCATCCTTCTTATTTTTTGTGGTGGACTTGCTTCCACCCACTGCCAAGTCCATGGTGGTGCACCACTCTACTGACCATTTATCCAACACTGCATTGATGGCACCATCTCTGGCTAGGTATGGAAAATCATACCAGTTCTGCGTAGGGCCCTTCTGCATTGTGATTGATATCTGATGGAAATCAGCTTTGAATTTGGCATAGCTCTACAGGTTAGCATATACTGTGGGTGACAATTGTGGCTTGCGATTGATAGCCATCCTAATATTCATTTCCATCAAGATCTAGAAGATCTTGTTGTCCTGAATGTGCTCCGCATCCTTGGTCAGCCACAGCAAAGCGTACTTTGCTGCTTCAGGAAGGTCCAGCATGACCGAGGGGAATTGGATTTCCTCTAATAGCTCGCATGCTACGAGCACAATCAATAGTAAGAGCCACATGTAGTGGAACGTATTTCTTTTCTCTTGCACTTCAAGGTAGTTTTCCAGGAACTCTCTGTGAAGGTAGCCCAACTAGTTAAATTGGACTCCTTCCGCGCACTATTGTGTGAGTGCGATGATAGGCGCTGACACGTCATTGGCGCGGCACTTCGACATCACCTTCCCTGCAAGGATCTGCTTTTTGACCTTCATAGCAAGGTCGTAGATGCTGGAGATAGCATACCCGCATGGCTTCTTCACCAATTTGAACTTCTCTTTCATTAATTCTACGAGCACCAGCTTGCCACCCTTGCCGCCAAAGATCATAGTTGGATCTTTGCCTAAATATGGCAGGTGCATTATGTGGTGAATCAACATATCGGTGATGGATATCAGCTCCTCTAGCCACAGACACCCATCATGCACCAAGCACAGCAACTGCTTGATGACTAAAACTGTCACGGGGGTGTGGCTATAGTGCGGCACCCAGAGCAGGTTGAGTAATCCTGCCTTCTCTACTCCTTTGATCCACTTCCACGGCTCCAGTGGAGTCATCCACATATTTTTGTCTATGATGTCATTTATCAACTATTCGGTCGCCAAGTGTGAGAACTTCTCATGGTCCACCAAGTCCCAGTATTTGAGTTTAAAAATTGGCACCTATGCCAAATGCAGACCATCAAAAGTGATCTCATCTAGTAACAATGGGGTTTGCAGGGGATTCTTACTTTCATCAATTTCCTTTGGGACATTGGACTTAGGCTTGCATGAAGGGACATACTCTGGCAACCATGTAATAGGGTCCATACCCTAGGCTTCAACCCCCTCTATTTCCACTCCCACATCCTCATCATCCATGGGGATGTCTTCGATATCCTCCTCTTCTACCTCTAGGTTTATAGCCTTGCCTTTCTCCTAAGTAGTGGGCTTTGGTGGGTTTCCTCTCAACAATGCACACATCGGGATGGTAGGCTGCTTGCCCTTCTTTCCTTTCATGGTCTCCTTAGTTTGGGTTGGCTTCGAACTCGGCATTCTCGAGGATTTAAGGACCTCTGCTAATACTTTGGCCACTTCCGGGGCAGCTACTTCAGTCCCCATATCAATTTCCTGCAAATTTTCCTCGGTGGCCACTCCTTTGGTGTTCATAGCTTTTGCATGGGTTGACATGACGCTTTTTAGTAGTGCTTATGTCTCTTTTGACAATTGTTTAAATGCTAGACTCGCTATCAGGTCTTGAAAGAATTCACAGTTCATGTGCACCTAAGAGCGCAACAACTCCATCCTTAAAATGCCAAGTGTTTTTTGCTAGGAAGCCACTTGTAATTTATAGGGCAATTTGAATTCAAATTCGACCGTTCCCCCCAAAATTGGTTCATTCATGCCAGATTCGCAGCGTATTTTCAAGGATCTAAGCCATAAATTTCATCTTAAATGTCAACCTCCCACTCTATTTGGCCTCACTTCTACTGTCTTTTCATGAACAGTGACTTTAACAGTCACTTTCTGGCCGACCTGAGTGATTTCTCCTGGGATAGCTCAACTCCCTCCGCACTGTCACGGACCCAGAGACACGTCCTTTCTTTGCACCATCTTCCAATCATGCAGCTCCCCAACTCAGGCAGTGCAGTTTATAGTCCTGCACCTCCTTTCAGCTTCCTAGAGTGCTAAGACAGTGCTACTTTCATTTAGTCACATGGTTGGACCGCCAGTGTATGGCTTCAAGAGACTGCCATTAACCTTTCCTAGGAAGGGTTCTCCATTTAACTTAACCAGCTGTACTTCTCCTCGATCTGTAATCTCCTTAATAACATAAGGCCCTAACCAGTGCATCCTGAATTTTCTTGGAAATTTACCAAATGTACTATCATACAACAAAACCATATCATTTACCTTAAATGTGCATAGATTGATGTGTCGATCATGCCATGCCTTTTCACACTGCTTTTGGACATGTTGGTGAAATCCAGCCAAAAATCTTTCTTCTTCAATCTCATCCAGCTGCATGAGCCTCTCTTTTAGGGCTCTGTGATCCATCATACCTATGAGTGCTGCTATGTGTAGACTAGGCACGATGTATTCCAAAGGCATTATGGCTTCTACCCCGTAGACAAGCCTAAAAGGGGTTTGTCCCGTCAACCTCTTGCATGTCATTCAATAAGCCCACAATAATGCAGGCATGCATAGGTCTCAATCACTTTACTAAGCATTGCAAACCTTGGTCAGCGCGTTTTCAAGCACTTTGTTGAATGCCTCCACTATCCCATTAGCATGTTGGTGATAAGGTGTGCTCTTCTAGTGATATACCTGAAATTCCTCTGTGAGTGCGTTGATCGTATCTTTTAGGAAGTGCATAACATGATCACTCATCGATATCCTTGGAGATCCAAATTTCATTAGTACATGCTCAAATAGGAACTTTGCGACTGTCGCACCCATGCAATCCTTCACTGGCTATGCTTCCACCCATGTGGCTGAATGGGTCCTACAAAATCTATTGCCCACTTCTCGAAGGGTTGTAACGTCATTTTTGGATTCAAAGGAATTTCATCCCTCCACGATGGCTTGCCCTTTCTTTGACATACATCACACACTCTGCAATATGCTTTTGAATCTTGATGAAGGGTTGGCCACCCTAACCTGGTGCAAAGAATCTTCTGCACAGTTTCTCTCCCTGCATAATGTCCTCCCGCGGTTCCCCCATGAGCATTCGCGAGGATGCTACTTTGTTCGAACTCAAGTACATACCATCACAATATCTCATCAGTAACCATCTTGTTTAGATGCCTAGGAATGACAGAGAAGTCTATCGCACACACCACTAATTCCTTCTTTTGCTGGTCAAAGTATCCTTCTGCTGTAGTTCTTGTTGTTAGGAAGTGTATTATATCCTTAAAATGACCATCCTTGACATGCAATGCAAATAGTTGCGTGTCAGGAAATCCTTCTTCCAAGTTAGTAGGTCCCTCCCCTATTTCGATGCGTGACAGATGGTCTGATCCCACATTCAATCATCCAGGCTTCACAACAACTTCAAAATTGTATTCTTGGAACAATAAGATCCATCTATAGATTTTCCCCCCAAACATAGGCTTATTGACCAGGTACTTCAGCATAGAGTGATCCGTATACATCTTAAAATGGCCTCCTAGCCAGTAGTGCCAGTACTTCTGGAGCTCATACACTATAGCTAGCCCTTCGTGTTCAGTGGTAGAATAGTTCTTCTCTACTTTGGATAATCTATGGCTTGTGAATGCGATAGGATGGTCCAAGCCTTCTCCACCAGCTTGTGTTAGTACTGCCCCCAATGCTATACATGACACGTTGACATGTACATGAAACTCTTTCTTCTAGTCTGGGAAGACTAGAATTGGCATGGTAACCATCTTTTCCTTCAATATATCCAAGCATTTCTTATAGTCATTATTCCAACAGAAAGTGACATCCTTCCTCAATAATTTTTCCATAGGCAGGGTGATTTGGGCATAGCTTTTGATAAACCTTCTGTAATATCCCGTATGTCCCCAAGTAGTGCGTAGTTGTTTCACACTCCTAGGCGCTTCCAAGCTCACTATCACCATGATCTTTGTGAGGTCTACCATTAGTCCTTGTCTGCAAACCACATGCCCCAATACGTTCCCAAAAGGAACGCAAAATAGACACTTCTTTAGATTAAGCACGATCTGGTATCTTTGACAAGTATCCAGCATCTGGCACAAGCTTGCTACATGGTACTTAACTAGCCCAAATATAGTCTAGTCATCAAAATGTACCTACAAGAACTTATGAATAAATTCCTTGAAAATATTGCAGGCACATTCTTCAATCCAAATAGCATTACAGTGTACTGAAAACAACCCCACTGCGTCACGAAGGTTGTCTTATTCCTATCCTCCGTTGCAATTTTGATTTGGTGGTACCCAGAGAAACCATCAGTGAAGGAATATTCTTCCTGGCCACCTACATTGTCCAACACTTCATCCGTGAATGGATTTGGGAAAGGATCATGCACACAAGCTTCATTCAGTTATTTGACATCCACACATATCCTTATCTCATCCTTCTTCTTCTTCTCTTGCACCAACATTGGACTTATCCAATCAAATTCTTCCATAGGCTCAATGATGCTTGCCACTTGCATCTTGTCTAGCTCTAAGCATACCTTCTCCTTGTATGTTGGATTGAGATGGTAGGGCCTTTGCTTAACTGGCTTCGTTTCAGGCTTTAACGTGATCTTCATCATTCCTAGGCCCCCGATTATTCCTTTAAGATCCATAAACTTGGTGGGGAATAAGTTCTGGTATTCGCGGAGCAATTCTGCAACCTTATCCGCTGTCACGTTGTCCTAGTAGTCTCCAATATTCGTGAATTTGGGTTTTTCCTCTGTACCAATGTTCACTTGTTTTGTTTTCACCGGCGTGGTTATGTCATGGTTCTCAATCTGTAGTCCTCAAACATCACGGTGGTCTTCTGTTTTTGGAATGTTAATCTTCCATGGGTCCTTGTCCTCTACTTCAGTAGTTACATTATAACATTCGAGTGAGTGACTCAGCTTAGTAGCCCATTTAGGATGAATCAGGTCTAAAAGATCCTTCGTATCCTAAAGATAACCACATTCACCTCTTGTAGCGCTTCATCAATATTGTCAAACCCATCCTCAAAATTGAATGCCACCAAGAATCCTTCACGTAGGATATTGCATTCGCCTATCCCATGGCAGAGCTATGTTTCTATATACCAATTCATTGGGATAACATCCAAGATATGATAGAATAGATGCACCCACTCATGTTGGGGCTTTTCTCCATAAGCCTACGTCGATTTGGCCAGATGCCAGCGTGGATCATTTTGCCCATTGTGCTTGTCTATCTGTCACATCTTAGGCTTCCCAAATCATGTTCTCATCATCCTCCTACATTTGCACCAATCATCAAAGCTTCGCTTGTGCATACCCCACCATCTTGTGGGCGCAGCACGTAGTGCTCAGTCCAAGGCCTGGAAGCACTACTTTTTTGGTACCTCCCTTTCAAGTGCATCCAAAAAGATATCTACCTCATTTAGTCAATCATAAATAGGTAGATTTCTTACCTCTAATGACACACAGTGTAGCGACCGGGTCATCATATTGCAATTCAGCATAGTTACTTCATGTAACCAATTCTGCCAGCGTTCTATTTCTTTGTCGAATTCCAAAGTGCAGGAACTCTTGCGATCCCATGAAATCCATCCATCCATGGTGGGATTCACCTGATCTTGGTCTCTAACTATTATCTTATAGATACATTCTAGGTCATCATCACTCTCATAATTGCGAACAGGTTCAGTATAGCGCAATCCTTTAGCAGGATTGAGGGGTACTATTACGCGCAGTGATTTATTCTCAAAGATCATATTTTGCTTCCTCAGATTAATTACCCTGTTCATATCAGTAGCCCAGTCAATTCCCAGGAGTGCAGGATAGGGATTGTTGTTGTCCACTATCCCTATTACTTCAAAATTAGACAGCGCGCTCACTCCGTCAATATCCACGATCACCCCCTACAGCCGCCCCATGGGGATGATTTTCTGCTAATTTTCCATCCTTATCTATATCAGAGACCATTGTAGCGCAGGTCTCCCCATTTTCTCCCAAGTCTACTTTGGTAGGACATTCACATATGATCAGGTCCAAAATGACCTGATTCATTTCATACTCTCCTATTTGTGCGGTGAGTCTCATCTCCCATCCCGTCCTTTTTTTATGCTTGCCAATATTTCGTACTACACGTGGCTCACCTGGCACAATTCTAGTGCATCTATTCATGAGCTCTTGTAAGCCTTGCACAACCTTACTGTCGCGTAGGAACTTCATACATGTTACTAAGAAAGTTGTGAGGTTAGAAAGATCAATCTCCAGCTCAAGCTTATCCTTGCTTCCTGAGGTGGAGGCCTCAGTGAAGCTCTTCTTACCTTCCAAGAAGGCTTCATGAGCGTGCTCCAAATCGAACCCATACTCTTTTTCTGGGGCTTGGCAAACCCATGTACGATCTTCTGGCTTTTCCCCTTGTCATCTCCTGTCGTGATTCCACTCATGAGCACTATATTTACGTTTGGATCTTCCTCATGCGGCTCAGACCTCATCATCTACAAGTTCTAAGGCAGCGAAGGTGGTAGCGCCCCTTTGTCACGTATCCTAGCTATCAGTGTAGGACATCATTCTATTTCGTGATCAAGTAAAACATGCAATAATTGCACGATGGATGTGTTGGATTAGTGCAATCATGGGCAAGTGTCCTGGTCCTCCGCAATTGTAGCAAATCAACTGTCCTCAACCTCTACTAGGTCCTCCTCCATCTCGGCCTCTTCCGCAGCATTTAAATCATGTCCATTCCATCCCTGGATTTTGGTCAAGGGGTCGTGTTTGAGCCTAACTCTTATAGGTGGGAGTTCTATCCATCATCAATTCATAGCTCCTACAAGTATGCTCATCATGTCCTACTGACCTACAAAAGTTGCAGAACAGTTGTTGCAGTGGTTGTACATACTTCTGTAGCAAGTGACAATTATTTGTGGCATTTTTTCTAGCTACCTAAAAGATAGCGCACCATAATGCAAGCCCCGCGCTAGGTCCTACTTGAGCTTCTGGTCTTAAAGGCGTCTGTTGGGCATGACATCCCCCAAGAGAATTTTTGGGGCTTAGATCCTAGATTTTGGTCAAAGATTGTAATTTTGATGTAAACACTTCACATTTTGTGGGCACGGACTGTGTAGCTTGTAAAAGAGTCATAGGTTTGTCCGCCCTTAGTTTTGTTATTGTAATGTCGGCTGTAGAGATCTACCCATGGTCCATGGACCATGGGATTATATAAATAGAGCGAGGCCCTAAGTAGTTAAGGCATCTAAAGTTTAGGAGAAGGATGAAGAGTTGAGTCGTATTTGTGGAGTAAAGTCTAGTTTTGGGTCGTAGAGTAGGAGAAGGCTCTGCAGCTGAGTGCGTAGAGGCCTAGTAATCCGCAGATGATTGTGCAAGGTGAGTCGAGTCTGTAACAGTTGGAAGTATTAATAAAGAGAAGTTTCATATTAATTCTGTGTATTTATTTCCTATTTTATCCATTGAATATATTGGGTATAAATTGCACTTCTACTGTTTATATGATGCGTGAGCATATATGAATGTGTTGCTTAAGTGAATGCAAGGTAGAATATCTGTTTACACGAAGCTATCTAAGATTGTTAAGAAGATAAGTAGGATATGCAGTGTAGTTTGTAGAAATAGTGCAGTTCACTACCTTGGCAGTGCGAAATCATCTCAGCCCCTAGTTAGGGCTATGCGAAAGATGATTATAACAGATCGTGAAGGTATTGAAGGTTGGAACAAGTGCACGAAGCGACCTGCATGAAGACAGATCTAGTTCGACTAAGTCGACATCTCAGACATCTCAAGGGTGCAGAAACTTGGTTCCAACATCCCCACATACTGCTTTGGGTGAGACTTCACTCCATGCTCCGCGGGTTGATGCCAAAAGGGCTAGCAGTGTATGGATTTGTTTGGCTAAATAAATTTGAACCTGAGTCAAGTCCCCTCAAGCCAACAGCATCAGTCCTCCTCCTGCAATGTAATTTTCAAAGACCGGGTAATGGTCTTTGTCATGACCCTGACTCTTGAATTTCAAACACCATACCTCCTCACGTACCTCTAGTCGAACAACCCTATCATGCGTCAGACTTTGCATCTCAAGGCACAATTTCTTTAGCTGCACATGGATCTACTGAACTCCTAGATTAGGATCCTGCATCGAAGTCTCATGTAGTCTCATGGTAATCTCTGAGGCCTCTGCCTGAGTTGTTATCTTCTATTGCGACATCGCACTCCTTAAGTGTGGTAGTAAGGAAGCCACAAACCACTCGCAATGCTGTCCATCTGTCAAATTCATGTTGGCTTTACGGATTGTACATTTTAGCCTCTTATCTAGTTCCCAATGTGTCTTGCCTGGTTGCATCACGATCTCTTTGAATCCCACAATTGACTGCACCTTAGATTTAGGCCCACTAAATTCCCTATTTAGCGCTTCCTGGATGTCTACTACTCCAGCATCCGGATTATCGTTAGAGTACTTAATATACCACATTAGCACGTGATCTTGCAGAGCACTAACTAGTGTCACCTTCTTTATATGATCATCTATAACACCTTGAGCTTCCCATATAGCCCTCACAACAAACCAAAATTGGTCTGGGTCCTCATTTCCCAAGCCTTTGAAAAAAGGTAACGTCACTGTATTTTCCATACTGAATTGCAATGGAGGTGGAGGTGGTACGGTTGAAGTTCGAGGCGATGGTGGTGAAGTCAAAGGTGGTGTGGGTGGAGGTGGTATTCACAGGAATCCTTGTCTTATTAACTGAATAGCACTTCGTAGAGAAACCTTCGTTATCTCTTCTTCATCACTTTGTGGAGGTGAAATCAAGGGGCTATACTTCAGACCCCTTTTTCCTTCATTCCTCTAAGTTTTTCTACTTCATGTAGTCTCGAACATCAAGGTAGTTGCATAACCTATTTTTCACACAACAACATTTTAATCAAAGTATTCAAATATTTTATGTAGTTACCTTATGGTCCTTTGAAAAAGTGTTGCTCTGCCTCGCTATAGCTAGCTACCATGTTGACCGTGAATTCAGTCACAAATCCTCCTATGATGTGATCGAGCCAATGATTGACAGTGCGAGCGATCTTATCCTGTGATGCTTCCAAGCTTTGCACTAGCTCTGGGGTCCACACAATAGGACCATCAAGTTTCAACCTTGCTTGGCTATCTGCTAGCTTCGCGATCCACTCGCATATCTCAATAGGGAAAGAGCAGAAGAAGATCTCATGGATCTCCGTATACAGGTATCGGTCTAACCACTATTCCTTCATCAGTCGCGGGTTTTGGTTCTCTTGTGCCATGAATTCGTGGATATTTCTATCCAACCAGTCTCCAATCTCGTTTTTAGTAGGATTCCAATGATACAACATCACACATCTCTTATGCATATTTTGGTCCAGGCAATGGAACCATTTGTTGGCTTGAGGAGCCTGACCCAGGATCAACGTTAATTAGCCAAACAAATCCTTACACTACTAGCCCTTTCGGCATCAGCCCATGTAGTGTGCACCAAAGTGTCACCCAAAGCAGTATGGGGGGATGCTGGAACCAAGTTTCCACACCGTCAGATGGTTTTGATGTCGTTTGATCTCTTCTACCCCTGCATTCGTGCAGTTGATCTCTTTTTAGGGATTGTAAGACAAACCATTTATTCCAGCTTTCAATACCTTCACAAAAGTGTACGATCGACCTTTGCACAACACTAACCTAGGGCTCAGGTACTTTCATGCTGTTATGGCAGCGTGCCATGTAGATTCCTCAATTACCCTAAGTGATTTTCTTATTTTTCCAAATACTTAAAGTTATCACTATGTAATCAGATATTCGTAATTGCATTTAATTATTCAATGTAACTGTATTCATTCATGCATCATAGAATAAAAATAAAGGAAATTCATACACAAAATATCCAAACCCATCAACAGAACAAATACATAGAAATTGCAGAATAACTCCTTTTGTTAATATCTTCCAAGTGTTACAAAATCTGTTCACCCTGCGCACAGAGTTGCTTGGGTCCGTGCACTCAGCTATGGACTTCTACCCTAGGCCTCTGCAAACTCAACTGTAGAGCCTCTACCTACGCTACAACCGAAGACTTAGACTTCTTGCTCTAAAGCTATGACTCTCTTTCCTATTCTATTCTTCTAACTACTTAGAGCTTAGCTCCTTTTATATAATCCCATGGTTCGGGGACCATGGGTAGATCTCTTACAGCTGACTTTACTTTACAAAACTAAGGGCAGACTACCCTTTGTGACACATAACACCTTCATGCTTTGTGACCACAAAATGCAGAGCCTTTACAATAATATTACAAAAATTTGACTTAAACATGGGCTTTTAGCCCCAAAACTGCCCTTGGGGGATCCCGCTCCCAACATTGTGTTACAACTTTAATCGCTCCCCCACAAAAATGTGTCATGCTTCCTTGTGACGATGCTTCAAACTTATTGGAGAACAACCTCACAATGCAAAAGGAATTTAAAAATGATGTAACTTTAATAGTACCCAACATTTACCCCTTGACTCATCACTCATGGATAATTTAAGGATATTTCAAGCACTGGCATGGATAATACATTTTATTTTCTCTTATTTATATTATTCTACATTGACACCATTGATTTTAGCAGTTAAGAATTAATATTTAGGGGATTTAGGTGTTAGTCGTTAAGGGGTTAGAAGTTATGGTATTTAGGTGGTGAAGGGTTAGGGGTTAAGGGTCACAGGTTAAGAGGATAAGGAGTTATGTCTTAGGAGCTTGTTCATGGATTATAGGTTAGGGTTAGTGTCTTAAGATTTAATGAGTCAAGGGGTTTATGGGTTATGAGTTGTGAGTGTAGGGGTTAAGGGATTATGGATTAGGGGTTAAGGGGATAGGGAATTTAGTGGTTATGCATTAAGGGCTTATGGTTTATGATAATTGGACTCCTAATCCCCTTATAACCACTTTTGTGGGTTCCCCTATCAATTTGTCTTGCTACCTTCCCACTAGGTCCCCTAAACACTATGAAATTAAGTCCTAAGCCCCCTTATCATTCTATAATTCTAGGATTATAGAGCTTAGTATACCATGATTTTACCTAAAACTTCTACCATCCATGCTACCCTTATGTCCCCTTCCACATTCAATACACCATAACATACACCCTCACAATCTTTTTGGCCATGTCATTCCACTTTTCCTAATGTTGTGAAACCCCACATTTGGTCTGAATGCCCCTACAACTACATCATTGGGTCCCCTTAGCTAAGGGATTAGTCACACTAGGTGTTATGGGATGTGATAAGAGAGCCCCTAATCCACTTATCACAACTAGAAATAGGTTCATGAACACCATCAATATCTACTGGAGGTGTTGCGATGAAAGCAATAATGAATACAAAAGTCGTAGTCAATAGGGCAGGGATCATCAAGATGTTAAACCATCCAATGTAAATGTGGTTTTCAATGCTAGTGATCTAGTCACAGAAAAGACACCATCACAGACATTCATGTATTTTAAGGTGTGCTTTACTGTTGAGTTCATATATTTGGAAGCACAATTGCACAAGTGGAAACATCTCACATTTGGGCCACTTGGCTACAAATTTGTATGCATGTTTTCTATTGAGGGTAACATTCACATTCTCCAAGGCACAAATCAAATATTTGGAGGTATCTTGGATGACTTGTCACATTCCACTACCGTCACGCATGAGGAACAACTCCCATCAGTTAAGAATGTTTTGGAGGGATTTCATGGCATATTCAAGGGTCACATTTACAAAAAAAAAAAAAAATAAGTCAAGAAGATTACAATTGGCATTCACATCACATGTGGCACAAAGGATAGGAACATAGGTGAGGGGTGCTCCATTTTGAAATATCTAGAACAACTTGTTTATGTCCTATTTCCAAAGGAGATAAGATATCTTGAGACAAAGGTCCCAAATTGTCAACAAAAGAGAACCATGTATTGGATCACATGGACTTTGGTTTCTCCTCATTAGATAGACTATTTTTATTAGGATTTAGATTTCCCACTAATACTTTTAGGAGTTTCCTAACATTTTTTATCATCAAATTATTTAAATTCAGAATAAAACTCATTCCTATTAAGTGAAATTAGGATTTAGATTTCCCACCATTTTTATTAGGACTTAGATTACCCACCAATATTTTTATGGGTTTCTTGCCAATTTGTTATGACTATTTTTTTAAAATTGAGAATAGAACTCATTCCTATTCAATGAAATCACTATTTAGATTTCCCACCAATATTTTGAGGGTTTATCGCCAATATGTTTTAGGACTATGTTTTTTAAATTGAGAATATAACTCCTTCATATTCAATGTCGAAATTAGGATTTAGGTTTACCACAATTTTTATTAGGATGTAAATTTCCCACCAATATTTTTAGGGTTTCTTACATTTTTAAAGCACTATTTTATTTAAATTGAGAATAGAACTCCTTCCTATTCAATGAAATTTTCTTTGAGAATGCGTCGGAGTCTTTTTGTTGAAGTTGTTTGAAGATGTGTTAGAGTCTCTTTGTTGGAGTTGATTTTCCATAGAAGAAGTAAGTTTACCATCAATTAGAAATCCATGTTTACAATGAGAGGAAATGAAAAGAGGTAAACTTATATTTTATAATCACAAATTATTTGAAGATTTTTTTGTGATTTTAGATCTGTTTTAACATTAAGTTTATTAAAAAAATAAACCTATAATTTATAACAATGAATTGTTTGAAGCTAATTTATATGATCTTAAATAGATCTCAACTTTACATTATTAAATTGGTCAAAAGTCTCATAATTAATTAATTTGGAGAAAAACTGAATTTAAAAAAAAATGAGAAATTGAAGAGCCATATCTTTAGCAATGCGAGTTCATTTATCTTCCGTGAAACATGTGTCCTTTGTGGAGTACAAGAGAAGGTATGTTTTTATTGATTATTTTTTCATCTTTTCTTTAAAACTCATAACCTATTTGCATCATGAAGTAGGTAGATAATGAGAAATCATGATAAAATCTAAGGGATTTATATGCAACACAAAACTACTCATAATTGCCATTTTTTATGCAGAAAAATGGAAGAATGAAAGAATGTCGTCCCAAAGAAAAAGACAGGGCAAAGTTAACTGCTGTCCCTTTGGCAGGGAACCACATGAAAACAAGGAAGGGAAAAGAAGCATATCAGCCAAGGGAAAAGAAGATATCGAATCGGCGCAAGGAAACAAATGGATAACTAGGAATTAATAGTTTGGCGAATCCCTCAGGATCGTTTGATCATGAGGGATCATTATCTTAACTATTTTTACATCATTGATATCTCCGCTCAACTATTATAAAAAGGGGCAACACTGCTAGCCCGGGGGGACGACCCGTTGTTTTTTTTATGTAAATTTCCTTTGTATTTGAAACTTTGATCATCGACTCTCGTTGAGATGTGATCCACTGTAACTCTGCTTTGATGCTTTAATATAAATCTGGTTGTTGTTCCATCTTTTATCCTGGAATAATCCCAAGTGGTGTGCCCCTGGAGGCTAAGGGCCCGGCCCTGGTGGAACACTTGCTCCTGTACCATTATCTTTAATTCGTGTGTGGTTTTCATTATTAGCATTGTTGGGTAATCTGATGTGGTTTGTTATTTTACATCACGGTTCTATTATATTTGATTTATGTTCGACTGGGTAATATCGTTCTCTGTGACAGGAATCTCGTATTTCTGACTTTGTAACGCATTGTTGTTCCTTTAATCATTGATATAACATTGCTGGTCCTTACAAAATTCTATTGTTGTTCAATTGCAGAGTAACCATGTCGTAATATTCATAAGTTGGTATTACTGTATTCATCTATGGTTTACACTTAATCGCGATTGTTGTTCAACTTACATTGCTATGCCATTACGAATTATGATTGTTATTCTTTGTAACTGGGATTGATATTTGTGGTATCAAAGTCAGATTACTATTTCTCTCAATATTAAAGTGTGCCGTGTGTGTTATTTATTTTGGTTCATTGTACATTTACATTTGGATCTAAGTACTATTCGATATTTCATTGCTAATCAGTTGTCGTTCTATTTCTGTTTGATGTTCGATTTATTCTTAGAGTAAAGATTTCTATCTGATTTCTATAGAATACGATTGACGCACCTATCTCTGTAGATTAAGGTTTTGTTGTTTATAAGAACTAGTTGCTGCTCCATTTCCTGTTATTTGCATTATCATTACTTTGGTGTGCAAAATGATCTAAAACTGTAGTGAGCATTAAAATTTGTTGCCTAGTTCCCAGGTTGATGATCGGTTCCATGATTATCTTTAGTTGCATCAGTTTACAGAGGGATGAGTTACTGTTACTGTACCCTTGACTGATAATTTACTTAGTTTTCCAAATGCATGATTTAAGTCTTAAAGTGCTTTGCTCTAAGTAGATCTTGTTTTAAGTATCCTTTTACTCTTGTATTCTGAGCGCTATACTACTAGCATTACTCTGACAAATGACCGCCTCAAACTGAGTACACTCTTTGAGATAACAAATCGTTCTTGGATTGATAAGTTAATGTGAGGTAAATGGAGGTGAAAAAGACCCTTTTTACTGCTCGACATCCTTAGCAATGGAAGTTCACATATATGCTATGAAATAGGTGTGCATTTATCTTCTATGAATTAACAAGAAACAAGTGGCTTAATTTCCCAATATGACAAATAATATGCCAAACTGAGTCTTCAATTGTTCATATGATTATTTTGTCCATAGGAGATGTCCATAAGAACTCACATTTTTTAACAAAGAAGAGTTACTGGATTTGGACGTCTTCAGTAATGTCATCATAGATTCCTTGACTTTTAGAAGTATGTTTTCATAGTGAATTTGTACATTATAGGGAGATGTAACCTTCAGATGCCTTAGAGAAAATGATCGAATTGATATTTTCCTCAAAGATACAGGGATCACATATAGCTAGTTTGGATGTCTTCCATAGCAAGTTTGGGTTTGTTATTAGTTCAGATCTGTCATATACATTGTTCATTGATTAGTTCAGACCACTCTCTTATTTTCCAATCCATCATCTTCAAAAAATTGGTTGTCTTGGATGCCTTGGATTCCTTGAATATGTCAGGATGCCATGTTTATGTAGATCTCCTTGGAAACATTCATAATTCAAAAAAATATATATCGTAGAGAGTTTTTATTCCACAACGATATAATACTTCAGATGTGTTATGAACCATAGAGAAGCGTCATATAGAAACATAGATTTCCGAAATTGTTTGTCATAGTGTCATAAAAAATTCATGTACCACAGTACCATAAAAGAATCGAATGCTACCATACCTTACGTTTCTCTTATTCATGGGTTCATCTCCTTGTCTCCTTATGATATACTTATTGTTCATGTTGATTTAGGGTTTGTCTATGGTTCCATTCAATCCTTCTCTCTCTTTTGATCCTGAACAGGAGGGTGGTTGGTGACAAGAACACACCCCCTAGTGGCTATCTGATAATTAAAATAAACCTAATTGCACTGTTAGCTCGTGGTACTCCACAAATTAGCTATTGGACTGATTACTGGGTTAAATTAGTTTCTTGAATGTTTTGTATCCCACATCTTACAACATCATATAAAAGATGATATTTTTTATGAGGATAGGAACCTTGTGCATCGGTTGGTGTTCCACCTATAGCTATAAGTCTTAGTATATGCTCGCTATAATCTATTACAACAACCACATTGGCAAATTCAGATATGCATCTACATAGGTAAATGAGTAGATTCATAAATGGTTATAACACTGGGCTTGAATCCTTAACAAATTTCTTGGGATATATCTACATCTATTTTAATTGTTGGTTTTATGATTGGGAATAGTAATAGCTATTTGTGTGTAGAAAATAGAGTTTCGTGTGGTTGGGATTATCAGAGTGCTATGTAGAAAATAGAGTTTTGCTTGGTTGGAAGTATTAGAGTGTTGGGTTGAACCTTTACCATAAACACAGTTTGGGAATTTAGTTGGCAGCAGTCTGGCCCCCACATGCAAAGTAAACCAAGTAGTGAGAAAGTTTGAATATAGAGAAGATTACATTGTGTTGACAACGGGTTCCCCCAAGAGTCAGTTTTGGGGCTAAAAGCCCACGTTTTGGGGTAGAAAGCCCAATTTTTGTAATAAAGATGTAAATTCATGCATTTTGTGGTCGCGAAGTGTGAAGATGTCAAGATTCATAAAGGATTGTCAGCCCTTGCTTTGTAAATTCTCATGTTGGCTATAAATATCTTCCCATGGTCCACGAACCATGGTATTGTATAAAAAGGGAGTCTTAGAAGCGTCTAAGGAAGTAGTAAGAATTGTTTGTGGGAAAGAAGTTCTAAGTGTTCTTGGGTCTTAACGTAGGTAGAGGCTCTACACCTGAGTGCACAGAGGCCTAGGGTGGAAGTCTGCAGCTGAGTGTGCGAAACCCTGCAACTGTGTGTGTAGGGCGGATAGAGTCTGTACTAAACTTGAGATATCAATAAAGAGAAGTATTCTGCAACCATTGTGAATTTTGTCTCTGTTCAATGCATCTGATTATATTATGTTATGATCTGGCTTTACATTATAACGCTTATTTGATGTGCGAATGTATTTGATTATGTCTATTAGTTGAACGAATGTAAGAATATACGTTTACATGAAGATAACCATAAATGCATGATAAAGTAAGTAAACACTTAAGATAACTTGGGAACTTATATAGTAACATAGCTACAGAGGCGCGTAAGTTCCTAGGCCTCTGGTTAGGCTTACGCAATGATCAGTCATCTACCTTTGCGGAGGTACTAAAGGACGGAAGAGAAGGACATCGATAAGTCCTAAAGGCTTATCGATCTGCATGAAGATATGATCAGGAAGTATAGATCGACATCATGACCATCTAACGGTGCAGAAACTTGGTTCCTGCATCCCACCATACTTCTTTGAATGAGATTTTAGTCCGCCCTCCATGGGCTAATGCTGAAAGGGCCAGTAGTGTAGGGATTTGCTTGGCTGACTAACGTCGAACCTAGGTCATGGCCCATCAAGCCAACAAATGGATTCCTTGCCTGGAGTACTAAGACTATTTTGTCTTCCCATAGTCACCTAGCCAGATCACCAGTGTATGGCTTCAATCGGCTACCATTCACCTTTCCTTGGAAGGGATCCCCATTTAACTTAACCAACTGAACTACTCCACCGTCGGTAATCTCTTTGATGAGATAGGGCCCCTGCTAGTGCATCCTAAATTTCCCTGGAAATTTATCAAACTTGTTGTCATATAACAAAACCAGATCATTTAACTTGAAGGTGCGTAGTTTAATATTTCGATCATGCCATGCCTTTCCACACTCCTTTTGAACTTGTTGATGAAATCTAGCTAGAAATCAATCCTCCTCAAGCTCGGCTAGCTGCGCGAGCCTCTCTTCCAAGGCTCTACGGTCCGCCATTCCTGTGAGTGCTGCTATGCGCAGACTAGGTACAATTTATTCCATTGGCATCACAACTTCTATGCCATACACAAACCGGAAAGGCATTTGCCCAGTCAACTTCTTGCCAGTCGTTCTGTAGGCCCATAGCACCGTTGGTACGTGCACATCCTAGTCACTTCTCTAAGCATTGTAGACCTTTTTTAGTGCATTCTCTAGTATCTTATTGAATGCTTCCATCATCCCATTTGCTTGTGGGTGATAAGGCGTGCTCTTCTAATGATACACATTGTTTATTTCCATAGAGGATTTGTGTTTGTAAAATAGGTGGTGGCTAGACTGCAATGTTTATTTCCAATGAGGATTATATAGTATAATTCCCTTGTTTACAAATTAATGTTTATATATCTTACCAATTGATTTGAATTTTTGCTAAATACTTAATGTCAACTTGACATGTAGCTTTGATATATTGATACTCCCTCTTTGCAATCTTCATATGGCTTTCCATCGAATCCTACATGAACCTAGGGACTCAACTAATGGTGAAGGCGATATAAAGTTGACTATGATTCAAATAATAGAGACTACCAACAATTTGACTTTCAAAGAATCACAATCCTTAGTCATCTTAGCTTTTGGTTGAAATGGAGTAGAATGAGGCTTATAGATAATCCATTTTAAATATCTTTAGGATATCCAAAGCATACTTTAGCTGAGAATTGAAGATACTATCACCCAATTGCATAACTTTGATGCCAATAAATAAATGCTACATATCTAGGTTATTCATTTCAAATGTATCTTTCATTTGTGACTTTAGAATTAAATTGAATCACCATTATTTCTAGTGATATTCAAATCATCCACATGAATAACAATTAAGAGAAATGCATCATTCACATGTAACCATAAATACTTTGATCTATGTTAGGATGCCTCAGACCAAGCTATAGAAAAAAAATAGTAACCTTCTGATTTCATATCCTAGGTGATTGTAATCATTGAGAGGATGCATGTCATGGGGAAACTATGCAATATAATTCCTAAGATAGTTCAAAATTTTCTTGAAATATTGTAGGTCAAGGTTGATCTTTGGTGGTGACCAAATAATAATGGTTGAAAACTTCATTGGATCAATGGTTAGTTCATCGTGGTTCACACAAAAATCCAAGATAATCAAGTTTCTTCTACCCAAATGCACACTTTTTCATGTTCACAAATAACTTGTCATGTGTGGCAAACACTTGGTTTATTCATCCTAGGTCTAGTTGAAAATTAGTATGTCTACATACACAATTAGATTTGAGTAAATATGTGGTTGTAGAACTTTTTTCATCATCTCATGAATGTTGCAAGGCCATAATTGGTAACACTTAATGACATCAGTGACCATACAAGTAGTTCTTGTTACATCTTGAAGGATGTCTTCCACATATTGTTAGGTAAAATTTGTAATCAATTACAGATCTTAAGTTGCATTTCACACTTTTTGTGCCTCTTTAGATAGCATTTGTGATAGGGAGTCAATGAGTAAGAATGCACCAAAAACTTTGATTAGATAGCATATTTTAGCCTTTCTAGGCTGCATTTCACAGTTTTTGTGCATCTTTAGACAATGTGTGTGTGATATGGAGTCAATGAGTAAGAATGCACCAACAACTTTGATTAGATTGCATATCTCAGCCTTTCTAGCAATTTCTAGAGCATAATAAAATTCACATCAAATGATGGTTTTTCCATTTGGAATTTCACAGTAACATGCTTATGTCTATTACATGGCCATCTAAATGTTGTGAGCTTACTTTGGTTGGTGAATTTCTGTGTGTAAATTGTATATTAGAATGCAATTTGTCAGTAACAAACACACACCCATTTGCTTTTGTTTTCTTTTGTTTCAACACAACACTAAAATTCATTTGCTAGATTCTTTATTGGATTTCTTCCAAGGAAGATATGTCTATGCATTGTGCTGGTGTCAGTGAGTAATTATAGTGCTATTGTTAATGTGTTGGATCACTAGCTGGTGGTACTCCACAAATTAGCTATTGGACTGATTGTTGAGTTAAAATAATTTCTTGAATGTTTTGTAGCCCATATCTTAAAACAGCATATAAAATTTGATACTCTGTCTGAGCATAGGAACCCTATGCATTGGTTGGAATTCCACCTATAGCTATAGGTATTAGTATATGCCCATTGTCATTTATTACAACAATCACATTGGCAAATTCAGATATCCATATACACAGGTAAATGAGTAGTTTCATAAATGGTTGCCATGCTGGGCTTGAATCCTTAACAAAATTCTTGGGATATATCTGCATCTATTTTAATTGCTGGTTTTGTGTGTAAAAAATAGAGTTTGGTGTGGTTGGGATTATTAGAGTGACATGTAGTAAACAGAGTTTTGTTTGCTTGGTAGTATTACTATGTTGGACTGAACCTTTACCATAAAAAAAGTTTGGGAATTTATTTGGTAGTGGTCTAGCCATAACATGCAAAGTAAACCAAGCAGTGAGCAAGTCTAAAGACAAAGCAGATTATATTGTTTTTTTCCATAGAGGATTTTTATTCATAAAATGAGTGGTTGCTAGACTGCAATGTTTATTTCCAATGAGGATTATATGGTACAATTCCCTTGTTTACAGAATAGTGTTTGTATATCTGAACAATTGATTTACATTTCTGCAGAATACTTAATGCCAACTTGATATTTAGCTTTGATGTATTGATAAACCCTCTTTGTTGTAACAACCCTGGTGAAAATTTCATGTAAAAATATATAAATACCACCGATGATGGGACACATATTCCAAGTTGAATGGTGGGCAGGACATCCTAGTGGGTGTTCATTTGGTTGCTTATGGTTAAGGAAATTGGAAAGGGCAATGGCTAAGGCATTAAAGAGGCAAAAAGGCATTTTGGCACATTTTTTTCTGAAAATAATGGAAATTAGGAGAAAAGGGAGGTGAAAGGTCACAAGTTGCATGTGAGGGGGGAAATGAAGGAAAATAATGGAAATGAAGGAAATAGAGGCCATGTTAATAAAAAGGCTTCTAAGGATTAGTTGGCAAGCTTCTTCCTTTTAGAGTGAACCATTTTTTAGTTCAGTTTTGGAACTCTCTCATTATTCTCTCTCTCTCTCTCTTTCATACTCTTGGAGACTTAGATTTTTCTTAGAGAACTCTTGGGGGGTGTGGCATACTTGGATTCTTGGAGCAAGAAAGCAAAGGAAGAGAAGGAAAGTACAAAGAGGGCATCGACGTTAGAAACTACATTAGATTGCTTGCAAGTACTGAGTTGCATGTATGATTTTTTCACTATTTTTTGCATGCATGGCACATGCATGTGGTTTCTTGGTTATGATATGTCATTGACATGGAGGATGGTTAGGATTGATAGTGAATTGCCTAGCCTTTCCATTTCCTGCATAGCCATGGTGATTGTGGGTTTAATTTCATTGATTTGTGTTGATTGCTTCTCATGTTTCCTTAGCTTGGGTTGAGTTATTAGCCCTAGAAACCCTAGTTGAACAAATGCTCTGGAAGCCATGTAACAAGTTTGATTGAGTTACTAGTCTTAGAAGCCCTGATTTAACAAATGCTCTAGAAGCCCTGTAACAACTTGGGCTGAGTTACTAGTCTTGGAAGCCCTAGTTGGACAAATTCTCTAGAAGCCCTTGTTGAGTTGAGTTACTATTCCTGGAAGCCTTGGCTGGACAAATGCTTTGGAAGCCCTGTATAAGTTGTGGGTTGAGTTACTAGTTCTGGAGCCTTGGTTGGACAAACGCTCTGGAAGCATTGCATAAGCTATGCATTGAGTTACTAGTTTTGGAAGACCTAGTTGAATAAATGCTTTGGAAGCCATGGAAGGCTTGGATGGAGACCAATTTGATGATGCTTTTGGTGATGTCCCATCGTGAGGTGGAATCCTTGTTTGATGGGTTGAGGTGGGTGGCCTCTAGAAGCCCTGGATGAGTTTTGATTGATGTGTTCTCTAAGATCCCACATTCATGCTTGGAATATGGCACGAGAGTGTTGCATGAAGAGAGACTTGGCTCAGCCAATCTATGGTCAGGTGGAATGTGGTAGTCCCATCATCGGTTGGTTCATTGCATTTATTAATGAAAAATTCATTCCCTTGATTTTGATGTGCAAATGCACTAATGTATATATATAGATTTTTTTGGCTGGTATTTTTATTGTATTTATGTTCCTATTATGTTGTTTATATGCACATTACATTGGAGGTTGTTACAGAGTGGTATCAGAGCATGGTTCAAACACTTGGACTAGATGGGCTCTATATAGGTGAAATGAAGAACAAAGATTAAATTTTAGACCTTTCTCATATCTACTATAACTTTTCTTTTGTTGAATATTAGAAGTTGAATTTTTTTTCATATTGAAGGTAAACCCCATTGATAATGTGGTAGAAATTTCAGATATTGGCTCACAATACTTTAGGAATTATGATCTAAGGAAGATGACCTTCCTAAATGCACCTTAAATAGGTGATGTTTGAATTTCTGCAATAACTCATCATCTGTAGCCTTTCAGAAGCTAAAAAATTGTCCACATTGAGGGGAAATACCACTAATTATGTGGTATAAACTTCAAATAATTGGTCGTAACATTTTAGGAGATATGAGTAGAGGGAGTCGTGCCTTCTGAATGCTCCTAAAATCAGGCCTCAAATAGGTCACGCTAACATTTTTGTTACATCTTCTCTTCTAGGAATGCTCAGGAGCTGAAATTGTTTCCACAATGAGGGTAAATCCCAATTATATTGTGATAAAAATTTCAGACATTTATTCGCTAGATTGTAGGAGATATGACCAGTGGGGGTCGATATTTCTCGATACCGCTAGAATTGTGCACCAAATATGATTGTGTTGGATTTTTGTCATAACTTTTCATCTATGAAATCTCAGAAGTTAAAACTTGAACCTTAGTGAGGGAAAATACCACTGATCATACAGTTCAGTTTCCATAACTTTTACTAATACATTTTAGGATATATGCATTGAATCATTCACTATAATAGTTTGCATGGAAAGTGTTTGATGAAATGCTTACATGGTTTAATGATTAATTGCATATAAACTGTTTGATAAAATGCCCCAATGAATATGTTTTTTGTGGTTGGGGATAGTATTGATGTGTAATAGTATTCTTGTAGTTTATGTATACTTGTATGCAAATAGTTTTCTATATTATTTTGCATGTAAAGTGTTTGAACAAATTCTTACATGCAAATGTAATAGTATAGTAGTTGTTTGAAGAAAAGTGTAAAAGTATCATAACTGTTTGAAGAAAATGTTATTTTTTTGGATGGGATAGTATTGTAGTATGGTAATATGGATGTAGCTGACCTATGCTTATTTGCATGCAAAGAATTTGAAGAGTTGCATGTAGGGAATTTGAAAGGTTGCATGCAAGGAAATGGAACCGTGGCATGTTTTTAGTTATTATGTTACAAGTGGAATAAGTGAAATGTTTTTGAATTAGTCTCATACAAATGTATGAGAAATAAAAATCAATTTCTTTTCAAGTGTGGTTAAATTTAGTAGAGATTTGGAGATCCCATTTCCATAATTGGACATTGGAGATTGGGCCATTATAGTAGCTTCCTCCTTTTGCCTTAGTGTGGACCATTGACAGTAAGGGGGTATGCTTATAGGTTGTTAGTATTGGTGAATGCTGATTTCAAATTAATAGACATGATGTCTTGACTTTTGGAACATGTGATTCACTGTATATGAATTATATGTCGCTTACATGTTGATTTCATGATACTTACTTACATCCTTCTATGCTAGGTTACATTTTTTAATATTTTGATTACATGTACCAGTCTTGTAGGTTGTTTACAAGAATAGATCACTTGTGTTCAACTACATGCATTTATGCGTAGGTGTAGTTGATTTGGGATTGCTTATGCATATTGTTGGTTGCATGTGGCAATGTGTACAATGGAGTAATTTGTGTTCTCATGCATGAGGTCATGGTTTGTGTACTTGATATGGTCATGCATTGACAACTAGACTCTAGCTAGAATGACATGTATATGGTTTTGTATTCATTTGTTATGTGTGTATATGCATTTTTTATGCATGTATGGTCGTGGCTATGATTATGCATGTATAGTAGCTCAACCATGGCTTGTGAATTCATTGTATGCAATTTAGGTCATCGTGATGCTATTGGTTGTTATGACGCTAATGATCTAGTTGAGATAGAGCAAGGGATGCGGATCATCATAATGAGGTTGGAACATTAGACTTTTGGATAAGTGCAGATCATCATACATGTAGTGTATGTTTGGCATGCAGGTATGTAAGTTAAGGATTATTATATGCATTAGGGTTATAGACATTAGGTTTATGAACATGTATTTTATGTTATGGTTACATTCATGATAGATGTTAGATGATTAGTATGGTTATATGCACATGTGTTAGATAGTCAAGAATGATAGCAACCTGTAGTTGTATGCATTGCTATTGTTGTTTTATATTAAATAACCTGATGATTATGTTGTATGTTGTTGATCAATATGATATATAGCTTATTGTTGTTATGCGATATTAACTTGATTATTACGGTCATTTCATTGGGATATTGATGTTATAATTTGGATTCGTCATATGGTGATGGTTATGTTCATTTCCTTCAAGATATTGATGTTATATGTATTGTGTTAACCTGGTTTGGCCTATCTAGATGGTTATGGTTACGATATTCAGGTATGAACTGACATATTTGTGATATGGTGTCATACTAATCTAGATTGACTTTGCATATGTGTATGAGTTTATGATGTGAACATGCTAGTTAGATATTGTTATGGATATCATGATCTTATGAGTGCTTGATCTAATGTGTTGTAAAGTTATATCGTTCTAACTAGATTGATTGTGCAGACAAGATCACCTCCCCTAAGATACATTAAGGTACCAGTTTCTTATGTCATATATTTGGTGCTTGACTGTTGATTATATCATCTAGTTGATTTATTTAACATGGTATGAATGTTTGATGAATTGCATAATATGATTATGTGTTCAAATGATCTTGTTTTAATATGATTGTACTAAAATATATGTGTTGAGAGAGTTGATATGTATTTGAGTATAGTAGGTGATAGTTGTAGTATTATTACTAACGACTATGAGTTGACTATGGATTATGACATGATTGTTAGTCTTCATAACGGTTGATTTCAAATTCATAGATATGATTTTCTTGATATTCAGAACATGTGGTTGACATGTGTGAGCAGTTGTAGGGAACGTGCTTGGTATTAGCGTCAAAAGGTAATAATTGATGTGTTTATATAACTAACAATTGTGTGATGTGACAGTACATGATAAGACTCACTTGTAGCAAGGTAAAAGGGTAAAAGAAAGGAATTGGGAAAGAATTCCTTTGGATATGTTTGGAAACCCTAATTCCAAACGAATGATTGCTTTGCATACAAGAAGTCTCCTTAACCTTGATTTTGTTTGACATTATGTGGATATGTGCTATATTCATGAACATGCACTTGATAGGTATATTAGCTAGTCTTTAGCTACAGGTGGATCTATTAAAGGATTAGAGTCCCTTGAGAGATGGGGTGGATGTGTTCAGTTGCAAGTAGTGTGCTTGGCACAACAAGATAAGGTAACTGGTGTATATTTATTTATGCACTGATAATTATGTGTTTATGGTAGTATGATGCAAGAGATTGCATGGCAAGAGACTGCCATGAAATCTTGAGGAGGGATCTGGTTGATTTTCTCTAGGAACCATGGGGATTGAGTCATGGTCTTTGTTGTTAGTCTTGTGCTTTGGGTATTTTATGACTGTTTCACTTCATTTCCATGTTTGATTGTGTATGGTGCATAGCTATGCCACTTTGTGTGCAGAGTCATATTGTTATTGGTTTTCATGGTTTTCTTCTTATCGTTGTTTCTGTTATTACCTTTTACGTATTGAGTCTGGGGAATTGGTTGGGAAAGAGGAATGTTAATGGAGCTTGGAGAGAGCTGTTTGGTACCCGAAAGGTAACATAAGATTCAGATGAAGCTTGGTGCATGAGGAACTGTAGCGGAAGGTAAGGCTATGACAGTTGGTTGGACTGGCTAGGTCCATTATGGTAAATGGATAGTAGCAGTACAGTCATGAGAAAGGTAACAAGAAAAGGTAAAATAAATGGATTTGAGGTGTCATATGCCTTGGCTATGTTGGGAAATGTTGTTCTCAACGTTGCGCATGTGTTTCATGAATAAAGGAATTTCTCTTAACCTATACCTTATGTTATCTGGTAATTATGTTATGATCATGATTATGTTGATGTATATATATGTATACATGAACGTATGTATGTTGTTGTCTGACAAGGTGATGATTGTTTTATGCTAATGATTATATACGTATGTATGTATGTATCTATGTCACTTTCTAATAGGGATTGTTAGGGATCATTCTTGTGAAGGAATAATTACTTATGTAACTGAATGGCATGAAAAGGTTCCTAGTTCATGAGGAATCAAGTGGGAAGAGTAGTCATGACAAATATACGAGGTCAGTATCATGTGGTTATGAATTGATATTATGTGATTATATTATGACTATGTTGTGGACATGTTATACCACAAGATAGACCAATAGAATGAAATCAGCGTGGTCTATGGCATTCTAAGACAAGCATGGATAATACATTGGAAGCAGGGTTGCTTGGCAGAGTTAGTGTGGTTCTAGATGTGTGGTACTACTATTATGCATATGTTGTATATGTTGTACATGTTGCATCTATGATATGTGCACTTCTGGTGTTGTGTATACATAGCATGTGTACATGTTATTTATGCAATGTCATGTACATGATGGTACAAATAGGGTTGTGTGAATATCACATATGGGGTGTACAAGCGGCCTGTTTGCATATGGTGCTCTGTGCATGTTGGATATGCAGTGTTGTGTACAGATAATGTTATGTACATGTTGGGAATGCAATGCTATGTACAAGTGGTGTTGCGTGCGTGTTGTACATGTGGTTCTATGTACATATGGTGTGGTTTGCATGATTGTACAAGTGGTGTTGTGTGCATGTGGTTCTCTGTACATGTTGTACAAGTGGAACTATGTGTAGGTGGTGCTGTGTACATGTCTTGCATGTGGTAATGTGTACGTGTGTTGTCACGTACATGTCGTGTGTGTGGTACTATGTACATGTGATATTGTGTACACGTTGTACAAGTGGTGTGGTATACATGTGGCATTTTGTACATGTTGTGCAAGTGGCGCTGTGTACATGTGATGTTGTGCACACATTGTGCAGGTGGTGAGGTGAACCGGTGGTACTATGTACATGTTATACATATGGTACCAGTTCACGTGTCCTATTGTGTGCATGTCATACATGCTGTTTTGCGGGAATGTGGTAATATGTATGTGCATCATGTAGTCATGGTATTGCAGTGTGTGTACTCATTCTGTTGTACTGTATGTAGGTACATGTATTGTGTGGTATTGCATATTGGGTATAGATGGATGCACTGTGTTGTACACTAGTTGTAGGTGTATGCGATGTACGTCAAGTGTAGGTGCATGTATTTCATGGTGTTGTGTGTCAAGTGTGGTTGTATGTGTGTGATGCACACTATGCGTATGTGCACCTGGTAGAGGAGAAGGCACTGGGTGTGGTAGCCAATCTGGTGTCTATGTGAAAGAACAAAGGTATAAGTAAGGATCGATGAAGGATAGGTATTGGTATTGTATTTCAGTTTTATTATGCATGTGACTTATGATTATGGTATATGATGATTACATGTGAATTATGATTTTGGTTTATTATCTATGATTCTGATTTATGATTTATGATTCTGGTTTATGATCTATGATTCTGGTTTCTGATGGTTACATGTGATTTATGATTTTGATCTATGATGCTTGTGTTTTGAGCTAACCTGATGTGATATTTTTATACATGTTGATTTGGTCAAAGATGCTAGTTTGACTTCTTGTGAAAGGAAGTGAACAATATTCCAAGTGTACCTTATTGACGAACTACCAATGAGGAATGATTTGAATTTATTTCAATTTATTTTGAATCTAATGGAATTTATGTTCTTGGTATAGGAAGCATGAACATGCCCAGTTGGGTGGTTGAAATCGACTACAAGAGTTAGCAGCAACAACAAAGTAATTGAAACATGTAGCAGTATAATGGTAAAGCACTTCAGGAGGAGGACCATTGTGGGACACTAGTACCCAATAGTGTCCATTGATTGCCATGAGCATGCTATGACCAGTATGATAGTTTTGAGGTAGGTATATGCCTTGATCTTCGAATCTACTGATGCGAGGAAGCCTTTCCAAGGGATGGACTTCCCAGGATGGGGATGCTAGCAGAACTTGGAAGGTGAGTGACTGCGTGAAAGAGGTGACCAGATTCCCAAGGGACTGTGTAAAAATGAAGGGAAGGTCGTGGATGGATTTGGGTTGATCATTAGCATTGCCAGATGGAATCATATGAACATTAGGAGTGCGCCCTGGGACAATGAACCGATAACTGTTCGTTGAGAGGACAAGTGGTGCATGATTATAATGCTGGACATTGGATGCATATTTGACTTTACAATGGATTCTGGACTTCCTAAGAAGGAGGTGAATCCTGGTATTACTTTGAGGTTGGAGGTGTGAGCCTTTGGATTCCCTTGTTAATTGATATGACATCATATCACTTATTTATTGGTTAATAAAATGTGGATATGTGTATATCATTGTAAATATCGTAATGAGTTGTGTTATAAAGCTCCAATATGTGGTATGTTATCATGTTGTCATGAGGTTTTGATTTTGAGCAGGCCTTTCATTATGAGTACTGCAATGAGATGTGTAATAAAGCTCCATGGGCAATATGTTTTGTTTTCAGCAGTCATGTTGGTTATAGGTGTCATTGAACATCGAGGATGGTGTTCCCCCAAGGATGAGGGTTCTGTAAGAGCCCTATTGAAAATTCCATGTAAACATATATATATACCAAGGATGATGGGACACATATTTCAAGCTAAATGGTGGGCCGGACATCCTAGTGGGTGTTCAGTTGGTTTTTTATGGTTAAGGAAATTGGCAAAGGAAATGTCTAAGGCATTTTGGCACATTTCTTAATGAAAATAACAGAAATTAGGAGAAAAGGGAGGTGAAAGGTCACAGGTTTCATGTGAGGGGGGAAATGAAAGAAAATAATGGAAAATGAAGAAAATAGAGGGCTCATTAATAAAAAGGCTTCTAAGGATCAGTTGGACAGCTTCTTCCTTTTAGAGTGAACCTTTTGTAAGTTCAGTTTTGGAACTCTCTCATTATTCTCTCTCTCTCTCATAATCTTGGAGACTTAGAGTTTTCTTGGAGCACTCTTGGTGGGTGTGGCATACTTGGATTCCTGGAGCAAGAAGGCAAAGCAAGAGTAGGAAAGTACAAAGAGAGCATCAACATCATCAACTAAATCAGATTTTTTGCAGGTACCAAGTTGCATGTATGATTTCTTCACTAGTTTTGGCATGCATGGCACATGCATGTGGTTTATTGGTTATTTTCTGTCATTGGCATGGAGGATGGTCAGGATTGACAATGGATTGCTTAGCCTTGCCATTTCCTGGATAGCCATGGTGATTATCAGTTTACTTTCATTTCTTTGTTTTGGTTCATTCTCATGTTTCCTTATCTTGGGTTGAGTTATTAGTCCTAGAAGCCTTGGTTGAACAAATGCTCTGGAAGCCCTGTAACAGCTTGGGTTGAGTTACTAGTCCTGGAAGCCTTGTAATAGCTTCGGTTGAGTTACTAGTCTTATAATCCCTGGTTGGAAAAATGCTATTAAATCCCTTGGTGGGTTGAGTTACTAGTCCTGTAATCCTTAGTTAGACAAATGCTCTGGAAGCCCTGTATAAGTTGTGGGTTGAGTTACTAGTTCTGGAGGACTTGGTTTGACAAACACTATAGAAGCACTGTATAAGCTATGGATTGAGTTACTAGTTCTAGAAACCATGGTTGGATAAATGCTTTGGAAGCCCTAGAAGGCTTGGATGGAGACCAATCTGATGATGATTTTTGGTGATGTCCATCGGTGAGGTGGAATCATTGTTTGATGATTTAAGGTGGGTGGCCTCTAAAATCCATGGAAGATTTTTTATTGATGTGTTCTCTGAGATCCCACATTCATGCTTGGAATATGGCACGGGTGTGAGTGGCTGAAGAGAGACTTGGCTCAGCCAATCTATGGTTGGGTGGAACGTGGTAGTCCCATCACCAGTTGGTTCATTGCATTTATTAATGAAAAGTTCATTCCCTTGATTTTCGTGTCCAAATGTACCGGTGTATGTATATAGATTTTGGTGGTCGATATGTTTATTGTATTTTTGTTCCTATTATGTTGTTTATATGCACATTTACCCTGAAGGTTGTAACATCTAAATTATTCATATGGCTTTCCCTCAAATCTTATACGAACCTAGAGACTTGACTAAAGGTGAAGGCAATATAAAGACTATGATTCAAATAAATGAGACTACCAACAAAATAGCTTTCAAAGAATCACAATGCTTAGTTGTCTTAGCTTCTGAATGAAATGGAGTAGAATGAGGCTTATAGATAATCCATTTTAGATATCTCCAAGATATCCATAGCATACTTTTGCTGAGAAATGAAGATACTATCACCTAATTGCATAAATTTGATGCCAAGAAATAAATGCTACAGATCTAAGTTAGTCATTTCAAATGTATCTTTCAATTGTGACTTTAGACTCAAATTGAATCACCATTATTTCTAGTGATAATCAAATCATCCACATGAATCAAAATTAAGAGAACTACATCATTCACATGTAACCATAAATATGGTGATCTATTTTAGGATGCCTCAAACCAAGCTATAAAAAAAAATAGTAATCTTCTAATTTCATATCCTAGGTGCTTGTAATCATTGAGAGGATGCATGTCATGGGGAAACTATGCAATATAATTCCTGAGATAGTTCACCATTTTCTTGAAATATTGTAGGTCCATGTTGATCTTTGGTGGTGGCCAAATAACAATGATTGAAAACTTCATTGGATCAATGCTTAGTCCATTGTGGCTCACACAAAAATCCAAGATAGCCAAGTTTCTTCTACCCAAATGCACACTTCTTCATGTTCACAAATAGCTTGTTACATGCTCCAAACACTTGGTTTATTCATGCTATGTCTGGTTGAAAAGTAATATGTCTAAGTACACAATTAGAGTTGAGTCAAGATGTGGTTGTAGAACTTTGTTCATTATCTCATGAATGTTGCAAGGCCATAATTGGTAACACTTAATGACATCAATGGCCTTGCAAGCAGTCCTTGTCACAGCTTGAAGGTTGTCTTCCACATATCCTTCGTTAAAATTACTAATCAATTAAATATCTTAAGCTACATTTCACACTTTATGTGCCTTTTAGACACTATATTTCTTGGTGTACTTTGAAGTCCACATACATATGTTTTAAGTCCACATTGTGACTATGTCAGTCACTCTTACCATCATCCTAGTAGAATATAAGTGAGATTCAGTGTGCACATTTTACTTAGCTAAGATGCTTGAGACTAGTTCCCATTATGATTTTTCACTTTAAGAGAAATTCATATTAAGCTCTTACCTTGTTTGACAATCATAGGCTACCCAAGAGTTACTTTCAAGTACGTGAAAGAAACTACTGTAATTCAATTTTTTGTTGTAGATTAACCTTTACTAATTCTAATCCTTATTTAATTATGCTTCATGGCACAATAGGGATCTTTACAATTTACTGTTATCAAAAGATAGCAGTGGTGGGGGTTATGCTACAAATTTTGTGTAGAAGCCTAGAAGGTAGTCACATAAAGATGAATAGGGACAGATTCCAGAGAAACTTGGGTTTGTTCCTGAAAAGTCTGAGCCTCTATTGTTTACTTTCCTTTTTTGGAGTCCATAGCATGATAAGCACAATGGCTTTGGGGAGTTTTATTGACATGCATGTGGCATCCATTGCTTCAATATATCATTCAAGTGTTTCACTCAGCATGATTACTGTTAGATGCATTTTTTCTAAATACATGTTTTTCATTGGACTTCTGTAATGGTTCTTTCAGCCTAGCTATTTACATAGCAATGTTTTTTAACTTTATTTAGGCTAGTTGTTCACATAACAATAGTGTATTGTTTATCTTTAGGAAAAATAATTCCTCAAATGTTGTTATACGTGAAACCATTCACACCACCCTTCAATTTCTTCCCTAGAAATGGTAATGTCGTTGTGGTTTTACACAATAAAATTTCACAACTCATACTTCTCAATATTT
The DNA here is from genome assembly GCA_031772625.1 of Pinus tabuliformis. Lineage (NCBI taxonomy): Eukaryota > Viridiplantae > Streptophyta > Pinopsida > Pinales > Pinaceae > Pinus > Pinus tabuliformis. The sequence goes on along the minus strand of CM062812.1, from coordinate 406,241,350 downwards.
GAGAGCATAAATGAAAGGTAAAGATACATGTTACAAACCTTTCGTAGTTTGATTCATTGGTGTGATGCTGCATGGCTTTTCAAATTTCGAGGTAACATGTTGTGGAAATGTATCTAATATTTTTGGTTAATGATTTCAGTCAAAACATACTTATATAACTTTCACTCTGTTTTGACACAAGTGGAGATCGATATTGTTTTAAGACAACAAAAACGGTCCCTTGAAAATACTAGGATCTGAATTGAGCTCTTATGAAATGGCAAGGATGTGCTGATAAAAATGTTTTTTTTGTTTTGCAGTTTATCTGTGGATATCCATACCAAGGTAAGACATTATTTTTCGTTTTGGATTTCAATACATTTTTAACAATTATTGCACTTTCTTTTATACTTTAAAATTTGTCTTACTAACTTTGATCAAGTGTCAAAATCTATATTTGTAGGTATCCAATATGATTGAAATACATCGTAAGAGATCACTTTAAATAGTGAGTAAAACCACAAATTCAAGCCACATTATGAAAAAAAATCACAACATTCGAAGTGGAATCATCAAAAAATACCCACAAAAGAGAGCACCAAGATCCATTGCCCTATTACAGCATGAATCTAGTTTCTTTAGTGTCAAAAACAATTCTAATGCACATATTCTTGAGAAAAATGTGCATGAACCATTGGAAGGTATGATCATTTCTCAAATTTGTATTTCCTATATAAATACTTCAATATTTTTTGTTAAGAGATTCATATTGTTATTGTCTCAAGAGCTGTGATTTGTTTTCCAGTAAATTCTCAACATGAACCATCGTAACAACATCATGGTTTGGAGCAAGAACCATCACAACTAGATCATGGTGTGGAGCAATAAAAACCTCAACAAGATCATGGTTTGGAAGGGGAAGATGCAACTACCTAAGCCCATATTCAATAAATGTGCAAAGGAAGGGTAAAGGACCAACAAAACGCCTGTTTGGAAACACTACAAAGGCCTCTGCATTGCCTAACATTCAATTTAATGAGAGGGGGCAACCTATTGGTCCATAGTAAGAGAAATTATCCTCTTGTTTAGGTGTTCTTGTTAGTGAGATTATTGGCATCAAACACATGGAATGGAAACAAGTGCCTGAAGCACTTATGTAAGACATATGGAGTGCAATCAATGTGAGTGTCAACTAAATTATTATTGGATTTTTTTTAATAAATTTCATTGGTCTACGTTGAACATGTGTATGATAAGTTTAACTTCAAATAAGACTTTGTATCTAATAATGCATTGTTTATCTATTGTAGCATACCTACTGAATAGATTTGTCAGTGGAACAATGGTGTTATGAAGAAATATCTCAATGCTTGAGAACTTACAGATATAATTTGTATAAAATTTATTATTTGAAAGACAAAATGGATGAGGAGAGGATAGAAAATGTTCCTATCAGAGTAAATGAAACCATTTGGATTGAATTCGCTAGAATACGATATCACCCTAAATTCAAGGTGAAAATGAAAGACAAATCTACTTGTCATCATCAAACGATATTTGACTTTGAATCCTTGCACACAATCAACTTCAATCTAAGCATCCATTTTTTATTGAGTCATAGGAGAAGGAAAAAATAAATAAGGAAAATAGGGCATTAGAGCAAGAGACCCACACTTCTGGCCGTAGAGGTTATTACAGAGTTTAACGTGATCTTGTAAGTTGTAACAAAATCTACTTTTTGTTTACAATTACCAACTGCAAATATACTTATCTAGACTGTTGTATTTTTTGTGACTAGAATCAAACTTTCAATCAAAATGATACGCATATAACTAGGGCTGATGTGTGGATTAAATGTCATATAAAGAAGGAATACACTCCAATGGCATCATTTAGTGTAGAGAGAATAGTAAGTTCCCAACCTATTCTTGTATCTATTTAATTTTTTTAATTTTTTAAATATTAATGATGTTTCTTACATGTATTTTTTGAAATGTTGTCATTGTTATCAACAAATTGAATCAATACAAAATGTTTCAACGTCTCCTGCATATGAGAAAAGGAAGATTCCATTGCAATAGTTTTGGGGCCTGAGAGAAGGGGTTGTGTACGTGGGTTTGGCTTTGGGGTAACTCCAACTAATTTGTTTGGAAAAGAGCGTGCTTACAAGAAGCAATTACATAATATAGAAGAAAAATTGAGAGAAAAGACAAGGAACTTGGAACATTGAAGGCAGTTGTTGAAGTTAATGGAATGGAAATCTTCCACAGAGGTAGGAAAAGAAAATGTTTGATTTGATTCAGAACCAGCCAACAATGTAAAAATTACATGTGTAGACTATTTAATTTTTGATGTATGCCATCTTTGAAGATTGTGATTTTAAAAGCACAATGCCAATATGAACATGATTGTATTGTTGTAGGATGCATAATTAATGAAACATTGTTTTTGTAGCTTAACCCTTCATTTTCTGATTTCATGGTATCTCATGCAAACTATTTATTTTTTAGCAGAGTTCCTTAATTCCTAGTTAGGCTTCACCAGAAAAAACTCCATTGACTTTAGGACAACATATTCATGACCCAATTGGTGACTCAATAACACAGGTAAGTTCTATACTTGTTTATTTTCTTGTTTAATATTATCTTCTTATTCTATGGAATCTCACAATAATTTGTTTATTTGCAGGGTCAACCGCAATTACTACCTTCAAATATAGGATTGAATGGAAAAAATGTTTACTTACATATTTTAATGGTCAAGTGAAAGTTGCAAAGGGTTACATAAAAAACACTGAACCAAATTTTGTCATTCCCAATGGAGAATAATTAGGAGAAGGATATTATTTTGTGTTCCCACAACCAATCTTCGTTGATTTTGATTATGAAATCAACCTTAAGCATAGAAGTAATCGATGCAAGTATTTAGCAGATGGACTTAACAGTTTTATATGTTGGAAGAGAAGTGACATTGAATTAATCTATGATTGAGAGAAATGACTTGGGACATTACTATCTCGACTATTTGAGGATGTTGAATGTTGAATGTGATAGTTTAATTTTGATTAATGTCATGGCTAAGATGTTGGATACATGATTACTCTTATCCTTCTATAAGATATATGTTCCTTTACATTAGATGTATTGCATTGTTCTTGCTACTGTTTGGCTATTATTTTTATGTTGGATATATAGTCTTATCATGCTACATATATACTAACTTATCATGTCTCGTAAATGTTTTGTAAGGGTTGCAAGCTTTGTGTGATTTTTGCTGATAGCCAAAAACCTTTCAATTATGACTTAAACAACTATGAAACCATGTAAATTCTCCATTTTGCACTTTATTAATGATAGATATTTTCATTTTAGAAGAGAGGTAAGTTGCAAATTATGTTGAAAATGATTTCGTTAAGTTTTTTTTCTCGTATTTCAAAATTTCCTCTTAGTATTTTGTGTAACATACCACTATTTAACTTTTGTACTAAATGACAAACATGATTGAAGAGCTGGTATATTCCTTTGCTATGGCATGTCAATATGTAAACTCTGTTGCTAAGTTGTTTAATTTTATGACCATGGTTGGATGTGAGCCTTGTCTTCGTGTTATGAAACCAGCTCAAGAAAAGATAGAAAAGATAGATCAACGCCTTAGAATTCAGCCTCTTCGAGGGGGCAACCTCCTTTACATTACATAAATGAACAATTCTTGGATGATACAAATGAAAAGAGCTCCTTTCTATCTATAGGATTCTAAGGGGTCATAACATAATTACAGCCGACATAACAATAATAATGTAAGGGCACAATAATAACAATAGTGGGCTTCTATGGGGCACAATAGTAACAATATGGGCACTACATGGGTACATCGATATAATAAGTGGGTTTTATTAATAACAATAAGGGGTTACACTAGTAGTATAGGGGCCTAACATGCCCCTCTCCTTCAAAAATTGTTGTCCTCAACGCTTGAGTAGTTCTTGATGCTTCTGTATAAAATTCTTATCCTCCCATGTGGAATCTTCAGTGGGTAAGTTCTTCCACTTGATGAGATACTCTGAAATTGATCGATTTTGTAGCTGTCGGGTTCTTGTTTCTATGACTGCTCTAGGTTCCAATATGATTTTTCCTTCCTCTTCGATTTCTAGCAATATTGTTTGAATTGGGATCTTTTGCAACTTTTGAATAAGTGGCCATACTTTTTCGACCTTCTTCCATTCATCCCTTGCTTCATTTATCCAATATGGTTGGATAATAGATATAGCACAAAACAATGCTTCCACATCCTCATCCTTGAAGAGTCTTCCCATTCGGTAAGGTTGCCATTTTTTAAGTGCGTGTAGTATTACCAACATTTCCTTCTCATAAATAGATTGCTTGAGATGTAGCAGTAAAAATACAAAATCACCTACATCAAAACATTTTTCACTACGATGTTGATCTACCTGTTTCTTCGTTTGATTTTGCACCGAAGTGGTGTTATCCTTTAAAAGTTGGAGAACTTGTTGTTGATGCTCGATGTGATCTTTCACTGCTTCAACCTTTTTCTTCTTGATATGTCCTTCTATCTTTAGAGTTTGAGGAGTGGTAATTTCTTCCAATCCTTTACAAGATATGGTCAGATTCATTTCTTGATGCTCGATGTGATCTTTCACTTCTTGAACATTTTTCTCCTTGATATGTCCTTCTATCTTGATAGTTTGAGAAGTGGTAATTCCAACCAATGAATTACAAGATATGGTTGGATTCATTTCTTCTTTCTCGATGTGATCTTTCACTTCTTGCACTTTTTTCTTCTTGATATGTCCTTCTATCTTGAGAGTTTTAGGAGTGGTAATTCTTGCCAATGCTTTACGAGATATGGTCTGACTCATTTCTTCTTTCTCTGGGGTGGGGTCCTGGCATATATCCTCTTCTTTTGATGTTTCTTGATCCTTTTCTTCATCCTCTTCATATTCTATGTAAAATAATTTCTTCTCAACATACTTATGACCTTTAATGCATTTGCTATCACAATTGTAACAAAGCCCTTTTTCTCTTTTTTCTTCCAATTGTTGTGGTGTAACCCTTGTAGGTTGTGGAAGGTTATCAGAAACAACACTTCCATCTTTATAGTTGTGAGGAGTATGCTTCCTGCTTTCCATAATTTTTCCTTCCATTAAGTCATAAAGCCCTTTTACTCTTTACAATTGTTGTGGTGTTGCTCTAAAGAAGGTGTTTCTCTTTGTATCCTCATAATGTGCTACCATTTCCTCCGTGAAAATTGATCACGTAAGAAGTTGTTTACGAGAACAAAGCCCTTCATACCATAAAAATTAATCCAATTCTAAATATGGAGATGCAATACATACCTTTTGTAACAGTGGTACACCATGTATATCAAAATATTGCTCCATCTGAAGTATCCAATTTACCGGATCCTTGCCATCAAACTTCCTCATCTTGCTTTTTCTTGATTTTAGGAGCTCGATCTTGAAACGACTGTAACTTTGTACTTTCGGATCTTTAAGTTCTAAAATTGCGACTTGTAGTATCCCTCTGTGTCCTCTTTCCAATGCCACCGGTCTGATCCAAATTGGATTCTCCAAGAAAGAGTTATGCACAATCTCCCAAGATGACCTGATTATAGAACTTTCCAAAATAGCAAACTTGTATGAAGTGCCACGTGTCACTGTTTCGACGTTTGGCACTGAAAAATATACACAAGAAACTACAGTTCATCCTCTTTTTGTGCCTTCTTACGAAATTTCAATCCGATGCTCAGAGAGAAAGTTATGATGATTTTCCCCAGGTCACCTGTTTGGAATGTAATTCAAGAGCCTTCAAAAAGACCAACTTCCTCAGATCATATCTCCACAAATATAGTGCGAAACACTCTGAAATTCATACCCAAGATTCCACGTGATTTCTTCTCAAATGGGTTTTTTTTTTTAGGTTCTGAAACGTCACAGAAAAAATTTATAGCGAAAATTCCACGATGACCTGTTTGGACCAGAAAAACCCTAGAATCCAAAGCTCTAATACCAAATGTTTTGAAACCAGCTCAAGAAAAGATAGAAAAGATAGATCAACGCCTTAGAATTCAGCCTCTTCGAGGGGGAAACCTCCTTTACATTACATAAATGAACAATTCTTGGATGATACAAATGAAAAGACCTCCTTTCTATATATAGGATTCTAAGGGGTCATAACATAATTAGAGCTGACATAACAATAATAATGTAAGGGCACAATAATAACAATGGTGGGCTTCTATGGGGCATAATAGTAACAATATGGGCACTACATGGGTACATCAATATAATAAGTGGGTTTTACTAATAATAATAAGGGGTTACACTAGTAGTATAGGGTCCTAACACTTCGTAACTTGTGAAGTTGGCATGAGTAGCCTAAGATGACTTATAGGAATTTCTTAGGTGAACAAGGCATAGTCTAGTTGTAGTAATTGTAACTTGGTCAAGTTGTTTTTATAGTCAAGTTGTTGCTATAGTTGAGGCAAGATTTTGTTGGGTTCGCATGTTGCAAAAAATGTAAGGGTAGTTGTGAGGGCATGATAGCTAAGGAGTGACAGTGTGTGCTAAGGAATGAAAAGGTGTGCTAACACATGCTAGACAGTGTGAATGCATGCCAAGGAGTGTTGGGGAGTGTTAGGGCTAGGCACAACATTATTTTTTCAATGACTTGGTTGGTTTCCCAAGTCGCGAAAAAGATAAGGCTATCTATAAGGCATGAAAACTAGGGAGTGCAAACATGTGCCAAGAAATGCCAAGAAGTGCTAACACATGATAGACAGTTCCAAGACATGTTAGGCATGTTTTTGGTGCCTTCATTTTGAGTTTTTGCAGGAAGACAAGACAAGAACATGTAGCGGGGACCACTGGTCGAGTTACGGAGCTGACATCCGAGGGGGGGAATAGGAACCAAAAATGGTTAGGCAGTTGCAGAAAGGTGGCGAGGGAGAGAAAGAGCAACCGATCAAGTAGAGAGCAAAGGAAGAGTTAGCCGAGCAGGAAATAAGTGGAACTGGTAGTCTAGGTGCAGAGAAGAGGATAAAAGGCAGAAGAAAGGATGGGAAAGGGTTGGTGATTACTAGTTGTTGATGAACCAAGCGAGAAAGAAATCAATGCAGCCTTCCTGAGATGTGGAAGGCAGGTAGACCCTTGATCTGTTGGTCTCTAATCTGTGGGTTAGATCATTCTTGTTGTTGATGATCAGGCTTCGAGCCTTCTGTACTCATTTATGTATTTCTTTCTATGAAAAGTAATAAAAGAGACAATTTGCACCTATGATGTATTGTTGAGTTCTACACTTGTTCTTTAAAAATTTTAAATATTTGTCTATATGCCATATGATTTCCTAAGGTAATATGAGTACAATAGTATGGTTGGACTACAGTAGGTGCTTGATTGTTATGAGTTAATATTGGTTGCGGGTTGTGGTTCCCTTGGTGCCTCATTCTACCCCCTCAAATTTCAGTCATGACATGCCTCGGGTGAGACTCCTTACCTTCTCTCGGTAAGTACATGAAAATGGCGACATTGTTCTAGACGAAAATAGAGCCTTATTGGCCCCTTGTGCCTAAACACAATGTCTCTTCCATGTTCCCATTTTCATGCCAACACATGCTAAGTCATGCCAAGTGCCAAGGCATGCTAAGATGTGCCAGGTGTTAGGGTGTAGTGCCAACACATGCTAGTGAGTGTTACGGAGTGCCAAGAAACACAAGTGTTGTTGGGAAAAGTATCCATTCAGAATGCCCCTATCCCAATCTAAGGTGTGATAGTGCCTTAGCAACAAACAAGGAAAACTATTTTCGTATTCTTCTTTATGAAATGTAAACAAAGAGGAAGGATGTAACTAACCTGTGTCTTTCGCTAGTTTGTTGATCCAATCGCTCTCTCCTTTGTTCGCTTCCCGCTACCTGCTCTCTCACTGGTCCAGCTTCATCAAGTTCCTGCAAGATCACAAGAGAGGAAAACTACACAAACAAAGATTTACATTCATAACTAGTTTAGGATCAGATTTAAACTAAACATGCAAATATAACAAAAAATCATTGATATACAAGCATATAGGAGAAACTCAAATAGTTTTATTGATATGATAAGAAAGTCCAAGAGGAGATACAACCAAGTGAGTCCCGATCCAGCATCTACCTCCCAGCAAAGGAATCCCTTCCTCTCCTCCAACAAAGCATAAATCATCCAATGCACTAATCTCAATCTCAAACCAACAGCAATTCTCTGCAAAGTACAAAATTCCAGCCTCCTGGATCTCTGGGTGAGGGATCCATATATAGATGTAAGCAGAGAGGATGAGTCAGCTTATGTTTTGACTTGTGGCTCCTCTCTGTCAGTTCTTGCTTCCAGTTGGAGGTTAAGAGCCTCTTACTCATCACTAGTCGAATTCATTGAGGCAAGTGTCATTGGAGAAGATTTTGGAAGCTTCCAGTGTCTTTCCACCTCGTTGAATGAGCTTGCCATTTGTCATTTCCCACTCAACGCACCCTGGTAGTGCATTCACCTGCATTGCAACGCACCTAGCCAGTGTATTTGGGTGCTTTGCAACACAGGCAGCTAGTGGAGCCTTTGAATTGATCTTGATTTGACTAGTTTTGGGCAATTTCTGGTGGAGAACTTCTGGGAGAAGCTGTCATTTATTGACCTTGTTTCTTTAGGAGCTGGAACAACATCATTAGTGACTTAGGATCCCTTGGTTTATGGACATTTCATGCTTATAGCTGTAAGGCACAAAAATGTCTATAACAGTTGCCCCCTAAAGTATGAGGCCGTTTATCGGGTGAAATGCTTTATTAGGAGGATCCGAAGTTCTTCCAATGCTGGGAGGAGACCTGTAATAAGATACAATACAATACATTATTTTTCATACTGTTTTCATGATCTAGCTGAGGCGGGCATTCCCATGCTCAGCTTTATAAATCCATTTTTCTGTACATAGGACAGACAATCGTCTGATGGTAGACTGATGATTCTGATGAAATCATCATCCTTTTGGTAGGATGATTATCTGTGCTGCAATGCTGTACATGTCAATGTCTTTATTTTTCCTGAATATATATCGCAGCCCGGATGGATGAAACTAGATCCGGGGTCTTCAATCTCGTCCGATCTTCACTCTAATTACAAGTCGATCCATGTGAGAAATTTTTTGAAGTCGAACATGGAAAGACATCGCTTGATTACCAGTCAATGATGTAAACTGTTAACAAGCGCGAGAGGAATCACCGATAATGATAATGACCCTCAAGGTACTGCAGTACAATTCACGTGGTATGAATAAAGGACTTGGCATCGAACACCACGTCGGTCGAAGGTCATTGATGTATACCTGTCGCCGGAAGTGAGAAACTTGCCATTGAGGCATGCAAGCTTCAAAGTACTGAAGGGGGTGTTCCTAGATCAACTTCTTGGATAATGAGCTGATGTCGACAAGAAGCGATCCGTCAAAGGAGGGCCTTGATGTATCCCACATCAGTGACACGGAACGGAGAAAATGGTTTTGATGGAGGTGAAAACGATCTGATGATATATGGTTCAGGGTGGCGGTCATGAAAGAATGAAGTATAATGTATGGTAGCGGATGGGACACGGTTGACTCCTCTGGATGACTTCTCTTGAACATATCGGCGACACTTATATGATGGATTGGTAGCATTTACCCCAAAGGTGGATGGTATGGCGAGACCATGGTGATGTGACCGGTGAATGAAACAACCCAACCCGAGTCAGGCACGGAGTGGAAGTGTCATGTTCAAGAGCAACTTGCTAGCAATAAAGGTTCTTTGAGTTTCTCCCCAATTTTTCCCCAGTCATTACTGACCAGTACCTCTTTATTTTTGTCAAGCTTGAGGAGGATAACATATGCTTGTTCTATAATTTGCCCTTCGGGCAAACCCATCGCTATGTTTTAACGAGCCTAGCGATAGTGAAACTCGTTCTCATCTAAAGACAAGTTTGTCGCTATTAATGTTTTTAACGAGTTTAACGACAAAGATAACTCGGTCCTTTTCATTTTTAGAGAGTCTGAAAAGGTACCTAAAGATAACTCCGGGAGTCCTTTTTCGTCATCTAATCCCTTTAGTCCGAAAAAGTATAAAACAATACAGAAGGGATGAATTTTCGATAGTTTTAGCGAGCCGAACAAAGCAAGCGCTCGATCTTTTTGTGCAATAATCCCTCAGGTCCAAAAAGATTAAAATCTAGAGGAGGGATAGCATTTCCGGTTGCTTTAACGAGCTGGAAGGCCAAAACTCGGCAATCTTTTCATATTTTACGAGTCAGATGAAAAGAGCTTAAAGAAGACTCGTCTTTTGAGGAACGAGTGATAAAATGGGTAGCAGCTGATTCCTGGTAAGGGTTGGAATTTTCCAAGCACGGCAGTGTCACAAGGATGGCTAGTGAAATCACTCTCCACAGCTGTTCCTCAAAATGGGTAAACAATCAAATGGAGGTGAACGATCAGCCAATGGAAAAGTGGAGGTGACGGTGCAAACACGACCAAGGCTTTAATGGCTGATAATGTTACATTCACGGTGGTTATTTACCGGAGGGTAGTTCATTTCTTAACGAGCTTAAACGCGGATTGAAACACTTGCTCGGTCTTAGGTTTATTTTTTAACGAGCATGAACTATGTGCTAAAACTGCTCGATTAATCCAGTCATATGATAAGAATGTCTCATTTAAGATTCCATTTTTTATGGAGCTTGCGCCTTACAAAGCTTTGCTCCGGAATCCTTTCTTTATGCAAGTTCGGGAACGACTAATCCTACGAGTTTAAAGGGTTAGACCTACGGGTTTAAAGGGAGGACCTAAAAATTTAAAAAATAAATAGCCGCCCCTTGCTTGCACTCCAAAAGGTTTGCATGCCCCCAGGCATAAAGTACGATTTCAAGGTTACCCCTCAATTTGCAGATAAAACATTTGTTCTACCAGGAAAGGCCTACCTCTTTCAGGTTATCCAAAGATGGTCTCATTTGCGCAGCAAACAAAACATTTCTTCGGCGATGTCTACCGAGATAAACAAAGGTAAGCGGCGTCGACCCAGCTTACATAACTTTGACAAGAGAATCTTATTCTAGAACAACCCCTCTTCCAATCACGGACGGGGTACGAACTAGTCATATTCTCCCGCGGAAACCTACCCTATACCCAAAGTTTTCCTGCCGAAGCAGACCAGGACGCATGCCCCCTGGGTTCCAGTCATATCCTTCTGAATCACTCGCGCTCATCGGGAGGACGGACCATGGGTTGAGACATTTCTTGCGTGAAGAGACCATTTAGGGATGGTATATGACTATTTGCGATGCGTGATCCGGGAAATGAAAGCTGGTCCACGAGCTTGACCACTCTTCCTTCGTGCGGAAAACACATTACTCTAAAGAGTGAGGAGACGATGGCTCCCATGCAATATATATAGTCTCGTCCAAGGAGTAGGTTATAATCCAAGGGTCCTTGAACGACCATCACATTCATTTGAATGGTCTTCCCTTTCAATGTGATAGGCACATTGGGGAGGATCCCTAAAGGTCAACTGGTTCCTTTATCGAAGCCTGTCAGATTTCTCATCTCAGGCAAAAGCGATGGCGAACCAAGCGCTTTCCAAGCAATAGAGGAAAGGATACTCACAGATGCCCCCTCATCAATGATGGTGCCAGCCATGACCATTCTGTATATTTGAATGATAATTCGGAATGGTATGCTTGCTAGCAAACGGGGTCTGCCTAGTTGGTTCCAGTCGAAGGATACAACTAGGTTGCTTGGTGGTGGGACCGAGTAGACGGCCGGGTATCGCTCTAACGAACTTCCTTCCTGCGATAAAGGAATGGGTGGATTGCCCTCGTGTTCGTCGAAGTCTGTGTTGATGAAAAGAATCTGGATGGTGTCATCCTTATCCTCTTCAGTGACTGTATCATTCGAAGATAAAACCTCTGAAGGCAAGATCGGGTCAACTGTCGCCTCGACCTTTTGACTTTCGTCTAGTATGGACTCAGTTGGTTTTTCTTCAATGATAGACGCTTCAGCTGACCACTTGAGCGGGCCAGCTGGATTCTCAACTAACGAAGGACTCGGCAAGAGTTTTTTATATCCAGGAGGAAGTCGTAACAGTGCAACCGGACGATCTTCCAAGACTCTTTTAGCCTCGTCTAAGAAGGGACAACGGTGGAGGGCATGGTCGCCTTCGCACAGTCTACAGGGAGGTCTAGCTCTCCCTTTTTGTCCTGGAACTTCACTTTCGCTAGTTGACGACGTACTTTCAACATGGCCATTAGAGGTTGACGACACCGGATTGTGCAAACAGGGAGACCAGTCCCTTAGTATCCGAGGGATGCAAGGACAATCTCTGTGAAAGTGGTCTCCCTTGCAGATGACACATGGCGATTTAGGCCTGGTCAGTGTTGTGTGTGGATTTTCATTAGATGACACTTGTTTTCCCTTATTTGCCCTTGGCTCCTTCTTCTTTTTCTCTTTCTTCTTCTTTTCCTTTTTCTCCTTAGGAACTTGGTTTTTAGCTTTACCAGTCCCGTTAGACGAAGAGGAAGGAAGAGAGGAAGAATTAGAGGAAGTAGAAGGTTGGTGGGAAATTCTGGACTCGTCTAACTGCTGATTTGACTGTTCAGGAATAGTGGTGTTCTGAACGACATTGGTTGAGAAGAGCCAGACCGGCAAGCCAATTGTCAGTCCTGGAAGCGACAATGTGGCCATATGGGGCGCACCAACATCTCCCCAAGAGGAGAAGGGACTAGGATTTCCACCAAGGGGAATTCCTTGGTTGGCAGGCTCCATTTTCTCAACCTAAAGATCAACGTAGGAAAAAGGGTATGAATATTCCGTTTAAAATAAATTTTAACGACGCTTGGACACAACTTACTTTTTCACTTTTAAAGAGTCGAGAAAAAGCAAAAGATGACTCTAGTCTCCTTCGATTTTTAATGAGCCTGAAGTGACAAGTGCTCAGATGGACCTTTTCCGTTAAGGAGTCTGAAAAGGAACGAAAGGGACTGCTCTAGAGTTCTAGGTAGAGGGTGTGCCAAACCAATCGCAAAACTGCAGAATACTTTTTAGGGTACGGGCGGTCAGTCTTCCCGAATGCTGTGTTCAGTGCATTGCGATCAGTAGGGTGGCCGACACGGCTTCCTATGGATAAAGGTTTTATGCCTATAGGGGTCTCCCAATATATACTCGATGGTACGTGGGAGCACAATCCGTACTGGCACTTATTGTCTCTCAGGAGGAATCACCCAACCATCAGTGAGGCAACAGTTACCAGGTTTTACGACGTCGGAACACGTCTCTATCCTAGACCTCTATGTTGTGCGTTAAGTTACAAAGCGTTGTTAAGTTCATTCAATTTATTTTAGGTTGATCTTTCTTAGAAGTTTGCCTTTTTGGATCACCACGAGATGTAGATACAATTCCTAAATGCAGTCTAAAGATGATAAGCAATCTTTTATATCTTTTCAACAATGAAAATCCTAGCTACAAGGGGAAAAGAAAGACACAATCTTTTCTCAAAGAGCATAGAGCACACTGTAAATGAACTTTTCCTAAATCAATCCATACAACCTTTCAAAATGCAAATGCACATATGCATGTATTTGTTTTCACTTTCTTAATATTGATGCCTAAAAAGAAAGCTGTTGTACAAATTTGAATTCGATTTCAAGTGAAAAACACAAACAAGCTTCTTTCGAAATCAAAAAAGATGATTACAACACTTTATGATTTTGAAGTAAATACTTGTTTCGACACTAGAAATTCACAAATTCAAACCAAAAGACAAAAGTAAAAGCGTAATCAGCTGTCAACAGCAAACAAACTTACTCCTAAGATCAAAACGACACTTACGACAGGTCTAGATCTAAGGGCAACAGTATGACTAGTTTACTTTCGTAATGGGAAACTGCAAATGATGTAACAAATACACAAAAAAAAACACAGTTTCTTTTATACAACTGAGGTGGAATTGAGGCAAAGAAAAGGGGTTTCAGATAGGTACACACACTGATAACAGGCTGCAAAAAACAGAGATAAAACTGAGCAAAAAGAAGCAGAGAACCACAGCTGCACAAGGCAAAGGCTGATCAACGCACCCCTTGCACAGAGAAACTGAATTGCAGCGCAGGTAGCCCTCTCGGGACCTGCGTTGAAATGCAGAACCTCTTCACAGAGCCTGCGCTGAAGCAGAAACGAGAATTGTCTCCGGGTTCTGGGTCACGGTTTGCAGTTTAATCTACGGTTTTTGGCCGGATAAAAGCTATCAATAAGGTACAATTAGAGGGATGATTTAAAGGAGGACTAAGAGCTATCACAAAGGGCTATTAGAGCATTTTTGGATCAGCTGTTCAGATCATAAACAGGCCCAGCGAATGGACTAGAGTAGCAGATCTCTACTTTGCATTTGTAAATGGCAAATGCAGTTCGATTCGGCACTCCTGAGTTTATGAGATGAACAACAATAGAAACACAAATAAACTAACTAGATACGATCCCCAGCGGAGTCGCCAATTTGTTGTTGGGAAAAGTATCCATTCAGAATGCCCCTATCCCACTCTAAGGTGTGACAGTGCCTTAGCAACAAACAAGGAAAACTATTTTCGTATTCTTCTTTATGAAATGTAAACAAAGAGGAAGGATGTAACTAACCTGTGTCTTTCGCTAGTTTGTTGATCCAATCGCTCTCTCCTTTGTTCGCTTCCCGCTACCTGCTCTCTCACTGGTCTAGCTTCATCAAGTTCCTGCAAGATCACAAGAGAGGAAAACTACACAAACATAGATTTACATTCATAACTAGTTTAGGATCAGATTTAAACTAAACATGCAAATATAACAAAACATCATTGATATACAAGCATATAGGAGAAACTCAAATAGTTTTATTGATATGATAAGAAAGTCTAAGAGGAGATACAACCAAGTGAGTCCCAATCCAGCATCTACCTCCCAGCAAAGGAATTCCTTCCTCTCCTCCAACAAAGCATAAATCATCCAATGCACTAATCTCAATCTCAAACCAACAGCAATTCTCTGCAAAGTACAAAATTCCAGCCTCCTGGATCTCTGGGTGAGAGATCCATATATAGATGTAAGCAGAGAGGATGATTCAGCTTATGTTTTGACTTGTGGCTTCTCTCTGTCAGTTCTTGCTTCCACTTGGAGGTTAAGAGCCTCTTACTCATCATTAGTCGAATTCATTGAGGCAAGTGTCATTGGAGAAGATTCTGGAAGCTTCCAGTGTCTTTCCACCTCGTTGAATGAGCTTGCCATTTGTCACTTCCAGCTCAACGCACCCTGGTAGTGCATTCACCTGCATTGCAACGCACCTAGCCAGTGTATTTGGGTGCTTTGCAACGCAGGCAGCTAGTGGAGCCTCTGAATTGATCCTGATTTGACTAGTTTTGGGCAATTTCTGGTGGAGAACTTCTGGGACAAGTTGTCATTTGTTGACCTTGTTTCTTTAGGAGCTGGAACAACATCATTAGGGACTTAGGATCCCTTGGTTTATGGACATTTCATGCTTATAGCTGTAAGGCACAAAAATGTCTATAACAACAAGGGAGCACTAGTTTCAATCGCATGGAAACGAATGAATAAGAGTATGTGATAGGGAGTGTTAGTGAGCTCCAAGTGTGCTAAGGAGGGAGTGACAAGGTATTCTAGGTAGTGCCAAGGCATGCTATAGTTTTAGGGAAGCATGCCAAGATGTACCAAGTTCCAAGGTGTGCCAATGCATGCTAAGGAGTGTTAGTGAGTGCTAGGGAAATACAAGGGAGCACTAGGTGAAAATGCATGGAAATGAATGAATAAGAGTGTGTAACAAGGGGTGCAGCAAGTTCCAGGTGTGTTAAGGAGGGAGTGACATGGTATGCTAGGCAATGCTAAGGCATCCTAGAGTGTGAGGGAAGCATCCGACAAAGATGTGCCAGGTGCTAGTGTGTGCTGATGCATGTTAGGAAGTGTTATAGAGTTCCATGGAAACACAAGGGACCACTAGGTCAAAATAATGCATGGAAATCAATGAATAAGATTTTGTGACAAGAAGTGTCAGTGAGTTCTAGGTGTGCTGAGGGAGTGACAATATATTCTTTGCAGTGCTAAGCCATGCTAGAGGCCAGGGCAACAATATGCTAAGATGTGCCAAGTGTCAAGATGTGCTAATGCATGCGAGTGTTAAGGAGTTCCATGGAAACACAAGGGAGTGCTAGTTTCAAATGCATGGAAATGAATGAATAAGAGTATGTGACAGGGAGTGTCAGTGAGTTCTAGGTGTGTTAAGGAGTGAGTGACAAGGTATGATAGGTAGTGCCAAGGAATGCTATAGTGTTAAGGAGACATGCCAAGATGTGCTAGGTGTCAGGGAGTGCCATGGAAAAAAATGGGAGAACTAGCACAAAATGCATGCAAATGAATGAATAAGAGTGTGAGATAGGGAGTGTCAGTGAGTTTCAGGTGTGTTAAGGAGGGAGTGACGAGGTTATATGCTAGGCAATGCCAAGGCATGCTATATTTATAGGGCATGTCAAGGAGTGCTAGGGAGTGCTAGGGAGTGCCGAAGCATGCCAATGAATGTACGAGGTGCTAACATGTTCCACATAGTGCTGAGGGATTGTTACATGTGCTAGGTGCTATGGCATGTCAAGAAGTAAACAATTTTCTCAATTGTATTATGGCCATGGTTAGACGTGAGCCTTGACATGGTAACTTGTAACTTGTTAAGTTGTTTACATTGAAACTATACATGAGTAGCCTAAGATGAGATATAGTCAATTCTTAGGTGAACAATGCATAGTCTAGTTGTAGTAATTGTAACTTGGTCAAGTTTTTATAGTCAAGGCAAGACTTGGTTGGGTTCCCAAGTCCCAAAAAAAGTAAGGGTAGTTGTGAGGGCATTATAGCTAAGGAGTGCCAGGGCATGCCAAAGAATGAAAAAGTAATTCTAACACATGTCGAACATTGCCAATGCATGTTGAGGAATGTTAGGAAGTGTTAGGGCATCACAAGGGAGAACTAGGTCAAAATACATGGAAATGAACAAATAAGTGTGTGTGCCGAGGAGTTTCAATGAATTCCAGGTGTCTCAAGGAAAAAGTGTGTTAGGAGAAGGTCAAAATAGGAATTGTAGGAGGCAAGCCTATGGTTACAAATATAAGGGGTTGGCCAAAGCAGTTTCAGACAAAGGGAGACTTTGGGTTGCACACAACATTGTTTTGCCAATGACTTGGTTGGGTTCCCAGGTCGCAAAAATAGTAAATCTATCTATGAGGACATGAAAATTAGGTAGTGCCAAGTTCTGTCAGGGAATGGCAAGAAGTACTAACACATGCTAGACAATTCCAATGCATGTTAGGCATGCTAAGACAAGCCAAATTCTAAGGCATGCCAAGATGTGCTAGGTGCCATGGTATGGAATGAATGCATGCTAGGGAGTGTTAGGGCCAAGTTCCAAGGAAAAACAAGGGAAAAATAGTTTCAAATGCATGGAAATGAAGTGTTAGTGTAATGTCCCTTGTTGAAAATAGCAACAAGAAATGCTAAAGATAGAAGTGCTAAGAATAGCACTACTATAAATAGCAGTTTGCGTATCAGTGATGGATTGGGAAATAGGGAATGAAAAATGGAAGTGCTAAAAATAAAATTTCTATTTTTAGTAGTTCAAGATGGATTCCTATTTTAGTGAGTCTCTGGACTAAACATAGGAAGTAAAAATTCGAATTTGATATTAGGAGTGGTTTGTAAATTAATTAATTAATTCAGTTTGAGTTAATTAGATAAGGAATTATGAACTTGAAGTCTATGTGAGGACATGCAACAGTTTCTCCTTTGATTGAGGGATTTAACCATCAGCTGAAGGATGAGGATGAGTTGTAATTAGTTGGCTCAGTTAACTGAGTCAAGTCGAGTTAGATTAATTTAACAAGTTGTTAAATCAACGAGAGTTTAGTTAGTTAATGCTTGCATGCATGTAACTATTGTATTTCAGATAACTGAGTATTCACTCATGGATAGCTCATGCATGTCAGTTCAAATAGAGACCCAGTTGAGATCGGATGGAGGGACAGTGTACTATCAGTGGCTAGGATATTCCTTGGTGAATATTCCTTACATGTAGAAGGAATATTATTCCTTATGGATTGCGTAGTTGGACCTGATGTTATAGCAGGTATGATCTGGCCAATTCACACATGTTATGACATTAGACCCCAAACAAAACTATTTAAGGAAATAGGAACTTGGAGGACTTGTGCAACCTATATATACAAGCCTAGGTAGTCCATGAGCTACATCATCAGAGTACAGAGAGAGCGGGATAGCTTTTGAGCTAATTCTTTTTGTATGTTGTTGAGGATTTCCACTTGATTGATAATACAGAGATGGGATTTTAGGTTGGTTCTTTCCCAAAGTTATTTCTTCTGTGTTATGTGTGATTAATTTCTCATTCTTAGTTATAAGTGTTCTCTTGATCTTACTGAATTCGATCAAGCTTCCCCAAAGTGTTGTAGAAGTAGATCTTGTATTGTGTTTTAGTAAATTGCATAATTTGTTGAACTACAGTGGGAATTTCTACATGGTATCAGAGGGAGGTTTTGTAGAAAAAGTTCTACATGGTATTAGAGCAAAGGTGATCAAAGGAGAGAGTAGTATACTAAGAGGAGATTTCAAACTTTTGAGTTTTGGGCCGAGAGTTTGCAGAGCAAATATGAAAATTTGTGCACAAAATTTTTAGAAAAAAATAGGAGATTTGTATTCCTTGCATAAAAGTACCCAAATTCAAAAAAAAACGGCTGAATCGGAGTTCAGATGAGGGAGATATCGCTAATTTAAAATTAGCTCTTTTTCCAAAAAATTTCGTGACGACAGGAAAGTGGAAATAAATTGGTGTGCTAGCCAAGAACCTATATGCACTTGAGGTACAAGATGCATGCAAAGCCTTGAGGAGCAAGGAAAAGGTTAGATACTTGGTGGTTGAGAGGGAGAGTACATTACCTCTCAACATGCATCGCCAGAAGAAGTCTCAGACGATTATGGAGGAGCCAGGATTGGTGAAGCAGCTTCAGGAGGTTGTGGAGCAGCCACAACTAGAGAAGATGAGAGGAGATCAAGTAGAGAAATATACTCATGCAGATACCTCTAGTAGGGGGAAATTTTGAGACAGGTGGGAAAAGGGATCACATGCATCCATACCTCCAACTAGGAGGTGGGGCGATGTGGAGTGATCGTCCCAAGAAGGCTAGAATAGGGCCAGGATCCTTGAGGTACACAACCTCTTTGATTCGAAATTGCTACTGGAGCCCCAACCAGGAATAGTAGGACTAGCTGATTGGGTAGAGACAGATGCGTATGGAGTGATAGAGAGAGCTATAGTGCAGGAGTCCTAGGACTGTGTAGAGCTAGTAGGCTACAATGATGTGAGAGGCACAAGAGTGTTGCACCAGTGCAGGATGGCATAGAGAGGTGTGCAACAATGCAAGATGCATGGGGTGTTGCAACAGCTCATAGGTCAGATATGGAGCACTTGTCAACAGCAGGTAGAGCTTCAACATCAGAGTATGTTTCTAGCCCAACATTGAGGTCAGTGGGGAGCTTTTTGTTCCGAGAGTTGTTGGAGCAACCACACTTGGTAGAAGTGTTGCATGGAGAACATTCCAGAGGTACAGGATTAGGTTCGAGTTGAATGCCTTTCTTGTTGAGAGGGAGTGTTGAAAATTAGCAACAAGAAATGCTAAAAATAGAAGTGTTAAAAATAACACTACTATAAATAGAATTTTGGGTATCAGTGCTGGATTGGGCAATAGGGAATGAAAAATGGAAGTGCTAAAAATAGAATTTCTATGTTTAGCAGTTCAGGATGGATTCCTATTTTAGTCAGTCCTTGGACTAAACATAGGAAGTAAAAATTCAAATTTGATATTAACAGCAGTTTGTAAATTAATTAATTAATTCAGTTTGAGTTAATTAGTTACGGAATTATGAACTTGAAGTCTATGTGAGGACATGCAACAATTTCACCTTTGATTGAGGGATTTAACCATTAGTTAAAGGATGAGGATGAGTTGTAATTATGAGTTGTAATTGGTTGGCTCAGTTAAATGAGTCAAGTCCAGTTAGATTAATTTAACAAGTTGTTAAATTAATCAGAGTTCAGTTAGTTAATGCTTGCATGCATGCAACTACTGTATTTCATATAACTAAGTATTCACTCATTGATAACTCATGCATGTCAGTTCAGACAGAGACCCAGTTGAGATCAGATGGAGGGACAATGTACTATCAGTTGCTAGGATATTCCTTCGTGAATATTCCTTACATGCAGAAGGAATATTATTCCTTATGGATTGCGTAGTTGGACCTGAGGTTACAACGGGTATGATGTGGCCAATTCACACATGTTATGACATTGGACCCTAATCAAAATTGCGCAAGGAAATAGGAGCTTGGAGGACTTGTGCAACCTATATATAAAGGCTTAGGTAGTCCATGATCTACATCATCAGAGTACAAAGAGAGCAAGATAGCTTTTGAGCTGATTCTTTTTGTATGTTGTTAAGGATTTCCACTTGATTGATAATACAGAGATGGGGTTTTAGGCTGGTGCTTTCCTCGGGTTATATCTTCTGTGTTATGGTTGATTACTTCTCATTCTCAGTAATATGTGTTCGTGCTTGATGTTGCTCATGTTCAATTAAGCTTCCGCTAAGTTTATGGTAGATGTAGATCTAGTATTATGCTTTAGTACATTTCATATATCAGTTGGATCTGTAGGTGAAATTTCTACACGACATCAGTGAGCTAGCTGATTTGTAGAAAAAAGTCTACATCCCTTCTAAAATTAAACTATTACAGGTTTATTTATTCTACAATTTTGACAACTTTGGAGACCATGGGACCCATGTGATTTTTGGAAAATACTTACGAAGGAAAAAGGGGCCGAAATGTTTTGTTGGCATAGTGTGGGGGCCACCCACATGAGGAAACATGTCCCACCTTAGAGGGAAGTCGAATGAATAAGGAGGGAAAGTCGAATTTCTAGTTGGAGGGGGGCCACATGGGAAAATAAGCCCACAAATTATAAATAGAGGTGGCTCAACCAGCTCATTCGGTATCTTTTTGACATATTGAACTCAACCTTAGTTGGTCGAGTTGCTTAGCCGGGTTATTGTGTTGTTTAGCACACGAGTGTCTCTGAGCGGAGATCTGAACCCTTAATTTTGTGGCCTTTGAGTGGCACCCTAGGATGGAAATTCGTACTACCTTGGAGGAGAGCTAGTGGAGTTTCATAGTCACATAATTCAGCATTTGTCTTAGACAGTGTGTGTTTCTGGAAGACGCAGAAGCGGAACATGTAGGTGTTGCTTGTGGATTCATCCTAGTAGCTAATGGTGAGGGAATTTGGGAATTGGAGTTACAGTTGAGGATCAACCTCCCTGGAGATTTTTGGATGAGGAAGTTGCGGCATTGGAATAGTTCAATTTACAGCCACCTGGGCCTGCACAGAGAGCCATCACTAGGCTCACGTGGGAGTTGGAGGAAGGAATTGTAGAGATGGAACTGGCCGGAAGAACTAGGAAATAATTTGGAGGGCCATTTGAGGAGGATTCCTGGACTTGGGAGAGCATAGATTGACAGGATCAGTCATAGCAACATAATTTGAAATTGGAGGAGGGCCAAGCCGTGAAGGGTCAATTTCTGAAGGTTGGAACCAAGGCCAACCCTTTCTGGGTTTTTGGTTTTCGGAAAGGATGACACTTCTAATTTTATAGAATTGTTTGGGCAGATATGAGAGGTAAAATGGGGGTCCCAACTTAGCCAGCAGCTAGAGGAGCTAAGGGGAATTTGGGCCAAAATTTTGAGGTCAACATTTGGCTAATTCCTTCATGGGTTATTCTGGGTTTCTTGCATAGAGGATGGGATTAACTTCCCAGAATTTTCTGAGCAACAAGAAAGGCTCTAACAATAGATCATTTTAGGAAGCAACACCTTTCTAGGAAGTAACAACATAGCTCTTGGGTCAGATTACCAAAAAATTTGAGGGTGTTCCATTATTCATTTTGGGATTTTTCTAGCTTGCATAGAGCAAGCCTAGATGCACACATTCTAGCACCTTTTTGTACACCTCTTCCCATTCAATAAAATGAGTAGACAACACAATTTGGTTGCTAATTTTGTGGTTTGATGGTTTGATTTAATTTTATGGTGTTATTTTTATTGTTCACTTTTCATAGCACTATCTTACCTAGTTCGTAACATTACAGTCAGCAAGTTCTAGGTGAGCTAAGGAGGGATTGAGAAGGTATGTTATGTAGTACTATCAAGGCATGCTAGAGTGCTAGGGAAGCATACCAAGATGTGCCAAGTGCCAAGGTGTGCCAATGTTTGCTAAGTAGTGTTAGGGAGTGCCAGAGAAACATAAGGGAGTGCTAGGTCAAAATGCATGTAAATGAATGAATAATATTGTGTGACAGGGAGTTTCAGTGAGTTCTAAGTGTGCTAAGGAGAGAGAGACATGGTGTACTAAGGTGCACTAAGTCATGCTAGATTGCTAGGACGACATACAACCAAGATTTTCCAGGAGCCAAGGTGTGTTAGCATGTGCTAGGAAGTGTTAGGGAGTGCCAAGGAAACACAAGGGAGCACTAGGTCAAATTAATGCATGCAAATGAATGAATACGATTTTGTGATAGGAAGTGTTAGTGAGATATAGGTGTGATGAGGGAGTAACAACGTATGGCAGGTAGTGCTAAGGCATGATAAAGGCTAGGGAAACATGCCAAGATGTGCTAGGTGCTAGGGTGTGTCAATCCATGCCAGGGAGTGTTTTGGAGTGCCAAGGAAACAAAATAGATTGCTAGTTCCAAATATATGTAAATGAATGAATAAGGATGTGTGTGAGGGAGTGTTAGTGAGTTCTAGGTGTGGTAAGGAGGGAGCGACAAGATATGTTAGGCAATTTCAAGGAATGCTAGAGTGTGACGGAAACATACCAAGATGTGCCATGTGCCAAGGTATGTCAATACATGCCAGGGAGTGTTAGGGAGTGCCACAAAAACACAAGTCAGAATTGATTCAAAATGCATGGAAATGAAGAGATAAGAGTGTGTGATAGGGAGTGCCAATGAGTTCCAAGTGTTCTAAGGAGGGATTGATAAGGTTATATGCTAGGCAATTCAAAGGCATGATATAGTGTTAGGGAGTGAAAAGCATATCAAGAAATGCAGGGGATTCTAACACACGCCACATAGGGCGAAGGGGTTGTTAGACGTGCCAGGTTGTTATGCTCTTGACCTACGAGAAATTCCAAAATACCAAATATGTGAAGAAATACAACCCAGAACACAAAATAAAATGAGAAAAACAACAAGTATTTATTATTTAGAGATAAATTCAATTTTCACTTGCCTCTTCAAGGGGAAATCCTCCAGTAGAGCATAGCTTGATTACGAAATAAGAGTCGATGATATTTCCCCTCTAACTATGACTATTTACAGTTAAATGACCTCCAACAACCTAACAACTAGTGGTCCTTTGAACAATATGGGCTAACCACTTTATTTATTAATTATGGACCGTTTGCAACTAACTATGGTCCCTTTCTTAAATTCAGTCCAACCACTGACAATTACTAATACGAGCTTTATTAACTCTTTAACTAACTATGACTATGACTTGACCCTATTTGGTTTATTACATAAATAAAGGGGTTAGGGTTGGACCCTAACGTACCCTCCCCCTAACTACTGAAGAATAGTGGATGGTTCCTAGGTTTCATCTTCTAGAGAGGTGTCTTTCCACTTGATGAGGACTTCCTTGATTGTGCGACCACGCAGATGTCTTTCACGAGTATTAAGGACCTGTTCTGCTTGGTGCTAGAGTGAACCTTCCTCATCCAATTCGGGTAGATTGGTTTGAATTCTGTAATTGTTCCCCACCACTTTCTTGATGCATGATACATGGAAGACTGGATGGATTTTTAGTTGGTGGCAAGGCCACCTTGTAGGCTACTGCTCCAATGTGCTAAAGTATTTGATAAGATTCGTAGAATTTTGGAAATAATTTTTAAAGAAACTTTTCTTTTAGAGATGTTTCCTTATATGGTTGCAGCCACAGGAATACATGATCCCCTTCTTGAAATGTATGCTCTAAATGATGCTAGTCTGCATGTTGCTTCATTCGATTCTGAGCTTGATGGAGATTACCTTTGAGACAAGCTAGCATGGCGGCACATTTCTATAGGAGTTGATCAATTGCTTGTACCTTAGAGCATCCAGGGATATAAGAAATAGGTGAAGGTGGGAGTTGGCCATACACTGCTTCATATGGAGTCATCTTGGTGGCTTCATGATAGTTAGTATTATACCACCATTCAGCTAAAGGTAGCCACTGTACCCATTGATGTTGCTTTTCTGAAGTGAAGCACCTTAGGTATGTCCCCAAACATTTGTTAACTGCTTCAGTTTGACCATCAATTTGGTGATGATAGGCAATACTTAGTTGGATTTGGGTGCCTTGTACCTTGAAACGTTCTTGCCAAAATTTGTTCATGAATGTCAAGTCATGATCAGACACAATGGAAGTTAGCATGGCATGCAGTTTGAAGAATTGGTCCATGAAAGCTTGAGCCACCAAAGTGGGGGTAAATGGGTGGGGTAGAGCACAAACATGAGCATATTTAGAAATTTTGTCCACAACAACCATGATGATGGAATTGTTTCTTGACTTTGGGAGACTAGTAATGAAATCCATAGAAGCATTTGTCTAGACAGAGGCAGGGAGTGGCAATGCCTATAAGGTTCCTAGTAACTTGATTGTTTCTCCTTTGTGGCATTGACACACATCACATTCAGGTACAAAAGTAAGAATGTAATTTTTCATGCCCATCCAAAAGAAAGAACGACGAGTGTGAGAAAAGGTCTTCTGAACACCTGCATGCCCTGCAGTGGGAGATGAGTGAAACTATACCAAAATGAGATTTTTGAGTGCGGATGTTGGTGATATAACTACTCGATCCTTGTAGCGAAGAATCACATCCTTCCAAGAGTAACCGACTCAGGAATTTGGATCTGCTCTCAAGTTATTAATAAGTTGGGAGAGAGGGGTGTGAAAACCATTCCTTGCAATCTTCTTCAATCCAATCTAGTAAGGGAAGAGAGATTGATAGCAGGGTGCTTTCACCATTAAATTGGAGCGATAAAGCATCCACTACTATAATATAACGCCCTTTCTTGTAAATTATCTCATAATCATATTCCAACATTTTGGCCAGCCATTTATTTTGTTGTGGCGAGGACAAGCACTGATCCAAAAAATATTTGAGGCTTTGATGGTCTGTGCAAATATGGAAATGCCACCCCAATAAGTATGGTCATCAGGTCTCTACTGCATGTAAGATGGCCATCATCTCTTTCTCATAGGTATATTGGCCCAGATGTTTCCCACTCAACTATTGGCTGGTGAAATCCAAGGGTCGGCCTTCCTGCATTACGACAACACAAATACCCTAACCTGAAGCATCAAATTCAATCGCAAAAGATTTGGTGAATTCGGGTAGTGCCAATACTGGAGTGGAACACATGGCTTGTTTGAGAGTCACAAACACATGTTGTTCTACATCAATCGAGAGGAATGAATTTTTCTTGAGAAGTCTAGTGAGGGGTCTAGCAGTGTGACCATAATTGCAGACAAATTTGTGATAGTATCCAGTGAGACCCAAGAATCCCCTCAAACTCTTCAATGGTTTTGGTTGGGGCCAATCTTGCATTGCCTGTATCTTTTTGGGATCAACTTGACACCTTCATGACCCACAATGTGTCCAAAATACTCGACTTCTTCCATGCCAGGAGAGCACTTGGACAATTTGACAAATAATTTGTGATTCTAGAGCAGTTGCAAGATTAGATCTACATGTTGAAGATGTTTTTCGCAAGTTAGGCTATATATGAGAATGTCATCAAAGAAAATGAGGACACATTTTTGGAGATATGGTTTCAGCAGGTGATTCATGAGGCTTTGAAAAGTAGATGAAGAATTACAGAGACCAAATGGCATGACCAAGAATTCATAATGGCCTTCATGAGTTCGAAAAGTAGTCTTGGGAGTGTCTACTTCTTTCATGTGTATTTGGTGATAGCCAGAGCGAATATCTAGCTCGGTAAAGAATTGAGCACCATGTAGTTCATCAAGCATATCATCAATAACCATAATAGGGAATTTTTCTTCGAAAGTGAGCTTGTTGAGGGCTTGAAAGTCTAGACACATGCGCCATTCTCCATGTTTCTTTAGCACCATGACCACTGGTGATGAATAAGGATTGATGCTAGGACGAATAACACTTGATTGAAGGAGTTCCTTGATGATTTTTTCAATTTCATTCTTCTTAGTAAAAATATATCAATATGGGCACACATTAGGTGGATGGGCCCCCGGGACCAAAGGGATGTTATGCTTATGCTCACCTCTAGAGGGTGGAAGCTCTTTAGTTTTGTTAAATACTTGTTGGTGGCAGTCTAAGACCTGTTGCATCTTAGGATGAATATGAATAGTATATTCTATGGCCTCAATTACATTAAACTGTGTGATGACTCCATGATGGCCCCTTTTCAACAAGTTTTCCATTCGATGCGAGCTGATGATAGAAGGAGCACCTTCCTGGAGTGCACGTAGTGTATGAATGTGGTCATTTTGCTTAAAGCTCATATATAACTCCTCGAAATCCATTGTTATTGGGCCTAGTGTTTGAAGCCATTCAGGACCTAAGACAATGTCACAACCACCCATGTTAATCGCAAATATGTGGGTCTTTAGGTGGTAGTCTCCCACGTGAAGTTTAATATTTTCACAATGGCCTTCATATTTCGTTGTTCCCCCATCAACAGTAAGCACTTGGAAATTAGAGATTTCACTTACAAAAAAATGAATAGCTTCGGCAACTGTCTTATGAATAAAACTATGAGTGCTGCCACTATCAATCAATACCACTATAGGGTGATGTTTAAGAAGGCCTTTGATTTTGAGAGTTTGGGGTGCAGAAATACCCACCAAAGCATGTAGTGAGATAACTGGTTTATCTCGCGTAGCTGTGAGATGATTGTCCTGTTGGGTTTCCTCAATTTAGCCCCCTAGTACCCCAAGGGGTGGGGCTTCCTCAGATGAGTAGTGATCAGTAACATCAATTTGAAAGAATTTTGGTACCTTGCATTTATACCCCAGGGAGTATTTGTCATCACAGTAGTAGCACAATCCTTGTTTTCTTTGTTCAACCATTTCTGTTGGAGACACCTTTTGAACCTTAACTGTTTGGATAGGGCCCAGAGCCTAGGTGGAACACCCCTTGGCTACAAAATTTGGACATGTAGACTAGACAGCTAGGGTAAGTTCTACCTCAACAACCTTTTGGCAAGAATCTATCCATGTAGGTGGGTGGTGCATCTGGACATGTGCTTGGATGGTTTCTTTGAGACCACTAATGAAACACTCCAAGTAGAATTAATCTCCTAGACCTTCTGTTCTGAAGGCCAATGTCTGAAACGCTGCAATGTAGTCTTTTATTGTGCCTGTTTATCAGTTCTTAGTGAGACAACACAAAAAATTAAATTATTTTTCAAAGAGGTCACAAAGGGCTTTTGAGAACATGTGCCAAGTTATGTTCATGGGATAACATTTCAGATGCCACTGCCAACATTGTCATGTTTCTTGGTCCAAGTAAAGGGCTCCCACACATAGTATAGTTTGATCATCACAGATATCATTCAGGGTGAAATACTGTTCCATTTGTGCTACTCATACTGTCAGATTAGAGCCATCAAATTTACACATGTCCATCTTGGATGGCCAGGGGTGGAAATGTTGGTGATTTCCATGGAAGTGAATACTAGATTCTCCTTTGAGGTGTTCATCAATACTATGCACCTCTTGATGATACCCCGTCATGCTCTTGGTGAATTGTTCAAGCGATTTTGAAAGGTTGTCCAATTGTTCCTTTAACGAATCCAACCTTGTTTCAACGAGCTTGATCTTCTTATTGGCCATGACTTGAGCTTTGGTTTCTACCATACACAAATATCGAGCACTTGAAGTCACTTTGGAAAAATTTGGGACCACCCGAAAATTGAGGTTGACTAGTGAATGGTACTCCCCGCGAATTAGTACTATAGTGGCCAAATTCTAGAAAAATTGATCCTCCCCAATGTCCTATGAAAATCGGGCCCAGAATATAGCAGTAGCAAGCCTGACTGCACAAAGAGTTAGATCTACCTGCGAAACCCCAACTGCTAAATGTGAGTTGTAATGCGGCGGTAGAACCCTAGCTGGTGGATCTTATTGGTGCAATGGTGATAGAACCCCAACTACTAGATATGAATTGTACTACGGCGATAGAACCCCAACTAGTGGATCTGATCTAGAAAATAAGATAATGGGTGATCTTCAGAGATTCGAGGGAACTATGGTCACAAAGGAGTGTCAGGTGCTACAAATCGTAATATACATAAGGGTCCAACAATAGTACTTGGCCCTATTTTTTCAGGGTGCTAAATAAGGAGGATCAACTGTATCCTTAACAGTACTACTCGACTACCTTATCGGATGTGTGAGTAGTCTCCCTGAGTGTTATTCTTAGTGTACTATAGTAGCAAGATAGTCGATGGCTTATCTAAGGCAAGGTTTCAAGGGATCCTAGGGGCTTTAGATATACCCATTGGGTACGTGTAAGTGCAGTCCGTGCATAGTTTTTTCTAATGCGCTACTACTCAAAGGGGTATACACAGGAGTTATAAGGGAGTCCAACAAGCATCACCACCTCTTGTATTTCCTGCATGCATGCCTCCCCAAATCCACAGATTTATGTGCTCAATGAAAGATCTTGTGGTTTAAAGACATCGGAACACATCTCTAGCCGAAAAAAAATTCTGCAAAATTATAGGTACAACTGGCCCTACAAAGGGCTTTGATACCACTTTTTATGCTCTTGGCCTGCAAGAAATTATAGAATACCAAATATGCAAAGAATACAACCCAAAACATAGAATAAAATGAGAAAAACAACAAGTATTTTATTATTCAGAGATAAATGCAATGTTCACTTTCCTCTTCAAGGGGGAAACCTCCAGTAGAGTAGAGCTCGATTACAAAATAATACGCGATGATCTTTCCCTTATAACTAAGACTATTTATAGCTAAATGACCTCCAACAACCTAACGACTAGTGGTCCTTCACATAACATGGTTTAACCACTTTATTTATTAATTATGGCCCGTTTGCAATTAACTATGGTACCTTTCTTAAATGTAGGTCAACCAATTACAAATATTAATACTGGCTTTATCGACACTTTAACTAACTATGACTATGACTCGACCCTATTTGGCTTATTACATAAATAAAGGGGTTAAGGTTGGACCCTAACACAGGTGTTATGGCATGTCAAGATGTAAACTGTGTTTCTTAGCTGTTTTATGGCCATGGTTGGACATGAGCCTTAACTTGGTAGGTTGTTAAGTTGGATGAGTTGAGATTGGACACAAGTAGCCTAAGATTTGTTATAGGCAGTTCTTAGGTGAACAAGGCATAATCTATTTATAGTAACTATAACTTGGTTAAGTTGTTGTAGTTAGGGCAAGACTTGGTTGGGTTCCATTGTTGGGTGCGGAAACCCCCAAGGGCTGTTTTGGGGCTTAAAGCCCCTATTTTGGTCCAATTTTGTAATAAAAAGGTAAAGATTCCACATTTTTTGGTCGCAAAGCATGTAGTTGTTAAGGAGTCATAGGGTTATCTGCCCTTATTTTGAAAATGTAATGCCGGCTGTAGAAGATCTACCCATGGTCCACAGACCATGGGATTGTATAAATAGAGCTAAGCTCTAAGTAGTTAGAGAGAAGTAATTACGAATGAAGATATGATGTATGAGAGATAGCTCTGAAGTAGAATTCTAAGTTTTGGGCCGTAGCGTAGGTAGAGGCTCTACAGCTGAGTGCGCAGATCACTGCAGCTAAATGCGTAGGGCGAGTTGAGTCTGTAATCATCTGGAATTATCAATAAAGATAAGTATTCTATCATTTCTGTGTCTTTATTTCATGTTTGTGCATCTATTATATTAGGTATGAATTTCACTTCTAATGCTTATATGATGTGCGAATATATGTAAATGTGTTGGCTAAGTGAATGCAGGTAAGAATATTTGTTTACATGAGGCTAAATAAGATCTGTTAATAATATAATTAGGATACTTAGCCCATTTTGGGAGATATCACAGTTTTCTACCCTAGCAGTGATACAGGAATTCAGCCCCTGGTTAGGTCTGCACGGAAGCCGATTGTAATAGTTCGCGAAGGTATTGAAGGGTAGAGGGATAAGCAACCTGTGTGAAGGTAGGTATAGTTGGAATAAACCAACATCACAACCATCTCAATGGTGTGGAAACTTGGTTCCAACATCCCCTCATATTGCTTCGGGTGAGACTTCAGTCCACGCTCTGCGGACTGATGCCGAAAGGGACAGTAGTGTAGGGATTTGTTTGGCTAACTAACACTTGACCTAGGTCAGGCCCCCACAAGCCAACAAATGGTTCCTTTGTTGGGACCAGAATCTGCATAAGAGATGTGTGATGTCATATCATTGGAATCCAACTAAGAAAGAAATCAAAGGCTAGATGGAGAGAAGGAATCATGAGTTCGCAACACAAGAAAATAGAAACCCGCGACTATCAAAAAAACAGTGGCTAGACAGGTACCTGTATGTAGAGATCCACGAAATATTTTTCACGTCCTTCCCTACTGAGCTGTACCAATGGATCGCAAAGCTAGCAGATAGCCAAGGAAGGTGAAAACTTGACGGTCCTATTGTGTGGACCCCAAAGCTATTGCAAAGGTTGGAAGCATCAGAGGATAATATCATGCGCACCACCGATCATTGGCACAATCGCATTATAAGAGGATTTGTTACTAAGTTTGTGGTTGACACCTCAGTCAGCTATAGTGAGGTAGAGTGATGCTTTTTCAAAGGACCATGAGGTAAGTACATAAAATCTTTGAATACTTGGATTAAAATGTTGTTGTGTGAAAAGTGGATTATGCAGCTACCTTGATGTTCGGGTCTACATGAAGTAGAAGAATTTATAGAAATGAAGGAAATAAGGATCTAGAGCATAGCCCCTTGATTTCACCTCTATGAGGAGAAGAAGAAGGGATCGCGAAGGTCTCTCTGTGAAGTGCTATTCACTTGATAAGACAGGGATTTGCATGAATACCACGTCTGCCCACACCACCTCCATCTTCACCGCCATTACCTCCAACTTCACTCGTACCACCTCCACCTCCACTGCGATTTAGTATGGCAAACACAGTGAAGTTTCCTTTTTCAAAGGCTTGGGAAATGAGGACCCAGACCAATTCTGGTTTGTTGTGAGGGTTGTATGGGAAGATCAAGGTGTTATAGATGACCATATAAAGAAAGAAACACTGGTTAGTGCTCTACAATATTGTGCGCTAACCTGGTATATTAAGTATTCCAGCGATAACCTGAATGCTAGAGTAGCAGATAGCGAAGTAGCACTAAATAGGGAATTTAGTAGGCATAAATCTAAAGCACAGTCGATTGTGGGATTCAAAGAGATCACGATGCTACTAGGTGAGACACCTTGGGAACTAGATTAGAGGCTGAAATGTATAATCCATGAAGCCAACATGAATTTGACAGATGGACAACATCACGAGTGATTTGTGGCTTCACTACTACCACATTTAAGAAGTGCATTATTGCAGAAAAAGATAACAACTCAGGCAGAGGCCTTGGAGATTGCCATGAGACTACATGAGACTCTAATGTAAGATCCTAATCTAGGAGTTTAGTAGATCCATGCGCAGTTGAAAAATCTGTGCCTTGAGATGCAAAGTTTGAAGTAGGATAGGATGGTTCGGCCAGAGGTACGCGAAGAAGTATGGTGCGTGAAATGTAAGAGTCAGGGTCATGACAAAGACCACTACCTGGTCTTTACAAATTACCTTGTAGGAGGAGGACCAATGCCTCTAAGGCTAGAAGCTCAAGTAAGACCTAGCGTAGCACCTGCTTTGTGGTGTGCTATCTGTCAAATAGTCAGAAAGCATGCCACGGATAACTACCACTTGTTACAGAAGTATACACAAACTCTGCAATAGTTGTTCTGTAACTTTTGTAGGTAGGTGGGACATCACGAGCATACCCATAGGAGCTATGAATTGATGATGGACAGAATGCCCACCTACAGGGTTTAGGCCGAAACGTGGCCCCTTGACTAGAATGCAAGGAGGGCACAGATATGATTTCAGGGGCGTGAACGAGGCTGAGATAGAGGAGGAACTGGTAGAGGTCACAGGTAGTTGATTTACTACAATTGTGGAGGGCCGGTACACTATTCCCGTGATTGTACTAATCCAACACTCCCGTCATGCATGTATTGCACGTTGTTTGATCATGAAACCAAAGATTGTCCTACGCTGATAGCTAGGATACATGAAAAAGGAGTGCTACCACCTCCTCTAACTTAGAACCTGTAGATGATGAGGTATGAGCCACATGAGGAAGATATGAATGTAAATATAGTGCTCTGAAGTCGAATCGCGATAGGAGATAACAACGGGAAGCAGCGAGAAGTGAGTACCTAGGTTCACAAAGCCCCGGTGAAAGAGACTGGGTTTGATTTGGAGCACGCTTGGGAAACCTTCATACAAGCTAAGAAGAGGTTTGTTGAAGCCTCCACTTCAGGAAGCAAAGATAATCCTGAGCCAGAGATGGACCCCTCTATTCTCACAACATTCCTAGAAACGTATATGAAGTTACTGCACAATAGTATGGCTGTGAAAGGGTTACAGGAACTCATCAACAGATGTGCTAGGACCGTGCTAGGAGAACCGTACGTAACCAAAAGATCAACAAGAATAAAACAAGGACGAGGTGTGAAATGAGACTCACAGCGCAAATCGAAGAATAAGAGATGGATCAAGTCATTCTGCATTTGGGATGAGATGCGAAGGTTTTATTGAAACATAAATGGGAGTGAATTAGGAGACCTGCATTGCAATGTTCTTCGATCCAGATGAGAATGGCGAATCAACATAAAATCATACCCATGGGGCGATTGTAGGAAGCAATCATGGATATTGAGGGAGCGAGTACGCTAGTGGATTTTGAAGTAATAGAGATTGTTGATGACAACAATCCCTACCCTACGCTCCTGGGAATTCACTAGGCTACTGATATGAATGGGGTAATTAATTTGAAGAAGAGAAAGATGATATTTTATAAGAAATCATTACACGTAATAATACCCCTGGATCCTACTGAAGGATCGCACTATACGGAATGAGTCTGCAACTATTAGAGTGATGATGATTTGGACTGCATCTACAAGATAATAGCGCGAGTCCAAGCCTGGGTGAATCCCATCATGGATGGGCAGATTACATGGAAGCGTGAGATTTCCTGCACTTTGGATTTCGATGAAGAAATAGAACGCTGGAAGAATCTGTTGCACGAGGTGATTACATTGAATTGCAATATGATGACCTCGTTGTTGCACTGTGTGTCATTAGAAGAAAGGAATCTGCCAACTTATGATGGTCTAAATGAGGTAGATACCTTCTTGGATGCATTTGAAAGGGAGGTGCCAAAAAAGCAATGCTTTGAGGCCTTGGACTGGGTACTGCGCACTACACCTGCAAGATGGTGGGGTACGCACAAAGGAAGCTTTGATGATTTGGGAAACCTATGATGTGACTCACAGACAAGTATGATGGGCAGGATGATCCATGCGTGCATCTGGCTAAGTGGACGCAGGCATATGGAGAAAA
The DNA here is from genome assembly GCA_031772625.1 of Pinus tabuliformis. Taxonomy (NCBI): domain Eukaryota; kingdom Viridiplantae; phylum Streptophyta; class Pinopsida; order Pinales; family Pinaceae; genus Pinus; species Pinus tabuliformis. Next base: position 406,207,535 of record CM062812.1, on the reverse strand, counting down.
GCCCCTACCTAAGCAGATGCACATGTACTCTGCACTAAAGTACCTGGTTAATAATCCTGTGTTGGGGGGGTGAATTTGCAGATGGATTTATTGTTCCAAGAATATGATTTTGAAGTTGTTGTAAAGCCTAGATGATTGAATTGGATACCTAACCACCTATCGCGCATCGAGACAGGGGAGGAACTTACTAATTTGGAGAAAGGATTACCTGACATGTAGCTCTTTGCCGTGCATGTTGTGGATGGACATTTCGAGGATATAATACACTTTCTAACAACTAGAACTGTGCCGAAAGGATACTCTGTCCAGAAAAAGAATTAGTGATGCACGCAGCATATTTCTCTATGATTGTTGGGAATCTATACAAGATGGGGAATGATGAAGTATTGGGAAGGTATGTACCTGAATTTGAACAAAGCAACATCCTCGGGGACGCTCATGGGGTTACCATGGGAGGAAATTATGTAGGAAGAACAATCGCACATAAGATTCTACGCACAGGGTTTTGGTGGCCAACCCTTCATCAAGATTCAAAAGCATATTGCAAGGCATGTGATGTATGTCAAAGAACAAGTAGACCATCATGGAGGGATGAAATGCCTTTGAATCCACAAATGATGTTGCAACCTTTCGAAAAGTGGGCAATAGATTTTGTAGGACCTATTCAGCCTCAAGGGAAGATAGGCATGAGGTACATTATCACTGCAATGGAGTACTTGACTCATTGGGCAGAATCGTAGTCGGTGAAGAATTGCACATGCACAACTACCACGAAGTTTTTATTTGAACATGTACTGACACGATTTAGCTGTCCAAACATCTTGATGAGCGATCATGGTATGCACTTCCTGAATGAGATGATCAACGCACTAACAGAAGAAGTTTAGGTATATCACCAAAAGAACACACCTTATCACCCACAGGCAAATGAGATAGTGGAGGCATTCAACAAAGTGCTTGAAAATGCACTGACCAAGGTATGCAATGCTCAACGAAGTGATTAGGACCTTTTCATTCCTACAGTGTTATGGGCTTATTAGACGATATGGAAGAAACTGATGAGACAAAAACCGTTTAGGTTTGTCTATGGAGTGGAAGTTGTAATTCCTATGGAATACATCGTGCCAAGTCTGCACATAGCACTTCTCATAGGAATGATAGATCGTGGAGCCATGGAGGAGAGGCTGGCGAAGCTGGATGAGCTCGAAGAAGAACAATTTTTGGTTGGATTTCACCAACAAGTCCAAAAGCAGCGTGAAAAGGCATGGCATGACAGACACATTAAGTTGCGAAACTTTAAGGTGAATGACTTAGTGTTGTTGTATGATAGTAAGTTTGATAAATTTCTAGGGAAATTTAGGATGCACTGGTTAGGGTTGTATGTTATGAAGGAGATTACTGACGGAGACGTGGTACAGCTGGTTAAGTTAAATGGAGAACCTTTCCCAAGAAAGTTGAATGTCAATCACTTGAATCCATACACAGGTGGCCTGGCCATCTGACTAGCCAACAAAAGCACAGTCTTATCACTCCAGTAAGCTCAAAGGAGGTGCAGAAGTATAAACCACACTACCCAGGAGCTGCGCGACGTCAGGACTGCGCGCAGTAGTGAAGTGTCACAAGGTCCATGATAGTGTGAAGATAGCTGCACTAGTGCACAGGTCTGCCATAAAGTGACCGTTAAAGTCAATATTCACGATATTATGGTTGGTTTAAGGCCAAATGGAGCAGGCGGTATGCATTTAAGGCGATATTTATAGGTTAGATTCTTGAAAATATATCACCAATCTACCATTAATGGGCTAAATGTTGGGGGAGCAGTCAAATTCAAATTCAAAAGGACCTATAAATTACAAGTGGTTTTCCAACAAAAAACACTTGCCATTTTGAGAACTGAGTTGTTGCGCACTCCAGTATACATGAACCGAGACATATTCGAGACCCTAAAAGTGAATTCATTGTTTAAACAAATATGAGAGACACAACAAGAATTGTGGAATAACACTATGTCAGCACCCACAGAAGCCATGGACACAGGAGTAGTGACAATAGAGGAAGTTGTGCAGGAAATTGCGGAAGTGGAAGCCCTAGAGAGTGCCGAAATAATAGTTGAGGTCCCTAAATCTCCACGAACACCTAGACATAAGAAGGATAATCAGGCCATGATCCTAGAGGGCATCTCGCCCAGAAATCCATAGAGGACCAAGTTCACCTTGTAGGAAAAGGAGAAGGCCATTAATCTGGAGGTCGATGAGGAGGATGTAGAGATGGAAGTTGAAACTCAGGGTGTGAACCTTATTACCTAGTTACCTAAGTAAGTTCCTCCACACAAGGGTAAAGCTAGGGTGTCGAAGGACATAGATGAGAGCAAGAGCTCTCTGCAAACTTCGCTACTCCCAAACGATATTTTTTTTAAGGTACCGCACTTGCGGCGGGTTACTGTGTTGAATTTTGAAGATGGGGACCTCGCAGACCATGAGAAGTTCCTGCATTTAGCAACTGAAAAGCTAATGCACCAGAGGATTGATGCGACTGCTAGAACAATTCAATATGAGCCATCGACATGGCTCAGAGGTGTAGAGAAAGCCAAATTGCTTAACTTGCTCTGGGTGTTGCATTACCACCGAGCCCCAGTCATTGTTTTCATCATTAGTCAACTGTTCTTCTTGGTGCATGATGGGTGTTTGCAGCTAGAGGAGCCCATCCCCATCACAGACCATCCAATTCACCAAAGTACATGGATGTCTTACTCAGGGAAGGATCCAGCCAACATTTCAGAGGGAAAAGGTGGTGAGTTGGCCCTCACGGAAGCAATGAACAAGAAGTTCAAGCTAGAGAAGAAGAAGTGAGGGTATGCCATCTGCAGCATTAACAACCCTGCAGTCAAGGTCATGACACAAATACTAGTAGGGAAGGTGATACGAAAGTGTCACGTGAATGAGGTGCCTGCAGGAGGTGCCCGTTCCTGTGGTTGCACTAGCAGCCCAATGTGCAGCAGGAGTCTAGTTCAACTTGGTGAACTATCTATACAGCGAATTCCTTATGAACTATCGTGAGGCACATGAAAAGGGAAAAACATTCCACAATTCGTGGCTCCTGTTGTCAATATTAGTGGTGGCACGGGAGCTTCCCGAAGATAGCCAATTCCCTTCGGTCACGCTGGATCTTCTAGAGGCACCAAAGTATGTTTCGTTGTGGGTGACCAAGGATGCACAACGTATAAAAGAAAGTAAGATCTTTTGGGTCCTGATGGAAATGAATATCCGAATGGGGATCAATCACAAGCTGTGGTTGTCACCCACAGTCTATGCCAGTTTGTAGAGCTTTGTAGAGCTCAAAGTGGATTTCCACCATGTTTTTATCAGGGAGCGGAAGGACCCTACAAGGACATGGAATAACCTACCATACCTGGTGACTGATGATGTAATTTTCACAGTCCTGGAGTCTTGGCTGCCGGAGTGGCATCCTCTAGATGGTTTCGCGGTGGAAATGGACAAGTCCATAGCATAGCGCAAGAAGGAAGAGACAAAGCTTCAAATGGTGCAGCTAGCAGAGAAGCACAGAAAAGCGGAAGCAGAGGCTAAGGCCTAGGAAATGCACAACACTGTGAAATTGGCTGAACAATAGCAAAAAATAGGAGAAGAAGAACGCGAAGGACAAAAGTCATCTTTTCCTGGGACTGAAGCAAACACAGAGATAGAAGAAGGTGGCGTGCACCCACAAATGACATCCACCCAACTCAAGCATCAACAACCACGAGAGTAGACAGTGCCACGAAAGAAAACAAAGGCATCGAAGACATATTTTTGACCCAATCACCCTCAATGAGGGGAATTTGCATGATATCGGTGAAACGGTGAGGGTTGTCACTACAGAGGCCCTCCAATAGTTCGAAGAACAATAATAGTTGGTATTGGGGGCTCTCGAGACATAGTTGTAAGAGTTTTAGGTTCACACTCCACAGGCTAGCACAATGTCCATCAGCCTCGCGATCGAAACTTCGGCTGCCGAGGAAATGTTGCGCACAAGGGTGACCAACATGATAGTGCTACCAGGTGCAGCCCTTACTATAGAGAAGGAGGCCAATAGGCCTACAGTTAGTAGTTTGAAAGGGGTAGGCTTGAACATGGTCGCTCCCTCGGGAGACACTCTACCACTTACACGATGGAGTCACCACAGAACTTCGAGTCAGGGAGAGTCGTGCTCTACAAGTAATGAGAAAGTAGCATATCAACATTGAGCAGTTGGGCCTGCAGCACTGGTGGGCTCCAATATTGCAGCAATGATGCTGCAACTCTTGCGACTCCCTTCTTTACTTTTATCAACCCAGTTGTTCGTAACAAACTTGGAAGCGACGGCGTTATATGCATAAGTACTAGCTCTTGTCGCAGGCTGTCACATGATCAGTTGGCACAAGTTTGCTACTAGCTTAAGCCAACCTCTATGAGCTCTTAGAAGAAGCTATTAATTGTGATGGATGAAAGCTACCTCAAAAGACGCTAGTCTACTTGCAGAAAGAAGATGAAAGCTAAAAGGAAATACAAACCCTAGCAAACCCTAGTTTTAGCGACTAATCCTACTGGTGCAGGAAAAGAGATGAAAGTTGCGGAAATGGATGCCATTGACTCTTGGAAGGTAAAATGCAGGTGACTAAGCTACTTTTGAAGGAAAATATGGAAAAAAAACCTCTTTTTGTATTTTTGAGTAATTTTGCAGAATTATTATGCATGTGCTTTAACTATTTTTGACTGTGTAGAGGTTGGTTGGCGAAAGGAAATGGAGTGGGTGCTTATAGGAGGTTGGTAAGGTGAGAAGAGGGCCTAAGGGGTCCCTAACACCTTTCTAGAGAATTCCACAACAATCATATCTCAAAAAACTACTCGCTTGAACTTCTTCAAGAAGTCTGCAGGGGTTCTACAGGAAGTTCTAAAAGAATAGGCCGAAAGAGGATTTTAGAGGGTTGATAGTGGAAAGATGGTGGGAAAGTGGAAATGAAGGGTGGATAAGGATGTTAAGGGGTCTAGGACTTGGTAAATGAGGCTAAGGAGTGATGAAGGTGGTTGGATTTGTTCAAGGATGGAGGGAGAAATGTTGCAAAAAAATGTAGAAATTAGGGAAAATTGGGAATGTGTGGCAAATGAAGGGAAGGAATCTTGGATTAGGGGCTAGAATAGGTTGTATGATGGAGGATTGGTAGGTAGGGATGTATCACAGGTGCTCTGCACAAGTTATTTTCCAAAACTAATCGAACAAAGACTGAGAAAACCAGAGTTCTATCTATTTTGACCTAATCTGCCCTTAAAACCATAAATATGATGAACAGAAGTTTATAGGCAGAAAATCATGAAAGAGAACTATGGAAACTAAGGAAGAATATATCTAAACATGCAAGTACGACTAGTATCAACTTTTCCAACTAAAAGTCTAACACTAGGAATTGCATGGAAAGACAAAAACAATGTTTTTGTGGCAGGAAGTATGTCTTGGTCTCAGATCATGGTCCTAAGGAGGGAGAGATGAGATCAAGGATTGCTTAATGGAATTTTTTCAAATCTTTTATGTTACCAAACTATCAAATCAACCTGAAGCATGAAAAGCTATTTTAATCATCAAAAACAACCTAAGTAACAAAGCAAGATCTTAACCTAAATAACAGAAATTATTCTATGAATGCAAGGAAAACACATAAAAATACACAAAGGAGGTACTGACACTTGGGTTGTGCCCAACCCCAAGAGCTATAGCTTCCTAAAAAAGATCAGAGCTGGTGCAAAGCTGGATACATCTTTATTGATCAAGAAATAATAGTTACATCCCAAAAACTATCTACAAGAAAAAGCTCGAAACTGTGCTAATACAAAGCTGCACTAGAGTGCGAAAATAGACTAAAAAAATGACTAAAATCTAACTAAAATCTAACTAACAAAATTGAGGCCCTAAGCCTTCTTATTTATACAAATTGAGGACCCCAACAATCCTCCTAGACTTTAGGAACTCGCTGCCAAAACTTGCAGTTAACAACAACTTTACTAGCCCTGCTCGGCTGCGCTTGTTATCATCAATGTGGTGGCCCTTGAACTCCGAGCTACTAGTGGGGAATTCAAGGTAAGGGCTCATAAACGAAGGGGACACCTTCCTACAAATCCTCTCCCTTGTTCTTCCATGAATTTGGCTGCCAAGCGCTCATTAAACCTTTGATTTTGTCTCAAAATTGACCAAAAATCTGCATAGAGCACACATTAGACCTTTTGGCATAATGACTAACCCAATTCACTCTATTAGCATAAATATAATAAAAAACATGCAATAAACTAATGAGAATGGTGGATTAAGTCGAATTAGGAGGCTAAATAAGCCCATATAATTACCCATTTCTGGGGCTCATCATCACCCCCTACTGAAGGTGTTGCTCATCCTCTGAGAAACTAATCCATCTCCTCATCCTTGATGGCCTTGGTGGCCTCCCTATCATCCCAAGCTTCTAAAGTGGTCTGCTCATGTGTGTCATAAAATTTTGCCCTCTTGTCGATGTCCTTACACTACTGCTCCTATTCTGCTTGTTTGAATTCTTGTGCTTTTCCTGGCCTTAAAATACATGGAAGCCTACCTTTTTCTCTTTCTTTTGGCTTAATTGGTGTGCTCAAGTCAGTGAGACCAGCTGCTGGCTCCCTTTTCAACATTTTAGGGGATTTCTCTTCTTGTTGTTCTTTTTCTTCACTTCCTGTATAAATCTCTATGCCCCTTGTTTCTGCTTATGTCCCTGATATCTCAGGATGTGTCTCTTCTTTCTCTTGCTGGGTGCTTGTCTTGGCTGTGGCAGCCTTTTTTTGGGCCTTCTTGGCCTTTTCTTTCCAATATTTGTCTTTTTTCCTTTCTCTGTTTTTGTTGTTTTCTCCTTTTCTGTCTTAATTTTAGCAGTCTTATCAAATTCGTCTTTTTCCTTCTGTTCTTCCTCTGTTTAACCCTCTACCTAAATGTCTTGTGTTCCCTCATCAATGTTCTTCTCAGTTTCTTCAATTTTCTCCCCCTCATCACTGCTGGATGGGGTGATGTTCTCAGCCAGAGTTCTGATGTTATCATCCTTAAACATATTTCTGAAGATTTCCCAAGCTACTGGGACAATATAGGTGTGTAAGGCATCTTCCACCAATAGTTTGATGAGTCCATGGTGGGCCAACTGATATGGAACTCTTGCATTTAGCTTTGTGCCACATTCAATTATGGATTGAAGAAGGAAATATGGGATGCTCAATTTCTTAGCTGGGGGAAGTCCATCCCATACCTTAATTCATGTAGCACCCTGAAATGATAACCATAAATGATGCTAAACCAGCCTTCAAATGTGATATACTTCATTATTTGATAACTGACTTCACTTGAGAGAGGAGGCAAGCTTGTCCTTCTGACCCCGTTTTCGTCTTCTACAGGATGCTCCTCAGGCAGAAAAAATGTTTTCTTAGCCACTTGTCCCAATGACTTCTCTTCTTTGCTCCAAGGGAGCCCCAATGGTAAACCGGTAATTCTACTGATGAAATCAGGGGTAAGTTCTAGGATCAAACCCCTAAAACTAACTGTGGCATGTATCTTCGAAGGTGGTCTTCGGGATACCAAAAACTCTTCATCCACCTCCTCATCATGACCCTGAATTCTGTCAAAGAAGGATATCCAATTTTCCTTGGTGAAAACGTCCACCACCTCAAGGTGTTCATACAGTTTGCTAGAGTTTAAGGGTTCTTTCCTCATGAATCCTCCTAGCATGGTGTTGAGTTTGTGTTTTAACCAGCAAAAATAATGCTCAGGTGGGAAAAAAATCAATCACTGAAACAGAGGAGAGCTGAATTAGGTTTTTTCTGAACCCAAGAAGGAATTTTTCATGTGCTCCTTACAATATCAAATGGCAGTAATTCCCCTGTTTGAAAACTGTTGTCACCCAGAATTGGTCTGTCTGTTTATGAAAGAATTTTTTATTTTTTTTTACAGAACAGAGCATAAGGACACAGGTTTTTTCAGCACATAGATAGATATGTAAATTTGGGTTTTTTCACACACACACAGGCTGGCTTCTACTGCTGCATGTATCTTCCTTACAAGAGAAATTGAAAAATGATGAGGAGACTTCGGATGCAGAGAAAGAAAGGAACTGTGTAGACTTAGTGAAATATGCAGGCAGATTTTCACTTTTTTTCAATGTGCAGGCAGACTTTTACTCTTGTTTTTCAATCTAATGTTGTGTTCAATTCACCACCTTACACAAAAAAAAGCATGCATAGAGACATTTTCCTGAGCCTACCTCGTTTTGAACTTGAAATTTGACGAAAATCTTGGGTTTTCTTTCTACAGAGTTGTTCTCTACCTTTCCTATAGAAACCTTCTTGTAGACACTATTCCTGCTCCTGTAGAACTGTTATAGCTTCCTCTAGAATGTCGATAAGCAAGAGGGTTTTGAAAAATGGTAGAGAATGATTGGTTTGCTGCTATGGAGGTGGCATAGAGCTTGTTGCAGCTACAGGGACAATGATAAAATGGAAACAATGGTGGTGAGGGTATTTCAAAGATGAGTTTGATTGGCTATTTATGGAGACTTTCGTTGATGGAGGGTGAGTTGGCCAAGTGCACATTGGCCCCATGTAGACCATTGGTCCCCACTACAGTGTTATTATGAACTGTATGTTCTTTACCTATTAATCACTTGACATCAGCTGCGTTGGAGTTCAAAACATCTATCACTACCTGTTTTTTAAATTTTACGTGAGTTGACTATACACATGTGCTGTATGATTTCCGGCTAAGCGCTGTAGAACTGGACTCGGCACTGCCTGAACACACCGACCTTGTTAAATCACAGCCATCTCACTATCCATGCAGTTCTTAAATTACATTCATGCAACAGAGGAACGAGTTTAGTCACTTACCTAGAAGTCGAATGCGTTTGCTGTGAGGTGTTGTGGCCTTTCCTACCGCTGCATGCCTTTGTTTCTATGGATGCATGCTTGTCTGGCTACTAATACATGGCTATTTTTCTTGTGCAGGTATCCTCTTGCTGGATCTAAGTTGCAGGAGTCTATTTCAACCTTCAGATTTGCACCCTCATGCTATTAATGTTGGATTTTTGCAGGACAACGACTTGCTTTACCCATAGATCCCAAACGATAAACTTGATTGACCTAAAACTTTCTGAGCATGTTTCTATCATCATTATGCACCTCCCATAGAAACATTTTGGTCAACGGATGCACAGATTTTGAGAAAAACTGAAAATGGCTAAAGGTGACAAAGGTCAATTTCTCAAAAATCGTGCATTGGAATTGGTTGAAATTGCTTGGGAAGGTTACTATCACCCATATGCATCTTCTCATGAAACAGGTTTTTAAATGGATGCACGGATATGGAGAAAATGAAAAATGGTTGAAGGTGATGGAGGCTAATTTCTTGGAAACCGTGCAATGGAATTGGTTGAAATTGCTTGGGCATGTTGCCATCATCCCTATACAACTCCCTGTAAAACAAATTTTTAAATGGACACATTAGAGAAAAAACAATTTTTTGCTCTATGTATTTTTGTATCAGAGCATTCTGCAGTTTTTTGGATAGTAAGAAAAATGAGCTTGGGGGGTGATGCAAGCATGGAAATGATGGAATAGGGGTTTGAAGACTGCAGGAGGATTTATGAACCCTTTATGAAGCTTCCCTATTCCTCAAACTGCTTTTGAAGTCCATTTCTAGCTTTCTGTAATTCCTACAGGATCCTCTTGTAGAAAACATAGTTTTTAGAAAAGAAGCACAATGAGGTAGAAAGAATGTCAAAAATGATGGAGAAGGGTGAGGGATGGTGGGATAGGTGATGTTCTTGGTTTTAGAGCTTTCTTGGCACCTTCTGCTATTTCCTGAAGTTCTGCAAACCTGCAATACAACTAGAAATTCATTTTTTCTTTTTTTTCTTTTTTTCTTTTTTGAAAACAACTAGGGCACCTCAAGGAGGTATTCACCCTAATTACCTGCCCTGGGCGCCTCCAAGGGAGGTTTTCACCTAGGGATCTTATTCTCTTCTTCTATTCTCTTCTTTCCAACCCATTGACCACCTCATGAAGGTTTTCAATCAATGGGCCAATCTGAGGCGCCTCCGAGGAGGTTTTCACCTTAGATTTTTATTTCCCTCTTATTTTCATTTTTTTCTTTTTTCCCTACCCTACCCTACTTGAAAAACAAAATCATTTTCAAGTATAAGAATACTTCCAATGGAGCCATGTGCACATCAAGATTAGAGACAAAATGAGGTGGAGGCTTGAAATGCATGCTTTGACAGGTATCCGGATTTGAGAGACCAAATGATTTGACTTTGAAGGGATCAAACATAGCTGAGGAAGAGAGTACTGCTGCAACTTAGTGACCGTCTGGAACCATATCTCAATATAGCTTTGATATCGTTGGTCCTTTTTCTGATCTGGATCATTCTTCATGTTACCTTCTACCATGACCTTCTCATCTTCCTCTTTTTGCTGATTTTTCTCTTGAATACATGGAGGAGTTGATGGTAACCATGAGGGAGCTCTCTCGATCTTTGATTTTGTTGTCTTCTCTTTATCAAGTGCAGGCCATGGTTCTTTACTCTTCTCTTTTGCATCTTCTTCTGTTGGATGTGGTCCTTCAATTATATCAATATAATCTCTTTCTTGCAATACTCTTCCTAAGCTATGGTGAATATCATTGAGCTCAAAAGGAGTTGTTTGGAAATGTTGTATGGGTAGTTGAGTGAGGGTGCATATTTGAGATGGATGTGGATGGGGTTGTGGTTGGGCAGGTGGTTTCCCACTATATAACTGCTAAGCCTACCTATTATTTGGGTTTGAGTTTGGTTGAGCAGGCATTTGGGGCTGCCTTGGTGGAGTAGGAGGCGATAGTTGCGGTTGAGCATGTGGTGGAGGAAAAGGAGCGGGAGGAGTGTTGTACTGGGGCCTCCACCACTGATGAGGTGTATTCCACTGAGGTTGTGACTGAGCGTAGGGGTGAAATGGAGATGCAAAGGGCCAAGGAGGAGGTGTGGACCAGGAAGGATGAGCAGGGGGACCCCAAGAAGGCATGGAAGTGGCTTGATAAGGGTTGTAATAGGTCTAGGATGTCCCTTGCATTCCCTGTTGGTAAGGTATGGGTCCATGTGGCCTTCTTTGGTTCATATAATAGAGTGGTTCAGTGGCTCCTTTGGCCCTCTGATATGCAGCTTTAATTTCGGGCAAGGAAGGGCACTGGTTTGTAGGATGGACATTTTCACACACAAAACACACTTCTATAGAGTGTAATGGATATTCGTTCCTAGGATGCTTTCTGGTGCACCTAGGACAAAAGATGGCCAAAGCCCTCTTGGCTTCCTCTTGCTTCCTTTAGATCCGCAAGGTATTCATTTGCATGGAAATAGTCTATCTGATCTCACTCTTGAAATATTCCCACATGCTTCCAATTTCACCTTCAATGGATGAGTTGGAAGAAAAGGTACTGCTCCCAACATTTATGTTTTCAACCATTTTCTCCAGAGGAATGTTTTCTTCTTCTTCTCCCCTAGAGGTTCTTCAAATATGTCTTGTTGTCCACCTAGGGGTTCTTCTTAAACATAGCCATTAAAGAAGAGAGCAGGTTGGCTGTGTGAAGCAGTGGGGGTGTTGTGCAAACATTTTTCTGACTTATCCCTACTCCTACAAGGCATGAAAGGAAATCTTTTTGGTTGATTGTTGTTTTTCTTCTGCTTGTACCTGCAAAACTAAAGTAGATTGAACTGCAACTAACTAAAATCTATCTTGCTAAAATGAAAATGCAGAACTGAAATGAAAGAAGGAAAGGACTAATGTATTTTGCTGAAATGAAATTGCAAAGTTGAAATGAAAGCAGAAAATGACTAATCTATGTTGCAGAATTGAAATTGTAGAAATGAAATCCTAAGCTACACTTGCTGAATTGAAATTGCAGAATTGAAATGCTAATCTACGCTTGCAGAATTGAAATCGTGGAATTGAAATGCTAATATATGAAAGTGGGAAATATCTAATCTACGCTTGCTGAAATGAAATGAAAGCAGGAAATGTCTAATATACTTTTGCGAAAATGAAGTTGTAGAATGAAAATGAAACAACTATTCTACTCTTGCTGAAATAAACTACTTAGCAGAAGGTTGCAGTAGAAAATAGAAGAAAAGAAGAAATCACAAATACTCTGACGCTTCCCCGAAAATGGCACCAAAAAGATGGTTGGTTCCAATATTGCAGCAATGATGCTGCAACTCCTGGGACTCCCTTGTTTACTTTTATCAACCCGATTGTTCGTAACAAACTTGGAAGCGACGGCGCTATATGCATAAGTACTCGCTCTTGCGGCAGGCTGTCACTTGATCAGCTACCACAAGTTTGCTAGGAGCTTAAGCCAACTTCTATGAGTTCTTAGCAGAAGTTTTTAAATTTGATGGACGAAATCTAACTCAAAAGAGGCTAGTCTACTTGCAGAAAGAAGATGAAAGCTGAAAGGAAATACAAACCCTAACAAACCCTAGTTTTACCGACTAATCCTACTGGTGCAAGAAAAGAGATGAAAGCTGTGGAGATGGATGCCATTAACTCTTGGAAAGGTAAAATGTAGGTGACTAAGCTACTTTTTAAGGAAAATATGGAAAAAAAACATCTTTTTGTATTTTTGAGTAATTTTGCAGAATTATTATGCATGTGCTTTAACTATTTTTGACTGTGCAGAGGTTGGTTGGTGAAAGGAAACGGAGTGGGTGCTTACATGAGGTTGGGAAGGTGAGAAGAGGGCCTAAGGGGTCCATAGCACCTTTCTAGAGAATTCCATAGCAATCAAATCTCGAAAAACTGCTCACGTGAACTTCTACAGGAAGTCTACATGGGTTTTACAGGAAGTTCTATAGGAACAGGCCGAAAGAGGATTTTAGAGGGTTGATGGTGGAAAAATGGTGGGAAAGTGGAAATGAAGGGTGTATAAGGATGTTAATGGGTCTAGGACCTGGTAAATGAGGCTAAGGAGTGATGAAGTTGGTTGGATTTGTTCAAGGATGGAGGGAGCAATGTTGCACAAAAATGTAGAAATTAGGGCAAATTGGGAAAGTGTGGGAAATTAAGGGAAGGAATCTTGGATTATGGGCTGGAATAGATTGTATGATGGAGGAAGGGTAGGTAAGGATGTATCGCAGGTGCTCTGCACACTATTTTACAAAACTGATCGAAAAAAGACTGAGAAAACCAGAGATCTATCTATTTTGACCTAATTTTCCCTTAAAACCATAAATATGATGAACATAAGTTTATAGAAAGAAAAGCATGCAAGAGAAATATGGAAACTAAGCAGGAATAGATCTAAACATGCAAGTACAACTAGTATCAACTTTTCCAACTAAAAATCTAACACTAGCAATTGCATGGAAATGCAAAAACAGTGTTTTTGTGGCAACAAGTATGCCTTGGTCTCAGTTCATGGTCCCAAGGAGGGAGAGATGAGATCAAGGATTGTTTGATGGCCTTTTTGTAGATATTTTCTATTACTAAACTATCAAATCAACTTGAAGCATGAAAAGCTATTTTAATCATCAAAAACAACCTACGTAACAAAGCAAGATCTTAACCTAAATAATAGAAATTATTCTATGAATACAAGGAAAACACATAAAAATACACAAAGGAGGTACTGGCACTTGGGTTGGGCCTAACCCCAAGAGCTACAGCCTCCTAAGAAAGATCAGGGCTGGTGCAAATCTAGATTCATCTTTATTGATTAAGAAATAATAGTTACATCCCAAAAGCTGTCTACAAGAAAGAGCTCGAAAATGTGCTGATACAAGGCTGCACTAGAGTGCGAAAACAAACTTAAAAAATGATGAAAAATCTAACTAAAATCTAACTAACAAAATTGAGGCCCTAAGCCTTATTATTTATACAAATTGAGGACCCCAACAATCCTCCTAAACATTAGGAACTCAGCTGCCAAAACTTGCAGTTAACAACAACTTTACTAGCCCTGCTCGGCTGCCCTTGTGATCATCGATTTGGTGGCCCTTGAACTCTGAGCTACTGGTGGAGAATTCAATGTAAGGGCTCATAAATGAAGGGGACACCTTCCTACAAATCCTCTCCCTTATTCTTCCATGAATTTGGCTACCAAGTGCTCATTAAACCTTTGATTTTGTCTCGAAATTGACCAAAAATCTGCATAAAACACACATTAGACTTTTTGGCATAATGACTAACCCAATTCACTCTATTAGCATAAATATAATCAAAACATGCAATAAAATAATGAGAATGGTGGATTAAGTTGAATTAGGAGGCTAAATGAGCCCATATAATTACCCATTTCTAGGGCTCATCAAGTGCCACAAGACAGTGGAGCAGAGCAAACAAAGAATGCAAGTATTGGAGGAAGCCTGTGAGATGGTCCCGAAGATGGACATTCAGGCAGAAGAACTGGTGGAGGTGCACATCTGTAAATTAGCTACAGGGGTGTGTGACACCTGAGCAAAGATGGCCAGGGTTCAGCTGGAGCTGAACCTTCAGATCACAGAATTGCAGTTTAGGGCTCAGCCTTCAACTCTATCAAAGGTCAGAGAACATCGTACCACCGCGGTCACAACAACAATAGCGGTGGTTGAAAATGTAGTGCAAGACTGCATGTAGCTATTTGAATGGTCATTCGAGGTCCTAACCACCCTACCAGAGGACCTGAATGTAGAGTGCCTAGAGACAGAGGGGCACGAGCTATAGCAGAGGTATGGTGAGGTAAAAGGGACTGTGCATACGGTTTCCCTTACATAGAGGTTTGAAAGGATATAGGAGGCAAAGGTGCTCAAGGAATAGGTGGATGCCGCGCAGCATAAATAATCAGTCTTAAAAGTGTGCCTGCAGCCATGGATAGACAAGGCTTACGTGATCACAACCTCCATTGAAGGAAATCTTGCGAAACTACAGGTAGCTCAGCAGAATATTCAAAGCAACAGTCACTGAACAACCCGTGGAAGAAGTCAAACAAGCGGCTGCTCAGTGCATTGCCGAAGTTGCGGTGATCCAAACAGAGTTGGGAGGTCTTCACGCTAAGATCTCCGCATCTGTAGAGTGACTCAAGGGCAAGTAACGATGTTTGTGTTGGAGGCTTGTTGGGCGTGGAATCCCTCAAGGGCAGTTTTAGGGCTTAAAGCCCATATTTTGGTCCAATTTTGTAATACAAATGTAAATACTCCGCATTTTGTGGTCATGGAGCGTGTAGTTGTTAAAGAGTCATAGGGTTGTCCGCCTTTATTTTGAAAATGTAATGTCGGCTGTAGAAGATATACCCATGGTCTGTGGACCATGGGATTGTATAAATAGAGCTAAGCTCTAAGTAGTTAGAGACAACTAATTACAAATGAAGGTATGATGTATGAGAGATAGCTCTAAAGTACAAGTCTAAGTTTTGGGTCGTAGCATTAGGTAGAAGTTCTGTAGCTGAATGCACAAAGGCCTAGAAGTCCACAACTGAGTGCACGGACCCCTGTAGCTGAGTGGGCGGGGCGAGTCGAGTTTGTAATCATTTGGATTTATCAATGATAAGAAGTATTCTATAATTTCTGCATCTTTATTTCTTATTTATGCATCTGTTATATTTGGTATGAATTTCACTTCTAATGCTTATATGATGTGCGAACATATGTAAATGTGTTGGTTAAGTGAATGCAAGTAAGAACATTTATTTACACAAGGCTAACTAGGATCTGTTAATAAGATAAGTAGGATACTTAGCCCAGTTTGGGAGATGTCGCAATTTGCTTCCCTAGCAACATGAAAGGAATTTAGCCCCTGGTTAGGGCTGCGCGAAAACCGATTGTAATAGTTCACGAAGGTACTGAAGGGTAGAGGGATAAGCATCCTGCACGAAGGAAGGTATAGCTGGAATAAACCAACATCACAACCATCTCAAGGGTGTAGAAACTTGGTTCCAACATCCCCTCATAATGTTTCGGGTGAGACTTCAGTTCACACTCTGCGAGCTGATGCTGAAAGGGCCAGTAGTGTAGGGATTTGTTTGGCTAACTAATGTTGAACCTGGGTCACGCACCCATAAGCCAACATCCAACCAAGTCTAAAAAAAATTAAGGGTAGTTGTGAGGGCATGATAGCTAAGGAGTGCTAGGGCATGCCAAGGAATGAAAAGGTGTGCTAACACATGGCAGACAATGCCAATGGATGCTAAGGAGTGTTAGGTAGTGTCAAGGGAACACAATGGAGAACTAGGTCAAAATTCTTGGAAATGAACAAACAAGAGTGTGTGCCAAGGAGTGTCAGTGAATTCCAGGTGTCCCAACGATGAAGGGTTTTAGGAGAAGTTCAGAATAGGACTTGTAGGAGGCAAGCCTATGGTTATGATAAAGCATGGACAAAGCAATTGCAGATAAAGGGAGACTTTGGGTTGGGCACAATATTGTTTTTCTAATGAATTGGTTGGTTTCCCAAGTCACAAAAAGAGGGCATGGCAACTAGGGAGTACCAAGGTGTTCTAGTGAATGTAAGGTTCCAAAGTCATGGAAAAATGTAATGGTAGTAGTGAGGTCATGACTGCCAAGGAGTGTTAGGGAATTCTAGGGTGTAATATCATGTGTTAGATAGTATGAAGACATGTCAAACAAGCTAAGATGTGCCGAGTGATAAGGCATGCCAAGATGGGCAAGGGTGTGACAACTCATGCCAGGCACTATCAATGCAACAAAATGGAGGAACAAGTTAAACTACAAGGAAATGAGCACATAATGGGGTTAATAAGTCATCAATTTACCTTTTCCATGAGGGGCATGCTAGGCACACCAACACTAGGTGCCAATAGGTTCCAAGTACCAAGTGTCAATGCATTCTAAGTGCCAAATCTTCCTCTGTTTCTTCTCATATACTTTCCAATAATTGATCTCAAATAACTTCTATATTAAACCATGCCAAAGCATACCAAGCCATATGAACGCATGCCAAACATGTTAAGACATTCCATGTGCCAACATGTGCCAAGTGCCAATGTGTGTCAGGGAGTGTGATGCATGCTATAAAGTGGCAGAGCATGTTGAAGAGTGCTAAGGTATGCTAGAGAGTGCCAATGCATGCTGAGGAGTGTTAGAGAGTACTATGCAAGCACAAGGGTGGAAGCACAAGGGAGCACTAGGTCAAAATGCATGGAAGTGGATCAATATGAACGTGTGTCAGGGAGTGTTAATGGGTGCTAGTTTTCATGCAAAGGAGCTAGTGACAAGGTATGATAAGAATGGGTAAGGCATGCCAGGGAATATCAGGGCATGTCAATAAGTGCTAGAGTGTGCTAGGTAGTTTTGGGGTGTGCTAACATGTGCCAAATAGTGCCAAGGCATGCCAAGTGAGAAGACATGCTAGGATGTGTAGGGTGCTAGAGTATGCCAATATGTGTCAAGGCGTTTCAAGGAAACAAAAGGAATAACCAAGCTAAAATGCAAGGAAATTAACACATAAGAGGGTTAATAAGTCAGGACTTCAGCCCCACGGGGGTAGGCGAGTTGGTAATCACATCGCAGGAAGTCGTTAGAAAGGCGACTCCGCACTGAATGTCACGAGTTCAAATCCCCTGGACTAAAACGGAGCTGTGGAGAGGGGCGGGCGCATGTTCCCAGTGGTTATATAGTTAGCGGTCAGAATCGACCCCGTGTAACACGAGTTACGAGGCTGCCCCTGTTGCTGATTCCACTGTATAAAAAAAAAAAAAGTCAGGACTTCATCTTTTTTAAAAGGGGCATTCTAGGCACACTAATAATATCTTCCAATACATGCCAAGTGCCAATGTGTGCCAATTGGTAATGTTTGTCAATGCAATATTATGCCAAGGTGTTCCAGGGCATGCTAGGGACTACACGGCGTGCCAACACATGCTATGGGAATGCTATGCTATGCTAGGGCATGCCAACATGTGTTTAAGTGTCCTACTCATGGCAAGATGCTCTAGGTACCAATAGTTCCAGGTACAAATATGTTCCAAGACATGTGAGGTGCCAAGTAATGTTAGTGTATTGTTCCAAAGCATGTTAAGGTGTGTCATGAATGTTGAGGAGTGCTAGGTCTCTCTCATTAATATAATTGATAGAGCTTGATTATGTATTAAATAATATAGTTCCTACACACACTAGTCGAACTTTATTTAAAGGAAATTTTCTAGATAATAAACCTAATAGAGATGAATCATGTGTTGACTCATAGGAAAACTATATTCTTATGACTTGAGGGAAATGATACACACTAATTACTTCCTAACAAATTCACTAAATATAACCACTATGACCTTGGACACATAATGAAAAATACTCCACAACAATGGTCTTAAATCATTATCTTTTGACAAAACATATAGTAACAGGTACATAGTGTCATCAAAAACTCATTGGAATGATCAATGATGACGAACATTTTTTTACCGTCACCAAAAGTAACCAAAAAGAGCATTAGTGAGGGTCAATAAGATATCGATACTAGAAGTTTCACAAAAGAGAGAATTATTGATGGGCCTTTAACAACCCTCACAAAAAGTGTCACCAAAGAGAGAATTCGTGATGATCCCTTAACGACCCTGACCAAAAGTGTCATTGAAAATGGCTTTGGTGACAAACCTTAAAGGACCATCACTATATGCACTTACAACAACATTTGTTTAAAGACCGTCACCATATGCAACATTGGTGATGGACCTTAAAGGTCCATCACAAGCATGACACTCACCAATGACATTTTTTCCTGTAGTGTTTCCAACCTTTTGCTACCTTGTTCCACCATTTCGACACCTCTAAAACCTTCAAAATGCATTTATATGAGAACTATGACATCGTGTAGTAATTCCTGTAAAAACTATAAGAAACCTTGTAGCGGTTCTTGTAGTACTACAGGAAACCATGTAGAAATTCATGTAGTACCATAGGAAACCCTTTTTAGACCTGTTTTAAGCAGAAATGATAGTCTAAGCCTAGGGCAGGCCGTCAACTTGACTTCCATTACTTTCTCCCATTTCTATAACATCTTTTAGGCCTTGGACAAAAGCTAGAAAGAGAGTAGAGACCTATTGAAAAGCCCCTTTTCATCACTACAATTTGAGTTATGTTTTGATGGTGAATTCCTTATTTCCTTTTGTTTCCTTCTTCTTCTCTTTTGTGGCCTAGATGATTGCCTAATGGCCTTGGAGTTCTCTATTTTGAGTAGGTATCTCTTAGGCACTGCCATTTTGGATTTTAGCAGAATTTGTTCCTTTCTTCCTTCTTGTAGTAGCATTCTGCCTTAGTATAGTAGTCATTCCTTCTTCCTTCAGGGTCTTCTAACTGTATGGGAGTGATGAGAAATGATGTAGACAGGTTGGAGGATGATGTTAGGGCTCCGAGGGAGTAGTGTAAGTTTGTGAAAATGGAGAGGATGCTCTGTTTTTTTTTTTCAAGATATTTTTAGCGTAAGACAAAGTGTAGGGTTTTCTCTTGAAAAATATTAATGTTTCTCTTATTAAATGGGATCGATAAATTATGGATAGATAGTGGATATGAAGTAGATGGAGGGTTTGGAGTGCTTTGGAGACTTGGAATTTGCACAAATTTCCTCTTTTAACTATTATCCCCATTCCTCGAAATCATCACCTTTCATAATTAGGCTTTTCCACATTACATGAATGAAGGAGTGAACTGCAATTAACCCATCCCCCATGGTTGCTAATCTTTTTATGGAAGATTTCAAATACAGGGCTTTGGCCTCAGCCTGACTCTTGCCTAAATTGTGGAAGAGATTTTTTGGATGACACGAATGTCATCTGGTCTCATGGCCAAGATGAGTTGGATATTTTCTTCCACCATCTTAACAGTCAATCCTCCACCATTAAATTCACTATCGAACAAGAAGTCGATGGATTCCTTCCTTTCCTTGATGTTCTTATTTCGAAGAATAATGATGGTTCCCTCTCCCACCAAGTGTTTTGGAAGAGAACTCATACTGAGCAATATCTTCATGCCAACTCCCATCATTTCCCTGCACAAAAGTTGGGAGTTCTCAACACTCTTGCTAATCGAGTGCTGAGAATCTCCCATGAAAAGAGCCTCGATAAAGAGGAAACCCATCTCCTTAACGTCTTTGTTAATAACAGTTATAGTAGTCACCTTGGTCAGAGGGCTTTCCTTAAATCCAGCAAGAATTCATTGGTTAAGAAAGACCCTAAAGATCAAGCCTCAGGGGTCCATCTACCTTTTATCCGAGGAACCACTGATAAGATTGCTAGGATTCTTAAGAAGTATAATGTTCCCTCGACTTTTAGACCTCTTAACACTCTTCATAATTCCCTTCGATAGGTGAAAGATCCAATTGACCCTACGGACATGAAAAGTGTCTATATGATCCCCTGTTCTTGTCGAACCCCCTTCGTTGGAGAGACTAGTCGCTCTATTAATCAGAGGATTAATGAGTACTCAATTGACCTAAAGCATGGGAGGTCCTGATCTTCTATTCTTACAGATCATGCTGAGAAGACCAAGCATCATGTTTGTATTGAGGAGGCCCAAGTTATTCCGAAGGTTCTGCATTTTCACCACCAAAAGTTTAGAGAAGCAATTGAGATTGAAAAAATGCCATAAAATCTCAATAGAGATGATGGCTGGAAGATCAGCAATTGTTGGATCCCTGCCCTCTCCTCCTAGTTGGTTCCCACCCCCCCGGTCTTCTTACCCATCTTTTGAATTTATTAGAATGATTTTGTTGCATTAGGTAACTTTGAGTTTTATCTCTATTAATAGGTTATACAATATTAATATCAAGAAGAACATTACTATTATTAATTATTAAATAAGAATATTATAATAATTAAAGTTATAATATCAATGTCAAAGTTTTAGGAGTTATAAGTCCATAATTTTTGTTTTTGTCCTACTAGTCTTTTTATAATTTTCCATCATTTCCTTAAATTTATTTGATGACCCCTTATATGACTATCATAATGGGATTATAAATGATCATTAATCTAAAATTTATTAGATAGATTAAGTATACATGTTTAATTATTGGGCTCTTCTAATAGGTTATACAATCCATTAGTAACATTAGGATAATACTATTACTAACTATTAGGTAATAATAATATAATAATAATATAATTTTAAAGTAATAATTAAATATATAATATTAGTATTACAGTTATAGTGATATTAGGGTAATAGATACACATTATTATTAATATTAAGCACTATTAAACATTTTTAACTTAAATATGGTAACTTTTTACTTAATTATTAACATTCTTACTATAAGTTAGTTAAGCATTATAATATTAAAATGAAATATTCATAAAATCATTAATTTAACATTCAGAACCCACTATATATTTTAATAATATATTTTAATATTAGATATTAATTCAAAAAAAAAATTAATAAATAAATATATAAATTTGTCCATGTCCTTATCCCTTAGTCCATGTCTAGTCTGATTGTCTAGCCAAAGTTAGTTGTGGTCAAATATAGTCGTTATTCCAGTCACTTATAGTTGTTTCCTAGTCAATCTTAGCTGTTGGAAGATCTGCTCTCCCTATTAAAATGTAGCCATGATCTGATTCTTCAACTTGTCCTGACGATGAACCACACTTGTTGGTTCAAAATGCGTCAACAAATATTTTGTAATGTGTTTTACACTGTAAATTCTCTCATACTTGATATGGATCATAGAAGCCTCAATTCGACAATTGAATCCTTGCACGGAAAAGCCACAACAAATAAGGTTCATCATTTTGAACAGGCATGCTTACAGGTTTTGAAGTTGAAGTCAGATCTGACGTTTCTTAAAAGATGCAGAGATTCCTCTGTCATCTTGGTCTTTGCCCATATTAATCATCATCTCCATACCCCTTAGAACCGTTAGGTATTTCTAAAGACTAGTTTAGCTCTACTGAGATATGAAATTAGAAAGGTTAGATGTTCCTTGGATCTACTTTCCTGAAATTTGTTGGCTTTACATCTGGAACTTTTGAGCTTGATTTATGCCACCCTTTGGGCTAGAATTGAAGCATGTTCAGCATTGAAATGCCTGCATTTAGAAGATCTTAGAAGGAATAAGCAAGCGTCTAAATTTAAGAGATTGGCCCAAAACTCTTCAGTGTCTGGCGGCCCTTTCACCTCTTTGAAACGATTCTCCCATAGCTGGCTTTCGGTCGATCAAAGGTCAGCCCTCCAGTCTTGGGCTTGCAGCATGTCTGGCTCAACCCACCCGCATTCTATTCCATCAAAATCTGCGTTGGTTACTAAAGAGACCTGTCCATTCCGGGTCTCACCCTTAACCGATAGCCCGATCCCTCATTCAATGTCCAGCTTGCAGTCTCTCTACCATTTGAATGAGCCTTCCTCTAAGCCCTGTTTCAGAGTTTATTTCTCACATAGATCCTCCATATCACATCCAGGTCATCCTCCTACCCCCGTCACTAAATCCAACCACAGGAACTTTCCCTCCCCTGATCTGAATCCTCCTAGCCCCGTCGTTGAATCCAACTGTAGGATCTTTCCCTCACCCAATTTGAATCCTTGCACTGATATATAGTCATTGTCCTCCATAGATGTCACCAGCCCTTCTGGGCTACAAGTTATCCTTAATAATTCCGGATCACAACTTAAAGGTCTTTCCTTACCTCCAGCGAGTGACCTAGTCCCACTAAAACTGTCTCGCTCATCCATGTTGCAACCACCACTTCTCCTGTCGAATTATTGTTCTATCTAGCCCCTGATCAGGGTTCTTGTCTCACCAGGTGCCTTTACAACTACAGTAATGTCTCGTCTACCTTCCCTGATTGGCGAATCAAGTTGTAAAGATACCTCACTGACCCTCAATCCTTCCCTTGACTCTATAAGGGTTTCACACAATGGTTTACTATTGCCGACTCCAGATAGTGACCCCATCCCTTTTGATCAGGCCATCCTCGTCACCGAATCTAGTAGCAATGTCATACCTAAGCCTGATTTGAAAATTGATTTGGACATAAACTTGTTGAAGCATATCCTCGGATGTAATATGGACCATAGGTTCTGTATGGACAATGCTAACTATAATCATAAACTAGGTTGTTGTAATAATAATAATAATAATAATATGGACATTGTTAACTATAATCATAAATGAGACTGTTGTAATAATAATAATAATAGTAGTAGTAGTACTAGTATTAGTAGTTTGAATCACAAGAACAAAAATGAAGATAACAACATTAATGATAATAAATAATATATGATTTATTATAATGATGATTCGGCCAATAAGATTTAGAGTAGTTCCAAGAAATTAAATGATAATAATAATAATTATAATCTTCCTCCTTCTAAGAATAATAAAGTTATCAATCTTTCGAGTTTCTCCTTTCCCCCTACCGTTTTCAATCTTCTGGGTAAAGGTTTAAATTTTTCCCTAGCCCTTAAAAATATCCCGATAGAAGACATTATCTATGACGTTGAATTCAGGATAAGGGGCTTACCTGATAATATCAAGGACACTATAAGGAAAGATTGTGTTGTTGTCCTCAGGAAGGCAAAACCCCCCAACAGCGATATCAACATGGATGAATTTGATGCCCTCTAATCCTTAAACCAGAATAAAGATATCGTAGTTCTAAAGCCCAACAATGGAGGGGCTGCTATCGTCATCAACAATGATTATTAAAGCCAGAAGATGTTGTATCATTTATGTAATAGTGGAAGCTATAAAAAGCTCTCCAAGAATCCCCTGAAAAATATCTCTAGGGTTGTGGCTCTTTCTATCAAGTCCAGTAGCTCGGTGGGTTCCTTATGCCATAAACTCATTGAGAATAGCCCCATTACACCTAGGATCTATGGGCTTCCTAAGATTCACAATGAGGAGGCTTCCCTTAGACCCATAGTCAATACTATCGGAGGTCCTACCTACCTTCTTGCTAAATACCTGGCCTTGAAGCTTAGACCCTTGGTTGGCCTTACGGAGTCTTTCGTCAAAGAATCTACATCTTTTGTTGAAGAGCTTAAGGGTATTAAGCTTGACCCAGGTGATATTCTGGTAAGTTTCGATGTAGTCTCCCTTTACACTTCTATTCCTATAAAGGAGGCTATGGAGGTTATCAACTGACTCACGGACTTGGATACCGCCAAGTTGGTTGAGATCTATCTCACTTCCACTTTTTTCAGCTTCAAGGGCGAGTTCTTTGAACAAACGTGTGGCATTTCCATGGGCTCCCCCCTATCCCCCGTGGTTGCTAATCTTTTTATGTAAGATTTCGAATCCAGGGCTTTGGCCTCAGCCCGGCTCTTGCCTAAACTATGGAAGAGATTTGTGGACGACACGAATGTCATCTGGTCTCATGGCTAAGATGAGTTGGATCTTTTCTTCCATCATCTTAACAGCCAATCCTCCGCCATTAAATTCATAATGGAACAAGAAGTCAATCGATGCCTTCCTTTCCTTGATGTTCTTATTTCAAAAAATAATGATGGTTCCCTCTCCCACCAATTGTTTTAGAAGAGAACTCATACTGAGAAATATCTTCATGCCAGCTCCCATCATTTCCCTGTGCAAAAGATGGGATTTCTCAACACTCTTACTATTTGGGCACTGAGAATCTCTGATGAAAAGAGCCTCGATAAAGAGAAAACCCATCTCCTTAATGTCCTTGTTAATAACGATTGTAGTAGTCACCTTGGTCAGAGGGCTTTCCTTAAAGCCAACAAGAATTCATTGGTCAGGAAAGACCCTAAAGATCGAGCCTTAAGGGTCCATATACCTTTTATCCAAGGAACCACTAATAAGATTACTATGATTCTTAAGAATCATAATGTTCCCTCAACCTTTAGACCTCTTAACACTCTTCATAATTCCCTCTGATTGGTGAAAGATCGAATTGACCCTAAGGACATGAAAGGTGTCTATATGATCCCCTGTTCTTGTGGGACCCCCTACGTTGGAGAGATTGGTTGCTCTATTAATCAAAGGATTAATGAGCACTCAGCAGACCTAAAACATGGGAGGACCCGGTCTTATGCTCTTGCAGAGCATGTTAAGAAGACCAAGCATCATGTTTGTATTCAAGAGGCCCAAGTTATTGCTAAGGTTCCACATTTTCACCACCGAAAGTTTAGAGAAGCAATTGAGTTAAAAAAAAGGCCAAAAAATCTCAATAGAGATGACAGCTGGAAGATCAACAGTTATTGGATCCCTACCCTCTCCTCCTAGTTGGTTTTTCCCCCCTATCTTCTTACCTGTTTTCTGAATTTATTAGAATGAATTTGTTGCATTAGGTAACTTTGAGTTTTATTTAATTAATAGGCTCTATTAATAGGTTATACAATATTAATATCAAGAAGAACATTACTATTATTAATGATTAAATAAGAATATTATAATAATTAAAGTTATAATATCAATGTCAAAGTTTTAGGAGTTATAAATCCATAATTTTTGTTTTTGTCCTACTAGTCTTTTATAATTTTACATCATTTCCTTAAATATATTTGATGACCCCTTATATGACTATCACAATGGGATTATAAATGATCATTAATCTAAAATTTATTAGATAGATTAAGTATACATGTTTAACTACTGGGCTCTTCTAATAGGTTATACAATCCATTAGTAACATTAGGATAATACTTCCCGGATGCGAGTGTCAACATGCCAGGCAGTGAGGAGTCACATGCCCAACATGTGCCACCTCGTGATCGCCAAGGGAGTTTAATGCACCTCGCCGCCGAGGAGTTAAGACGGGAGACGCAGCGCAGAAACCTTAATGCGGAAGCAGAGTACGATGACGAGCTTGCAGAGAGCAATCAAAGCGGGCAAAAATCGAGGGAATGTTTGTGGTTTTAAGAATGAAGGAATGTTGCGGTTTTGGACTCAGAGTGCAGAGCAAGCAGCTCAGATCTCTGAGGGAAATTGTCTCTTTCAAGCTTCTGTTCTTGCTGGGAGCGACGGCATTCATATTGATGAAGAAGACTTCCTGCTTGTTTATCTGGGGTTCCGCTGCTTCTGTGAGGCAGAGCTCTGTCACGGAGCAGTGGGGGGACAAAACACAGTTGGGTGGCCCTCAAGTGCTGTTCGGTCACAAGTTGTTGGCATCTCTGCAACCATGGCTCATCCCCGGGAAAGAATGCCATGTAGAAGAGGTTCTGGGCGAGGAGGTTCCTCACGTCGCCCTGCGGCGGATGCCCACCATCACTGTTGCTGCTGCTACTGCCATAGGAGAGCGGGAGCCACCCCTATACCGGCCAGTCAATTCATGGAGGCTGGCAGTTCCAATGATGGAGCGCCCCTGCTTCCAGCGTTTGGCTCAGTCATATTCACCCTTGGCAGCTCGCATGCCAATCCTGGCATTAACGCACACATATCGGTTCTCTTCACAAAGGTTCCTGAGGCGGAGGCCGAAGGAACGCACTCGGATACTGCAGAGGAACATCCAGAGGGCAGTGAGGAGAAACGCTTGGACGTGCAGACGGCAATTGCAGAGGATAATCCAGCGGAGGTGCCCAAGCAGACCCCCACCCGACTTCCAGAGCAGGAGACGCCAGCCTCCTCGCAGGACCCCATGGCAATGTGGGAAGGCTACCCAGAAGGCCATGGGTGGAGCAGAATTATTGAGGAAAAGCCAGAAGATTAGTCTCCAGCAACCCACTCTGGCATACATTTTTCTCTCTCAGGTCTGGTATAGGTTCTTGGTCTCTGCTGGGGCCTGGATAAGGCTATATATCTATGTTCGTGTCTCTTTAGTTCCTGTTCATGTTCACGTTTACTTCTTCTCTTCAGTTCCTGTTCATGTTCACGTTCACTTGTTCATGTACATGTCTCTTTAGTTCTTGTTCTTGTTCATATTTGGGCAGTAAGTCTTGCAAGGTCTGTTATGAGTCTTTTTGTTTGAAGCCCCTGCGTGGGCTGTTTTGGTATGACCCAAAAAATAACTCTGTGTTATGTCATATGGGAAGCGAGGCCCCTGTGAGGGTGAATTCTGAGTCAAGAAAAGCCACCCAAAGTGCCATAGTTGGCCCTGGGCAGCCTGTCTTTTTTATTGTAATGTTTACATGTACATAATTTAATAGAATAGCTAGCTTTACCGAGAAAAAAAAACATTAGGATAATACTATTACTAACTATTAGGTAATAATAATATAATTTCAAAGTAATAATTAAATCTATAATATTAGTATTACAGTTATAGTGATATTAGGGTAATAGATACACACTATTATTAATATTAATCACTATTAAACATTTTAACTTAAATATAGTAACTTTTTACTTAATTATTAACATTCTTACTATAAGTTAGTTAAGCATTATAGTATTAAAATGAAATATTCATAAAATCATTAATTTAACATTCAGAACCCACTATATATTTTAATAATAGATATTAATTCAAAAAAAAAATAATTGTCCATGTCCTTATCCCTTAGTCCATGTCCAGTCCGATTGTCTAGTCAAAGTTAGTTGTTACATGGTCAAATATAGCCATTAGTCTAGTCACTTATATTCGTTTAATAGTCAATCTTAGCTGTTGGAAGATCTACTCTCCCTATTAAAATGAAACCATGATCTCATTCTTCAACTTGTCCTGACAATTAACCACACTCGTTGGTTTGAAATGAGTCGACAAATATTTCATAATCTGATTTACGCCGAAAAATGTCTCATACTTGATATGGATCACAAAAGCCTCAATTCAATATTTGAAGGCAATTGAAACTACTGACCCATCCTTAGCAATATAAAACCTCATCTCTCATGCATTGACAACAGATTTCTAACTATAATATGCTCAAGATAAGAGGTCTAGAATATTACATACCTATACGTACCTGATGGTTGTTGGAGAGACATGCATGATACTACTGATTTGATGATTGATCCATGGTCCTATAGAGGTGATAATTTCCTTTGTTTGCTTCTGCACAAGTCTTCATATTTTGGTGATTTTAAACGTCTACTTCCAGTTACCATGAGCAAGCTATCCTAGTCAAATCCAACTTTCTTGGAGTCATGGGTTTTTCCATGGGTGATGTTAACCTTCCCTATACCTTATTCGACCATTAGACACCCTTCCCACACTCCATTCTACCTTTCCTACCATATCCTAAGATTTTGTCCTGTTTCTTGTAGTAAAACAGGGCACCCTGTAGTAGAACTAAGACATCTTGTATTAGTACTATAGGAAACAACCGATTTGCCTTGTTTTGTCCATATCTCCCAAATGGTAGAATTGATTGACGTGAATTTTTTTGAGCATGTTTCCATAATCCTTATGCATCTCCCATAAAAATGTTTTGGCCAATGGATGTATGAATCTCAAGAAAAATTAAAAATGGTTGAATTTGATGGAGGTCGATTTCTTGGAAACAGTGCACTAGAATTTTCTGAAATTTCTTGGGCATGTTACCATCATCCATATGAATCTACCCATGAAACAGCTTTTTAAATGGATGAATGAATACTGAGAAAATTCAAAAATGGTTGTAGGTGATGGACGTCGATTTCTTGAAAACTGTGCACTGGAATTTTCTGAAATCGCTTGAGTATGTTTCCATCATCCATATGCATCTCCACATGAAGCAAATTGGAAAATGGATGCATAGTTTTCAAGATATGACAAAAATAGTTTTCTTCTCTATGTATTTCTGTTTCCTATAGTAAAACAGAGCATTCCTTTAGTATTTCAAGACAACAAGGAAAATTAGTGGTAAAATCTTGGTAATGATGAATGGATGGTGGAAATTAATAAGGGTGATGGATTTGCAAGGCCATGGTCCTTCTAGAGCATCTGAGAAAATGAGGAGAAAATGCAAGTTTGACTTCCTTTTACTAGAATTGTGACCAATTTTTTATTTTATTTGGTCCCAACTTGCTTTTGTTGCTTGCAAATGTTGGAGAACATCTACATTCATCAAGGAGATACATGGAGCAAAGATTTTTTATTTTTTTCCTTTATTTTTTCTTCTAGGCTTACTCACTGACTCAACGAGGTTTTCAACTCGTACTTCTGCCTAGGCGCCTCAAAGGAGGTTTTCAGCTAAGATCTATTCTTTTTCTCTTTTTTTTTTTCTTTCTTCCCAACCCATTGACTGCCTCAAGGAGGTTTTCAATCAATGAGCCAATATCAGACGCCTCAAAGGAGGTTTTCACTTGATATTTTTATTTTTCTCTTATTTTCATTTTTTGTTTCTTTTCCTATCCTACTCTACTTGAAAAAACAAAATCACTTTCAAGTATAAGAATACTTCCAATGGAGCCATGTGCACATCAAGATGACAGACAAATTGATGTGTAGACTTGAAATGTATGATTTGGCATGTACCTTAATTTGAGAGATCAAATAATTTGAGTTTGATGATATCAAGAATAGTTGAAGATGAGAGTGTTGCTGCAACTCAATGACTGTTTGGAACAATATTTCGATATAGTTGTGATGCCCCTAGTCCACTTGTTTATTTGGATCATCTTGGACGTATTCTTCTTCCATGACCTTTAAATCTTCCTCTTTTTGTTGATTGTTCTCTTGAACACACGGAGGATTTGATGGTAACCATGACAGAGATTTCTCAACATCTAATTTTGATTTCTGCTCTTTATCAAATACAACCCATGATCCTTTGGTATTTTCATTTAAACTTTCTTCTTCTAAATGTGGCCCTTCAATGATATCAAGATAATCTCTTTTTTGCAATACTCTTCCTGAGCTATGTTGAATACCATTTAGCTCAATAGGATATGTTTGTAAATGTTGTACCTCAGCATTGTAAGTGGGTTGAGCTACTTCAATGTCTTGGTTTGGAAATGGTGGTACAGGTAGTTGAGTGGGACTGGATATTTGAGATGGATGTGGTTGTGGTTGTGGTTGTGGTGGAGGTCGATGGTAGGGATAACATGGAGTTGGGTATGGAGGATATTGAGGAAAATATTGAGGATATTGTGGATGGCTCCCATAAGTCCCTTCCAACCTTGATGCCAAGATTAGTTTTGGGGTTGAGATGACCAATGTTTCCAAAGAAATGGTGTGTTCCAATTACTATGTGGTGGATATGCATAACCTTGAAATTTTGAATTAGGATCTTGCATCATATTAGGTTGAATAGGCTGCCATGGTATTCTTGAAGCTACATAGCATAGCTTCTTTGGTGATTGACTTGCTCCATTGTCATCTTGGTAAACTTCTTTCAACCTTGGTAATGAAAGACAATATTTAACATTATGTGATTATGCTTGGACAACAAAAATATAAACATCTTCTTTTTCTTCATCTTACATTCTTAACATTTCTACTTGTTCACTTAGATTGCTAAGAATTTTTATTTTAAATTTATCAAGTAAATTTCCAAGTTTAGCTTGACTTATCAATCTTGATGTTTATTGACTTACTCTTTCCCTTCCTCCTGATATGTGTTTTCATGTTTCACAAATTTCTTCAAATAAAAATTGGTATACATAACATCCACTCATGAGATCAAGGAGATCAATCCACTCATCCCTGAATGTTCTAAGAAAGAGGGCTTTTAGTGTGTTTGGTCCTAAATGATGTAATTTTTCCGTCTTAACATTATACATAACCTCTCTATTAAATCCTCAAGGCTCTCATCTTCTTTTTTATTCATTCTAAAGAATTATTCTTTAAGATCATGATATTTATATCTTTCTAGAAATATCTTTTGCATATCATTCCATGACCTTATTGAATTAGTCCCTCAACTCATGAGCCATTTAAGATCTTTATCCTTCAATGTTGCCAGAAACAATCTCAACTTTTGAGTGTTTAGTAAGTAATCATAAGATCTACAAGGGATTCCAAACTCAAAGAGAAAGGTTTCTGGATCCTCTGACCTCATACCATGAAAGTTTGGAAGAAAAGATGGAGGGATGTTCTTCAAGTGCACACTAACATCAGTATCTTGAATGGGAAATCCAAGGGGATCTTCTTCATTGTCATCCTTTCCATCCATTTATTCTTCCTTCTCTGCCACCACTTCTTCTTATACCTACAAAAATTAATGGTGATGTGGCTCTTACTGCAACACGTGATAAAATGGGGGGGTGGGTTGGTGTTGGAGAATTTTTTGTTTGTTTTTATGATTGAATGAAAACACTAATGCAATGCGCTTTTCTGTTTCTGAAATCAAATATTCCTAATGAAATTTGTTTTTTTTTTAGAAAGTGAAAGAAATGAATCAAATAGGGAAGAAAAAAATGCATGCTTTGACACCTCCCCAGCAACGGTACCAAAAAGTGATGAGCCTCGGTATTGCAACAAGAATGCTGCAACTCCTAAGGCTATCAACTTTAATTATCAACCTAGGGTTTGTAAAAACTTAATAGGTATTTTCATTATATGTGCAACATATAATGCATCCTTCCTTTGTTTTCATGTTGTAATGGAGTGCACGTACTGAAATCAAATCCTAAACTAATTGCAGAAAATGAAATGCTCGAAATGGAAACTTTAAGTTATTGCAAGAAAGAAAGTACAAGGAAAGAAACATATTCTAATTTCATTAAGTAAATATCATGAACCAAATGTCAACCATTACATTTCAAAGAGGTTAGATCCATTAACAGAGTTCATTGGATGTGGAAATCAAGAAAATCATCATTGTATTATCCAATTCATAAATTTGTTCATTAACTCAAATCATTGAAATTCTTTGCATGGGTAAAGAGGCTAGTACTAAGTGGCCTTTAGGCTTCCCTAATCATCGATTTAGAGCCTAGGGGTATTGATTCAACCTTAAGGGACAATATCTAAGCTTCTTGATCAAATATGTGCAAGTATATGCGTGTTGGAAGGCTACTACAAGGTTTCCTGTAGTAGTACTACAAGAAACAACATATTTTCTATAGGGGGGTATAAGTCACCGAATGACCAACCAAATCAAATAAAAATTGGATGAGAATTATTTTTTATTGACTAGGATGTCCTAAGTATACATTCCAAGTGGAATCACTCATAAATACCTTTGTTAACTTATGCTACAAAATCGTAGAAAATTACTAGTCTAAAATCTAGAAATTCGAGAACTAGTGAACCAGTAAATCTATCAAATGTCTAACCTAATCAAGTGAAAATTCAATGGGGTAATTTTTGTTATTAAGTAGATTTTTTTTTTATCTAATTCAATTGGAATCAACTCAATTGAATCTCATTATCATGGTCTTAAAAATAACATAAATTTATTGTTATTTTCCACAAAAGACTTCCAGAAATCTAGATTTGGGAATAAGCACACTAATCCAAGTAGATCAATGATTATTATGACTTTTCAAAGCTGTTACAATGATGAAATGATGCTTGTGATCCTAGAAAATAACTTACTTCAACCATTTAACCCAATCCTACAACAAGAAATCCTTAATACTAAATACAAAAATAAAAAAAATAATAAAAAAAAGAGACAAGAACAAGAGATGCATGTGAATAAGAAGTGAAAGGAAGAAAAGTAAATGATACAACAGTACTATGAGGCTCCTAGGATGGCCAATCCCAAGGAAACTAAGATTCATATAAAGGAGACCAAGGTTTAGAAGTTGAACATGACACCAATCTTCATTATTTCCATCAATACAATTACATCCCTGTAAGAAATGACAATGGAGTTGCAAAAATACAAGTTATCTCCACAAGAAGACTAATCAAAATCAAACCCTAGAGGAAAATTTGACTTGGTACTTATACAAAATTATTAGGAATCATTCCCCATGAAAGGAGGAATCTTTCCCCACCAAAATCCCTTGATTAGTGGATCTAGTTCCCAATACTAGGAATCTGCATTAAATGGCAGGGAACACATTCCTAGATTTTCTCAATCATTGGAGCTCCACAATATGTGGCATAATTCTACAATATCTTGTTGATTTATTATTTAACATTGATCCTCCTATAGTAGGGATCAGGTCCCTAGAGTATCTTCTCCTCCAAATCTTCATAATCTACCCAATATTCTCATAATATTCCACAAAAATAAAATAATATTAGGCACAAATATTCAATTATCCATAAACCTTCCTAATGAACATATTAAAGTTAAAAAAACGTTATCTAATGAAAAAGGATAGGTTTAATGTGTTGAAGGATGGGAAGATGGGCATTAATTTATGTTTAATTTAGATGTCCATCACGAGGATAATGGCTTATGATTATATAAGTATAAGACAAGAAGTCTCATCATGAGCTACCTTATTCAATTCTATTATCACCCGTGAGTGGCATTGTCATAATCTGGCTACCAAACTAGGATGGTGGCTTTTAAAAGAAAAATGATAAACAATTAAAAGAAAAAATTTAAAATATTACCTCTGAAAATGTCAACTAAAGTGGATGGGATTCTAGTTCATTATCAGTTAAAAGGTAACCATATTGAGGATATGGATGCCTGCTGGCAGAAATGGCTCTACTTGTGATAAGGTAGCTTCATCTGAAAAAAAATAAATTAATTAATTAATTAATTAATTAA
Organism: Pinus tabuliformis; assembly: GCA_031772625.1. Lineage (NCBI taxonomy): Eukaryota > Viridiplantae > Streptophyta > Pinopsida > Pinales > Pinaceae > Pinus > Pinus tabuliformis. The sequence goes on along the minus strand of CM062812.1, from coordinate 406,174,063 downwards.
AAATAAATAAATAAATAAATAAAAATTAAAATTAAAAATTAAAAAAAAAAAAAAAAAAATAGAAAAAAAAAAAAAAAAAAAAAAGAGAGCAAAGCTTTAATAACCACCTACTTTATCTTTTTTAACTAATTAATGACTCATACAGACAATGGATATTTTCATCAAAAAAGGTTATTAGAAAGTCACGATGAAATGATTTTTGATTTTCGGAGAAATCCTACTTACCTGATATATATTTAAAGTTGTTGTTCATTTCTTATTATTTTTTGTTATTGATTAAGATTAAATTTCATTATCTTTCTCAGATATAACTAGTTCTTCCAGTGAATCACCAATTGTTGTGTCACTCAACAACCCCCCATTATTGTAGAAAAGTAACTTAGCCAAATAATGGGGACCCTTTTAAAATTTTAGACTAGTACGCTTAAATCAAATAAAGAAAATAAAGTCTAAAAATAGGTCATCCTAAAACTAGGCCTTAATCCGAAAATAACTAAAAAGGACTTAATTGAGATTGATCCCATATATTTTTCTTATCACTCATCATGAATTATTTAACGTACCAATAAAACCAATGTGTGATGTGAAAATACCCCAACCTGACCATCCATAATTAAACTTATGATAAAATCTTAATGAAGAAAAAGGGGCCCCTATACATATAATTAATATTTCAGGGCCCATGATAAAGCCACGTCATCAATAAGAAAAATATTGCAAAAGAGTAATCAGTCAGTCTCGGTATGATTATTAATCCAAACCCCGATAAACCTTTTTTGTGATATCGCACCAACTGTATCGCACATATTGCATTGCGTTGCATCGCAAGATGTTAACTGGTCTTTCCTATGCAACATCGATTGTGATAAATAGTCATGTGATATGATTTTGTGATATATCGTAATAAGCCTTAAATCACATATCAGCAAAAGAACATCATTCACAAAAATAAGCAATGCTCACGCTAAAACTTGTGATGTCATATGGTCCCACAGGGAGCTGACTTGGCCAATGGACATGTGACATTCACATTCTTCATTTAATTTTAGTTATAACAGTATTAATTGTCCTTGATTGTGTTAATGATTTAATTGATCTTATTTAGCATTTCAATATTTATGCCTTAAATGCCTATTTTCACTCTATTTTTCCATATTTCTATTTGCCTCAATCTCTAAGTGTTGCAGCTAGTTCCCAACATATTTTCCCTATCACAAACTAGTCCCAAGAAACAAAGCTCAAGCGAGATGTCAAGGGCAACAAAGAAAAATAGTAAGAATGTGGCCTCACCACCTTCAGATTATCCACTATAGAAGTGACTGAGATGCCTCCCTTATTTTCTGATACTAAGTTTACTAGAGATATGGGAAGTTCTTCTTGGGAGGCAATTTATAGACTCTTTGAGAAAGAAGAACCTAGAGTAGTGGTCAAGCAAGCTATAGTGGATGATACAACGTCTACATCTGAAACCACTTGGTCAAATGTTGCCAAATCTCACCTCCATCGCATAGCTACTTGGAAAAATCTTATGCCATATACAGACTTAGTGAAATTGATGATTGATGAACTCAATATTACAGATAGAACTTTCATATCTCTAAGGACTCAGACCAAAATTGGTTCATTAAGAACCGAGGACCTCAAGAATTTGTATCACCTTCTAGATCCTCAGATGATATATAATACTCAGTTCATTCAGAAGTTCACGGAGGAGCATCCAATTCAATCAAAGCCGATAAGACAATGGAGGCATGATCCCCACAAGCACAAACATGAGGAAAAGGGTATGTATTTCGTTTCCTCTCTTGTTGGTCCTTATTGTCATATCGAGCCTATGATGTGTAGGTTGTTTGGGAAACCAAAAACATAGAAATTTACTATAGAGTGGGTTCCTTTAATAGAAGTTGCTTCATAAGCCTATATCATGGATTATGTAACCCTTTTGTCAAACAATTTAGCTACACAGATTTTGACTTATAGGAGTAAATACACCATGTCTACCAGGGAGATTCCTCCCTTTTTTATGACTGCATATATCATGAACGCACTATGCTTCACATTCGACTTTCCATCCATGTGATGGAAATGGACTATAGAGGATCCTACCCTATTCAAATATACCATAATATTCTTTGGGAAACCAATTATCAGCCCCACTTTTACAAGATTTTCCATGGGGTAATTTTGCCAAGTCGTTTTTTATGAAAGACCCCCTAGATCTTCTAGGGAAGCTTTAGATGACCTCAAGGCCATGGGAAAATGGTTTGGAGAAGAAATTTTCACCTATGTCAGGATCTATGGGAGCTTAGTTGCCTCGCATGTGCTCCCTCTCTATGTTCTAGATAAACTCTTGGCTAGGGAGGTCGCATATCAAACCATGGCAAATGGGTTAACCAAATCCCTTAAGGAAGAAAAGAAACCTTTTTGCCCCCCTTTTCCTATCCACTGCAAAGTTTTCACACTAGAAAATTTTTGGCATTCGACCCTTGAGATTAACAAAATCCCATGCATGAATTTTTCTACTATCCCACCTAGACAATATGACCCTAATAAGAAGGCTCAAAATGTTACTGCACAACTCAAGGTGAGACAATTTTAACATGAGGCAAATATTTTTTATGATAATTTTGAAATAGTTATTTATTATCAACAAATTGAGGCATTAGCCAAAGCTCGCCTTAGCCCAATAGATTTGGAAAAGTTTAGACACTATGGAAATAATAGATTTGAGAAGATCCCCCTTAACATGCTTACCATTTCGCAACTAGTCCCGGATCAAGAACAGATTACAAGACAGTTTCTAAAGGAAATGGTGGTCGAGAAGGGAAATGCCCAAAACACTTCATCAACTCAAGAGGCCTAGGACTTACTACCAACCAACGAGTTAGACAAAGTTTGGGAACAATTCAATAAAATTGTGAATAAAACCTCTTCGAAGACGCAAACCATTGATCCTATTGATAATTTCAAGACCCTTGAAGTTACTAAGAAGACTCTAATTACCTTTGAAACTTCCAAAAAGGAAGTTAGTACCGATGACTTGGAATTCATCCCAGCACATCCTACATCCGAAGTCATTCTTAAAATTGAAGAGATACCTCCACTAGATGTATTTTACATCCCTAAGCATAGAGCAGTCATGACAAGGCAGAGAAAGCCGAGAAGCATAGAAAAATCCTAGGCCTTGATTCTTGGAGATGTACCTTTAGATGTCTTGTGGAAGGATTCTCAAATTAATCCAGTCGATGACCTTACATGGCTTTCATAGTTTGCGGGGTCGTATGCAATTGCAACTGTCAATAAGACATCAAAAGTGCAACTGCTCTTAAGGGAGAAGGATGATAAAATAATTTAGTTGGGAAAAACCTTATCAAGTGCTAAACAAAGCATTGATAAAGAATGGCAGGTTCAATTGACACAACTGCAATAAATCTTTGACATGATGAAGCTTCAATATGAAGCAGATATCAAAATTCGAGACAATCAAATACAATAGCTTCAGCTCAGGATTAATCAACTTAAAGATAATCCAAAGCTAGAAGAATTTAAAAAGGAAGCAACGCAACTCAATACACTCCTTACACAACAACAAGTTTTATTTTCTAAAGAACTGATAGCGGCCCATGAGTTATAAAAAATAAGTGATTCTTTAATGAATCAATCGTCTGACTTAAGGACATATTTTGAAGAAATAGATGATAAAATATTAGAATATATCATCTGGCAGGATAACGAAGAAGGGAGGGCAGAAAATCCTCAAATAATTCAAGAATCACATAAAGATATCCTATTCAGGGACTAGGATATGAAGTCAAAACAAGCAGAAGCAGCGATTTATAGTGCTATGGACATTGCCAATAATGTCATAGAAACTATCAATGAAAATCGGTTTAACGCCAATCTAATCCATGAAATCCCTGCTGATGCTTTACCTGATGTAAAGACACTTATGAATAATTGGCAAGATTTTTCCAAAAAAAATGGTGATAATATAAATAATTTAACCAATTTAAACTTTGAGCATTATTGGCAACACTTGGTTAAACCACACAGCCAATGGCTTATGTTATGGTGCTTAAAAAATTCCACTGTCAAAATGCTGACAACACTTTTTGATGTGGTCTATGTTGGACAAATGAGGATGAGGCTAGCTCATCCCCCATAATTTAGGCCAATGGTTGATATTCACAAGAAGAAGAAACAAAAAGGAGAGCAATCAGCATCACTCTCAGGATGACTCATCCCAACAGACTCTATTTTTCTGTCTTTTAATTTTATTTTAAGGAGGGTTGTTTGAACCTCCTCAGCCTTTTTAGCACTCACTATTTTTGTAATTAATACATTTTTATAAATGCCCCTTTCATGTATTTAGAAAGGGGTTTTGAATTGTTGTAAGGAAACTTAAGAGACTCGCACTATTTTATATTTCAAGTATCTTAATAGGAATGAGGAACCAAGACTATTTTCTTTCCATGAGTAAAGAATTTATCTATTAGGTACTATTATCCTTCTTTTATCGTTGTTTTTATATTTGATGACACTCACATATTTTCTTTATTGTTTCTGTTGTGTATGATCTTATATATTGTTGAATAATTATTCACTATTGAAGAGTATAAAGTTGATATTTTTGAATGCATTGTAGAAACAACGAAATATTATATGCGATATGTTTTAAAACAATTAATTTAATTAACTATTTAATCAAATTAATTATCTTTCTTGTATTCATTACTTGAAATGATATATGATCTATATTGTTTAGCACATTAAAGAATCTTTAAATCACATGATAAGGATGAGTTTTATCTTGGGAAATAAATAGTTATATATATATCTATATATATAGATATATATATATATATATATATATATATAGATATATATATTTAATATATTACTTTCATCTCCATCTACCACATCCCTTTTACTAACAATTATACTCCAAATACCATCATATATGCTTAAATGGAAATTGGTTGCTTGATCCCCAATTGGAGACACTATTCCAAATGGATACGAAATGGTTTTCAAGTTCCTGACCAGTGCTTATCCCCAATGTTGAGGCAACGATATTCTAGGCCTTCAACTTTTTTAGTGCTAGAAGGAAGGCCCTGACTATGAATGGAAAAAAGGTTTGGTCCTACATCAAAAGGCCATTTGAAGAGTCACTCCCCCTCAATATCTCCAACAAATTCCAGAGTTCATTCCAAATCACCCACTCCTAGACCAGAAGTTGTGAAAACAACTACAAAGTCTCCTAGTACACTACCTAAGTCATATGATCAACCTCCTTTTCAGGAGATACTTGAAGTTCAACCTTTAATTCAAAAATTAGAAGCAATTTCTATTTCTGAAGATAAGGCACAACAATCTAAATTATCTTAAAGTAGTGTTCCCTCATATTTCCAATCTACTCACATTTTGAAAGACAAAGAAAGACAAAAAAAAAATGAAGCTCAATCATCCAATAGTGAGATTTTATCAACAACTCCACCTCAAATACCTTCATTTCAAACTTCATCACCATTTTTCTCTCCTCTTCTTAATCCTCCTTTTATTCTCTCCCATCATAATCAATTGGTGGTGATTCGACCAGCACTAGCTCAGGAGATGCTTTTTCTTCCACATAGTCAAATTCTTCTATTATTATAACACCTTCTTTTCAAGTTCCCATAATGGCAATTAGGCAACAAAACCCACCAACAACTAGACCATGGACTAGCCCTGGAGCTATCCACATGGCAGCACATCTCCATCCTTTACCAAAACATCCTGAAATATGGTTGCCAAATTTCAATCATGATGATGGACTTCTCGCTGAAGAACATCTCCATAATTTTATGTTGGAAATTAATCTCAATGGAGTAGTAGAAGAATACTATGTAGTGAGACTATTCCCATATATCCTTGAAGGATCAACAACTTTGTGGTATTTCTCATTACCACCAATGTCTATCACTAGTTGGGATATATTTGAAGAACAAATTTTGACTAAGTTTGGTGATGATCGCACAACTACTACTCTAATCAATGATCTATCCAATCTTAAAGCCAACCCCAATGAGAAAATCAAATATTTCAATTCTAGGTTTAATAAATTGTTAAATAAAATTCTAGATACCTCTAAACTTGGTGTTGATGTTCAAATTGAATGGTATATTTCTGCTCTTCCTTCTAATATCACAATTTTTGTATACAAGGCTAATAGAGCCACTTTAGTTGATAATATGAAAGAGTCAATAGCTGTAGAAAAAAGGATTCTTGCCTTAGAAAAGAAAACTGCTCAAGAAGAAAGAAAAACTAAGAAAGTTACCTTCAAAGAAGAACCAAAGAAGAAAACTCCTAAAGATCCTTTTGATCTTGAAGGATTACAAAAGGTTCTTAAATCTATGTCAAATGACATGGTAGATATAAAAAAATAGGTAGCTGAGTCTTCTAAAAATCCTTTCTGATCTTTTCAGGAGGCCCCACACATCAAACCCTCAGCCTCCTAATGTCATATCAAATGTTAAATCTGGTCAAGAGGAGGAAGATGCAAAAACAACATTATATGATGATGAATCCCAAGAAGAAGAAACAGTTGAACTTTAAGGGTTATGGGATTTTATTCTTCCAGATTTGGATGATGAAATCAATGTGAGGCTTTTCTGGTTAGTACAAGAAGTGAGGGCTCTTTAGATTCATTGCAGTCAACCAAAAAACAAAAACCTTCTACACCTAACACTAAAGACAAAGCTTCACCCAAAAAATATCCCATTACACCTTCCGTCTCAATTCCATCTTCTTCAAATTCTCCATCCATGTCTAAAACTCTAGTTGTTTTTTATACCATAGAGTATAATATAATAGAGGATGTGAACAAGGTCAAGGCTAATATTTACTTCTATGAAGTGGCTAAGCTAAAGCGGCAACATAAATATTTACTTAAAGAATTGAATGTAGTCCCTGAATCCCCTTTGACAATTGCTGTTACTTCTAAAGATTCTAAAGGAATAGGAAAACCTCCCATTGATCCATTAGATAAGATGGATCCCACCAATGCCATCCTTATTGGAGATAGGTCAAATTCTCATACCCCTTAGTTTCTACTAACCTTTGAAATCTTCAATAAAAAATTTCATAATTATTTAGTAGATTCAGGAGCATCTTCAAGTGTACTACCTTATTTCGTTTGTCTTAAACTGAACATTTCACCCCAGAAATCTATTTTACATATTGTCCAGCTCAACAGAACCAAAGTTAAATTATTAGGGGAAATAAATTCAGTTCTTATTAGACTTTCTTCTAATTCTAAATTCTGTCAAATCATTGATGTACTTGTCGCCGATAGCCCTGACTTTTACAGTCTAATTTTAAGTAGAGATTGGTTAAATAGGTTAGCTTATTGGGAATTTTCTGGTCCCTTCGTTTTCCATAAAAATGTCATTTAGGGCCTCAAAACAACTCTGAAAGTTCATGACACGAAAAAACTGCCAAAAATAGTAAACTGTGCTACAATTAAGGAAATTGAAAAGCTAAAAGAGACAATGTTGGGGGTCTGAGTGGAATAGGAGGGTGACCACCAATATCCACTTGGATTTGTCCTCCCCCATTAGGAAGTAATAGTCCTCATTGCATTGAGTGCCTCATGAAATGGGGAAGTGTGCTTTTGAACTTGGTCCCTAGTAAGCCACTTGACTTGGTGCAAGAGTTGGCTAGCTCTTAAAACCTGATACAATTGGATATTTTACTGGTTAGTTTTCTTGATCTGTGTGTCCATGATCTGGTTAGTCATGGCATGTTCCATGCAATTTGAGTTTAGCACTGTTAGTGTGAGTTGTTCTACAATGTTGGATGTCTCGAACAATGGTGGAAAATATGGTTGAATGCTATCTACATTGAACACTGGGTTCGGAGAAAGGAACTATGGAATGTTGAGCTGTTGGGTAGCAGAGGTCCTGCACAAGGGTTTTGGGGCAGAAAGCCCAAAAAGTATAATTAAATTATTGTAAAAACTATGAAGTATGCAGAGCGCAAATTATAAGAGGTTGAGTCAAATGGTAGTCCGCCCGAAAATAATGCAAAGAAATATAAATACAGTCGACCCACCCAGAGATCACGGGCCAAGGAAGGGTATAAATAGAACGCGGCTCTATGAGAGAAAGGTAGTTCTTTGGAAAAAGATGAAATGAAATGGGTTTTTGAATAAGATAGTTTGAAAAGCATTTGTAAGTCTAAGTCGAGGGTTGGGATAGTAGGTAGAGGCTCTGCAGTTGTGTGCGTAGAGGCCTAGAAAGTCCGCAACTATGTGTGTGGACCCTTGCAGCTGAGTGCGCAGGGTGGATCTGAATGTATTGAGGATAAGTGGAAGTAAAGATAAGTTTCTTCTGAAATTCTATGTTCCTCCTAAGCTGTCGCGAATCTGACTTTCATAATATCTGTTTAATTTAATCTACTTATTATATGAATGAATGTAAATCTGAGTTCATTTTAATGCACGAATCAGTTGTGTTGGTTAAATTTTTTCTTAATGACTCTGTTAATTTGTAACTGCATCCTCTGATAGAATATCGCACTAATAAGGAAGTTATAATCAATCTGGATCTGTGCGAATACCGAGCAACGCGGAGCTCTAAACTAGTGCGTGAAACCTCCAGACCACACCAAGACATCCCTAGGGTGTGGAAACCTGGTTCTAGCACCCTCCCCTACTACCTTGGGTGAGACCTCACTCCACACTCCGCGGGCTCTTGCCGAAAGGGCTGGTAGTTGTGGGATTGGTTTGGCTAAATAACTCTTCCGAACCTAGGTCAGGGCCCATATAAGCCAACAAATGGTTCCATTGCCGGGACCGAGATCTACATAAGGAGTGTCTGGTGTGGAACCTAGGGAATCTATAGAAAAGAATGTTGAAAAATCAAAAGTATTAGGGATGGTAGTAGAACAACGGTAACTATGGAAAACACAATTTAGTTACCAGTGTTTAAAGGAGGAGGAGGAGGCGAAGACCTGAAACAATTTTGGTTTGTGCTAACATCAGTATGGAATGCGCAGCAAGTCACGGATGATAATATCAAGAAGGCCATCTTAATCAGCACACTGCAAGACCGAGCGCTAACATGGTAGATGAAGTATTCAAGCATCAACCGAACGGTAGGGATAGCCGACATCCATACTGAATTAAAAAGGAGTTTAGCTAGCCAAAGTCAGAAGCGCAGTCGATTTTAGGATTCAAAGAGATCATGATGATGCCTGGTGAGACCCCATGGGATTTGGATCAGAGGTTGAAAAGAACCATTCGCAAGGCCAACATGACCCTGACGGATGCACATCACCTCACTTGGTTTGTTACATCATTAACGCCATATCTGGAGTCGGCTTTGTCATAACAAAAGATCTCAACCCAAGCGGAAGCACTGGAGGTAGCAAAATGGCTACATGAAACCTCGGTACAAGACCTACGGTTGGGAGTTCAACAAATCCAAGCACAGGTCCAAAATTTGTGTTTGGAAATACGGAAGTTAAAACAAGAACAGACACCACAATCAGAAGTCTGGGAGGAAGTATGGTGTATAAAGTGCAGGAGCCAGGGACACGATAAAGATCACTGTCCGGTCTCGGTGAATTTTGTGGTCACAGGGGGACCGACACCATTACAACCAGAGGCACGGGTAGGGCCAAGTGCGATCGCCTCGCTTTGGTGCACAATCTCTCAGGTAGGAGGAAATCAGAACACCAATAACTGTCATCTATTGCCAAAATACAACCAGACCCCCGCAGCAGCTCTTTTGCAACTTTTGTAAATCAGTGGGCCAAGAAGGAAGAGATTGTCATAGCTATTGAATGTTGATGAACTAGGCACCTACCTACAGAATGCAGACTGAGGTGCGAGGTCAGGATCTAGCCATGGCGATGGCATGAGGTGGGTTCCCGGGATGAGGTTGAGGACGGGGTGGAATGGGGTTTGGAATGGGTCGCAGGTAGTTAATATGTTACAACTATGGTGGACAAGGACATTATGTGTGGGATTGTACCAATCCAACCCAAATATCATGTCCTTATTGTGAGCAATTTGATCATGAGTTGCTAGATTTCCCAATGTTGATAGCACAAATTCATGACAAGAAGGCAGCGCATCCTACAACAATGTAAAATGTGCAAATGATGAGATCCAAACCACGCGACGACGAACCCATGGTAAACATGGTAGTGTGGGGTGGTGTAGCCATAGGAACAGCCGATTGGGAGAACAATATTGAAGCTAGGGAAAGCTTCACGGGCATCTATACCCGAGGTAGTAGGGATCGACCTGAGCTAGCTAGGGATCCCTCGATGTTGACTACCTTCTTAGAGACATGCATAAAATTGCTTCGTGACAACAGGGCAGTTAAAGTGTTATAGGAAGTGATTAATAGATGCACAGGATGGGGCGAACCTCGCGTAGTTTGGAAATTAGGAAGACACGCAGAGCAGACTGGTCGGGAGATGCGGTTAACAATGCATATTGGTGACTACGAGATGGATCAAGTCATTCTGGACCTAGGTTCGAATGCAAAAAATATTGCCTAAACGAACTTGGGAGCACATGGGTAAGCCTACACTACAATTCTGCTATCCAACTATGGATGGCCAATCAATAGAAGATCTTGCCCACGGGAGGGCTGCAAGGAATTATAGTAGATATTGATGGCGTAAGTACCTGGACGAATTTCGAAGTGATTGAAATAATAGATGAAAGTAGCCCATACCCTATGTTGCTAGGGATAGACTGGGCCACTGACATGGATGGGGTTATTGACCTCAAACATAGGAAGATGATATTTGAGAAGAAGTCGCTCTATGTAGTCGTTCTGCTAGATCCAATAGAGGGACCACGCTACACAGAACCTATGCGCAAAGAAGAGAAGGGCAATGCATTAGATTGTATCTACAAGATTGCTGCAAACAGACCAAAGGAGGAGTTGAGACTCTCACGGAGCTACGCCAGCTCCTACACAAATGATTTAGATGAAGAGGAAGAGCGATGGCAAAACAGGGTGAATGGGGTAACCACGTCACACTGTAACATGATGACGAAATCATTGTATTACGTTAAAGCTCAGAACTGCGAGCTACCGATGTATGATGGGCTGACAATAGTGGATGAATTACTGGTTAAATTTGAAAGCGTGGTACCAGACTACCAATAGTTTGATGCACTAAAATGGACATTGCGCGCGACACTGGCGTGATGGTGGAACACCCATGAAGGAACCTTCGAAAATTGGCGAAGTTGTAGGTGCATGATGAAGATAAGATTTGGGAAGCTAGAGCTACAAATAATGGAGAAATACGATGGGCAAGATCATCTGTGTCGACACCTGACCAACTGGAACAAAGCTTATGGTGCGGAGCCTCAACTAGAATGGGTGCACTTATTTTATCATACCCTGGATGTCATTCCATGGAAGTGGTATATGGAAACAGAGCTCCGACATGGCACTGGAGAGTGGGATATCCTATGTGAAGCGTTTATGTCAACATTTCTCTTTGAAGACGAATGGATGGATACCGTGGACAACACATTATAGCTAGTGAAAGCTGCCATATTCATAACACCGCTAGAACCAGAAGAAGTCATGTCGTCAGACTAGTCACGACAATTAAGCCAGACCTTAGCATGTTACAATGTATAAGTATAAGATTATGAGGATGATCCGCGTAACATCAATATACCAGAATCCAAGGGGAGTTGTGAGGTGCACAACCCCGAGATAGAAGATCCAGACATCATGGTGCCATTAAAAACAAAGCAAGTAAATATCAGAACATAGGAAGAGCCGAAGTATGCTATGCTTGGGGACTCTTGGGACAATGCCATGATGGAAAAGGTCGTCGAGTTGCTCCGAGAATATCGTGATTTATTCCCTACAAAAATTACGGAGCTGAAAGGGATTCTATGAGACCTGGGAATGATGAAAATAACTTTGAATCCAGATGCAAAGCCAGTGAAACAGCGACCCTACTGATTGAATCAAAAGTATAAAGCAAAGGTCCGTGAAGAATTAGACAAGATGCTGGCAACACGAATTATTAAACTAGTCAAGGAGTCCGATTAGGTAAGCCCTATGGTCGTGCAGGAGAGGAAATAGAAGGGTGAGATACACATCTGCGTAGATCTATAGAAGCTCAATGATGCTTGTGTTAACGATCTATTTCTAACACCCTTTACAGATAAGGTACTAGAAAATGTGGGTGGGCAAGAAGCATACTCCTTCATAGATGGATTCTTCGGGTACCATCAGATCAAGATTGCACCAGAGGTTTAGAGCAAGACAATGTTTGCTACCGAATGGGGTTGTTTTTAGTATACAGTAATGCCCTTTGGGCTGAAGAATGCGCCGACGATATTTTCCCGTATTGTGGTAGTCGTGTTCAAGGAATTTATCCACAAGTTCTTATAAGTCTACCTGGATGACCATACTGTATTTGGCTTGGTTAAGAAACATGTCGTGAGGTTACAATTGATGCTGGATACCAACCACTGGCACCATATTTTGCTCAACCTAAAGAAGTGTACTTTCCTCGTCCCTTTCAGGAACTTGCTGGGGCATGTGGTTTGTAAGCAAGGAATGATGGTGGATCTGGAAAAGATCATTGTCATACTAAATCTGCAAGCACCGCGAAGTGTAAAGAACCTACGTGCTACATTAGGAAACACTGGCTACTACCAGAAGTTTATAAAAAGCTATGCCCAGATCACGGCTCCAATGGAACAGTTACTGAAGAAGGATGCTATGTATTGCTGGAATGAGGAATGTAACAAAAGCCTAGAAACGCTTAAGGAAAAGATGGCATCTACCCCTATCCTGGTCTTTCCAAAGTGGGATGCTGAATTTCATGTACATTTCGACACGTCATGTATCGCGTTGGGTACGGTACTCACTCAAGAAGGAGCGGAGGGAATCGATCACCCGATTGTGTTCGCAAGTTGCAGGTTGTCCAAAGTAGAAAAGAATTACTCTACTACTGAGCGGGGGGGATTGGTGATGGTATACGTGCTCTAAAAGTTCCATCACTATCTACTCGGATGACATTTTAAGATGTATATTGATCACTCTGCGCTCAAGTACCTAGTGAATAAGCCTGTGTTGGGGGGCCGCATCTGTCGGTGGTTGTTGTTGTTTCAAGAATACAACTTTGAGGTTTTTTTATAGACGGGACGTCTGAATGCAAGTTCGGATCACCTGTCCCGAATTGAGACCCACAAAGAACCAACAAATCTAGAGGAGGGACTCCTGGATGCCCAGTTATATGCCGTGCATGTTGCAGATGGCCACTTTGAAGATATTATCAATTTTTTAACTAGAGGCACTGCGCCACAGGGTTATTCTATCCAACAAAAGAAGGAATTAGTGATACGCACAACAAATTTTACCGTAATTGCAGGCCACCTCTATAAGATGGGCAACGATGAAATATTGTGTAGATATGTATCAGAATTCGAGCGCGGACAGATCCTAGCCGAAGCACATGGAGGGGTTGTTGGCGGACATTATGTGGGTCGCGCCACAGCCCAGAATATTCTTCGCGCTGGATTATGGTGGCCCACTTTACATCAAGATTCAAAATCATACTGTCAGGTCTGCGATATATGTCAATAGATGGGAAAACCATCGCGAAGAGATGAAATGCCACTTCAGCCATAGATGACACTACAGCCATTTGAGAAATGGGCAATCAACTTCGTCGGGCCTATTGAACCACAAGGAAAGATAGGCGCATGCTATATCATCACTGCAACTAAGTATTTGACCTAATGGGCCGAGGCACAATCGGTTAAGGATTGCACAACTACAATAGCAGCAAAATTTTTGTTCAAGAAAGTACTAACCAGGTTTGGCTGCCCCAAAATTCTCATGAGTGATAGGGGAATGCATTTTCTGAATGAAACGATCAGCGCACTCACTAAGGAATTTTAGATATATCACCAACAGAGTATGCCCTACCATCCGCAAGCAAATGGGACCATTGAGGCCTTCAACAAAATTTTGGAGACCGCGTTGACTAAGGTTTGTAATGCACAACAAAATGACTGGGACTTGTGCGTCCTTGTTGTGCTATCAGCATACCGAACTACGTGTAAGAAGCTGACAGGCCAGACACCATTTCACTTAGTCTATGGCAAGGAGGCCATTATGCCTATGGAATATATTGTGCCTAGTTTGCAAATCGCGGCAATCATAGGTATGGCAGACCACGGGGCATTGGAAGAAAGGCTCTCATAGCTAGAAGAATTGGAGGAGGAACATTTTCTGGCTAGATTCCATTAGCAGGTATAGAAATAGCGTAAGAAAGTGTGGCATGATCACCATATCAAGGTGCGTACCTTCAAGGAATATGATCTAGTATTGCTTTATGACAGTAAGTTCAAAAGAATCCCAGGTAAACTCTGCATGCTCTGGTTGGGACCCTATGTCATCAAAGAAGTTACCGATAGGGGCACAGTTCAGCTGGCTAAATTCAATGGAGACCCCTTCCCAGGAAGAATGAATGGCAGTCTCCTAAAGCTCTACACGGGCAGACCAACCGCCTGACTAGCTGAAAAGAAGATAATCTCACCGCTCCACCCAGTTGAAAGAGAGCGTGGGATGATAAAGCAGCTTGGGGGACAGATGCATGAGTACCAAGGTGTGCATACATTTGACCAAACACAAGGATCGTGGTTGCGGGAAAAGCATCACGTGGATGCGCTGATAAAAGGAATGCTGACCGTTGATATCACTATTCATGACAAGGTATTTGCATTATGGAAAAAGGGAGCGGGCGGCAGGTAATTAAAGGAAACAGTACGAGCCAGATATGAAATGAGTTGCCACAGATTTTACACGAGCTGGAATAGGCGATAAGAAGTGAATTTGAAATTCGCATGGCCTATAAATCATCGAGGGGAATCCACTAGGCGGGCTACACTTTGGAACCACATATGAAGTTATTCATTACCTCTGCACTAGGCATGCGACCGAAGGTAGTGATATGGCTGATGGAGAAGCAGGACTCTCTAAGGAGTATGGTGTTGACCGTTGTGGGTGTCCTGTAGGATACAATATCGCTAGTAGGGGATGTATCAGAAAAGAGGGAACACGAAGCAGCATTGGTCTGGATGTCGTCGCCTTGCCCAGGGGCAGGCCAGTGCACTACGACAAAGCAATGAAAGGATGGACTGACAGTGAACACAGGTAGATATGAAGTTAATAAGTCATCTCTGATATCCCCTGATGATTGGGATCTCGCGGTTAGCAGCCAGGGTCTTGCAAAATTATAACACAAGCTGCAGCAGATGGTGCGAAGAGAAGATACGAAGGTCAGAAGTGGGTACGGTGGTACCAGGTGGTCCCGTATGTCGCTTCCCCACTCGTGCTAAAATCCTATGAGGGGGGTGTTTTGTGTAAATCGAGTAGAGTAGAATGAGCATCATCAGTTGCGAGACATGGTAGAAACACTAAAGCAGGAGCTAGCTGAAGCATTGCAGGAGACAATGAAGGAGCAGCAGGACGACGAGCGTCACTCAAAGGGAGGTGAACCACAAAGCCAAGGCAGAGCATCTAGCCACTCCAGTGAGTGACTTGGGATGAGTCATGATGATTGTGTTGGGGGACTGTCGGGTAGCGGAGGTCCCGTGGAAGGGTTTTGGGGTAGAAAGCCCAAAATGTAGGATTAAATTATTGTAAAAACTCCGAAGTATGCGGAGTGCGAATTATAATAGCTTGAGTCAAGGGGTAGTCTACCTAAAAATAATGCAAAGAAATATAAATAGAGTCGGCCCGCGCAAGGATCGTGGGCCAAGGAAGGGTATAAATAGAGCGCGGCTCTATGAGGGAAAGGAAGTTCTTTGGAAAAAGATGAAATGTAACAGGTTTTTGAAGAAGATAGTCTGAAAACCATATGTAAGTCTAAGTTGAGGGTTGGGATAGTTGGTAGAAGCTCTGCAACTCTGTGTGTAGAGGCCTGGAAAGTCTGCAACTGTGTGTGTAGAACCCTGCAGCTGAGTGTGTAGGGCGAATCTAAATGTATTGAGGATAAGTGGAAATAAAGATAAGTTTCCTCTAAAATTTTGTGTTCCTTCCGAGCTGTCACGAATCTGATGTTAATAATATCTGTTTAATTTAATCTTCTTATTATATTAATGAATGTAAATTTGGGTTCATTTTAATGCACTAATTAGTTGTGTTGGTTGAATGTTTTCTTAAAGACCCTGTTAATTTGTAACCGCATCTTCCAATAGAATAGCGCACTAATAAGCAAGCTATAATCAATCTGGATTTGTGTGAATACTGAGCAGCACGGAGCTATAAACTAGTGCGCGAAACCTCCAGACCACACCAAGACATCACTAGGGTGAGGACAACTAGTTCCAGCACCCTCCCCTGCTACTTCGGGTGAGAGCTCAGTCCGCGCTCTGCAGGCTGTTGCCGAAAAGGCTGGTAGCTGTAGGATTTGTTTGGCTAAATAACTCTTCCGAGCTTGGGTCAGGCCCATATAAGCCAACATGAGCTCAAAGGCATTATCCCCTACAACATTGGTGATGGTGTATGACCCATATTAGAGTGTTGAAGCTTGTGATGGGGTCCAGCAAGGTGCTCCTTCTACTTTCTCACCCACGTAGAACTTATGCAGCACCCGATGCTGACCATGGAGCTGCTTGTACTTAATGTCCAATATATCATGGACCTATTAGACATTGTGTTGAATATGCTAGATGAATTTGTTGACCTCATTTTCTTTGACATAGACATGAGCTGAATCTAATTGAGTAGCTGCAAATGGTATGGCCACATCAATGGGACATAATAGTTGAAATCTGAGCCCTGCCTGAAAGGGGTTGTGGCTTGTTGAGCTGTGGAGATCTCTATTGTAGTTGTGTTGGACATAGGGGAGGCTTTCATCCCATGTGCATGGATGCTTCAAGTTGTACATGCATAGAATGTGTATGGTCATAGATGAGTGCCAGTATTGTGGCAAGGATGATGCAACTCCTGGGCTACTAGCCTTATTTATCGACCTGGGGTTTGTACAAACTTGGAGGTGACAGTGTTGTATGCACAAGTAGAAGTGATGGTTCTTCCTGTTGTCAATGTTCAACTAGCGAGAGACCACTGGGGTTCCAAACCAGACTTCTATGGAGTCAGAAGAAGCTTTATTCTTTGATGGAAGAAAGGTAAATCTACTCTAAGAGAGTTACTCTATTGCATTAATGGAGAACGTCAACATGTAATGCTAAATCACACCATACCCTAGTTAACCATTTAAGAAGTTATGCTAGGCAGGAATGCTAAATCAACATGAAACAAATACTACTATCTAAGTTGTAGAAGTAAGAAGCATCAAACAATACTAATGTACAAGTAAAGAAACTAAACTAAATCTGCTTTTTCTTTTTTGGTCTTTTTATGCAAAATCAAGTATGTAAACTAATTGTTCTTGTGGATGTGGAGGGCAGATTAAGGATGTTTGAGGATGGCTAGAATTGTTATGATACGGTTAGATGGTGTCGAGGACCCCTGGGAGGCTTTTGGCGACTTCCTAGAGGTTTTCCATCAATTTTGCCTCAAAACAAGCCATTTCAGGAAAACCTACAGGATGTACTAGAAACCTATAGGATGATCCTGTAGGAATTACAGGAAACCTACAAGATATAGCTGAGAGCTAAATGTGAGGTGTTGTAGGTGATGAGAGGCTGTTATGCTCTTAACCTGCAAAAGATACCCAAATACAGAATATGCGAAGAAAGATACCCAGAACATAGAATAGTGAGAGACAACAGCAAATATTTTATTATTCAGAAAGCAATGTTCACTGGCCTCTTCGAGGGGACAACCTCCAATAGAGCAGAGCTAGATATAGAAATAAGACATGATGCTCCTCGCAGGGAGTCTCTATCCTTTATATATGACTCATACATGCAATACCATGGACCAATACCATGGGTTTTATTAATACCATCTATCTAATACCATGGCCCATTAGCAACTAACTGTGGTCCCGTCATTAATTGCAAGTTAACCACTTAAAATTATTAATATGGGCTTTATTGACTCTTTACTATGACTCGATCCCACTACATAAATAAGGGGGTTAGGGTGGGACCTTAACATGCCCTCCCCCTTAAGAATAGCCTTGTCCTCAAGGTTGAAGCTGCGGAAACTGTTGAAGAATAGTAGCTGGTTCCCAAGTTGCATCTTCCGGCGAGGTGTCTTTCCACTTGACAAGAACTTCCCGAATCATGCAGCCACGCAGATGCCTTTCTTGTGTGTCTAGGACCTGTTCAAGTTGGAGCTAGATTGACCCTTCCTCGTCCAATTCAGGTAGACTGGTTTGAATTCTGCAATTTCTCCCAATCACTTTCTTGAGGCATGAGACATGGAAAACTGGATGAATTTTTGCAGTAGGTGGCACAGCCAGCTTGTAGGCGACTTCTCCAATGCATTGAAGTACTTGATATGGTCCGTAGAATTTTGGAGATAGTTTCTGACAACCCTTGTCTTTGAGTGATGTTTTCTTATATGGTTGCAGCCTCAAAAAGACCTAATCCCCTTCTTGAAATTGGCGCTCTGAGCGATGCTGGTCTACCTGTTCCTTCATGCGGTTTTGAGCTTGATGAAGATTCTCTATAAGATGGGCGAGCATGGTTGCGCGGTTTTGTAGGAGTTGATCCACTGCTTGTACCTTTGAGCCCCCTTTGATATAAGAAGTAGGGGAAGGAGGGAGTTAACCATATACTGCTTCATAGGGAGTAATTTTGGTGGTGGCATGATAGTTGGTGTTATACCACCATTCAGCCAGAGGTAACCATTGTACCCAAAGATGTTGCTTTTTTGAAGTGAAACACCTAAGGTAGGTTTCCAGACATTTGTTGACAGCTTCCGCTTGACCATTCGTTTGTGGATCTTAAGAAGTACTGAGTTTTAGCTGGGTGCCTTGTAGCCTGAAGAGTTCCTACCAAAAATTACTAGTGAAGATTGGGTCGCGATCGGACACAATAGAAGTGGGCATGCCATGCAATTTAAAGATCTGATCCATGAAAGATTGAGCGACCAAAGTTGGTGTAAACGGTGGGGTAGGGTGCAGAAATGAGCATACTTCGAAAGTCTGTCCACAACCACCATGATGACTAACTTGCTTCCTGACTTTGGAAGACCTGTAATGAAATCCATAGAAACCTCCATCCATATTGCTGTCGGGATGGACAACGGTTGTAATGTGCCTGGTGCTTTGACAGTCTCCCCTTTGTGGCATTGACAGAAATCGCATTCTGCTACAAAATTGAGGATGTCCTTTTTCATGCCTGTTCAAAAAAATGATCTTCTGGTGCGAGCATACGTCTTCTAAAAGCCTGAATTTCCTACAATGGGGGATGAGTGTAATTCTGCCAAAATGCAACTTTTGGGGGTGGATGTTGGTGATATTACGACTCTGTCCCTGTAGCGAAGAATCTCATCCTGCCACGAGTAGCCCTTGGTGGAATTTGGATCCGCCTGCAATTGAGAAATGAGTTGGGAGAGCCCTAGATGTGAAAACCATTCCCTACGAGCTTCTTCAATCCATTCTGGAATGGGAAGGGAAATTGATAGTAGGGTACTTCCCTCCTCAAATTGGCGAGATAATGCATCTGCTACACTATTTTCTTGCCCTTTCTTGTAAATGATCTCATAATCATATCCCAGCATTTTGGCGAGCCATTTATTTTGTTGTGGGGAGGATAGGCGTTGCTCCAAAAAATATTTAAGACTGTGATGGTCTGTGCAGATTTGGAAATGTCGCCCCAATAAGTAAGGTCGCCAGGTCTCTACTGCATGTAAAATGGCCATCATTTCCTTCTCATAGGTAGATTGGCCTAGATTCTTCCCACTTAGTTGTTGGCTTGTGAAGTCCAAAGGTCGCCCTTCCTGCATTAAGACCACCACAATACCCGTACCCGAAGCATCACATTCAATGACAAAAGATTTGGTGAAGTCAGGTAGTGTTAAGACTGGAGTGGAACACATGGCATTTTTGAGAGCTTTAAATGCCTGTTGTGCGTCCTCATTCCAGAAGAATGAATTTTTCTTCAGGAGTTGAGTGAGGGGCTTTGCTATGCGACCATAATTGCGGACAAATTTACGATAATAGCCTGTGAGACCCAAAAATCCTCTCAAGCTCTTCAAGGTCTTAGGTTGAGGCCAATCCTGCATTGCCTGGATCTTTTTGGGGTCCACCTTGACACCTTCACGCCCCACAATGTGGCCCAAATACTCAACTTCTTCCATGCCAAACGAACACTTGGACATCTTGACAAATAATTTATGCTTGCAGAGCAGTTGCAA
This sequence comes from Pinus tabuliformis, assembly GCA_031772625.1. Taxonomy (NCBI): domain Eukaryota; kingdom Viridiplantae; phylum Streptophyta; class Pinopsida; order Pinales; family Pinaceae; genus Pinus; species Pinus tabuliformis. The sequence continues at coordinate 406,153,739 of CM062812.1, read as the reverse complement.
GAGTAGATCTACATGATGAAGATGTGCGGCCCAAGTTCAACTATAGATGAGGATGTCATCGAAGAAGACAAGGACAAATTTCCTGAGATATGGTTTGAGAAGGTGGTTCATAAGGCTCTGAAAAGTAGAGGGAGCATTACAAATATCGAATGGCATGACCAGGAACTCATAATGGCCTTCATGAGTTCTGAAAGCAGTCTTTGGAATGTCGACTTCCTTCATGCGAATTTGGTGGTAGCCCGAGTGAAGATCCAGCTTAGTGAAGTATTGAGCCCCATTGAGTTCATCCAGCAAATCATCAACCACCGGGATGGGAAATTTATCTTTGACTGTCAACTTATTGAGGGCCCTAAAGTCTGGACACATCTGCCACTCCCCATCTTTCTTGAGCACCATGACCACCGACGATGAATAAGGACTAATGTTGGGACGAATGACACTTGCTTCCAAAAGTTCCATGATTATTTTTTCTATTTCATTCTTTTGGGTGAATGGATATCTGTATGGGCGCACATTTGGGGGTTGGGCCCCTGGAACCAAGGTGATGCTATGATCATGTTCCCCTCTCGAGGGTGGAAGCTCATGAGGCTTGTCAAAGACTGGGAGATGGTTATTTAAAATCTGTTGCATCTCAGGATGAATCGACAGAGACTTGGTTTCGACTGCCTAGATGGCATTAAATTGAGTTGTAACTCCATGATGGCCCTTTTTTAGAAATTTTTCCATCCTATGCAAGCTGATGATAGAGGGAGCTCCCACCTGGAGTCCACGGAGGGTATATGTGGAGTTGTTCTACTTAAAACTCATATATAACTCCTGGAAATCCATTGTGATTGGCCCAAGAGTGCGAAGCCATTCAGCACCGAGGACACTGTCGCACCCTCCCATGTGTATGGCAAACATGTGGGTCTTCAACTGATAATCCCCCATTTGAAGTTTGACATTTTCATAGTGGCTTTCACATTTCATTGTGCCCCCATCAGCAATTTGGACTTGGAAGTTAGAAACTGCTTGTACAAAACAATGCACTACTTCCACGACTTTTTGATGGATGAAATTATGTGTACTTCCACTATCAATCAAGACTACTACTGGGCGATGTTTAATAAAACCTCTGATTTTGAGAGTTTGAGGTGAAGAAATCCCTGCCAAAGCATGCAACGAAATAACTGGTTTGTCAGGGACATTGTCCTTTTGGTTGTCCTCTTCTACCACCTCATGTTCCTCCAGTGGTGGATCTTCCTCCGATGAGCTATAATCAGTGGCATCAATTTGAAAAAATTTGGGCTTCTTGCATTTATGACCTGGGGAGTGTTTTTCATCACAGTAGTAACATAATCCTTGCTTTCTTCTTTTGGCCATTTCTGCAGGTGACACCTTTTGAACCTTAAGTGTTTGAGTCGTGCTGTGAGCCTATTGGGGGCGACCCTTAGCGGTGAAATTTGGGTGATTGTATTGGGTTGCTAACGCACGTTCCACGTTACGAGCTACCTTACAAGCCTCTGCCCATGTGGGAGGGTGATGCAGTAAGACGTGGGCTTTTATGGCTTCTTTAAGACCACTGATAAAATATTCGGTGTAGAACACATCTGAGAGACCCCTAGTGTGGAAGGCTAAGGCTTCAAAAGCTGTAATATATTCATCCATTGTGTCAGACTATCGGAGCTTAGTAAGACGACCCAAAAAAGAAGATTCCTGGTCAAAGCATTCTGTAAGAGCTTTTTTGAAGGAGTTCCAAGTCCTAAAAGGTCCATTGCAACGTTGATGCCATTCCGACCATTGCCACCTTTCATTGTCCAAGTACATGCTCCCCACCATAAGCTGAGTCTCATTACTAAGATGTTATTCAGATTGAAATACTGCTCCATTTGTGCCATCCATGCTGCCGGGTGAGAACCATCAAATTTATGCATATCCAACTTGGGAGGTCGCGGATGGGATTGTTGGTGGGGGCCCCCGAGGTGAAGAGAGTGGCTAGACTCACCCTCACTGTGTCCATTGCTAATATACACCTCCTCATGGGCTTCCTCCTTGCCCATTGGGATTATGCTCGGGATCATGCTATTTAGTTGGTCAAGCTGAATTTGGAGGGATTGCAAGGATTCTTCAAGTTTGCCCATCCTTTCATTGGCCATAGCTTGAGCTCTAGTTTCTACCATGCACCGACCTAATGTTCTTGAAAATTGGGACCGCCGAAAAAAAAATTCACTAAGAATTGAATGGTACCACCATGCTCAGCTCGTCGTCCTGATTCTGATGGGAAAGATCACCAATAAGCGCCCCGAGAGATCACCTTCTTTTTTTCTTCTGAAAACTCCTAACAGAGTTTTACTCCTTCCTTAGGAATACTGCAGTAGCCGAATCCTCAAAATGTCAATGCTACCAAAATTCCTGCAAAAATCATGCCTCGGTATAGGAACCGCACACAGCTACTCAGATCAGGTGGATCTGAGAGATCTGAATGGCAGATCGGATAGCTTTGAGAGGTGGAACATATTGCTGCTGTGGATCTAATGGATCTAATAGATCGGAATGGTTGGTCTGCTAACTCGAAACTGTAGGACTGATGTCTACTGCTGCTGCACTCCTTTGCGTGTTGATCTGGCAGAGATGATGCGTGATCCCCAGATAGAAAAGGGAACTATGGTCTCGAGGAGTGTCAGGTGCTACAGATCGAAATATACATAAGGGTCTGACAGTAGTACTCGGCCCAATGTTTTAGGGCTCTAACTAAGGAGGATCAACCGTATCGTTAGCCGTACAACCCGACTACCTTATCATACGGGCGAGTAATCTCTCCAAGTGCTATTCTCGGTGTACTGTAGCAGCAAGACGGCCGATGGTTTATCTATGGCGAAGTTGCAGTGGAGCTAAGGGGCTTCCGATATACCCAGAAGGTACTTGGAAGACAGTCCGTACGCGGTTCTGTCTAATGTGCTACTACTCGAAGGGGTACCCACAGGGGTTACAAGGGAGTCCAACAAGCATGACCACCTCTTGTATTTCCTGCGTGCATGCCTCCCCAAATCCACAGGTTTATGCGCTCAACGACAGATCTCGTGGTTTAAAGATGTCGGAACATGTCTCTAGCCAAAAAAAAATTTGCTAAGAAATGGAGATCCCACTGGCCCTGGAAAGTGCTCTGATACCACTTGTTATGCTCTTAACCTGCAAAAGATACCCAAATACAGAATATGCGAAGAAAGATACCCAGAACATAGAATAGTGAGAGACAACAACAAATATTTTATTATTCAGAAAGCAATGTTCACTGGCCTCTTCGAGGGGGCAACCTTCAATAGAGCAGAGCTCGATACAGAAATAAGACACGATGCTCCTCTCAGGGAGTCTCTATCCTTTTCATATGACTCATACATGCAATACCATGTATCAATACCATGGGTTTTATTAATACCATCTATCTAATACCATGGCCCATTTGCAACTAACTGTGGTCCCGTCATTAATTTTGGGTTAACCACTTACAATTATTAATATGGGTTTTATTGACTCTTTATTATGACTCGGTCCCACTACATAAATAAGGGGGTTAGGGTGGGACCCTAACAGAGGCTTAGGAAAGGTCTATGATGGGTTCAATGGAGTGGGAGAAGGTCTAGGATCACTCAAGAGTCAATATCCAAGATAATAGATGGCTAGATTCGCTCGATGTGCTTGGGAGAATTTCTATGAAAAATGATGGGAAACTAGTGAAGGTGATGGTGAAAACAAGGGATGGCTAAGGTGGATGAAGTGGAAGGTGGCTACTAGCTATGAAGTCTTAGTCTCCTCCTGAAGCACCTGCTCTACATAAAACATGTGTGTCTCCCAAAAAGCTATGCAACAAGATACAATTTCATAAACTAGAAAAGCAGTATTAACGAATCAACTGCCTATACCATGCATGAAGAAAGTTGTTGAAAGGAATGAAAGTATGAGTGAGTTCTATTGCAGAAATGGAGATGAAAAAGATGACAATGAAATCTACCTTGCAAAATTAACCCAATACTAAATTAAAGACAACAAACTCAAAATCTCATAAAAGAATTAGAAATCTGTATTTTTGGGGCTGCTTAAGGGTCCCTTGGTCAAGTCATGGTCCCAGAGGGATGAAGTGAGGCCAAGACACCTGCTAAAAACATTGTGGTGATCCTCTTTCTATATAAATTCTACAAATTCTCTACAAATCTACCTTTAAGATCATGTAGAAAATCTAACTATAGATTAACCCTACAATGAAATATACCAAATCAAAATACTATAATCTACTTCTACTATCAATTTGAGGAAGCTTAAAGATTGAGCAAGATCAAGCTAAACACATATAACCAGAAGAAAAAGAATAAATTCACATGAAACACGGAAAATACTCAAGAGAAAGCCCCAGCTTAAAACCCCACTATCTGTATTATCATATAGGGTGGAAATACATCGAAATTATACAAAGCCTTAGCTCTCACAGCTAGCCAGCTCTCAGTACAATCCTCCTGGATGCTCACAGGAAATCAAAGCTTCTCACAAGCCTTCTCTTCTACCCTCCTGATCCAGATTTAAATAGGAACGCAATAAAATACAGATATAACCATAAAGACATATGTGCAGCGGAAATAATACTTCATTTCATTACTGTAAAATACTGAAACATGCTTACAAACAGAAATGGAAATAAACCAGCTAGGGCGATGGTAGCTTATCTCTGAGAAGGGATGTGGTGGCTACATGCCTCTGAACTATTCAGAACAGTGTTACAATGAGGCTCGAAGGCCTATTTATTGTTGAGAAACAATGGAAAACCCTTCACATCCCAAAACCTAACCCTAGAAGATGAAACGCATAATTGTGGGCCCCGTTTGGGTAAATTGGTACATCAATTTCCCGGGGTCGTAACTTTGGCATACGATCTCTGTTTGACGCATACGATAGCTCGTTAGAAATATCTATCCGAGTACTCATGGACCCATGTTGCCCTAGATTTCCCAAAAAACGTCGTTTAGGTCCTCAAAACGGCTCCGGAAGTTCAGGACCCGAAAAACTGCTAAAAATAGTAAACTATGCTACAATTTAGGAAACTGAAAAGACTGAAAGAGACAGTTGTGGGGGTCCAAATGGGATAGGCGGGTGGCCACCAACATCCACCTGGATCATTCCTCCCCCCCTTAGGAAGCAATGGTCCCCATTGCATTGAGTTCATCCCTGAGATGAGGAAGCTTCTGCTGATCTGGGTCTTTGGTGAGCTGTTCTGCAATCTCTGATGTGTCCAGAAATGGTGGGAAGCATGGTCGACGACGGTCCACATTGAACACTCGATGCAAGCCAAGGAATGGAGGAATGTTGTACTTCGAAGCATTGTTGACCGTAGCCTTGGTACTGGTGTAAGGACCATGTCAAAGTGTTCTGAGTTTTTGATGGGTTCTGGTAAGACGCTCTCTCTGCAGATGTAACCAAAATTTGTCGCCCACCTGAAACTTGTGTGGTACCCCTGTGGGTGAGGAGAAGTTGTTCCTATGTTCTATCATGACCGTATCCCTTTGTTGCTGCTGCTGCGTGGAGGAACCCTTTGCGGGGGTCATGGATGTAGCAACGATCTTCCCCTTACTTTGGGAGTGAGCCAGATAGATGAATTTCCTGGTCTGGGAGATGAGCTTGCTGCCTTTCTTAGTAGTGATCAAAGAGGTGGCGGTAGGTGGGGCTACCTCCGGTATCCTGTATAATGAATCACCCAAAGAAATAATGACAGCGCGAGGCCTTGACTCATACACAGCATGTCGCCTCCACAAGTATGGCTGGCCTAATAGTACATTGCAAACATCCAGAGGTGTAACATCACACAATACCTCGTCTATGAAGGGCTTGATGCTGTAGGGAAGGCGGCACTGCTGGCGAACTTTAAGATCTCGTCCTTCATGAAGCCACCCGATACTGTATGGTTGCGGGTGCGGTGTAGTCGGTAGGCCCAACCGCTTCATGACCTCTGCTGAAATGAGGTTCTTTTGGCTGCCACTGTCGACAATGAATTGTAGCGGTGAACCCTTCACCCACATCTATGAGTGGAAAATATGCTCCCCCTCTTCTGGATCTGTAGGTTCATTCTTCTGGATCTTGGCAGTGGCAACAGTGGCGCTGGGATCCGCATCAATGATCTGCTTCCCTTTGCCATTCCCCTTGTCGAGTTCTGGCTCAGGGTCAGAACATGCACCTGATTCGGAAGCCTTCAACTCGGCCACCAGCGACTGCTTGGTCCGACACTCACTTGTGTTATGAGTGGGACTCTCGTGGAACTCACACCACTTTCCTGTGTCCTTCTTTGGCTTCGTGGTGTTGTTCTTTTCTTGCGGCTTCGACGAGTTGTCTTGGGTCAACCCGCCTTGGCTTTGTCCTTTGGGCTTCGGATTTGCAGATACAAAGTCTCGCTTCTTCTGTTTGAACTTTTGCTCGATTTTGACAACGTATCGGTATGTTGTGCCGAGTGAGGAGATGTTCAAGAACCCCATCTCTTCCTGGATGTATCTGTGTAGGCAGCCGTAGTATTTGAGTACCAGATGTAGCTCAGAATCTTTGATACCCAACTGTGTGCGAAGGGTATGAAAAATTTTTGTGAACTTCGGCACATCTTGGTCTCGTCCCTACCGCAGTGTGGTCCATTTGATGTATTTGTCCTCATAGCTTCCGACAGGGTAGTACTGCTCCTTGATGGCATCCCGGAAGTCATTCCAAGTGGGTGCGGCTGAAAATAGTGAGCCTGTACTTTCATCCTTCTGCTCGCAGTAGGTTTCCCACCAGTCCTTGACGTGGGGGGCTGCTTTGAGAAGAGCGAAAACAATCTTTTCCCGATTTCAAAATTCATGAATAGAAAAATACCCATCTAGCAGATTTAACCATTTATCTATGGCATCTGCATCTATTTGACCCTCAAAGATGGGGATTTCAAAATTAACTTGTACCTTAAACGGTGTGGCATTTCCAAAGTAGCTTTTGGAAGCTGATGCGTCGCCTCTGGGTAGTCGCTGAAGGATCTGCGCAAAGCTATCCATCATCGCGTTCCTTTGCCACTCGAGCGCTTCTTCGAGCAAGATTTTGATAGGATCTCCTACTCCCTCGTGTTTCTTCTCATCCACCATGGGAGGCCGTCAAGATTTGCGAGGCTGGTCTTGCAAAGGTTCGACCAGTTCAAGCCCTAACTCCTTATATCCCGACCTCGTTGGGGACATGCAAAGAAAAATAGAGAAAAAGCAGACCGCTCTGATACCACTGATCCGGATTTAAACGGGAATGCAATAAAATACAAAGATAACCATAAAGACAGATGTGCAGCAGAAATAATATTTCATTTCATTACTGTAAAATACTGAAACATGCTTACAAACAGAAATGGAAATAAACTAGCTAGGGCGATGGTAACTTATCTCTGAGAAGAGATGTGGCAGCTACATACCTCTGAACTATTCAGAACTGTGTTACAATGAGGCTCGAAGGCCTATTTATTGTTGAGAAACAGTGGAAAACCCTTCACATCCCAAAACCTAACCCTAGAAGATGAAACGCCAAATTGTGGGCCTCGTTTGGGTAAATTGGTACATCAATTTCCCGGGGTCGTAACTTTGGCATACAATCTCCGTTTGAGCGTACGATAGCTCATTAGAAAGATCTATCCGAGTACTACCACTTTGGGAGGCAACATCGGTCCGTGAGCCCATGTTGCCCTAGATTTCCCAAAAAAGATTGTTTAGGGCCTCAAAACGGCTCCGAAAGTTCAGGACCCGAAAAACTGCTAAAAATAGTAAACTGTGCTACAATTTAGGAAACTGAAAAGACTGAAAGAGACAGCTGTGGGGGTCCAAATGGGATAGGTGGGTGGCCACCAACATCCACCTGGATCACCTCCAAGCTCCTATTTCCTTGTGCAAGTCCTCTGGGATGATCTCCTTCACCCAGTTGAACACTGCTCTCACACACTGCTCTAACACACTATCAGAACTATGCAATCCTCAAGGAACCTTCCCTTGACTACATGCATGAGTTTCCTTTATAGGAGAAAACATGCAACTGATAGTACACTCTCCTTGACATTTAGCTCAACTGAGTCTTTCTCATAATACACATGGATGAGATTCTGATGAGGGAATCTTCAGTTAACTGGAGTACACTAGTTGAGTGCATGCATGCATGAACTGACTGGTAACTTACAATTAGTTCCTCAAATAGTTTGTAACTAATTTAACTAGACTTAACTCAGTAAACTGAGCTAACTAATTACAACTCAAATATAACTCAATCTTAGTTCCTTAATTGAGGGATAATCTCCTTAATTTAAGGGATAACTGTTGCATGACTACAGAAATACTTCTAACTTGAATTTCTCCAAAAAATTAATCCATAATGAATTAATTAATTATTTCCAAGCAGTTGGTGAGACCAAATTCAATTTTAGTTCACAATTTTAATTCAAGGACAAATTAAAATTGGAATATACTGGACTCTATTTTTATCATTTCTTGTTGCTATTTTCAACACTCCCTCTCAACAAGAAAGGAACTCAACTCTATCCCAATATTGAACATTTGGAATGTTCTACATGCAACACTTCTCTCTAGTGTTGTAGCTCCAACAACTCTAGAAACAAAAAAACATCCAACCTGAATCAGTATGATGCATCTGTCATCAAAGTCTCTGACTGTTATTGCCTCTGTCAACTGAAAACTTTGTGCTTCTGCTGACTCTTCCTTTCTGCACTGTTGTCAATCCTTCTCTGCACTCTTCAGTATCTAATTGCTCTAGCCTATATCACTTTGATCTCTGACTACATCAATCCCATTGATTCTTCCCACTACTATGTAATTTAGGATCCTGTAGCAAGGTATGATCCATGAGATAAAACCTCTCAGTGGACCCTGCCCAATTTTAGCCTTCTTGGGACTATCACTCCACATGCCCCACCTCACACCTGGATGTATGGCTGCATGTGATCCCTCTACTCGGTCTCCTCTCTACCTCTTCAATTTTGGCTCCTCCACAATTGTCTAAGACTTCTTCTGGGACTGCATGTTGAGAGGTAATTTACTCTCCCTCTCAACCACCAAGTCTCTAACATTTGCCTTGCTCCTCAAGGCTTTGCATGCATCTTGAACCTCAAGAGCATACAAGTTCTTAACTCGTGAACCGATCTGTTTCACCTATCTCGTGGTGATGTGTCTAAGGAAAACCTTTCCCTTACTAAAGACAACATCGTAGCCTTCGTCCTCCAAGATTGTGACCGATACCAAGTTCTTCTTCAGTCCAGGCATATACTTCACATTTGTCAAGGTGGTAGGAGCTCCATGCTCCCCTGAAAAGCAACCGTGCCCACTCCTAAAACACTATACCTTTCATCATCACCCATCTCTATGCGCATCTTCAGGGCTTTCTCTCCAAGGTACTGAATAAACTTTTATCGCCGGTCATGTGGAATAAGGCTCCACTATCAAGATACCAACCACAACCCATCATCGATGACACCATGCATGTAATGAGAGTAAATTCCATTTCGACTGAGAGGCTAATGCCTCACCTTCCGATCCTTCCGAGGATCCCTTCTTGGAATTCTTCGATGGGAAATTAGTCGCATAATGTCCCATCTCGTGACAATTAAATCATCTCTCTTTATACTTGTCACCCTTCTTCCCTCCATGAGAATAATTCGATTTGGAATGGGAATCCTTCCCCTTCCCTTTCCTTGCCTTACTTGCTAAGGCCATATTTTCTTCATCATCATCCTTGGATGAATCGTGTGCTCCTCCTGATCTCCTCCTACATGAGATTTGACTACAGTAATTCCTAATCCGACAGTTTCTCCCTTCCATTCACAAAGTCCTGGTAGCTATTACAACTCTTTGGAAGGCCCAGGAAAGCAAGGCTCACCATATCATCATTGGCAGTATTTATTCCCACACTACCAAGCTCATCTCTACAAGTGGTGAGCTTGTTCAGATATGTGGAAATAGTTTCATCACTCTCCATCTTGATTCTTCGAAACTTATCCTTGAGCACTAATTTCCTCTGGTCACTACTGTTCTGGTAGAGGTCCTTCAATGTCTTCCACATTGAAAATGGAGTATCCTTCCCATGGAGACTCGAGACAATATGGTCTCGAACTTCCTCAAGGATGATCCGTCTCACCCTCGCCACACACTTCTTCAACTCAACTAACTCTTGTGCATTAGTTGAACCTGGCTTTGGGATTTCTTGATCAATGAAATCCTTCAAGCCATTTTCTTCTAATATAACCTCCATGAGATCTTTCCATGCTATGTAATTCGAGCTACCTTCTAAGGCATACTCGAGTCTCAAGCCATAGAAAGCCATTGGTGAACCTTGAAGTATGATAAGAATTTGATTTTCACCTACAACCCCGAACTTCAAACTTCGAATTCTCTTCTCCATATATTGTCCATAGCTCCAATAAAATTTTCTCTGATAAACTTGGCTCCGATACCATGTAGAAATTTCTCTATAGATCAGCTAGCTCTGATACCATGTAGAAATTCTGCAAATTCTCTACAAATCTACTTCTAAGATCATGTAGAAAATTTGACTGTAGATTAACCCGATAATGCAATATACCAAAGAAAAATACTATAATCTACTTCTACTATCAATTTGTGGAAGCTTAAAGATTGAGCAAGATCGAGCTAAACACATATAACCAGAAGAAGAAGAATCAATGCACATGAAATACAGAAAATACTTAGGGGAAAGCCTCAACTAAAAGCTCCATTATCTGTATTATCATACAAGGTGGAAATACATCAGAATTATACAAAGCCTTAGCTCTCATAGCTACCTAACTCTTAGTACAATCCTCATGGATGCTCACAGGTAATCAAAGCTTCTCACAAGCCTTCTCCTCTTCCCTCCAAGCTCTTATTTCCTTGCGCAGTTCCTCTGGGATGATCTCCTTCACCAAGTGGAATGCTGCTCTCACACACTGTCAAAACTACACAATCCTCAAGGAACCCTCCCTTGACTGCATGCATGAGTTTCCTTTATAGGAGAGAACATGCAACTGATAGTACATTGTCTTTGACATTTAGCTCAACTGGGTCTTTCTTAGAATAGACATGCATGAGTTTCTGATGAGGGAATCTTCAGTTAACTAGAGTACACTAGTTGAGTGCATGCATGCATCAACTGAATGATAAGTCACAATTAGTTCCTCAAACAGTTTGGAACTAATGTAACTAGACTTAACTCAGTAAACTAAGCTAACTAATTACAACTCAAATATAACACAATCTTATCTCCTTAATTAAGGGATAATCTCCTTAATTTAAGGGATAACTATTGCATAACTGCAGAAAGACTTCTAACTTGAATTTCTCCAACTAATTAATCCATAATGAATTAATTAATTATTACCAAGCAGCTAGTGAGACTAAATTCAATTTTAATTCAAGGACAAATTAAAATTGGAATATACTAGATTCTATTTTTATCATTTGTTGTTGCTATTTTCAACATTTTCTCCTTGCTAACCTGCTACTTGAAATAGCACACAAATGGAAGCAAACTATCAAATAACCAATCTAATCTACACTACCTGTAATGGAAATGCATCTAAAAAAAAATTATTGATGAAGCTATGAATATACACTAAACATGCATTTATAATAAATAGGATCCTTGGCTACTAAGGTTGGGCACTAACCCAAGAACTTCAGCCCTCTGAGTTAACTCAGTGTTGGCTCAAATCAAAACTCATTCTTATTACCGAAACAACAAATTATATCACTAGAACTATCACAAGTTTTGCAGCTCAAAAGTAGATTAGAGTTTTACAATCAAAAAATTTGAATCCTATTGAGGTCCTAGGCCTCTCTACTTATACATCTGAAGTCCCCAATGAATTCTTTAAAATTAGGGAGACTTGGCTCCCAAACTTGAGATAAATTGGTGCTTTGTCTCTCACTTGCTCCACTGCCTTCTATTCCTCATGATTTGGTTGTTTGCACTCCGAGATGATGTGATGAATGGAGGAATATTCAAATGGAGGAGTAGTAAATGAGGAGGATTTACCTCCTACAATCCCTCTCCCTTGTCCCATTTGATTTTTGACCTTAGTCTTTGCCAAAATTCCTTGATTTTCTCCTTTAATCTTGCATTCAATGCATATTATACCATAAAGCATAATATCCAACTCTAACCCACCTCATAAACAAGATATAATCAAAATTATGTAATAAGTTATGAGAAAAGTTGGTTTGACTAAGCTAGGAGGTGGATTAAGGCCCATATAATTACCCAATGATGAGGCTCATCATGATCCCCCCACTGAAAGTGTTGCTCATCCTCTAATCAACTTAATCAATATCCATATCCTTCATGGCTCTAGTATCCTCTCTGACGTCCCATGCCTTTGTTGTGGTCTCCTCTTCTTGTTCATAGAAGCCTACTTTCTTTTCTACCTCCTCCCACTGCCTCTTTTCCTCTTCTTCTTTTCTGCCTTCTAGCATCCCTAAGAGTAGTGGTGGACTAAGTTTTAGGCCTATCCAATTGAACTTCAACCTTTTCATAAATCGCTTATACATAGGTGTCCTGTTGAGTGCCTCTCTTAACCTTCGAGGACAGTGATATTCTCTTATCTTTAAGATGTATGGCAGTGTGTTCCATCTGCTCAGGCAAGCATGTATACTATCATCTCCTAGCAACCTGAACATGTCCTAAAAATGTGAAATTTCTTACTTTTGGGTAGAAATATATATAGGTGCTAGCTGAGGATCATTTGCAATCAAATTATGGGTACTGATGAGGGCCATCGGATTTGATTGCTCCACTCTAATCAGAAGAGGTTTAGTTTTCTCTCTTACTAATATCCTTTTCATCTCTGCAACTCTTAACTCCTCATGGTTCATCCATGATGCCAAAGCCATTAATTATATATCTCCTATCTTGGCATTAGGGTCCCATACATTCATGTCTGTGAGGGCCATGTTGTAAAAATAAAGCTCAGCCATTTTGGCCCTATCTTCTAGTGTACTTTGATCACAAAGATCAATAAACTGCCTGTAGTCCTGAAATGGCATGGCACCTCTCTGTGCTAGGGTCTTAATCTGAAACTACAACCATTGTTCTTTGAGGTAGAGAGCATAGGATTTAGCTAGAATCCTACACTGGATTGCTTCCAAAGAGAGACTAGCCATACATGCCAATTGATTCTCTCTTTCCTGCAACTATCCCCTCAACTATGCATTTTTTGTCTCTAGTTGATTTCTCATTATAGCTTCTCTATCCCTCAAGCCACTTAGCTCTCTACCCATCTCCTTGATTTTCTCTTCCATGTGCCCAATGTCTTCCACCCCATTTTGATTTGGTGATCTACATCCATCGGTGACTTCTGGCCCTCTCCTTCTCAATATCGAAGAACAGTGGGATGGCAAATTTTTGAGTTATGACCCTGCGTCCTTCAATAAACTGGTAATAGGAGTCCAAGTTAGGTTTGGGGATGGGTTCTTTTGTCTTTGGGTCCTATTCTTTAGTTTTTTGCTACTCCCCTACCATCCTTTCCATTTTTTTTGCCTCCTGTAGATTCAACAGAGTATCCTGTAGGACTCGTTTTTCTTCTTGTAGATTTTGTTGTGTATCCTGTAGGATTGCCTTTCCCTTGGAGGAAGTTGATCTAGTAGTAGGCCTCCTCACATAGTTGATAGAGGACTTAGGGAAAGTAATTTTCTCTTTTTGTGTAGGGGAGCCTTCAATCACAATAGTAATTTTGGTTGATGCTTGGGGTTTCCCCTGTCTTATTCTTGTCCTTTTCCTTATCCTAAAATATATTGGGGTCTGCCTCTACCTTTTTCCTCTTTGCTTGATTGGGGTGCCAAGAGCAGTGAGGGAAGCTACTTCCTCTCTCTTAGTGGCTTCCAGAGACACCCTAGGTGACTCCTCCCTGTCTTTTTTCCCCTCTTTTCCATTACCTTCTTCCTCTATGTCCTTCCTGTCTTCTTCTTCTCGTAGATGTTCATCATCTCTATTAGTTTCTTCCTTAACATCCTCCTTTGTTTCTTCATAATCCTCCTTCTCTTCTCCCTCTTCTTCTTCATCTTCATCATGTTCATCTGTGTCATCTCCTTCTTCATCCATCTCATCCCTATCTCCTTCTATATCCTCCTCTTCCTGTTTTACTTCCTCTTCACTGACAGTGGAACTAACATCATAAGTGAGAGCTTTGATGTCATCCTCTGCTGGCATGTCTCTAAAAAATTACCATGTTATAAGAATTCTAAGGTTCCTAAGGGCATCTTCTATAAGGATCCTAATTAACCCATGATGAGCTAACTGTTCAGAATTTCCCTCCTTCACTTTGATGCTTGAGTCTATGAGTGATTGAAGCAGGAAGTATGCTATGCTAAGCCTTTGGTGAGGGAGTGTTTATAATCCAAATCTCAATTCTTCAAGGATCCTAAAATGATAGTCATAGACCACACTATACCTACCCTCACATGAAATGTATTTGATCAGTTGATAGCTTACCTCATTCCATGGATATGGCAGACTTTCCCTCCTTACTCCATTTTTGTCCTTAGTGGGTTCCTCAACTTCTAAAAAGAATTTTCTTTTGGCAGCCTGGCTATTCCCTTTGTCTTCTTTCCTCCATGGTATTCCTAGGGGAAGTGTGGTGGCTCTGCTGATGAGATTATGGGTGAGATCTATAGCGAGGCCCCTTATTATAATAGTAGCATGGACTCTAGTGAGTGGAGTGAGGGAGAGAAAAAATTCTTGAGCCACCTCATCATCATACCCTCTGAATTTTTCAAGAAACCCCATCCAATTATGTCTTGTGAATATTTCAGGCACTTGGGGATGTTGTTGGATTCTCATAGTGTAGGTGGGCTTTCTCCTATTAAACCCTCTTGTCATATTGTTGGTGAAGTTTGAGGAGATGAGAGGGTTGAAACAATTTTCAAATGCAGAACCAAAACAGAGATGACTGTGTATGTAATTCCCTTACATAGTTACTAAATTCACTCAAAATTAGAGGATTTCTGGTTCATTTACTTGTAAAGAGGGATGTAATTACAGAGCCTACCTCTTTAGATTTTTTGCAGTGGCCAACTCCCGTGATATCCCTTCTGAACTCTTCTCTACCAATCCTGTAGATAGTCTCTGTGTATCCTGTAGGAATTCCTATGCATGATCCTATAGGAATTCCTGTGCAATCCTGTAGGAATTCCTGTGTAGTGAAACAATGGAGTTTTGCTTCTAGTGGGTTTCTTGGGTATGACAGTGACCTGATTGAGTGAGGTTAGAGGAAGTGAAATGCATGAATGCATGGGAATGATGTTTTATTTCCTCTTATGGTGATTTGGTGTGAGGTGGTGTGCTGGAAGCAAAGGTACGTTTCCATTTTTGGACCGTTGGTCACAACTACCACCTCATCATTCCCCACTCATCGTAATCAACTCCCACCTTATGGATCTATAGCTTTAATCACTTTTTTCCTACTTCTCTTTCTTTGAGTTGACTACAGCCACGTGTGAGAGGACACTTGGTTGTGCATGTGTTGACTGAACGAAGGTGGCCAAGTTAATTGGCCACCTTTTCACTTATAAACCAAATATCACATAACCCTTATATTTTTTGACTACATGATATATATCATAGAGCGATCAGGATACTTACCTGTGCTTCCAATGCTATCCTGCAATTGTCAAAGACTAGAGGTACTGTTGTGTGTATTTGTTGCATGCTATTCTTCTTCCTCCTCTTGTTGTCTACTAATGGTTTCTTTGTTTTTGCAGGTAATTATGGTTGAAGATATGATGCTACTACTTTGGAGCTCCTGAATCATCATGCTGAAGGCTTGTTACTGGTATGATTGGTATTATGTGGGATAGGCTGTGACAGGATTTCCTACAGGATTTCCTATAGCTGCTTCTCCTCAGAACTCTTTAATCATTATTCTTGTTGGGGTTGTGAGGATGGTGACATGGATGAAAAAAAGGAGTGGGAGTGTGGAGAGAAAGGAATATTCAGGTGATGCTCTTTATTCCTCTCTATTTCCCTTTTTCCGAAGACTGGAAAATGAATACTCTTGAAACTGATTTTTTTCTAATGGTAATAGATGGTGGACAAGGTGTGGTGATAGATGATGAAGAGGGTGAATTTTAGGGGCATAGCATGTCAATCATTTTCTGTTGAACTGCTTCTAGTAGGATTTATGGGTCACTGTAATTCCTACAAGATCATCTTGTAGGCTTTCAGGGGATCCTGTAGGAATACAGGGGATCCTGTAGAAAACACAGTCTTTTATAAACTAAAGCAATGGACTGAAAAAATGACAAAAATGATGGAGGGATGCATGGTAATGAGTGGAAAAATAAATATGTGAGTGACAAAGGTCTCTTTGGGATCCTCCTTTGCTCCTTGACCATCCTGTTGGGTGTGGAGCCTGATTATCTTCTATATTCAAAGGCATTGCCACATTGGACCCCAGTTCGAAATGGGGGCAGCAACACCACCCGTAAAATATTCGTTGCAGGGGGGGTCCGGAGGGGGCGGCTGCGACCTTTGGGAGCCCCCCCTAGCGGGGGGTTTCAGGGGCAGCGCCCCCGAAGCTAAAAACCGCTGTAAAATTGCCTTGTAAAAGTATAGTAATTTCTAGTCAATCTGGGCCGTTCATTAGGCGGATGATTTGACAGTAGAACTTATGTTTAGTTTAGAGTTTTTTGCCCTAGAAGGCAACCCCTCGCTTTGTATGAGGGCATTGTATTTGAGACTGTGTAACAGATGTGTATTGTGTGAGCGGGAAATAGAGAGGTGAGACTGTGAGAGAAAATAGAGGATATTACAGCGGATCTGCTGTAGGTTGTGTCTCTTCATTTTGCTGGATAATAGAAAGGAAGGTCTGGCAGTTCGGGTGGACATAGCCCAAACTGGGTGAACCACGTATATCTGTGTCTCTCTTGTTTTATGTGTTTTCTGTGTTTATATTTCTGCAATATTTTTATGTGTTCCATTGCTCCATCATATATAATTTCTAACAACTGGTATCAGAGCCGAAAGCCTATTTGGCTGATAAACTCGCAGGAAAGAAGGGTTCCTGGTTCGAGTGGGAGCAATGGCAGAAAATGGTAAGTTTATGGTCGAGAAATTTAATGGCCAAAACTTCTCGCTGTGGAAGATGCAGATTGAAGATTATCTATATCAGAAAGATCTATACCTACCATTGGGCGTAAAATCAAAGATGCCGACGGGTATGACAGACGAAGAATGGAACCTTCTCGATAGGAAGGCACTCGGAACAATGCGGTTGTGCCTTGCTGCGTCAGTCGCCTTCAACATTTCGAAGGAAACCACAACAGAGGGTTTGATTCAGGCGCTGTTGAAACTATATGAAAAACCCTCGGCCTCAAACAAGGTATTTCTTATGAAACGATTATTTAATATGAAGATGTCGGAAGGTGGATCTGTTGCAGACCATTTAAATGATTTTAATATAGTTACAAGTCAGTTAAGTTCTGTAGGGGTAAGCTTTGATGATGAAGTTAGAGCTCTGTTATTCTTGTGCTCATTACCAGAAAGTTGGAATGGTTTGGTAATGGCCATTAGTAACTCCATTTCTAGATCTAGTGCTTTAAAGTTTGATGATGTTGTCGGTGCTATCCTTAGCGAGGAAATGCGACGGAAAAGCTCCGGTGAGAGATTGGGAAATGCTTTGAGTGCAAAGTCTAGAGGAAGAAAAATGGAAAGAGGAAAGAGCTCAGGATATCGCAGTAAATCAAGGAAAGGTAGATCCAAGTCCAGATCGGGGATAGTGTGCTAGAAATGTGGAAAGAAAGGACACCTAAAGAAAGACTATAGATCTCGGAAGGAAAGAGAAGGAGATGCACAGCAAGAAAACAATCATGAAGCAAATGTGACAGGTGAGGTGTTACAAGATGCTCTAATTCTTTCTTTCGAAAATATTACTGATTCCTGGGTGGTAGATTCAGGGGCTTCATTCCATGCCACACCTGATAAGAAATACTTTCATGACTATGTTCAAGGAGATTTTGGACAAGTTTGTCTGGGTGATGATAAACCCTGTAAAATCGTTGGAATGGGTAAGGTTCTTGTAAAACAGCAGAATGGAAACCAATGGCTATTAAAGGAGGTAAGGCATGTTCCAGATCTAAAGAAAAATCTGATTTCAACAGGGCAGTTAGTCGGTGAAGGTTGTGTGACAACTTTCACAAATAAAGCTTGGAAGGTCACCAAAGGAGCCCTGGTAATAAAAAAAGGCGAAAAGGTTGGTACATTGTATTTATGTAATGGTATTTCTAACTCTGTTAATGCTTTAACTTCTAAAGGAGCAAATGCATCATTATGGCATCATAGGCTCGGACACATGAGTGAAAAGGGGATGAATATTCTTCACTCAAGGAATTTGTTGCCGGGTTTGAAGAATGTTGATTTGGACTTCTGTGAGAACTGCATTTATGGAAAACAGAAGAGAGTCATATTTCTTAGAGTTGGGAAAGAAAAGAAGAGTGAAAAATTAGAGCTTATGCATACAGATGTATGGGGACCTGCTCAGGTATCATCTCTCGGTGGCTCTCGTTATTATGTTACTTTTATTGATGATGCAACTAGAAAGACATGGATTTATTGTATTAATAATAAATCTGACGTATTTGATACTTTCAAGAAATGGAAAGCTTTGGTTGAGATTGAGACAGGAAAGAAATTGAAGTGTCTTAGATCAGACAATGGAGGTGAATATTGCAGCAAAGAATTTGATAGGTACTGTTCAGAGCATGGAATTCGCAGAGAGAAGATAGTTCCAAGAACACCACAAGAAAATGGTGTGCCAGAAAGGATGAACAGAACAATCATGGAGCGTGCAAGGTGCATGAGATTGCATGCAGGATTGCCTTTACAGTTTTGGGAAGATGCTGTAGATACTGCTATTTATCTAATAAATAGAGGGCCTTCAAGTTCCTTGGATGGTGGTGTTCCAGAGGAAGCATGGATAGGTAAAAAGGTAAACTACTCTATGTTAAAGCCTTTTGGTTGTGAGGCCTTTGTCCATATTGATAAAGAAAATAGAACAAAGCTTCAGGAAAAGTCAAAGAAATGTACCTTTATTTGATATGGTGTTAATGATTTTGGTTATCGCTTATATGATTACGAAAATCACAAAATCAATAGGAGCAAAGATGTGATATTCAATGAAAAGGTCTTGTATAAGAATCAGTTGCAGGAAAAGAAATAGGAAAAAGAAAACAAGGAATACGCAGTTCTTGATGAAATCACTGAAAAAGTAAATGTGCCTAAAAATAATAATAATAATCAACAACCACAACAACAGCAACAGGAACCCCAAACACCTGAAAGTGGTGTTAGAAGATCTACCAAGATAAGTAGACCCCCTGAACAATACTCTCCTTCATTATATTATTTATTGTTGACTGATTCCGGTGAACCCGAATGTTATGAAGAAGCAATGCAGGTTGAAAGCAGGAAGAAGTGGGAGGTAGCCATGGAAAAAGAGATGGACTCCTTAATGCATAACTAGAATTTGGATTTAGTCAGGTTGCCTGTAGGAAAAACTACATTGAAGAATAAATGGGTTTACAAGCTGAAGGAAGAAGATGGAGGAAAACAGAGGTATAAAGCTAGACTTGTGGTGAAGGGGTTTGCATAGAAGAAAGGTATTGATTTTGATGAAATATTTTCTCCTGTTGTTAAAATGACTTCAATCATAACTATTTTAAGTCTTGTAGCAGTTGAAGATTTGCATCTTGAGCAGTTAGATGTAAAGACAACCTTTCTCCATGGGGATTTGGAGGAAGAGATATATATGCAGCAGCCACAAGGATATGAGGTGAAAGGGAAGGAGAAACTAGTGTACAGGTTGAAGAAGAGCTTGTATGGCTTAAAACAGGCTCCAAGGCAGTGGTATCTAAAATTTGACAAGTTTATGTCTGAACAAGGTTATACTAGATGTCACTCTGATCATTGTGTTTATTTGAAAAATCAAAATGATGGCAGCTATATTATATTGTTATTGTATGTAGATGACATGCTTGTTGCAGGATCTAACATGCAGGAAATAAATGTGCTCAAAATAAAATTGGCAAATTCATTTGCAATGAAGGATTTGGGAGCTGCAAAACAAATCCTTGGTATGAGAATAACTAGAGACAGGAAAAATCGTAAATTAACATTGTCTCAGAATGAGTACATACAAAAGGTGTTGAAAAGATTTAACATGCACAATGCAAAACCAGTTAGTACACCTTTTGCTAGCCATTTCAAACTTAGCAAGGAAATGTGCCCAAAGACCCAAGAAGACATGGATTATATGTCTAAAGTTCCATATGCATCAGCAATTGGAAGCTTAATGTATGCAATGGTCTGCACAAGGCCTGATATTGCACATGCAGTGGGAGTTGTAAGTAGCTACATGAACAATCCAGGAAAGGAACAATGGATGGCAGTGAAATGGATTCTCAGATATTTGAAAGGTACCACAAATCAAGCATTATGCTTTGGTGGTTCAAACATCTCCCTACAAGGATATGTTGATGCAGATATGGCAGGTGACAGAGATAATAGGAGGAGCACTACAGGATATGTATTTATTGTTGGAGGAACAACTGTCAGTTGGGTTTCAAAAATCAAAAGTGTTGTTGCACTTTCAACAACAGAAGCAGAATATGTTGCTGCTACAGAGGCTAGTAAAGAAATGATTTGGTTACAAAGGTTTATTGGTGAATTGGGTAAGGAGCATGATATGGGCACGTTATACAGTGATAGCCAAAGTGCCATTCATCTTGCAAAGAACTCGGCATTTCATTCCAGGACTAAACACATACAGCTCAAGTACCATTTCATATGATCATTATTGGAAGATGGAGAGTTGAAGCTCGAAAAGATACACACTAGCCAGAATCCTGCAGATATGCTAAAAAAAGTTGTAACCAGGGAGAAACTGAGAATATGCTCAGTTTCAATTGGTCTTCAAGGATGACGATGAAGATGAGAAACAGCCAAGTCCAAAGAGGAGTCATTGTCCAGCAAATGGAGCAGCGGTGGAGTTGCTACAATCAGTCTCCAAGTGGGATATTGTTGGGTGTGGAGCCTAATTATCTTCTATATTCAAAGGTATCGCCACATTGGACCCCAGTTCGAAATGGGGGCGGCAATGCCACCCGTAAAATATTCGTTGCAAGGGGGGTCTTGGGGGGGGCGGTTGCGACCTTTGGGAGCCCCCCCCTAGCGGGGGGTTTCGGGGGCAGTGCCCCCGAAGCTAAAAACAACTGTAAAATTGCCTTGTAAAAGTATAGTAATTTCTAGTCAATCTGGTCCGTTCATTAGGCGGATGATCTGACGGTAGAACTTATGTTTAGTTTAGGGATTTTTGCCCTAGAAGGCAACCCCTAGCTTTGTATGAGGGCATTGTATTTGAGGCTGTGTAATAGATGTGTATTGTGTGAGCGGGAAATAGAGAGGTGAGACTGTGAGAGAAAACAGAGAATATTACAGCGGATCTGCTGTAGGTTGTGTCTCTTCATTTTGCTGGATAATAGAAAGGAAGGACTGGCTGTTCGAGGTGGACGTAGCCCAAACTGGGTGAACCACGTATATCTGTGTCTCTCTTGTTTTATGCGTTTTTTGTGTTTATATTTCTGCAATATTTTATGTGTTCCATTTCTCCATAATATATAATTTCTAACACATCGTTCTTGCTGACTTGCAAATGGAAATTTCAGGATTAACTTTTTATTTTATTTTTTGAAAAATGATGTCGTTTTACCCCCGCTTACACCCACAGTATGCATGTACCATGCATAAACACATTTTTCCCAGGTATTTAACTCCCAAAGGAGTCAAATTTTCATTTAAATATGGTTAAGGTCCCCTTTAATAGTCTCATGCGGAAAGATTTATAGACTAACCAACATAGTCTAACCCTTAGGAAATATTCACTTATTGGGACCTCAATCAACCCTCAAACCTTCACATAATACTTTATTAAAGCCTTTCATCTATGACTTCCTATCAGGACTTTTAAAACCCTTATAAACCTTCATTAACCCTTAAGCCTGCACATTAAACCTTCACTTTATAAACTTTGGTTATACCGAACTTAACACATGAAAACCCTTTATCAGTGCTATATTTCTATTATAACCCTTTTATAACAGAAATGCACTTAAAACATACCTTTCCACCTTAATACAACTTTTGCACAGATATCAATGCTTTACCTTTATCACAATCGAGGTATTGCTCTTCCGTGGGTCACATTACACACTCCTTCCACTTTCGTGATATGCGATGACACTGTCAGAACACATTATTGGCACTTTTACATTAAAAGCCTGGACCATTCATTCTATCGGAAAATATGGGAAACACAGGAATACAAAAGAAAACCCAGCCCAAACCATAAATCCGGACTTCAAACATTATAAACCCACGTTCATCATTGTCGTCGGGTCCACACTTATCAATTGAATTTCCATTTTTCTCTCCATTAAAACTCCAATAAGTGATCAAACAACTTGCATTATAACCTCTGTCGTTGATCTACCCTTAAAAGATCCGATAGTTCACCCCGATTTCGGGTAGAGAATAAGCATGGGGTTTAACTGCCTAATGAAGCGGTTTCCCTTCCCCACTTCTCTACTATGTGTCACGTTATGAATGGAATCAGAGCCAATTGGTAAAAACTACTTACGGCCCTTCCTTCCGCCTGAAATCCACTTTCCTGCCTTTGAATACTATGCTTCATCGATTATCCTCTGCACTCCTTCAACATTCGATGACCGTCGATCTATGAGATCGATGGTTCTCGTTCCTTGTTTCCTGTGCCATTGATCTGCAAGATCCAATGGTACTTAAACTTCAACAACTCACTTCTTCCCTCATCCTTTTCTTTTATGTTTTTCATTGTTTCTTCAACATTTCTCTATGGTTTTGGGTTATTTCTTTAGGGTTTTTACTTCTTCTCTTCTGTTGCTCAACTTTATCTGAGCTTAACTCCTCTGTGAATTCTTGCTTTGCTACTTCTCCTGAGCTCCACTCTAACCTTAAACTGGATTTAGATATCCCTTTATGATTCCTTTGAATCACTATGCTTCTCTGGGTGTCCTTCAGAATTTTGCCTGCAACCCCTGTTACAGAGCCTACGAATTCACATATAATTCATTCATAAATACTTGCTTCACACAATTACATAGTTAGCGAATAAACCTTTGTATATATAAGTATAAACAAATGATTACATTCGAGACTCTTTGTCTCTCACAGGCTTGATCTTCAGTATCAGTGGCCTCTCCCTTACTCTACCTGTAGGCTTACATTTATACCAGAAAAGTTCTGTTGAAGTAATTCTAGTTCAAATCCTAGATCTACTGAACTGACTCCTAAATGTCCTCTTTGTCCACTTCTAACTTTAATTAATTCCTAAGAACTCTCTCTAGTTCCTCGTGTCATGAAACTACCTTTAGAGTTATAATTAACTTCTAACTCTCTTATCATTATTAACCACTCATGTTCTCCTTTATTCGAGAGCATTTACAAACATCCTCACACATCTAATTAATTCCTATTCTAATCACTTAAAAGCCTACATATTACATTAATTTAAGACTTAGGAAACCAACTTCCTTAAAATACATGACCCTCCTATGTCTACTAAAATACAATGACTTTCCTTGGGTTGAATGCTCCTGCGTCAAAGTCCCAAGGTAGAAAATATTCATGATCTCCTAATCATGTGCCTTCATGTGTTGATAGAAAACCTCCAGGGTCCCAAACTTTAGTTTGTAGCTACCCAAATGTCTTGCACCTTTGCTGCTACTGTATTTCTGCTATCTTCTGTTTCATCTTCCTCTCCTTGTCAATCAGGTTCAAATTCTGATTGATCATGTTTCCTACTACTATCATTTTCCTCCATATGGACTGCTTCATCATGAACTGCCATAACTCTTCAATCTCCACCTCTAGCATATCTTTGGTCCGGTCCATATTCTTCCATTCATTGTTACCTATTTCTCTCTGCTTTAGGTTGTTGCTACTGTCCACTAACTCTTCAAATTACTATTGGTTATTATCACTTTGTAGTTGCTAGTTTACTTTTTCTTCTACTTTTTCTCTTGCTACCATTGTAGACATTACCTCCACCCAAACTTCCTGAATATCTTTAAGGATATCTCCCTCTGCAACATCTAATTTCTGCATTGAATTCTAACTTTCCAGCATTCTCCCCAACAATTGAGCATCTATGTTCCATGGATTAAATTCTTCCACAGAATCCTCTTCTTTCATCTTTATTTGGCTACTCATCTATGCCAAATTTCCTTTAGCACCTACAACAAAACCTGCACTCACAAAACACTTGTTAAAATAAAAAACATAAGGCTTTGTGCCTTATCTTCCTTTGGCAACAATTTGGTTTTCTGCTCTATTTCTTCCTCCTTTGTCAGCACATTAGTATGATGTTTTGAATTCTCAAAAGAATCCATGAGACTACCAACTAGTCTCTCTTCCACACCATCTGTTCTAATGATGTCTTTCTATCCCTGTTCACTGTAGTGAACTTCTTCTTTTGCAGTGTCAATTCGCTAAAATTTCCTTATCATCTCCTTTTTCTTATGCTTGTCATTCAGGACAAATTTTTTGTCTTCCTTTTTCAGCAATCTATCTTGGTTATATATCTTTTGTTTTTCCAACTCCCTTCTTTGAAAATCTAATTTTCTATATAACTCAATAATTTCAATTGGAGTAGAATTTGAAAATTTCACACAATTTTCCATACCTTCCTTTGTTATTGATAAATCATCAGATGTCCTTTTTTCCTTTGCTAATTCTTTTGCATAGACTTCCTCTTCCTTAACATCTTTCAATACATGTCCTTCTTGTTCAGTACATTTTTCCTTGTTGTCTCTCTGTAACTCTTCTCCTAGAGTTATCCTTGTCTCATCATCTTCATTAATATTCCCCTGCATTTGTTTTTCATAAATAACATTAATCAAACTCATTTAATTACCTTTCTGAGACAATATTTCTTCATTCTTCATCAGAATAAGATCTTAATTTCTCATCTCTATGACAGTTTCTATAGACTCATCCATAGACTTTTTCTTCTATATGCAATCAAACTATTCTTCTTCTAAGAATTTTTCTTTGTCACCTTTTACTCCTAGATCTTCATCTACTCTGAAGATATCTTCAAAAGGTTACTTTCTCCTACAATACCTGCCATCATACACAAACTATCAATTTTAGAAACATAAGACCTTGTGGCCTCACTTGATGCTTCAGTCATCATATCTCTTTGATGTTCCAATTTCTCTTTATGACTCAGAAATTCTTCGATGGTCTCCTCTTCAATCTCCTCAAGCCCTTCACTTGGTTGCTTAATATCTTTCCCCAACTGTATATGAGACCTATCTATCTCATCTTCTTCCATAACAGAATTTAGATTCTGCTTGTGTTCTTCCTCCTTTATGACAATATCAGCAAATTGTACTTCTTTACATGTTTCACCTACAAACATACAAAAATTTTCAGATTTAAAACCATGTGACTCTTTGGCCTCACTTGAAGTTTCAGTCTTCAAGTCTTCATCTTCCCTCAGAACTTCACCTATTCTGCTTCACAAATGGACACTTCCATTTTCATTTCCAACTCAGCTTCTTTGAGTTCTTCTATCAGCCACCTTACTTGCCTCTGTTGTAGCCTTCTCTGTAACTTATGCCACTTCACTGGCTTCTTCCTCAAGATCCAACCTAGTTTCTGTCTTTCCTCAAGTATTCTCCTTAATGCATCGAGTTGTTCTTTTAACTCTATAGTCTCCTTGTCAATTTCCTCTTGACTCATCCTCTTGCCATTTGCCTTGGCATTCTCTTTCCTCATCTTTCTTCTATTGTGGTCTTCCTCGGGACCTCTACTATGACTATCAATAGCCATCTTCTTTTTTCCATATCTTCATGAGCTCCTCACTCACTCACTATGAGCTGCATTAAAGCCTCTGCAACAACAAGTCCTCC
Source organism: Pinus tabuliformis (assembly GCA_031772625.1). Classification (NCBI taxonomy): domain Eukaryota; kingdom Viridiplantae; phylum Streptophyta; class Pinopsida; order Pinales; family Pinaceae; genus Pinus; species Pinus tabuliformis. The sequence goes on along the minus strand of CM062812.1, from coordinate 406,127,727 downwards.
TTCTTGCAACTTACCTCACCAAGCTTTCCTTTGTACTTGGTCTTTTGGCAAGCCCTTGGTTCTTTATCTCTGGAACCTCCATTGAGCACCTCTCTCTGCTCCTTCTAAGCTTCAACTCATCTAAATTTCTCAAGAACACAACTGTCCTTCAATCATAATGAAATACTTGGTTCTGACCACCTCTTCTTTCACTTAAAAAGTCTTACCAGCTTCCTTCATTACCTTAGCAATTTTACCCACATCCTCTCTGAAATTTCCTTTGTGATCTGCAACAATCCCTTTGCAGTAACAAGTCTCCTTCTTGCTACATATGCCTCACTAAGCTTCTCTCCTTTGAGCCCAGTTTTTTAGCATCTCTCTGGTTCTTTCCTTTGGAACCAATTGAGCACTCCTTGCTCTAGATTGCTGCAACCTTCTCACCTTCTTATGTTGTCACCTGAGTATCAATGTTACTCAAGCCAAAGATCATTCCCAAGCTTTCAAAAGCTTTCTTCTCAATTTCCTTTTGAGAATACTCTTATCCTCGTTGTCCAACCTTCAATTGGATTTTTCAGGTTCACATTTGAGTGAATCTCCACTTTCCTCAAGGAACAACATCACGACTTATGTTTCTACCTGTGCATTAGTGTAAAAACACACATTCTCCAATCTTCAATCAAATTAAAACAAACATGTCATCTCACCTTCAAGATCTCAGCATGATCTTGTTTCACCATTCCACCTATACCTTGAATGGATTTCCTCTGTCTCTTGCATCTGCAAGTTCTGTTACACATCACCTTTGTGTGTCTACTTTTTGTCAGATTAAAATCTAATCCTTCCTTACCTACATAAATATCTTTGACACATAACTTTGTTCTCAATTCTTTCACATAGAATTTATTTGTTCTGTTTTAACACTAGTTGTTTCAATTAAAATTTTTCTATAATACCAAATGATGCCAGGTTACCATTGCTTACACCCAAAGTATGCATGTACCATGCATAAACACATTTGTCCCAGGTATTTAACTCTAAAAGGAGTCAAATCTTCATTTAAATATGGTCAAGGTCCCCTTTAATAGTCTCATGTGGAACGATTTATAGACTAACCAACATACTCTAACCCTTAGGAAATATTCACTTATCGGGACCTCAATCAACCCTCAAACCTTCACATAAGAATTTATTAAAGCCTTTCATCTATGACTTCCTATCGGGACTTTTAAAACCCTTATAAACCTTCATTAACCCTTAAGCCCACACATTAAATCTTCACTTTATAAACTTTGGTTATACTAGATTTAACAAATGAAAACCCTTTATCGGTGCTATATTTCTATTATAACCCTTTTATAATAGAAATTCACTTAAAACATACCTTTTCGCCTTAATATGGCCTTTGCACAGATATCAATGCTTTACCTTTATCGCAATCGGGGTATCGCTCTTCCACGCGTCACATTACACACTCCTTCCACTTTCCCGATATGCGATAACATTGTTGGAACACATTATTGGCACTTTTACATTAAAAACCCGAACCATTCATTCTATCAGAAAATATGGGAAACACGGGAATACAAAGGAAAACCTGGTCCAAACCATAAAGCCGGACTTCAAACATTATAAACCTGTGTTCATAATTGTCATCGGGTCCACACTTATCCATTGCCTTTCCATTGCACTCTCCATTCAAACTCCGATCAGCGATTAAACAACTTGCATTATAACATCCACCATTGATCTACCCTTAATAGATCTGACGGTTCGTCCAGATTTCAGGTAGATAATAAGCATGGGGTTTAACTGCCCGATGAAGCAATTTCCCTTCCTAACTTCTCTGCTATATGTCGCATTATGAATGGAATCAGAGCCAATTGGTAAAAACTACTTATGTCCCTTCATTCCGCTTGAAATCCAGTTTCTTACTTTTGAATACTATTCTTCGCCGATTATCCTCCGCACTTCTTCAGTGTTCAATGACTGTTGATCTATGAGATCGATGGTTCTCATTCCTTGTCTCCTACGTCGTTGATCTGTAAGATCGAATAATACTTAAAGTTCAATGACTTGCTTCTTCCCTCATCCTTTTATTTATGTTTTTCATTGTTTCTTCAATGTTTCTCCTTGGTTTTGGGTTATTTCTTCAGGGTTTTGACTTCTGCTCTTCCACTGCTCAATTTTATCTGAGCTTAACTCCTCTGCAAATTCTCTCTTCGCTAATTCTCTAGAGCTCCACTCTAATCTTCAACTGGATTCAAAGATCCCTTTATCATTCCTCTGAATCATTCTTCTTCTCTGTGTTTCCTTCAGAATTCTGCCTACAACCCCTATTACAGAACCTACGAACTTGCATATAATTCATTCATAAATACTCACTTCACACAATTACACAGTTAGGGAATAAACCTCTGTATGTATAAGTATAAACAAATGATTACATTCAAGACTCTCTGTATCTCACAGGCCTGATCTTTAGTATCAGTGGCCTCTCCCTTACTCTGCCCATAGGCTTACATTTATACCATAAAAGTTCTGTTGAACTAATTCTGGTTCAAATCCTAGATCTACTAAACTGACTCCTAAATGTCCTCTATGTCCACTTCTAACCTCAATTAATTCCAAAGAACTCTCTCTAGTTCCTCGAATCATGAAACTATCTTTAGAGCTATAATTGACTTCTAACTCTCTTGTCATTATTAACCCCTCATGTTCTCCTTTATTCGAGAGCATTTACAAACATCCTCACACATCTAATTAATTCCTATTCTAATCACTTAAAAGCCTAAAGATTGCATTAATTTGAGACTTAGGAACCCAACTTCCTTAAAATACATGGCCCCCCTATGTCTGCTAAAGTACAATGATTTTCCTCTATAATATTTTTCTCAGCGCCAATACCATGTAGAAAATCCTATATATTCATAAGCTCATGCAATGTACTAAAGCACGGGACAATAATGTACTTCTACTTTCAACCAACGGAAGCCAATAGATCGATGAAAGCAATATGAACAAGAAGAAGATAAATCAATGGAACATAACAAAAGATGTATCTGGCGAAAGCCACTACTCAAAACCCTGCTATCTATATTTCATTTATGAGAAATATGAGTGAAGGTACAATGCTTGTTCTCACTAGAACAATTCCGTACAAGTATGCTCAACCCTCTCAACTCACAAGATATCATTTGGCAAATACTTAGCCAATTTTTCTACCCTCCAAGCCCCTATTTCCTTGCACAATTCCTAAGGTTGAATAACCCATATTAATGGGAATCCAGCGCTTCCAAAACTGCACAATCATATCTAGGCTGAGTTCCCGATTGCATGCATGATCTATACAACTCAATAAATCATACAACTAATTGTACAATGTCCATGCACTCTAGTTTCAACTAGGTCTTTCTCATAATCTACATGCATCAGTTTTGGATGAGGGAATATTCAGTTAACTAGAGTGACAGAAATTAACCATTTAAGAAACTATGCTAGGCAGAAATGCTAAATCAACATGAAACAAATGCTACTATCTAAGTTGTAGAAGTAAGAAGCATCAAACAATACTAATGTGCAAGTAAAGAGACTAAACTAAATCTGTTTTTGCATTTTTGTCCTTTTTATGCAAAATCAAGTATGAAAACTAATTGTTCTTATGGATGTGGCAAGCGGATTAAGGATGTTTGAGGATGGCTAGAAGGGTTATGAGATGGTTGGATGGTGTGGAGGACCCCTGGGAGGATTTTGGTGACTTTCTAGAGGTTTTCCATCAATTCAGCCTCAAAACATGCCGTTTCAGGAAAATGTACAGGATGTACTAGAGACCTACAGAATGATCCTACAAGAATTATAGGAAACCTACATGATATAGCCGAGAGCTAAATGTGAGGTGTTGGAGGTGATGGGAGGCTTGGGAAAGGTGTGTGATGGGTGGAATGGAGTTGTAGAAGGTCTAAGATCACTCAGAAGTCAATATCCAAGATAATAGATGCCTAGATTCGCTCAATGTGCTTGGGAGAATATCTATGAAAAATAATGGAAAACTAGTGAAGGTGATGGTGAAAACAAGGGATGGCAAAGGTGGATGAAGTGGAAGGTCACTGCTGGATATGAAGTCTTAGTCTCCTCCTAAATCACCTGCTCTACATAAAACATTTGTGCTCCCAAAAAGCTATGCAACAAAGTACATTTTCATAAACTAGAAAGGTAGAATTAATGAATCAACTGCCTATAACATGCATGAAGAAAGTTGCTGAAAGGAATGAAAGTATGAGTGAGATCTACTGCAGAAATGTAGATGAAAAATATGACAATGAAATCTACCTTTCTAAATTAACCAAATACTAAATTAAAGACAACAAACTCCAAAGCTTATAAAAGAACCAGAAATATATGCTTTTGGGGCTGCTTAAGGGTCGCTTCCTCAAGTCATGGTCCAAGAGGGAGGAAGTGAGGCCAAGAAACCTTCTAACAACCTTGTGGTGATCCTTTTTCTACTTTCTAACTTTCTACTTGAAATAAGGCACAAATGGAAGCAAACTATCAAACAACCAATCTAATCTACACTACTTGTAATGGAAATGCATCTAAAAACAAATTAACAATGAAGCTATGAATCTACACTAAACATACATGTAAAATAAAGAGGAGCCTTGGCTACTAGGGTTGGGCCCTAACCCAAGAGCTTTAGCCCTCCGAGTTAACTTAGTGCTGGCTCGAAACAAAACTCATTCTTATTACCAAAACAACAAATTACATCAATAGATTTGTCACAAGTTTTGCAACTCGAAAATACATTAGAGTTTTACAGTAAAAAATCTGAATCCTACTGAGGCCCTAGGCATCTCTACGTATACATATGAAGTCCCTAATGACTTCCTTAAAATTAGGGAGGCTCGGCTCCCAAACTCGAGATAAAATGGTGCTTTGTCTCTCACTTGCTCGACTGCCTTCTAGTCCTCATGATTTGGCTGTTTGCACTCCAAGCTGATGTGATGAATGGAGGAATATTCAAATGGAGGAGTAGTAAATGTGGAGGATTTACCTCCTACAATCCCTCTCCCTTGTCCCATTCAAGTTTTGACCTTAGTATTTGCCAAAATTCCTTGATTTTCTCCTTTAATCCTGCATTCAATGCATATTAGACCACAAAGCATAATATCCAACTCTAAGTCACCTCATAAACAAAATATAATCAAAATTATGTAATAAGTTATGAGAAAAGTTGGTTTGACTAAGCTAGGAGGTGAATGAATACCCATATAATTACCCAATGACGAGGCTCATCAATCATCCTATTGACGACTTCTATTTGGCCATCAGTGTGGGGATGGCAAACCATGGAATTAGTGAGTTTGGTATCCAACACTGACCAAATACTTGACCAAAATTCACTTACGAATATGTTGTCCCGATCAGAGACAATGGACTGTGGGATCCCAAAGTGTACCCACACTCTCCTAAAGAAGAGCTTAGAAGTGGCCTTTGCTATGATGCTCTTCTTGTAGGCCACCATAATGGCCATCATAGAGAATCTGTCGACAACCACAAAAATAGATTTGTTGCCATGCTTAGTAGAAGGAAGGCCCAACATGTAATCCATGGAAATGGATTCTCAAGATCGACTAGGAGTAGGTAGAGGAGTATATAGGCCTTTCTTCTTGATGGTTGGTTTGGAAATGGTGCAGGCAGTGAAGGATTTATGTTCATCCCAAAATCTCGATGAAGGTTCGTCCAATAAAAATACTTCTATAGTACTGCCACTATTTTCTCTAATCTGAAATGTCTAGTGACCCGATTGTAGTGCGCCTTCCAAATCATCTTGGCATGCACACTTGAAGCAACACAGATGTGTCCCACATGGCATAACAGTGCATCTTGGAGGTGAAAATTTGGAACTTTCTTACCTTCTTGGAGCATTTGCTATGTGTTGTCAAATTCTAGATTGCTCTCATAAATATTTGGCCACCTCGAAGTCTAGTGCCCATAGGAGGTGAACACAGTGATCAACACCATGACTGGTGGTCAGCTGAGGTAGTCTGTAACATTATTGGTGATGCCCTTATTATACTTAATTTTCAAATAGAATCTTTGCAAGTATGTGGATGACTGTTTCCTTCCCCAGAATGTAATGACTCCATTGATGACAAGCCTACATAATGGAATATATTTCTTTGTTGTAAGTGGGATACTTTCATACTGTTTCCGAAAGTGTCTCACTATGGTAAGCCACTGGATGCCCCTGCTGAGTAAGAAATACACCAATAACATAGTCGGAGGTGACTATCTCAATCTAAAATGTTTGTTGCAGGTCTAGTAATGTGAGCATTGGTGCAAAGCAAAGGTGATGCTTCAACTCAACAAACTCTTTCTTTTGGGTTTCAAACCAAAAAATCTTTTCTTCCGCTTTGCCCTTGGTGACTTGAATTAAAGGCCACGTGATATGAGAGAACCTCAACACAAACCTGTAGTAGAAATTGGAAAGACGTAGAAATTTGTGGAGCTCTGTTATAGTGGTTGGGGCTAGTCAATCCCGAATGACTTGTATCTTGGTTGGGTACAGATTCACACCTTGTGTAGAAAATCCTATAGCTTCACAAGCGCATGGAATGTACTGAAGCACATGACAAGAATCTACTTCTACTTTCAACCAGCGGAAGCCAATAGATCAATGAAAACAATATGAACAAGAAGAAGATAAATCAATTGCACATAACACAAGATATATATGGGGAAATCCACTGCTCAATACCCCATTATCTATATTTCATTTATCATAAATATGAGTGAAGATACAAAGCTTGTTCTCATTAGAACAATTCTGCACAAGTATGCTCAACTCTCTCAACTCACAAGCAAGCTCTTGACAATTACTTAGCCAATTCTGCTACCCTCCAAGCCCCTATTTCCTTGCACAATTCCTATGGTTGAATAACCCATAATAATGGGAATCCATTGCTTCCAAAACTACGCAATCCAATCTAGGTTGACTTCTTAATTGCATGCATGATCTATACAACTTAGTAAATCATACAACTAATAGTACACTATCCCTACACTCTAGTCTCAACTAGGTATTTCTCATATTCGACATGCATGAGTTTCTGATGAGGGAATCTTCAATTAACTAGAGTGACACTTTTGGATGCACCAGCGCACCAACTGACTGTTATCTCTCTATTAGTTCCTCAAACAGTTTGGAAATAATTTAACTAAACATAACTTAGTAAACTAAGTTATCTAATTACAACTCACAAATAATCTCATCCTGGACCCCTAAAACTAAGGGAGGACAAATACATCACTTTAGAAAGACTTCCAACTTTCAATTCCTTAACTAAGTAAATTAATTAAACCTAATTAACCATTTACAAGTTGCTATGAGAATAGAATTCTATTTTAATTCACAGTTTAAATTCAAGGGCAAATTTAAACTAGGATTTTTTATTTTTTTTCCATTTCTCAACAATCCCTCTCAACAAGAAATGGATTATCAGCTACCCCAATCTTGTCTATATCAAACTCGAATTTACATCTTGAAAATGCCTTTGTCAAAATGTCAGCATCTTGCTCCTCCATGGGAATGTACTCTAGCAACATAATCTGCCTCACTACACATTCTCTGAGGTGATAATATCAGGTATTAATATGCTTGGACTGATCATGAAAAAATGGATTTTCAGATATTTTGATACAACTCTGATTAACACAGTAAATCACAGTTGGATCCATTTGCTCACAAAACAAACCAACTAGGATCTTCCTCATCTGGATGGCATCGCATGTTGCTTGATTCACAACCATGTACTCTACCTCTATCGAACTGAGTGCAACTAATCTTTGTTTCACGTTGTACCAAGAAACTATCACTGACCCAATACTGAAGATCCCTCTTCATGTGCTCTTCTGGCGGATGGACTCCCTAACTAATCTACATCAATGAAGCCTCGAAGCTTCACTCCCTTTCTCTGTTTTTACCATAATCCATACTAAGAAGTGCCCCTGAGGTATCTCAACACATGCTTTTCCACCTTCCAATATAACTTGGTAGGCTTAACCATCGCTTGACTAAGCTAGCTAACTGCATAACACGTACCTTGTCGTGTTCACCAAGTATATGAGTGAACCCACAAGTTTCCTGTAAACTATAGCTTCCACTACTTCACCTGAAGTAGCATCCTCCTTCCTCCAATTACCTTTTAGAGGAGTCTCCATGGGTTTGTTGCTCTCCATGTAGAATTTCCTGAGTATCTCGTTGTCATACTTGTCCTGAAACACAAATAACTCCCCATCACCCTACCATACCTCCATGCCATGAAAGTAATGCACGAGTCCTATGTCCATCTCAAAGTCTCTTGCAAGGTACTACTTGCAAGACTTGATCAGCTAAGCAATACCTACCAGTATGAGAACATCAACATAAAGTACAATGATCAACAGTTTACCTTCCACCACTATGTGGTATAGGTTCACATCTGCTTCACTCTTCGTGAAGCCCAACTTGGTTAAGTAGCTATCTATCCTGGTGTACCAAGCACGAGGTTCTTGCCTCAACCCATACAATGCTCTATTGAGCCGACACACATGTGAATCATGGTCAAAGGTCTCAAAACCTTTAGGTTGCTCTATGTACACCTCTTCATCAATCATGCCATTAAGGAAGGCTGTTTTTACATCCATCTGATGTATCTTCCAACCCATCTGGGTTGATAGTGCTAATACAGATCTGATCAATGAGTACCTCGCAACAGGAGAAAAGGTCTCATCATAGTCAATCCCCTCTACCTGTGAAAAGACACGGGCCACAAATATAGCCTTATGCTTCTCCACACTACCATCTATATCTTGCCTTACCTTGTAAAGACAACGTTATCTCCCCACTAGCTTGTCCTCTCTCTTAAGACCACATCCAAAATACTGTTACAAACTATGGAGTCATATTCCCCCACCATGGCATCAACCCAAATTGGCTGCTACACTTCTTCCTTAAAGGAAGATGGCTCTGTCACAACACACTTTCCCAGAAGAGTTATGTATCTAGTGTACCTCTCAAGTGACCTCTACCTGCGTTGAGAAGTCGATACTCCCACATTCTCCCATGCATCATCCAACAATTTTTCAACCTCTTTGGTGCACTTTCTTCCCTCTCTAGAAGACTCTACATGAGTGGATGTCTCCACTCCCAGATCATCTACATGTGGCTGTTCCACATCAATCTAAGGCTCCTCAACCTTAGGATCTAAAAGCTCTTCATCCACATGTAGCTAAAGCTCCCTCTCAAGGGAAACTTGCACGGCCTTCTCCTCATCGAATCTGACATCCCTGTGAACCATTATCATCCTATTAGTTAGCAACTACACTCGATAGTTGTGAAGTGTATCAATGTACCCCACAAATATCCATAACTTTCCTGTTGGCTCAAAATTTTTCCATGCATCTTTGGTCACATGGAAATATATCGATGACCCAAAAATCCTAAAGTGAACAACATCTGGCCTCTTAGCAGAATAAGCCTCCTCTGGTGTCTTCATCTCAAGTATCTGAGGTGGCCTACGGTTCTGAACATAAAACACTGTGTTGCATGCCTTAGCCCACAAGTATAGTGGTAGGTCCTGATCATTCAACATCACCCTCATTGCCCCTACTATGCTTCTCTTCTTTCTCTCGGCCACCTCATTCCGCTAAGGGTTATGGGGTGCACCAACTCTCGTTTAATCCCTTCCGCTAGATATAAGTTATTAAACGCATTTGAGACATACTCACCACTGTTATCACTCCCTAGAGATTTAAACTTCTTTCCCAATTCTTTCTCCACCAATTCTTTAAACTCACAAAATTTGTGAAAGTTTGATCCTTTTTTTGCACGAAAAATATCCAGCATTTTCGAGAAAAATCATCAACAATTATAACATAATACCTATGTTTGGCCATGGATGTTGTTGAGAATGATCCACACACATCTAAATGAACTCCCTCTAGAATAGCCTATGCTTGACTATCTCTGTCGTGAAAGGAAGACTTGGTGCATTTTCCCAAAGTACACCCCTTGCATGTATCAACTTGCTTAAGCATACCTTTGGGAAGATCAGTAGATATCTGCTACAATATCTTCAAAGCCCCATGATGCAAGTGGGCCAATCACCTATGCCACAACTTTCCACTGTCTCGGCTTTGCACCCTTTCTGCTTTTGTTCTTAAAAAAGCACACTCCTCTACCTCCAAGATATAGAGATTCTTCGCCTGAATCCATATCTTCTTTACTTGAGGCGTGGTTATGTGTCAAAGGAATGCCTTTCCTTTTGAGAATATCACATCATAGCCTCTATCCTCAAGCATGGAAATGGATACCAAGTTCTTCTTTATCCCAGGCACATACATAACATTCTTCAATGTGAGTGCAGCCCCATGCTCCCTCTCAAAAGTAATCATGCCCAATCCAATAACACTATACTTCTCGTCATCACCCATCTCGATATGCATCTGGAGATCTTTCTCCTCTAGGTCACTGAATAACTCTTTGTTTCTAGTCATGTGGAATGAAGACCCACTGTCTAAGTACCATACACTTCCCATCATTGATGACACCATGCATGCAATGAGGGAAAATCCCAATTCGAATTGAGAGGCCAAATCCTCACCCGTTGCTCCTCCTGAGGACTTCTTCTTGCACTTCTTGAGTGGACAATTTGTAGCAACATGGTCCAACACATGACAATGAAATAACTTAACTTTCATCATGTCTTTCTTTCTACATCCATGATAAGAATCTAATTCGGAATGGGAAGTTTCCCTTCCACCTTTTTCACCTTAATCACTAAGGCACAGTTCTCTTCATCATCAATCTTTGATGAAGAGTCATCCCTGGTGTTTCTCCTAATATCCTCTTGCGTCAAATCTGACCATAGTAATTCATAATCTGGGAGGTTCTCCCAACCATTGACAGAGTCTTGATAACTATGAAAACTCTTTGGGGGTCCTAGAAGAGCAAGACTCACCATATCATCCTCGAAAACTGTGATTCCAGCACTTCCAAGTTCATCATGACACTGAGTGAACTCGGTCAAGTATTTTGGAATCATATTGCCTTTCTCCATTTTGATTTTTTTGAAGTTTGTCCTTCAGGACCAATTTCCTTTGGTCACTTTTTTTCTAGTACAATTCAACCAATGCTTTCCACATAGCATACAAAGTTTCCTTTCCATGGAGACTCAAGACAATGTGGTCTCAAATTCCATCAAGGATTATCTGCCTCACCTTCGCCACACACTTCTTCCATTCAGCCAAATTTTTTGCATATGATGCTACTAGATTAGGAATTTCTTGATGAACGAATTCCTGCAAGCCATTATCCTCTAGCACATACTCCATTTTTCCCTCCAAGCTATAAAATTTGAGCTTCCTTCGAAGGCATACTTGAGTCGCAAACCATAGAACACCATTTGTCAATCCTAAAGTATGTATTAAAAATTTGAATTGCACCTGTAACCCAAAACTAAAAACTTCAAAATCTCCTCTATAATATTTTTCTCAGCGCCAATACCATGTAGAAAATCCTATATATTCACAAGCTCATGCAATGTACTAAAGCACGGGACAATAATGTACTTCTACTTTCAACCAACGGAAGCCAATAGATCGATGAAAGCAATATGAACAAGAAGAAGATAAATCAATGGAACATAACAAAAGATGTATCTGGCGAAAGCCACTACTCAAAACCCTGCTATCTATATTTCATTTATGAGAAATATGAGTGAAGGTACAATGCTTTTTCTCACTAGAACAATTCCATACAAGTATGCTCAACCCTCTCAGCTCACAAGATATCACTTGGAAAATACTTAGCCAATTTTTCTACCCTCCAAGCCCCTATTTCCTTGCACAATTCCTAAGGTTGAATAACCCATATTAATGGGAATCCAGCGCTTCCAAAACTGCACAATCATATCTAGGCTGAGTTCCTGATTGCATGCATGATCTATACAACTCAATAAATCATACAACTAATAGTACAATGTCCATGCACTCTAGTTTCAACTAGGTCTTTCTCATAATCTACATGCATCAGTTTTGGATGAGGGAATATTCAGTTAACTAGAGTGACACTTGTGGATGCACTAGTGCACACATTGACTGTTAACTCTCTATTAGTTTCTCAAATAATTTGGAACTAATTTAACTGAACATAACCTAGTAAACTAAGTTATCTAGTTACAACTCACAATTAAACTCATCCTGGACCCATAAAACTTAGGGAGAACATATACATGACTTCAGAAAGACTTCCAACTCAAAATTCCTAAGCTAATTAATTTAATTAAACTTAATTAATTATTTACAAGTTTAATTATTTTATTTTAATTCATAGTTTAAATTCAAGGACAAATTTAAACTCGAATTTCTTGTTGCCATTTTTCAACACCTTGCTCACCAATTATGTACCAAAGATATTGAGCCTGTGTCATGCCAAAAGTGTATTTCTCCAAATTGGTACACAACTTGTGTTGTCGTAGGGTTTGAAGGACCTATCGAATATGGTGGAGGTGCTATTCCCAACTCTAGTTGAAGATCAAGATGTTCTCTACATACACCACCATGAATGCATTGGTGAATGGTCACAAAATGTCATCCATCAGTCTCATTAGGGTTGTGGGGGAATTTGTAACCACAAAAGGCATGACCAACCATTCAAAAAGGTCGATTTGAAGGCAGTCTTCCACACATTGGAGGGTTCGATAGGCACTTGGTGATAACTAGACTTCAAGTCAATATTGTTGAAATATTTGGCCCCCTTGGGCTGGTCCAGAAGGTCATCAATCCGTGGGATTGGGTACCTATTCCAAACAGTGATCTCGTTCAGTGCCCAATAGTCAATACAGTGTCTCCTGGTCCCATCGTTCTTCTATACCAATACAATTGGGTGTGATGAGCTTGGTATGATGTGCCCTTTCTGTAAGAGCTCTTGAATGATCCTCTTGATCTCATCATTCTCTAGAACAGAGCATCGATAGATTGGTCCATTGGGGAGTAGTGCGCCCGAGGTCAGATGATGTTGTGCTTGACCTAAAAGTGCATAGGCAACCCTGTAGATGAGGCAAAAATGTCCCTATACTCCTCCACGACCTTGTCCATCTACTGTTGCTATGGAGAGGAGCCCTGTTTGCAAGCTGTGGCCACAACCTTCTTCTTATCTTGAGGGAGAATCATAAGGAAAACAAATTTCCTCATTTAGGAAATGATCTTACTACATTTCTTTGCAATGATTAAAGAGATGGTGGTGTAGGAATTTATAGGGTAAGTTGCTCAGAGAAAACACCAAAGGACACTGCACACACACAGATCACAGATCAATACACTAGTATTTTGACGTGGTTAAAACCCTCAAAGAGGGAAATAGTCCACGGCCTGAGCCAACGCAGCCACTTCAGGCAATATATTAATAAAAATAATGAAAATTTACATAAGCTTCTCTCATGAACGGTTAACCTACAAATGACCCTCCATGATCTTTAAATAGAGATCATGGACCAATCAGGTGTTAAGCCACGGATCAAGTGTCGGTAATACCGAGGAGAGAATAAACCGTCGGATCACTACATATCATGACCGTCAGATTGTAAGTTACAAAATGTACATAGTAAAGAAACACACTTTACCTAACTCTATACTAGACCAAGTTATACTTAACTATTTCCTATGTGTCGGAATATCATAACAGGTGGTAGGCAGGGCTACCTCCAGTATCCTTTACAACTTATTGCCCAAAGTAATAATCATAGCGCAAGGTCTATACTCATATACATCGTGTCTCTTCAACAAGTATGGTTGTCCTAATAGTACATCACAAACTTCAAGATGAGAAACATTGCACAATACCTCATCCGTGAAGGTCTTGATGTTGTAGGGAAGGCAGCACTGCTAGTTGACATGGAGATCTCATCCTTGGTGAAGCCACCCGACGGTGTACGGCTTCAGATGTGTTGTTTTCAGTAGGTCCATCTACTTCATGACCTCTACTGAAATGAGGTTCTTTTGGATCCCACTGTTGATAATGAACTACAGAGGTTAACCTTTCACCCACATCTATGAGTGGAAGAGGCATTCCCCCTCCTCTAGATCATCAAGCTCATTCTTTTAGATTTTAATGGTTGCCACGGTGGCACTAGGCTTCACATCAATGATCTTCTTCCCTTTGTCATTCCCCTTGTCAGGTTCTTACTCAAAGTCGGAACATGCGTTTGATTCAGAAGCCTTCAGATCGGGCACCAATGATTTCTTGGTCTGGCACTCACTTGTGTTGTGACTGAAGCTCTTATGGAACTCACACCATTTTCCCATTTCCTTCTTTATCTTCGTGGTGTTGATATTTTCTTGCGGCTTTAGCGAGTTTTCCTGGACCACCCTGCCTTGGCTTTGGCATTTGCTTTATGGTTTGGGGACGCCTTTTCCTTTCTTTGGATTCACAAATCCAAAGTCTCACTTCTTCTGTTTAAACTTCTGCTCAATCTTGACAGCATATCGGTATGTCATGCCGAGTGAGGAGATGTCTAGGAACTCCATATCATCCTAGATGTACTTTTGTAGACAACCATGGCACTTGAGTACCAAATTCCGCTCAAAATACTTGATACCCAACTTAGTGCAGAGGGTATGGAAAATATTTGTGAACTTCGGCACATCTTGGTCCCTTCCGTGCCGTAGCATGGTCCAATTTATGTATTTATATTCATAGCTCCCGACAGGGTAATATTTTTCCTTGATGGTGTCTCGGAAAGAATCCCAAGTGGGTGCAGCTGAAAACAATTAGGATTCCCTCTCGTCCTTTTGTTCATAGTAGGTTTCCCACCAGTCCTTGGCATGTGAGGCAGCTTTTAGAAGTGCAAAAGTAATCTTTTCCCGATTGGAAAAATCATGAACTGAGAAATATCCTTCCAGCAGATTCAACCATTTATATACGATGTCTACATCTATTTGACCCTCAAATATGTGAATATCAAAGTTAAATTGTACCTTAAAAGGAGTGGTACCTCCAGTGTGGTTGATAGATGAAGATGTGTTGCCAATGGGTAGTCATCGAAGGATCTGGGCAAAGTTATCCATCATCGCATTCCACTACTCGAGGACTTTCTAAAGCAATATTTTGAAAGGATCTCTTTCCCCCTCATCATTCTTTTCTTCTTCCATGGGAGTCTGTTGAGGTTTGTGGCTACTCTTGCAAAGGTTCAACCAGATCGAGCCCTAACTCCTTATACTCTGACCTCTTTAGGGTCATGAAAAGAAAAACAAAGAAAGAGCATACCACTCTAATACCATTGGTCCCAACTTAAATAGGAACACAAAAAAATATAGATATAACCATAAATACAAAAATTCAGTAGAAATAACACTTCATTTCATTAATATCAACATACTGAAATATGCTTACAAATAGAATGGAAATAAACTTGTTCAGGTGATGGGAACTTATCTTTGAGAAGGGATGTGGTGCCTACATACCTCTAAGATATGTTACAATGAGTCTCCAAGGCCTATTTATTATTGAGAAATAATGGAAAACCCTAAACATCCATAAAACTAACCCTAGGAGATGAAGTGCAAAAACTGTGGGCCCTGTTTGGGTAAATTGGTACATTAATTTCTCAGGTCATAACTTTTGCATACGATCTCTGTGTGGCTATCATAATACCACATTTCGAAGATCTCAAAGAGTAGGCCGAAAGAAACTAGCAAACCCATTTGGAACTTTTCCAATCTCTATGTTTTCCCTAAAAACATCATTTAGGGCCTCAAAATGGCTTCTAAAGTTCAGGACCCAAAAAAGCTACCAAAGATAGTAAATTATGCTACAGTGAAGGAAACTGAAAAACTAAAAGAGCTAGTGTTGGGGGTCTAAGTGGAATAGTAGGGTGGCCACCAATATCCACCTAGATCATTACTGTATCTTTATAACACAACTCATTATAGTGTTTACAATAAAAACTACATATACTTATGCACATTTGCATCAAACAACAAACAAACATATTGTTTATGGAGCTTTATAAATCCAATTCGATACAGTATTCACAATAATATACACATACATACATATGCATATTTGCTTTAACCAACAAATAAAAGGATACAATGCATGCATCAACAACAAGGGAATCTAGAGGTTCACACCTCCACACTCAAGGTAATACTAGGATTCACCTTCATCCATGGAAGTCCAAAATCCATTACCAAAGTCAAACTTGCATCCAACGTCTAGCACTATGTTCCTTGTGCTGCCTATTCTCTTAGTGAATAGTTACCGGCTCATTGTTCCAGGGCAAACTCCCAATGTGCCTATAATTCCATCTGACAATGCCAATGACCAAAAAAAAATCATTCCTCATCCTTCCCTTCTTTGCTACAGAGTCCCATGGAAAATCCAATCATCCCCTTTTGTACAGTCACTCACATTCCATGTTCACTAGCATCCCCTTATCTGCTACACAGTCCCTCGGCAATCCATCCCTTAGTAAGGTTTCCCCACATCAAAAGGTCCAAAACCCAAGGCATATCCCTACCTCAAAACCATCATATCAATCATATGCTCATGGAAATCAATGGAGACTAATGGGTACCAGTGTCCCACAATGGCCATGCTCCTGAATTATTTACCAACATATTGTTGCATGGACAATTCCTTTCTTACTATTGCTGTTAATTCTTGCAGTCAGTTTCAACCCCCAAATTAGGCATTTCCCTACTTTCCTATACCAAGCACATAATTCCCATTAGAGTAAAAAGGAATTGAAGAAAATTTAAATTATACCTCATCGGTAGCTCATCAATAAGGTACACTTGCAATTCTATTTACTTCCTCTACAACAAGTCAAACTAGTTGTTGAACCAATTCATAATGTATAAACATATCACATTCAGTTATCTCAAAATGAAACCATCATATATCAAAATCATAGACTATGCAGATAATTGAAAAATGGAATGAAGTATTTATACTTATCTTTAAAATGATTATTTTACTTTTGCCTTTTTCCTTTTTCTTTTCCATAAACACACTGAATTGGTTACCAAATGCAGCAAGCACCCAGTCCTTCTCTCCTCTTTGACCATGTGCACACACTGGATCAGTTTCTAGCTTAGGAAGCTCCTAATGCCTTCTCTTATACCCCAACAAGCACCCAATGCCTTCTCTTCTCTTCAAAGCAACAGGAGAATTCAAAGACTATACAACCTCCTCCATCAATAACAATAACAAGGGTGTACAAAGACTAAACTGCCTCTACCCTCAATATTAGCAACAATGGCATCCAGAGACTAAATCACCTCTACCCTCAATATCAACAACAAGGGAATCCAAAGACTAAACTGCCTCTACCCTCATTATCAACAACAACAACATCTAGAGACTAAACTACCTCTAACCTCAATATCAACAACAAGGGCCATGACAGTCCCACAACTTCATGTCCCATCACCTTGTACAACACATACACATACACAGTGTACAACACAACACATACACCTACACCCGATGTACAACACAACACATATATTGTACAACACATATACATACACATAGTACAATACAACAAATACACATGTCATGATACAATGACTACACAATAGTCATGACACAATACCACATGTATACAACAAAACATTTACACAATAGTAGTACTACACATCCAGAGACCACACTATCTCTTCTAGGAAACCTTACCTCTAGTGTCCTTTCCATGCCTTATTGCATGCATGCACAACCCAAGTCTCGGGTCTTTGGCTATTTCCACTATCCATGCTTGTCCAAACATGCCGTAGATCACATTTCTTTCATTCAGTTGATGTATCCTTCAACATCGCTTGTACATAACAAAAACATAAGCATATTTATAAGTGTTGGTGACGAGATTTGCATATTTTTACCCACCGTTTTTACCCTATTCTTTTATCCATTTCACGCCAGTAGTGGTTAATCAATATCTTACATTACACAGGTATACCTCTCGTCATGTCTCTATGGATTATTGGTTAATGAAGTATAGTCGTAAGGGATTATTACCAAAGTGGCATGCTAATTTAGTTATTTCTGCAGATTTAAAGGGAGAATGACTAGTACAATGATCAAATGAACAATGCTATCAAACTAGCAATGTTATTCTTGAATGTTGGATGCAACAGTGAATCAACTCTTCGATTGATACACTGCTATATTTTAACATTATGTTTCATTCTGAAAACCACCGTGTAATTAAGGGCAGACAGTGTCGTAATTCTAGGAGTTGTATCATTGACAATTTGTATAAAGTAGAGTTGTGGGATGTGAAAGCCAACACTATTAAGAGGCGTTAATTTTGCAAGAGAATACTATAACTCTGAGTCTATAACAACGTAGTTGTAATATTTCTTTTATTAATGATAAATTGATCTTTTGAGCATATCGTGATTCTTTGATTCCGCTACAACCATGACCAGGGAGTTGGGCCCACTTTCCTAACCAGGTGTTGTTGGATTAGATGTATGTTAGGTTTATTTCTGTAATTTTATTATTGCTATGAATGTTTATCAGTGTGTTGCTATGATTTCTTACTTCTGTTACTTCGATTTGTTGTTACAATTATTATTTGATGTTACTCTTACTTGTTGTTACAGTGTTTCTTGTGGTTACACATTGATGAATTTATAGTTAATGTTCATTGTTGGGTAGGGAAACTATCGCCAGCACATACACTGCACGATAGCCTTGAAACAAATGGTATAACCCCAGGTTGACAATTAAATGTGGTTTTGGTGAATTGCATGATTCATACTTGGACACCAACAATAAGCACATAATATCAAATCATATCCACATGATACTGATATCATAAGTCTTCCATGGATACCCTTCCCACGTGATTCCTTATAGAACTAGGAACCTGGCCATGCCATTCACTTGCATAAAGAAAATATTAGCATAATCATGATCACAACACAATTACAAGTGTTCACAAGGTCAAGGTTGAGAGAACTCACTTTATCCATGCAACTCGTGCATGCCATTGAGAAAAATAGTTCCCAACATAGCTAAAGCATCTGATGCCTCAAATTCATTTACTTTACTTTTCTTGTTATCCTTCTCATTATTTTGCTACCATTGTCCATTTAACTCAATGGACCCAGCCAGCCCAACCGACTGTCACATTATTGCCTTCGACTGCCCTTTACTCATCCACTAGGCTTCTCCTAGGTCTTACATTACCTATTCAGTTTCATTCATCTCTCCCCAAGCTCCATTAACTTTCCTCTTTCTCTAATCCATTCCCAAGACCCTCAACACATAAAAGGCAAGAACAAGAAGAAAACCAAACAACAATACAACACCACAAACAAAGTGGCATGGTCATGCACCAGACATCAAAACTACAAATGAAGTGAAAAAAAATCACAAAATACTGAAAGCATAAAACTAGCAATAGACATCATGAATCAACCCGAGGATTCCCACTGCTTCCAAAGGAAATCTCAACCTAATCCTTTTTTAAGATGTGCAGTAGTCTCTTTGTCATGCAATTTCATGCATCCTACTTCCATAAAAACACAACTGTCAGTGCATAAATAAATATAACAATATATCAGTTACCTTACCTTGTTGTACCAAGAATGTCGTCTTGCAACTAAACATATCATCTTTCAAGGGATTCCAATTCCCTTGACGAATCCATCCATAACTAGAAATAAGTTGTTATGCTTGCATTTCATCAATCATCTACCATGTAGCTTCCTCGGCCCAAAAGGGCTTCCACACACTTTAACTTTCTCTATCACTTGGTCTTGGAGCATGAGCTCCTTCTGCTGCAATATAACTTGAGGCTATTCCTGGAAATATATCCCTAGTTCCACTTCCACCTCAATGATGGTTACATGGTGACCCACCTTCCTCTTATCAACCACTACATAGATTTGGGGAATGCTCTAACCTACATCCCTATATGTCCGCGCCTCTTGCACACTATAGATTTGAGGCCTACCATGAATTCACTCTGCACTCTGATATAAAGGGAAATCCTTCCTGTGATGATATCCATCGCAGGTTCAATACGATAATGGTTCTATGTCTTCTGACATCAAACTCATCCCAAATTAGCTCCTCATCCCCGATGCCTCTAACACACTTAAAACCTTCCCACCAAATGTCTGCTTTTCCTGAGCTCTGGTAAGCCTTCCCTATGTCTCAATCAACCTGTCACTGGATTTCTTCCAACTTCTGATCTCTACCCTTAGACTCCTGAGTGTATCGACAAGATCATGAGAATACTTTTCCCCTTGCTTCTCAATTGACCTTTCTCATTCCATAGATTTCACATCATGCCTATAAGGGGATTCATGTGAACCGTAATCCAATATTATTTTCTTTATCCATGTTCTTTTATTTCGCACAAACATACCATGTTACATAAAATAAATAAATGAAAAAATCAAACTCATACCCTAATGTATCTCAAGGGAGGCTATCACATCTACATGGTTCAGTCCAGATTAGTACGACACAATATCAGAAGTGTATTGACTCATACATGAATATCATAACCATATCCATCTGCACAAGCTAATCTAGATTAGCATGATACATAATAATACAAGACTCAATTGTAATAATAATAATCAACATGCATATGACCACAATGCATATAACAACAAGTTAACTATCATGTGTGACTAACCGATGTACGTGCATATAACCATAATAATTAACTAGCATCTATCATGCATGTAACCACAACAACAATAGAATGACATGAATTCATATAACCAAAATGCATTTAACAACCATTAACCTTCATACCTACTTTCCAAACATAAAAACCTCTATGATGATCACCTTTTACCCTGAGGTCTAGTGTTGCAACCTTGCTCTGATACCAATCTGTAACATGCCCCTACCCCCATTTACACACCTTTACATGAAATTTAAGTAAATTTGAAACAAAGTGATACTATGACATGACCCAAACTCTAGGTTTTGGTTATAGAAGTGAGGCCTACAAACTAACAACTTACTAATATCCCTCAGGAGCACTAAATCACCCAGAAGTCGTTCCACAACCTTTGATGACTAGATCCTAAGCTAGGATTGCTTTCTCTAACCTAAACCCTAATCACACCCACAACAAGGCATGCATGTGATTAGGAGTCTCCAACCACACTCATAAGCCTAGTTGCCAATAGTTATGACCCAAATCTTCCATTTTTGTGCATGTAGTTATGGGATCCGTGCCACCTTTTCAGCCAATCCTCTAGATACCTACCCAAAACTGCTTGAAACTTTTCAAAAGCATGATTACGATGACAACAATACTAAGAATTCAAACTTGAACAAGATCTTGACCTAGACAGGCCTAGTACACAAGGGAATTTCTTCAAACACATGGTAAACATGTAAGCTACAGGTCATGAATGCATATTTGATCATAAATCTTTGAACTTCATCTAAGAATCACCAATAAGGTCTAATTCCCTCTCAATAAGTTGCACCAACACTTGTTAGCCCATGCATTCATCAACCATTCAAATACTTATCAAATCATGAACAAGATTCATAGCTAGAGCACATCATATAACCAGGTATATAACTAGAATACTAACCATCACAAAACAACAATAGAATCTACATAATAACAAGTACAAGCACTCATAAATCATAATAGGAAAATAATTCCTATTAACATATGTAGAATTCAACCAAGTTAGGGACTTCCATGTACCACTTGGCCATAGATTGAGCTGAACCAAATATTTATTTCAGCCAATCATCCTCATGCCATATTCCAAGCATGAATGTGGGATACCATGGGATAAACCAAGAAATAATTAACGAGGGACTCCATAGGTTAGACCACCTCCACTCTCAAGCTACTATGATCTCACCTAAACTAGTCTTGAGATTAGAAAACCAAACCAAGCTTGGATGCCTCAGAATTTCTTCACCATACCTTGAGGAATTTTCCCGTCTCCACCCACCTGTTGAGGGCTTCCCAAAGAAAACCATCTCCACCCCTAACCCTTGGGAATTTTTCTTAGACCACCTCACTCGGTACCAAAACCTTTTCGAAGTCCAAAGCTCAACCAAGAATGAATCCCATCACACCATGGCTATTTAGGAAATGGCGAGGAAAGACTAAAACCATTGTCAAACAAGGAAAAACCCCATGCCAATGATAACAATTGAACCAAATAACCGAATGCATGTACCATGTGTTCACACCTTAGCTAGGAAATCACACATGCAACCTGTTATCTGCAAGATCTTCCTATTGAAGTTGTTGAGAAAACCTTCTCTTGGTTTTCCTTTGCTTGTCCTTTTCCTTCCTGTGTTTGCTTGTCCAAGTGGTTGTTCTATTTCCTTTTCTACACCTACTCCAAAGATATGAAAAATTTGTCAATTATTTCTTGGGTGCCTTTTGATTATCGAGGTCTCCATTTTATTCATTTTCCTTCATTTTCCCTCTAATTTTTTTACCATGCAAATCTATGTCTCTTCACCTTCCTTTCCTCCTATTTTCCTTATTTTCCTAAATGAATGTCAATTATTGTCTCTTTGCCTTCGCCAATTTCCATAGCCATAAATAAACCACAAGTGACCCCCAATGTGATGTTTTCCACACCATTTAGCTAGAATAAGTGTCCCATGACATTGGTCTTATCTTTATTTTGAAGACTTCGACTGAAAGATTTTGCGTGGTGTTCGACATCGACTCATGTATTCACACCACGTGAATTGTACTACAGTACCTTGAGGGTCATTATCATTATCAGCAATTCCTCTCACGCTTGCTAACAACTTACATCATTGGCTGGTAATCAGGTGATGTATTTCCATGTTTGACACTAGAACACATTTTCACATGGATTGGCTTGTACTTCGAGCGAAGATTGAATGAGTTTTGAAGACCCCGGATCTAGTTTCATCCATCCGGGCTACAATATATTCAGGAAAATAAAAAAATCAAACGTACATAATTGCTTCACAGATAATCATCCAAGCCAAAGGATGATGGCTCTACCAGAATCATCAGTCTACCATGTTGAGAATGCAACAAGATGATGGAGCTTAGTGGAAAGAAGTCACCTTCACTAAGTGGGCCCGCAAGCTATTTTTGGCGCAAAGTCTATTTTTAGACTATGTCTATTTTTAGACATATGGATCATGGTCTATGAGTTGCAGGATGTTATTTGTGGATGATTGGTCATGTTGGTAAAAATAGATGGACTTCTATTTCTAGACATATGGGTGGATTATATTTTTAGACTGCCAGGCTAAAAATAGAACAGTTGAATATTATTAGCTCATAATAATATTTGGACTATAAACATTATCTTATCCTCTTAGAGCACTTCAGTTTGAGCTACAGACATGGCACATGCAGCTGTCAGAAGGAAATACGCTTTTCTTGTGGGTCAATTGAGCTATTGCATGCAAGACTTCAATTAGAACCCATGTGGTTGAGTTTGGTGGAGTTGATTGTGGAGTTGATGGAGTTGTGTTCAGTTTGACTTGGTTAAACTAGTTGCATTTTAGTCTAACTAAAGAATACACTAGTGATGAGTTGTGTGAATTTAATATTAATTAATTCACTAATTATTAACTCATAAAGCAACTGAAGAATACATCAGTTAACTCAGTGCATGTACAGTTCAGTGGAGACAGGTGTTAGAGGTTGAGATTGCTATCAGTTGTGACTATAGTTATGCATGATATTTGCACATGCATGGATGGAGATTTCCCATGAGTCTTGCGTAGTATAACCAAAGGAATTTGAATTCACAGAGTGATTGATTCTCTTGGAGGATTGCGCAGTGGAGGTAGGCAAACAATGGAGGAGATTTGAGGCATCAGATCTGAGCTAGTTTGTGTGTAACAGGTGGAGATAGTACTGAGTACTTGTGAGGAGTATTCTACTATGTATTGTTACATGTTCTCAATCAATATAATATACAGATAGTGTGGGGTTTTCAGTGATATGCTTTCCCTGGGTTACATACTATGTTAATGTGCGCATGCAAGTGATGTTTCATTGTTTTTAATGCTGGTAAATTGATGATCAACATAGAGGAGGTTATGTATTGTGCATGTATTCCCCAATAGTGTATAATCGGGATAATCTCTGTGAATAAGTGTTTATTATTCAAAATTTTTACATGGTATCGGAGCAGTTGATCATCAAATCTATTATTCAGAAAGTGTTTACATTTTATTTCTTCAGGTAGAGTCTGTAATCAGGCCAGCTAGCCTCTGGATTCATCCTTCCTTTGGAAGGTGAGATATCAGGTAAAAGCCCATACAGTCAATCTCCGTACGAGAAATACTTTGTTCTCACGAATTCTAGATCAGAAGCGGTTGAGTTTTGAGCTGGTGGAATTCGAATTTGCAGCAGCGTTTTCATGGTATCAACGTGACAATGTCTTTCAATGGATTGTGATTGGAGTATGCTCTTGAGGGCATCTCAAACTATATTTCATGGAAGGACAGGATGGAGGTGGTGTTAGATGATAATGGGTTGAAGGAGTTCATAGAGGCTGAGGTCCCAAAGCCTACTGATACTGCGCAGGTTGATGCTTGGCAAAAGAAGACAGCAAAGTGTCGAAGGATTCTGTTGGAGGGTGTGAAGGATCACATTGTGTCCAGCCTGCATGGAAAGGCTTCTCCATACTTGATGTGGAAAGCGTTGACAGATCTATTCCAAAGCAAGAGTGATCAAAGGAAGCTCGTGCTCAAGGATAAACTCAGAAACATTAAATGTGAGAAGGGAAACAGTATGCCCAAGTATCTCATGGAGTTCACTCAGTGCAGGGATGAGCTGGGAAGTGTGGGGGTGACTGTCGATGATGAGGACTTGGTGAACTTGGCTCTCCTTGGTCTTGAGAAGAGTTGGCATTCCTATCAGGACTCTGTCAATGGTTGGGAGAAATTTCTAGGATGGCAGAGACTTTGGTCAGATCTTGTGCAGGAGGAGATCGAGCAGAATACCAGGGACGGATCTTCATTAAAGTGCGAAAGGCAAGAAGCAGGACATGTCCAAGGTGAGGTGCTTTCACTGTCACCAGCATAGACACTATTCCACAAATTGTCCATAGAAGAAGAAGAACAAGCAAGCTGCTGGATCTGCAGCAGGAGAGGCTCTAGCCTCGCAGTTTGAGCTTGATTTTTCATTGATCGCATGCTTGGTATCAAGTGTGATCAGATTGGTATGGTTCTTGGATAGTGGTGTATCTTTTCACATGACAGGAGATCGAGATTTGTTTTCTGATCTAGAGGAGAAAGATCTTGGAGTGCACATCGAGATGGGCGATGATGGTAGATACAGTGCGACCAGTATCGGTACCATTTCCTTTGAGAGGGAGTTTGGTAAACCCTTCGTATTTAAGGAAGTGATGCATGTTCCAGGATTGAAGAAGAATATTATCTCTGTGGCGATGTTAGAAGACAAGGGATATGATGTTGTTTTCAGCGAGGGAAAGGTTTTCCTGCGCAGTAAGACAACTGGAGAAATCCAGAAGATAGGGGTTCGAGTTAGGAACCATTATCAGTTGCATGTAGATGGTTGTGCATCAATGGAATGCAAGGCAGAAGGATTCGTGAGCCGGGATGATGGTGAGCTATGGCACAAGAGATTGGGTCACCTTCACCATGGAGCCTTGAAGATACTGCAGCAGATCACTACAGGGCTTCTTAAAGGCATTCTTGCACAGTCAGATCATTGCAAGGGGTGTACTTTGGGAAATTTTGTGAAAGCCACCTTTCACGAGAAGGATAGTCGCGCCATGACGATCCTTGAGAGAATTCACACAGACATGTGTGGACCTTTCTTGGTAGCTTTGACAACAAAGCAGATTTCTCTCGTAAGTGTTGGATCTTCTTCCTGTAGAAGAAGAGCGAGACATACTCAAAGTTCTGTGAGTTCAAAGCACTGGTCGAGAAGTAGTTGGGGAAGAAGGTGAAGGCTCCTAGGAGTGACAATGGTGGTGAATACATCTCTGGCGAGTTCAAGGATTTCTGCAGTTCAGAAGGGATTCGAAGAGAGCTCATAGCTCCCCATAACCCACAACAGAATGGCGTTGCTGAGCGGAAGATCAGAACGATCGTGGGTGCTGCACAGGCGATGTTGCATGATCAGGACCTACCCCTTCACTTGTGGGCAGAAGCATGCAATACTGCAGTATATGTGCAGAACCGTTGTCCTCACAGGATACTTGGCATGAGTACACCCGAGGAGGCTTATTCTGGTAAGAGACCTGATATTTCTCATTTGAGGATTTTTGGTTCTAACGTTTACATGCATGTGACGAAGGATGCCAGGAAGAAGCTGGAGCCGACCGCAGAGGTTGGGATATTTGTGGGGTACACTGATACACCCCACAACTATCGTGTGTATTTTCCAGACAGTGGCAAGATTGTTGTGCGACGGGATATAAAATTTCAGGAGGAGAAAGCCATGAAGTGTTCGCTTGAGAGGGAGCCACACTTGCATGCAAATGAGGAGCTATTAGTTCCTAAGGATGAGCTTCAGGACATGGATCAGCCACAGGATGAAGTTCATGGAGTGGAAGAGACCACTCATGCAGCGCCAACCATCAGAGGGCGAAAGCGCTTGACAGAAGCTGAGCGACTGGCTCAAGATGTAGAGAAGGTTGTAGGACCACCTACAGCTCAACGTAGACAGAGACAGTCACCTGATCGGTACGCTGGATACATGGCTCTTGTGAGCAAATGTGTTGTGACTGAGCCATCCTCTTTCGAGGAAGTTGTGGAGGATCCCGCATGGGTAGATGCTATCGTGGAAGAGTATTTGATTGTCAGAAACAGTGCATGGGAGATTATCCCAAGACCGGAAGGGAAATTAGTGGTGGGTTCGAGATGGATCTACAAAGTTAAGCAGGCAGCTGATGGGAGTGTGGAGAAGTAAAAGGCAAGATTTGTTGCCCGAGGCTTTTCACAGATTGAGGGGATCGATTATGAGGATACCTTTGCACCTGTCGCAAGGTATTCTTCCATACAGACAATTCTTGCTTTCTCAGTGCAAATGGGGTCACACATTCATCGGATGGATGTGGAGACTGCATTCCTCAATGGAGTCATTGAGGAGGAGGTGTACATAGAGCAGCCCAAAGGTTTTGAGATCTTCAGCAGCGAGTTGTATGTGTGCAGCCTCAAGAGAGCGATGTATGGGTTGAAGCAAGCACCATGTGCTTGGTACACAAGAATAGACAGTTATTTCACCGGACTCAGATTCTCCAAGAGTGAGGCGGATCCTAACCTATACCAGATTGTGGTGGAGGGTAAGTTGCTTATCATTGTACTTTATGTAGATGATTTGATTCTAACAGGTGATGAGTTGTTGATACTTTCATGCAATGATGATCTTGCTAAGTAGTTTGAGATGAAGGACTTGGGCCTCTTTCATTATTTCCTAGGATTGGAAATCTGGAAACGCAGTGATGGACTATTTGTTTCTCAGGGTAAGTATGCTTATGAATGGTTGCAAGCCTATTGATACTCCTCTTCCTGGAGGTTGGAGGAAGTAGGATGCTACTTCAGCTGAAGTAGTGGATGCAACTATTTGTCGACAGTTGGTGGGGTCACTTATGTATCTTGCCAATACACGACCCAATATATGCTATGCTGTTAACCAGCTTTCACAAGCTATGGTTAAGCCAACCAAGCTCTTCTGGAAGGTAGGCAAGCATGTATTGTGTTATCTTAGAGGCACATCGGGATATGGATTATGGTACAGACAGGAGGATGAGGTGAAGCTATGTGGCTTCACAAATGCAGATTGGGCAGGGAGCCCAATGGACAGAAAGAGCACATCTGGAGGGGTCTTCAGTATCGGGTCGACAGCAGTTTCTTGGTACAGCAGGAAGCAGAGATCCGTGGCACTCAGTTCAGCAGAGGCCGAGTATATGGCAGCAAGTTTGGCTGCATGCGAGGCTATATGGATGAGGAGGATCCTGATCGGGTTGTCCAATTCTTACTTGGAGCCTACTGTGATTTATTGTGATAACCAGAGTTGCATTAAACTCTTGGCTAATCCAGTATTTCATGAAAGATCTAAGCACATTGACATCAGATACCATCATATCAGAGATTGTGTGCAGTGAAGAGTCAAGTTACTTTCATACATTCCAATGAAGGATCAGGATGATGATATCTTGACGAAGGCGCTCACCAGGAGAAAATTCGAATACTAAGTGGGCCCATAGGCTATTTTTGGCGCAAAGTCTATTTTTAGACTATGTCTATTTTTAGACATATGGATCATGGTCTATGAGTTGTAGGATGCTATTTGTGGATGATTGGTCATGTTGGTAAAAATAGATGGACTTCTATTTTTAGACATATGGGCGGATTCTATTTTTAGACTGCCAGGCTAAAAATAGAACAGTCGAATATTATTAGCTCATAATAATATTTGGACTATAAACATTATCTTATCCTCTTAGAGCACTTCAGTTTGAGCTACAAATGTGGCACATGTAGCTGTCAGAAGGAAATACGCTTCTCTTGTGGGTCAGTTGAGTTGTTGCATGCAGGACTTCAGTTAGAACTCATGTGGTTGAGTTTGGTGGAGTTGATTGTGGAGTTGATGGAGTTGTGTTCAGTTTGACTTGGTTAAACTAGTTGTATTTTAGTCTAACTAAATAATACACTAGTGATGAGTTGTGTGAATTAATTATTAATTAATTCACTAAATATTAACTCATAAAGCAACTAAAGAATACATCAGTTAACTTAGTGCATGTACAGTTCAGTGGAGACAGGTGTTAGAGGTTGAGATTGCTATCAGGTTTGACTATAGTTGTGCATGACATTTGCACATGCATGGATGGATATTTCCCATGAGGCTTGCATAGTATAACCAAAGGAATTCGAATTCACGGAGTGATTGATTGTCTTGCAGGATTGCGCAGTGGAGGCAGGCAAACAGTGGAGGAGATTTGAGGCATCAGATCTGAGCTAGTTTGTGTGTAACAGGTGGAGATAGTACTGAGTACTTGTGAGGAGTATTGTACTATGTATTGTTACATGTTCTCAATCAATATAATATACAAATAGTGTGGGGTTTTCAGCGGTATGCTTTCCCCAGGTTACATACTGTGTTAATGTGCGCATGCGAGTGATGTTTCATTGTTTTTAATGCTGCTAAATTGATGATCAACGTAGAGGAGGTTATGTATTGTGCATGTATTCCGCAATAGTGTACAATTGGGATAATCTCTGTGAATAAGTGTTTATTATTCAAAATTTCTACATGGTATCAGAGCAGTTGATCATCAGATCTATTATTCAGAAAGTGTTTACATTTTATTTCTTCAGGCAAGGTCTGTAATCGGGCCAGCTAGCCTCTGGATTCATCCTTCCTTTGGAAGGTAAGATATCTAGTAAAAGCCCATACAGTCAATCTCTGTACAAGAAATACTTTGTTCTCACGAATTCTAGATCATAAGCGGTTGAGTTTTGAGCTGGTGGAATTCGAATTTGCTGCAGCGTTTTCATGGTATCAACGTGACAATGTCTTTCAATGGATTGCGATTGGAGTATGCTCTTGAGGGTAGCTCGAACTATATTTCATGGAAAGACAGGATGGAGGTGGTGTTAGATGATAATGGGATGAAGGAGTTCATAGAGGCTGAGGTCCCAAAGCCTACTGATACTGCATAGGTTGATGCTTTATAAAAGAAGGTATCAAAGTGTCGAAGGATTCTGTTGGAGGGTGTGAAGGATCACATTGTGTCTAGCCTGGATGGAAAGGCTTGTCAATACTTGATGTGGAAAGCGTTGACAGATCTATTCCAAAGAAAGAGTGATCAGAGGAAGCTGGTGCTCAAGGATAAACTCAGAAACATTAAATGCGAGAAGGGAGACATTATGCCCAAGTATCTCACAAAGTTCACTCAGTGCAGGGATGAGCTGGGAAGTGTGGGGGTGACTGTCGATGATGAGGACTTGGTGAGCTTGGCTCTCCTTGGTCTTCTGAAGAGTTGGCATTCCTATCAGGACTCTGTAAATGGTCCGGAGAAATTGCCAGGATGGGAGAGACTTTGGTCAGATCTTGTGCAGGAGGAGATCAAGCAGAATACCAGGGATGGATCTTCATCAAAGGCACCTAATGAAGAAAATTGCGCTTTGGCTGCCAAAGCAAAGAAGGGGAAGAACAAGAAAGCTTCTCATTCTGGTGTGAAAGGCAAGAAGCAGGACATGTCCAAGGTGAAGTGCTTTCACTGTCACCAGCACAGACACTATGCCACAAATTGTCCGCAGAAGAAGAAGAACAAGCAAGCTGCTGGATCTGCAGCAGGAGAGGCTGAAGCCTCGCAGTTTGAGCTTGATTTTTCATTGATCGCATGCTTGGTATCAAGTGTGATGGGATCAGTATGGTTCTTGGATAGTGGTGTGTCTTTTCACATGACAGGAGATCGAGATTTGTTTTCTGATCTAGAGGAGAAATATCTTGGAGTGCGCATCGAGATGGGCGATGATGGTAGATACAGTGCGACCAGTATCGGTACCATTTCCTTTGAGAAGGAATCTAGTAAACCCTTCATATTGAAGGAAGTGAAGAAGAATCTTATCTCTGTGGCGATGTTAGAAGACAAGGGATATGATGTTGTTTTCAGCGAGGGAAAGGCTTTCCTGCACAATAAGACAACTAGAGAAACCCGGAAGATAGGGGTTCGAGTTAGGAACCTTTATCAATTGCGTGTAGATGGTTGTGCAGCAATGTAATGCAAAGCAGAAGGATTGTTGATCCGGGATAATGGCGAGCTGTGGCACAGGAGATTAGGTCACCTTCACCATGGAGCCTTGAAGATACTGCAGTAGATCACTACAGGGCTTCCTAAAGGCATTCTTGTGCAGTCAGATCAGTGCAAGGGGTGTACTTTGGGAAAGTTTGTGAAAGCCACCTTTCACGAGAAGGATAGTCATGCCATGACAATCCTTGAGAGAATTCACACAAACATGTGTGGACCTTTCTCAGTAGCTTCGATAGCAAAGCATATTTCTCTCGTAAGTGCTGGATCTTCTTCATGTAGAAGAAGAACGAGACATACTCAAAGTTCTGTGATTTCGAAGCACTGGTCGAGAATGAGTCAGGGAAGAAGGTGAAGGCTCTTAGGAGCGATAATGGTGGTGAATAAATATTTGCCAAGTTCAAGGATTTCTGCAGTGCAAAAGGGATTCGAAAAGAGCTCATAGCTCCCTATAACCCACAGCAGAACGAGGTTGCTGAGTGGAAGAATAGAACGATCGTGGGTGCTACACGGGCGATGTTGCATGATCAGGGCCTACCCCTTCACTTGTGAGTAGAAGCATGCAATACTACAGTATATGTGCAGAACCGTTGTCCTCACAGGATACTTGGCATGAGTACACCCGCAGAGGCTTATTTTGGTAAGAGACCTGATATTTCTCATTTGAGGATTTTTGGTTCGAATGTTTACATGCATGTGATGAAGGATTCCAGGAAGAAGTTGGAGCCAACCGCATAGGTTGGGATATTTGTGAGATACACTGATACACCCCAAAACTATCGTGTGTATTTGCCAGACAATGGCAAGACTGTTGTGCAACGGGATATAAAATTTTAGGAGGAGAAATCCATGAAGTGTTTGCTTGAGAGGGAGCCACACTTGCATGTAGATGAGGAACTATTAATTCCTAAGGATGAGCTTCAGGATGTGGATCAGCCACAGGACAAAGTTCATGGAGTGGAAGAGACCACTCATGGAGCGCCAACCATCAGAGGGCGAAAGCGCTTGACAGAAGCTGAGTGACTGGCTCAAGATGTAGAGAAGGTTGTAGGACCACCTACAGCTCAACGTAGACAGAGACAGTCACCTAATCACTACACTAGATACATGGCTCTTGTGAGCAAATGTGTTGTGACTGAGCCATCCTCTTTCGAGGAAGCTGTGGAGGATCCCGCATGGGTAGATGCCATGGTGGAAGAGTATGATTCGATTGTCAGAAACGGTGCATGGGAGATTGTCCCAACACTGGAAGGGAAATCAGTGGTGGGTTTTAGATGGATCTATAAAGTTAAGCAGGCAACTGACGGGAGTGTGGAGAAGTACAAGGAAATATTTGTTGCCCGAGGCTTTTCACAGATAAAGGGGATCGATTATTAGGATACCTTTGCACCTGTCACAAGGTATTCTTCCATACAGACGATTCTTGCTCTCTTAGTGCAGATGGGGTGGCACATTCATCAAATGGATGTGAAGACTGCTTTCCTCAATGGAGTCATTGAGCAGGAGGTGTACATAGAGCAGCCCAAAGGTTTTGAGATCTTCAACACGAGTCGCATGTGTGCAGGCTCAAGAGAGTTCTGTATGGGTTGAAACAAGCACCACGTGCTTGGTACACACAGATAAGCAATTATTTCACCGGACTTGGATTCTCCAAGAGTGAGGCGGATCCTAACCTATACCAGATTGTGGTGGAGGGTAAGTTGCTTATCATTGTACTTTATGTAGATGATTTGATTCTAACAGGTGATGAGCTGTTGATACTTTCATGCAATGATGATCTTGCTAAGGAGTTTGAGATGAAGGACTTGGGCCTCTTTCATTATTTCCTGGGATTGGAAATCTGGTAGCAGAGTGATGGACTATTTGTTTCTTAGGGTAATTATGCTCAGGAATGGCTGCAAGCCTATTGATACTCCTCTTCCTGGAGGTCAGAGGAAGGAGGATGCTACTTGAGCGGAAGTAGTGGATGCCACTATTTATCGACAATTGGTGGGGTCGCTTATGTATCTAGTCAATACACGTACCGATATATGCTATGCTGTTAAGCATCTTTCACAAGCTATAGTTAAGCCAACCAAGCTCTTCTGGAAGGCAGGCAAGCATGTATTGTGTTATCTTAGAAGCACATCGGGATATGGATTGTGGTACAGACAGGAGGATGAGGTGAAGCTATGTGGCTTCACGGATGCAGATTGGGCAGGGAGCCCAACGGACAGAAAGAGCACATCTGGAGGGGTATTCAGTATCGGGTCGACAACAGTTTCTTGGTACAACAGGAAGTAGAGATCCATGGCACTCAGTTCAGTAGAGGCCGAGTATATGGCAACAAGTTTCGCTGCATGCGAGGCTATATGGATGAGGAAGATCCTGGTCAGGTTGTTCAGTTCTTACTTGGAGCCTACTGTGATTTATTGTGATAAACAGAGTTGCATTAAACTCTTGACTAATCCAGTATTTCATGATAGATCTAAGCACATTGACATCAGGTACCATCATATCAAAGATTGTGTGCAGCGGAGAGTCATGTTACTTTCATACATTCAAACAGAGGATCAGGATGCTGATATCTTGATGAAGGCGCTCACCAGGAGCAAATTCAAATACCACCGAGGCAGGATAGGGGTCACTGATAATCCATATCTTGTTGAGAGGGAGTGTTGAGAATGCAACAAGATGATGGAGCTTAGTGGAAAGAAGTCGCCTTCACTAAGTGGGCCCGCAGGCTATTTTTGGCGCAAAGTCTATTTTTAGACTATGTCTATTTTTAGACATATGGATCATGGTCTATGAGTTCTAGGATTCTATTTGTGGATGATTGGTCATGTTGGTAAAAATAGATGGAATTCTATTTTTAGACATATGGGCAGATTCTATTTTTAGACTGCCAGGCTAAAAATAGAACAGTCGAATATTATTAGCTCATAATAATATTTGGGCTATAAAAATTGTCTTATCCTCTTGGAGCACTTCAGTTTGAGCTACAAATGTGGCACATGTAGCTGTCAGAAGGAAATACACTTTTCTTATGGGTCAGTTGAGCTATTGCATGTAGGACTTCATTTAGAACTCATGTGGTTGAGTTTTGTGGAGTTGATTGTGGAGTTGATAGAGTTGTGTTCAGTTTGACTTGGTTAAACTAGTTGTATTTTAGTCTAACTAAAGAATACACTAGTGATGAGTTGTGTGAATTAATTATTAATTAATTCACTAATTATTAACTCATAAAGCAACTGAAGAATACATCAGTTAACTCAGTGCATGTACAGTTCAGTGGAGACATGTGTTAGAGGTTGAGATTGTTATCAGTTGTGACTATAGTTGTGCATGAGATTTGCACATGCATGGATGGATATTGCCCATGAGGCTTGCGTAGTATAACCAAAGGAATTCGAATTCACAGAGTGATTGATTCTCTTGCAGGATTGCGCAGTGGAGGCAGGCAAACAGTGGAGGAGATTTGAGGCATCAGATCTGAGCTAGTTTGTGTAACAGGTAGAGATAGTACTGAGTACTTGTGAGGAGTATTGTACTATGTATTGTTACATGTTCTCAATCAATATAATATACAGATAGTGTGGAGTTTTCAGCTGTATGCTTTCCCTGGGTTACATACTGTGTTAATGTGTGCATGCAAGTGATGTTTCATTGTTTTTAATGCTGCTAAATTCATGATCAACGTAGAGGAGGTTATGTATTGTGCATGTATTCCGCAATAGTGTATAATCAGGATAATCTCTGTGAATAATTGTTTATTATTCAAAATTTCTACACACCACACAGACGGTTATCTGTCCTATGTACATGAGAATGAATTTATAAAGTTGAGAATGGGAATGCCCACCTCGGCTAGATCGTGAAAATATTATGAAGATAATATATTGTATTCTATCTTATTACAGGTCACCTTCCTGTTTGAAAAACCTCGGATCCTCATGGTAAATCATTTCACCCAACATCTGAAGATTTACAGCCTCATGCTTTAGGGGGCAACTGTTATAGACATATTTGGGCATGGCAACCCCAATCACATATGTCCATAAAACCAAGGGATTCTAAGTCCCTAAAAGTGTTGTTTCATACCCTAAAGGAGCAAGGTCAGTTGATTACATCATCTCCCAGAAGTTCTCCCCGAAAAACTACTCAGAACTGGTCAAAACTGGACCATACAGACTGCTCAATGCTAAGGGTGCGATGCATCTCACCTACCACATGAAAAAAGTGCGATGCATACTGAAAATCCCTTCTATAGGGTGCGATGAGTGAGAGCAAACAAATGGCAAAGGCAGTTGGCTAGGTGGAAACCCAGAGAATCTTCTAGAAACTACCCATTTGACACTTCCCTCTTTGAATTCACCCACGGATGAGTAAGAGATCATGAATCTCCAAGTGGAACCAAGAACTATCAGAGAGAGGACACTAATCAAAATCCCAGAAGCTGACCCACACACCTACAAACATCTATATATGGATCCCTCATCCTAGAGATCCAAAAGGCTAGAATTTTGTATTTTGTAAGTGTTGTTGGTTTCTCTGTGCAACATTGTATTGTTGGGTGATATAAGCTTTTCATGCGGTGAAGAGGGCTTTCATGCTGGGAGGATGGCACTGCGTCAGACCAATGGGTTGTAATCCTCTCTTCTACTACTTTTATCAATAAAGCTATTTGAGTTTTCCTCTATATTCTTGTGTATCTCTGAATCTTGTATTGACATATGAATTTGTATGGTTAATATACATCTGATCCTATATTGTTTATGGTTATAGATCTCTATGCTTTGATGGTTTTATGTTGCATTGACTCTACAGGTGCTCTTTCGAGTGAGACAAGTAAGGAAAAAGTGGTGAAGTTCTGTCAAAGGGGAAAGGAAACAAGAAAGGAGCCAAGCAAAAGATTGAGGTTGGTACTCTCTACTTCTTTCTCATCTATCTCTCATAAAGGAAAACACGAGTGACTTTAGTTTGTTTGTTTCTAAGATAGCTACCCATCTTAGTGGGACTAGCATCTTTGAATGGACACTAGTTTTCTCGATAACAATCCCCAAGTATCCTTTGCATATCTTCAAAGTGTGCAATGACTTGTGCCTGAATGGTTAGATACTTAGGGCCAATCTAAGGGTCATTAGCAAGTAGGTTATGTGGGATGATGAGTGCCATAGGATCTAATGGCTCAGCTCTTATCATTAATGGCTCATTCTGCTCTTTTATCATCAACCTTTTTATTTATGCTGCTCTCAATTCTTCATGGTTCATCCATGAGGCCATTGCCATTAATTTAGCTCCCCTAATTTGGCATTGGGGTCCCACACATTCATGTCTGTGAGGGCCATGTTGTGTAGGTAGAACTCTGCCATCTTTGCTTAATCCTCCGAGGTGCTTTGGTCACACAAGTCCATGAATTGCATGTAGTCTTGGAAATGCATTGTGCCTCTTTGTTCTAAGGTCTTTATTTGGGATTGAAGCCATTGGTCCTTCAGATAGAGGCCATAAGATTTAGCTGGTGCTCTGCATTGTAATGCCTCTATGGATAAGTTTTCCATGTATGCCAATTAAGTCTCTTTCTCTTGCAGCTGCCTCCTTAGGATTTCATTCTCATTTTCCAGGTGGCTTCTTGTGATGGCTTCTCTATCTCTCAGAGCACTCAATTCTCTACCCATTTCCTGAGTTTGTTTTCCATATGGCCAACATCCTCAACTCCTTTGGATTTTTCTATCTACATCCACCTATGTGTTCAGACTCTTTCTTTCTCCAATTCGAAAAATAGTGGGATTGCAAATTTCTGTGGGATTATTCTGCCTCCCTCAAGTAGATTGTAGTAGGAGGCAAGACTAGGCTGGGGGTTAGTTCTTGCAGCTCTTTTGCTTCCTTCTTCACCTCTGGGTATCCTTCTATCCTTTCCTCAAGCTTTTGGGTCTCCTGTAGTTTAGACAGTGTCTCCTGTAGGACTGTCTCAGCCTCCTATAGGTTTGGTTTTGGGTCCTATAGTACTGCCTTCCCCTTGCATGTAGAAGATCTTGGAGTCCCCCTTTCATATGAGATAGGTATCCTGGAAGGAGATTCTTTCACCTTCACAGATGGTGAATCTTCAATGGTAATGGGAACTTTTGAAGAGGGCTGAGGTTTGCTTGTTTTAATTCTTCTGCTCTTCCTTGCCCTGAAATACATGGAGGTCTGTCTTTTTCTCTTCTGCTTTGGCTTGACTGGTGTACTGAGGGTAGTGAGGGCCACTGCTGCCTCTCTTTCCAAAGTCTCAGGGGACTCTTCCCCTTGCTCTGCCTTCTCTACCTCCTTTTCTCCTTCTTCTTTCTCTTTTTCTGTCTCTTCAACTTTTCCCTCCTCTGTTTCTTTTCCTTCCTCCCTAATTTCCTGCTCTGCTGTGTCACCACTGGCTGCACCGTCTCGTCCTTGTTGTTCTTCCTCCTCACTACCAGTAGGAGTGACATCATAGGTTAATGCTTTTATGTCATCCTCAACTGTCATATTTTAGAAAACTTCCCATGATATAGGGAGTGTGTGTTAAAAATGCAACAAGATGATGGAGCTTAGTGAAAAGAAGTCGCCTTCACTAAGTGGGCCCGCAGGCTATTTTTGGCGCAAAGTCTATTTTTAGACTATGTCTATTTTTAGACATATGGATCATGGTCTATGAGTTGCAGGATGCTATTTGTGGATGATTGGTCATGTTGGTAAAAATATATGGACTTCTATTTTTAGACATATGGGTAGAGTCTATTTTTAGACTGCCAGGCTAAAAATAGATCAGTCGAATATTATTAGCTCTTAATAATATTTGGACTATAAACATTATCTTATCCTCATGGAGCACTTCAGTTCAAGCTACGGATGTGGCACATGCAACTGCCAGAAGGAAATACACTTTTCTTATGGGTTAGTTGAGCTATTGCATGATGGACTTCAGTTAGAACTCAAGTGATTGAGTTTGGTGGAGTTGATTGAGGAGTTGATGGAGTTGTGTTCAGTTTGACTTAGTTGAACTAGTTGTATTTAGTCTAACTGCCAAATACACTAGTGATGAGTGATGTGAATTAATTTTTAATTAATTCACTAATTATTAACTAATAAATCAACAAAAGAATACATCAGTTAACTCAGTGCATGGACAGTTCAGTGGAGACAAGTGTTAGAGGTGGGTGAAAGAGTGAGACTGCTATCAGTTGTGACTATAGTTGTGCATGAGATTTGTACATGATTGATTGAGATTGCCAATGAGGATTGCGTAGTAGAAGCCAAGGGAAAACGAGCTTGGATCATTCCTATTCTGACATTGGATTGTGCACTAGAGGCAGGCAGACAACAGAGGATATTTGAACCTGTGACTTGATTCAGATCTGAGCTAGTTTTGTGTGTAGCAGGTGGAGATAGTACTAAGTACTTGTGAGGAGTATTGTACTATGTATTGTTACATGTTCTCTATCATTATAATATACATATAGTTGGGGGTTTTCAGCTGTATGCTTTCCCCAGTACATACTGTGTTAATGTGCGCATGCAATTGATGTTTCATTATTTTTAATTCTGCAAAATTTATGATCAACGTAGAGGAGGTTATGTATTATGCATGCATTCTGAAAATAGTGTATAATCAGGATAATCTCTGTGAATAAGTGTTATATTATTCAAAATTTTTACATGGTATCAAAGCAAGTTGATCATCAGATCTATTATTCAGAAAGTGATTACATTTTATTTCTTCAGGCAGAGTCTGTAATCGGGCCAGGTAGCCTCTGGATTCATCCTTCCTTTGGAAGGTGAGATATCTGGTAAATGCCCATACAGTCAATCTCTGTACGAGAAATACTTTGTTGCCACGAATTTTAGATCAGAAGCGGTTAAGTTTTGAGCTGGTGGAAGTCAAATTTGCAGCAGTGCTTTTCTTGGTGTTGAAGTTGAAATGTCTTTCAATGGATTGCGATTGGAGTATGCCCTTGAAGGCAGCTCGAATTATATTGCATGGAAAGACAGGATGGAGGCAATGTTAGATGAAAATGGGTTGAAGGATTTCATAGAGGCTTGAGGTCCCAAAGCCTACTAATGATGCTCACGTTGAGGCTTGGAAAAAGAAGACAGCAAAGTGTCGAAGGATTCTGTTGGAGGGTGTGAAGGATCACATTGTATCCATCCTGCATGGAAAGGCTTCTCCATACTTGATGTGGAAAGTGTTGACAGATTGATTCCAAAGCAAGAGAAACTAGAGGAAGTTTGTGCTCAAGGATAAACTGAGAAACATTAAGTGTGAGAATGGAGACAGTATGCCCAAGTATCTCACGAAGTTCACCCAATGCCAGGATGAGCTGGGAAGTGTGGGGGTGACTGTCGATGATGAGGACTTGGTGAGCTTGGCTCTCCTTGGTCTTCCGAGGAGTTGGAATTCCTATCAGGACTCTATCAATGGTCAGGATAAATTGCCAGGATGGGAGAGAATTTGGTCAGATCTTGTGCAAGAGGAGATAAGGCGGAATACCAAGGACGGATCTTCATCAAAGGCATTTGATGAAGAAAATTGCGCTTTGGCTGCCAAAGAAAAGAAGGGGAAGGAGAAGGTTTCTCTTTTTGAATCCAGTTCTTCCAATGATGGGAAGAAGGTTGACAAATCGAAAGTGCGATGCTTTCGTTTTCATGAGGTGGGCCATTATGCTGCAAATTGTCCACAGAGGAAATCCAAGAAGGGATCCGGGGAAGGATCTGAAGGTGAGGCCTTAGCTTCACAGTTTGAGTTAGATTTCACACTCTTCACATGCATGGTTTCATCCATGGTGGGAAGTGGTTGGTTTCTTGATAGTGGAGCTTCTTTCCACATGATCGGTGACAAGAGTTTGTTCAGTACTTTGGAGGAGAAAGATCTCTAGATACTCATAGCGATGGGTAATGATGAGAAGTATAGTGTCTCAGGTGTAGGCACGGTTATTTTTCAGAGGGAGCATGGAGCTCGCCTTACCTTGACTGATGTCAAGTATGTACCAGGACTATAGAGAAACTTGGTGTCGATCGCGATCCTAGAAGATAGAGGCTATGATGTAGTCTTCAGTAAGGGAAATGTTTTCCTTGGACACATCATCACTAGACAAGTGAAGCAAATTGGTTCACGGGTCAAGAACCTGTATGCTCTTGAGGTTCAAGATGCATGCAAAGCCTTGAGCAGTGAGGCAACTAATGGAGACTTGGTGGTTGAGAGGGAGCTTATATTACCTCTCAACATGCAGAGCCAGAAGAAGTCTCAGATGATTGTGGAGGAGCCACGATTGGTGCAGCAGCTTCAGGAGGTTGTGGAGCACCCACAACAAGGGAAGCTGAGAGGAGATCGAGTAGAGACATCTACTCATGCAGAGATTTTTAGTAGGGGGAAACTTCGAGCCAGGTGGGCTGAGGGATCACATGCAGCCATACCTCCAGGTAGGAGGTGGGATGATGTAGAATGATCATCCCAAGGAGGAGGGGCAGGATCCTTGAGGTACCCAACCTCTTGGATGAGACCTTGCTATGGGAGCCCCGATGTGGAGTAGCAAGAACTGACTGATTGGGTAGAGACGGATGCGGATGGCGCAGCAGAGAGAGCGATAGTGTAGGGAATCCCAGGACAGCGCATAGCTAGTAGGCTGCAGCAATGCGAGAGGCACAAGTGCTTTGCACAGTGCTAGGTGGCACAAAGAGGTGTGCAATGGTACGAGATGCATGGAGATGTTGTAATAGCGTAGATGTCAGAGAGGGAGCACTTGTCAGCAGCAGGTAGAGCTTCAACATCAGAGTATGTTCCTAGCCCAACAGAGTGGTCAGTTGGGAGTGTTTTTGTTCCAAGTGTTGTTGGAGCAAGTGGACTGGGCAAATGTGTTGCATGCAGAACATTCCAGAGTTGCAGGATAAGGGTTGTAGATAATCCATATCTTGTTTAGAGGGAGTTTTGAAAATGCAACAA
Organism: Pinus tabuliformis; assembly: GCA_031772625.1. Lineage (NCBI taxonomy): Eukaryota > Viridiplantae > Streptophyta > Pinopsida > Pinales > Pinaceae > Pinus > Pinus tabuliformis. The sequence continues at coordinate 406,087,037 of CM062812.1, read as the reverse complement.
GATGATGGAGCTTAGTGAAAAGAAGTCGCCTTCACTAAGTGGGCCCGCATGCTATTTTTGGCGCAAAGTCTATTTTTAGACTATGTCTATTTTTAGACATATGGATCATGGTCTATGAGTTGCAGGACGCTATTTGTGGATGATTGGTCATGTTGGTAAAAATAGATGGACTTATATTTTTAGACATATGGTTGGAGTCTATTTTTAGACTGCCAGGCTAAAAATAGATCAGTCGAATATTATTAGCTCTTAATAATATTGGACTATAAACATTATCGTATCCTCTTGGAGCACTTCAGTTCGAGCTACAGATGTGGCACATGCAACTGCTAGAAGGAAATACACTTTTATTATGGGTTAGTTGAGCTACTACATGATGGACTTCAATTAGAACTCAAGTGATTGAGTTTGGTGGAGTTGATTGAGGAGTTGATGGAGTTGTGTTTAGTTTGACTTAGTTGAACTAGTTGTACTTAGTATAACTACCAAATACACTAGTGATGAGTGATGTGAATTAATTGTTAATTAATTCACTAATTATTAACTCATAAATCAACTAAAGAATACATCAGTTAACTCAGTGCATGGACAGTTCAGTGGAGACAAGTGTTAGAGGTGGGTGAAAGAGTGAGACTGCTATCAGTTGTGACTATAGCTGTGCATGAGATTTGCACATGATTGAATGAGATTGCCAATGAGGATTGCCCAGTACAAGCCAAGGGAAAACGAGCTTGGATCATTCCTATTCTAAAATTGGATTGCATAGTAGAGGCAGGGAGACAGTAGAGGAGATTTGAACCTGTGACTTGATTCAGATCTGAGCTAGTTTTGTATGTAGCAGGTGGAGATAGTACTGAGTACTTGTGAGGAGTATTGTACTATGTATTGTTACATGTTCTCTATCATTATAATATACAAATAGTTGGGGGTTTTCAATTGTATGCTTTCCCCAATACATACTGTGTTAATGTGTGCATGTGATTGATGTTTCATTGTTTTTAATTCCGCAAAATTGATGATCAACGTAGAGGAGGTTATGTATTATGCATGCATTCCGAAAATAGTGTATAATCAGGATAATCTCTGTGAATAAGTGTTATATTATTCAAAATTTCTACAGTGTGAAGGTATGGAGGGTTTCCTCTACTAGGAGTTTGATTAAGCCATGGTGAGCTAACTGCCCTGAATTTCCTGCTTGTACCTTGGTGCTGGAGTCAATGAGGGATTGAAGGAGAAAATAAGGGATACTTAGCTTTTGAAGTGGTGGGGTATCCATGCCATACCTCAAGTCATGGAGGATTCTAAAATGATAACCATAGACAATGCTGTGCCTCTGCTCACAAGAAATGTATTTGATTATTTGGTAGCTAACCTCATCCTAGGGATATAACACATATTTCATTAAAATTAGAATTTTTTTTATTACAAGAACATCATTAAAATTGAGCTTTTTGGTTATTTTGAAATTCTAGATCCACTGTTTAATTCCAAATTTAATGAGATATGTGTTATATGGTATGATATCCCTTCTAATTCCATTTTCATCTTCCACAGGGGTTTCATTATTTTAGAAGAATTTCTTCGTGGCAACCTAGCCCATGGGTTTTTCATCTTTACTCCAAGGCAGCCTAAGAGGAAGGGTAGTGACCCTACTGATGAATTTTGGGGTTATTTTGATTGAGAGGCCTCTAATGGCTACAGTGGCATGTGTTCTTGTGTGAGGGACTAGAGAGAGAGCAAATTATTGGGCAATCTGCTCATCAAACCCTCGGAATTTCTCAAAGAAGGTCATCCAGTTTTCCCTTGTGAATATATCTACTACTTGAGGATGTGCATGGAGCCTAGTGGAGTTAGTGGCATCCCTTCTCATAAACCCTCATGTCATACTACCAGTGCTTTCAAATATGGAGGTGGAGACAAAGCGTTTTTGAGAAAAATAAAAAACAGAGGAGACTGTGTTTTTTTTAAATAAACAATTTTTTTTTATGTATTTTCTGCCCTCCTAAAGACTAATTTCATCCTCAAATTGAGACTACTTCTTTCATAGATTGATATTAAATAGGGGGCATGCATGAATCCTACCTCTTCAAACTAAATTCTATGCAAAAAACTATGTTCTCTCCCTTCAAAATGGCTCGTTGACCTTCTTGTAAAAGCCCGTTGTCCCTCCTGTAGATTTCCTATAGGTGCTCCTGTGGATTTCCTGTTGGTGCTCCTATAGACAACGCCGAGAGAAAAGATATGGAGGAAACCGATGGAGGTTGGTAATTACAAGGCTGTGGGGGCACAAGGAGACTATTGTGGCTGAGTTACGAGGAGAGAATGAAGAAAAGGTGGTGAGAATGCTCAGGGAGGAGTGCTCATTACCCTTTATGGATATTTTCAGTTATAAGTGATGAGATGGCAAGGTGTACATTGGCCATATTCGGACCGTTGGTCCCCACCTGATTTGTCATCATGGTGCCTCCTCGTAATCATCCCCCATTATTGCATCGGAGTTCACACTTCCTCCCACTACCTGTCCTTGGCATCTTTTGCTTGAGTTGACTATGCGCACGTGTGGGTGAAATCTCAGATGAGTGGAGTCAACAAGATGAAGGTGGCCAAGTTAACTAGCCACCTTTCCCTTGTTCAATATCAACCATATCATTGCCTTCGTTTGTTCTCTAATTACACAAATGAAAATAGAGGAGTGATTTAGTTACTTACCTGTGTTCCGAGTGTATTGGCTATGAGGTGTTGTGACTTTCTCTGCTACATGCCTTCATTTTTTCTTCATGCATGTTGTCCTACTTGATGATGTGTGGTTGTGTGCTTTTAGAAGTTCTTCCTTTGCTGGAGCTGAGCTGCATGTGCTTTTCCATCCTTCAGATGTACCTTCTTTTGTTGTTGGTGTTGGACTTCTATGGGATCAGTCGCTACAAGAATTCCTACAGGAGCTCCTGTAGCTGCTTCTCCCCTTGAAACTTTAGCTTTTCCCTATGCTCGGAGCTCAAGAATAATGCCAGAGGTGTCATGCATGATGGAGGGATAATAGGTAGGCTTCAGGTGAAGTTATTGGTGCCTTTTCCCTTTTTTATTTTTGCTTTTTTTAATATTGGAAAAATGTTTTTTTTTTTGTGTTTTTCTTGGTCAGGGAAAAAAATGATGCTTGGTGATGTGATGCAGGCTTGGAAATGAGAGAAAGGGGGCATAAAGGTGGTAAGAGGGATGATAGGTTCCTCATGAAGCTCTCATGGTCCCTCAAATTGACTTCTGCAGACATTTTTGGCTCTCTATAATTCCTATAGGAGCCTCCTGTAGAAAACAAATTTTTGGGAAAAAAGTAGAGTGGGGTGAAAGAGATGCCAAATATAATGGAGGAAGGTGTGGAGAAGGTGAGATGGGTGGTGGTGTGAATGTCAAGGTTCCCTTGGCAACTTCTTCTGCTTCCTGTAGTCCTCCTGCAAACCTGCAATGCAATAAAAATTCATTTTTTCTTTTCTCTCTTTTTTTTTTATGAAAACGACTAGGGTGCCTCAGAGAGGTTTTCAACCTAATTGCCTACCCTGGGCGCCTCCAAGGGATGTTTTCACCTAGGGATATTATTCCTTTTTTTTCCCTTTTTTGACATCACTGGGCCGCCTCAGTGGAGGTCTTCAACCCAATGATGGGACTTAAGCACCTCATGGAGGTTTTCACTTGACTATTTATTTTTTATTTTTTTATTTTTTCTTTTTCTTCAGTGAGTGGGTGAAGTGGAGGCTAAGACCTACTCCACTACCATCACTGTTTTATTCAAATCTTTAATAAACTCTTGCTTGGAGACGGCTTTCTTGTAGAATTTCAACCAATTTCCATTGACAAGCATGGGGATGGCTTCATCATCAATGGTTCTGATCAGAACTGAACCATTGTCATTACATTTCTCCATAGTGTAGGGTCCCAGCCATCTTGTCCTCAGCTTGCCTTTGAAATCTTTGTATCTTGAATCATAGAGTAGTGCCCAATCTCCCTCTTGGAATTGCTTCTCCTTGATATTTTTGTCATGCCATATCTTTCTCTGAAGTTGAACTACCTCTGTATGGAGAAGGGCTTGCAATCTGTATTCATCCAATCCATTGAGTTGAAGTAATCTCTCCTTTTGTGCATGGCTGAGGTCTAAGTCCAGCTGAGCTGCCATCCTTAGGGTATTGAATTCAAACTCTATTGACAGCAAAGCCTTCTTCCCATAGGCCAGTTCATAGGGTGTGAACTCGGTGGTGGTCTTCCATGTTGTGTTGTAGGCCCAAGTGGCCTCAACTAATCTACCACCCAATATTTTATGTTGTTGCTCACGACCTTGGTTAGTATCCCTTCCAAAGCTCTGTTAGTGACCTCCACTTGCCCATTGGCTTGTGCATGGTAAGGGGTGGAAGTCCTGTGCTTGATCTTATGATGTGTGAGTAGGTCTCCAATCAGGCTGGAAGTGAACTGATTGCCTTGGTCTATGACCAACTCTCTCGGATACCCGAACTTGTAGAATATGTTTTCTCTCAAAAACTCAGCTAATTTTTCTTCTGTTGCTGCTTTGATTGCTTTTGTCTCTGCCCACTTTGTCAGGTAGTCGATGCACACAATGATGTACTTCTTCTGCTTTGAAGGGGGGTTGGTAGGCCCCACAAAATCCATGCCCCACTTCTCAAATGGCTCAAATTTCACTTGAGGTTGCATGGGCATTTCATCCTTTAGAGTGGGTTTCCCCATCCTTTGACACCGATCACACTGGCTCGTGTATCTCCTCACATCCTGATGAAGAGTGGGCCAGTAGTAGCCTGCTTGCAATATCTTGAAGACAGTTGCTTTTGCTGCAAAATGACCTCCACAAGGCCTGTCATGGTAGGTCAGGAGGATGTCAAAGACTTCGTCCTCCCTGACACATCTTCTCAAGATCTAATCTGGGCCAAGTTTGAAGAGATTGCCCCCAATCCAGGTGAAAGGGGCGCTTTTCCTTACTATCTTGCTTTTCTCTTTTGAGGACATGTGTGGTGGGAACTGTGCTGAAACCAAGTAGTTTGCTATATCGACAAAACATGGAGAGAGTACTAATACAGCAAATAGGTGTTCATCTGGCATTTGATCATCCACCATTCCTTCTTCACCCGCAGGAAAATTCACTCTATACAAGACGTCAGCAACAACATTCTCTTTACCAGGCTTATCAATAATTGTCAAATCAAACTGTTGCAGTAAAAGTAACCATCTAATAATGCGAGCATTTACATCTGGTTTGTTCATTAAATATCTAATTGCAGCATGATCAGTTTGCACAAAGGTTTGATAGCCTATGATATAATTTTTGAATTTGTTTAAGGAATGCACGATAGCTAGGAGTTCCTTCTCGGTCACTATATAGTTTAACTCTACCTTTGACAAGTTTTTGCTTATAAATTATATGGCATAAGGTAACTTTTCATCAATTTGTCCTAAGGCTGCTCCTATTACCTTGTTCGAGGCATCTGTGTGAATGTGAAAGGGTAGGGCCCAGTTTGGGCCTCTTAGAATTGGGGCAATCACTAGCTTGCTTTTCAAGGTATCTAGGGCTTCTTGATAGTTTTTTGACCATATGAACTCAACATCTTTTCCTAAGAGGCCAAACAAAGGAGAGGCTATCTTGCTAAAGTCTTTAATGAACCTCCTGTAATATCTGGCCAAGCCTAGGAAACTTCTGACATCTCTCACCTTTTGAGGAGGTGGGACCCTTTGGATGATGGCAATTTTGTTGGGCTCCACCTACAGTCCTTGTTGAGATATTTCATGACCTAGCACAGTCCTTTCAATCATCAATAATTCACATTTTTTTGGACCGAGGGACGGGTTCATCTCGATACACTTATCTAGAACTTTTCCTAGGTTAGATAAAGCTTCCTAAAAGCCAGAGCCATAAGGAGTAAAATCATCCATGTATATTTCTACTGCATCGTGAACCAGTTCATAAAATATACTCAATACCACTCTTTGGAAAGTGGTTGGAGCATTGCACAAGACAAAAGGAAGGAACTAGTATGCAAAGGTACCCCAAGGACAAGTGAAAGTTGTTTTATCTTGGTCTTCCGAGCTTATTTGAATCTGATTGTACCTGCTAAACCCATCTAGGAAAGAGAAAAACTTTTTCCCTGCCAAACCATCTAACAATTGATCTATGAAAGGTAAAGTAAAATGGTCCTTTTTAGTGGCTTTGTTCAATTCCCGATAATCAACACAGATTCTCCACTTAAAATTTTTCTTTAGCACTAGCACCAAAGGAGAGACCCATTCACTATCAGAGATGGGATAGATGAATCCTGCATCAAGCGATTTCTACAGTTCTTCCTTAACAATATCTTTAAGTGTTGGGTTCATCCTCCTTTAAGGCTACCTAACTGGCTTGCAATCTTCCTTGATGTATATATGATGAGTACATAATGAAGGGTGTACTCCCTTCATCTCCTTATAACTCTAAGAGAAGGCATCTAGATGTTTTCTCAGTAGGCTGCATAGCTCCTTTTCTTGGGAAGGAGATAGGGATGGATTGATTTTCAATGTTCTTTTTGGGTCGAACTCTATATTTTTGACATGGAGAGGAGTAGGGTCAACCACACAGAGATCAATTGAGGGGTTGTTTTAGGTTTCTCCTACTATGTCTTCTAATGGTGATACAGTCGGAGGTGGATTCCGAATCAAATTTTCAATCATATCATCCTCATCTTGCAGTTTTCCTCCCATGGAAATTTCCAATGCACAAAGTGGTGCAGAATAAACTTCATCCTCATCCTCCTCCTCCAACCAGAGAGGTAGATCATGTTCTAGCAATAGTTGGGAAGGAGGATATAGGGTCAACTGCTTGGACATATGCCTGTTCTTGATGGTAATGTTCCTAGCTTGGCAGATGATGTAGGCATCGGCTGTAGCCAACCAGGGTCTTCCTAGAATGAGACAATGCCCCAGTGAGCTTTGCCTTTGGCTCGAGAACTAAGAAATCAGCAGGTTACTCCCAAGAATCAATGGAGACCATCACATCTTCCACAACCCCCTCAAGGGTCATGGTGGAGCAGTCTGCCAAAGTGCAACACCATCGTAGTCTTCCACAAGGAGCCCTGGAGGTTAAGTTTGAGTATTGTGTCCTTCTTCATCACATTAATGGCAGCTCCCAGATCAATCAAGGTATGTGGGACCATTGTGCCAATGATGTGGACATCAACTATTGGGCTTCCAGGATCCAGATATTTTGGACATATTATCTACACCAACATTAGATCGGACAGTTGTCCTATGGCATTGATGGTTGGGGCATCTCTCTTGCGCCTTCCTGGATGCCTAAAGAACTTCTCTTTGATCAACCTATTGTAGATAGATAAATCTTTTATGGCTTGGAGAAGTGGTATCTTCACACATAAATGTTTCAATTCTCCCAGGAGTTTAGTCTCTTCTGGGGTAAGCTAGATTGTCATGGATAGTCTCTCAGGAAAGGGTGGATTTGCTTTAGGTTCACTTTCCACTTTAACTTCCTCAACCTCCCTAGGTGGAGGCTAGCTATCTGGGAGAACTTTCTCAAATCGCAAGTTGATTTCTGGAATCTCCACCACATAAGTTGGGCATGATGGTTCCCCACTATACACTTGTTGAGCCTGTCTGTTGTTTAGGTTCGGATTTTCTTGGGAAGGAATTTGGGGATTCCTTGGTGGAGGAGAAGGTAATAGTTGTGGTTGGGCAGGTGGTGGAGGAGGAATAGCGGGAGGAGAGTTGTATTGGGGCCTCCACCCCTGATGAGATGCATTCCCTTGAGGTTGTAGCTAAGCATAGGGTTGAAATGAATGAGAGGTTGGTTGGTAATGATATTGAGATGTGAAGGACCAAGGAGGAGGTGTGGACCAGGAAGGATGAGCAGGGGGGCCCCAAGAAGGTAGGGAGGTGACTTGGTTGCAGTGGTAGTATGCCTAAGATGTCCCTTGCATCCCCTACTAGTATGGTCTAGGTCCATGCGGCCTCCTTTGGTTTATGTAATAGATCTGTTTAGTGGCTCTTTCGGTCCCTTGGTATACAGCTTTAAGACCGGGCAAGGAAAGGGCACTTATCTGTAGAATGATTTTCTTCATAGACTGAACAAACCTCTATAGAGTTCAATGGGAATTCATTCATAGGATGTCTCCTGGTGCATCTAGGACAAAAAATGGCCAAAGCCCTCTCTGCTTCCTCTTGCTTTCTTTTGATATGTAAGGTATACATTTGTATGGCAAGAGTCTGTAGCATCTCACTCTTGAAGTCTTCCAGCATGCTTCCAATTTCCCCTTTAATGGATGAATTGGCAGAAGAGGTACTGAATATGGGTTGACCCCCCCACCTTTCTTTCTGGCTGCTCTAGAATGATTTCTAAAAACAGTCTTTATGTCCTCATAGGATATTTGGTAAATATCTCCCTGGGCCAGTAGATGGAGGGTGTATAAAAGGTCTTCCCCGATTCCCCTGAGCAGGACCAACTTCAAAGACTCAGGGTCAAGTGTACACCCGACCCTTTTGTAATTGAGCTGGAACCTCTCTTTGTAGTCCTCCAGGGACTCATCACTTTCCATGATCATTCAGAAGATTTGTTCTTTAGTATCTTTTGAACTACAATAGTCTCGATACTTGTTGTTGAAGTCTTGCTGCATTTGAGCCCAAGTTGTGATGCTATTACCAAATAACCCTATGAACCAACGCAATTCTGCGTCCTTCAGAGTAGAAGGGAGCAGTTTCAACTTTTTCTCGTCTTCCGCATAGTCATAAGTTTGACAGATGATAGCGAACTCAGACAAGAAGGTGTCAGGATCTTCTGTAGATAGGACATGGAAGTGAGGTAGGTCTGAATGGCTTATATTTTTTATTTTGGTGTCCCCATTGGTCTCCCGAATGGGAAAGGTACCCTCTATTCTTTCTCCATTTCCCCTAGCATTTCTGTTTTCAGCCATTGGCTCTAGAGGAATGTTTTATTCTTCTTCTTCCCCTATAGGTTCTTCAAATATGTTTTGCTATTCACCTAAGGGTTCTTCTTGATCGCAGCCACTGAAGAAGAGAGAAGGTTGGCTGTGTGAAGCAGTGGGGGTGTTGGGCAAAAATTTTCCTGAGTTATCTCTATTCCTACGAGGCATGAAAGGAAATATTTTTGGTTGGTTTTTGTTTCTTTTTCCCCACACTAATAGTACCTGCAAAAACTGAAATTGATTGAACAAAACAAATTGCAACTAGTTGAAATGAACTTTGCTAAATGGAAATTTGCAGAATTGAAAAGGAAAGCGAGGAAATGCAGAACTGAAAGAAAGGAAATGACTAGTCTACTTTTGTCAAAATGAAATTTGCAGAATTGGAAAGAAAAGAAAGGAAATGCAGAACTGAAAGAAAGGAAACGACTATTCTACTTTTGCTGAAATGAAATTTGCAGAATTGGAAAGGAAAGCAAGGAAATGCAGAATAGAAAGAAAGGAAATGACTAGTCTATTTTTGCTGAAATGAACTATTAGTAGAATGTTGCAATAGGAAATCGAAGAAAGTAGTAATCACAGAATACTTTGACGCTTCCCCGGAAACAGCGCCAAAAAGTGGTGAGCACTAGTATTGTAGCAAGAATGTTGCAACTCCTAGGCTGCCAACTTTACTTTTATCAACCCGGTAGTTCATAACAAACTTGGAAGTGTCAGTGTTGTATGCACAAGTACTAGCTCATATTGCAAGTTGTCACTTGGTCAGCAGATGCAAGATCACTAGGAGCCTAAGCCAACTTCTATAGATTTTAGAAGAAGCTTTATGTGTGATGAAATAAAAGAAAGATTACTCTACAGAAGCTATTCTAATTGTAGAAAGGAAAAAGACTGGAATGTAAAGCAAGACCTAGTAAACCCTAATTAACAAGCTAATTCTACTTTTTCCCAAAACACTATGAAAACCATGAATGAAATGCCATTACCTATTGAAGAAAGTAAACAGCATCTAACGATGCTATCTCTAAAAATAAATAAGCAAAAAACATATTTTTGGATTTTTATGTGTTTTTATGTGAATTTGACATGCATTTAATTTATTGTGTGTGAGTGTAGCAGTGAACAGGTGGTGTTAAAGGGTGGTTTTAGAGGTTGAGAGGATGGAAGATGGTGTGAATGGGTCCTGTTAGAGCCTAGATTTGTCTCAGGCTGAAAAGAGAAGGTTCTAGGTCCACATCAAACCACGCTCAGCCTCGTAGCTAGCCCTACGAGGACAGGAGAGGGCTCTCTCCGGGTCGATCTCGGAAAAAGACAAGCGATGGGGCTCAAGATGACTGAAATAAAAGCTAATTTTAGGCTAGGTATGAAGTACAAAGGATTTGATTTGATTTTTGGGGGTTTTTGTGTTGGAAATAGGGAAAGGCAAATTGGGCTTGGGGATGAGGCACAGTTTCTGCAGAGTTCTGATTGGGGCAAGGAAGGCAATCGTTTTGATGCTTTGAATTGATTGAATGGATAGATCATATTGGTGAGTAGCTAAGGGTAGCAAGAGAGTCTCAAGAATTCTCCTTAAACAGATGAAAACATGGAAATTTAAACAAATTCAAAGGCAGAGCATAGCAGTTAATGGATTCTACCTTAATCACTCATTTGTTCAAATTCAGAAGAAGAGACAAGAAAATGATACACATAACATTACTGAACTTACAATTACTTAGAGAACAACACCATCAAAACATAAAGCCACATGGATCCCAAACAATGCCGCAAAACCTTGGTCTTTCCTTAGCCAAAAATGCTGAGATAGAATGTACAATGATATGCCAAAGCAATCCTTAGTGTCCAACCCTGAAAATGACTTATAAATTACATAGTATAGACATGCTAAACCCATTCCCTCGCCTCTAGGGGTCGAGCTCATCATTCTAGGAGCTGTTTCAACAAATTCTAAATAAGGCACTGAAAACTAGGTAGTCAAACAATGTACCCCTATATGCTAGGAAACTGATTCATTCACTCACATTTCACCTTTTGGTGAATGAATCTTCTAGAACAAGTAAATAAGTGCCAAAATTACATCATGTTTATCCAATTACATCAAGATAGATCAAAAATTACATCACAAAGAAAAACTAGTCAAACTGGCTGAATTTCTGCGCTGGAAGGTGAAAAATTAGGCAAAAAACCTCTGTGCGTTGCGCCAAATTCTTTGTGCGTCACGCCACTTTGAGGCTACATTTGAGGCACTTTCTGAAGTCCAAATTGAGCCCAAGTGTGCTTGTTGGAAATCCCTACCTGTCTACTTTCCAACCCAAGTGGAATTTCTAAATTTGGTGCCCATTTGCCCCTTAAAAGCTTCAATCTCCCAAGACTGTTTCCTGTGTGTCAAAATAGGGGCAGAGAGGTCATTTTTTGAGTGTTTTTGACCTCTTGAGGACTCAAAACTTGCCCAAACTTCTTGGCCATGCACTAGTAGTCATGATTTTTTATGAAAAATCCAAAAATATAAAATTTTTGTTATTTTGAGCTCCCTATCAAAAGTGCGTGCCAGGTGGCGCGGCGCACAAGGAGAAAAACCCTGCTTTTTGTACCAAAATTTGCAAAAATACCAAAAATGCCCCAAATTTCTTGAAATTTGGGTTGGAGCTTCTTCATTAAGTATCATGTTGGGCTAAAGAGGCTTCGGCCAATATCTGAAGATGATCAATCTCCCTTTGCCTCTTTTTCTTCCTTATTGCCTTTCTCAATTTTGCCTTTAAATGCCTGATTCGTGCCTTGCAGACTTTGTTCCGCGCCATGTAGTGGAAATCCATGTGCCTCAGCAATGCATGGTCCTTAGTGGCCTTGTCTAGCAGTCTCTCCAAGTGGATGTTAACTCTCTCGAGATTGGCCTCCCGATCCTCATTAATCTCTTGCTCCAATGACGTGAGCTCAATTCTTCTCCTTTGTGCAGCTTGGCAATTCTCGCGGATGTTTTGTAACTCCATGATTGCTTTATGATCTTAAAGCTATTTGTTCCTTTGCTCCAAGTATTTCATAGTCCACTTAGCCCTCTCCAAGTCAAGGGATAAGGTTTGGATCTCTGTTTTCTTCTCCTGGATGATCTCTATAAGTTTAGCGCTTTGTGGACCCGTATCTGTATCATCATCATGAAGGAGAATGAAGTCGGTCTCTCGTTTACCTAATGGCCCCTCATCCTATATTGGCCTCTTGCATTTTTCCTATACCTGTGGTGCTGATGTCGGAAGCGAGGCCATTTCCACCCCGGGTGGAGATAACACTCGCTTTGCTGCTGCAAACAAATGTCTAGTGCCTCTCTGATATGTGATGAATACCGACACACTAGCAGTCTCATGACGCTCATACTGATGAGAAGGTCCACCTTCATGCTTAACCTCTGATAATCCCTGTGAAGCTCTAAAGAAGTCACGAGAGATGAAATCATCCCGAGTGATGCCCTGTAATCCAAGCTGATGAACCACCAAAATCTTAATAAGAGAAAAATGATAAACACTCTTAAGTTGCTGCTGAGGGGTTTTATGCTACACAAGTGTGGTTATCCTCTCTATGTTCTGGAAAATGAAATACGGAATGTTCATCATCTGCACCCTAGTGAGATGTATGAGCAACCTGATTTGATAAGCATAGAGACGAGAGAACCGTCCCTCACAGCTGAAATATTTCATAATCAATTTCATTAGCGGAGCATATTCATCTTTCAAATATCGGAATGGGAACACTCTCTTGAGCTGCCTCAAGAAACCAGTTTTAATGTATGGCTCATAATGTTGTCGGTCATTCTTCTGCTTCTTGTTCCATGGTTCTCCAATGTTTGGCATGCCAGTCACTAATGAGACGGATTCTGGTGTAAGTGTGAAGGTGACACTGGCTAAGATAGCTTGATCTCCATGTAAGTGCAGCACAAATAGACGAGCTAGTTCATGATGAAATTGAACACTAGCCACCTTTTGACAAAACTCATAGCATGACTGATGCTGGAAACAAAACATAGCAAGAGGGCAGGCCTACAATTCTGTAAGGGTGGTTGGTTCTTCTCTAACATGTTTGCCACCTTTATGAGGCCTCCTAGATGCCTATTCTTCCAAGGGTGAGTCACTTTGGGTTTCCACTTCATAGTCCGATGAATGCTCAGATGCCATGACTGCTATTTTTCAACTGCCTTAGAGAAAAAGATGATGTTGTATGCAAACTGTTTAGACTGCTCTTTTAGTGATGTGTGCAAACTCTGCCACCAAAGGGGAAAACAAATAAAGCAAGGACTGTTAGGAAGGGGAAATTATATCAAGGGATTAGGAATTATTGGGGAGAGATTGTTTTGGGAAATATGGGAGGGGGTTTAGGATTTAGGTGTGGGATAGGGTTTAGGGTTTTACCTTTGAAAGTTTTGGGAAAGGGAATTTAGGGTAGGGGTTTAATAGCTTTAGGGGATGAGGAACAATGGAGTCTAGGAACGAAGGAAATTAAAGACAAAGGAAATAATGGGAAAGAGTAACTTTGGTGGCAAACATGTTTTGAAACCCTAGGCAACAATTTAGATGTGAGGCATTCAAAATGATAGGGTTTGATTGTTTATTTGGAAGCTCAACACATCAACCATAACATACACCATAAACTTGAATGTTGAATAGTGAATAAGGAACTCAACCTACTTGAATTCGAAATAAAATGGCATGATTTTGGCATTTGAAGGTCGTTCTGGAAATTTTGGGCCAAAGAGCTGAGTGTGCTGTGCTGCTCACCCAGTGCGCCGAGCTGTCCCAATGCGACGCACCCATTCAAAATTACACTGGGCAATTTCTCGCAGTGTTCTGCGCCACCTGCTCTGTGCGCCGCGCCACTTGCTTTGTGCACCACGCCGGCCAAATTTCCTCTAACTTCACCCAAAATGTGCACTTGCTCACCCAATTGCTTTGAACTGTTACCTATTTACTCTTGGAATTCAAAATGACCTTGACCCTCATTGAGAAATATTTATAAAGACATCAAGACATGGTTTTGATTTTTGATTCTCCAAAACCCATTTTTATAATGTTTGACGTTGGCACTTTTTCACACTTTAATGCAACTCTGTTTTTCACACTTCCTTTTTTATTTTTCACTGAAATGATGAAATTTTGGCAAATTTTTTTTGTTTTTCAGGGGTAGCTGACATGGAATTTGGCAAAGGAGACTAGGGCTGCACCTGAAGAATTGAACAACTGAAAACTTTTGAAAATTATTACAAAGGACATAATGTTGACTTTTCTTCAAAACAAAGTTTTGAAGAACAATCATAATCCATCCATATGATGATGAAAATATTTTAATGACAACTTTTTAAGAACCTCCCCCTGGCCTGTTGGCTTTATTGGAAATTGTGAAGACAAAATTTGTGAAACCCTAGACCTAGTGACTGAAAATGACTCTTGTTGATCAGAAGACATGAAAACTTGACTTTGATGAACAGATCTGAGCCAGCAGTGAAAAGCATGAGGGGAATGAATGACAAATCCCTTCAGACAGATTTATGGCATGCTACTAATGGAATGCAACTGATCGAGGAAGATGGGACACCTAAAAATGAAATGCAAAAAGAGTTTTGATCTCTGACGGAGGGATGACTAGACCGACTCTAACATTGGCTCCAATGGGGATGGTAGCTCCTTGGAGGTTCCAAGAACGACAGATCTCTGGAAGAGCAGACAGTGTCTTCCTCCATTGGGCTGTAGAGTCCATTATTCTGACAAACCAACATGACTCAATTTATTGACTGAAACTTGACTCAAATGGACTCAATGCAAACTGAAAAGACTGAAAAAACTTGACTCTAACAAACTAACTCAAAATACCAAGACCTGAACTTAAAACTTAAAGCTTGGTGGTAGTACATGACCACCTGTGTTTCTTACAAGACAATATACCATCAAACTATATCAAAATGCCAATACAACCAATCAAGCAGATGCCTTCTTGATTGATTCTCCTGATCAGATCTTCTAGTCAACAATGAATACTGGTAACTGGGCATCCAAAAACACAGTTGACCATGATCTACTTCATCACCGAATACTGCAATAATCACCTTCACTACTGACTGCAACATTGGGTCCTAAAAAACATGAAGTCTTTCCTCCTGCTGAAAGAGCAAGGTGTCTTTTTCTCTTGATTCTGATCTTCCTTCATCATGTACTTCAGTAAAAGTATGTTCCTGGTCCTCAAAAAATTCTGAACAAGTAGATGAGCAGATCTCCTCTTGAAAGAACATTTCAAAACATGAGACATATGAAGAAGAATCTGAAAGGGAATCCTGAATGGTCTGATCTTCGGCAGTCTGAATATATTGTAGATCATCCTCATATGATATGACAGCCGGATTCTCATTACATTCATCAATCATAAGAAAAGAAACTTCAGATGTTTCGTGAAACCCAACACTATCATTTATATCATCTACCAATGATGCATCCAAAGAAACTTTTTCACTTACTTGAACAAAGATTTCATCTTGTTTTTCATGAACTGACTGGATTACTTTTTTATGAAGGCTTTGTTCTGATGACATGAGAACATTTGGATTCATAACTCTGTCTTCTCTATTCCAGATGTTTTCAGCAGCAGGGTTCTCCTTCATGGGATTTAGTACAAGGTATTCTTGGTCATCACAATCTGAATCTAGATCTGAAATGGCTGACTTAACGTTATCACATTCAAAAATTGAAACTTGACTTCCCTGCATGTTGTCTTCTTCTATGGACAGATCTGAAATGACACTTTTTCTTTCATCACTTTCAGCTATATGGACATCTTCAACCTGTTGATCTATAAAGCTGCTTACAGGACTGTCATCCTTTTCAGAAGAGGAAGAAGTTCCACCATCACCTTCTTGACCATGTGCATACTGCAGATATGCATTAACTTGAGCTGGAACATGACCATTCAAGAGTTGATCTATCTCGTCTTCAGACAGAGGAGATAATACTTTTTGCTTTCTTCTACTCAAACAGTGATTGTCTTCATTAATTTCAAGTGAAGGAGTGTACAAATTTTCCTCATACTGCTGATCCATTTCATGTAATTCCTGTTGGATGTCAAAATGCACAATTCCTTCATCTTCCACCGTACTAAAATCTTGATCCTGCTGCAAATTTTCCTGATCATCTTGATAAGTATCACTCTCTTTATGCTGTTGAAATGGATTTTCGTACAGGGCTTCCATGATCTCATCATCCATGAAATTATCATCTTCACAAAATTTCTCAAGATTTTCAATAAAACTATGAACATGGCTACAACAGTCCTGAACTAAATTTTAGGATGGATATGATTCTTTATACCTTTCAAATAATATTGCATGAAAATCCTTTAAACAATAAATAGAAGAAGGTGGCAAACTCTCATACCAAGATCGGGCTTCGTCTTCCAGAGTAGCCATAAACATTTTCATCAAGCAATCTTCAGGAAAATTGATATTTAATTTATGCACATGAATGTGAAATTTCACCAGATGAAGAGCAGCGTCATTACCTTCCACATTTCTGAACATAGTCAAATTCTTTGACCAATCTACCTTGGGCATTTTATTTGGAAAACCTGGGATGTGATCTCGACTCATGGGAGCATATCTTCTTGCAACCCGATCCATCTTGAAAATCTTAAAGTTACTGATTTTCCTGCAGTGGAGTCACCATGAAGCATTGATTTCTGGATTTTTCAGTGAATGAAGTTTCCAGGTGAATGATTTCAGCCTATTGAATTCTAGACTCATCACCCAAAGTCTAGAATGATCTGATGTACTAGGGGGTAATTCACAAGTCAAGTGTCACGTTCACAAGCTAGACCAGAGATTGACTGAAGCAACGTTTATCTACTTGCGCTAATGCAAAGCAAAAGCGTTTCGAAGGCTACCTGGCATAACTTCAGGCTCCGTCTGTAGCTTATAAGACAAATGAAATCAACAAGCAAACCATTTTCTTCCCCAGTATGGTCACCACTATGTTACAGCCTAGATTTGTCTTACGCTGAAAACACAAGGTTCTAGGTCCACATCAAACCACACTCAACCTCGTAGCTAGCCCTACGAGGACAGGAGAGGGCTCTCTCTGGGTTGATCTCGGAAAAAGACAAGCGATGGGGCTCGAGATGACTGAAATAAAAGCTAATTTTAGGCTAGGTATGAAGTACAGAGGATTTGATTTGATTTTTGGGGGTTTTTGTGTTGGAAACAGGGAAAGGCAAATTGGGCTCAGGGATGAGGCACAGTTTCTGCAGAGTTCTGATTAGGGCAAGGAAGGAAATCGTTTTGATGCTTTAAATTGAGTGAATGGATAGATCAGACTAGTGAGGAGCTAAGGAGAGAAAGAGAGTCTCAAGAATTCTCCTTAAACAGATGAAAACATGGAAATTTAAACAAATTCAAAGGCAGAGCATAACAGTTAATGGATTCTACCTTAATCACTCATTTGTTCAAATTTAGAAGAAGAGACAAGAAAATGATACACATAACACTAATTAACTTACAATTACTTAGAGAATAACACCATAAAAACATAAATCCACATGGATCCCAAACAGTGCTGCAAAACCCTGGTCTTTCCTTAGCCAAAAATTCTGAGATAGAATGTACAATGATATGCCAAAGCAATCCCTAGTGTCCAACCTTGAAAATGACTTAGAAATTACATAATATAGACAAGCTAAACCCATTCCCTTGCCTCTAGGGGTCGAGCTCATCATTCTAGGAGCTGTTTCAACAAATTCGAAACAAGGAACTGAAAACTAGGTAGTCAAACAACATACCCCTATATGCTAGGAAATTGATTCATTCACTCACATTTCACCTTTTGGTGAATGAATCTTCTATAACAAATAAATAAGTGCCAAAATTACATCATGTTTATCCAATTACATCAAGATAGATCAGAAATTACATCACAAAGCAAAACTAGTCAAACTGGCCGAATTTCTGAGCTGGAAGGTAAAAAATTCGGCAAGAACCCTCTGTGCGCTGAGGCAAATTCTCTATGCGTTGCGCCACTTTGAGGTTGAGTTTGAGGCACTTACTGAAGTCCAAATTGAGCCCAAATGTGCTTGTTGGAAATCCGTGCCTGTCTACTTTCCAACCCAAATGGAATTTCTGAATTTGGTGCCCATTTACCCCTTCAAAGCTTCAATCTCCCAAGGCTGCTTCCTGTGTGTCAAAATAGGGGCAGAGAGGGCATTTTTTTAGTGTTTTTGACCTCCTGGGGACTCAAAACTTGCCCAAACTTCTTGTCCATGCACCAAATTTTTATTAAAAATCCAAAAATATAAACTTTTTGTGATTTGGAGCTCCCTATCAAAAGCGCGCACCAGGTGGCGTGGCGCACAGGGAGAAAAACCCTGTTTTTTGTACCAAAATCTGCAAAAATACCAAAAATGCCCCAAATTTCTTGAAATTTGGGCTGGAGCTTCTTCATTAAGTATCATGCTGGGCTAAAGAGGCTTTGGCCAATATCTGAAGATGATCAAGTTCCATTTTCCTCTTTTGCTTCCTTATTGCCTTTCTCAATTTTGCCTTTAAATGCCTGATTCGTGCCTTGCAGACTTTGTTCCGCACCATGTAGTGGAAAGCCATGTGTCTTAGCAATGAATGGTCCTTGTCGGCCTTGTCTATAATTCTCTCCAAGTGGATGTTAACTCTCTCGAGATTGGCCTCCCGATCCTCATTAATCTCTTGCTCCAATGACGCGAGCTCAATTCTTCTCCTTTGTGCAACTTGGCGATTCTCGTAGATGTTTTGTAACTCCATGATTGCTTGTTGATATTCAAGCTATTTGTCCCTCTGCTCCAAGTATTTCATAGTCCACTTAGCCCTCTCCAAGTCAAGGGATAAGGCTTGGATCTCTATTTGCTGCTCCTAGATGATCTCTCTAAGTTTGTCGCTTTGTGGACCCGTATCTGTATCATCATCATGAAGGAGAATGAAGTCGGTCTCTCGTTCACCTAATGGCCCCTCATCCTGCATTAGCCTCTTACCTTTGTCCTGTACCTGTGGTGCTAATGTCGGAAGCGAGACCCCTTCCACCCTGGGTGGAGATAACACTCGCTTTGCTGCTGCAAACAAATGTCTAGTGCCTCTCTGATATGTGATGAATACTGGCACACTAGCGGTCTCATGACGCTCATACTGATGAGAAGGTCCACCTTCATGCTTAACCTCTGATAATCCTTGTGAAGCTTTAAAGAAGTCACAAGATATGAAATCATCCCAAGTGATGCCCTGTAATCCAAGCTGATGAACCACCAAAATCTTAATAAGAGCAAAATGATAAACACTGTTAAGTTGCTGCTGAGGGGTTTTATGCTGCACAAGTGTGGTTATCCTCTCTATGTTCTGGCAAATGAAATATGGAATGTTCATCATCTGTACCCTAGTGAAATGCATTAGCAACCTGATGTGATAAGCATAGAGACGAGAGAACCGTCCCTCACAGCTGAAATATTTCATGAACAATTTCATTAGCGGAGCATATTCATCTTTCAGATATCGGAATGGGAACACTCTCTTGAGATGCCTCAAGAAACCGGTTTTAATGTATGGCTCATAATGCTTCCGGTCAATCTTTTGCTTCTTGTTCCATGATTCTCCAATGTTCGGCATGCCAGTCACTAATGAGACGGATTCTGGTGTAAGTGTGAAGGTGACACCGGCTAAGATAGCTTGATCTCCATGTAAGTGCAGCACAAATAGATGAGCCAATTCATGATGAAATTGAACACTAGCCACCTTTTGACAAAACTCATAGCATGACTAATGATGGAAACAAAACATAGCAAAAGGGCAGGCCTGCAATTCTGTAAGGGTGGTTGGTTCTTCTCTAATATTTCTACCACCTTTATGAGGCCTCCGGGATGCCTGTTCTTCCAAGGGTGAGTCACTTTGGTTTCCACTTCATAGTCCGATGAATGCTCAGATGCCATGACTGCTGTTTTTCAACTGCCTTAGAGAAAAAGATGCTGCTGTATGCAAATTGTTTAGACTTCTCTTTTAGTGATGTGTGCAAACTCTGCCACCAAAGGGGAAAACAAATAAAATAGGGACTGTTAGGAAGGGGAAATTATATCAAGGGATTAGGAATTATTTGGGAGAGATTGTTTTGGGAAATATGGGAGGGGGTTTAGGATTTAGGTGTGGGATAGGGTTTAGGGTTTCACCTTTGAAAGTTTTGGGAAAGGGAATTTAGGGTAGGGGTTTAATATCTTTAGGGGATGAGGAACAATGGAGTCTAGGAACAAAGGGAATTAAGGACAAAGGAAATAATGGGAAAGAGTAACTTTGGTGGCAAACATGTTTTGAAACCCTAGGCAACAGTTTATATGTGAGGCATTCAAAATGATAGGGTTTGATTGTTTATTTGGAAGCTCAACACATCAACCATAACATACAGCATAAACTTGAATGTTGAATAGTGAATAAGGAACTCAACCTACTTGAATTCAAAAGAAAATGGCACGATTTTGGCATTTGGAGGCCGTTCTAGAAATTTTGGGCCAAACAGCTGAGTGCGTCGTTCCACTCACCCAACACGCCACGCTGTCCCAGTGCACCACGCCTGTTCAAAATTACACTGGCCAATTTCTCCCAGTGCGCCACGCCTCTCCAGTGCACCGCGCCACCTGCTCTGTGCGCCGCGCCGGCCAAATTTCCTCCAACTTCACCCAAAACGCACACTTGCTCACCCAATTGCTTTGAACTATTACCTCTTTACTCTTGGCATTCAAAATGACCTTGGCCCTCATGGTGAAATCTTTATAAAGAAATGGAGACATGGTTTTGATTTTTGATTCTCCAAAACCCATTTTTATAATGTTTGACATTGGCACTTTTTCACACTTTAATGCAACTCTGTTTTTCACACTTCCTTTTTTATTTTTCACTGAAATGATGAAATTTTGGAAAATGTTTTGCAGGGGTAGCTGACATGGAATTTGGCAAAGGAGACCAGGGCTGCGCCTGAAGAATTGAACAACTAAAAACTTTTGAAAATTATTACAAAGGACATAATGTTGACTTTTCTTCAAAACAGAGTTTTGAAGAACAATCATAATCTGTTTTGAAGAACAATCATAATCCATCCATATGATGATGAAAATATTTGAATGACAACTTTTTAAGAACCTCCCTCTGGCCTGCTGACTTTATTGGACATTGTGAAGACAAAATTTGTGAAACCCTAGACCTAGTGACTGAAAATAACTCTTGTTGATCAAAAGACATGAAAACTTGATTTTGATGAACAGACCTAAGCCAGCAGTGCAAAGCATGAGGGTAATGAATGACAAAGCCCTTCCGACAGATTAATGGCATGCTCCTAACGGAATGCAATTGATCGAGCAAGATGGGACACCTAAAAATGAAATGCAAAAAGAGTTTTGATCTCTAATGGAGGGATGACCAGACTGACTCTAACAGGTCCTAGGAGGTCTTAGTTGGCCTTCTAGAGGCTTTTCCCATATTCATCCTTCAAAATAATTCCTACAGGAAAAACTACAGGAGGACACAGGGGAACTACAGGAGGAAAACAGGGAAACTACAAGAGGCTTACAGGAGGCCGAGAGAAATTTCAACTGTTTTGAGGGTGTGAGAGTGGGTATAAAAGGTGTATGAGGGTTGGGGTGAGGTGTTAGGGTGCCTAAGGTCTACCATGAACCACCAGGAGAGAGAAAGATGATTGGGTTTGCTCAAGGAGAGAGGGAGAAGTTCTATGAAAAATGGAGGAAACTAGGGCAGAATTGAGGTGAGGTTTGGGAGACCTATAGGCATGGATCAAATGGAGGATGTCATTGCTGATAAGCTAGCCTACTACTAGAAGAGATCTATTACAAAGGAACTGACAGTTAACCAAGAAGATCAAGCAAACAATGAAATGAGCACATTTAAGAAAAACAGTGTTTTGCATTAAAATGATCTAAACTATGACCTATGAAAGGTAATGCTGAGAAATGTTGCAAGCAAGGAAATCATGAAAGAATACTATTGAAAATTAGGAAGTGAACATGATAAAGGAGATCTGAAGCAATGCAGAACTGGACTATTAACCTACTAAAAAGCTGCAAACACTAGAAGTCCTATGAATGAGGAAAATCTGTGTTTTTGGGGCAGCAAGAGGGTCTTTGCCTCAAATCATGGTCCCAAAGGGAGGAAGAGAGGCCAAGGCACTATTGATAGCCTTTTGAATCTTTTCTGATCACTGCTTAACCTGCTATAGAAAGCACAAATGAAAGAGAACTACTAAATCATCAAAAGCAACCTATTCTTAACCATGAAAGAAATACATCTAACAACAAATTAATCTACAAAATGAAGTAAAGCATACAAATAAAAGTAAAGAGAAACTTGGCTACCTGGATTGGGCTCTAACCCAGTGCTTCAGCCCTCTGAGGTAACTCAGTGCTAGCTCAAAAAGGATTCCATATTCATTATCAAAAAATAGCAAGTTTACATAAAACTGTCACAAAATAATAAGCTCGAAATTTGAGCAGAGTTTACATAAGCAAAAAATCTGACCCTAGTGAGGCCCTAGGCCTCTCTACTTATACATTTGAAGCTACCAACATCTTCCTTAAAATTAGGGAGGCTTGGCTCCCAAAACTTGAGATAATTATCAGTCATCCTCCACTTCCTCGGTTTCCTTCTAGTGCATGATTCGGATGCTTGTACTCCGAGCTGAATGAAGGGGAATTTGAAGTGAGGATTAATAAATGAGGGGGATTCCCTCCTATAAGTCCTCTCCTATATCTAGTTCGAGTTATTACTGTCATTTGACCGCTGGATCTTTGACTTTGACTTGAAATCCATCAATAATCTACATTAAATACATGTTAGACCACATGGCATCATAACTAACTCAACTCACTCTATAAGCATAAATATAATTAGAAAATCATACAATTAACTAAGAGAATGGTTCATTTGACTTGGTTAGGAGGTAAAATGAGCCCATATAATTACCCATTTATGAGGCTCATCATAAGGCTTCCCATTTCAAATCGAATTCTTCTCATGGAGGGAAGAAGGGTGACATGTCTAAAGTAAGATGCTTTAATTGTCACAAGATGGGACATTATGCGACTAATTTCCCATCGAAGAAGTCCAAGAAGGGATCCTCGGAAGGATCTGAAGGTGAGGCATTAGCCTCTCAGTTCGAAATGGAATTTACCCTCATCGTACGCATGGTGTCATCGATGATGGGTTGTTTTCGGTATCTTGACAGTGGAGCCTCATTCCCCATGACCATCGATAAAAATTGATTCAGTGCCTTGGAGGAGAAAGACGTCAAGATGCGCATAGAGATGAGTGAACAAGGAAAGTATAGTGTTTCAGGAGTGAGCACAGTTTCTTTTCAGAGGGAGCATGGAGCTCCTCTCACCTTGAGAGATGTGATGTATGTGCCTAGACTAAAGAAGAACTTTGTATCAGTCATGATGGTTGAGGACAAAGGCTATGATGTTGTCTTCAGTAAAGGAAAGGCATTCCTAAGACACATAGACACGGGTTAGACTGAGAGGATAGGGATTCGAGTGAAGAATCTCTATAAACTATAGGTAGATGATTGTGCAACATTGAGTACGAAAGCAGAATTGGTGCAAAGCCAAGACATTGGTGAGTTGTGGCACAGGAAGTTGGGCCATTTGCATCATGGGTATTTGAAGACAATGCAGCAGATATCTACAGAACTTCCCAAAGATAAACTTGAGAAAGTTTACACATGCAAAGGTTGTACCTTGGGGAAGTACACCATGTCTTCCTTTCATGATCGAGATAGTCAAGCAGAGGCTATCTTAGAGTGAGTTCATACTAATTTGTGTGGACAATTCTCGACAGCATCCATAGTGAAGCAAAGGTATTATGTGATTTTCATTGATGACTATTCTTGTAAATGCTGGGTTTATTTCATGCAGAAGAAGGACCAAACTTTGACGAAGTTTTGTGAGTTCAAAGCTTTTGTCGAGAAAGAATCAGGGAAGAGGATCAAGGCCTTGAGAAGTGAAAATGGTGGAGAATATGTCTCTCAAGAGTTTAAGGACTTCTATGCAGCAGAAGGAATTAAACGAGAGTTGACGGCACCTCATAACCCACAGTAGAATGGGGTGGCCGAGAGGAAGAACATAACTATCGTAGGGGAAGCACAGGAAATGTTGCATGACCAAGGCCTACCACTTCACTTGTGGGTTGAGGCATGAAACGCAATGGTCTATTTACAGAATAGAAGCCCACATCACATACTTGGGATGAAGACACTAGAGGAAGGTTTCTCCGATAAGAGACCAGATGTGGGTCACTTTAGGATATTTGGCTCATCGGTATATTGCCATGTGACAAAGGATACATGGAAGAAGCTTGAGATGAAAATAGAGTTGGGGATATTTGGTGGGCTCCAGTATTGTAGCAATAATGCTACAACTCCTGGAGCTTCCTATCTCTAATTTTATCAACCCGGTAGTTCGTACAAACTTGGAAGCGACGGTGCTGTATGCACAAGTACTAGCTCTTGTCGCAGCTGTCACTTGGTCAGCTGGCACAAGTCCACTAGGGCTCAAGCCAACTTCTATATGCTCTCAGAAGAAGCTTGCTAAATGATGGACGAAGGCTATCTTAAAGGACATTAATCTATTTTGCAAAAATGAACCGAAAGCCAACCAAAACATGGAAACCCTAGTAAACCCTAATCTGACTAGCTTAACCTCTAGGATGCAATAGGTGGAGTGCAAGTGTTTGGAAATGATGCCATTACTTCTAATGATGTAAAATGCATGAACTTAAACTACTTTTATTGAAAAGAACATGTTTTTGTATTTTTGCTTAATTGGTTGGAGTGATGATGATTTTGTTTCTTATTAGGGTTTGGTTGTGCAGAGGTGGTGCGAAAGGAAGGAAAGCTTGGGAAAGGTCAGGGGGGCTAGGAGAGGTCCCAGGGGATCCTTAGCATCAGTCCACAGAAGTTTACAACGTTTGGATGCTCGGCAACCAAGTTTGCAAGCTCCTACAGGATGTCTGCAGGGGATTCTACAGGAAACTCAGGGATTTCTACAGGAAGGTCTGTGGTTGGAGTTTTGGGTGATGGAGGAGTGGAGGAAGTGTATGGGTGAATAGGTAGGATGGAAATGAGGCTTGCGATGGCTCAGGAATAGAGAACTAAAGTGGAGAAAGAGTGCATGCATGGATCTATAATTAAAATAACTATGTGGCAGCTTGCATGAAAGCATAAGACTGCGTTTTTTGGTGGTTGGTACAGCCCACACCCCCAATCTCTAAACAGAGATGGCAGCAAGTGCACTATCAACCTTTTCTTGACTCTAATGAATTACAATTCTCCTCCTCTAATCTAAGCAACTAAAAGCACATAAACCATAAGCTAATCCTACTTCAATCACATAAAACAAATCAAATCAGCAGACTGGAAATTCTAAATGCATGTCAAAACAAAGGAAATAAAGTGCTGCAAGAAAACAAGTAACGATACAAGGAAGAGGAGGTCTATTTCTCTCAGGTTGGGCCCTAACCTGAGAGCTATAGCTCCCTTAAAAACTCAGAATTGGATCCAAAGCTGCCTGCCTTTATTAAATAATCATGAGTCTAACATCATGCCAAAACTAGCTTACAAAAAGACTAATTGGCTAACCAAATTGACTAACTAGCTAATCCCAAAAATGACTAACAACTAGCTAACCCCAAATGAGGCCCTAAGCCTTCTTATTTATACAATTTGAGGACCCAACAGTCCTCCTAAAATTTAGGGACTTGGCTGCCCAAGACTTGTAGTTAACAACAGTCCAACTTGACTTGCTTGGCTGCCCTTGTGCTCATTGATTTGGTGGCCTTTGAACTCCGAGCTGATGGTGGAGAATTCGAGGTAAGGGCGCATAAATGAGGGGGACACCTTCCTACAAATCCTCTATCTTGTTCTCCCACGAATTTGGCTGCCAAGTGCTCATTAAGACCTTCAATTTTGTCTCCAAGTTGACCAAAAAGGCTACACAAAGCACCCATTAGACTTGTTGGCATAATGACTAACCAAATTCACTCTATTAACATAAAAATAATCAAAAACATGCAATAAACAAATGAGAATGGTGGACTAAGCCAAATTAGGAGGTTGAATGAGCCCAAATAATTGTACATTTTTGGGGCTCATCATCACCCCCCTACTGAAAGTGTTGCTCATCCTCTGAGCAACCAATCTCTCTCCTCGTCTTTGATGGCCCTAGTGGCTTCTTTGGCTAACATCTCGGCCGATTCCTCCCTTGGCTTCCCTATTTTCAAACTTCCTGTAGAAACAGTTCGCTGGCTTCCTGTAGAAACAGTCCTCTGTCTTCCTGTAGAAACAGTCCTTTGTCTTCCTGTAGAAACAGACAGCACCACTGTATCCTGCTTGGTTGTGGGCGATTCTCCTTTCAGCTGGGCTGCGACAGCCTTCATCTTCTCCTCCTTCCTGCTCTTCTTCCTCACTGCCTGCTGCTTGTAACTCTGAGCTAGTGTGATTTGATGATTTGATTCCATTAATTAGGATCATAGCACAACATAAAATTGGAGCAATATGCCTGGTTGACCTCCATGGCCAAGCTAGGAATGTTTCCAAAGCAGAAGATCAACAAAATGCTATATGAATCACCTGCCATAATGTGGCAACTTTCATGGATGCCTAAAGAACCCATGGGAATATGGAGTTAGGGAAACATGCAGCAGAATGCGTTTTTATTTGGACTCGTTGTATCCAGCAACTTATGTGCTGCTATAAAACATTTATGCTGCAGCTGGCAAGTAGACTTATGTAACAAAGGTAAGAAATATGAGGAATTACAATGGGCGAACAAGGAATCTGGATGGACTTGGATTGTGCTAAAGATCAAGATGCGTGCATTTATCATAACACCGAGAACCCAAGATAATCTATGCAGCGTTGGGGAGGTTAACTGGACAGGTGAAGGTGGCCAGCTATAATCATGAGTCCTCACACAAATTTTCTTCTGCATGATGTGGACGAACAGAATACCCATCATGCCATATCAATTGGAAGCTAATTATTGCTACTGATTTGACCACATTTCAAATAGATTCATCACAAACCTTCATCTATGTGAGACTGGAGATTTGCTTATTTGTAAACAGAAAGGTATATTGACCTTAAAGACCTAATTGCAGTGAGGATTTGATGAAGCCAAAACTTGTAACAATTTTTCTTTTGCTGCAGAGGATGACATAAATTGCACAAGTTAACAACCACTCTACGAAATCAAGCCTTCACACCCATGTATAGGTTCACCATGCATTGCTGACTTCTAAGTTTTCTGCATGCATTGCTAACTTCTAAGTTTTCAGCTAGCATCTCCTGAAGCAGCATAGAGGCTATTTGTTGCGTCCTCATAGCCATTCCAATCTTCTTCTACCAGAATCCTAGGAATATATTGATCCACATGCAAGACTTCAAGAGCTTCATTTTCAATTTGAAATCAGTGGCTTACAGTCTTAGCTAAACGTGACACACCATACTTCTGAACTCGTACAACGGGCATCTCCATGCCTTCTGGACTGGTTGGCCATCTTAGAAGAGCTGTGAAAGCACCTGATTGGTCTTCTGACAGTGGTTGATGAAGAATCTTAGGCTTCTCTGCTCTGGAAGTCTCTGCTGCACTTTCCTATAGAAGACCCCACCCGTTTCCTGTAGAACGTGATTCGGCCTTTGAGTGAGCCCGATGCACTAGAGAAATTCGAAAATAGGTAGGAAACTCAGCGGAGGTCGATAGATTAAGCCGATTGTGGAAGCAGAGGATGTATACTTTGAGTGAGCATGATGCAAGTGCAAGTTGACTAACAGCTGAGCGCTCAGATTTCTGCGTGATTTTTTTGAGTGAGGTGGCACATACGTGTGCTGGCTTATGCGACTGTTTTGCAATCATGAACTGCAGTGGTCACTATTTGTTCTCTGCTTGAAATCTCATTGATTCAGTTGCACTGGAGTTAGACTGCCCATACTGTCCGTTTTTTGACTTTCACGTGCATGGCTAACCCATGCATGCTGCGTGACTTTCTAGAGAACTGGACATCAAGTGAACCTTCCTAAATTCGTGGCTTAATTCCATCACTCCATTCGTTCATGCAGTTCTTGAATTAGATTCATGCAATAGAGGAATAGGTTTTGTCACGTACCTGAAGCCAAACGGCTGCTTGTGAAGCTTCTTGCTGCTGCATGCTCTGATCCTTTGATTGCATGAGGCTTGGCTAATGATTTTTGACTGATTTTCCTTGTGCAGGTGTCCTCTGGCCGGATCTGAGCTGCATGTAATCGTTTCCACGTTCAACTCTGCCCGTTCAAGCTGCTGCTGCTGCATGGTCACAAAACCGGAACTTCTTTTTGCCATTTCTCCCAAACGGTAGATCTGATTGATCTGAAACTCGGTGAGCATGTTCCTACCATCATTATGCATCTCCCATAGCAAATTCGTGATCAATGGATGCACGGATTTCGAGAAAAATGGAAAATGGCTGAAGATTTTAGAGGTCGATTTCTCGGAAACCGTGCATCGGAATTGGCTGAAACTGCTTGGGTAGGTTACTATCACCCATGTGCATCTCCCCATAAAACAGGTTTTGAAACGGATGCACGGTTATGGAGAAAATGCAAAAATGGCTGATGGTGATGGAGGCTGATTTCTTGGAAACCGTGCACCAGAATTGCATGAAACTGCTCAGGCATGTTGTCATCAACCTTGTACAATTCCCCATAAAATGGTTTGTCAAATGGATGCATGGTTTTCAAGTTATGGCAAAAACAAATTCTGCTCTAGGTGTTTTTGCTTCAAGGCACTTTGCATTTTGGTTGCATGGTATGACAAAATGAATTTTGGCTGTGATGCAGGTATGGAGATGATGGAGGAGGAGTTGGAAGATTGCATGAGGGCTTCTGAACCCTTGAGGAAGCTACCATGCTTGCCAAACCACTTTTTGAAATGCATGCCTAGTTTCCCACAATTTCTACAGGAAGTTCCTGTAGAAGCACAATGAGAAGCACAAGGAGGTGAGAAAAATGATGGATAAAGGCACGGGATGGACACACAAGTGCTTGTAGGCCTGATCAACAGATTCCCACCTTCAGATTCACTTTTGAAATTGGATTTGGCTCGTCCAAAGGTTCTACAGGATGTTTCCTGTAGAAATACAGAGCTTTCTGTAGAAGGCACAAGAAAAAGTCCTTTGACCTTGATTTGAGTGCTCCTCCTGTCATGAAACGTCCTTCTTTAACCTGCAATGTCATTGCTGCAACATGAAATTATTCAATGGAGATTAGCTTTATTTTTCTTTTTTCTTTTTTTCTCTTTTTTTTTTTTGAAAAACAACTAGGGCGCCTCATGGAGGTTTTCACCCTAATTGCCTGCCTTGGGCGCCTCCAAGGGAGGTTTTCACCCAAAGATCTTATTCCTTTTTATTTTTTCTTTTTTCCAACCCATTGACCGCCTCATGGAGGTTTTCAATCAATGAGCCAATCTAAGGCGCCTCCAAGGAGGTTTTCACCTTAGATTTTTATTTTTCTCTTATTTTCATTTTTTCTTTTTTTTTCTTTTTTTTTTCTACCCTACCCTACTTGAGAAACAAAATCATTTTCAAGTATAAGAATACTTCCAATGGAGCCATGTGCACATCGAGATTAGAGAAAAAACGATGTGAAGGCTCGAAATGCATGCTTGGACAAGTATCCAGATCTCAGCGACCAAATGATCTGGCGTTGAAGGGATCAAACAGAGCTGAGGAAGAAAGTACTGCTGCAACTTAGTGACCTTCTGAAACCATATCTCAATATAGCTTTGATATCCTTGGTTCTTTTGCTGATCTGGATCATTCTTCATGTCACCTTCTATCATGACCTTCTGATCTTCCTCTTTTTATTGATCTTTCTCTTGAGTACATGGAGGATTTGATGATAACCATGAGGGAACTCTCTCGGTCTCTGATTTAGATCTCTTCTCTTCATCAAGTGCAGCCCATGGTTCTTTGATCTCCTCTTTGGAATCTTCTTTTTCCTTTGGTCCTTCAATAGAATCTTTGTTTTGCAACACTCTTCCTGAGCTTTGGTGAACATCATTGAGCTCAAGAGGAGTCATTTGCACATGTTGTGCCTCAGATTTGCAATTGTGTTGAGCTGCTCCAATGGGTAGGTTTGGAAATGGTACGGGTAGTTGAGTGGAGGTGTGAAATTGAGATGGAGATGGATGGCATTGTGGTTGGGTAGGCATTTGGGGTTGCCTTGGTGGAGGAGGAGGCGATGGTTGTGGATGAGCAGGTGGTGGAGGAAACGAAGTGGGATGGGAGTTGTATTGGGGCATCCACTCCTGATAAGGTGCATTCCACTGAGGTTGTGGCTGAGCATAAGAGTGAAATGAATGAGCAACTGGTGGGGCATAATATGGATCTGTGAAGGAACAAGGAGGAGGTGTGAACCAAGAAGGATGAGCAGGGGGACCCCAAGAAGGCATGAAAGTGGCTTGGTAGGGGTCATAATAGGTCTCAGGTGTCCCTTGCAGTTCCTGCTGATAAGATCTAGGTTCATGCGGCCAACTTTGGTTCATATAATAGAGTGATTCAGTGGCTCCCTTGGCTCTTTGATATGCAGCTTTGATTCTGGGCAAGGAAGGGCACTGATCTGTAGGATGGTATTCTTCACAGATGAAACACACTTCTAGGGAGTGCATTGGACATTCGTTCCTAGGATGCTTTCTAGTGCACCTAGGACAAAAGATGACCAAAGCCCTCTTGGCTTCCTCTTGCTTCTTTTGGATCCGCAAGGTATCCAGTTGCATGGCAAGAAACTGCCTCATATCACTCTTGAAATCTTCCAGCTGATTTGCAAATTCATCTTTGGATAAGGGACTGCTCCCAACATTTCTGCTTGTAGCCATTTGCTCCAGAGGAATGTTTTCTTCTTCTTCTCCCCTAGAGGTTCTTTAAATATGCCTTGATGTCCACCCAGGGGTTCTTTAATCACAGCCATCGAAGAAGAGATAACGTTGGCTGTGTGAAGCAGTGGGGGGTTGTGCAATCATTTTTCTAACTTATCTCTACTCCTACAAGACATGAAATGAAATCTTTTTGGTTGATTTTTGCTTTTTTCTACTTCTACATGCAAAACTGAAATAGATTGAACTGCAACTAACTATCTTGTTGAAATGAAAATGCGGAATTGAAATGAAAGCATGAAAGGACTAATCTATTTTGCACAAATGAAATTGCAGGAAGGAAATGCTAGGCTACGCTTGCGGAATTGAAATGCTAATCTACGCTTGCAGAAATGAAATTGCGGAATTGAAATGCTAATCTACGCTTGCAGAAATGAAATTGCGGAATTGAAATGCTAATCTATGAAAGCAAGAAATGCTAATCTACTTTTGCATAAATGAAATTGCATAATGGAAATGAAATAAACTACTTAGCAGAAGGTTGTAGTAGAAAATAGAAGAATAGCAACAATCACCAATACTCTGCCGCTTCCCCGGCAACGGTGCCAAAAAGATGGTGGGCTCCAGTATTGTAGCAATAATGCTACAACTCCTGGAGCTTCCTATCTCTAATTTTATCAACCCGGTAGTTCGTACAAACTTGGAAGCGACGGTGCTGTATGCACAAGTACTAGCTCTTGTCGCAGCTGTCACTTGGTCAGCTGGCACAAGTCCGCTAGGGCTCAAGCCAACTTCTATATGCTCTCAGAAGAAGCTTGCTAAATGATGGATGAAGGCTATCTTAAAGGAAATTAATCTATTTTGCAAAAATGAACCGAAAGCCAACCAAAACATGGAAACCCTAGTAAACCCTAATCTGACTAGCTTAACCTCTAGGATGCAATAGGTGGAGTGCAAGTGTCTGGAAATGATGCCATTACTTCTAATGATGTAAAATGCATGAACTTAAACTACTTTTATTGAAAAGAACATGTTTTTGTATTTTTGCTTAATTGGTTGGAGTGATGATGATTTTGTTTCTTATTAGGGTTTGGTTGTGCAGAGGTGGTGCGAAAGGAAGGAAAGCTTGGGAAAGGTCAGGGGGGCTAGGAGAGGTCCCAGGGGATCCTTAGCATCAGTCCACAGAAGTCTACAACGTTTGGATGCTCGGAAACCAAGTTTGCAAGCTCCTACAGGATGTCTGAAGGGGATTCTACAGGAAACTCAGGGATTTCTACAGGAAGGTCTGTGGTTGGAGTTTTGGGTGATGGAGGAGTGGAGGAAGTGTATGGGTGAATAGGTAG
Source organism: Pinus tabuliformis (assembly GCA_031772625.1). Lineage (NCBI taxonomy): Eukaryota > Viridiplantae > Streptophyta > Pinopsida > Pinales > Pinaceae > Pinus > Pinus tabuliformis. Next base: position 406,054,819 of record CM062812.1, on the reverse strand, counting down.
GATGGAAATGAGGCTTGTGATGGCTCAGGAACAGAGAACTAAAGTGGAGAAAGAGTGCATGCATGGATCTATAATTAAAATAACTATGTGGCAGCTTGCATGAAAGCATAAGACTGCGTTTTTTGGTGGTTGGTACAGCCCACACCCCCAATCTCTAAACAGAGATGGCAGCGAGTGCACTATCAACCTTTTCTTGACTCTAATGAATTACAATCCTCCTCCTCTAATCTAAACAACTAAAAGCACTTAAACCATAAGCTAATCCTACTTCAATCACACAAAACAAATCAAATCAGCAGACTGGAAATTCTAAATGCATGTCAAAACAAAGGAAATAAAGTGCTGCAAGGAAACAAGTAACGATACAAGGAAGACGAGGTCTATTTCTCTCAGGTTGGGCCCTAACCTGAGAGCTATAGCTCCCTTAAAAACTCAGAATTGGATCCAAAGCTGCCTGCCTTTATTAAATAATCATGAGTCTAACATCATGCCAAAACTGGCTTACAAAAAGACTAATTGGCTAACCAAATTGACTAACTAGCTAATCCCAAAAATGACTAACAACTAGCTAACCCCAAATGAGGCCCTAAGCCTTCTTATTTATACAATTTGAGGACCCAACAGTCCTCCTAAAATTTAGGGACTTGGCTGCCCAAGACTTGTAGTTAACAGCAGTCCAACTTGACTTGCTTGGCTGCCCTTGTGCTCATTGATTTGGTGGCCTTTGAACTCCGAGCTGATGGTGGAGAATTCGAGGTAAGGGCCCATAAATGAGGGGGACACCTTCCTAGAAATCCTCTAGCTTGTTCTCCCACGAATTTGGCTACCAAGTGCTCATTAAGACCTTCAATTTTGTCTCCAAGTTGACCAAAAAGGCTACACAAAGCACCCATTAGACTTGTTGGCATAATGACTAACCAAATTCACTCTATTAACATAAAAATAATCAAAAACATGCAATAAACAAATGAGAATGGTGGACTAAGCCAAATTAGGAGGTTGAATGAGCCCAAATAATTGTACATTTTTGGGGCTGATCAATATTTGTGGGGTAAATTGATACACCTCACAACTATCAGGTGTACTTTCCTACCAGTCGGAGGACAGTGGTTTGTAGAGATCTCAAGTTTGATGAGCAGAAGGCCATGCAAGTTTCCCTTGAGAGGGAGCTCCAACTACAGGCTGTGGAGGAACTATTGGTTCCAAAGGAGGAGGAGCCTCAGATTGATGTGGAGCAGCTACATGAAGAGGTTTCAGGAGTGGAGACATCGACTCAAGCAAAGTCTACTAGAGATGGACAAAAGCACACAAGAGAAGCTGACAAATTGTTGGAGGATGCAAGAGAGAATGTGGGAGCACCATCTTCTCAGCACAGACATAGGAGGTCACTTGAGAGGTACACTAGATACATGGCCCTTGCTAGGGAATGTGTTGAGATTCAACCATATTCCTTTGTGGAAGCAGTGCAGTAGCCGATTTGGCTTGATGTTATGGTGGAGGAGTATGACTCTATAGTTCATAACAATGTTTGGGATGTGGTTCCGAGACCGGAGAACAAGTCAGTTGTGAGTTCCCATTGGCTTTACAAGGTAAATCAAGCTGCTGATGGTAATGTGGAGAAGCATAAGGAAATATTTGTTTCCTATGGATTTTCACAGGTCGAGAGGATCATGCTGCTATAGTATATTTCGACAGAGGAGCAAGATGCTGACATTTTGATAAAGGCATTGTCAAAGTGTAAATTCAAGTTCCATAGAGATAGGATCACGGTGGCATATAATCCCTTTCTTGTTGTTAGGGAGTGTTGAAATTTGATTTGTCCTTGAATTAAATTGTGAATTACAATCGAATTTAGTCTTAATAGCTATTTGGAAATAATTAATTAATTTATTTTAAATTAATTAGTTGGAGAAATTCAAGTTAGAAGTCTTTCTGAAGTCATGCAAGAGTTATCCCTTAAATTAAGGAGATAAGATTGAGTTATATTTGAGTTGTAATTAGTTAACTCATTTTATTGAGTTAAGTCCAGTTAAATTAGTTCCAAATTGTTTGAGGAACTAATAGAGAGTTAACACTCAGTTGATGCATGCATGCACTCAACTAGTGCGGCTCCAGTTAACTCAAGATTCCCACATCAGAAACTCATGCATGTCTATTATGAGAAAGACCCAATTGAGATTAAAGTCAAGGACAATGTACTATCAATTGCATGTGTTTTCTCATGGAGAAAACTCATGCATGTAGTCATTTATCCTTGAGGATTGCGCAGTTTTGGAGGAAGGTTTTCCACTTGGTAACAGGATAATCATCCACAAGGAACAATGCAAGGAAATAGGAGCTTGAAGGGTAGAGAGGAAGGCCGGAGAGAACCCAAGATTGCCTATGAGCATCTGTGAGGATTGTACTGAGAGCTGGCTAGTTGTGAGAGCTAAGGCTTTGTACAATTCCTATGTATTTCCACCTGTATGATAATACAATAGTGTGGGGTTTTTAGCTGAGGCATTCCCCAAAGTATTTTCATGTGTATTGTGCCATCGATTCTTCTTCTTCTAGTTATAATGTTTAGCTCGATCTTGAAGCTTTCACAAATTGATAGTAGAAGTAGGTTATAGTATTCTGCTTTGATTTATATTGCATTATCGGGTTAACCTACATAGAAATCTCTATAGTTTGAGTAACCCAAATAACCATATCAAAGCCATTAACTTTTCCATGTTTATTTTTGCAAAGCAATGTAACACATTATGATCCTAAAAGAGTGCAATGACTGTGGTTGTCTAAAAAGAGCATGTTAGTGCATTTCTTTCTATTTTTTAAAGATATCATAGTTGGTTGATTAATGTGTTCTTATGGCCCTTGGATCCCTAGGGATGTACATATTGATCTCATCAGGTTCTTAAGCTTAGAATCTCACTGAGTAATATGTGCAAGTCAACACCCCATTTGTAACTTTTGCTAGAAGTAAGAAACTGAGTCGTCAAGATTATGGCACTCAATTTTCACCCCATGACTACCATATTATCAATATGGCCTATGTGACCACTTAAGAACCTCCAAAATTGTTGTGCTTGGTTGATCTCAATGTGACAAATTGTTTGAGAGGAGTATGAGATATATAACGATCAATTATACTTTTGGGGTCCACCCAAAAAGGTTACTACAGAGGCATACCCACACAATGATCATAGTGTAAGTAATATTTTGAGTTGGTGAGTCTCCCTTGTGCCATCAAGACCCAAATGGTTTTCTATTCACTATTGAAAACTGCCAGTTACTATTGCATTACCAAAATTCCCAAAAGCTTCTAGACTCAAATATGTAGGATTTCAATGTTTCAATATAGATCAAAACAGGTATTTTATGGTCATAAGGTTAAGGGAATATCAAGTTGTATAGCTCTATCATATACAAAATGGTTTCCAACAATAGTACTTAGCTAAATATTTTATGGCACCAACTAAGGAGGATATACCATACCCCTGTCCATACTACTTGATTCCCTAGTACACAAGAGTCATGTCCTCAAGCATTGCTCTCTATGTACTATAAGAACAAGATTGTTGTAGGTTTATGTAAGGTTGGTTTTGGCTGTACCTAGTGAGATTTTGATATACCCAAGGATGCATGGAAGACAATTTGTAGGTAATTGTTGTTTGATCTGATACTATTTGAAGGGGTACCAACGTAGGTTACAAGGGTGTCCAACTAAGGGATCCTATTTATATTTTCTATATGTTTATAGATCTTTGTTATTTAAAGGTATTAGAACTTGTTTCTAGTCTAAAAATATTCCTAATAAAATTTGGATGCATCTGGGCTTAGGGAAGAGCTTCAAGACCACTTGTATTGATCCTTAACCTTTAGATTTTAATCTCGAAAAGGGTATTTAAATAATGTAAATGTAGAACTATATATACAAAAAACACTTGCACTATTTGAACATAAGCATCCACTAGACATTACTTTGCACAACAATCCTCTTAATTGTGTTAATTCTACTAAATGAACTTGTTCCCATCACAATAATTCTATTCAAAAATTGCTCGATCGCTTTTCCTAGGTGGTCTTAATCAATTATCTTATAGAGAAGAGATGTCACATTAGCAGTATTATGTACTCTTATTTGATGTGCATTTTAGTAATGTGTGATCTTCATCTTAATCTTGTTTTGGTTATCAACTTGGCTTGTATCTTCATGCCAAAGACTTTTTGTAGTGGTCATTAGGGGTAGTGCTTTATTAAACAACTAGGAGCATTATTTATGGGATGATCTCATCATGTATCCACCATTTCAAGAGGATTTAGGTTCTTTGAAATTTCTAGAGTCACCAATGGGAACAATTTATCAATCCTAGTAAGTATAGGAGGTCAACAACGTTCCTACTTCCCTCACTCTCTAACCCACTATCTCTTGTAATGATGAGGCCTAGTATTGCCTCAATGAGACTATGTTGATAAAGGTTAAGAGTTTCCAAGAAGAGATACTAGGGAAGGGCACTCTAAAACCCCAAAATTTGTGATAATGTTCCATTTCTTTGTAAATCTTTCACCTATGTTCAATTATCATGTCTAATATTATTTTTTACTTCAAAAATGACAGGCTTTCTTAAATTATAAAGCATATGGGTTTGACAAATATTTTTAATGTAGTTGAGGGACGATGAATATTGGTGAGACATTCAATTCACCAGTATGTGGTCATATAATATTTGACATTATTTGAGAGAATGTGTGGACTTGCAATTCATAAGGCTTGCTTCCAAAATTTAGATGAGAGGAGATATTTTGACATTATATGAACCCTTTTGCTAAGTTATGTTAATAAAAGAGTGTACATGATTGTAAGGCACTAGTTAAATTAAGTCATTACAAGAAATACCTTTAGCATGGTAATGTATAGCTCAATGTGATAAAGTGTCTTGCTTTGTTTTTTTCAATATAGTTATTAAAAATCAACTTATCATTTGTAAGAATTAAATATGGATGAGAAAGATAACCTCTTTTCACAACTACCTTTAAAAGTAAATTTATGATTATTAAAAATTCAACCTATCATTTTGTAAGAACTAAATATAAATAAAAAAATAAAACTTTTCATCAACACCCAAACTGAACTTACTTGATCCACACAATGATCCCAGACTGAACTTAATTGATCCGCACAATGATGCTTTATTTAATGATAATGATATTTTTTTAATTCCTTACTCATCAGAATACCTGAAAATTATCATAATACAAAACTGACTAATTTAGAACCATTATTGTCTTAATGATAAGGGCCCTTACAAAATTGGTAGGGAACCAATTAGGCCTTCCCATGCCCAAATTAGCGTGCTCTTTTAACAGTGACAATGACAAGCCTCCCCATGTGGCAGGGTGCAAACTTATTGTGAGGTTAGAACAAAGGTACAACAAACCGGCCTCCTTTTCAAGCATGTGATGACAAGTTCCCCACTGAGACTCTGGCCATACAAGAACCTATAATGCATCCTAAGCTAATAATCACTTGCCACCGATCATGGTTGAAAACTACTGTCTGTTCACTAAACATTCCTGGCCTCCAATCACATTCATGAGCCTCTTAAAGTCCTGGCCTCCAATCACGTTCATGAGCCTCTTAAAGTCCTGGCCACCTCTTTTCACCAAACGTTGTTTAATGTTTATGCCAAGCGCAATGCCTTGCATTTTGTATTTTTGTTTAACATGCAGTGACACCATATGTGAACTGTGGATTGAAATTGACTAATTGACATAACAACGTTTCACTCAAGTAACTCTTAAACTTAGCTAAGAAATATCTAGCTTGTTGCGCTGCGGTTAGTGCATAGAGGTATATGTCTAGTGTTAGGTTTAAGCAAGTAAATTATCTAATAATGAATATATGCACCCCTTGCGCATTAATGGCTGCCCAACCAACCAAATAACTCTCATCAACACCTTTAACCTTTCACAGCTGCCTAAGGCAGCGATATAAGTTATTTATAGATTTATAAGCCTTGAGTTATGGCTTTGTGAATCAGTAATTCACAGTGCAACTTTCAGGCCCACGAGTTATGGTTCTGAGAAGACGAAACAATGATTAGCATGTGGTAGTCTGTTACATTACTAATTGTTATTTTAATTTATTCGGAATGAAAAGTGTAGAAGTGGGTAAAGATCTTTGGAGCTTGATCCTCACACTTTTTCAAAGCAATTTATTAATCACCATAAAAGGCGTTGGGACTTCGTAAGATGCTGACGGTGATTTGCTGTTATAAAGTAATCCACCCTCAGCCCGGCTCTTTCGCAGGGACTGAAAATCCTCCCGAGTGAACAGAAAGGAGAGAACAGACAAGGGCAGTTCTAAGTGAAAGCTGTCTCAGAGATTTGACGTCAGTATTTATTAGAATATCATTAAGACATATCACTGGGTTGCATCTAACGTACGAACGGTTGTACAAGGAGTTGAATTACTCACACGAGGAGTGGAACTATCAACTTAAGACTAACCTTCATGTTTCAAACTGTAATATCTGCAATAACTATTAAGCTAAGAGGTTTATTTTTAATGGAATGCTTACACATTAATCTCTCTTTTAATCAAAATCAAAATTTTAGATGGAGTTTATTTTGTATTTTTAAATTTATCAATTTTTTTTTGTTAGAAATAAAAAGTGCTGGTATATTTTAGTTATCTCTTTTGTTGGAACAAGTGGACTTTTTAAAATAAGTATTTCCGCTTTCTAAATCTATGATTATGTTTTTACATTGAACTAATCTGATTATAAATTTACTATATGACTTTTTGATAACGATGTATTATATTTGTGAAAAGTGGAATGCCTAGATACTCCCCTCTCCTTAATATTCTTATGCCTGCCATAACTATTTATAATTAAGCTTATAGGTGTTTTATCATTGAATATTTGTAAATTAATTTTTCTTTTAATCAAATTCTTCGATTTTTGATCTTATAGTTAGGAATCAATCTCCTTTTTAATCAAAATTTTGATATTATATTTAGGAATAAAAAAAGTTGGCATATTTTCATCAACGCTTTATATCAATGGATGGAATTTTCAATAATATGTTCCTTGCATCTCTAAATCTATCAAATTTTTGAACTTATACTTAGGAATCAAAGGCTCTAGCATAATCTATTAATCTCCTCTACATCAATGGATGGAGCTTTCAGTAATAAATACTTGCGTCTAGAAATCCATGATTATGTTTTAGCATTTATGTAATCCAATTACAAATTTACTATAAAAACTTCTTGATAGCCACATATCATATTAGTGAAAGTGCAATACCTACCAACATTCAAAATTGAACCCATCCCAACTCTTCCGTGGGTTTTTGGCCTATCAAGGGCTAAAAAAAATTGCCCTTAAAAAAAATATATATCAAAACCACTAGTCAATCACGAAGGTTACATTAAATTCCTATATTTCAAAAGGGGGGAAATATTTTTAATGACCCCTCAATATCTTTTTTAACTTCTTTAAATTTACTCTAAGTTCTGTACTGAAAATAAATAATAGTAGGGTAGAAACTGCTCATATTTGTTCCCTGTTGATCTCACACATTCGTTCTAGATGCAATTCCATCTACCCAATGCCCCATCAATGCAAGTAAATCCATACAGAGTATGAACTTTTAAGTTCCTTATGCACTAGACTGAAAATATATGAATGAATGGTTACTAGTGAGGATAATAATAGTAACTCATTTTCATTCATTTACATAGAGAACAACACTAATTTATAATACACTCCCACATCCATCACAATGGAACGGATTGGTCCCACGTACATCTTAAAGGAAACTATTGTAAAAATAGGGGCATGTATGTCTTAAAGGAAACTATTGTAAAAATAGGGGCCAAGGAATCATATCATTCCTCTAAAATCATTGTTTTCTATCGACGTATCCCACTGCACTCACTCCCTAAAAATAATGACAAGTTTTGTCCATTAATTTGAATTTTCAAAAACAACTGAACTAATTTCTCCACCGTCCACTTCACTTTTGGAATTTGTTGAAGGCAAAGGCAATGATGCCATGTGTGAATGCACTCAATTAATTTAATTATGAACCCAATCTTGATTGATTCTTCACCCATATAAAATGCAAGATGTGCATGAGCGACAAGATTGTGATTGTTTGGCCATGTCTGATAGAATAATCCATTCAATCACCCAATATATCAACAAATTCCTTACACTGGAAGTAGATTATAAAATCAAAGATGAAATCAATTACAAAATAATGTATGGGTCTTTTCATGTTTGGACAAGTGGTCCATTGCCACATGAACTCTTTCTATCTCATTTTCTCTACAATCTTTATCTTTATTCGAACTTTTCTGTTTGACTATATAGTGTTAGATGTACCCATCATTCATTTGGTATGACAACGAGACCAAAGAAGTAACTACACTATCTACGAACAAGGCACAAAGAATAGAAGTTTTAAGAATCATTGTAAAGCAATAACTTGAAGGCGAACTGGGACATGGGAAAGGATAGAGGATGGGTGATAGTTATTAGTACCCATCTACCATCTATAGTAGGGTACATGAAAATACCACAAAAAAAGTTCTCAAATGTAAGCAGGGCTGCAAGGGGTTGAGATTGTGCAGATGGATGACAATATGATGTGGGGCTAATGAAATCATGATGATGATCATTGAATCTTCTACACGTAGATGGAAAACATTAAGTCTCATACAATAAATCACACTGGACCATTTACAAGATTGCAATACACAAATAAATAATTTATCCAAAATGTCACTGTGAGCTTCATCGTCTCGATTATTGAGATTTTTTCTGTTTTAGACAAAATAGGAAAGAATCCCAGTGTGTGACAACAATAGATATCTGTTGCTGGATTAGCTCCAGGTTGTTGGGAGCAAATTAATGCATCCTAAATTTGATGTGAGAGGCAGTTAGATTCTCTCCGCTATAAAATAGGTGGTCATACGGATAGCTGGGTGAGAGTGTGAGAGTTTCATTGATGTAATCTCCTATTTGATTAATGAGAATTGCCGATGCCTTAGTTTGGTGGACGTAGCCCAAAATGGTTGGGTGAACCACGTTAAAAGTTGTGTCCTTGTGCATGATTTTAATTGCTGTGTTTATATTTCTCTGTTTGTTGTGCATCTGATCTCCAACAATTGGTATCAGAGCATGTTGGAGGCAAGATTGGATTTGCTGCCTGGAGGTGCTGCCTGGAGGCGCTGCGTGGTGTCTCTGCGTGCGTAGATAGCCATCCCGAACGGTGGAGCACAAAGGCGCTGGAGGGAGCTGTGTATAGCGTGCGTGGAGTTCATTGCTGTTGCTGCGTGGAGCACTGGAGGATTGCATGCTGGAGGCGTTTGGGTGCTGTTGCTGCGTAGGAATTGAGCGCATAATTGAATTCTGTGCGTGGATTCTTATAATGCATATATTCCAATTTATATATCGTAATGCCTATACGTTGAACCCAAGTCTGTCAGTAAAGGTATGCGCATTCAAAAACATTGATTCATAGTTAAAACGGTGCGGATGTACATTTAAAAACAGCGTGGTTTTGTTTTTTGGTGCTGCGTGGGTGTATATATATCAAACAACGTTGATATATATTTGAAAAACAGCGTGAATATCCATTGAAAAACGGCGTGGATATTCTGTTTTTAAACCAGCGTGGATATATGTGTTTTAAACCAGCGTGGATATATGTTTTACCAACGGCGTGGATATATGTTGTTTAAAACGGCGAATTGCAGTTTTGTTTTTTGGTGTACCGACAGTCTTATTTTTTTTTATGTTTTGGGATTGGCGCGGGATTTAAGAAAACAGTAGCGCCAACATCCTGAAATAGCGCGGATATTATTTAATCAAGTGCCCCAATGCGCTAATGAGCCAATGGGCGCGCATATGAGTGGGATTGTCGCGCCAATTTGACGTCCCTTACAACGATTTTTAAGTGGCACGGGTCATATGTTGATCAGCAAGCGCCAGTTCATCAGCAAGCGCCAATTTTATTTACCTTTTTTTTGTTTTAAATGAGATTAAATGTAAACTGAGGCACAGGCATTTATTGAGTTTAATTTTTTGATTTAAAATTGGAATTGGAGATTGTTTGTGTTAGACGAGATGGCGAAAACTCAGAGTGCCCGATTCGAAATCGAGAAATTTAATGGCAAAAATAATTTCGAGATCTGGAAGGTCAAAATGCATGATCTGCTGGTACAGCAGGGCGTGGCGAAGGCGTTGTTGGGCAGGTCCAAACTGCCTTCCCCTGTGACAGATGATGAATGGTCTGAATTGGATGGAAGAGCCTTGAGCGGAATTCGGTTGTGTTTGGCTGATGATGTTTTATTTAACATCGTGTCAGAGATGACTGTCGCTGGTTTGTGGACGAAGTTGGAGAAGCTGTATATGACAAAATCCTTGACAAACCGGATTCTCCTGAAGCGGCAGCTTTATGGTTTGCGGATGAAAGAAGGTACCTCGATTACTGATCACCTGAATGTTTTTAATACCTTACTAGTGCAATTAGACAGTCTAGATGTGAAATTTGATTCAGAGGATAAGGCAATAACTCTATTGTGTTCATTGCCTGAATCCTGGGATCACTTTGTTACTTCCATAAGCTTTAGTACAACAGACATCCTTGAGTTTGACGATGTTGTTAGAGCCTTGTTGTCTGAGGAGACGAGGAAGAGGTCGAATGCAGACACCTCTACATCGGAGGTAATGATGGCCAGAGGTCGCTCAAGAGAGAGACACTCCGGGGGCAAGCATAGCGACTCTCGTTCAAAGTCCAAAGGAAAGAAGACAAAGGTGAAGTGCTGGCATTGTGGCAAGGCTGGACATCTGAAAAAGGATTGCTGGAAGCGAAAGCAGGCTGCTAAAGAAGGCTCGTCGACAGAAAAGAAGGAAGCCAACACCACAGATACAGGTTCAGTATCTGGTTCAGGTATGAGTGATGAGGTATTGTCTGTTAATATGTCAAATCATGATCAACATTGGTTGCTAGATTCCGGTGCATCAAACCACATGTGTATACATAGAGACTGGTTTAAGACATATAGATCAGTGAATGATGGAGTCGTGTACATGGGTAATGATGTCACATCTAATATTGTGGGGATAGGAAGTATACAACTGCAAATGTTTGATGGCACAACCAAATTGTTAACTGATGTGAGACATGTACCAGATCTAAGAAAAAATCTAATTTCATTAGGAGCACTGGATACGAATGGATATAAAACTGTAATTCAAGGTGGAGTTATGAAAATCTATAAAGGTATCTTACTAGTGATGAAGGCTAAGAAGGTAGGAAATCTTTTTCAATTAGAAGGTAGAACTGGGTCAGATCATGTGTCGCTGTCTGAACAGGACAATAGTTCCATTCGCTTATGGCATCAAAGGTTGGGCCATATGAGCGAACGAGGGTTGAAAATTTTGGCTGACCGCAAGTTGCTTCCTAATCTAAGATCTGGAAAGTTAGATTTCTATAAACATTGCTTGTTTGGAAAACAGAGTAAACAAAAATTTAAAACAGGCAAACATACTAGTAAAGGAATACTTGATTATATCCATTCAGATGTTTGGGGTCCAGCCCCTACAGCGTCATTTGGTGGCTCGTCGTATTTTGTGTCGTTTATTGATGAATTTTCTCGGAAAGTATGGGTCTACATGTTGAAAAGGAAGTCTGATGTTTTTACATTTTTCAAGCAGTTTAGAGCATTGGTAGAAAACAACACTCGTAGAACTATAAAATGTTTAAGAACTGACAATGGTGGTGAGTTTACTTCCAAGGAGTTTGACAGCTATTGCAAGGATGCAGGGATCGAGAGACATAAGACCACGGTTTATACTCCTCAGCAAAATGGAGTTGCTGAACGCATGAACAGGACTCTTCTAGAGAGAGCAAGGTGTATGTTGAGTAGCGCCGGGTTGCAGAAGGAGTTGTGGACGGAAGCGGTGGCAACAGCTTGTTATGTGATAAACCAATCTCCATCAATGGCAATAGGCTGCAAGATTCCGCGAGAGGTATGGAAAGGACACCCTTGTGACTATTCTAAACTCAGAGTGTTTGGTTGTGATGCATATGCTCTAGTGCCTAAACATCAGCGAACTAAATTAGATCCGAAATCGAAAAGATATGTCTTTGTTGGGTATGGTGATGGAACAAAGGGATTTAGATTGTGGGATCCTACTACCCGCAAAATCATCATCAACAGAGATGTAAAGTTTAATGAATCCTCTCTTGTACAGTTAGATGTAGATAATAAATTGAAACAGGATGATGTATCTGATTTTCAACACATTCAGTTTGACAACACTTCAGATGATAGTCGTGATGACCATAGTTCAGATTCTAGTCATGAACAGGTTTCAGGGTCAGATTATGAACAGGGTTCAGATGGAGGTCATGAACAGGTCTCAGATGGCAATCATGAAGAAGTTCCTACAGAGGGTAGACAGCCAATTGTGGAAGCACCAGAAACATCCTTAAGGAGGTCTACAAGGATCAAACGTCCTCCAAGAAGGTATGATGATTATGTTACTTCAGTTTCTTTGACCGCTAATGATGATGAACCTTTGTGTTATCAGGAAGCTGTGGAAGGTTCAAAGTGTGACAAATGGAAAGCAACCATGAAGGAAGAAATGATGGCCTTAGGTAAGAATGGCACATGGGATCTGGTTGAACTTCCCAAAGGCAGGAAAACTGTGGGATGTAAGTGGGTGTTCAAGGTGAAACGGGTGTGAATGATACGGAAGACAGGTACAAAGCAAGGCTGGTTGCAAAAGGGTTTTCTCAGAAATCTGTCATAGACTTTCATGAGATATTTTCACCAGTGGTTAAAATTGTTTCAATTAGAATTGTGTTAGCATTAGTGGCTTTTCTTGATTTAGAATTACAGCAATTAGATGTTAAGACTGCTTTTTTACATGGTGATTTAGATGAGGAAATTTATATGGAACAACCGGAAGGGTTTGTTTAGTGTCGCAATGAAAAATTTGTCTGCAGGCTCAAGAAGTCATTATATGGCCTAAAGCAGTCGCCTCGGCAGTGGTATAAGAAGTTTGATTCTTTCATGTTGAGTCAGAAATATGTTAGAAGTGAATATGATCATTGTGTTTATTTTTAAAAGTTGAATAATGGCATATTCATTATCTTGGTATTGTATGTTGACGATATGCTTTTAGCAAGCAAAAGCATAGAAGAAATCAACAGGTTGAAGGCTCAGATGGCAAGGACATTTGATATGAAAGATCTAGGAGCAGCAAGAAAGATTTTGGGCATGGAGATTTTCAGAGACAGGAGCAATGGTAAGCTGTGGCTATCACAACAGAAGTATGTTGAGAAAATACTTTTGAGGTTTGGTATGAATAATGTGAAGCCTATTTCAGTCCCTTTAGCTTCCCATTTTAAGCTTTCTTCGAGTTTATGTCCTAATACCGATGAAGAAAAGGATTATATGTCTCGAATTCCATATGCAAATGTAGTAGGATGTTTGATGTATGCGATGATGTGTACGCGACCAGATATTTCTCATGCAGTTGGGGTTGTCAGCAGGTACATGGCAAATCCGGGTAAAGAGCACTGGTCAGCAGTAAAATGGGTGCTTCGGTATATGAGAGGCACAAGTAGTTATTGTATAACTTACAATAAGAGTAGTGAATCTGTTTGCGGATATGTTGATTCTGATTTTGCAGGTGATTTGGATAAGAGAAGGTCAACTTCAGGATATGTCTTTACTCTTGCAGGTGGAGCTATTAGTTGGATGTCAAAGCTACAAAACATTGTTGCTTTATCCACTACTGAAGCAGAGTACATTGCTGCTTCGCATGCTTGCAAAGAGGCAGTTTGGTTGAAAGGTTTGCTTGGTGAGTTTGGTAGGTTACAGGACAACATCAGGTTACTTTGTGATAGTCAAAGTGCAATACATTTGGCTAAGAATCCAGTCTATCATAGTAAATCAAAGCATATTCCAATTAAGTACCATTTTGTAAGACATGTTATCACTGAAAGGGGCGTTTCTCTTGAAAAGGTGCATACAAAGGAAAACTGTGCAGACATGTTCACGAAACCAGTTTTGTTAGAGAAGCTACGTTGGTGTTTGGCTTCTCTTGGCTTGCAGAAAAGATAAAAATAATAAACAAACAGGGCATCAGGCTAATTGTTGTCAAGGTGGAGATTGTTGAGATTTTTTCTGTTTTAGACAAAATAGGAAAGAATCCCAGTGTGTGACAACAATAGATATCTGTTGCTGGATTAGCTCCAGGTTGTTGGGAGCAAATTAATGCATCCTAAATTTGATGTGAGAGGCAGTTAGATTCTCTCTGCTATAAAATAGGTGGTCATACGGATAGCTGGGTGAGAGTGTGAGAGTTTCATTGATGTAATCTCCTGTTTGATTAATGAGAATTGCCGATGCCTTAGTTTGGTGGACGTAGCCCAGAATGGTTGGGTGAACCACGTTAAAAGCTGTGTCCCTGTGCATGATTTTAATTGCTGTGTTTATATTTCTCTGTTTGCTGTGCATCTGATCTCCAACATCGATGTGTTTCCTTCGTTCTTCTTTTAATAATCATATTTTTTTATAAGAATAATATGGCTCACAAATTGATACCCCAAGTTAGTGCTATTACACTGACACAGGGCGACGAAGCTCATTGAATACCCAATGACCCATTAAACAACTTCTTGTGCACTCTTGGCTATCGCTCCTCCTTGATTATCCTCAAGCACTGTTTCCCTGCATCCTGCATCCATTTTTTCCATTTTCATTTGAATTGTAAGTTTTCAACCCATCATACGGTTTTCGAATATGTTGATTGAGATCTAGATGGAAACCTAGTAGCATAGGAGGCGAGAGAAGTACATATTTCAATATAATCACCAGTAGGAGGTGTCAAGGCAAGAGCTACGTCTTAATATAACAAGATTATTCTCACTACTACTCCATAACACAGGTCTTTAGTTGAAAGGTATTCTTCGTTATCCTCCTATCAAGAAAATTTTGTCTCCCTCAATTTTTCATTGTCAGGATTATCTTGGGCTCTAGATGCCATTCCGATAAATGTTTTCATTTCTTTCACATGCTTGAAAATATGGACTTGCATTTGACATTTCTTTGTTCCAAGTAATATGTATTGTGCATCTTTTTTTGTTTTTAATGAATGACTTGAATAAATGTAACTTATCTATTATTCCATGATTTATTTGGTGGGATGGTGAATTCGTGGCTTTCAGAGAAAACTATTTGTCCATTGCTATAGAGATCGAGTCGTATTAATGGGAAAATGCCTCTTTCTTTTCTGAGATTTTATAGTGTTTTAATATAGTGACTTTTTAAATTTTTAAGATTTTTAAAATTTAGAAGATCAATGTTTCATTTTGACATTATTTTTTATAAAAGTGTAACAATTTAAGTATGGGGGATTTACGCAGTGCATTATATTAGATATCATTTTTGGGATTCAACTGCGTTAAGTAAGTCATTCAAACGTATGACCATTTCCATGAGAGGTAGTCGTAATTGACTAATTTCTCATGATTTTTGAATAGTTCACTTAGCACTCATTGCATCGGGTGATGCTCACAGGGGTGAAGAAGTGGGATTGAAACTAGTGAAATGTGGAGAACGAATCACATAGCATCAATCATCACTTCCGGGGCTTGCACCCGGTAACCAGGACTTCCCAGGAGGTCACCCATCCCAGAACTCCTCTGGCTCAAGCGCGCTTAACTGTGGAGGGGAAGTCCTGGTTACCGGGTGCAAGCCCCGGAAGTGATGATTGATGCTATGTGATTCGTTCTCCACATTTCACTAGTTTCAATCCCACTTCTTCACCCCTGTGAGCATCACCCGATGCAATGAGTGCTAAGTGAACTATTCAAAAATCATGAGAAATTAGTCAGTTACGACTACCTCTCATGGAAATGGTCATACGTTTGAATGACTTACTTAACGCAGTTGAATCCCAAAAATGATATCTAATATAATGCACTGCGTAAATCCCCCATACTTAAATTCAAAAAGAGTCAAGGGATCTCTACTTGAATGGTTCATGAGGCACAATACTTGCTAAGGTTTTGCAAATGGGGTAGCAAGCTAAGTGGGCTTGATTGTGGAAAAACTCCACAGTTAAGCGCGCTTGAGCCAGAGGAGTTCTGGGATGGGTGACCTCCTGGGAAGTCCTGGTTACCGGGTGCAAGCCCCGGAAGTGATGATTGATGCTATGTGATTTGTTCTCCACATTTCACTAGTTTCAATCCCACTTCTTCACCCCTGTGAGCATCACCCGATGCAATGAGTGCTAAGTGAACTATTCAAAAATCATGAGAAATTAGTCAGTTACGACTACCTCTCATGGAAATGGTCATACGTTTGAATGACTTACTTAACGCAGTTGAATCCCAAAAATGATATCTAGTGTAACAATTATTTAATATAACTTGTCAATAAAATACATTTTTTTTATAACCTTTCATTTTTGAAGAATTAAATGAATATATACCTTCCAATAAAAAGAGCCTTTCCCTCCCAATTTCAATGCTTAGGCCTATTCTAATATTCTTTTGAAATGTTATTTATTCTTATTGCCATTCAAGAATTGATATTCGATCAAACAACAACTTATGCCTATAGACTTTCACCAACCACAACTTAACGTCTTCTATCATTTTACAACAATAAAATTTAACACCCTCGAGACAAATCAATCAATCAAAGTACCTACCATAACTATTTACAACATGAAATCTTGTAGGTTTGTCTTTTTAAAACCAACGAGATCCATGCAAATCTGAATAAATCAAAGTTAACAGCCACCAAGTATGTAGAATGCATGTGTAGTCACATGCGTTTGAAGGCGTAGATAAATGTATTCAGTGTCTCTCGTACACATGCAAATCCCTAAGCCTGCCGGACATTTGTTGAGAAGAATATGCTAAAACTCCGAATACAATGGCAAGTGGCATATAAAACAGATGGGAGAAAATACGGTCCGATTGTTACTGCAACTCCATTTCCGTAATCTTCCAGCCCACTAACAGCTAGCTGCCAGTCCACTCCACTCCATACTTTTGGCGACGTTCTTGGAACTTCGCTAAATTTGGGGCCGTTATCGATTAGTTGACTAAAAGCGGCGGCCCCCAACTTCTGTCGCTATTTTCTTTTTTGTATTATTGCACGTCCGTAAATCATAGCATAAATACTTGATACCCACGGCGCTTTTAAGAGTCTTGGAATCAGGCTTTCTGAGGCTCCTTGGGTTTGTAATGGGTTCATGTTTCTCGCATCTCCGAGTCCCATGGTGATGAAAATCTGTTAACAATCGGTCTGGTCTGATCCAGACTGATCCGTTTTACCTGTGCAGTGTTTGTGGGTGTTTAGGGTTTTTTCTCGAGCTTTCCAATGCTCGCGACACGCAGCCTGACGAGTTCGTCCAGACCCCATCTCGCCGTTTAAGAGCTATCGCTAGGGAAGTGCGGGAAGCCCTGCGGGATTCGAAATGAACGGCAGCAGAAAAATTAACAGAATCCGGCAGATTGTGCAGCTGAAGCAGATAATGAAGCGATGGCATGCCCTCGCCCTGAACCGCAAGGTCTCGGCATCATCTCCTGCTTTTTACGATTCCGACGAGGAGTGGTGCCGGACTCCGGTCTCCGCGCCTCCTGATGTTCCAGAGGGTTACCTGGCAGTCTACGTGGGGAGAGAGCGGAGGCGGTTTATCATTCCGACGGACTATTTGAGCCGCCCCGTGTTTCGAACCCTGCTCGACCGAGCCGAGGAGGAGTTCGGCTTCGATCACAAAGGCGGGCTCACCATACCCTGCGAAACAGAGGTATTCGAGCATCTATTGAGAGCCCTGGCAAGAAACGAGAGCGTTGAGCACATTAACTTGTACTGCAAAGAACGAGGAAGCCCAGCGGGTTCAGTTCATGTTCATTCAAATCTTCTGCACGAGTCTATCATCTGAGAAACCCTAAATCTGTAAATTCAGTCAGTAGACTCTAAATAAATCGAAGCTCTTGTCCGTCCATGAAGCCGAAAAATCTCTGACTGAAAAAAACGGTCCATAACGAATTGCAGGCTGACTGAGATGTATATGACCAGGAAGCTCTCTCTTTCTCTGTGTCTCTTTTTGTTAATGAATATGAAAATGCATTCGTTTTTCTGTTTAGTCCTCAAATCTTGATTTCAGTGATGTGAAACCCTATTTTTGGAAATGGTTGCCCTGAGGTTTCTGGGTGGGAGTGGTTGGCAGTAGTGTTTAAGTGGAACTTTTTGGAGTTTGTAACATATCTTTGGTTGAAAAAATCAGATTTTTTTTCAAAAATAGTCTTTGGAGTTTGCAACAGATTTTAGTTATGGTGTCGATTTCTAGTTGTGGAGCCTGATTCTAGATAAATTGTATCTGAAAATAGTATTTGGAGTTTGCAACAGCTTTCTGATTTTAGACATATTACATTAAAAAATAAACTAGAAAACTTTTCAAAAATAACATTCAGATTTCTGATTGGATTTGGATTCCAGATAGATTACATTCGAAAATAAACCAACATTAAAAGACTACTCTTTCCGATCATGGTTGTCATATGACTCTACTGCTAAATAGAGGTCGTTTCGTTTCAGGCGTTTGTCTGAGATGTCAGTGGATTGTATGTTTTCTTATTATACGTGCTGACCGTTAATGAATATTGAGGCAGTCATAATAATAATAGTTTCAATGGCGCAAACTTAGAATAGCATCATTCTCTGTCCATGTGCTAGAAAGGGTAAAAGCAGAAGATTCTGAGAGTGAGTGAGCCCACACAATGTCCTCCTGCCTGCCATTTTTTTTTGTAGTTGCATACATATATATCGTGGGTGAATTGAATTCATACGCTTTGTTTCGTTTTCACATCGCCACTCAATAAATTTTCAATCATATAGGAAAAGATGAAATGAACGGAGGGCATTGCTTCTGAAGATTCCATTTTCGATGGAGCAAACACGGCGACGAATTAAAAAGAGTCAAAAAGGAGAAGGTGAATTATTGATTCTCTAAACAATGGGGAATCATTATATGACCGTAAAATTATCAATTTCTCGCACTTTCCCCTAGTTTTTGACCATAGAGGCTTTCGTTGTTTTTAATTGAGGATCTCACTTTTTCATTTGCCAAGTGGGAAATCCGAGCCACCTAATTGACTTCTCCTTAATATCAATATGTGATGAGTACATACGAGTACACTTCACTCTTGAGGTGTAGATTTGGGATAAGTATAATTGAGGATCTCACTTTTTAATTTGCCAAGTGCGAACTCTGAACCACCTAATTGACTTCTCCCTAATGTCAATATGTGATGAGTACATATGAGGACAATTCACTTTTGAGGTGTAGATTTGGGATAAGTATAGATGAGTACACTTAACTTTCAAGTTCAAGGTGTAGATTTGGGATCAAAATAGATGAGTATATTTAACTTTCAAAGTATATTCTTTGTAATATTAATATGTGATGAGTATATATGAGTACACTTTATTTTTGAAATCTAGATTGGGGATAAGTAGACATTTAAGTCTTAAGGTGTAGATTTGTGTGTTTATGAGAGGTAAAATTTTATGAAGTTATAGGTTTAAATTTCATGGGAAGGGTTAAGGGCGGCGATTAAATGTGAGGCATAATAGTTGTTCCAGGACATATCTATGTTTTACCAAGTTTTACACAATCTTATTGACAACATCTCGTAGTTGGGTATATGTTATTGACAACATCTCGTAGTTGAGTATATGTGTAGTGACTATATATGTGCATCGTTGGATCCCCCACAATAAATGTACTCACATAGATCCAACGATGCACATATACAGCTGTTGCGCATTAACTGTCGTGCAAAAGGCAATTGTCCAACCTGTTGCATGGCAGTTAATGTGCAATGGTTGTATATGTGCATTGTTGGATCCCCCACAACAAATGTACTCACTTAGATCCAATGATGCGCATATACAGTCGGTGTGCATTAACTGTCGAGCATTAGGTTGGATAATTGATGCATGTTATCCAATATGTAAACTCACCCTAGCCAATGCTTAACTTAAATTTTAAAAGAGTAGATAAACATTCTTAACATTACATTAAATTGTAATTAATAGATCCATTGAACACTTTGTAGTTGTCATCATCAACTATTTTACTTGCAATGCTATGTGAATTAGCCCGCATTGTCTCATGCCCTCAAAAAGATCATCCCTTATATCAACCTCATTCAACTAAGCTAAACATTGCAACTCATCTTTTCTAATTATAAAAATTTAGTGTATACTTTCATGCATGCTAAAAACATTCATCTTTTATGTAAATGTCTTCTACCTACACCAACCTTCACACTTAAAGCATTAAAGTGCACAATCTCTTTCGTAGGGTAGCTTTTAATTATTGATAATGAAGGAGATTAAAGCATACTATAAAATCTCTATAACATTTGATGCATATGCATGTCTAGGTTGTGACTTAGATAAAACACACTTCAATGACTTGGCAACACACATGGGCACCATGTTGTAGCTTGTGAGTGCACATTTTAGTAACTTGCGTATGTGTAACTCGACAACATGTGTACATGCCCCAACATTGCAGACATGATAGATCGAGATCATTACATAAGACTAAGTGTTATGCTAACAATTAACTCAAGGCACATTATGAAAGATGAATAGTCATTAATAATGATAAACTAAAATGTATTTCAATGTATAATATGTACAATGAGTAAGTTAGCTTCACAATCATTCACTTCTCTCTCTTCCATAGAGCTTTCACAGTTTGTTCTAATATATTATGCATATTCATTATCGACCCATGAGTTGACTAGTATACCATATGTAGATTGTGTTCCTCTCATTTATAGTCCACCCTCTTTAAGTTATTTTCTTATTTACATCTCAAATTAAGGTAAATGTTAATAATTTCCTTAATGATACATTTGTATTGTGTGGTAACCTCAGTGTATATAGATGATGTTATCGCATTAATCTAGAGAGTATTTTTATTTCAAACCCAATTTGCACCCCAACTCATTTTATACTTTGGTAAGGGTTTCTCCCATAGCTCAACTACAGAGTTTGCATGTGATAGGGATGAGGTAACATTGTTAGCAAGCACATGCCACTTTGACCTCTCCTCATTACATACAATTTTAGACATCATCTTCATACATGGCCATTAGGTGTTGGTCACATTTTAGGTTAGCATAATGGGGAGTTCGTGGAATGATGGCTTGGGATGTAATGAGAATGATGATAGAAGATAGCACCATCAATTTTCAACAAATGGAATGATGGTGGATTTTCCCCCATTTCTACCCCATGGAGTATTTGAGTGACCCCTTTGCTGTACGCTAGTTTGTTGTTTCTATCACATATTGTTGCAACAATTTCCCTTGTCCTCTTTCTACTCCTTGCATCTGGCTCTCATAGGTAGTTATAGCTCCACACTCCTACTACATGGGAAAGGTCTAATGCATTCTACCAAGATTGAGCTAGTAGCCCACATTGTAATAAGGGCGTTTCATTACTCCTTTCAACCTATAATCAAACATTTCCTTTGATATTTGAGTGTCAAAGTTAAGAGGGATAGGCCCGATCACTATGACAAGGAAATCAACTTCATAGTCAAGTATCTCATTTCCAATCAAGGAACCAATAGAGCCTAGGACACCAAGTTTCACCATACCTCATAGTTCTACTAGCTCACTCGGAATTTTGTGGCTCATGCCCTTCTCACTTAGGACATAGATTGGTTGGACCTTAAATAATGTCTTGATAAATTGAAAAAGAAAAATCACTTGTCAGTTACTCTTTGCTCATTTTTCATGTATTTTAGTTTTTCTCGATGTGGGTCTACTAAGAAGTATGTAGAGTGGGCACTGATTGGATGTGGAATTGAAGTCCTACATCCAATGGATGTCTACACTTGATGTTTGAGTAAACCTATAAGGAAATAAGCTGGAAATACAATAGAAAATAGTTTCCTTAATTTTTCTTTATAAATTCATAAATCTTATTTTGTTGTTTTAACTATTATTTTATTACTTTCCTTAGGAGGCCCATTTTAGCCCTCAAAATTCCCCTAATTGTTATTGCAAGAAGTCAACAAGGAATATGTACACTTTTATTTGATTGATAAGCCAAAAGAAATACTTAATAGTACATATTTTGACCATTTACATGTGAAATTTAAAGCTATGTTGGATGAGTTTTTTGATATTATTATTGATGATATACCAAGTAAATTACCTCCTACTAGCAGCATTAACCACCATATAGACTTGATTCTAGGAACAGTTCTTCCAAATAACATAACATAGAAGATGATTGCACAAGAGAATGAAGAAATAAAAAGACAATTGCAAGAGTTGCTAGATAAGGGCCTCATTAAGGAGAATTTGAGTCCATGTGCTATTCCTATACTACTCAACCTAAATAAAGATGTGGGATAGTGAATGTGTACTGATTCAAGAGCCATTAATAAAATTATAATGATGTATAGATTTCCACTTCCCCGCATTAATGATTTGATAGACTATTTGAGTGATGCCAAGTATTTCTCCATGGTTTTTTTTTTCTTTTTTGAGGTAACGATTAGTTTAGTTATGTTATCAAAAAGTTGGGTTCTAAGCTAGGACACATACAAAATTCAATTTTTTCTTCAAAGACACTAAATTGTTCATTCCAAAATGTAGTCAACCTATGACTGTGATGCCAGCCTAAGCTGACAATACTCACATTATGCAAATTGAATTGCATGTCATATACATGTCCAGGGAATTCTAAAATTCTGTATAAGGGAAGCCTTTATAATTCAAGGTTTAAGCTCTTAATTAACCTCTTATGTGGAAACATAACATCGGATGAAAACCCACTTTATCAAAGGTTAATTCTTTAAGAGGACATATTTCATTTAACTATCCATGGGTTACGACTTTGGGTTATTCTTAAACTTTGGCACTTATCAACCATACTCTTTGGTTAAAACCCAAACTTTACCCATAATACATTAAACCCACTCATTTCTACTATAACCCTAATATAATAGAAATACACATAAACCACACTTAACCTTACCTTTCTGTTGATTCACATGACTTTACACATTTTCCGACGCTCAACCTTTATCGCATTCAACCTCCACCATTGATTTCACTCCTTCATATCAATGGCTATTGCACGATCTCCAAACTTAACTCATTCACCTGCCGGAACTCAAAGACGTTAAATTTCTTTGAACAACTCATTGGGTCCACCCAAATGTTAACCTGTGTGCACTTTTGCGCATGATTACCATCTGATTAGTCACTGAATGAATTGTCAAGATTATTAGAACTCAACAAGGTTTTAACCTTGTTGAGTAAAACCTCATTGCGTTTGTTTTTTGGATTAACCTCCGCGAGTGTTAGCACGCGATATCCGTCCAATCAATCACCCAATGGATGAATGTGATCTATCTAGAATTCAACTGGATTTAGTCACAGTTCATAACTTTCTCATGTCTATTTTTTTATTACTGCTTACAGCTTTGAGGCCGCGCGAGAAACCACTTCCCATCTTTGGAAACTGCCCATGTGCTTAATTAGAAGCTTAAAGAACTCAACTTAATCTTCACCATTCATCTTATTTACTTTATCCTACACGACTTAATCCTGGTCGCCTATCTCCACCACTCCCGTTTGTTGATCTGAATGATCCAACGACTATGCTCTACTGCTACGTTCTTTTCACTATACTGTGTAATAGTGCATTTGTTCGAGTTTCTGCCTGTTTATGTGATTTCACCTTCCGGTCTTCAACTATTCTAATCCTAATCTTCAACTTCGTTCTATATTCCTTCGCTCTTCTATGCTTCCACTGCGTAACTCCTTAGGTTTTAAGAACCTCATAGTATACCTTCACTGTAACATTACAGTTTCCTCCAACTCTGTCTATGTGTAAACCCGATACAGTCTTCCCTACACTTGATCTTTATGTTCTACACACCTGCAACCATATATTATGCATAATTACTGCTAATACACACACAATCTATAATTCCATCAATCAACACACATCACACACTCAGGAATCGAAATCTCTATGTATATATGAACAAATAATTACATCATGAGTCTTTGTCTCACTCTGGCCTGATTTCCAATATCTGTGGCCTCTTACTTTCCTATCTACCTGTAGGCTACAATAAAACTCTCTAACTCTCGAACTAATTCCTAGTTAGCTATCCTTTTTCTATGCCTTTTTGTCTTACACTTATACAAAAAGATTCTATAAACAATTCCTGGTTTAGATCCATAACCTTCTCAAGAAAATCCTAAAATCTCTTCTTTATCTCTAAGGATCCTCTCTAATCCACAAAATCATCAACTAATTCCTAATCTAAGCTTTACAATTAATTCTCAATCTCTCAACCTCTCAACTATCCTAATTCTCTCGTGTTCTCCAACATTTGAGGACATTTACAAATATGCCTCACAATACTTAATTAATCCCTATTCTAGCTTCTCTCGTTAAAATCACTTAAAACCTTAATAAGTACATTAATCTGACACATAAGAATCTAACTTCCTTGGAAACACAAGACCCCCTATGTCTACTAAAATACAATGATTTTTCTGAGCCGAATGCTCCTGCATCAGAATCTCAAGGTTGAAAAAATTCATGATCTCCTGATCATGCGTTCTCATATGTTGATAGAAAACCTCCGGGGTCCCAAACTTTAATTTGTAACTGTCCAAATGCTCTGCATCTTTTCTGTTGTTATATGTCTGCTATCTTCTATTTCATCTTCCTATCCTTGTTAATCAGTTTCAACTTTTAATTGATCACTCTTCCTTTTGCTGTCAATCTCCTCCATTTGGACTGCTTCATTATTAATTTCCATAATTCTTCAATTTCTATGTCCAACTCATTTCTTTGTTGGACTTTTCCCTCTTCCTCTCTTGCATATCCTTCGCAATCTTTCTTAGGTTGTTTCTTCCCTACTGGTGCTTTCAGCCATTTCTCCAGTAGCTCCACTTCTTTCTCCCACTCAGTGATCCTTTGATGAGAGTTTAGTCCTTCTTCTTTGTTGACTTCCTCAATAGCTTCCATTGTGCCTATCATTACGATGGAATGATGATCCCTTACTATGTTTTCAGCTAACATAGTCTCTTCTTCAAGTTTTCCTTTAATCTTCTGCTGGTTACCTTCACTTTGGTGTTGTTGGATCTTTACTGCCACCCTTACATCCTTACCCTCTTGTTGCTTCTAAACTTCCATTTCATCTCCAAATAACCTCTGTTCAATTTCGATCACAACATCACAGTCAATCATTCTATTTATTGTTCCTGCAAACAAACTATTGGTTTGTGAATTAAAACACTCATTTGTCTCCATGTCTTTTAGAGACTCTCTGCTACTATCAAGTACTGATGTAGCCATTTCTTTTCTATTGCCATTTCCTCCTAGCAACTTCTCTAGCAATTCAATTTCCTCTTTACATTTAGCAAGTGTTTTATCACCATGCCCTTCATTTCCAGCTTCATCCTTTACATGGTCACTATTGCCCAATGATTCAATCAGATTTCCTTCCATAGAAAATTCTATTTCATTCATCTCCACACAAATAAGTTCCTGTTCAACACTTATAATCCCTATATTCACAAAACAATTGTCAGTTTGAAAAATGTAAGGCTCAATAGCCTTAATTAATGTTTCACATATCAGCTCTTTAGGCTGATCTTCATCTCCTTCTTCCATAACGAATTGTCCTTGTTTTGTATCAACTCCAAATAACAATTCATCAATAATTTCTTTCTGCTGCAACAATTCAATATTTTCATCATTCAAGTGGCATTCTCCATCATACTCTGCTATAGAATACTTATCTTCTGAAAAGTACTCTTCACCCTTTGTCATCACATCAGTATGCTGATCCAAGTTATCCTCTGAACTCTAGTGATTTTTATCAAGTTTGATGATAGCTTCATAATACTATCAATCCTCTTTAGAACTTGCAAACACACCAAAAGTATTAGATTCAAAAATATAAGGCTTGATAGCCTCATGCTCCTTTGAACTATCCCAATAGTTCACTGATCTCCATTCTTCATCTTTACCCAGAACTTCACCATGTTCTGCTTTACAAATGGAAACTTCCATTTCCAACTCAACTTCTCTGAGTTTTTCCACCAGCCACTTCACTTTTCTTTCATGTAGCCTTCTCTGTAACTTATGCCACTTTACTTCCTTTTTCTTCAAGACCCAACCTTGTCTTTGGCTTTCCTCTAGTAGCATCCTTAATGCATTGAGTTGCTCTTTTAACTCTGCAATCTCCTCTTGACTCATTCTCTTGCCATTTGCCTTGGCATCCTCCTTCTTCACTTTTATTCTACTGTGGTCTTCCTCAGAACCTCTGCTATGACTATTAGTAGTCATCTCCTTCTCTATCTTCATGAGCTCCTCACTCACTTACTATGAGCTGTACTAAAGCCTTTACAACAACAAGTCCTCCCTGCTGCCACTTACCTCACTAATCTTTTTTCTGTACTTGATATTTTGGCAAGCATTTGGTTCTCTATCTTTGGAACCTCTCTTGAGCACTTCTCTCTGCTCCTTCTAGGCTTCAACTCATCTGCACCTTTTAAGAACACAACTGTCTTCTTTATCCAACCTCTGTTATAATTCTTCACCCTTCTGCCACATTCTTCTTTCATTTAGAAACTCTTACCAGCTTCCTTCATCCCTTAGCAATTCTACCCACATCTTCCGTGGAATTTCCTTTATGATCTTCTTGTGAGTTGTAACAATACTTCTGCAGTAACAAGTCTCCTTCTTGCTACATATGCCTCACTAAGCTTCTCTCCTCTAAGCTTAGTCTTTTGGCATCTCTTCGGTTCTTTCCTCTTTGGAACCAATTGAGCACTCCTTGCTCTAGGTTGTTGCAATCTTCTCACCTTCTATCTTCAAGACCTCTGCATGATCTTGTTCTACCATTCTCCTGTACTTTTAAATGGAATGTTCTTTGTTTCTTTTGCATCTGCAATTCTACTACACTTTATCTCTGTGTCCCTACTGTGTGTCAAATTTAAAATTTGATCTCCTCTTGCCTGCTTTCATCACCATTCACCTGTATACACATGTTAGGCCACTATACTACTAGTGTACCCCCTTATTGTTATTAGTACAACCCCC
This sequence comes from Pinus tabuliformis, assembly GCA_031772625.1. Lineage (NCBI taxonomy): Eukaryota > Viridiplantae > Streptophyta > Pinopsida > Pinales > Pinaceae > Pinus > Pinus tabuliformis. The sequence goes on along the minus strand of CM062812.1, from coordinate 406,027,617 downwards.
TTATTATATTGTTGTACCTATTTAGTCCCCATATTGTTACTATTGTGCCCCATAGAAGCCCACTATTGTTATTATTGTGCCTGTATATTATTATTGTTATGTCGGCTCTGATTATATTATGACCCCTTAGACTCCTATATATAGAAAGGAGGTCTTTTCATTTGTATCATCCAAGAATTGTTCATTTGTGTAATGTAACGGAGGTTTCCCCATCAAAGAGGCTTATTTCTAAGGTATTGATCTATCTTTTATATAGACTTTTTGGTGAGCTGGTTTCATAACATTTGGTATCAGAGCTTTGGATTGTAGGGTTTTGCTGCTCCAAACAGGTCATTATGGTATTTTGGCTATAACTTTTTTCTGTGCCGTTTTAGATGCTAAAACAAAAACCCATTTGGTTTGAAATCATTCTGAACCTCGGGTCCACATTTCAAAGCTTTTCGTGATATATTTGCAGAGATATGATCTAAGGAGGTTGGCTTTTTTGCAGACTCCCGAATTACATTCCAAACAGGTGACCCAGGGAAAACAATAATAACTTTTGTTTTGAGATTCAGATTGAAATTTTGTAAGAGTTTACAGAAAGAGGACAAACTGTAGTTTCCTGTGTATATTTTTGAGATCCTAAGGTCAAAATAGTGACATGTGGCATTTCATACAATTTCACTCTTCTTAGAAGGTATATAATCATGTCATCTTGGGAGATTGTGCATAACTCTTTCTTGGAGAATTTAAATTCAATCTGACTGGTGGCATTAGAAATAGGACATAGAGGGCTACTGTAGTTCAAAATTTCAAAACTTAAAGATCTGAAAGTATAGAGTTATAGTCGTTTTAGGATCAAGCATCCTAAAATCAAGAGAAAGCAAGATGAGGAAGTTTGATGGCAAGGATCCGGTAAATTGGATACTATAGATGGAGAAATATTTTGATTTACATGGTGTACCACTATTACAAAAGGTATGTATTGCATCTTCATATTTAGAACAAGATCAATTTTTATGGTATAAAGGGATTTGTTTTCATAAACAACTTGTTACATGGTTAATTTTCACGGAGGAAATTATAGCACATTATGAGAATACAAAGAGCAACACTGATCCAGGTGGATGTTGGTGGCCACCCACATATCCCATTTGGACCCCCACAACTGTCTCTTTCAATCTTTTTAGTTTCCTAAATTGCAGCACAATTTACTATTTTTAGCATTTGGACCCCCACAACTGTCTCTTTCAATCTTTTTAGTTTCCTAAATTACAGCACAATTTACTATTTTTAGTAGTTTTTTGGGTCCTGAACTTCCAGAGCCATTTTGAGGCCCTAAACGACGTTTTTTTGGGAATCTGGGCAACATGGGTCCATGGACGATGTTGCCTCCCAAAGTGGTAGTGCTCGGATAGATATTTCTAACGAGCTATTGTATGCGTCAAACGGAGATCGTATGCCAAAGTTACGACCCCGGGAAATTGATGTACCAATTTACCCAAACGGGGCCCACAATTTGGCGTTTCATCTTCTAGGGTTAGTGTTGTGGGGAAAAATGCGTATGCAGGACGATCCTATCCACCTAAGGTGTGACAGTACCTTAGCAACAAACGAATACAGCTACTTCGGTTTCTTCCTTTATGAAATATGAAAGAGAGGAGATTGGTAGACTTACCATTATCTTTCGGTTGTCCCTCGATCTAGATCCTCTCCTCTTTGTGTGTCCACAGCTACTTGCCTCCTCGCGTTTGCTCCCACGAGATCACAAGAGAACAGCTACCTGTGACAAGAGAACAACGACATGCACCAAGAGAAGGACACAATACAAAGGCAAATATACATATTCATAAATGATTCAGGATTAGAAGTAAATCAAATACACTAATGCAAATCATACAATAAACACCAACATATAGGAAAGAACCAAGAAGCTTTATTGATTGATAAACAAGGTTCAGGAAAAGATACAACCCATAGGGTTCCAACCTAGCATCTCCTTCCCAGCAGAACATAATTCCTTCTTCAGCCCCTTTCAAAGCATAAACACCCAATGATCCAACCACAAACCAACAGCAATTCTTTGCAAATACAATATTCCAGCCTCCCATGACCTCCTGAGAGAGATCTATATATAGGAGTTTTGGAGAAAGGATGAGTCAGCTTGAGGCTGGCATGGAGCTGACTAGTGTCCTCTCCCACTTCAGTTCTTGAGTCCACTTGGAGGTTCTTTCTTCCACTTGGAGATTTGGAACCTCTTACTCATCACCAGTCGAATTCCCTGATCCAAGTGTCATTTTGGAAGCTTCCTGGGCATTGACACCTTGAGAAATGAGTCTGCCACTTGTCCAGTTACGCTCAGCGCAGGTAGCCTTCTTTGCAGTTGACATTCAACGCAGGTAGACAGTGGAGCAGTTGACATTCAGCGCAGATGCTCAGTGGAGCAGTTGACATGATCCAGAAATGGCCTGTTTTTGAGTGTTTTCAGGTGGAGAACTTTTGTGAATTGCTGTGGTTCGCTGGCCTTGTTCCTCTAGGGGTAGGAACAACATGTTTAGGGACTTTGGATCCCTTAATTATTGACATTTCATGCTTAGTGATGTAAGGCACAAAATGTCTATAACAGTTGCCCCCTAAAGTATGAGGCCGTTTATCGGGTGAAATGCTTTATCCAGGGGAGTCCGAAGTTCATCCATTTGCTGGGAGGAGACATGTAATAAGATACAATACAATACATTATGATTCATACAGCTTTCATGATCTAGCTGAGGCGGGCATTCCCATGCTCAGCTTTATAAATACATTTTGGTACATAGAACAGATGATCGTATGATGGTAGACTGATAATTCTGGCGAAACTATCGTCCTTTGAGTAGGATGATCATTTGCTGCAATGATGTACATGTCAAATGTCTTTATATTTCCTGAATATATATCGCAGCCCGGATGGATGAAACTAGATCCGGGGTCTTCAATCTCGTTCGATCTTCACTCTAAGTACAAGTCGATCCATGTGAGAATTGCGCTGAAGTCGAACATGGAAAGACATCGCTTGATTACCGGTCAATGATGTAAACCGTTAACAAGCGCGAGAGGAATCACCGATAATGATAATGACCCTCAAGGTACTGCAGTACAATTCACGTGGTGTGAATAAAGGACTTGGCGTCGAACACCACGCAAAATCTTCTGGTCGAAGGTCATTGATGTATACCTGTCGCCAGAAGTGAGAAACTTGCCATTGAGGCATGCAAGCTTCAAAGTACTGAAGGGGTTGTTCCTAGATCAACTTCTTGGATAATGAGCTGATGTCGACAAGAAGCGATCCGTCAAAGGAGGGCCTTAATGAATCCCACATCAGTGACATGGAACAGAGCTAATGATTTTAATGGAGGTGAAAACAATCTGTGACATATGATTCAGGGTGGCGGTCATGAAATGGATGAAGGATAATGTATGGCAGTGGATGGGACCTGGTTGACTCTTTCTGAACGACTTCTCTTGAACATATGGCGACACTAATGCGATGGATTGGTAGCATTACCCCAAGTATGGATGGTGTGGCAAAGACCATGGTGATGTGACCGGTGAATGAAACAACCCAACCCGATGTGGTACGGAGGAAAAGTGTCATGTTCAAGAGCGACCTGCTACCATCAAAGACTTCTTGATTTTTCCAAATTTTTCCCCAGTCATTGCTGACCAGTACCTCTTTATTTTTGTCAAGCTTGAGGAGGATACCATATGCTTGTTCTATAACCTGCCCTTCGGGCAAGCCCATCGCTATGTTTTAACGAGCCTAGCGATAGGGAAACTCGTTCTCGTCTAAAGACAAGTTTGTCGCTATTTAGTGATTTTAACGAGTCTAACGACAAGGAAAACTCGGCCCTTTTCATTTTTAGAGAGTCTGAAAAGGTACATAAAGTTAACTCCAAAATTCCTTTTTCGTCATCTAATCCCTTAAGTCCGAAAAAGTATAAAACAATACAGAAGGGATGAGTTTTCGATAGTTTTAAAGAGCCAAACAAAACAAGCGCTCGATCTTTTTGTGCAATAATCCCTCAGGTCCAAAAAGATTAAAATCTAGAGGAGGGATAGCTCTTCCGGTCGTTTAACGAGCTGGAAGGCCAAAACTCGGCAATCTTTTCATATTTTACGAGTCAGTTGAAAAGAGCTTAAAGAAGACTCGTCTTTCGAGGAACGAGTGATGAACAGGGATAGCAGCTGATTCCAGGTACAGGTTGGAATTTTCCAATCACGGCAGTGTCACAAGGATGGCTAGGTGAAATCACTCTTTGCAGCTGTTCCTCAAAATGGGTAAACAATCATATGGAGGTAAACGATCGGCCAAATGAAAAGTGGAGGTGACGGTACACAAACACGACCAAGGCTTTTATGGTTGATCAGGTTACATACTTCAATGGTTATTTACCGGGATGGGTTCATTTTTTAATGAGCTTGAATGCGCCAAAACACTGCTCAATCTTATGTTTATTTTTTAACGAGCATGAACTATGTGCTAAAACTGCTCGTTTATATGGTCAAATTTTGATTTTTTACCATTACTAGCTTTTCTCTTTTCAAGGATAGTATTGCATTTTCAATTGCTGCATCAAACTTAGTTAGAAATACATAATCATGAGATGAAAACCCTAATATTTTGCTTTGAACTACGTAAAAATCCATTAAAAAGTGTTTTTTACCTCTCATTTTCCCATTTCATTTGCATTTGGTTTGTTGGAGCTTTGGAGGTGCCTCTTCCCCTTCGATTTTCATCAGCTGATTTCGGGAGATTCTGTGGATGATTCTCGGCGCCGTTTGGACCAGGTAGGAGCTAAACCCTAGCTCTTTCTTTTCATGGTTAGATTTTTCCATTCTGTGCTTGTTTTCCTGTTCTCCTGAGCCCCTGGGATTTTTCTAGGGCGCTCTGCCATCAGCGCAGGTAGTCCATTCGAAACCTGCGTTGAATGTCAAGCTGCCTTGAGGCAGTTTGACCTTCAACGCAGGTAGGACACTTGCCAATTGCGTTGATCATAGAAAAACAGTCCTATGCACAGTTTTTGATGAAATTTTTCCAGTTTCTCATCAAATCTAGGATCTTACTCATTCTCTTGTTTGTTTTGCAGGAACATTTGAGCAAAATGTCCCTTACATGGCGAGAACGAGAACATGAAGAAGAAGATATGATTGCTCTCCATGACCCAGTCACGGTAAACGCACTGCAGAACTGTGGTCTGCTGAAGTTCTTCCGTATCTCTAGCATGAGAGCACAGATTACTTTGCTGCAGTATATGCTTGATGCTTGGGATCCCATCAACCAAGTATTCCAGATTAGGGGAAAATCCATCCCCTTGACCATAGTAGACATTTACTTCTTGATTGGGTTGTCAAGGCGGGGTGCCCCCGTTTCTTTGTCAAGTTCGGCCCGGGGGAATGACTTCGTGAGAAACTATGTTCGCCAGTACTGCAGGGAAGGTTCCTAGCCGAGCAGAGACGACAAGGTTGTTATCCGTGAGATTACTGATAGGTCTCTCAGGTCCATTATGTATACTATTGGTAGGATGGCCGGTAGTGCATCTCTACATGTTGCCAACAGGTCTTATGTGCAGCACGCCTTGGAGTGTCTCCAACTGAAAGTATTCAACTGGTGTGATGCAGTACTTGTTCAGATGAAAAGTCAATTGACCAAGGTAAAGGATGGGAAGCTGAAGAACTTTGGATTTGGTTCTATTCTGACTACCTTCGCCTTGGAGAAAATCCCACTGATGTAGCCTCAGTATATTGTACTCGACTTGCCTTCTCCGACCAAGCCACGCATGCAGAGGTGGGTCGATCACATGTCTAGGCATGCTGGTAAACCTCAGATTACTTTCACTGATGCCTTCTTCAGGTGGTTCGAGCGCCAGGAGATGGTCTTCTCCGAGTATCCATATGTGGGTATGGATTTCCGAGGTGATCCGGATTTGGTGTTACCGGATGGCGAACAGTGGGGTGCTATTGGTAAAATCTCTGACCATATCACTGTCTACTGTTTTTTTTATTCATAATGTTGTTGTGCTTTATTCTGTCAAGACTTTTAATTAAACTCTTGGGTGCATGCAGATGTTGGTCCTGTTCGTCCAGCAGTTCGTCCGAGACCGCCAGTTGCTGCCCCGGCAGTGGAGCCTGCTGGGAGAGTTATTCTTCGTGACCTTGACGACGCTGAGACCCTTACAGCTGTGCAGGAGCAGGTTGAGAGCCTTACTCTCGGTATTCCGGATGTACGGATCGATGAGTTACCTTTACAGTTGCAGCGGCATACTACTGGTGTGCCTAGACGATGGACTCGTCTCTTGCGCATGATTGCACAGGCCGTGACGTGCTATCATGAGCACCACTAGGCTAGGGTGCCCCCTAGCACTTTTGAGTTTTTGGGTCATGCGACCAATTTTTGTCTTGGTTACAGAACATTATGTATAAACGATAAACAACTTTTATATATTTTGATTTTCGAGGTTTATTCTGGTTGATTTGCGTGATCCACTTGCATAACACTGATGCATTTCTTTTTATAAATGTCGTAAATGTCTATCTAATACATAGTTTGCTAATGAATCGGTTAATGTGTTTAAGTTCCTGGAAATATGTTGGTATTGAAGTAAATCAAACTATCTTTCCAAAATCTTAACTCTTAGAAACATACGATAAATAGCTGGATTGCGGACATAATATATACCATTGAGTTGTAGTATCACGAGTTGTGAGTCTAGCCTGACGATTAGTCGGCGTATACCATGGGCGATGGCATCAGAGAGGAGTTCTATCAACGCGCTATACTCAGCGATGTTATTCGTTGATTGCCCAATATACACACCCCTGAAACTCACTAACTCGCCGCTCGGATAAAAAATGGCCCAGGCTGCGGAGGATAGATTCCGCGAACTACGACTCGCTCCGTCAGCATATCCCACACGTCTCAGAAAAGTTTGACATCTGCAACAAATGAAAAAAGGTGGATTACTCGACCGAAACAAACACTTTAGCGAAAACAAAATACAACAAAAGCACTCAGGTTACCATTTAGGCATAGTAACGCTTGAGGTACAACCCGTTGCGGGGTTGCGCCAGTGGGATTCCGTCATAATCCATCAACTCGTAGGCTCCTTTTGCTAACACTCATTTAACAATATAGGGGCCCATCCATAAAGAATTAAATTTTCCTGCTCCCAATTTGTCGGATTCTTGGTCGTAAAGCAAGACCAAGTCACCTTCGGAGAAGACACGGGGTTTGACATTTTTGTCGAACTGCACCTTGACTCATTTCTTATGGGCTTCGTTAGCCAAAGCAGCGTCACGACGGGTTTCATCCAATTGGATTAATTCCAAGAAACGGGCCTCTTCTTCTGAAGTTCTGGGGAGGAGGTCAATTGCGAGTTTAAGAGACGAAATTTCACATTGGATTGGTAAGACTGCCTCCAGGCCATACACCAATTGGTACGGTGTGAACCCAGTGGCATTTTTTACCGATGTTCGGTAAGCCCACAAGGCTGAGTACAGGATTAGGTGCCACCTTCTTTTGTGAACCCCGATCATCCTTTGCAACATACGCTTCAGGACCTTGTTGATTGCCTCAACTTGTCCATTGGCTTGCGGATAATACGGGGTAGAGCTGTCGTGAGATAGCCCTAGCTTGGCAGCTAATTCAACCATCATGTGATTGCGGAAATGCGATCCATGATCTGTAACTATAGCCTGCGGCACGCCGAACCTGGCGACTACATGATTGAAAAAGAAAAGGGCAGCTGTTTCACCAGTGTTATCCAATGTAGGCATCGCCTCGGCCCATTTGGTAAAATAGTCAATGACGACTATAATATACCCATGCCCCCCGGTCGAGGTGGGGTTACATTGCATGAAATCGATGCCCCATTTGGCGAAAGGCCCAACAGCAACTATTGGCTGTAAAGGTGCGGGTGGTCTTCTGGTTTTGCTATCAAAAATCTGACATGCATGGCAACTTCTGACTGTGATTATGCAATCTTTGAACATGGTTGGCCAGAAGTATCCTGCTCGTAAGATTTTTTGTGCTGTTGCATATCCAGATTGATGCCCCCCACACGTGCCTGAATGACACTCATTCAGGGCTTTCTCGGCCTCCTCATGGGTAAGGCACCTCCTCAGAACTGTATCGATACCACGACGGTAAAGCGTATCACCGACGATCATGTAGTCTTTAGCTTGGTATCGTATACGTTTCTATTCAGAGTGAGAGGTGTTAGGCCTGAACTTTTGGGTTTGGAGATAAACTATTATGTCTCCATACCACTCATCACTTGTAGATATCAGAAACAAATTTTCATCCACGATTGACTCTTCCGATGTTTCATCGTTGGACGACGATGGGAGATCGCACAATAATTCCACGAAAACTAGAGCTTTCTTTGATTTGGATTTTACAAATTCCAGATCAAACTCTTGAAGGATCGCTATCCATTTTGAATATTTGCCCCCCAGCAACTGTCGCGACAGTATATACGTCATGGGGTTGCAATCTGATAAAATGGTAGTTTTCCGAAAGAGGACGTAATGTCGAAACCTTTGAATCGCTTGAACAGCTGCAAGCGCTAGTTTTTCAACATAAGAATATTTACTCTCTGTATCATTTAAGTTTTTACTTAAATAATATATAGGATGTTCTATTCCATCGACTTCTTGAACTAAAACCATCGCAATGGTCGTATCCGCTGCAGCCAGATACAGGTTAAAATCTCTTTGATAGTCTGGGGCATACATTAATGATGCTCTTACTAGATAATCTTTCAGAGCATCAAAGGAAGCTTGTGCCACCTGATCCCAGACAAAAGGCACATCCTTTTTCAAAAGACGAGTGTAACCTTTAGCAAGTTCTGCGTAATTTGGAATGAACCCCCTGAGAAAGTTTGCTTTTCCTTGGAGTTTCTGAATCTGAAGCACGTTTGAAGGTGGAGGCAAATTAATGATTGCCTGAACCTTGCAAGGGTCGAGACGAATCCCCTCCTTAGAGACTACAAAGCCAAGTAAACGACCAGAACCAACGCAAAACACGCATTTATGCGGATTGAGTCTTATCTTGTAGTGTCGGCAACGTAGAAATATCGCTCTTAAATGCTGCGGATGATCAGTCCGCTTTCGCGAATGAGCCGGGAGGTCGTTGAGATATGGTTGAACTATGTTCTTGATGTCATGGAAGGCATAATTCATTGCCCTCTGAAACGTCGCCCCTGCGTTCTTTAAAACAAAGGGTAATTTTCGATAAGTGAATGTGCCCCACGGACAAATAAATGCAGTCTTTGACTAGTCCGGTGGGCGGATATTTATTTGATTATACCGGGAAAATCCATCCATAAAGGAAAAGATTTCACATCCGGCGCATTCATCAATTATCTGGTCGATGAAGGGTGTAGGGTAGTTGTCCTTTGGACAAGCTTGGTTTACATCCCTATAGTCGACACACACTCTAATCGTCCCTTGTTTTTTCATAACAGGGACAATATTCGATACCCAATCGGTTAGAGGAACCGGGTAGATGAAACCAACATGGAGAAGTTTCTCAACTTCTGCCTTAATGGCAGCGGCTTTCTTGGGGTGTACCTGCAGAAGCCGTTGTCTTACTGGTTTGACATCAGGATACATTTTAATTTCATGTTCAACAATACTCGAGTCAATGCCTGGCATTTCATCATACGACCAAGCAAAGACATCTCTGAACTCGCGAAAAAGAGCGTTATATACTTCCAGTTCTGAAGGGGAACAACCTTTGCCGACATAAACATTCTCTACAACATTTGGTTTAGTCGAGATATTTATGGCTATAGTCTCTTCAATATTGGATAAGTTTCGCTCGGAATCCACCGTATTTACAGTATTTGTTAGGAATTCAAAAACTGAAGGGTGGTAAAGGTCGTGTTGAGTATCTTCTTCACACTCTGGAAGAAGGGAATGATGGTGGTGATCATTCCATGGTGCCCCCTCAATCAACATTGATTGTAAGATCCCTTCGTCAGTCCCATGCACTTTTGACCAAGGATCTAATGTGGTACCATATTCTCTAGACCTGTCTACCCAAACGCTTGACGAGCGTTGATTTGGGTTCGCCTCCCATGCCCGAAACATTGATTGCTACAATATTTCTATAGGGCTTGGGGGAAAAACCATTAAATGATCCATGTCGACTTTGTCTTCTGCGACCTTCGTGGAAGATATCATGTTGCAGGTTGCTACAAACGGTATATTTCCTATATAGATAGGAGATGGTAGCGCGAAAGCTCCCATCATTGTGGGGTCTTTCAATAGTCCTACTCCGATATCTTGAATTGAATGGTCGCTCCCATGGATCATGGGAATGCTTCCTGTAACTTGTGAACCATTAGGGAGGAAGTTCTGTTGGTCGACGACTGTAATCCCTCCTTCAAACGGGAATGCGATCTTCCTAAAATAAGTCGACACTACAGCTGCCATGGCATATATCCATGGTCTTCCCAGTAGGATGTTATAGTCAAGATTTCCATCGATGACTTCAACATCAATTTCCACTGTTTTTCCTCCTAGTTCAACCTTCAAGTTATTTAGGATGTCGTACGGGGTGTACGTCCTCCCGTCGAATGCTTTTAATGTCGTCGAAGATCGCGACAAGGTTGGAGATCCGAGAGTTTTCCAGCAACTCATCGACATGATACATGTAGATGCCCCCTCATCAATAATTGTTCTGTGAACAGTTTTCTTGAGGGCTTTCACTTGAATAAGGAAAGCTAGTTGAGCTGGTAACTGAGGATCATATCCTTTGTGATCAAAGGATACAAGATTGGAATCTTTAGGATCCACTCCACCAATAGCCGATAACAACGCCTGCCTTTGGGATGGGCAATTTTGTAGTACTTCAAGAGTCGACATAGCGGATGGCGATTGGGCCAAATCTTCCACTATGTTATAATGTTACGCCACCCTGGTGCGAGGATTAAATGTCGACTTGTGTACTACTCCCTTTGGCGGTTTTATTGTTAACTCAGGGATGATGGGTGGTACAACTTCTACCGAAGTTGTTGTCGAACTACTAGGTTGATCTTTACCTTTGTCGTTCAACACCGGTGGATTCCCGTAATCTTTGTTCCTTGTCGAAATCAAAGCATCATTTTGTTGCTTAGAGATCGATAACATTAGCACTTGCGACGGGGAAGCATTTCCTCTATCAACCAGATTTTGACCTTGATTGGGAAACGGATCAGTTAACACAGCTGAGGTGTGTGAACTTTTGAAGAACTTCTTAAGTTCATCTTTGTATGGACAATTCCCTGTCCAATGATCCTCGTCACATATAAAACATGGACTTTTTGGTTTCCCTTTCTTAGGAGGGTCTGAAGAAGTTTTCTCAGGGGATGACTCACCCTGTTTCTTCTTCTTCCCTTTGTTTTGCTTCTTCTTGCTCCCTGGTTGATTGGAATTTTTGCCTTTATCTGCTGATATGGCATTTATTTCCGAAGCAAGAATTTCTTGATTTGCATTTTGATTCAGAGTCTTACAGGCTTTCTTAGACGAATCCCTTGTCGACTTTGCGTTTGCAGTGCCAATCACACCGTCGCCAGCATGAGAGTCACTATTTGATCCAGGAGGAGGAGGAATTGAAAATTCCGGTCTAGGGGCGTCAGGTATTTTGTCATAGAGCGTGCCAGGCTGAGTATATACTAAGTCTAGATACTGTGCACAAGCAATAACCTGCTCCTCTGTTACGACTCCCCCCTTGGCCACATCTTCTGTTATAGCAGGAAGAAGCGACTTTATAAACCATTCAGCTAATAGCTGATCAGGAACATAAGTCTTCACCATTCTGCGACGACGATGCCACTCATGTATATGATCGGATATATGTGTGGCTGTCGTCTGCTTGAAATTGGTTAAGATTTCTGTTCCAGTTTCATACCTTATAGGTAATTGAAAATGGGTTAAGAAAGTCGTGGCTAGAGAACTGAAATTGTCAAAAGAGGCTCTAGGTAATTCAATATACCATTTAGCCGCTGGACCTGTCAATGTCCTTTGAAAGAGGCGAAGCCTTATCGAATCATCATTCAAGGTGTTCGACGAACACCACAGATGAAAAGTCATCACATGATTCGACGGGTCTTCGCCAGGATTTCCATTGAATTTAGGAATGTCCGATGGAAGCTTGTGAGGAATCGCTGGCCACCAATGGGCATAAGCAATTGGATCGTTCGTTAATCGGTGTAAATCTGGTAATTCTAAAGTTGCCACGAATGGTAACTGTTGACTCAGGTTTGGCGAGGCATACCCAGGATACGATGGAATCACCTGAGCAGTAGGCCTTTGCATACCGGCATAATGTAATTGATGCTGGTATGATTGATACGGCTGGTGGACTTGACCACTGTAAAGTGGTTGATTTAATCCGTTTTGAATATACGGTTGTCCACTATTCACAAAGATCTACTGCTCAGATCCTTGGTACACCTGCTAGAATTGTGGCTGTTGGTATTGCACTAGCCATGGTTGTGAAGCCATGTTCTGCTGTGCTATACTAACCGACGGATCAAGATGTGGGGTAATTGTACCCGTTTGGACCTGTGTCGTCCTGACAGTTGGCAATTGTGTTTGTGTCATAGGGTCAAGGGGCTGTTGCATTACAACCTGAGATATCTGAGGTTGACACACAACAGGCATCGTTTGAACTTGCGACACTGTTACAATAGCTGGCGTCGTCGGGATGTTCGATACAGGTACACATTGTTGCATAGAATACACAACTCTTGGCTGTTGGGGTAGCATAGGTACCCAACCACTTGTCGAAACTCCAGTATAACCTGAATACGGTTGAGAACTGCCGTATGGGTATCCTGCCGGAGGGGGTAATGAAAGGGCGTACTGCCCCCCATACGGTAGCAATCCGGAACTCAAGGGTATGGTTTGCCCTTGGGGACTGGATGGCCCAAATTGACCTCCATAAGGATCAATTTGTCTAGTTTCAACATAAGAATTACCGGATATTATTCCGGAAGAACAAACTGGAACAGACCACACTGTCGAAATAGTCCCTGGGTGGACTCCTTCTAGCTGTTGAGAGCTAGTTGGGACAGATGGTATACCGGCAAACATCGTCGGAGTGGCAGCAGGGGGTTCTGCTGTCACCGTGTCATTCGCCACAGTCCTAGATGTCGACGGTTGCTCAGACATTTTAAGTCTATCCAATAAATTGCCTAGCGATTCTACAGGAACTTCCACTGGTGATGGACAAACTTCTGATGTTTTAGGAAAAAGGGTGACCCCTACTCCAAAATGAGTTGGAGTACTTGCTTGCGGGTCCTCTACAATTTCCTCTATCACAATCAAACTAGGTGGAAGAGGAAGACCGTCAGGTCCGTAAAAGATTTCTGGTGTCGAAGAAGGGGCTATTTCGACAGCGACAGTTGTTTGAGGAACAATACTCTCTGGACCGGTTATAGATGGAACTGGTTCAGTAACGCAAGCACTTTCTCTCAGACTAGGATCAGTGTTACTATCCCTCTGTGGCTGTTGAACTTCTTCAATAGAGGCAGGGTTTCCAGAAATGCTTGGAGTAACCGGAATCTCAGATGTTGTCAGAACAGTTGTTCTAACTTTGATGGGAGATTTTGAACCGGTTAAGCGAGTTCGCTTTGTCCGTACTACTTTCGATTCCGGAGACAAAGATGGTTGACTCGCAAGCCTCCGCGAACGATGGGGTTTCAATTGACTTTCTTCCACGGTTGTGGATTACTCGATCAACTAAAATACAAAAAGGGGAAATTATGTTTCCGAATTGAATGAATTTTATTAGACGCTTTTAGACACAACTTGCTTTTTCACTTTTAAAGAGTCGAGAAAAAGCTAAAGATGACTCTAGTCTCCTTCGATGTTTTAACGAGCCCGAAGTGACAAATGCTCGGATGGAATTTTTCTGTTATAGAGTCTGAAAAAGGCCAAAAGAAACTGCTCTGGAGATCTAGGCAGAGGGTGTGCCAAACTTTTCGCAAAACCACAGAATACTTTTTATGGTACGGGTGGTCGATCTTCGTGAATGCTGTGTTCACTGCATTGCGATCAGTAGGGCGGCCGACACGGCTTCCTAAGGATAAAGGATATATGCCTATAAGGGTCTCCCAATATATACGCGACGGTACGTGGGAGCACAAGTCCGTATTAGTGCAATCGTCCCTCAGAAGGAATCACCCACCTTCTTAGAGATCGACAGTCACTACGTTTAACGACACCGGAACACGTCTCTACCTAGACCTCTATGTTGTGCGTTATGTTGCAAAGTGTTGTTAGGTTCATTCAATATATTTTAAGTTGATCTTTTTAAAGTTTGTCTTTCAGGATCACCACGAGATGTATTGGTACAAATTCCTAAATGCAGTCTAAGATGATAAGCAAGCTTTATAATCTTTCAACTTTGAAAATCCTTGCTACTAAGGGAAAAGAGAGCGACTATCTTTTCTCAAAGAGCAATCAGCACACTTTAATGCACTCTTCCTAAATCAAACATGCAAACTTATCAAAATGCAAAGTGCACAATGCAGGTGTTTGTTTTCACTTTCTTAGTATAAATGCCTACAAAGAAAGCTTTTTGTACAACTTTGAATTTGCTTTTAAATGACTGAAAATAAACAAGTTTACTTTTTCCAAAATCAGCAAGGGTAGAAGAGATTACAATCACTTTGCGATTTTTCGAAAGAAATACTTGTTTCGACACTTAAAAGTGACAAATTCAAACCAATAAGCAAAAGCAAATGATAATCAAACTGCAAACAGCCAATGAACTCTCTCCTAAGATCTCAATCAATCAATCAATCAGATCTGAATCAAGGCTACAGGATGACTATTTCGCTCATGCAAAGGAAAACTGTAAATGACGCCACAAACACATAAAAACACTTACAGTCTTTTTGTACAAAAATGAGGCGGAATTCAAGCAAAGAAAAGGGGTTTCAGAGGTGGTACCTATGCTGGTTAAAGGCTGCAAAAACAGAGATCAAACAGGGCAAAAGACAGCAAGGAACCCCAACTGCACAAGGCCACACTGGTTCAGCGCAAGTGTAACACTGTCAGTTTGACATTCAGCGCAGGTAGCCTTCACGGGACCTGCGTTGAAATGCAGACTGCCTTCACAGTGTCTGCGCTGAAAGGAGAAACTCTCGTTTCTCTTGGTTTCCGGGTCATAAAATGCTCAAAAATCAACTGTTTTAGGCCAAATCAGAAACACAAGCAAGGTATAAACAGAGGGATGCTTTGAGAGGGTACTAAAGACTATCACAAAGGATCATCAAGTCACTTGTGAGTCCATTGTTGAGATCATAGACAAAAACCCAGTGAAGGATTAAAGCAGCAACATTCTACTTTGCAAAGCAGTTCGATTGTTGCTGTTAAGTCTATGAGGTAAACAATGATGCAAACAAACAAAATGACTAAAACAAAGTTCTTCCCCAGCGGAGTCACCAATTTGTTGTGGGGAAAAATGCCTATGCAAGATGATCCTATCCACCTAAGGTGTGATAGTACCTTAGCAACAAACGAATACAGCTACTTCGGTTTCTTCCTTTATGAAATATGAAAGAGAGGAGATTGGTAGACTTACCGTTATCTTTCGGTTGTCCCTCGATCTAGATCCTCTCCTCTTTGTGTGTCCACAGCTACTTGCCTCCTCGCTTTTGCTCCCACGAGATCACAAGAGAACAGCTACCTGTGACAAGAGAACAGCTACATGCACCAAGAGAAGGACACAATACAAAGGCAAATATACATATTCATAAATGATTCAGGATTAGAAGTAAATCAAATACACTAATGCAAATCATACAATAAACACCAGCATATAGGAAAGAACCAAGAAGCTTTATTGATTGATAAACAAGGTTCAGGAAAAGATACAACCCATAGGGTTCCAACCCAGCATCTCCTTCCCAGCAGAACATAATTCCTTCTTCAGCCCCTTTCAAAGCATAAACACCCAATGAT
This sequence comes from Pinus tabuliformis, assembly GCA_031772625.1. NCBI lineage: Eukaryota > Viridiplantae > Streptophyta > Pinopsida > Pinales > Pinaceae > Pinus > Pinus tabuliformis. Next base: position 406,011,639 of record CM062812.1, on the reverse strand, counting down.
CCAACCACAAACCAACAGCAATTCTTTGCAAATACAATATTCCAGCCTCCCATGACCTCCTGAGAGAGATCTATATATAGGAGTTTTGGAGAAAGGATGAGTCAGCTTGAGGCTGGCATGGAGCTGACTAGTGTCCTCTCCCACTTCAGTTCTTGAGTCCACTTGGAGGTTCTTGCTTCCACTTGGAGATTTGGAACCTCTTACTCATCACCAGTCGAATTCCCTGATCCAAGTGTCATTTTGGAAGCTTCCTGGGCATTGACACCTTGAGAAATGAGTCTGCCACTTGTCCAGTTACGCTCACCGCAGGTAGCCTTGCAGTTGACATTCAGCGCAGGTAGACAGTGGAGCAGTTGACATTCAGCGCAGATGCTCAGTGGAGAAGTTGACATGATCCAGAAATGGCCTGTTTTTGAGTGTTTTCAGGTGGAGAACTTTTGTGAATTGCTGTGGTTCGCTGGCCTTGTTTCTCTAGGGGTAGGAACAACATGTTTAGGGACTTTGGATCCCTTAATTATTGACATTTCATGCTTAGTGATGTAAGGCACAAAAATGTCTATAACAGTTAGGTTTCGGAATGTGAAAGGTTTTCCATTGTTTCTCAACAATAAATAGGCCTTCGAGCCTCATTGTAACATAGTTTTTAGAACAGTTCAGAGGCATGTAGCCGCCACATCTCTTGTCAGAGATAAGCTACCATCGCCCTAGCTGATTTGTAGGGAACAGGATTTCAAAACCTTTCCATTTGGCTTGCCTTAGTCACAACCTATCATTTGGATGGGTTCGAGGAATTCCACATCATCAGGGCACATAAGAGGTCATACAAATCTGATAGAGGAGGAGATAGAGGAGAGCGGGCACATAGGATAAGTCCATAGTGGGTGTGCGAGAGAGGGCCTATACAGAAAGAGATGAATTGTTTGCACAAAGAGAGTGTTGTTATAATATAACTATTTCTGTTTGTAAGCACATTTCAGTATTTTACATTATGAAATGAAGTATTATTTCCGCTGCATATCAATAATTATGGTTATCTCATCTCTGTATTTATGGTTATCTCTATAATTTGTTGCATTCCTGTTTAAGTCCGGATCAGTGGTATCAGAGCGGTCTGCTTTTTCTCTGTTTTTCTTTGCATGTCCCCAACGAGGTCGGGATATAAGGAGTTAGGGCTTGAACTGGTCGAACCTTTGCAAGACCAGCCTTGCAAATCCCGATGGCCTCCCATGGCAGATGAGAAGAAAGACGAGGGGGCAGGAGATCCTATAAAAATCTTGCTCGAAGAAGCCCTCAAGCATCAAAGGAACGCGATGATGGACAACTTTGCGCAGATCCTTCAGCGGCTACCTAGAGGCGACGCATCGGCTTCCAGCAGCTACTCTGGAAACGCCATGCCCTTTAAGGTACAAGTTAATTTTGAAATCCCCATCTTCGTGGGTCAAATAGACGCGGATGCTGTAGATAAAGGGTTAAATCTGCTAGAGGGGTATTTTTCTGTTCATGAATTTTCAAATCGGGAAAAGATTGTTTTCGCTCTTCTCAAAGCAGCCCCCCACATCAAGGACTAGTGGGAAACCTACTGCGAGCAGAAGGATGAAAGTACAGGCTCACTATTTTCAGCCGAAACCACTTGGAATGACTTCCGGGATGCCATCAAGAAGCAGTACTACCCTGTCGGAAGCTATGAGGACAAATACATCAAATGGACCACACTGCGACAGGACGAGACCAAGATGTGCTGGAGTTCACAAACATTTTTCATACCCTTCGCACATAGTTGGGTATCAAAGATTCTGAGCTGCATCTGGTACTCAAATACCGTGGCTGCCTACACAGATACATCCAGGACGAGATGGGGTTCTTGAACATCTCCTCACTCGGCACAACATACCGATACACTGTCAAAATCGAGCAAAAGTTCAAACAGAAGAAGCGAGACTTTGGATCTGCAAATCCGAAGCCCAAAGGACAAAGCCAAGGCGGGGTGACCCAAGACAACCCGTCGAAGCCGAAAGAAAAGAACAACACCACGAAGCCGAAGAAGGACACAGGAAAGTGGTGTGAGTTCCACAAGAGTCCCACTCATAACACAAGTGAGTGTCGGACCAAGCAGTCGTTGGTGGCCGAGTTGAAGGCTTCCAAATCAGATACATGTCCTGACCCTAAGCCAGAACCTAACAAGGGGAATGGTAAAGGGAAGCAGATCATTGATGCGGATCCCAGTGCCACTGTTGCCACTGCCAAGATCCAGAAGAACGAACCTGCAGATCCAGAAGAGGGGGAGCATCTTTTCCACTCACAGATGTGGATGAAGGGTTCGCCACTGCAATTCATTGTCGACAGTGGCAGCCAAAAGAACCTCATTTCAGCAGAGGTCGTGAAGCGTTTGGGCCTACTGACTACACCGCACCGTAACCGTACAGTATCGAGTGGCTTCACGAAGGACAAGATCTAAAAGTTCACTAGCAGTGCTGCCTTCCCTACAGCATCAAACCCTTCACAGATAAGGTATTGTGTGATGTTACACCTCTGGATGTTTGTGATGTATTATTAGGCCAGCCATACTTGTGGAGGCGACATGCTGTGTATGAGTCCAGGCCTCGTGTTGTCATTATTTCTTTGAATAATTCATTATACAGGATACCAGAGGTAGCCCCACCTACCGCCACATCTTTGATCACTGCTAAGAAAGGCAGCAAGCTCATCTCCCAGACCAGGAAATTCATCTGTCTGGTTCACTCCCAAAGTAAGGGGAATATTGTCATCACATCCATGACCCCCGCGAAGGGTTCCTCCATGCAGCAGCAGCAGCAAAGGGATACAGTCATGACAAGACACAGGAACAACTTCTCCTCACCCACAGGGGTACCACACAAGTTTCAGGTGGGTGACAAAGTTTGGTTGCATCTGCAGAGAGAACGCCTTACCAGAACCCATCAGAAACTGTTAAAATTGGAAACCAGGGAGAAACTTCATGTGGGTCATCTTATTCATGGCTGATAATATTTTTATTAGATTCCTCTCATCGAGAGGTGTAGGATTGATATAAATATCATCCGATTTCGATAAGTATTCATGGAGATATGAATTTATTTTGCTTATGGAATTATTATCAAGCCGACCTACAACTCATGTAGGCTCAGAAGCCTAACAGTCGCATCTATTCACCCACCAACGTTGTGTATAAATATAAGAGGACTTTTCCTCATTTGGACTCACTGATCTCATCACATCTCTCTCTCTCTCTCTATTGCGCAGAAATGAGTCTCTTCTCCACTGCGCTGAAATGGGTCTCTCTCTCACACATGTGAAGCCGGAAGCTGTTGAATTTGAAGCTGCAACTGCAGAAGTAAATATTGAATTGCATGGCCTAGAAGATCTCCTCCTTGGAACTGTGCTATAGGTTCATCTGAACCTCCTTTCAAAGCCGCAACTTTTGGTGGTGGAATGAAGTCAATCCGATCAACGGTTTGCAGGATATCGACTGCCCTAGTTTGAAGCCGGAAACTACTGAAACTGAAGCTGCAACTACAGAAGTAAAGATTGACTTGCGTGGCCTAGAAGATCTCCTCTTTGGAACTGTGCTGTAGGTTCATCTGAACCTCCTTTGAAAGCCACAAATTTTGGTGGTGGAATGAAGTCAATCCGATGAACGGTTTGCAAGATATCGACTGCCCTAGTTTGAAGCTGCAAACTGCTGAAACTGTAGAAGTAAAGATTGACTTGCGTGGCCTAGAAGATCTCCTCATTTGAACTGCACTTTAGGTTCATCTGAACCTCCTCTGGAAGCCGAAACTTTTTGTGGTGGAATGAAGTCTATCCGACGGTCGGTTTGTGAGATATGGTCTGCCCTAGTTTGATAATGAAGCCACTAATGCCGATGCTGCTGATCTAGGGTTTGCTACTTCTAATATGAATCAGATTTATTGTACTATTTCTCTCTGTTGAATTATTGAAGATAAAAGAAGATTTGATCAAAGGGTTTCCCCACACATTGTGGGGTTTGTCCCTAGCTAGCCGCCACATCTTGTGTCTCTTGTCTTGGCTTGTTTTCTGTCGATCGTTTAATGTTCTATCTGCACTTTACTTTATGTACATGTGATTGCTAATCGGTGGAATATAATAAGAAAAAGAAGTAAACTATTATAAGCATAGAACATACCATAACCTAACATGGTATCAGAGCTGAGGTGAAGACGAAGCCCGAGCAAGAGCAAGAGCAATCATTGAAGAGAAGATTGGCAAGGCTATCCTAAAAGAACTATGGGGTCCTCAACACTCTTTCATGCCGAAGACAAGCTCCGTGAGAAAGCTGACTATCACGGATGGAAGATGTCTATCGATCTAACCCTTGAGAATCAAGGAGTGTTGGAGGCAATATTATTGAGCCTCCATCAAATGCATCCGCTGCTGCTTGGAACAAATGAAAAAATGGAGAAGTCAAAACAATAGAAGATCATCCGGGACTCTATCGACAAGCACTTGGTGGCCTACATCTCTGAACTGGACACCTCCAAGGAAATCTACAATAGACTGGTGAGTTTATTTAAATTTAATGATGCAAATCAAGTTTTGTTTTTTAGAAATAAGTTGAAGGAAATCAAGAAGGGTAAAGATGAAAGTATGCAAGCATACTTCTTAGGAATCACCGAGATCAAGAACGATCTCCTATCTATTGGGCAAACTATTACTGACAGAGAAATGGCACTCACAACTCTTGGAGGATTACCATCTGAATGGTATGTGTTCAGGGCTACTCTTCTAAACTATAATGTAATTCCTGGTTTCGAGGAATTAATGGCTAGATGCATTCAAGAAGAAACAAGGGAAGAAGTGCAAGAAATGCCCATGCCTAAAGGTCCTCCTACCGCTTTTTCTTCTCATGTAAAGAAAATAAATAATTCCGGGACTAAATCAAAAGGAAAGGTTGGATCTAAGGCTAGAAGAAAATGACAATGTTACATTTACGATAAAGCAAGTCACTATGTATGAGATCATGAGCATCATGATGAATGAGATCATGGACATAAAGGGCAACATGAGATCATGGACATATAGGATAGCATGATGATGATGCACACTAGTTTGAGCAGCATTATGATGGATAAAATCATGGACATGGGCAGCATGATGATAATCATGATTAGAGAAGCATGGTACAGTATGCAGTGGTGCAACTTGAAATCCCTCTGATGGCAATCAAAGGAATGACAAATTCAATAGCAAAGACAAGAGGAGAGCTGGGAATCAAGGAAGAGGACAAGCATTCAAGAAGGCTAGAAATTCCAGGATGTATTAAATGCACCTGACCTCAAAAAGAACCTAGTGATCATCTCAGCAATGGAAGACAAAGGCTACAAGGTAACCTTCAACGATGGCAAGGTACGTATATGGAAAAATAATGTTAAAGATGCCTTTACTCTTGGGTTTAGTGTTGATTCATTATATCAGGTCGATGGAAGTTTGTTAGGTGTCATGTCTTATGACACATCTCTTTAGTCCAAACTTTGGCATTAGAGGTTTGCCCCCGTTCATTATAAAGCTATACTCGGTGTAAGACAAATGGTAACAGGGATGCTCGAATTCCAAGTAGAGAAAGAAGGTGTATGTCTAGGATGTGCCAAAGAAAAGCTCAAAAGGGGACCATTCCCCTCAAGCCAAAGCAAGACCTCTAATATATTACAGTTGGTTCACTCAGGCATAACTGAGGCTAACATTAAGAGGGAGACTACTACACCACGTACTCCTGAGCAGAATGGTGTGGCGGGAAGGAAGAACTGCACGATTGTGGAAGCTGTCTGGGCCATGCTACATGATCAAAGACTTCTGAAGTTTCTATGGGATGAAACCACAAACATTGTTGTATATGTACGAAATCGATGCCCTCATCAAGCATTGGGTTCCAAGACTCCTGAAGAAAAGTTCACTGCAAGGTGAACAATCTCCCGACTTTGAGGAGCTCTCAAGAAGCCAACACCAAGGAACCAAAAGAAAAGGATGATGAATCAATGCTTGATGTAGAAGAACCCATGGATCTGATTGATTCTCATCCACATGAGCCTTCCTCTTCTAGGAAGAGGCCTTCATGGCTTAGGGGGATACTTGATGATGCTAAAGGACATGCTGCACCCTGAGGAACCTTCCGTTAAAGTAAGAAACCTAACAGGTATCAGGGATACCTGACCATCATGAGCACGATCATACAAAATGAGCCTTCATCATTCTCAGATGTCGTCAAGCATTAACTATGGAAGGGTGCTATGACCATAGAATATGAGTCTATTATGGAGAATGATGTCTGGGAAGTAGTTCCTAGACCCCAGGGCAAGACAGTTGTTACTTCCAAATGGATTTACAAGATATAGCATGCAGCAGATGGAAGTATGGAAAAGTATAAGGCTCGTTTTGTTGCTCATGGTTTCTCCCAGAAGGAAGGTATAGACTATGATGTGATATTTGCACCTGTTGCTAGATATACGACCATCCGCTCGATCATAGCCCTTGCCACTTCACAAGGATGGAACCTACATCAGATGGATGTTAAGACCGCGTTCTTGCATGGTTCTATCAAAGAAGAGGTCTATGTGGAGCAACCTGAAGGATTTGAGATTTATGATTGAAAATCTCATTTATGCAGGTTGAAGAAGGCTCTCTATGGGCTGAAGCAAGTACCTCGAGCATGGTATGAGAGGATCAATAGCTACTTGATGAAGCTGGGATTCACTAGGAGTGAAGCTGATCCTAACCTTTACTTTAAGGTTGAAGATCACAAGCCTCTCATACTGGTGTTGTATGTGGATGACCTCTTTCTAACAGGTGCAAACCCTCTCATTCACAAATGTAAGAGGGAGATGGCTTCTGAATTTGAAATGAAGGACCAAGGACTTGAAGTGTGGCAGAAGCCAAGGGAAATTTTCCTATCTCAAGGAAAATATGTGGTAAAGATATTGGAAAGATTTGGTATGATGGACTGCAAGCCTGTGACTACCTCGAGGATATTAACTTTTAAAAGTTATATGGTAGTGATGTCAGACCAGATTTGGGAAATGCCTCTGAGTTTCATAAACTCATTCGCATTGATGTTCTTGGTGAACCTCCATCCGAACATATGTTTTGCAGTTAGCATTGTGAGCTCATATTTGGTTGAGCCTCACTAGAGTGATGCCAAGAATCTTCTGAGATATCTTCGTGGCACAATGGGTTAAGATACACTGTCGGAGATGTGAGACTACTTGGATATACTGATGCTAATTAGGCAGGTAGTGTGGTGGACCGTAAGAGCACTTCCGAGTGTTGTTTCACCTTGGGATCTGCTTTGATATCCTGGATGAGTAGGAAGTAGAAGTCGGTGACTTTGAGCACCGTTGAAGCAGGATATGCTGTTGCTAGCATGACCTCGTGTGAGGCAGTCTGGTTGCGAAAGCTCTTGAGTGAGCTGTTTGGATTTACATTGGATACCATTGTGATTCTCTATAACAACCAGAGGTGGGATTCGATTATTGAGGAATCCTGTATTCGTCGATTGCTCCAGCAGATAGACATCATCTAGGATATGGTAAGTTGATGAACAAGGAGGCTCCATCACATTAAGATGATGTACAGGTTGATACACCTTGTCAAAGCCCTGAGGAAAGATCTAATCTGTGATTTTCCCAAACGACTTGGAGTCGGCAAGAAACCCTTGTACAAGGGTCCTGCATGTTGCATAAATTGAGCTCTGGGAGCTCTGAGGGCTTGCGGTTCCTACTGGAGAAACATATGACCACAGGGTGACTCACCCTCCCCTGGTGGTGCACACTAGAACAAGATGATTCGCTCTCTTGTGGGACAACATGATTCACTCTCTTGTGGAACATGATGATTCACTCTCCTGTGTAGCAGGATGATTAGTTCTCCTATGAGATCTGGATTGATGTGTTCTCCACAGTGATTGTAGCAGGATTGATGTGTTCTCCTGTGAGGATAGGATTGATTAGTTCTCCTGTCGAGGCATCCTACCCATGCAGTCTGGGACTCATGGGAAGTACCTCTCATCTGATCAATGAGCAGGGAAATGAAGTTAGGGACCATAGTAGTACCGATGGACGCATCGTTGTATCTACCGTACTCCCTACGCTAGGATGACCTCCATTGATCTGGGACCAATGATACTAGTCTGGGACCAGTGGTAGGAGTTGTACAATACTATGACGCTGACTTCAGGTCGGTTGAGACTGGTCTGGGATCAGTGGTACATACTCCGAGACTGACTTCGTGTCAGTGCAGTACTGGTCTGGGACCAGTGAGAGCGGTACATACTATGACGCTGACTTCGGGTCGGTTGAGACTGGTCTGGGACCAGTGGTACACTCTCTGAGACTGCGATACTGGTCTGGGACCAGTGGTAGGAGTCGTACTTACTATGACGCTGACTTCGGGTCAGCTGAGACTGGTCTGGGACCAATGGTACGCACTCTAAGACTGACTTTGAGTCAGTGGAGGATGATACTGGTCTAGGACCAGTGGAGTTGTACTCACTATGATGCTGACTTCGGGTTGGTTGAGACTGGTCTGGGACCAGTGGTACATACTCTAAGACTGACTTTGAGTCAGTATGATACATCCTCGATCATTTCTTCTTCTTCATAATTCGGACAAAAGCAGAGTAGAACAGAACAATGCAAGAGCAGAACAGAACAGAGCAAAACAATACAGATCAGTGCAGGGCAGATCAAGACAAAGCAGAACAGGAAGAATAGAGCAGAGCAGGGCAAGGGTCAGGCTGTATAGGGTAGTGCATTTGATGGATGAATAGTAACGACCGATAGACAGATTGTAGATGAAGTTCTCCATGGTTGAGAGGGAGTGTTAAAATTTGCAACCAGCGAAAAACTTCATGTGGGTCATCTTATTCATGGATGATAATATTTTTATTAGATTCCTCTCGTCAAGAGGTGTAGGATTGATATAAAGATCATCTGATTCCGATAAGTATTCACGGAGATATGAATTTATTTTGATTATGGAATTATTATCAAGCCGACCTACAACTCATGTAGGCTCAGAAGCCCAATAGTCACATCTATTCACCCACCAACGTTGTGTATAAATATAAGAGGACTTTTCCTAATTTGGACTCACTCATCTCATCACATCTCTCTCTCTCTACTGCACAAAAATGAGTCTCTTCTCTACTGCGCTGAAATGGGTCTCTCTCTCACACATGTGAAGCCGGAAGCTGTTGAATTCGAAGCTGCAACTGCAGAAGTAAAGATTGACTTGTGTGGAATAGAATATTTCCTCTTTGGAACTGTGATGTAGGTTCATCTGAATCTCCTTTGAAATCCGCAACTTTTGGTGGTGGAATGAAGTCAATCCGATGAACGGTTTGCAAAATATCGACTACCCTAGTTTGAAGCCGGAAACTGTTGAAACTGAAGCTGCAACTGCAGAAGTAAAGATTGACTTGCATGGCCTAGAAGTTCTCCCCATCTGAACTGCGCTGTAGGTTCATCTGAACCTCCTTTGAAAGCCACAACTTTTGGTGGTGGAATGAATTTAATCCGACGAACGGTTTGCAAGATATCGACTGCCCTAGTTTGAAGCCGAAAACTGCTGAAACTGAAGCTGCAACTGCAGAAGTAAAGATTGACTTGCGTGGCCTAGAATATATCCTCATCTAAATTGCACTATAGGTTCATCTGAACCTCCTCTGGAAGCCGAAACTTTTGGTGGTGGAATGAAGTCAATCCGACAATCGGTTTGTGAGATATGGTCTGCCCTAGTTTGATAATGAAGCCGCTAATGCTGATGTTGCTGATCTAGGGTTTGCTACTGCTGATATGAATCAGATTTATTGTATTATTTCTCTCTGCTGAATTATTGAAGATAAAAGAAGATTTGATCAAAGGGTTTCCCCACACATTGTGGGGTTTGTCTCTGGCTAGCCGCCACATCTTGTGTCTCTTGTCTTGGCTTGTTTTCTGTCGATCGTTTAATGTTCTATCTGCACTTTACTTTATGTACATGTGATTTCTATCGGTGGAATATAATAAGAAAAAGAAGTAAACTGTTATAAGCATAGAACATACCATAACTTAACAGAAACTCAGACCATTCCGACATGGTCCTTACACCAGTACCAAGGCTACGGGTAACAATGCTTTGAAGCATAGCATTCTTCCATTCCTTCGCTTGCACCAAGTGATCAATGTGGACCGTCATCGACCATGCTTCCCACCATTTCTGAACACATCAGAGATTGCAGAAAAGCTCACTAGGGACCAAGTTTAGAAGATGGAGGAACTCAAAGCAATGGGGACCATTGCTTCCTAAGGGGGGAGGAATGATCCAGGTGGATGTTGGTGGCCACCCACCTATCCCATTTGGACCCCCACAACTGTCTCTATCAATTTTTTTAGTTTCCTAAATTGCAGCATAATTTACTATTTTTAGCAGTTTTTTGGGTCCTGAACTTCCAGAGCCGTTTTGAGGCCCTAAACGACGTTTTTTTTGGAATCTAGGGCAACATGGGTCCGTGGACCGATGTTGCCTCCCAAAGTGGTATTTCTCGGATAGATCTTTCTAACGAGCTATTGTATGCGTCAAATGGAGATCGTATGCCAAAGTTACGACTCTGGGAAATTGATGTACCAATTTACCCAAACAGGGCCCACAATTTGGCGTTTCATCTTCTAGGGTTAGGTTTCGAAATGTGAAAGGTTTTCCATTGTTTCTCAAAAATAAATAGGCCTTCGAGCCTCATTGTAACACAGTTTTTAGAACAGTTCAGAGGCATGTAGCCGCCACATCTCTTCTCAGAGATAAGCTACCATCGCCCTAGCTGATTTATTTCTATTTCTATTTGTAAGCACATTTCAGTATTTTACAATAATGAAATGAAGTATTATTTCTGCTGCATCTCAATATTTATGGTTATCTCATCTCTATATTTATGGTTATCTCTGTAATTTGTTGCGTTCCTGTTTAAGTCCGGATCAAACACCACAACAATTCGAAGAAAAAAGAGAAAAAGGGCTTTGTTACAAAGTGGAAAGAAAAATTATGCAACAAGGAATTCTACCCCTCACAACTACAAAGATGGAAATGTTGTTTCTCCTAGCCTTCCACAACCTACAAGGGTTACACCACAACAATTGGAAGAAAAAAGAGAAAAAGGGCTTTGTTACAATTGTGATAGCAAATGCACTAAAGGTCATAAGTGTCTTGAGAAGAAATTATTTTACATAGAGTATGAAGAGGAGGAAGAAATGGATCAAGAAACATCAAAAGAAGAGGACATACGCCAGGACCCAACCCCAGAGAAAGAAGAAATGAATCTGACCATATCTTGTAAAGCATTGGTAAGAATTACCACTCCTCAAACTCTCAAGATAGAAGGACATATCAAGAAGAAAAAGGTTCAAGAAGTGAAAGATCACATCAATAAAGAAGAAATGAATCCAACCATATCTTGTAATGCATTGGAAGGAATTACCACTCCTCAAGCTATCCAGATAGAAGGACATATCAAGAAAAAAATGTTCAAGAAGTGAATGATCACATCGAGCATCAAGAAATGAATCTGACCATATCTTGTAAATCATTGGAAGAAATTACCACTCCTCAAACTCTCAAGATAGAAGGACATATCAAGAAGAAAAAGGTTCAAGCAGCGAAAGATCACATCGAGCATCAACAACAAGTTCTCCAACTTTTAAAGGATGATGCCACTTTGGTGCAAAATCAAATGAAACAACAAGTAGATCAACATCATAGTGAAAAATGTTTTGATGTAGGTGATTGGGTATTTTTACTGCTACATCTCAAGCAAGATGTTTATGAGAAGGTAACGTTGGCAATACTTCATGGATTTAAGAAATGGTGACCTTACCGAATGGGAAGACACTTCAAGGTAAAAATGGATCATGATAGTCTAAATACTTTTTAGAACAACTATTATCTTTAGAAGAAAAGAAAAAATGGGTCCCAAATATGATGGGTTATGACTTTAACATCATCTATAGAAAAGGGAAGAAATTTTCTTTTGCAGATGCACTCTCAAGAAAGGATGAGGATGTGGAAGCATTGTTTTGTGTTATTTCTATTATCCAACCAGATTGGATAAATGAAGCAAGGGATGAATGGAAGAAGGACGAAGATGTATGGCCACTCATTCAAAAGTTGCAGAAGATCCCAATTCAAACAATTTTTCTAGAACTTGAAGAGGAAGGAAAAATCATATTAGAACCTGGAGCAGTGACAGAAACAAGAACCCGACAGCTACGAAATCGATCAATTTTAGAGTATCTCATCAAGTGGAAGAACTTACCCACTAAATATTCCACATGGGAGGACAATAATTTTATACAAAAGCATCAAGAACTACTCAAGTGTTGAGGACAACAATTTTTGAAGGAGAGGGACATGTTAGGCCCCTATACTACTAGTGTGACCCCTTATTATTATTAGTACAACCCCCTTATTATATTTTTGTACCCATGTAGTCCCAATATTGTTACTATTGTGCCCCATAGAAGCCCACTATTGTTATTATTGTGTCTTTATATTATTATTGTTATGTTAGCTCTAATTATATTACGACCCCTTAGAATCCTATATATAAAAAGGAGGTCTTTTCATTTGTATCATCCAAGAATTGTTCATTTGTGTAATGTAAAGGAGGTTGCCCCCTCGAAGAGGCTTATTTCTAAGGTGTTGATCTATCTTTTCTATCTTTTTGGTGAGCTGGTTTCATAACAACACACCTTCAAAACATAATTCTATTCTAAATTTCCTCAAAGAAATTTTTACATAAAAGTTCTTTGTTCATCTTTGATACCAAATGACGCCAGCCTAAGCTGACAATCCCCACATTATGCAAATTCAATTACATGTCATATACATGTCCTAGGAATTCTAAAATTCCATATAAGGGAAGCCTTTACAATTCAAGGTTTAAGCTCTTAATTAACCTCTTATGCGGAAACATAACATTGGACGAAAACCCACTTTATAAAATGTTAATTCTTTAAGCGGATATATTTCATTTAACTATCCATAGGTTACAACTTTGGGTTATTCTTCAACTTTGGCGCTTATCAACCATAATCTTTGGTTAAAACCCAAATTTTACCCATAATACATTAAACACGCTCATTTGTATTATAACCCTCATATAATAGAAATACACATAAACCACACTTAACCTTACCTTTCTGTTGATTCACATGACTTTACACATTTTTTGACACTCAACCTTTATCGCATTCAACCTCCACTATTGATTTCACTCCTTCAGATCAACGACTATTGCACGATCTCCAACCTTAACTCATTCACCCGCTGGAACTCAGAGAAGTTAAATTTCTTTGAATAACTCATCGGGTCCACCCGAAATTTTAACGTGCGTACACTTTTGTGTGTGATTACCATCTGATTAGTCACTGAATGAATGGTCATGGTTAGTGGAAGTCAACAAGGTTTTAACCTTGTTGAATAAAACCTCATCATGTCCATTTTCTAGATTAACCTCCGCACGTGTTAGCATACGATATCTGTCTGATCAATCACCCAACAGACGGCTATGATTTATTCGAACTTCAACTGGATTTAGTCATAGTTCATAACTTTCTTGGGTCCATTTTTTTTATTACCGCTTACGGCTTTGAGGCCGCGCGAGAAACCAATTCCCATCTTTGGAAACTGCTTACGTTCTTAATTCAGAACTTAAAGAACTTTGCTTAATCTCTGCCATTCATCTTCTTTACTTCATCCTACGCGGCTTAATCCTAGCCACCTATCTCCACCGCTCCTGTTCATTGATCCGAATGATCCAACGTCTATGCTCCATTGCTACGTTCTTTTGAATATACTGTGTAACAGTCCATTTGTTTGGGTTTTTGCCTATGTATGTGATTTCGCCTTCCAGTCTTCAATTATTCTGATCCCGATCTTCAGATTCGTTCTTTATTCCTTCGCTCTTCTAGCTTCCGTTGCGTAACTCCTTAGGTTTTAAGAACCTCACAATGTACCTTCACTGTAACATTACAGTTTCCTCCAACTCTGTATGTGTGTAAACCCGATACACTCTTCCCTTCACTTTGTCTCTACATTCTGCACAAATGCAACCCTATGTTATGCATAATTACTTCTAATACACGCACAATCTATAATTCCATCAATCAACACACATCACACACTCGAGAATTGAAATCTCTATGTATATATAAACAAATAATTACATCATGAGTCTTTGTCTCTCTCTGGCCTGATTTTCAATATCGGTGGCCTCTTCCTTTCCTATCTGGCTGTAGGCTACAATCAAACTCTCTAACTCCTAAACTAATTTCTAGTTAGCTAACGTTTTTCTATGCCTTTTTGGATCAAATTTATACAAAAGTATTCTATAACCAATTCTTGGTTTAGATCCATAACCTTCTCAACAAAATCCTAAAATCTCTTCTTTATCTCTAAGGATCCTCTCTAATCCAAAAAATCATCAACTAATTCCTAATCTGAGCTTTACAATTAATTCTCAATCTCTCAACCTCTCAACTATCCTAATTCTCTCATGTTCTCCAACATTTGAGAACACTTACATATATGCCTCACAATACTTAATTAATCCCTATTCTAGCTTCTCTCATTAAAATCACTTAAAACCTTAATAATTACTTTAATATAACACATAAGAATCCAACTTCCTTGGAAACACAAGACCCCCTATGTCTACTAAAATACAATGATTTTTCTGAGCTGAATGCTCCTGCATCAAACTGCAATGCTTTCTACCATTGATTCTAAACATATATGTTCTATAGATTTCGAAAAAGACACCTAGTATCTATATATATTTACATAGCATCACAAAAAAAAATTCTAACTGACATTGGATGGTCCTTTCTATGAGAGATTCAATAGATTAAGTAGATTATTGGCCTTCCTTTTGTTGCTCCCAATCCAACTTCACCCTTTTTCTCTCAGGCTCGTCAGTAGATTCTTCATGTGCATCGTCATCTTGAGGCTCAGTTTTGAATATCCTCTGTCCCTGTCATCCTTATTTCCATTGCAATCAATGTTGTCTTACATTCCATCTCAAGTTTTTCATCTTTCCCTTCCATCAAATCTAGCTTAGATTCCAACAATTGTGTCTTAATTTACATCTAATTCTCTTCCACTTCAATCCTCCTTGACACCTCCAAAATCAACCATTTGGTGACTATCACTAACTTTTCAACAAGCACGTTCAATCTCTTGTGCAAAAGATTATGGTCATCGTCATCTCTTCTTTCCATTACTAAACCACAATGTGACAGATCTCTTAAAGTGATTCATGAAAGACTTTGCTCCCATATATTCTCTCTCCACATATGATTATCTCGATCCATTATCAAAGAAATTGTAGTGAATATATAATTCCTTCCATCCCTAGGGCATGATTGCAGAAAAATTGAATATAAATATGCCATCATCATGTGATCCTCCTTGATAAAACTCTTAATTGATTTTCCAATGGAAGAGAAAAATGAGGGGACAAGGAGAGTTAAGATCTAGCACATTTGAATAGACGAACAATTCATGAGGCACCGTCACAATCTTATTTTTGAGGAGAGAGCTTGCATCCACCTATTTGTTTTTTGTGCCGCACAAGTACTCTAGGTGTTGCTATCCATGTAATGAACCTAGTATGCCTTTATTCCATAATTAGATCTCTCATATTTGGTTTATCTTTCATATCTTGATGTTGTCATGGGAATAAATGATCTCGACATCTGAGACCGCTACACTTGAAACAACTTGATTCCAAAGGGTATTTATTGATGGGGGTGATCAGAAAATTTAATTATATAATCTGGATATTTTTTACAATGATCAAGGAATTAGTTGATAACACTTTGAACCTGGTTCTATTTCCATATCCTTGTGAGAGAGAGTTGTCCCTTTCTTATCCATTTCATCTACCTCTAAATTATTATTTCTATACATATGATAGAATTCAACGTATTCAAATTGAAGGGATTAAATTTTTCCTTGGTTGTTCAAACTTTCCATTTCACGAGCATTGAATCACCAAAAAAAATAATATTAGAATTTTTTTTAGTGATTGCTGATTTCAGTCCTTGCCACAACACTAAATATTCAACTTGGTTATTAGTCGATATTCCAAATCCCCATGTAAGTTTAAGCTCCTTTTTTTCATTTGGGTGAAAGATAACCCATCCCACTCCTACCACCCCTGGATTTCCTTTTGAGGCTCCATAAAAAAATAGAAAATGTTTCCCTTTTCTTGCTCTCCAACGTTGAAATTCAGAGGAGTCCACTCTAATGAGCCAATTCTATTTGGAAATCTGACTAAATTCCAAGATTTCGATTTGGTTTGATGGAGTGCCTAATTTGATCCACTCTTTTTCATATGGAGATATTTGTTCCAACTCAAATATTTTATATCTCTGAGTTGTAATTGCTTCAAACATATGACATGATGCTTTATGAAACACCATTGAAAATAAAAATTGATCCCCTTTAAAAATTGATCTATTTCAAGGAAGACAAATTGACCAACATATGTATTTGGGCATTGAATCCCAACTTCTCTGAGATTAAAGTTGATTTTCTAGGCCAAAGAAATTTATTCCTTCATTTTTCAAACATCTCACTCCAGGAATATGGGATTTTTTCAATGAAATAAACCTTTTCAAAATCATCTCTGCATACCTTCAAGGAGAACATGTAATACAATAATAAGTGTGGAATATTCCCCTCATCAATATTATAGAGTACACGTTGTGATGATCCATGAATATTCTGTTTTTTAATATTTTATGTTGTTAAGGTTTTACCATGAATCATGCCCAACATAATGTATTTACTTTAGTGATTACATCTCTTTGCCATATTTCCTTACATAACCTATTAGTCATTACATGTGGAATCCTTTTCAACAACATCTTGTATCTTGCTTGAACTAAATATGTCTGGTGTGGGTTGGCAATCCACAAGTTCAGATCTCTACTCATCACTAAAATTGTAGCTATTCCTTTTAACATAGAGGTTAATTTCATTCATTTAGGAAAAATATTTATAGGAAAATCAAGGCAAGACCACCCTTTCCAAATGTCATGACTACCCCATTTTGAGATATCTTTTAGCCTCACTGATCCTATGCTCTTCATCCAGTTTTCCAAATCTCTTATCTCAACTCGTTCTCTCAATGACCCATCTGCGAGTAATCTATCCTTCCAAATTTTTATTTGAGCCCCATTGCTAGCTTTTTAACTCAAATTCTCAATAATTATGGGAGTTTCTTCTTTACATAACCACCATATGTTTGATCTAGTCCCATTCCACTTAGCTTTTTTAGCCCTGAGAAGCCTATTTTTATGAAAGTATTTGTGGATAAAATATTTCTTCAACCATTCCTTGGAATCAAAGAGCAATCTACATAATAGTTTAGCCTCCATTATCAGGTTCATAAAATATATATATTTAATCGCCAACCCGCCAAATATTTTAGGAAGTCGAAGAACATTCCATTGAATGAGATGAAATTTTCTCATTTTGTTTGCAATCTTGCAATAATAATTTGTGAATTGTAGTGCTTATTTGGTTTATTACACTTTTAGGGGCGAGGATGGTGGAGAATATGTAGATTGGAAGGGATGATAAAATGAAAATTTATCAACACTATTTGTCTTGCCATGTTAAGCCAATATGTTCCCCAAGATTGAGTCATTTTGTTCATATTTTGAAGCACCTCATCCCAATCATCCAAGTTTGAGGGACCCATTGATATTGGAACTCCAATATATTTGAAGTATTTCCACCCTATTTCCAAAGGAAATTCAAGGGTTTTTGGGATTTCCTTCGACATTTCTTCATAGTATTTCCAACCATAATGTTGACTCTTTATTTTATTGAATAAACAACCAAAGAGATTCAAGTAAGAGGCAAGAACTTCTTTAAAATTGTTTGTTATTATGTTAGATGCACCCCCTAGTAAAAGTATATCATTCACGAATTTTCAATGGTTAGCTTCCTTAGTAGACCTTGTAATACTAAGTCCCAATAGATGTCCATCCAAAGTTACTTGTTTTAAATTCCTGCTCAAAGTTTCAATAACAAAAATATATGAAAGTGGAGAGAGAGGACATCCTTGCCTCAGACCTTGGTTTAACACAAAGAATAGATTCAGTCTTCCATTTAACAAATAATCTACCTAATGAGAGCTTATACATGCTTTAATCAATTTAATGTACTCTGAGCAAAATCCTATTTTTTCCATAGTTAAAAAGAGAAAGGAGTATCGAACTTGATCAAAGGCATTGTGGATATCTAATTTGGCTACCATACTTGGTTCTCCTCTTTCTTTACGGGAGTGCATAGGTTCATGTACCATGATAACATTATCCAATATGTGATGTTGTTGCATGAAGCCTCCTTGATTATTTGAGATAAGCACTACGCTTATGGACTTCAAATAGTTCACTATGACTTTATTTAGGATTTTATAAGTTCCATTGCAAAAAGAAATGGACTCGAATATTGAAAACTTAATAGGTTTATATTCATTGGGAATCAAATCTAGGAAGCACGAGATTATACCTTCCCCCAGTTTGTCCTTATCTCTTAAAGGATTCAACATACTCTAAAAATGACATCTCGATATTCTTTATGCTCAAATAAGAAAGTAATGAACCCGTTTACACATGAATACAAACCTATGTTTCCCTTAAACATAGATTTCAAGGTTTTTCAATCCATAATTCCATTGATCTGGGTGAAGACCACATCCCAGTAAACTTAGCAACCAGAGCATGGTTTGAGAAAATCAGAGAGGTGCGGTAGAATCCTATAAGTATTACAATAGTAGGACTGACCTCCAATTCTTTTATGAAATGAGATTGAGGTTTTGTCGTTGTATTCTTATTGAGAGAGGATATGAAAGCATGCAACAC
Source organism: Pinus tabuliformis (assembly GCA_031772625.1). Taxonomy (NCBI): domain Eukaryota; kingdom Viridiplantae; phylum Streptophyta; class Pinopsida; order Pinales; family Pinaceae; genus Pinus; species Pinus tabuliformis. The sequence goes on along the minus strand of CM062812.1, from coordinate 405,992,704 downwards.
CATGTCCTTGTCAAGAGGAGGGGGAAGCCCCCTCTCGGGATTTCTCCACAAGGGCTTAGTGTGAATATCGTTGATGGATGTAGAACATCTATGGTTTAGCGAAACACACACTCATTCTGTGAGTGCCTCCTTGTAGATTCCAATATTGGTTTGAAAAGTGGATACTGTCAAATTTGAATTAGAGAGAGAGATCGATGAAAACAACTTTCAAAATGAACCATGGATTGTATGAATGGTTGGTGATTCCTTTTGGTCTCGAAAATCCCCCTTACACTTTCATGAGATGGATATCTAAATGATATCTTGGTATATAGTCAAACAAGGGAGGAATATTTGAGACATCTTAGGTTAGTCTTGAATACCTTGAAAATATAAAAAATATGAATTAATTTGAAAAATGTAGTTTTATGAAGAAGGAATTGGTATACTTGGGCTTTTTATTTCTGAATATGGTCTGAAGATGGATTAGGAAAAGGTTAAATAAATCATAAATTAACCTATTTCAATGAATGCCTTTGAGGTATGCACCTTTCATGGCTTAGTAAGTTTTTATAGGAAATCTATTAAAAGTTTTAGTAGAATTTGCACTCCTATTTTAGAGATTGTTAAGGAAAATAAATAGCCATTTAAGTGGATAGTAGCAACTGACAAAAAAATTATATTGTTGAAGTAGAATATTTTTGAATAACTTATCTTAGACTTAATATATTCAAATATTTTTTTCCAAATAGAGAAAGATGCAAGGGGAGCTACAATTGGAGTTGTTTTAAGCTAGGAAGGAAGACTAATTTCCTATTTCAGTGAAAAATGAATGAAGCAAAAAAAATGTATACCTCTCATGATAAGGAGTTTAATGCCATTATTAAAGTGTTAGAAAAATCAAGACATTGTCCTATGCCCAAGGAATTTATCCTACATTGTAATTTATCAACATTCAACCTATGTTAAATCAAGGACATGCTAAGTGGTTTTGCAAAATTTCACATCTTTGGTTAAACACACAAGTAGTACATCAAACACGATAGTCGATGCATTTAGTCGAATTAATCTAATTTTACATGAATTCCAAGTTAAAATTATGGGATTTGATGAGTTGAAGGACATGTCTAAAGATGTGCAGATTTTAAAGATGCATATGTAGCCTATGAAAATCAAGTAAGCATAAATAAGACTAAGTGGTTGAGCTATTTTATTCAAGAGGGAGTCCTGTTGAGAGATAGAAAACTTCACATACTAAAATGTTCAATGAAAGAAAATTTGATAAAGGAAAATCATAGTGGAGGATTATAATAATAATTTGTACAAGATAAGAAAATTGTTTAGCTAAATGCTTTCTAATTTTGGCTAGGTTTGCAAGTTGATGTGAAAACGTTTTTTGGAAGATGTAGAGTATGTTAGTATGTGGAAGTAAGGTATGCTTTCTACTTTTTCCTAGGTGTGAAAGCTAATGTGGAAAGGTTTGTTGGAAGATTTAGAGTATGTTAATATGTTGACTGAAGGTATATTTCTACTTTTGGATAGGTACGCAAGCTAATGGGAAAAGGTTTGTTGAAAGATGCATAATTTGTCAGTATGCTAAAATAATAAGTCAGAATGCAAGTTTATATCATCCATTTCCAATTACAGGTAGACCATGGAACTTTATAAGTATGGATTTTACGTTGAGGTTTCCTTGAACACAAAGAAATAACGTTTCAATCTATGTTCTTGTGGACATATTTTTGAAAATGGTACATTTCATAGATTGTACAAAAACTAGTGATGCAACCAATATTGGTAAATTATTCTTCAAACAAATTGTAAGTTTGCATGGATTTCATAGAATTTTAGTTTCTTCTAAAGATACAAGATTTGTAGGTCATTTTTGGAGAACTTTGTGGAAGAAAATAGGCACTAATTTGAATTTTAGTTTGGCATACCATAAACAGACTGATGGAAATACAATAGTGGTAAAAAAATCTTAGGGTGTATTATTAGAATTTTGGTAAGTGAGAATCCAAAGTAACGAGATCAAGTACTTTCTCATGTGAGTTTTCATATAATGATTCAACCAATAGAAGCACATAAATGGTTCCATTTCAAATATTGTATGGGATACATCCAAGATGACATTATGAATTGAGGGATTTAAGGAAACAAGAATTGATGAGTGTTGATGGTGAGGATTTTACAACAAGTATGTAGGAATTAAGGAAAGAGTCAAGAAGTAATTATAAGAAAACAACAATAAGTAGAAACAAAGGGTAGATGTGAGAAGAAGAAAACTAAATTTTGAACATGGTGATTTATTTATGGAACATATAAGAAAATAAAGGTTTCCTACAGGAACATACAATAAGTAAAAATTTAAGGGGGTTGGCCCATGCAATATTTTAATAAAAATTTCTACCAACGCTTATGAATTAGAACTATCAAGTAATATTGGGATTTCTCCAATCTTCATTGTTTCATATTTGTATGCATTCAAGGAAATGAGAAGTATTTTAGAATATGAGCCTATTAGTGACAAAGACCATATTGGTGGATGCAAGAACAAATGGCTAAAATCAATTCTTAAAGAGATTGAAATATTCTTGGATCATAAAATAGCCAAGAAAATTATAGGTGAGGAGTATTTTAAATATTTAGTTAAGTAGATGAATCAACTAGGAGAAGATGCTACTTGGATGAAAACAACAGAAATATCCAAGTATGGAACAAATATTGAAAATCTTGCAAACAATTATTTTCTTCCCTAGGACTTTAATGTGGGATAATCTACTAGTCAAACCCATGGTTGACCTTCATAGGTAAATAAATTTATTAAAGAAAGTTGGTTTTCTTAATTTTCATTTAATTTGTGATATTTAATTTTCATAAGTTGTAATACTAGAAGGTATCTATATAGTTAGGAGGTTGTGATGAGTGTTATTTGGTTGCTATGCAATATGGAAAATTTGTAAATTTAAGAAATTATTGGGCTTGAGTGGTTAGGATTGATGAGAGAGTATTTTATTATATATTTGAAAAAACTTGGATAATGGAAGAGGGAAAATGTGTGAGAGTGAGAGAGAAAGTGATATACACTTAAGAGGTATGAGAAGAACAAGAGGGTGACTATACATCCATTGCTACACATTTGTAGTCATCCCTATTTCTTGAATGAATTGGTATTGAATTCCTTAGTGTTCCTTTAATTGTGCAACAATTGTGGTAATTAGGCACCAAACTAGATTGAATTTCTACACATTTCATTGTCAGAGAAGTAGTATAGTTTCAAGAGAACTACTCATGGTTCTTGAGATTTGACTTAAAGATTAATGGGATCTTCAGATTTGATGCAGATTGTAATAGCTTTGGTGAAAATTTCATGTAATAAAAGTTAAAAATAATAACCGCGGTTGATGGGACACTTATTTTAAGATGAATATTGGACAAGACATCCTAGGGGGTGTTCATTTGGTTGTTTATGGCTAAAGAAATTGGAAAAGGAAATGGATAAGGTTTTGGAAAGGAAAAATGGCATTTTTGGCACATTTATTTATGAAAATAACGGAAATTAGGAGAAAATAAAGGTGAAAGGTCACAGGTTTCACGTGAGGAGGAAATTGAAGGAAAATAATGGAAATTGAAGAAAATAGAGGCCTCATTCATAAAAAGACTTTTGTGGATTAGTTGGTAACCTTTTGTCAGTTGAGTTTTGGAGCTCTCTCATTATTCTCTCTCTCTCTCACTATTCAACACTTTGGCATTCGATCAAGAAAGGCAAAGAAGGCAAGAGGAAGCAAAGATCAAGCATGGAAAGGTAGGATCAAGTAGCTACAACAAGCTTCATTTTAGGTATCAAATTGCATGTGTATTTTTCTTCTTAGATTTGGCATGCATGGAATTGCATATGGTTATTTTCTATCATGGCATGGGTTTTCGTAGGTGTGACAATGTTCTTAAGCCTAGCCTTGTCATTTTCTGATAACTTTGTTGAGATGGGTTCTCATATTCGGTTTATGTGAGATGGTCGGATGGATTTGAAGCCAAGTGGGGTGGATCTTTGAAATGAAAAACAAATGGCATAGCGTTCCATAAACCAAACTTTGTATCATGGTAAAGCCACTAGCATAGTAACCCCTGAACTAGACTGTGGATTGGAGTAAAGTCAGGATTATGTGCCTCAGTAGGCGTAGGAATCCCTGTCAGTGAATGACACGATATACGGTAAAACCAAGAGGTGTATTTCTCTCCGTTGGGTCTAGTAGTCCCGAGATGGGATGTACGGCAAAGCCTAGAGAGTGTGTCTCGATGTAGGGCTCGGTGATCCCTAGATCAGACTATGGATAACAGCAAAGCTTGAGAGACTAGGAGGCACTCAAATTCCTCATGGTGAAGGTCGAGAACTATGGTGGCATCCATGCTTATTTGGTTTTTTTAGTGTGTTCCATGAGTCCCACATTCATGATTGGAATATGGCACAACAATGATTGGATGAAGAGAGGCTTGGCTTAGCCAATCTATGGTTGGGTGGAACATGGTAGTCCCATCTACGGTTGGTTTATTGTGTTCATTAATAAGAAATTCGTTCCCTTGATTTTCATGTCTAAATGTAATGATGTATATGTGAATTTTATGGATGATATTATTATGATATTTCTTTCCCTATTATGTTGGTTATATGTATGTTTTATGACAGTAGCTATGTATGGATCTCAACATGTTTTTACTTGTAAATGAATGGATAATGTATTTATGGCCTAATAGACGATAATGCAACAAATGACATGAGGGAAAAATGGTTCATAGTGATTTGTAGATAAGTATGTGATCCATACACATAATTATGTTATTTACACCTGTAGGTTACATGTTGATGATATGTTTGATGAAATGCCTGGCATGGCTAGTAGTGGTCTTATTCAGGTCTTGTTTAGATTATTTCTTTTGCAACATTATTTCCTTGTTCTTTTACTATTCCTATGTTATCATTAAATTCTTGGTAGTGACCTAGGATATGGACTTGAAAAAGTGGCTAAAATCCGAGGGTTGCTGGCATAAAACTGATAAATTTAGTCTCTGGTCAATGGCAGGTAAGCCTGTGAGAGAGAATTTGGGTTTCTAGACGCTCTCTTTCCTATAGCATGGGAGCGACTAAGGCCTAAGATGTCCAGAACATCAGTAGGACCCAGGGACATGATGTCTGAGTGGCTGACATGTCTCTTAAGGGTTTTGTTGCTAATGTGTGTTGGGCGATTTAGTTGTCTGCTAAATCCCTGTCATTTAATTTATCAATCTGGGGTATCGTAAACTTAGAAGCAAACCAAAATATATGGGACCTTAGATGAAATAGGTGTAGGAAGTTTGTTTAGAATGGAAATGCATATTACAAATCTAAACTATCAGATCTATTTTATGAAAGCATAAAAAAATGTTTGATCAATGGAATTATTTTACTTTAGAAGATAGAGAAGAGTCTCTTGTTCAAGAGTCCTGATTGTCCTTCTACAATCTTCCTATAATAACATTACCAAACACCTAAGAAAGCAAGAAAGAAAGCATGTAAATGAAAGCAAGTAAATATTGTTTTCAATTCAATTCTTAGCTTATGGAGAAGAGTCTCCTAACTTAGGAGGACTTGATTTCCCTTCTCACATAAAAACTATATACTGAAAGGGAATCAATATTCACATAAATGTAATCTAGGAAAGCTTATGAGAAAGTAAATCTTATTTCAATTTAATCTAGCTCATGGAGAAGAGACTCCTAACTTAGGAGTTCCTGGTTGTCCTTCTCACACCAAAACTAGTTACTGAAAGGAGATCAACCTTCACACAACAAAACATGGCCACAACATGAATTCATACTGAAATTATCTACAAGTATTTACAAGAAAGAAATAAGATGAACATCATAATTAAAATTAGTATATTCACAACATTACTTTACAACAAAGTGCACTTATCTCAGCATGGGGATCCTTCCATTCCTCAATGAGCACACATGAAAAACTATCACACCTTAAGAATCAAACAACACTCATAACTCATGATTTGGGAAAATGATATTATTCATGTTGAATGAACAATCATAAATTTGGTGCTAATGAATAACTGATAATTGTTTTCTCTCCCTCCTCCTTTCCTTTGAAGGATGCTCCTCTTATTTATACATGAATTAGGGATATCTACTCAATAAATGTAGATCCCTTAAATATCTACTAGACCCACACTTGTCTCAACTTATCCCTAAATACTAGATACAAATCCCATGACACATCAAAATCTCCATGATCTTTCTCCTTGGAATATGGTCCACCTCTTGAGTTGAAATTCGAATTTGATCTTGGGAGGCCACATAAGGGTGCCTTGGAAACTTCCAAATGATCTACACATGTCATCAAACTCAAGCCACTTTTAGGTATAAGCAAATACATGTTATTTCTCTAACTTTTAATCATAAATTCACTCTAAATACATGAAATTAATAACTTTGGAAAATGAAAATATAAACTCATATGGTAATGGAAATGTATGGTTATGTAATGATAATATGATGAAATGAGGTGACAAAATGAGGATAAAGGTGAAAATGGAGTGAAAATTGATGTTAATTTGGCGTCCCAACAATGTGGATAGGTTGGTTGATGTGTTCTGTCGATTCCACTTCCTATACATCACATAGGAGGTCAAATCCAATTATAGTAGTCTCTCGTTGCATGTTCACCTGGTTGGCATGGCTACTTGGGTAGACGTGGGAGAAGGGTGTTACAGAGTGGTATCAGATCATGGTTCACCCCTCAAACTGGATGTGCAATGTGCGTTGGTCATGCATGCATGTCAGTTGAGTGTGTGTCTCTTACACTTGCATTCCATGTGCTTGTTACATTTGCCTGATATTTGATTATGGTTGAAGTAAGGTTTTTATGGAGAATTTGATGTTGATTTTGTGGAATGCATCGTCATGAGTATATGACTAGTTACATATGGTTATGTGTCGCTTACATTTGATTTTATGTCGCCTACTTAAATCGTTGTATGTTAGGCTACATTACTGTAGGTTTGATTACATGTATCAGTCTTGTAGGTTTATTACAAAAACTGCTTACTTATGCTTGACTACATGCATCTATGCATATATGTAGTTGATTTGGCATTGCTTATGCATGTTGATGGTTGCATATGGAAATGTGCATAATAGAGTAATGGGTGTTTTCATGCATGAGATCATAACATGCATTGTTGATATGACCTTGCATTAATGACTAGACCCTAGCTAGAATGATGTTTATGTGTTGATGCTCTTACGTGTTATATGTCTATATGTTGTTATGATTATGTTATACATGTATCACATTGATTTGATTGATATTGCATATGAGGTAACCTCCCAAAATTATACTAAGGTATATTGATTTATTGTGATTTGGTTTATCTTACATATTATGCATTGAAGGAAAGAGATCAAATGTCTAGAAAGGTGGTAGACTACATAGAATCTCCCTATGCATCAGATGAATAGTGTGGTATGGGGCACTCTTCTGATTTGGCAGATACACCGAGAACCTTGAAGGAAAAGATAAGGAGTTGTAAGGTAGATAATGACCGTATCATACAGGCACAAGAGAAACAAGAAGAGGTTAATGCAATACTTCTTCATAGTGTGCCATAATTTCAGTGACAAGGGCCACTTCGGATCAACTACGGATAAGAGGATAAAAATAATGGGGAATATGGCAGTAGGTCTCTTGGTAGACAAAGGCCAGATAGATCTGATAAGGTGAGAGTTGTTCGGTTGCTGGACACTCTGGATAGAAGGGTTGATGAGCACAGGTACTATTCTAGTTCTGGTTTTGATATAAATCATGATCAATATCGATAGCATCCTTATAGGAGGAGCGATAAGGGATACTTTCCAGATGAATTCAAGAAAGAAAAACCACCTACTTTTGATGGAGATGTGAAGAATCCAGAAGATGCATAGGTTAGATACTTGGGATGAACAAATTCTTAGAGTTGCATGAGTACATAGATAACATGAAGGCCACAATAACTATCTTCAGCCTGGAAGGTAATGCAGACATCTAGTGGGAAGATGTTAAGAGGGGCAGAGATATCATGACAGATTACTTGAGTTGGCAGGAGTTTAAAAGGCTTTTCAGGAAGAAGTACTTTTTAGAGAGGTACTACAAAAGTAAGGCCAAATAATTATATGAGCTAAAGATGGGGTCAATGACAGATGAAGAGTACACGACCAAGTTTCTAGAGCTATTGAGGTATGAATTGTATCTTACATATGAGAAGGCTAAAGTTCAAATATTTGTCAATGGTTTTCCATTAGCATTTAGAGATCATATTGAGTATGATGAGCCTTGGTCACTTGAGGAAGTCATTAGGAAATTGAAGCATTGCTATGAACAATCAAAGCATAAGAATCAATATCAAAAAAGATGGAAAGGGAAGGACAAAGGTAAAGGTAAATGGAAACCTAAGAGAACAAGGCCTCAAAATGTAGATGGGAAATAAAATATGGCACTGCAAAAGAAGTTCAATGCATCTAGACAGGGACATGGGTAACAACAGTAGCATATAGGTGAGGGCACTAGTCAGTTGTAGTGTTGGACATGTGGAGAGGAGCTCCTTAGGAGATATTTTCCACAATATTAGGGTGGTAAGCCTAATATATATACTACATAGGAGGTACAAACTATTGGGGATGTTGGGTAGAGCATTCCTCATATTTATGCGGAAGTGGAAAACAGACAGGCAGAACACCAGGCATCTATCATTGATATGGATGGTAAGCTTTGTGATCACTTTATTTCTATTTTAATTGACCCTGGATCTAATTACATCTATGTTAGTCCTAATTTGCTGGATAACTGTGGTTTGAGTAAATAATTTCATGAGGGGTCTTGGTTAGTGTAGTTGGTTATAGTTACCAAGAAGCAAGTGCATCATTGGGTAAGAGCTTGTGCATTTGATTTGAATGGTATGCCTACTGCAACACATATAAATGTAATACCATTGGGATTATACAATATGTTTTTGGGCATGGATTGGTTGTATCTTCATAGAACCAAGGTAGACTATTATGGCAAAGCCCTTGAGTGTGTTGATGGAAATGGGGAACCAAGAGCCTTGCAGGGCAAGAGGAAAGCCACATTAGTTAGGATGCTGACAACTATGCAAGGAAAGTGTAGTTGTAGGAAAGGGTGTGTATTATTTGTAGTGCACATTTCTAGTGATAAGGGTAAGGAGGTTTAGGATGCCTATGCGTTGAGTAGGTACCTAGTCTTGCAGTAGTTTCAGGATATATTTCCTGAGGACATTATAGATTTTCCACATCACAGGGAAGTATAATTTTTTATTGAGTTAGTGTTAGAGGCAGCTCCAACATCAAAAACACATTACAAGATGAGCACACCTAAGTTGGTCAAGTTAAAATTGTAGTTCAAGTAAATGTTGGAAAAGGGATACATTAGGATAAGTGTATCAACTTGGGGTGCGTCGATCTTGTTTGTGAAGAAGAAAGGTGGAACTCCCATATTATGCATTGACTACAGGAAGTTGAACAAAGTGATTATCAAGAACAAGGACCCTTTTCCAAGGATTGATGATTTGTTAAATCATCTGAAGGGAGAAACAATGTTCTCCAAGATCGACTTGAGATTGAGATACCATCAGGTATGCATCAAAGAGGAGGACATTTACAAGAGCACATTTAGGACCAGGTATGGGAATTATGAGTTTGTCATAGTTCCATTTGGCTTAACTAATGCTCCAACTACATTTATGTGCTTGATGAATAGTGTGTTGTGTCCGTATTTGGATAACTTTGTTATTGTGTTCATTGGTGATATACTAGTATATTCTAAAAATGAGGAAGAGCATGTTGAGCATTTAACAACAGTGTTGAGGTTGTTGAGAGAACATCCGTTATATGATAAGCTTAACAAGTGAATTTTTTTCAGACTAAGGTACACTACTTGGGGCATGTTGTATCCAAGGAGGGCATTGTAGTAGATCTAGAAAAGATAAGAGCCATCATGGAATGGGTAGCTCCTAAGAGTGTAGATGAGGTGAGATCTTGCTTGGGTTTGGTAGCCTATTATAGGAGGTTCATCAGGAACTTCTCATAGAATGCTTATCCTATTACATCATTGCAGAGGAGAGGTACAAAGTCCAAATGGAGAGAGGAGTGTGAGGCTAGCTTGATAAAGTTAAGAAGTTTTTGACACATGCAATAGTGCTACAGATTATAGATTCGGACAAGGATTTTGTAGTATGTACAAGTGATTTCAAGAGAGGACTTGGTGGAGTCCTTATGCAGGATAGAAAGGTGGTATGCTATGAGTCCCAAAAACTAAATGCACACAAGCAAAACTACCTAACACATGATCTTAAGCTAGCATCGATCATACATGCATTAAATATGTGGAGACACTATCTTGTTGGTGGGAGCTTTTTACTTATGAGTGATCATATTGGGTTGAGATACTTGTTTGACCAACCGAATCTAAGCGCGAGGCATGCTAGATGGTTGGTCACAATCAGTGAGTTTGATTTTGAGATAAGGTACATCAAAGGTAAAGAGGACAGAGTGGCGAATTCTCATAGTAGGCAGATACAAGTAAATCACTTCGTAGTTATGAGCTCCTATGGGACATACTTACATGATAAGATCTTGCAAGCAGGTCAAAAAGATGTTAGGTATATGGAGATTGTGCATAGGTTGTAATAGGGTGTTAGTACATGTACAAGTGATATTACAGGCACAGGTACAAGTGTAGGTACAAGTACATGCGGTGGTATAGGTACAGGTGGAAGTATAGGTACAAGAATAGGTACAGGTACAGGTGTAGGTACACAAGGTATGGATTATTGTCTTACAACAGATGGATTGGCTAGATTCAAAGGCAAGATATATGTGTCAGATAATAGAGAGCACAAGAAGGTGATATTGAGAGAGTTTCATGTGAAATATTATTCAGGACAACCCTTTTAGTTGAAGACATTGACTGCAATGAATAAATCTTATTATTGGCTGAATATGAAGAGGGATGTAGAAGAGTTTGTGGCTAGTTATTTTGATTATCAGTGAGTGAAGGTACAGTGAAAACATCCAGGTGGAATCTGTCTATTCAATTTAACGTCTTAAATTGCTCTACGTAAATTATCAATCCGGGTATCGTAAACTGATGAAGTGTGGTGCACCATATGTGCTTAGTTAACCTTGTTCTTATTTCGTTGTTTTATAGTTTATGTTGTTTTTGAGGTTTTGTTCTTGTTGGTTTCCTAAAGTGTTTAACGCAAATGGAAATCCTATTCTAAGGTCTTAAGAATACTTTTAAAGGTCAAGTATGGATGTAGATTTCAAGACAAGGTTTATGTCCCTTATGGTAACTTCCAAAACTTAGCACTTCCAAAGATCTCAAAACAAGCTGTTAATACTTGAACAGGAATGTAAATATGCAACTACTTAAATCAAACAAAAGATGAAATACTAATCATGAAATCACTGTCTTTGCTGCCCATCTAATTATAGAAATAAAATGTAAACTATTGCACTCAAACAAACAAAAAATTACAGACTAACGAAAGCAAGATCAATTTACTTCACTTATAATCCGATAACTCGCCAAGTATCTTTTCCGGATTAAGCCGTGGCTCTGGAGATAACGTTAATAACATGAAGAATTGATATCTTAATTACCTACTTGCAAATGAAAGTAAAATCAAGTCACTTCACTTATAATCCGATAGCTCGCCAAGTAGCTTTTCGAGGTTAAGCCATGGCTCTAGAGATAATGTCAATAACATGAAGAACTTGATATCTAAATTACCTACTTGAAAATGAAAGTAAAATCAAGTCACTTCACTTATAATCTGATAGCTCGCCAAGTAGCTTTTCGGGGTTAAGCCATGGCTCTGGAGATAACGTTAATAACATGAAGAACCTGATATCTAATTGCAGAAATGAAAGTAAAATCAAATCACTTCACTCATAATCTGATAGCTCACCAAGTAACTTTTCAGGGTTAAGCCATGGCTCTGGAGATAACGTCAAATGGCATGAAGAATTTGATATCTAAACTAACTAACAACAAAAAATAAATAAGACTGAAATCAAAGCGTAACTGAAATTGAAAAGCTTAAGAAAAAGTTCAGCAGAGAGGCAAATCTCATGTCACTATTTGATGCAAAAACATGTAAAGAAAAAACTAATCTACAATCAACCGGTTGAACAAAATTGCATCAATGTAAACTCTAATATATCAAACTTGAAAGCAATCAAATGATATAATGAAATCAAAGAAAAATTACAAAATAAAATCTAATCTACCTTACATTCTAATGTGCTCCATGACATCTACTTCACATCTCCTTCCATGTTGAGAACATCAAAGCTTTATTCAAATTCTTCAAAATTACAAAGTACAACAAAGCTCTCCAAAGCTTTCCAAAGCCATCAAGGAAGAACTATAAACTCTAAGCTAAGCTAAGACTGACAAGCTAACAAGCTCTAAACTAACAAATGAAGGAGAGAGATCTCCTATTTATACAAAAATATGAGAAGCCATCTCATTAATGAGTGTCTATGAATCTCTCCCTCTACCTCTAGAGTCCTAATCAAAATAGGAACTGATAAGACACAAGTCTTTTTAGAGTTTCAATACAATTAGGAGATGTGACACATATCCTCATGATCCCATGATTCTTTTCACTCAAATTCGAATTTTTCCTTAAAGTGCCACATAAGGGTCTTCTAGAGGCCTACTTTTAACCTACACATGTCAACAATCTCAACCCACTTGTTAGGTATAAGCATATGCACATTATTTCCTAATTTTTAAACACAAATTCACTTAAAAGAGATTAGAATTAATGAAGTTTGGAAAAACATAAATGTGGCCCAATGATAATGAAAGTGGGATGAATGTGGTGACATAGTAGTGAAATGGAGGTGATATAATGGACATAATAGTGAAAGTGTAATAGAAATGAATGACATTTTCAAGACCCAACATACCCCCCAACTGAAGTTATTGCATGTCCTCATGCAATATATATTACATTAACTTTTTTTTTTATCCTTGAGCTTTGGCTTAACTTTGCATGATATCATTTGATAACTTCATATTTTTGCAAAGTGTTTTACTTGAATTGCAACATGGTTGGTTGTTGTGTTACAACCAATTTTTTTTTGTTCTTGCATTCTATTTTGATCTTTGAACTTTGCATAATGATATTTTGATTATTGTTTGCAAAGTATATCTTTATTGGATTGCATGATGGTTGGTTCTTGTGTGACAAACATGATTTTGTTTATATCCAATTTATTCTTTAAACACTTTTTTGAAAAGCCATTGTATGCTCATAATAGCAATATAATAGTTAATATATGTTGGAAGTATGTGTTTTCCTGAATATGATATGGACATGGCAAGATATGAATATGAATGTATTCCCCCCCCGCGCCAACTGATGGTATTGGCAATTTTATGAAATGAGGAAGAGAAATGTTTTTCCAAAAATTATCATTCTAGCTTTTTATGGAATTCTATGGTCAAAAGTTAGAAAATGACGTACCTTAACTCACCCTTTGGAATGGATGAGTTGTATGTGTGGTGGCTGCAAAATTCTGATCATATTCTTCTTCAAGTGGTTGAATAAGAAGAGTCATGGATAAAGAGTTAAGATGACTTTTTATCGCTTCTACTAAAACTTGCTGAATCTGCTCCAAAATGCTGAAAATAATAGTCTTCATGTCTTCAAAACTCATTGGCACAATTCCTACTATGTGAAAAGATGTTCTGATGTCAAACATAGCAGGAAATTTTTGACTTAGTGACTATTAATGGATGCCACTAGTCAACACGAGAACTCTCACCATTGATGACAATGAGAGTCAAGATGCCCAAACACATCTTGCTAGGTACGAATGAATTTGCCGATGTCGAGTCACCTAGAAGATCTGACGAACAAGGAACACTAATGTATTCCCATTGTTTTTTAGCATGAGATCTTGCCATTAAGGCATGCAAGCCTCAAGGTGTCTTTACAAGGAACTTAGACTCAAAGGACTATGGACTCAATAATTTGCATTGAAGCATGGCTTATTTGCGAAATGAAAATGGCAAGAAATGGAAGATGAAAATGGAAGATGGCAATGGAGAGTAGAAATGGCAATGGGCAGTAAGCATGTGAATGAGCCTCTTGCTTTTATTTATGGGTTATGAATTGACAAAAGGAGATGGAAAGTGTATGTGAATATAAATGGAAAATATGAAGTGAAATGAGGTGAATGGTTTATTATGAGGTATGGATGTGATGGAGACAATAGTATCTAAAAGTTTTTCAAGTGTTTGGATCTGATTTTGCATCATCATATTTCCTCTTTGTTGCTGATCATCCTCTTATGAAACAAATTGGTGTCTTAGAGAGACACTATTCTTTTGTAGTCATTTGTCCTTCCTCCTGGAACCTGCAAAAAAACTAATACTTCTTCTGTAATGGAATGTAAGATTATCAAAGAAGAGAGGTGATCAATCTCTCTAGTTATGATATTTACACACAAAAGTAAGAATTTGTATTAATGAAACAAGTTCTCAAAGGAAAAATCAAAAGAATTTATACCTGCTTTGGAATTAGTGCCTCAAGTTGATGTTTCTTCTTTTCAGCAATTTATTTCATTATTTACCATTTCAAACACTAATGATGGATTTCTCATTGTGTAGATATTGTTGAGATCTTTCCACTGGTACTTGAATCATCAAAATCTGATTTTGTATGAGAAAGATAGGCCGATTTGAACAATGAGGTTTTTTAGTCGCGGAATTGGAGAACAGCTGCAGAATTGGACTTTATCTGTAGAATGTGCACAGTTTATGTATCTAAAAAATTTTGAATAAAAATTTAGCCATTCATCTTTCATCATCAGTCCAAAATTAATCAATACCTTCAGAAAAGTGAGAAAATAATTTATTCATTTCATTGATTCAAAATTATTATTTTTTTCTTGACATGCGGCGACTTAGTGATAACACACAACTTGACTTCCCTTTGACCGGGGTATTTTTCATCGACTTGTATCAAATGGATAGGACACCATCCATGTATTGACATTTTCCCAGCTACCCATGTGGTTTGTTTCGTCTCTTGACACCTATAACCTATAGAAGTATGAAAATGGTTGTGGAATTGCTAGTTAGTTGCGGAATCAGGCTACATTCTGCAGCTAAAAGACAACCAACCATTAGTTTTACACATATTTGGATACTTGTGTCGTGCATAGCTTTTTATCTCTTCTGCACTTTTCTGTGGAGTTTCTGCAACCTTAAAAGTAAGTGATTCATCTTTAAAACGAAGATTTTCAGTTGAAACAAAACCAACGAAAATGATATTGATCCCTTCTCTAACTGAAAATGCCAGTGCTACTACACAATAAGCCCCAGGATTCCCATACAAACAATAGATAAAGTCTGATAAATAATCAAGGATACTAAGGTCATGCTTGATAATAACATAACTTTTTGGCCTAAGCAAGGACTGGACTATTTGTACAACTTCATGCTGCAACAATACGTTGTTTTGAATCCAGGTATGCATTTGCAACTATCTGTAATTCTCTACCAGAAAGATTTACTACATTAATCGTTCAATATAAAGTGGTTTCATGACATCAAATGTGAATTGAGGGTGTGTATATGAATCACAGATTTTTATTTTTTTGTTTTTTTTTTGGTGCAATAAATGCCTAACAGTTGATTAGAGCTTCAGTTGATCTTCTGTGGTTTGTATGACACATTGGATTCAGGATTCTCCATATCTACAAGATCTAGTTTCAATAAACTAGCCAACATGGGTATAAATTTCGTCTTCCCTGTTCCATTTTCTCCCAACATTTCACCGGAAGTAACGAAACCGGTATAGATGGGTGGCAACAACTTCATGGGTTTTAATGACAGGGAGTCATGTTTCTTCAAACAACTATGGCGTGCCGTGTTCAAACTATTCCTTGTTCATTTAATAGAAATAATTTTTTCTCATGCATTCATTGACACAGTGGATGACTTGACAGCCAAGGAAATCGGATCTGGGCATCCGATTTCTCAAAGAAATTGAAATATGGCCACAACTGTTCAAAAAGAACTGTTTTTCCTCACGCGGCATGCAAAAAGAGGCTTCAGAGAACCAATAAATTCTCTCAAACTGCCACGAATTTCTTAAAACGATTTCTGGGTTATCTAATTGACCCTACTGCTGAAAAAAAACCATGTTTTATTTTTTCCAAATTCGCCTCTGTTTGGCCAAATCATGCAGTTGAAGTTTGACGTTTTCTAGTGTTTGGCATTTTTGTTTTTTGTGAATTACTGCATTCGGCTGTAAAATAAATTTCAATTTTTTTTAGATGAAATCAAAGCACAGGAAATGGTGAATGAACTAGGCAATCTCAGGAAATTTTTGTAGAGATTTTATAGCTTCGATAACTCCCACAAAGACCTTAGAGAGTCCTCTGGATGGTCGTTTGAAGCCCGGTTGAATGCATACTTTGAAGTTTGGGTTTTGATATCAGACATGGTCACAAATAAGAGATCAGAGCCAGCAAACAAATACAACAAATGGGACATGGGATTTGGTAAATGATACTTTTGGAATTTGTTAAAAATGCCATCGCAAAATGAAAATTTTCTTGCTTGCATAGAAAATTTGATTTGTCTCTCACCATTCTTATTTACAAATCAACGTTTTCCTATTGAATTAAAGCTTAGATGATTTGCACAATTGGATTTTTCATTAACAGGTTTTGATGAAGTCCTTAATCACAACAACGGAGGTTTTGATGAAGTTCTAATAACAACAACGGATTGGAATCTAATGGCTACCAATTTCAGGCAGCAAAACTTCAAAGTAAATGTGGTAAAAACAGGACTTTGACTGAGGTCTTAAGCTGATTTTTTATCAATCTGGGCTGGGTGACTAGGATAGGATCCGTGTCAAGACAATTCTGGAGATGCCCATGTGGTCGGTTTCTTCATTGGATGCCTGTAACCTATTAAATCTTGAAATTCGTTGTAGAATTCACAATTGACTGCAGAATCAGGCTACATTCCGCAGCTAAGTTGCAAAATCTTATTAAAATGGGATACAATGTTTTGAGGACCACCACAAACCATAACTAGTCAATCTTGGACAGTTGAACCTATAAAAGCAGTTGGGTTTCATTTTTTTTGTTCTTTTTTTTTTTTTTTTAATCTTTTTTGTTCTTTTTTATTTATATTATTGAATCAATTGAAATGATGAAGTTTATTTTGTCTCCTTTTTTTTTTTTTTTTACATAACAATCCTTTTTCTGATCCTCCAGATCACACAAAGTGCAGGAGGAGAGCATACTCAAGAATTTTTTTTTTTTTTTAGATGTAACAAATAAGGTCTCCTAATTACACTTCCCCGACAACAGCGCCAAAATGTCTAGTCAATTTAACGTCTTAAATTGCTCTACATAAATTATCAATCCGGGTATCATAAACCGATGAAGTGTGGTGCACCATATGTGCTTAGTTAACCTTTTTCTTACTTCGTTGTTTTATAGTTTATGTTGTTTTTGGGGTTTTTTCTTGTTGGTTTCCTAAAGTGTTTAATGCAAATGGAAATCCTATTCTGAGGTCTTAAGAATACTTTTAAAGGTCAAGTATGGATGTAGATTTCAAGACAAGGTTTATGTCCCTTATGGTAACTTCCAAAAATTAACACTTCAAAAGATCTTAAAACATGCTATTAATACTTGAACAGGAATGTAAATATGCAGCTACTTAAATCAAACAAAAGATGAAACACTGATCATGAAATCACTGTCTCTGCTGCCCATCTAATTATAGAAATAAAATCTAAACTATTGCACTCAAACAAACCAAAAATTGCAAACTAACAAAAGAAAGATCAATTTACTTCACTTATAATTCGATAGCTCGCCAAGTAGTTTTTCCGAGTTAAGCCGTGGCTCCGAAGATAACGTCAATAACATGAAGAATTGATATCTAAATTACCTACTTGCAAATGAAAGTAAAATCAAGTCACTTCACTTATAATCCAATAGCTCCCCAAGTAGCTTTTCGAGGTTAAGCCATGGCTCTGGAGATAACATCAAGAACCCGATATCTAAATTACCTACTTGCAAGTGAAAGTAAAATCAATTCACTTCACTTATAATCCGATAGCTTGCCAAGTAGCTTTTTGGGGTTAAGCCATGGCTCTGGAGATAATGTTAATAACCTGAAGAACCTAATATCTAATTGCAGAAATGAAAGTAAAATCAAATCACTTCACTCATAATCCGATAGCTCGCCAGTAGCTTTTCGGGGTTATGCCATGGCTCTGGAGATAACATCATGACATGAAGAATTTGATATCTAAACTAACTAACAACAGCAAATAAATAAGACTGAAATCAAAGCATAACTGAAATTGAAAAGCTTAAGAAAAAGTTTAGCAGAGAGGGAAATCTCATGTCACTATTTGATGCAAAAACATGTAAAGAAAAAAATAATCTACAATCAACTGGTTGAACACACTTGCATCAATTAAAATTGCATCAATGGAAACTCTAATCTATCAAACTTGAAAGCAATCAAATGACATAATGAAGTCAAATCAAAATTACAAAATAAAATCTACTCTACCTTACATTCTAATGTGCTCCATGACATCTACTTCACATCTCCTTCCATGTTGAGGACATCAAAGCTTTATTCAAATTCTTCAAAATTACAAATTACAACAAAGCTCTCCAAAGCTTTCCAAAGCCATCAAGGAAAAAATATAAACTCCAAGCTAAGCTAAGACTAACAAGCTAACAAGCTCTAAACTAACAAATGAAGGAGAGAGATCTCCTATTTATATAGAAAGATGAAAAGCCATCTCATTAATGAGAGTCCATGAATCTCTCCCTCTACCTCTAGAGTCCTAATCAAAATAGGAACTGATAAGACACATGTCTTCTTAGAGTTTCAATACAATTATGAGATGTGACACATATCCCCAAGATCCCATGATTTTTTCCACTAAAATTAGAATTTGGCCTTAGAGTGCCACATAAGGGTCTTCTAGAGGCCTCCTTTTAATCTACACATGTCAACAATCTCAACTCTCTTGTTAGGTATAAGCATATGCACATTATTTCCTAATTTTTAACCACAAAAAAACTTAAAAAGGCTTAGAATTAATAAAGTTTGGAAAAACATAAATGTGGCCCAATGAGAATGAAAGTGGGATGAATGTGGTGACATAATAGTGAAATGGAGGTGAGATGGAGGTGATATAATGGACATAATAGTTAAAGTGTAATGGAAATGAATGACATTTTCAAGACCCAACAGAATGCTACAACCAATCATGATTCCAGAGTGGAAATGGGAGGTCATTTCCATGGACTTCATTACAAGGTTGCCAAAGACAGTGAGACAACATGATTCCATCATGGTTGTTATGGACAGGTTGTCGAAGGTTGCATGTTTCATTCTAGTGAAGTCTAGATTCTCAACTAGCGATGTAGCACAAGTATTCATCGGAGATGTGGTCAGGTTGCATGGTGTTCCAAAGAAGATTATGTGAGATAGGGATGCAAAATTCACTTCCATGTTTTGGAAGGAGTTGTTTTCAGGTCTGGGCACAAAGTTGGCCTTCAACACAAATTATCATTCACAAATAGATGGAAAGATAAAGAGGGTCATCTTCATATTGGAGGACATGTTGAGGATGTATGTGATGCATCAACAATGGAAGTGGGAAGAGTATCTCCCCTTGGTAGAGTTCACATACAATAATGGTTATTAGGAGTCATTGAGGATGAGTCCTTTTGAGGCATTGTATCATCAGAGTTGTAACACTCCTATTAGTTGGAGTGATCTAGTTAACATGGTACTTATTGGACCAGATATCTTGGTTGACATGGAACAGAAAATTCAAGTGATCAAGAAAAATTTAAAGGCAACACAAGATAGGAAGAAGAGCTATGCAGATAGAAATAGTTTGTTGAAGGAGTTCCAGGTTGGGGAACATGTGTACTTGCAAATCAAACTAAAGAAGATCTCCTTGTGGATTAGATCTTGTGCCAAGCTAGCACCACTGTTTTGTGGACCCTTCAGTATCATTGAGAGGATTGCGTCAGTAGCCTATTGACTTGCAGTGCCTCAGATAGTGAAATTCCATGAAGTTTTCCATGTGTAATTTCTTAAGAAGTATATTAAATATGTTGATAATGTGATTGATTGGTCTATATTGTAGGCGAGATCGAGGATTCCAACCAGAGCCTCAGTGTATATTGCAGAAAAAGGTGTTCATACTCTGGAACTGAGCAATCGAGCAAGTTAAAGTGTAATGGAAGCACTTTGGGCTCGATGAAGCTACATGGGAGATGGCAGATTAGATGCAGTTTATGTATCCTTCCTTCTTTGCTGGTTGAGGCAAAGAAGTTTTGACATGGTGTTTTGGTATATGCTTTGATATGGTGTTTTGGTATGTGTTTTGACATGGTGTTTTGGTATATGCTTTGATATGATGTCTTGGTATATGTTTTGGTGATATTTTTATATATACATATGTATATGGATGTAAATACCTTCATGAGATATGTTATAAAGCTCCACTATGTGGTATGGGTGTCATGTCCTTATGATTATGTTGTCATGTTACTATGATATCATTTCGTTAACTTATCATGATGTCATGTGGGTTGGCACTCAACAAGATGATTGTAGATATTGCATCAAGCTATGTTATAAAGCTCCATGATAAGTATGTCTCCTTTCCAGTTGTTTGTTGAGGTATATGTGTGATTAAACACTAAGAATGGTGTCCCCCAAGGGGGAAGGTTCTGTAATAGCCCTAGTGAAAATTCCATGTAATAAAATTTAAAAATAATAACCCCAGTTGATGGGACACTTTTTCAAAGATGAATGTTGGGCAAGACATCCTAGGGGCTGTTCAACTGGTTTTTTATGGCTAAGGAAATTGTCAAAGGAAATGGCTAAGGCTTTGGAAAGGAAAAATGTTATTTTTGGCACTTTTGTTTATGAAAATAATGGAAATTAAGAGAAAATGAAGGTGAAAGGTCATAGGGTGCATGTGAGGAGAAAATTGAAGGAAAATAATGGAAAATGAAGAAATAGAGGCCTCATTCATAAAAAGGCTTCTAAGGATTAGTTGGTAACCTTTTGTCATTTGATTTTTGTAGCTCTCCGATTATTCTCTCTCTCACTCACTTTTGGACACTTAGATTTTTCTTGCAACACTTTGGCATTGGAGCAAGAAAGGCAAAGAAGGAAAGAGGAAGCAAAGATCAAGTAGGGAAAGGCAGGAACAACCAGCTACAATAGGTTTCATTGTAGGTATCAACTTGCATGTCTATTTTCCTTGCTAGATTTGGCATGCATGGGATTGCATGTGGTTCTTTTCTATCATGGAATGGGTTTTTCCAGGTGTGACAGTCTTCTTCAGCCTAGCCTTGCCATTTCCTAATAACTTTGATGAGATGGGTACTCATATTTGGTTTATGTGGGATGGTTGGATGGATTCGAAGTTGAGTAGGCTGGATCTCTGAAATGACAAACACATGGCCTAGTGGTCCCTGAACTGGACTGTGGATCACGGTAAAGCCACTGGCCTAGTAACCCCTGAACCAAACCATGGGTTGCGATAAAGCCAGGATTGTGTGCCTAGGAATCCTTGCTGGTGAATGACGAGATATACAGTAAAGCCAAGAGGTGCATTTATCTATGTTGGGACTAGCAGTCCTGAGATGGGATGTACAGTAAATCCTGGAGAGTGTGTCTCGGTGTAGGGCCTAGTGATCCCTGGATCAGACTGTGGATTACAATAAAGCCTGAGAGACTAGGAGGAACTCAAATTCCTCACTGTGTAGGTGGAGAAATCCGATGGAATCCATGCTTATTTGGTGTTTTTGGTGCATTCTATCAGTCCCACATTCATTCTTGGAATATGGCATAGGGGTGATTGGCTGAAGAGAGACTTGACTCAGCCAATCTATGGCCAAGTGGAACATGGTAGCCCCATATCTAGTTGGTTTATTGTAATCATTAATGAGAAATTCATTCCCTTGTTTTTCATGTGTAAATGTACTGATGTATATGTGGATTTTATCACTAATATGCTTATGATATTTTTGTCCCTATTATGATGGTTATATGTATGTTTTATCACAACAACTGTCTATGGCTCTCAACATGTTTTCAGTTGTAAATGAATGGATAATGTATCTATGGCCTAATAGATGAAAATGCAACAAATGTCATGAGGGAACAATGGTTCATAGAGTTTCTCATATAAGTATGAGATCCCTACACTCAATTCTGTTGTTTATACCTATAGGTTACAAGTTGATGATAGGTTTGATGAAATGCCTGGCATGGCTAGTAGGGGTTTGATTAAGGTCTTGTTAAACTTATTTCTTTTGCATCATTATTTCCCTGTTCTTTTATTGTTCCTGAGTTATCATTCCATTCTGGTTAGTGACCTGGGCTCTAAGCCTAAAAAAGTGGCTCAAATCTCGGGTTTATTGCCATAACACTAAAAAATTTAGTCTCTAGTCACTGGAAAGAAAGCTTGTGAGAGTGACTTTGGGATTCTGGATGCTCTCTTACCTATAGCATGCGAGCGACTAAGGGCTAAGATGTCTAGAACATCATTGGTACCCAGGGACAAGATATCTGAATGGATGACATGTCTCTTGAGGGTTTTGTTGCTGATGTGGATAGATTGGTTGATGTCTTCCGTCGATTCCACTTCCTTAAGGTCACATAGGAGGTCAAATCTAATCATAGTAGCCTCTCATCAGATGTTTACTCGATTGACATGGTTACCTGGGTATATGTGGGAGGAGGGTGTTACATAGATATTATCCATGGAAGGAAGGAGACATCACATATTGGAGAATCCAATTAATGAGTGATAATTTAAGTGATTTCTATGAGTTGAGAAAGATACACTTTTGGCCTACACTTTCCATCCATCTTCCTAGTCATCACCATATCCATCTTCTTTCGAAGAATTTATGCTCAAAGTTTTCAATACTCAATACCTCATTCCTATCAATTAACAAATGTAGTAAATGAATTCTTTCCCATCAATAAAATGATCATAACAGGTCCCATAATATTTCTCTATTTCCTATAAGGTGGTTTCGGATATTTGTTATAACCTTGATACACTTTGCATATGATGGCCTGATAAATTTTTTCTATGATAATCCAATAACTTTTACGTTTGATATCCTAGTCCACTCCACATTCAATATCTCGATAATATGATATTCAATAGCACACAATCATGGCTACTCGATCAAATGATTTGACATTGCTTGGTTCCAAGAGCTAAGGGCTAGAAAAATTTAATGTTTGCACATGAATAGCGAGGGTGCTATAGTTCAAGGGATGACCATTGATGGGCCTACAAAATAGGTATAATTTAAGGCTAGTCTAACCATTCTTTGGCATACTTAACCTTTCCTTCTACATTTGATAATTTATTTTTTCAAACTATAATGTGTTCTTGGGAAGGTTGGGAGTTATTTTCTATATATTATGTGCCTAATACATTAAATGTTTAGGATATTGAGGATTTATTATGAAGATCATGTAGGAGGCCAATTGGACAAGATTATGGGGTTTGTTACCTGCTACAGGCTAATGAAAACTTGACTAGATCATGAACATTTCCTACTTCCTTATGGATGTGAGAACACCAAGGAACTAGATCCACATTTTTGTGGATTTTGGAGGGAAGTGATCCTTCTTTCAAAAAGGATGTACCACCCTCCTCCCACATTTACCCAAGTTAACCAGTCCGTTGGGGTAAACATTTGATGGGAGACTACTATAATGTTATTCAACTCTCCATGTATAGTAAAGGAAGTGGAAATGATAAAACAAAACCATTCTAACCTTCCACACATGCTGCATAACCTTTAGGAGCCAACTATCCCTTCTAGGTGACCAACCCCTCAGACAACTTGACATTTCACTGATATGGACTCCCATCTACTCCCATGACAAGCCATTCATGTGACTAAACACTTCCATTTGCTCTGACAACAAGGCATGCTAACAACTGTGGAATTCTCTAGCTAATTTTGAGCCAGTGACCCCAATTTTTATGCCAATTTTCGGGACCAAGACTTGGGCCACTCCCTAGAACTTAATGAAACCTCCAGAAATGATAAATAGAAATGGAATAAGGCTACTAATGTAAAAAATTGATCAATGAACTTCTTGGACCCTTAATAACAATGATAGGCATTTCATCAAACATGTCAGAAATATGCAATCTACAGGTCATAACAACAAATCTGAGCGTAGGGGTCTCATACTTACCTTATATTCATAGAGAAACATTGTTTCCATATCACAATAGCTACATTATCATCTATTAGGTCATTGATTAATTGTACTTTCAATTACTAATCAAAACACAATGAAATCCATCCATCAAGTATGTCATAAAACATACTCATAACTAGCATATAACCAACAAAAAGAACAAGGATATAACAACCATAAAAGCCATATATAAGACAATATATTTACACATTAAATACCAAGGAGAAGGATCTTTTATTATAAATGAAAAATCCTACCAGGTGTGGTACTGCCACGAACCACCCAACCATAGATTGGCTAAGACAAAATATTTCTTTTAGCCAATCACCCCCATGCCATATTCCAAGCATGAATGTGGGACTCAAAACCAAACCTAACCAAGTTTCCTCAGACTTTGCCACAATCCCTACTGGATCACTAGGCCCTAAACAAGCAAGGATGCCACCAGATTTCTCCACCTACACTGTGAGGAATTTCCTTGTTTCCTAGTCTCTAGGCTTTACCATATATCTTGTCATACAATGGTAGAGAATTCCTAGGCCTAATAAAGACTCCACCCTCCAATATTTATGGTATATCCTGCCAATCACCAATCAAGGAATCCTCGACTAGTGAATGACAAGATATATGGTAAATCCTAGAGGTGTGTACCCCTCAAACATTTTTTGTATAAATAAAGGGACTTAGTAGCACAAAAGGAGATTTAAATTCTAAAGAAAGATAGTCATTATCATGAAAGGTTCTTAACTTTTATTTTAGTTGTCATGTTTCATGTAAACACTTTTGAAGATTATTGAAAATCATTTCTTTGTTCTTAGTCTGATTTTCTTCTAAGGGGCTTGAGTCTCTCTTGGTTAGGGCCCAACCCAGGTGCTCAAGCCTATTTCTTGTACATTTAATTTCCATTCATTTAGTGTAGTTTTGATTTTTTGCAAGTCTTATTTATGATAAAAGCATTGTCTTTACAGGGTTTTTAAGTGAGCTCCTTACTAATGTTTGGTTATGTACCTTGTTATGATTAGCAAAATAATAGTTTCCTTCATTCAATAGTAGTTTCCATTTTACATTCAACTGATCCTTTCCACTATTATTTTACTTCCTGCAATTAGTGGTTTGACAGTTGTTTATACATCCTGCTCTTATTAGCTATTCATGCATTTTTCTTGCAAATGGATGGTATTATTTCATAGGTTAAATTAGTCTTATATTCATGCATTTGTATAACTCAAATCATCACCTTTTTACCCACTTCTTTACATCTCTGCAAACTACCAGTAAGCCGAAATATGCCTAACTAAATTATAGGAAACCCCCAACCTTGTTTCTTCCCTGCATAAGGTAACTCATTGAGTGTGCATGAGATTGGTAAGGACCTATTTTCCCTTCCAGAGCCTTCAACAACATTTTCCACCCTCTAAACCACTTCTATACTTCAAAAATTTTCTTTCGGATGTTTACTGTAGAAAAATAAGGCATCCTATACCAATATGTATATTTCCTTAGAACACCTCCAAAGTTGAACCAAGAGTTTTTCCATCATCCCTCATATTTTAACAATGTCCATAAGAACTTGAATATGGAGTTTAGAGGTTCAAAGAACCCTAAGGAACGTTTTCTTAATAGTTGTGGTTTCCTTCATACAATTATGGTTTGTTTTTTTAATGTCTTCTTTCAACTAGAAAATTGATTTGTCATGCACCATAAGGTACGATTGATTTTCCTTTAATAGTATTTAAGTATGTCCTCCTGCAAGTAGAATAGGGTTTACTTAAGTCATTTCCTTTTCTATAATAGTATATATTTCCTTTTAACAAAACATAGTAGAATTACATTTTGTCATTTAGATTCTTGAAATTAGATTAGGGTTTAATTTCCATTATTTAATTTCATATAATAAAATAGGGTCTATTTCAATTGTTTCCTTTCCTGCAAATTAGACTAGATCTATATATTTTTCACTAAAGTTTCCAAGAATTTCTTGTAGCATAGTGGTCTCTGTGCACATTTACTTCTATTCATTGCATTAAATCAACCTAAGTAGAGTATATTTCCTATTCTAAATATAGTATTGATACCTCTTAAGTTTGTATGAACATTGGGTTGATAATTAAAGTCGAGACCCTCACGAGTCTCAACATTCCTGTTGCAATACTGAGGGCCATCAATCATTTGAAGTGAGAGTTGGGAAACATAATATAATGAGGAACTAGGGGATCTAAAAGAAAGAGAGCACTAATCCAACAAATCATAGATTTTTCATTAGATATGATAAAAATAATGTAGAACGTATACTATGAAGGTAAAATTCATTTAGATTCCAGATTTGTTAATTATTGATTTTTTGCTTGTGCATGAAATAGATAAAATACATAAAATAGAGAACAAAAAATACAATTAACCACTATCCATAACAAAAAAAGATATTTTATCTAGGAAACCCTTATGGGAGAAAACACAACTAGAAGGTGAGGCTGCTTTACTCTCTTTCATCTAGTTTTGAAATAATGAAAGCACAAAGGAGAAGACATTCTCTATGGAGTTACTTGAGACCTCTATATTGTTAGGATACTAAAGAAAACAAAAACACTCCATTATTCTCTCTAATTCCCACTTCTACTTTCTCTACTCTGATATGTAACAACATACAATAGCACAAAATGAAACCCCTACTCCTACTGGCCCAATTTTAACATAAAAAAATAGTCAATTAGGGCTTAAGTTTGAATCCTTCAACTCTCAATTAGAGTTACAACTTTGATACTTATAGAGTCTTATTCATATTCCACATATGGCTAGATAATTTTTCTTGAGTGATGAGAATTGATATGGCATCTTCTTGAACCATGTTGGTTAAACGAAAACTTCAACTTCTAAGATGTAGAACTTTTATATACAAACTCTGATTGGTATATTTCTTGCATTGTTGGAAAGGTGTAAAAAAATACCATTGGATATCATGTTAATAAAGCATATTTTGACCCCCAAAAACACCATTTAATTCCTCAAAATCATCCTAAAATATTTCAAACCACAATTCTCCAATCTAGGACCCACTTGTAAAAATAACCAAGTTGATTCCTTCAATTTTTCCTCTCCAGCATCAAAATAGACATTGCAAAGTAATATATTAATCCAATCCATATCAAAATATGAATTATTACATAAAAAAATATTACTTTTACATTTCATGGTAGAAATTTCAAATATCTCTCTAAATATTAACCTTTATCATCTTGGTCCTAAATCTATTGTAAGTATATCCTAAGACTAAACTAATTAGTTAATAAAGAAAACTAATATAATGAGATATAATTCATATTTGTGTGGTTTCTTATGTTTTCAAGGGTCTTTCACTTATTTATAGGTATCTTCTTAATGCATTATCAATTTATCCAATTCTTATGGGTGCAAACACCCTAGGGTCTTGGGTTGAAAACTCCAACAGAGCGGAGGGCAGACAACATAAATAAACACGCAGACAAGTAGTCTAAATGCTTAAACTACTGAAGTAGGAAGAAGAGGTATTACCTGGAGGTCCTACGTTCAAGGTCGATCCCAAAGCGTCCAAACCCTCTACTCCTTCCAATGTCTTTAGAACCTATAACTTATCCAAGAAAAGCATATACAACATCAGTAATAGAAAGAATGTTCATGACATAAGTGTTAAATCATATAAGCATGTGAGAAAATGAGCATTAACATAATATTTCATTAGTAAATCATAACATATATTAATGCATAAAGACAATAAATATTATGAACAGAACAACATTTCTTTATTGATGTAATCTAAATGAAATGTGGAAAACTATAACCTGAGTCTTCGTCCAGCGCCAAGCAGAACCATCCTCCAGATCTGTCCTGCCCAAGCCTCAATAGTCCTCCTCCATAAAGGCACACCAGGATGTCATACAAAGATGATGGACACCTCAAAGAAGGAAACAAAGGTTTCCTATAACTTGGGAGTGCAGGAGGCATAGGGATTTCTTCAGACTTGATCATGGATGTAATCAACAATAATATCAATATCTCATCTCTATCCCCTTTA
Organism: Pinus tabuliformis; assembly: GCA_031772625.1. NCBI lineage: Eukaryota > Viridiplantae > Streptophyta > Pinopsida > Pinales > Pinaceae > Pinus > Pinus tabuliformis. The sequence goes on along the minus strand of CM062812.1, from coordinate 405,964,298 downwards.
GGCCTTCCCATGGAGGTTTATTTATACTTCTCCAAATTAGTTAGTTTTTTTTCTTTTTTCCCTGTTGGGAAACAGTTGGGCCACAGGATATAGTAGGTGAGTAACAGGTAAAGCCCATAAACTCCACTCGAATTTATGGAGATTATATATTTTTTAGTGTTTTAACACATATACACGGGTTGGATATAGACTGACCTGGGTGTACACGCTTTTTATATAGGGAAAAATAGCATATGTGATTTAAAATACTGTTTTTTAGAATTTGGACCATGTTTGGAAAGGAAGGGTTTCCCTAGGCCATAACTAGAGCATCAAATCTACCAAGTGTGGTAAATGGTGCTATAATTGATGGCCCCTAATATAAGAGGTTAGAAGGGGTACATGATGGCTAAAATGTATTAAGTGTATAGAAGGAATCCTGCCAAGACCTGAGAGAAGTTCACCAGAATTCAGCCTGCCAAGCCAGTGAAAGAGATTCGAAAGAAAGTTGATGTTTGAGGTGGGCATACCCATTTTCAAAGATAACATATCATTTCTGCATATCAAATACAAAACCAGATCCAATATGTATACAAGTATAAAAGGATTGAAAATACATAGTGGATCATTCGATCATATCCATAGAAGTACATGTCTCAATATCACATATAAATAACTGATCAATGATGTCAAAGTAGAAAGATGATCACTGAAGTCATAAAGCTGATCCAAAAATCACCAAGTCAAATAGTGGAACAAATGGTACTACACGCAACTTGGGTGCCAACATATAGGATGTCGTTGTAAGGAAATTCAACATATAAGGTCGATTATGTCAATTAGAAGAAACAAGAGCAACTAACAAGTGAACCAAGAAATGTTGATGAAAAATCGAGGTCTTGACCGACCACTGTGGTACATTTCTACACAATGGTAATAAATGATTTGAAGTCAACCATGTGAGAAATCGTTTGACTACCGATCATTGATGTATACCATTAACAAATGCAAGACTACTCACCGATAGTGATGATGAGAACCAAGGTACCCAGTACAAGCTAACAAGTGCGAATAAATGAGTTGAAGTCAAAAACTGGGAAGAATCTATCAATCATGAGACAATGATGTTTTCCCACTGTCGATAACGAAGGGGTCTGCCACTAATGACTGGAAATGCTAAGGTACTACCAAATGGACTCTAGATGTTGTTCCCAGAGTAATGAGTTGAAGTCGATGAGAAAAGATCTGCTGGAAGGAAGGCATTAAGGCATCCTTCATCAATCCAGCATGAGTGTAACCCTTAGGCCGATAATATGGAAGGAATCAGATGAATAAAGATGCATTAACCCAAACAAAGAACATTTCTGATGTACACAATATGTGGCTAGCGCACGATAGAAAATCCTCTGAACCAACCAATAATGAAAGCCGAAACAGAGGTGAGGAATCCACCAATAGGGTCAAATGGAAACCAACGTACTGCATGAATCCCAATGTGTGATAATGAAAGTTGATGTTGAACACAAGGGAAACCACTTAGTCAAAGACCCATAATACTGATTGATGCTAAGCACAAGGTGACCTATCAATAATGAAAATAGGGCCAGGGTGTAGCTCTAGATGCACTCTCAGAGCAATTTATCATAGTCGATAAGAGCAAGACCCAAAATCAAGAAGTTAGTGGAGACCTCCTCAAACCATCACGAGCAAAGGAACAAATAGCTGATGTGATAATGAACATGACTTTGATAACCAATGATGGCCGACTAAAAATAGGTTAAGAGACACAACTAAAAGGTTGACTCAGGTTTACTTCCCTTGAACAAGAGCATGACTCAAATGTGACAACATGGAATCATATGATAACTTTGTATAATTTTTTCATGCAGGAGGCATAAGCAAACTCTCCATATGATTGGAAGAGATAACCAATCAGAGGAGTATTGATTCAATAACAAGGTTAAGGCTCTCCTAAGTCAAACTAAATCCCATCCCAATGGAGGAAAGCCTTATTTTTAGTGCTTTTTTCAAGGGCGACATAACTGACTCTAGTTGCCACCAATCATGGAAATAATGTCCTGTTCCCACTATTTTTGGAATTTTTTTTTCCTTTTCATATTTAGGAATAAAAGAATGCCTATAGTACAGTGGAAAGAACGAGTGTCCAAATATAGATGCACTAGTTCCTGGGAGGGGAACATTCCTATGCTCAATGCAAGGTGACGAAACTGGTCAGTGACACTCAAAGGAATGTTCTTTCCATGGGTAAGAGGGTGTCAAGTTGTAGAGGCTAAGTGATTGCAAGGTTGATTTCACAAAAGACATGGTCAAAAGGTGGCTTAAACATGAGTCCAAGTGAAGTTGGCTTAAGGCCAAAAGGTACAAATGGTCAACATGCAATGCAGTAGTACAACTCAACACAAAGGAGCCTCTAGGGTATAAAGCCAGAAAAATAGCGAAGAAGTAAGAGAATGAGTCTTCAACACACAAGTCATGGTGGGAATAAGGAGGACTCCTGAGCCTATGCAATATAGCAGCATGGGAAACATATGTTAGTGAGGATCTAACTAAGATGCCCATGTAAAGGTTAGCTCTATCATCATATCATGATTTTACATGTCGGCGAGTGAAAATGGTTTTAGAACCAAGACATGATGAGGTCGACCCTGTGGAAAAAATATCGCATCATGGAGGCTAGTATGCAAAATGCAATAGAAAATGATATCCCTAACCTATATTCCAGTGAAAAATGATACTTGCCATGATAGGTCTATAGTCATGGAACCAAAGCAATCTCTCAAAAACCCTCCAAAGTATCATGTAAAAACAACCCATCCCAACACTCCAAGCTAAAAAGGCCAAAAAGCCCACACAAAAGAAAAATAAACTTTAGTAATTTTCATATGTCAACTTATATAGGGACTTTTTGACTCATAATTATTGATTTGTGTTTTGAGAAATTGGGTGAAGGAGCTACGGAGAAAAAATGAAGCAAGCTTATTCCATCAAATTCATCCATTCAAACAATCTCCAATCTTCCCAGTAACCTTCTAACTAGGCTTTTAATAAGTTTTAATGCTTTTTAAATGTTTTTATCAACAAATTTACTGTGGGAATCTAGTTTAAAAAAACTCTCCGTGTCCACGCGGGTTGGACATATATGAACTATGCATAGAAAAGCCCTATATGCGATTGTGTGAATATCGAATCCACGTGTGTCTGAATTAAAAATTTGAAACATGGTTTTAATGATTCAAAACATATTTTTTCTTGCATAATGTCGGTTACTTGGCATGAAAGAGAGAATGTTGTGATTGATAATGAAATAATGGATGATCCGAATGCATTAGATGCCTTACGAGGATGCAGATTATTGAAATTTTTCAAAATGCTGAATATGAAGGCAAATAACAAGTTGCTTGAGATGTTAATCCACTACTGGGATCCAGAAGAAGATTCTTTTGTTATTGATCAGATGCCCTTGAGGATTGAAATAGAGGATATATAATTCATCATAGGTCTTTCCTAGAGAGGAGAGAGGGTCAACTCAATAGGAATAACAAGAGGTAGTCTTAATGTGGAAGACTACGTACGCATCTACTGTCCAGGAAACACTGAGAAGATTAGAACCCTGATTCCAATCAAACATGCCAGAGTAAATGGTTCAACTTATTTACATCAGGCCTCTCGTGTTTTAATGAGTCTTGCAGTGGAGTGTCTCACGATAGTATTTTATTGGTGAACACCCCTCTTAGCCAATATGAAAAAACAACTTACCTCTATCCAGAAGGGTCAGACAAAGAACTTTGGATACGAAACCATATTGTGTTCCTTCTTCTTTGAGAGAGTACTTGGGCTTCGTCTCAAGGTATTATCCACCATCAATAGCGCAAGGGATCCATGGACGGGCAAGTGGGCTAACTTAATGAGAATACTAGGGGGCGGTGAGGTCCCTAGAAATACATTTGATGATGAGTTTTTCCTTTGGTAGGAAAAATAGGTCATTGCGGTTGAAGAGTACCCTTGTGCTAGAATGGACTTCATAGGAGATCCATATCTAGTGTTTCCACCAGATGCAACATGGGGCTTCATAGGTACACATGTTTTCTAATTTTTGAATTTTAAGATTTTTTGGATTTTAATTGTAAATGAACTAAAAATCTTTTTGATGTGACAAAATAATTACAGAATTATTGATCATGACACAGATTTTGGACCAGTGAGACCTAGGGGTCTACCTCAACACGGGCATCACAGAAGAGACATAGAAGGAGCCATAGCAGATACTTAGAGGAACCTCCATGTAGTCTAGAGAAGCTTGGTGGGGTTAACTCACAAAGTACCTATGGTGTCTATAGAGGACCTACAAAAGCAGATGCAAAGATGCATGGTAGGAGTACCACGGGATTGGGTGCGACTATTTTGGTGGGTGGAAAATGCCCTCATTTTCTTCCTTGGTACTCATCTTGAGTAGGATACCTAGATAGATGCTCTGATATTTTTTTATTAGACATGATGATGGGCATAAGCACTAATTTTGTAGGACGTTTTGTCCCAATTTTGTATATTATTTTGGACATGAAACTCTATCTATGTACAAAAGATTTATCATGATCATCATATATATACAGAGTGATACTTCTATTATTTTTTATTTTGTAATGAGATGAATGATTTATATGGCAATCTAATGCTCAATTAGCGATAGAATCTGCCAACGAATTTTTTGATCGTGGAATATGAACCAATGTGATATAGAATAATGAACTCTATAATAAACACACTCTTAGAAATTGGCAACATAAATAAGGATATCTCACACAATAGATGTAATTCAGTTCAGATACCACCAGTTGTGAATCCAAATAAGCTATCAATGAATCATACCAAGAGATATTGCCACATACAGTAAATTAATGACAACAGTATATTCGGTGACATTATTTGAAGTGGAACTGATACATAAACCTATCACAAGCAACAACTGGACAAATGGATAATAAATCACCTAAGCCACGGAAGCAAGGTTCTGAGTGTGTCTACAGGAACCATCAATGAACCCTAGATATATTAAATCATCCATCAATACCTGCCAAAGGAGATAAAAAATATTGACATCACTAGAAAATGATAGATATATATGCACACAGGTACAATATTTATAATCAAGAAAATTTTAGGTCGAAGCCTAAGCAAAATACTTCTTAAGACAGAGCCCATTTTTGGGCTCTCCCAACTCATTTCCCTCAAAATCAATGAATTCATAAACTTCATTTTTCAAAACCTTTTTGGCAATGAAGGGACTGTAGCACATAAATTCAAACTTTCCTACCCCCAAGGCATCTTTGTCTTGGTCATAGACCAGGACAAGGTATTTTTCAGAGAAAACTCTAGGATGAATAACCTTATCATATTGAGCTTTTACTCACTTTTTATGAGCATCATTAATTATGGCCACATCTTGACACTGCTCATCAAGATGTTCCAAATAAACGAGGTGTTCTTTGAGGCTAGAAGTATCAGGAAGAAGCTCAACAACTAGTTTAAGGGAAGGAATTTCACATTCCATAGGAGAACTAGATTCCAACCCACAAACTAGTTGAAAAGGAGTAAAACTAGTGGCAGTATTAACTGACATTCGGTACTCCCAAAGTGTCGGATATAACATAATGTGCCAATTTGATCGAGATTTGTTAATAGTCCTTTCCAAGATGATTTTTAGGGATTTATTCATGGCTTCAACCTTCCCGTTGGCCTGAGGATAATACAAAAATGAATCCTCCTGCCAGAAACCCAACTTAAGAGCCAATTAAGACATCATTTGATTTTGGAAATGAATGCCATGGTCAACAAAAATATCTTTAGGAATACCAAACTAGGAAATAACTTGTTTGAAGAGAAACAAGGCTGTTGTTTCACCATCATTCTTGAAAGTAGGCATAGCCTTGACCCACTTATTAAAGTAGTCTACGGTTATGATGATATACTTGTGATTTCCTGCCGAAGGAAGATTACAAGTAGTAAAATCGATAACCCAATTTGTGAAAGGACCGATGATGATCACAGGGAAAAGCGGAGCTAGATGTGCACATATTTTCTGAGTATAAACTTGACAAGAATGGCATGCCTTGATCGCTTCAATACAATCTTTGAAGATCGAAGGCCAAAAATAACCAGCAAACAATTTTTTTTTGGCTATTGCAAGCCCAAATAGATGGCCACCACAAGCTCCACTGTGGTAATAATTAAGCATAGACTAAACTTCTTCTAAGGTTAAACAACATCTAAGATTGAATTAACCCTGTGATGATATAAAGTGTCACCTATAATAATATAGATTTTAGCGAGGTGACGTAATTTTCTACGTTCATCCTTCGAAAAAGTGAGTGAAAACTTCAAAGTCTAGAGATATATAATAATATCTCCATACCAAGGATCTTGCGAGGAAATAAGAAAAATATGTTCATCAGGAAAATTTTCCTCATAAATGATTTCTTCCTCACAAGGAGACTTTGAGATCTATTCTACAAATACTAAGGATTTCTTAGACTTAGCCGACATGAATTCGAGATCAAATTCTTGTAAAATGACAATCCATTTAATGTATTTGCCCCCAATCACTTGCCTGCTATGAAAAAATTGAAATGGACTGACGGCTACTAAGACGAAAGTTTTTCGAAGAAGAATATAATGTCTAAGTTGCTAGACAAAATGGACAGCTCCCAAAGCTAATTTCTTGATGGGAGAATAACACAGTTTAGGACCCACTAAGCCTCGACTTAGATAATAGATTATGTTCTCATAGAAAGCATCATCCTCCTGAACCATAACCATACTAATAGTTGATTCTATTGCAGTAAGATATACAAGGAAGTCTTTGCTATAATCAGGTGGAGTCAACAAAGGAGGTTAATGATTTTTTCAAAGAATCAAATGAGCGTTGCGTGAAATCATCCCATAGAAATGGGACCCCTTTCTTAAGAAATCTCATAAATCCTTTTGTAAGCTTGGTGTAATTGGCTATAAATCTCCTTAAGAAATTGGCTTGCACTTGGAGACTCTGAAGTTGACGTACAAAAGACGGGGGAGGAAACTGAAGTATTGCCTCAATCTTGAAGGGATCTACATGAATCCCTTCAGTCTATACGATGAATCCCAACAAAAAACCAGATGAGATGATGAAAACACACTTATTCAGGTTCATTCAAATTTTATAAAAACGAAATTGTTCAAAAATCAATTGAAGATGTTTAGGATGATCCATTCTCTTTGAAGAAAGAGAAGCTAAATCATCCAAATAATCTTTGATAACATGCTTGATATCATGAAAAGCACATGACATGGCCCACTGAAAAGTAGCTCCAACATTTTTAAGGCCTAAAGGCATCTTTTTATATGCAAATGTACCCCAAGGGCAAATAAAATATGTCTTATGTTGATCTTCTGAATGAATAATAATTTGATTATAACTAGAAAATCCATCCATAAATGAGAAAATTTCATTGCCTGCACATTCATCAATAATCTAATCAATAAAGGGCATGGGGTAATTATCCTTAGGACAAGCCTTATTCAGGTCCCTAAATTCAATGCATACACAGATTGTTCCTTTCTTTTTGCCTATGGGGACTGGATCCGAGACCCACTCAGTTAAAGGAATGGGGTATATGAAACCCTCCTTGAGCAACTTTTCAACCTCAAATTTGATATCCACTTCTTTTCTAGGGTTTACTGGTCAAGGTTTCTGATGAATAGGTTTTGCATTTTCCTATGTCTTGATCTCATGCTGGAATAGATATGGATATATCCTAGGCATTTCCTCATAAGATTAAGTGAAGATGTCTCGAAACTTTTTCAAGAGATCGGTATAAGTTTGAATTTCTTCAGGGGAAGAGTCAGCTCCAATGAAGACATTTTCAATAATTTTAGGACTCGTAGAGATGTTCACTGGAATAGTTTGTGAAATGATAGACAGGTTACCTTCGATAGAAAATTGTGGTGGGGCCAAAGGATTTAAAACTGCATGAACATCACTAGTAGATGAAGAACCAGACAAGTTTGATTCTACTGCATGCAAATGAGGGAGAAAATATGACCAATGATGCAAATCATTCCACGGTCTTTCAACACCCGTCATTTCTTCTAGAATTCCTTCTTCAGATGGCAACACATTATCTACACAATCCAAAGCAGAAGTCGAATCTAGAGTCCAGGCTGGAGCCACATCCCCATCTAGCTCCTCTTGTGAAAAAGGAGTAGGATCAGAGTCTGCAGTGTTAACAATAGACTGATAAGTAATTTCAGTTACAGACATAGGACATTCCATTCCACATATCTGTCCCCCATCTAATTTGGTGGTAGATGAGGGTAAGGGCCAAGGATCTGAAAAATAATGAGTTCTAAAGAAATCTCTTTGAGAAGGTGCCTTGGAGGATGAAAGAAAATTAATTATAGCAATAATAGCACGAAAATCAAAGGTACCCATTAAGGAAGAGTGCATTCCAACTCCTAGATTCTTTATAGAAGGCTTGGGATTGTTCACTAACAAAATAGTAGATTCAGAAGATGCATGGGACTCACCCAGAGAATAATCCAACTGATTAACCTTTATAATTCTTCCTTCATGAGTAAAACAAAGGATGTGAAATAATGACAATATAATAGCATCCATATCTAAAATCCAATTTCTACCTGAAAGGAGATTGTAATCCAAATTTGCATCAACTATTTCTACTTCAATATTTACAACCTTACCCCCAACAAATATGGGAAAGGTTGGAATAATCCCATGTGTTATATGAGAATGACCATCAAATGTTGTTAATAGAGTAGGTGAAGCAACAATCTGAGCTGATCCAATAGGCTTCTAGCATGATATAGACATTACACATGTGGAAGCTCCCTCATCAACTATATTTCGAAAGATATTGGTCTTCCAATATGTAGACTTGATTTGAAAATCCATATGATGTGGGAGTCTCTTCTTGATGTTTGACATATTGAATGTAAGAACAAGAGAGTTTTTTGGATCAACTGCTTCGATCGTAGTGATCAATCCACTCCTTTGTGCTAGGCACAACTGGAGTACCTCTAATGCCGACATAGCACAAGGACTCTGAGCTTGATCTTCTACAATATAGTAGTTCTGGGTTATATTAGCATTGGGGTTAATGGTCGAGAATTTCGCAGAGCCTTTGGGCATCTCAGGTATAGACTCAAATACGAGCCTCTCGACATGGAGTGGCTCTGAAACATCAGGAGTAGTATTAACCTTGGACGATTCTGATTCACTATAATCATGTGACCATGTAGCGATGCCAATATGTGAACTCATCATATAAACATTTGATGTATTTTCCCCCTCATGATTACCCCCAGCGGGGGTACCAGTACTAGAATTTGCACCAGCAAGCAACTGTTGCCCTTGGGGAAAAGGGTTAATTAGCACAACCTAGGAGCTAGAAGACCCCTGCTGAACCAAAAAGCGCTGAGAATCTTGAAGTTTAGGGCAAAGATGATTCAAATGATCATTGTTGAATAACTTTCATGGAAAATTTACTTTCTTCTAAGACTCTTTTTTACCCCCTCCAACATCATTGTTGGGTTTGTTTGCATTACCCTTCCCATCCTCACTCTTTTTCCTACCACGTCCTTTATTCTTCCCATTGGATTGCTGATTTCCTTTGGGGTTAGAAGTTTGAATGATATTTATTGATGAAGGTTGAGAAGGCATAGGCACAGATGATGATGCCTGCACAGAAGAAGCAGTTTGTAAAGACAACTGTTGCAATTGATTGTGCAGGTTAGCCATGTTAGTATCAATTGATCCGAATAGCCCGTCAGCATGGGGACTTGGCTTTGGCTTGGCTAAATCAACCTTGGAACTAAGAGCATCAAGTTAAATTTTCTGAAGAACCCCAGATTGAGAATATATAAGTTCTAGCTGCTAGGCTCTAAAAATAGTCTGTTCTTCGATGAATACACCGGAGAGCGATACGTCCTTAGAAATCTTAGGTTGTAAAGACCTGGGAAACCATTCAAGAAGGAATTCTTATGGAATATTGACTTTAATTCACCTCTTCCTTCTCCTTGCTTCTTTTATATGATACAAAATGTGGGTTGCCTGGTCTTGGTGGAAATTGGCTAATAGCTCAGTTCCAGCATCATAACAAACAGGAAACTGAAAATGGTTTAGAAATATGGTAGCCAAATCACTTAATGAAGCGAAGGTGACCCCTAGGAGTTCAATGTACCATTTAGCCGCATTCCCAGTTAGGGTACATTGGAATAATCTCAACCTGATTGAATCATCTATCAGGGAGTTTGATGAACACCATAAGTGTAAAGTGGCTATATGGTCCCCAGATATTCACCAGTCTTCCCTTCGAATTTGGGTATATCTGACGGAAGTTTGGTTGGAACCAAAGGCTAGGTTGGATTATATCAAATCAGATCATTAGTCAATTTGGATAGATCTGGAAAGTTTAAAGTTGACAGGAAAAGTAAGCGTGAAGGACCTTGAGGATTCCCCTCGATCTGGGCAAAATTTCCAATGTTCTAAAAAGAATACCCTGGATTTGTGAAGGCACTAGGTTTCCTAAAGTAATTCGTAGAAAATCCTGAACCATAAGGACAACCTTGTGGCCTAGAAAATATCGGAGTTTGTCCAACTCCTGCTAAAAAAATTCCATATCCAATAAAATTTCCCCCCTAGAGAGGTGTTGAATGGAGCATAGAGCCCTTGGTAAGGGTTCCATGCATGAGCATAGGGAGAAAAACTCTAGAATGAACTCACAAGATAATACGACATATTCCCATGTTGCCCAAAAGATAATTGATTCCCAGCTTCAAGTCCGCTAATAGCTCAGTTAGCCCATCCTTGGAAAGGATTATAACTTTGACTAGTGAACGGAAAAGGTATTGATCCTAAATTTGGGTTAGAATGTGGTATATGACAACTACGAAAAGGGAAACCCTAAAAAGAAGCTAACCTACTTGCCATGGAATTCATAAACGTGGAGGCAGCTGATGGAAAACTTAACAAAACTGAAGGAACTGCACTGGTAGGCATTCCAAAAGGGGAAGTAACTAGTGCCGGAGGAAAAATATTAGGTGCCCCCACTCGAAGATGGAATGGAGGTAGAGCCAAAAATTACAATTCTAGGAATGATTTAAGGTATGGAATCATACCTCCTCCTTGTACTGATAGAGGAGTTTTCATACTAGTAGCACTCAGAGTTGAAACCATGCTCCCAACAGTGTCCATTGAAGGAATAGATTGATATAGACCAGGGCTCGAAGGCTTGTGGGTCAGAGTCCCAACGTATAATAAAACGTCTGGATGATCGAGAGGAAGTGGAGAATTATGAGTCAAAGGAGGCTTGGGAACTTCTTCAACCTCTATAACATCTTCTAACTGGAAGAGGAATCTAGAAAGGAGTGGAGTTTCCCTCTCCAACTCTCTACTTATACCAGGTATATTATGTAAATCAATAGCTTCTACTGGAGGATTAATCCCTATTGCGTCTACTGCCATTGATTGGAAATCACCAACATAATTTCTCCTATGCGTTCTAGAAGAAGGCTCAGCACTCATAGGTGAAATCCCACGAAGCCTCCTAGACCAACGAACTGGTCGATCAACCACTTTTAATAATTTTTTAAGAGAACTAATTAAAGACTCAAAAAATTTATAAAATTAGGCCAATTAGGAGCAAAGAACACTCTCTAAAAAAAGTCCCTAAAAGATATAGTCAATCAAGCTACTTCCAAGTATTTCTACTTCGGGTGATGAGGACCGGGAACCAAAATACAAGAAAGTGAAATCAAGGACCTTCCGGAAATAGTCTGGGATAATGATGACCCAAGCCTATTAGTGAAGGTAACATAAACAATTACGCTAACCTCCAGACAAAATCCTTTGCCGATGCAGGCACCCAAGCTTCGCAAGGGTACCCTACAAAAGTACTAATGAATGTGATGCAAAGTCTGCCTCAGGTGCCATGGGATTCCCCTCCGCAACAACCTATGTGATCCCTATGAATAAAAACTAAGGGCACCAATTCGTATCAAAATCTAGGCGTAACAGTTTCGGGGGGGGGGGGATCCAATAAGTAGGAGAGGGGGTATCTCTCTTACTTTCTTCACTCTCCCTCATGCTTGACTCCCAGTCACGGAGCTTTCCCGGTCTTTCTAACAACACTTGATTTCACTCATTATTCAAAATCTATGTTTGATAGTTTGAGTGGCCTTGGAGAGTTAGCTATCCACGCACCTATTCCATGGCCCTAAAAAACTAAACTTGTTGGTGTTGTTAATGGCAAATTAAAAAAAAAGTTCTAGTTCTTTTTATTAAAGCGCTTGATTTTAGAGGGTTGTTCAGTAAGTCAAAGGTACAGTGAGAGTGAAACTTATGGTGTTTGTGACGTAAAATAAATCAATAGAAACTTAACTATATACATGAGGTTATTTTCTTCGATGAAAAACAATTTCTACTTGGTTCTATGAAAAACTTATATAAGCAAAATATTTATTTTTCTTTTTCAGAAGTACACTCCACACACACTCAAAATCTAACAAAAAAGACTAAAAATGCTTATTTTTCAAACTAACCTAATGAAAACTCAAATGATGATGCAAGATCCTATGAATATTCATATAATAAGAAAATGTGTTTCTTTACAAGATCAAGAAGCCAACTTGAATATAAAGAGGGAAAAAATTTAATAACAATTTTCCCTCAAAACCAAGCAAAACCAATTAAAAAAGTTCACGTTTGCTCAAAAACAAAATAAAAGAAACCAAAAAACAAAAACTTGAAAAGAAAAAGAAAGGAAAAAGCTATGTTTTTTGTCTTTTTGTTTTAAAAAACCAAAGAAGTTTTTGAGGTCACAAAAGACTGCTAAACTTCAAAGATCAAGAAACAAGCATAAAGAGTCCCTGAATTTCTCAAGTTATGAAACTCATCATTATTGTTAGAGTCGATCCTTACAGCCCTCCGTCAGAGATATTTTCTCTTTTCCACATCATTTTTAGGTGTCTCGCTTGTTCCACTTCGTTGCATTTCGCTAGGGGCATGCCATTGACTGATGAGGGGGTCTGGTTGTCTTGTGTTTCCTCATGTTTTTCCCTACAGGGTTAGCAAAAAAAAACAAATTTTCTCAAAAATCACTGAAGTACATGATCATGCATTCATCGTCATAAAATTTTTGTTTCGTTAAAAAGTCCTAGAGTCTAGGGTTGTCAGTCCTTTGCATATACATAATACAAGCCCACAGGCCATGAGGTTTATTTCAAAAGATTCTTATTTAATAGTTTTTTCAGAAAGCATTTTAAAACATATTTATTCCAAAACTCTGTTTTGGAACTAAAAATTGTTATTGTAAATAATTGTATTCGTTTTATCTCAAAAGGTTTCAGAGCAAGCCTTTGATCTTCTCTAAAGCCAAAATGCCAGATCCCTGCAAAAATCAACAAAATATGATCAGTCCAAACCTCAGAAAAGCAAGAGAAAATCAAAAAGCAGTATTGTATTAAAAGACCAAAGATGTCAAAGTGCCAAACATTGTAAAGTGGGTTATTCAATCAATTTAAATCAAATCAGATTTGGTGAGATATTTTGTTTGCATATAAAAAGGGAAAACAAGTCCATTTGTTCACAAATTCCCAAGGCAAAATCATGTTTAAGTGTTTGAAGGCCGAAACCGTGATTGCATACCCGTGGACAGCATTGGAGGTGTGCGCTACACATTAGAGGTGTGTGCTATGCACTCAAGTGGGTGCTACGCATTGGGCCTCACTGGCCAGTGTAAAAATACACAGGCGCTACGCACTGAGGTGTGCGCTATGCGTTGGGTTTGGGCGCTATGCGACCAGATCTTATCAAATCGCCTCCAAATATTGCAAGTACGTGTTTCATGGATGCTCAATCAATTTGAAATTGTTTCTAGTGTGTTTGAGGGGAAAATGTGATGTATTGGGTGTAAAAAAAAATGAAACCCTAGGCTCATACCAAAATCATTCTTTACGGTTTTAAAGGACATATGGGTGGCTGGTGAAGATTTTTCCATTCTCCCTTGGTGAAACACAGCTCCATACTCATTTGTAAGATTTTAGCCAACATCACAAAGGGTACACTTCATATTTTTGTTCATTTGTCAAAACTGTCCTTGTGATCAAAACAGTGACTGTTTCATGCCCAATACACTGAAACAAAGTATTACCATTATGTCATAATTCTTATGATGCTTCAGTTAGCTTTTGAGTATGCATTGAAATTGTGATTTCACCACACCTACATCCTACATATTGCAGACATCCTACATATTGCAGACATCCTACATATTGCAGACATTGTGTTTTTAAAGCCATGTCAAACACAAATTTAGTTTATGAGCAGGAGAATGACAGTGATTCCACAACAGAGGGTAATGTGCCACAGAGGCCTTGCAGAGGTGGCAAAGGTGGAAAGCATCTCAAAGAAGAGCCCACTTCTTTGGTTCAATTGCAGGCTTGCCCGCTTGTAATGGATTGTTTTTGCCATCAGTCATGCTATCACTATTGTGAGCTAATTTCACAAATTCAGCATCATCGTGAACTAGCTCGCTTGTTTGTTCTACATTTACATGATGGCCATGTAAACCTCACCGGAGTTAATTTCATTTTGTCACCAGAGACTATTGCAGAGGCCACTGGGATACCAAATATTGGAGAGCAATGGAATAAGCGTCAGCAGCTAGAGAAATCCTATTATGAGCCATACATCAAACCTGGGTATATGAGGCACTTGAGTAGGGTTTTTCCTTTCCAATACCTGAATGATCAGTTTGCACCTTTGATGAAACTCATCATTCGGTATTTCAGTTGTGAGGGCAGATTCTCGCGTCTTTATGCGTACCATGTTCGTTTGTTGATGCATTTTACAAGGGTACGCTTGATGAACATTCCATACTTCATGTTTCGCAACATAGAGAGGATGGTTGTTTTAGTGCAAAGGAAGACCCCAACACAGTAGCATAGGAGTATTTATCATTACGCGCTGATCAAGATCGTAGTGGTTCATCAGTTGGCACAGCAGGGCATTACTTGGGAGGATTTTATTTCTCGTGACTTTTCCACAGTGCCACAGCCACCTCCTGAGATAGTTCATGATGAGGGAGGGCCTTCACATCAGTTTGACATTCCTGAGACCGAGCATGTCAATGCTCCAGCATATGTGACATATCAGTGAGGCCACAGGGCCTTATTTGCAGCTACACGACGAGTACTATCTCCACATGGTGTGGAAGGGGTCTCGCCTTCTTCTTCAGTACAGGTACAGGTTTAGGATAGAGGCAAGTGGTCAGTTTATGAGGAGGGCCATTCAGGTGGTCATGATGTTGATGTTGCATTGAGTGATGTGGATAGGAGCTCTCCTAGCTCGAAGCTGAAAGAGATCATCCAAGAGCAAAAGACCAAGATTGATAGCTTGAATGAGAAGTTGCTGAAGGCAGAATGTCTAATCAAATACTTGGAGCAGCGCAATAAATAGTTAGAGGATGAGCACACACTTATAGAGCTGCGAAAAATCCGTGAGGACCGAAGGCTAGCCCGAAAAAGACCTGGTGATTTGACACCTGTTGAGCGGCAATTTTGGCTTGAGAAAGTGAATCGACATCTGGAGGAGTTGTTGGCAAAGGCCAATAGAGACAAAGACATGCTTCGTCACATGAAAAATCATTATTGGGCTTGCATGCATGTTGGCAAAGCAAAAATGAAGATTTTGCAAAGGAGGTTGAGCAAAGCACTAAAACGGCGAAAGAGGCTAGATCCACTTCGAGTTTTGGTCGAGGCTTCTCTGGCTGAGCATGACACATGATGGAGGGTCTTTGCTCCGAATTTGAGCAAATTCGGAGAAATTTTTGTCATTTTGAAATTTTTGGTCTCAAAAAACAGTTTTTTCCGCTCTATGGGTAGCGCGTCGGCGCGCTCGCTTTTGATTGGGACACTTGCTGGAGAAAAACCTTATATTTTTGGGTTTTTCATGGTAAGTTATACATGCTAAGTTATTTCCAAGGCATTTCATCAAGTTCTGGAAGATCAAAGGGCCTAAAAACACCATGAAAACCACCTTGCTGCCACCTTTTGCAACAGCAGGAAGTACTTTTGGGAGAATGCCATTTTGAGGGGGAAAAGAGCTCCAAATTGGGAAATTCGACTTGGGCTAGATATTAGACATCTAGAGCTTTCCAACCAACTATTGTGAGCTTGATTTCGATGTCGGGAAGTGCCCCAAAAATAGGCTGAAAGGTGCGCTACGCATAGGGATCAGGGCGCTACGCATTGAGGTTTTTGGTCCAGTTTTCATCCTCCAGCTCAGGAATTCAGCCAGTTTTCACCAGTTTCACTCCTTGATGTGATTTTTGACCCAACATGATGTAATTTGATGTATGTAAGGTAACATGGCACCTATCTACCTTCTTCTAGATGATTCATTCACAAATTAGCAAGAAATTAATGTAATGAATCGATTTCCTTCTTTTTAGAGGCAGGTCGTTTTGGTCACCTAGATTCTTGCTCCATGTTTAGAATTTGTTCAAACTGCTCCTAGAAGGAGGAGCTCGACCCCTAGAGGTTAGGGAATGAGGTTAGCTTGATCTATATATGTAAATTTTCAGTCAGTAGCACAGGTTGGACTCTTGGGAAGATTTTGGCACACTATTGTACATATTTTTCATATTTTGGCTAAGGAAAGATCAGAGATTTTGCAGCACCTGTTGGGATTCTTGTGGCTTTCAGTTCTTGATGGTGTTTTTTCTTAGTTATTGTAAGTTTATTCATGTTTACATGTATGCCATTCCTTCTTATGCTTTTGAAACTAAATGAATGAGTAAATGAGGTTGAATTCATTGTTCACAGTGCTCTTCCTTTAAATTTGTTTAGTTTTACATGTTTTCGCCAGTTTGGAGAGGATCCATGTTCTCCTTTGCCCTCTTCAGCTCCTTGTCATTCTGATCCATCCATACACCTGATCAAAGGCATCAAGACTATTGCCTACCTCGCCCCAACTCGAATTCTACAAAGATCTGACCTTAATCCCCGCACCCAAAATTGGTTTTCCTGTTTCTCTAACAAAAAACTCAAAAATTTAAATCAAACCTTCCTATCTCTTTACTAGCCTAAAATCAGTATTAATTTTGAGTCATCTCAGCCCCTTGAAGACTTTTTGCTGAGATAGACTGGAGAGAGCCCTCTCCTGTCCTCGTAGGGCTAGCTACGAGGCTGAGCTTGGTTTGATGTTGCCTTGATTTTTGCCTTCCTCAACCTGAGGCAGATTCGAGCACTAACATAGTGGCGACCATACTGGGGAAAAAATTGTTATTGTTTGCTGGTTGATGTGTTTGTTTCATGAGTCTTAGACGGAGTCTGAAGTCATGCCAGGTAGCCTTCAAAACGCTTTTGCTATGCATAAACGAAAGTAGATAAACGCTGCTTCAGTCGATCTCTGGTGAGCTTGTGAATGTAGCACTTCATTTGCGATTTACCCCAGTATACTTATTTGTTCTAGACCTTGGATGATTGAGTCTAGAAGTTGATAGGCTGAAAAATTGTTGTGTCCTTTTTTATTGTTCGAAACAATTCCACACTGGCTTCCAGAAGATACACGAGATTAAATCCTGATCTAGATCCACCTCCAGTATATGAGAACCCAAATCTGATTGCGAGAATACATCGATGAGAAAATCCCACATATCCTTTGTTTAAGTCTCCCTCTTGTCCTGTAATTTTTAAGTATCTTGAAGAACTTGACTTTGACGTGCAGTTTGAATTGTCACTGTTTAAAACCAAATCTGAAAGAGCACTTGATTCTATAGTTCCAAATCCTGACTTTGCTGCAGCTCTTGAAGTTGAAAAACACAATAAATTAATTGAAAACTTTATCTTGAGACACCTTCAGAGAAATATTCAGGCTGCAAATCTTGCTGATTTCCTAGAAGCTGCATCTGCAAATATTGGATCTTCTATCACCGAATTCACCTCCTAAATTCCCACTGAACCACCTTCCATTCCATCTCTTCCCCTGCAACCCATCATCACATATCAAAAGTCTGCAATAAATTCTCCTTCTTCATCCCACATTGTTACTCCTCCGCATACACCATCTCAAACAACACCCAGACCAAATCCGCCAAGAGCAATGGCTGCTCGTTTTGCACCTCTTGCTTTGCCTCAGCAATTGCATGATATGCCCACGGATTATCAGAGTAAGATTCCTATATTTGATGGCACTCCTCAAAGTGTTTCTGCTCAGCAACACATAGACAGAATGGCAGATTTTTGTGATTTACATGAGATTGATGAGGAGGATGTAACTATGCGATTTTTTGTGCAAACATTTGGAGGAGAGGTAAGAAAATTGTTCAGAGGCTTGGGAGCTAGAAGTGTAACTACATTGGCAGAGCTTCATAGACAGTTTCTAGATCATTGGGAAATCAGAAAAGATCCACTTCAGATCAATGCCGAGTATAACAATATCAAATGCAATCCTGGTGAGTCTGTCCAAGACTATATTATCAGATTTAATACAGTTTATAATGCTATTCCAGATGATTTAAGACCATCTCGAAAATCAGCTCTTCTTAAATTCCCGGATGGTTTTGATCTAGAGATGGCTTATTCATTACGGGACAGAGATCCGCCTACCTTGGAGGATATGCAAAAGATTGCTGTTAGTGTTGAAGCGAATTTGAATGATAAAAGAGCTAGGACGAAAGCTGAAAAGCGAGTGACCATCAAAGAAGAAGCTTCTACATCAGATCAGATACTTCGAAAGGTAGAGAGAATGTTCGAAAAGCTCACTCTTGACAAGCCAGAACCGTAGATCCGCAATCCCAATTTCCATGGTCAGCAATAGCCACAATTCAGAATTAAGCAGCGTGAACGAAGAACACAAGAGCTGGTAGTTCAGCAGCAGGTTAAGACTCCTCTTCAACAAAATTTTTTTGGTCAAGAATCTCATGATGATGGTGATACTCTAGGGGAGGAAAACCATTTCTTTACTCCTGATGATCTACCTATCTACATCACGGAAGAGGAAGAATATGTTGAAAGCTCCACCACAAGCAAAGATGAGGATTTTATTCTATCAAATGATGCGGCACTTGAAGAAGAATCGGAGGAGTACCAAAGAGGATACATGAATGCTCTGTCTGCCCAACAGAAGCAATACTCATTAAGAAATCGAGATGTGCCCATAAACCCCATTCAGAAGAAGAAGGAGATTTCAGCAAAAAATGATTCAACTGTACCACAGAAGAAAGGAAAAGAGATAATTGATCCTGCAGCTAGTAAATCGTTATCAGCAAACAAGGTAAATCAGCCACCAAACACAATGAGGGATAAAGCTGAAAAAAGAGAAGTTCCGGTCAAAGAGGTTGAAAAGGTTTTGGCATTTAGTTTGGAGAATGAAATTTCAAAACTGAAAGTATCTATTCCTTTGACTGAAATCATGAAGAACAGCAGCTACTGAGGTCAAGTCTCCAAAATTCTAAATTTTGATCCAATGTTTGACACGGTAAATGTTGAAGATGATCAGCCAGAATTGATTTTTGGGCCTGCTTTAGATGGTGAGTCTCCTGAAAGTGATGTTCCTCCCTTTTATATCAGTTTGAGGTTGCATGAATATGTTTTACACAATGCTATGTTTGACTCGGGTGCTTCGCACAATTTGATGCCAAAAGCAATCATGGAAAAGTTGGGATTAGATATTACAAGAAAATACCATGATTTGTATTCATTTGATTCTAGCCGTGTAAAGTGTATTGGATTGATCAAGGACTTGGTGGTAAGCTTAGATCAAATTCCAGCTAAGAATGTCTTGATGGATGTGGTTATGGCGGACATTCCTCCGCGTTTTGGTATGCTGCTTTCAAGATCTTGGGGGGCTAAGTTGAAAGATACACTACAGTTAGATTTTTCTTATGCTACAATTCCAGTCTTCGGTCAAATGAGAAAGCTATATCGAGAGCAGAAGATGAAATACATGATAACAAGCAAAGAAAAACAAATCAATCATCCTGTAAATTATGTACATACAGCTTTGGAGTCGTTTGTTTTGTTTGCTAATAGTTTTAATGAGATAGATAGTCAATTAGTTTAGGCAGAGGATATACCAGAAATCACTGAGAATTTTAGAGAAGTTCTGCAGAAAGAAAGAAGTGAAAAGCAAGCTATTATGGAGCAAATAGCTGAAGATAATGGGCAGCAAACAGGAAAATCAAAGCTAACACAATTTCAACACTTGGAGGAGGATGAAGATGGTCTTTGGACCATGGATTTTGATGGTGCAGTAGGTAGTGATGGTGCTGGAATTGGTGTATGGATTCGAAGTCCATTTTCCGCTCAAGATAAGGTTCCAAGCAAGGTGAGAGTATGTTCCTACAAACTAGCATTTGACTGTTCTAATAATGAAGCGGAATATGAGGCTCTCATTGCTGGCCTTAAGATTCTTCAAAAGCTGAAGGCAAAAAGAATTGTAGTATATGGTGATTCAGAGTTGGTGATAAAGCAGGTGAAGAGTGAGTTTCAAGCCAAGCATCCTCGCATGAGAGCATATCGAAATGCAGTTTTAGATATTTTGAAACGCTTTTCTGATCATACTTTGACATGTGTGCCTCGCATACAAAATGGTGTTGCTGATGGATTGGCTAAGGCAGCAAGTAATTTAAAAGTTCCAATGAATTCCAGCAATAAATTCAAGATTCATGTTAAACATCGCCCAACTGTTCCATATAATCAGCGATGTTGGCAAGTCTTTCAGGATGATGAAGAGATTAATGATTTTTTGCAGAACAACGGTAAGTTTAAAGATACCTCCATAGATACAGAACATGATGATGCTAATGTTGATATATAAGTAAATCAAATGGATGTGCTGCAACTTAAGGATAACATTATTCCTAAGTGATTGATTCCTTTGGAGGAGCTATTTGACCAAGACGATGTGGCCCGCAAACCGACATTGAGACCGACTAAAAAAGGTGTTGAAGAGGTAAACATTGGGACAGCTAAAAATCCCAAGATGGTAAAGCTATCAAAGTCATTATCACCAAAGGTAAAGGAAGAGTATGTCAGATTGTTGTCTTCATTTTCTAATTCTTTTGCTTGGGATTACTCAGATCTGAAAACATATGACACTAATATCATTCAGCATACTATCCCTATAAAACCAAATCAGAAGCCTTTCTGTCAAAAGTTGAGGAGAATCAATCCTAAGCTGTTGCCATCGATAGAAAAAGAAGTGAACAGGTTGTATAAGTCAGGAATCATTGTGCCTATCAGATTTTCCGATTGGATATCAAATTTGGTACCCGTAAGAAAGAAAACTGGTGAGATCTGTTTATGTATTGACTTAAGAAATTTGAATAAGGTGTCCTTAAAAGACAATTATCTGCTGCCCAAAATGGATCATATATTGCAGTGAGTAGTTGGAGCATCAAGGATGTCACTACTCGACGGCTATTCAGGATACAATCAGATTTTAGTGCATGAAGATGATCGTGACAAAACTGCGTTCACCACTCCATGGGGAACATTTCATTATGCAAAGATGCCGTTTGGTTTGAAAAATGCAGGTGCCACTTTTCAGCGTGCAATGGATATGGCTTTTGCCAATGAGAAAGATGTATTTTTAGTTGTTTACCTTGATGATTTAACCATGTTTTCAAATTCTGAAGAGGAGCATTTATATCATTTGAAAATTGTTTTCCAAAAGTGCAGCAAATATGGCATCTCGCTGAATCCAAAAAAGGGCCTTTTCGCCATGGATGAAGGTAAGCTCCTTGGCCACATCATATCAAAAGGCGGCATTCGTGTTGACCCTGCATGTGTTGAGGCCATCCAGTAGATTGAACAACCCCGGAATAAGAAAGAAATACAGTCATTTAATGGCAAACTGAATTTTCTGCGTCGTTTCATTCCAAATCTAGCTGAGCATCTTAGAGAAATCACGAACATGCTGAAAAAGGATAGTCATTTAAAGTGGACAGAAGAGACGGTGAAATCATTCAATTTCGTAAAGTTAGCTCTTTCTTCAGCCCCTACTTTAATTAGCTTAGACTACACATAGGACTTCATTTTGTTTTCATTTGCTTCTGAGCATACCTTGGCAACTGTACTAATGCAAAAAAGGGATGGAGTTGAGAAGCCCATTGCCTTTTTCAGTCGTATCATAAGGGACGGAGCATTGAAATACAACATTATTGAAAAACAAGCACTTGTGCTTGTAAAGGCCTTGAAATATTTCCGTGTGTATATATTGCATTCCTACATTATAGCATATGTTCCTAACACAGCGGTAAAAGATGTTTTGGTACAGGCAGATCCAGAAGGAAGGCGGGGTAAGTGGATTGCTGCGTTGTTAGAGTATGATGTGGAGATTAAACCAACCAAGATGATTAGAGGTCAAGGACTCGCCAAATTAATGACTGAAACAAATTTGCATGTTCTAGATATAAATTTGATTGCTGCTATGTCCGATGAAGATGAGGAGAGTCTGGTAAATCAGGTATCTGATATTTTTTTTTCTTCTCCTTGGTATGTTGACATTATATACGTACTTCAAAGTTTGTCTTCACCTCCTGGGATGCCTAGAAATAAGAGTAGAACATTGAAATTGAAAGCTGCCAAATTTTGCATCCTCAATTCTGCATTATATTGGAAAGACCTTGGTGGAATGTTGCTGAATTGTTTGGTATAGGAGGAAGCCAAACGAGTTGTGGAGGATTTTCATAGAGGTGACTGCGAGGGCCATCTGTTTTGGAAAATCACAGTGAATAAGATTCTAAGGGCAGGTTTTTATTGGCCTTCGTTATTTTCATATGTGTATAAGGCTGTTAAGAATTGTCACGAATGCCAAATTTTTCAAGGAAAGCAGAAACTACAGCCATTGCCTCTCAAACCAATTGAAGTTAGCGCACCATTTCAGTAGTGGGGCTTGGATTTCATAGGGGAAATTCATCCGGCATCATTAGGACAGCTTATATGGATATTGACAGCTACAGACTACTTCACCAAATGGATTGAAGCAATTCCCACCCGACAGGCCACGGATGCGATAATTATTTCTTTTCTTGAAAATAATATACTGTCACATTTTGGGTGTCCTAGTAAGCTAATCACAGATAATGCAGCGACATTCAAGTCAAAGAGAATGGTTTAATTTTGTTATAAGTACAATATCAGCTTGGGGCATTCGACCGCCTACCATCCGCAAGGAAATGGGTTGGCGGAATCTTCAAATAAGTCCTTGGTAAATATCATTAAAAAGTTGTTGGAAATCAATAAAAAGGGCTGGCACAAGAAATTAGTGAATGCACTGTGGGCTGATAGGGTAAGTCAGAAAAAGTCTATTGGCATGTCTCCTTTCGAGTTGGTGTACGGGACAGACATAGTTTTTCCTACTTCGCTTGCTATTCCAGTAGTCAAATTGCTTCAAGAAGCTGGTAGTGAGGAAGATCCCATGCAGAGGCAGATTAATCAGATGATTCATTTACAGCAGACATGGGAGGAAGTATTTCAAAATACTTTTAAGTTGCATGAGCGCATAAAGAAGATTTATGATAGGAAGGCAAAAACAGATAAGTTTCAACTGGATGAGGTGGTTTTGAAATGGGATGCCTGGAATGAAGATAAAGGAAAGCACGACAAATTTGAAAATTTATGGAAGGGTCCTTATAAGATTGCAACATATCGTGGTCAAAACGCTTTTCTTCTCAAGGAAATGAATGGAGATGATTGTCCTGGAGGGCCAATCAATGGTCGGTTGCTAAAGCGATACCATTTCTGAGTATTTTCTGCTCATTTCATCATCATTGTATATATCGTTTTACTTCTGTTCTATTGCATGTGTGTATTGATCTCTCATCTTCATTCTAGGGCCCACAGTGAAGGCTATAATTCTGGAGATGAAGGTTAGTTGGTTTGAGATTTGTCGAGTAATTTTTATCAGTCCTTTCAGTTTTCAAAATCGAGTCAGTTTAGGTCAGAGTTGTATTCAGTTTTTAGTCAAATCTGCAGTCAATAAATGTGTCAAAGTTTTGTGTTAAATGTTGAAATAATGACTCCATCGCCCAATGGATGAAAGCACTAGTATGCTCTCCCAGAGATATGCCGTTCTTGGCGTCTCCAAGGAGACACCATCCCCATTGGAGCCAATGTTAGAGTCGGTCCTTACAGCCCTCTGTCAGAGATCTTTTCGCTTTTGCATATCATTTTTAGGTGTCTCACTTGTTCCACTTCGTTGCATTTCACTAGGGGCATGCCATTGACTGAAGAGGGGGTCTGGTTGTCTTGTGTTTCCTCATGTTTGTCCCTGCAGGGTTAGTAAAAAAAAAAACAAATTTTCTCAAAAATCACTGAAGTACATGATCATGCATTCATCGTCATAAAAGTTTTGTTTCATTAAAAGGTCCTAGAGTCTAGGGTTGCCAGTCCTTTGCATATACATAATACAAGCCCGCAGGCCATGAGGTTGATTTCAAAAGATTCTTATTTAATAGTTTTTTCAGAAAGCATTTTAAAACATTTTTAGTCCAAAACTCTGTTTTGGAACTAAAAATTGTTATTGTAAATAATTGTATTTGTTTTATCTCAAAAGGTTTCAGAGCAAGTCCCTGATCTTCTCTAAAGCCAAAATGCCAGATCCCTACAAAAATCAACAAAATATGATCAGTCCAAACCTCAGAAAAGCAAGAGAAAATAAAAAAGCAGTATTTTATTAAAAGACCAAAGATGTCAAAGTGCCAAACATTGTAAAGTGGGTTATTCAATCAATTTAAATCAAATCAGATTTGGTGAGATATTTTGTTTGCATATAAAAAGGGAAAACAAGTCCATTTGTTCACAAATTCCCAAGGCAAAATCGTGTTTAAGTGTTTGAAGGCCGAAACCGTGATTGCATACCCGTGGACAGCGTTGGAGGTGTGCGCTACGCGTTGGAGGTGTGCACTACGCATTGGAGGTGTGCGCTACGCACTCAGGTGGGCGCTACGCATTGGGCCTCACTGGCTAGTGTAAAAATACACAGGCGTTACGCACTGAGGTGTGTGCTACGCATTGGGTTTGGGCACTACGCACTCAGTCACAGCACCAAATTTTTTTGTTCACGTGACCAGATCTTATCAAATCGCCTCCAAATCTTGCAAGTAGGTGTTTCATGGCTGCTCAGTCAATTTGAAATTGTTTGTAGTGTGTTTGAGGGGAAAATGTGATGTATTGGGTGTAAAAAAAAAATGAAACCCTAGGCTCATACCAAAATCATTCTTTAGGGTTTTAAAGGACATGTGGGTGGCTGGTGAAGATTTTTCCATTCTCCCTTGGTGAAACACAGCTCCATACTCATTTGTAAGATTTTAGCCAACATCACAAAGGGTACACTTCATACTTTTGTTCATTTGTCAAAACTGTCCTTGTGATCAAAACAGTGACTGTTTCATGCCCAATACATTGAAACAGAGTATTACCATTATGGCATAATTCTTATGATGCTTCGGTTAGCTTTTGAGTATGCATTGAAATTGTGATTTCACCACACCTACATCCTACATATTGCAGACATCCTACATATTGCAGACATTGTGTTTTTAAAGCCATGTCAGACACAGATTCAGTTTATGAGCAGGAGAATGACAGTGATTCCACAACAGAGGGTAATGTGCCACGGAGGCCTCACAGAGGTGGCAAAGGTGGAAAGCATCTCAGAGAAGAGCCCACTTCTTTGGTTCAATTGCAGGCTTGCCCGCTTGCAATGGATTGTTTTCGCCATCAGTCATGCTATCACTATTGTGAGCTAATTTCACGAATTCAGCATCATCGTGAACTAGCTTGCTTGTTTGTTCTACATTTACATGATGGCCATGTAAACCTTGCCGGAGTTAATTTCATTTTGTCACCAGAGACTATTGCAGAGGCCACTAGGATACCAAATATTGGAGAGCAATGGAATAAGTGTCAGCAGCTAGAGAAATCCTATTATGAGCCATACATCAAACCTGGGTATATGAGGCACTTGAGCAGGGATTTTAGTTTCCAATAACTAAATGATTAGTTTGCACCTTTGATGAAACTCATCATTCAGTATTTCAATTGTGAGGGAAGATTCTCGCGTCTTTATGCGTACCATGTCCGTTTGTTGATGCATTTTACAAGGGTACGCTTGATGAACGTTCCATACTTCATGTTTCACAACATAGAGAGGATGGTTGTTTTAGTACAAAGGAAGACCCCAGCACAGCAGCATAGGAGTATTTATCATTACGCGCTGATCAAGATCATAGTGGTTCATCAGTTGGCACAACAGGGCATTACTTGGGAGGATTTTATTTCTCGTGAATTTTTCACAGTGCCACAGCCACCTCCTAAGATAGTTCATGATGAGGGAGGGCCTTCACATCAGTTTGACACTCCTGAGACCAAGCATGTCAATGCTCCAGCATATGTGACATATAAACGAGGCCACAGGGCCTTATTTGCAGCTACACGACGAGTACTATCTCCACATGGTGTGGAAGGGGTCTCACCTTCTTCTTCAGTATAGGTATAGGTTCAGGACAGAGGCAAGAGGTCAGTTTATGAGGAGGGCCAGTCAGGTGGTCATGATGTTGATGTTGCATTGAGTGATGTGGATAGGAGCTCTCCTAGCTCGAAGCTGAAAGAGATCATTCAAGAGCAAAAGATCGAGATTGATAGCTTGAATAAGAAGTTTCTGAAGGCAGAATGTCTAATCAAATACTTGGAGCAACACAATAAACAGTTAGAGGATGAGCACACACTTATAGAGCTGCGACAAATCCGTGAGGACCGAAGGCTAGCCCGAAAAAGACCTGGTGATTTGACACCTGTTGAGCGGAAATTTTGGCTTGAGAAAGTCAATCAACATCTAGAGGAGTTGTTGGCAAAGGCCAATACAGACAAAGACATGCTTCGTCACATGAAAAATCATTATTGGGCTCGCATGCATGTTGGCAAAGCAAAAATGAAGATTTTGCAAAGGAGGTTAAGCAAAGCACTAAAACAACGAAAGAGGCTAGATCCACTTTGAGTTTTGGCCGAGGCTTCTCTGACTGAGCATGACACATGATGGAGGGTCTTCGCTCCGAATTTGAGCAAATTCGGAGAAATTTTTGTCATTTTGAAATTTTTGGTCTCAAAAAACAGTTTTTTCCGCTCTATGGGTAGCGCGTCAGCGGGCTCGCTTTTGATTGGGACACTTGCTGGAGAAAAACATTATATTTTTGGGTTTTTCATGGCAAGTTATACATGCTCAGTTATTGCCGAGGCATTTCATCAAGTTCTGGATGATCAAAGGGCCTAAAAACACCATGAAAACCACCTTGCTGCCACCTTTTGCAACAGCAGGAAGTACTTCTGGGAGAATGCAATTTTGAGGGGGCAAATGACCTCAAAATTGGGGAATTCTACTTGGGCTGGATAGTAGACTTCAAGAGCTTTCCAACCAGCTATTGTGAGCTTGATTTCGATGTCAGGAAGTGCCCCAAAAACAGGCTGAAAGGTGTGCTATGCATAGGGATCAGGGCGCTACGCATTGAGGTTTTTGGTCCAGTTTTCATCCTCCAGCTCAGGAATTCGGCCAGTTTTCACCAGTTTCACTCCTTGATGTGATTTTTGACCCAACATGATGTAATTTGATGTATGTAAGGTAACATGGCACCTATCTACCTTCTTCTAGATGATTCATTCACAAATTAGCAAGAAATTAATGTAATGAATCAGTTTCCTTCTTTTTAGAGGCAGGTTGTTTTGGTCACCTAGATTCTTGCTCCATGTTTAGAATTTGTTCAAAATTCTCATAGAAGGAGGAGCTCGACCCCTAGAGGTTAGGGAATGAGGTTAGCTTGATCTATATATGTAAATTTTCAGTCAGTAGCACAGGTTGGACTCTTGGGAAGATTTTGGCACACTATTGTACATATTTTTCATATTTTGGCTAAGGAAATATCAGAGATTTTGCAGCACCTGTTGGGATCTTGTGGCTTTCAGTTATTGATGGTGTTTTTTCTCAGTTATTGTAAGTTTATTCATGTTTACATGTATGCCATTCCTTCTTATGCTTCTGAAACTAAACGAATGAGTAAATGAGGTTGAATTCATTGTTCACAGTGCTCTTCCTTTAAATTTGTTTAGTTTTACATGTTTTCGCCAGTTTGGAGAGGATCCATGTTCTCCTTTGCCCTCTTCAGCTCCTTGTCATTCCAATCCATCCATACACCTGATCAAAGGCATCAAGGCTATTGCCTACCTCGCCCCAACTCGAATTCTACAAAGATCTGACCTTAATCCCCGCACCCAAAATTGGTTTTCCTGTTTCTCCAACAAAAAACTCAAAAATTTAAATCAAACCTTCCTATCTCTTTACTAGCATAAAATCAGTATTAATTTTGAGTCATCTCAGCCCCTTGAAGACTTTTTGCTGAGAAATACTGGAGAGAGCCCTCTCCTATCCTCGTAGGGCTAGCTACGAGGCTGAGCTTGGTTTGATGTTGCCTTGATTTTTGCCTTCCTCAGCCTGAGGCAGATTCGAGCGCTAACAAATACAATGAAACTTGAAACAAGAAAGGACTACAAACTTGCATTAACGGATCTGAATAATAGTATAAAACACTTAAGCAAACCAACAAAATGTCAAGAAAGACTAAAGATTGCCAAAGAGACACTCAAAAAACATGATAAACAAAATAGGTCAACCAAAAAGGAAAGCAAAGCAAAGCAATCTGAAAGTTTGGTTATAAAAAAAACTAAAACCAATTTCTTGTTCTTGAAAGGTAGAACAACCAAGAACTTCTGACAGAAGCCTTGAACCAAAAATGCAAACTGAAACCTTACTAAAAAATCAATCCTAGGTGAGCTAGGTTTTTCACCGAGAAGAAGATTCAAAACTGAAAACTTGCAAGAAAGCAGAGCTTTAATGACAGTGAATGACCAGAAAATAACAAAAGTCATGAGGGAAAAGACTTAACTGGGTAAAATTTTTTGAAAAATTAATTCAAAATTAGGTATACATGACTGTGTAAAGCCACAGAGGCATGTACACGCGTTTCAAACACAGGAGACTCACGTATACGTGTGTATATTTGAGGAAACAAGCGTGTATATGCTACTGTATCCCTAAAAAAATGCATATAAAAAGCTCAATTGAGAAAAATAAAAAATCAAGTCCTGATCCAAAATATCAGGCTTGATGCTTGAGAAGACAATAAATCACTGACACTATAAAATCAAGAAATCAAGAAAACAAACTCTGATCAAGAACAAGCAACCCAAATGAGGAAAAACAAGAATGTTTTCCCTATCGGAGTCGCTAATTTTGTTGTGGGTGGAGACACCCTAGGGTCTTGGGTTGAAAACCCCAACAGAGCGGAGCACATACATCATAAAGAAACACACAGACAAGCAGTCTAAATGCTTAAACTATTGAAGTAGGAAGAAGAGGTATACCTAAAGGTCCTACATTCGAGGTTGATTCTGCAAGGTCCAAAACCTTTGCTCCTTCCAATGCCTTTAGAACCTGTAACTTATCCAAGCAAATCATATACAACAACAGTAATAGAAAGCATGTTCATGACATAAGTGTTAAATTATATAAGCATGTGATCAAATTAACATTAACATAAGATTTCATATGTAAACCATAACATAGATTAATGCATAAACACAATAAATATCTGAAACAGAACAACATTTAGTCATTGATGTAAGTTAAATGAAATGTGGAAAACTAGAACTTGAGTCTCCCTCCAGCTCCAAGTGGAACTGTCCTCCAGATCCATCCTGCCCAGGCCTCAATAGTCCTCCTCTGTAAAGGCACACCAAGATGTTGTACAAAAATGATGGACACCTGAAAGAAGGGAACAAAGGTTTCCTATAACTTAGGAGTGTAGGAGGCACATGGATTTATTTAGACTTGATCAGGGATGGAATCAACTATAATATCAATATCTCATCTCTCTCCCCTTTAGGCCTTCCCACAGAGGTTTATTTATACTTCCCCAAAATAGTTTTTCAGTTGGGAAATGGTAGGGCCACAGGCTATAGTAGGTGAGTAATAGGTAAAACACGTAAACTTCACCCAAATTTAAGGTGATTATATATTTTTTAGTGTTTGAACAGATATACGTGGGTTCAGTATAGATTGACCCGCATGTACATGATTTTTATATAGGGTAAAATAGCGTATGAGATTTAAAACACTATTTTTTAGAATTTGGACCAAGTCTGGAAAGGAAGGGTTGTCCTAGGCCATAACCAGAGCATCAAATCTACCAATAGTGGTAAATGGTGTTATAACACCTACGTCATTTAACCACCCTGATTTATACAATTTTTTTTATATAAATAATATTTTTAAATAATGATAATTAATGAAGAATAAACATTTAGAAAAGGTGTAGAAAATTGATTTTAGATGATCCTTACAACACCAAATAACATGTCTAACCAAATTATGATGTGGTTATGAATTCATTTATTTCTCTTTATTAAAAGGTAAATACAAATTCTTTGAGTTCAAACTTCTGTGATTTATAACTTTTTGGAAAAAGTTCTTCCATATTAATCAGACAACAATTTATTGAACGTGGACCCAACAAATTATTGTTTTATTAATCTGAAAAAACTATTTCAAAAGATAAATGAAAATTCATTAAATAAAATAAGAAGATATAATAAAATAGAAATTAAAAATAACCATGTATAATAACATTAAAAAATATAATATACTGAAATCCATAAAATCATTATTTATCAAAACATTTATTTTTATCGGAAAAAAAACCAAATTTTCACCTTAAAAAACTTATTCTATTAAATAGAAAATAAAAAATATATAACCAAAAAAGGTAAAAAAAAAATTCCCACTATATAGTTAAATATTAATGTATTGAGAAATTATATATCAAAATAAATTGTTAAAAATAAATTTTATTTTAAATAGATAATAATAACCATATGAAAACTATTATTTAAATTTGAAATATTATATGTATATACTTAAAAAGATTAACTTATTTAAATAAAATCTATTATTAAAAACTTAATTTTATATAAAATATTATAGAATAATAATTATATATATATATATATATACATAACAATTAAAAAATAATAATCACTTAGAAAAAACCTAACTCTTATCATCTAAAAATAAGAAACTGATCATGCAATAATTGCCAGCTCTGAAAAACATATTGTTTCACTTAAGTTCTAACTTATCTCAATATTTTTCAAAACTATCCTATAGCCTTTTAACAGGATTGCCACTTTCATTCTTAGCCACATTGATAGAATGGAAATGAAACAAGAGTCGTTCTCTAAAATAATTACTTAATGTTGTACACTCATTCAATGTTTATCTAATTAGATTATGTATTATCTATTATACTTATGTATGAGAAAAGCACCCATTTATTGCTCATTTAACTAGACTCTCAATTCTTCTTACACCTTGCTCACCTCTCTGCTTCTTAGTATCTACTATGTTTATCTAATCAAATTATGTATTATCTATCATACTTATATGTGAGAAAAACACCCTTTTAATGCTCATTTAACTAGACTCTCGATTCTTCTTGCGCCTTGCTCACCCCTTTTCTTCTGAGTATCTATACACCCCTCATAGCCATGGAATAACATCCAATATAGTGCAAGGTTTCTCTTAATTTATTAGTGCAAGATTCCTATTAATTTATTCTTTACACTACCTCAACTCTTAAAATGGCCAAAATACATTTGTTATATTTTAATAACTTTTCTATCTTTTATTGTTTCTCTTGTTTTGGTTTTTGGTGTTATAAAAAATAATAAATATATTACACATCATATTGCAAAGTTCTTCTTAATTTATTAGTGCAGGATTCCTCTTAATTCATTATGCGCAAGGTTCCTCTTAATGTGTTAAGATATGACTTGTTATAACTCCATTATAAAGAAGATTATTTATTCTTTACACTACCTCAACTCTTAAAATGGCCAAAATACATTGGTTATATTTTAATAACGTTTCCATATTTTATTGTTTCTCTTGCTTTGGTTTTTGGTGTTATAAAAAAGTAATAAATATTTTGGTTTTTGGTGTTATAAAAAATAACAAATATATTGCACATCGGTTGAAAACAAGGGGTGAATCAAAGTTAATTTTAATTTAATGTCAATTTATATTTTTATTTAATTTTTGCAATCATTCATGTGAAACATTAACATGATATTGTGTAGCAACAATATGAATAAACATATGAACGCACAACATCAATATGAGCATCAAACACATGGATTAAAGAGGATTCAATGTGGAAACACAAAAGGGAAAAGCCACTAATTTGTTAGATATTATGATGTAATTTGAGCTCCTACTCTGTTACATCATGTCTCTTTGTGAGCACCCACTCACAGGAAGCACCAACTCCCTTGGATTGTTTACTAGCACCCATTAGTAGGAAGCACCATCTCCCTCTTCTACAGACACTTAATCGACTTACTAGGAAGCACCAACTTCATGGATTTGTTGCAAGCACCAACTTGTGAGAGAAATCAACGCCCAAGCTATCCTTCAGACATCGACTAAGATGGAATTCCCAACTCCTTGTTATGTACACTCCAACCCACACTCAATAAGGAAATTGCTACTCACTATTTATGGCACTCACTCTACCTAATTACAACTATGTGTTCAACACTTAATGGCCTTTTGTTTTGCTCAACAATATACACTCGATAATTTGCTCATTTTTCTCGCTCTACAGCAACACACACTCAACTCCTAGCCCTCATAGACTCTGCTTAACATCTCTTGGACTTGGTTGTTCAATGGGATATTTTGGCCCCTCTTAGTAACACTCTCTCTCAGAGCTCTTCACACAATTTTGTTGCAATCCCCCATGTGTAAATCTACATTGCTAAGTTTTTTTTCTCCTCTATAACATAATGATCGATGCAAAACATTCTACTATCATTCAGATACTACCCAAGACTGTACTCTTCTCATGGCTCATTCTACCTGGGATAGGACTAATGTTCAATCTCATTGGTTCTTCCATGGCTTGCTATCCCTTTCCTATATGATTTTTGTTACTTAGTGCTTCTTCGATAAGATAGAAAAACAAGCTTCATTAATCACATGAGGATGGGAAAAAATAACTCAGTGAACAAAATTAGGTATGGTCCTCATTACCAAGCAAAATAACTCTATAAGGCACACTAGGCTCAAAGAGAAATATCTCCAACACACCATCTAACTTCTTAATTCCATATCGTGGCACTCCTTTCTTGTAGATGATTTTCTATACTAATTCTAAGATCAGGAATGGCTACCTGTACTGTGGTCAAATCTTCATTAATTTTGTATGTAGATCGTGGTCCTCACTGTCTTCTTTCCCTATTCTAGAATCCATCGCCATCTCTGCAACACCACCCTTAGTGGATTGTCAAACTTGGCAAACACATCCAAATATGGTGTAATGTACCAGATCACTTCCATCTCATTCGTTCTCTTTTTAACTCCAAGGATGGTGAACAACCAATTTTTGCATGTCGCATAACAATTTGTTGACTTGTTCAAGCCCTTTTAACCACAAGTGTAGTGCAATCTCACATGACTAGCTACTGACGCTTTCAAAGCATGAGTCTTAAGCCCTTAGTGCTTTTCCATTACATCCTCATGAAAAAAATCATTATAATAATAATCCCTTAGGCCCTTGGTCACTAAACACACGAAAAATGTCAAAAAATCAGCTCTTGAGAACGCCTTTGATCACTTGAAAAAACTGTCATTTTCTGTGAAATTTCCAACCTCTAGCCCATTGCCCCAATTATTTACAATGGAACACCTTTAAGAAACTTTGGGGGAATAACTATCAAGGTCACATGTCCTAGTGGGACCTCCTCATTGACTTGCACCAATGAACACTTGCATCCAACTACGTCAAATCACTACCTCGTCAACCCAAAGTTTCAAAATTGAGTCCCCTTGGGAACTTTTGGGAAAATATTATTGGGGTGATGTGTCATGTGGGACCAAGCATTGTAGTTCATAAACCAATAAGAAAATTGCTAGGGTTACATGTATTTTCCACCATGTTGACCAATACCAACTACCGTGTGTTGATCTCTGATAGGTGCCATGTGTCATCCATTTTTTCCCACTTAATCACTTAAAAAATAAAAATCAACATGCCATGTGTCATTGCCTAAATGTTTCCATGTGTCCCAGAAATTTTATCCTCTGACATCATCTTGGGCCTTTGTGCTGCTTAAGCCATTTTCAAGGTCAGCTGATTACATCATCTCCCAGAAGTTCTCCATGAAAAATTGCTCAGAACTGGTCAAAACTAGACCATCTCACCTGCTCCATGGTCAAAGTGTGATGCATCCCACCTAATGCACATGGGAGGTGCGATGCATACTGAAAATCCCTTCTATGGGGTGCGATGGGCAAGAGTGGACAAATTGCAAAGATAGTTTGCGAGGTGGATGATCATGGAATCTTCCAGAAACTTCTCCTGTGACACTTGCCTCTCTGAATTTGCCAAGGGATTAGTAAGAGATCATCAATATCCAAGTGGAATCAAGAACTATTAGAGAGAGGACACTAATCAAAATCCCAGAAGCTGACTCACCCCCCTACAATCATCTATATATGGATCCCTCATCCCAAAGATCCAGAGGCTGGAATTTTGTATCTTGTAAGGAAGTGTTGTTGGTTTCTTTTTGGAACATCATAGTGTTGGGTGATCTAAGCTTTTCATGAGGAGAAAGAAGGGCTTTCATCCTGGAGGGTGACGCTGGCAGAACAATTGGTTGTAATCCTCTTTGCTTATTCTTGATATTAATAAAGCTATTCAAGTTTTCCTCCACATTCTTGTATGTTTGATGATATATGCATTTGTGGTCAATATACATCTAGTCCTATATTTTTTATGATTGTAGATCTCTATTCTTCGATATTATTTTGTTGCTTTGATTCCATAGGTGCTCTTTGAAGCTGGGTAGACGAAGGAGAAGCGGCAAGGATTTGGCAGAAGGGAGAGGAACCGAGCAAGGAACCAAGCGCAAGACTGAGGTTGGTGTCCTTCATTCCACTCTTATTCACTTCTCATAAAGGAAAATGAAAGTAGTTTTAGTTTGTTTGTTTCTAAGATAACTACCAATCTTAGTGGGACTAGCAGCTCCAAGTGGACACTAGATTTCTCGATAACAAAATGGCGACTCCGTTGGGGAGCGAATAGATTGTTTGTTTGTCTATATTTGTTTGTTTTATAAACTTACAGACAGAGCCTGAAGTCA
This sequence comes from Pinus tabuliformis, assembly GCA_031772625.1. NCBI lineage: Eukaryota > Viridiplantae > Streptophyta > Pinopsida > Pinales > Pinaceae > Pinus > Pinus tabuliformis. The sequence goes on along the minus strand of CM062812.1, from coordinate 405,928,991 downwards.
AGCCAGCTAGCCTTCGAACTGCATTTTCTATGCAAGTGCAAAGTAGATCAATGCTGCTTTAGTCTATCTCTAGGTTTTGTTTATAAACTGAAAATTTGATTTGCAAACTTTCTAATTGCCCTAGTGGTGGCTCTAGTAACCTCATTAGATCAGCCCTTGTGATTTCTATTTACTGTACATCATTTGCTCGGCCTAAATCACTTAACTGAGCTGCAAATTGTGACCAAGAGCCAAGTAAAGTCTCGTCCTGGTACCATCACACCCTCTCTTCAAGGAAACCAGTATGCATCGCACCTCCCATGTGCAGTAGGTGGGATGCATCCCTGTTTCCCTGTGTTATAGGTGCGATGATCAGAAAAGCATAACTTTTCCTCCAGGTTTTGGTTTTTTCTTCACTCTTTTCAGCTCTATTATGGAGTTTTGTTATCTGTGATCAGTATACCACTGTTGAACCCCCTTCCTTTCCATCATTCCGCCTCCATTGTGCAAAGAACTGTGAATGTTTTTGTGTATTTTCTGCCATTTTCAGTTCTCTTTTACAAAGTAGTAACATAGTCGAACTGTCGTCTTTTGATTTGAAAGTGTCACAAGTGTCGTTTTCAGTCAAAGAAAAAAATTCCATTGTTCTTGATGGTAGATTATACAATTAATCTTGTATTTGATTTGAATTAGTTGTTTTTTCAAGTGTTGAAAATAGTTTTCAATTCAAAATAGTAAAGTGTCATCATTATCTTCCTTTTTTTTGGAGAGAAATTTGTTAGTACTGTTGCTTTGAAAAGATAATTCAGCTTTGGACTTAGCATTCTTCTTGTCATTCACACATTAAGAAAGCTGAAAACAAATACATGCATGTGCATTTGCATTTAGACTGCTTGTTGGTTTGATTTAGGAAAGTGCATCTAGTGTGTGCTCTCTGCTCTATGTTGAAAGAATACTGTCTCTCTTTCTTTAGTAGGTAGGATTTTCATTGCAAAAAGAAGATTAAACGATTGTTTATCATCTAGATTGCATTTTAGGAATTGTACAACCACATCACGTGGTGAACTTGAAAGGAAAATTTCTTAAGAAAGATCAACTGTAAAATAAATTTAATGAACCTAAAAATGCTTTGGAACCTAATGCACAACATCTAGAAGTCTAGGCTAGAGACGTATTCCAGCGTCGTAAAGCCTGGTAACTGTTGCTTTCACTGTTGGTTGGGTGATTCCTCCTCTTTGAGACGACAAGTGCCAGTACGAACTTGTGCTCCCACATACCGTCAAGTATATATTGGGAGACCACAATAGGCTATATCCTTTATCCATAGGAAGCCGTGTCTATCGCCCTATCGATCGCAATGCACTGAACACAACATTCGGGAAGATTGACTGCCGTACCGTAAAACGTATTATGCAGTTTTGTGATTGGTTTGGTAATCCCTTTGTCTAGATTTCCAAAGCAGTCTCTTTCGTTCCTTTTTAGACTCCTTAAAGGAAAAGGTCCATCTGAGCACTTGTCACTTCAGGCTCATTAAAAATCGAAGGTGACTAGAGTCATCTTTAGTTTTTTGTCGACTCTTAAAAATTGAAAAAACAAGTTGTGTCAAAGCGTCTAAAATTCATTTAATTCGGAAACATTTTCCCTCTTATTTTTAGTTGATCGAGTAATCCGCAATCGTGGAAGAAAGTCAATTGAAACCTCGTTGTTCACGAGACTTACGAATCAACCGTCTTTGTCCCCAAAATCAAAACTATTCTGGAAAAAGCGAACTCATTTAACCAACTCAAAGTCCCCTGGTCGGGTTGGAACAAGTGTTCTGACACCCTCGGAGACTCCGGTTACTCCAAACATTTCTGGTACCCCTGCCTTTACAGAAGAAGTTCCGCAGCCACAAGAGGACAGTAGAACTGATCCTAGTGTGAGGGTAAACACTTCTATACTTGAACCGGCTCCATCCATAGCTGATTCGGAAGGTGTTTTTCCCCAAACATCAGTTGCTACAGAATCTATACCTTCTTCAGCACCGGAAATATTTTACGGACCTGACGGTCTACCTCTTCCACCCAGTTTGATTGCTATAGAAGAGATTGTGGAGGATCCACCATCTAGTACTCCATTGCAATTTGGAGTAGGGGTCACTCTATATCCTTCTTCATCAGAAATTAGTCTACCGTTATCGAAAGTTCCTGTAGAATCACTAGGAAACCTTTTGGATAGACTAGATATGTCTGAACAACCGTCGACATCTAGGACTGTGTCATCTGACACAGTAGCAGCAGAACTTCCTGCTGCTACTCCGAAAATGTTTGTCGGCATGCCATCTATCACAACTAGCTCTCAATCATTGGATGGAATCCATCCAGGGGCTGTTTCAATGGTATGGTCTGTTCCCGTTTGTTCATCCGGAATAATATTTGGAATCTCTTACGTTGAGTCTCAACAAATTGATCCTTCGCAATGTCAATTTGGGTAGTCCGGTCCTCAAAGGCAAATAATTCCCTTAAGCACTGGATTACCGCCGTATGGGGGGCAATATGCCCTTTCATTATCTCCTCCAGGAGGTCAAACATACAAGAGTTCCCAATAGAATTCAAGTTATGTTGGAATTACATCCAGTGGTTGGATGCCAATACTGCCTCAACAACCATGAGTTGTATACTCAATGCAACGAAGTTTTCCTATGTCAAATATCCCCACTACAACGGCTATTGTGACGGTGTCGCAAGTACAAGCATTACCTATTGTATGCCAACCTCAAGTCTCTCAGGTCGCAATCCAACAGCCCCTTGTCCCTGCGACGCCACCACAATCATCGGTTAGTGGCTCCTTAACTAGAGTAACCCAGGCTCAAACGGGTATCATTACCCCTCATCTCAGTCAAACAGCCAGTATTGGCCAACATCACATGGTCTCACAACCATGGCTGGTGCAATATCAACAACCAGAATTCCAACAAGTTTACCAAGGATCTGAGCACCAAGTCTTTGCAAGTAATGAGCAGTCGTATATTCAAAACAGACAACATCAACCATTTCATAATGGTTATGCCCATCAACCTTATCAAAGTTATCAACATCAAATGCACTATGCTGGTATGCAAAGACCCATTGCTCAGGCGATCCCATCTTATCCTGGGTATGCTTCACCAAACCTGAGTCAACAGTTACCCTTCGTGGCAACTTTAGATTTACTAGATCTAAACCAACTAACAAACGATCCAATTGCTTATGCCCCTTGGTGGCCAACGATTCCTCATAAACTTCCATCAGATATTCCTAAATTTAATGGAAATCCGGGTGAAGACCCGTCGAATCATGTGATGACCTTTCACCTGTGGTGTTCATCTAACACTCTAAATGATGATTCGATTAGGCTTTGCCTTTTCAGCGAACGTTAATTGGTCTAGCAGCAAAATGGTATATCGAATTGCCTATAGCTTCGTTTGATAACTTCAGTGCCCTAGCCACAACCTTTTTAACCCATTTTCAGTTACCTATAAGGTACGAAATGGGAACAGAGCTTCTTACCAATTTCAAGCAAAAGATAGCCACTCACATATCCGATCATATTCATGAGTGGCAACGTCGTCGTAGAATGGTAAAAACATATGTTCCTGATCAGCTATTGGTTGAATGGTTTATTAAGTCATTGTTACCTTCTATCATGGAAGATGTGGCAAAGGGAGGAGTCGTCACTGAAGAGAAAGTAATTGCTCGTGCGCAATATCTAGAATTGATCTATACTCAGTCTGGCCCGATCTACGATAAAATCCTTGATGCGCCTACACCAAAATTTTCCGTTCCTCCATCTCCTAAATCAAACAAAGACTCTCATGCCAGGGATGGCGTGATAGGAACGACTAGCACGAAAACCGTAAAGGCTAAGTCGAAGAAAACCCGTACGGTTTCAAGTCAAAATTCAAATGAAGAACTTCTCGCCTCGGAAGTAAATGTCGTATCGATTGACAAAGGCAAAGAAACCAAGCAACCAGGAGGCAAGAATAAAAAGAAAGGTTAGAAGAAAAAATTGGAGGAGTCGTCCCCTGAAAAATCTTCTGCAAACCGTTCTGGAGAAAGGAAACCAAATCGTCCATGCCTAATATGTGATGAGGATCATTGGACAAGAGAGTGTCCATATAAAGCTGAGCTTAGAAAACTCTTCAAGAATTCAAAAACCTCGATAGTATTGACTGACCTGTTTCCAAATCCAGGAAAAAATCTGGTTGCTAGTGACAATGCTTCCCCGTCCCAAGTGCTAATGTTTTTGGTTTCGAAGCAGCAAAACGACGGTTTGATATCGACAAGGAATAAATATTACGGGAATCCACAGCTATCGGACAACAAGGCTAATGATCAACCTAGTAGTTCGACAACAACTTCAACCGAAGTTATGCCACCCATCATTCCTGAACCAACGATAAAGTCGTTAAAGGGAGTAGTACACAAATTGACATTTAATCCTCGTGCCAGAGTAGCACAACATTATAATATAGTGGAGGATCTGGCCCAATCGCCATCCGCTATGTCGAAACTTGAGGTACTGCAAAATTTCCCCTCCCAAAAATAGGCTTTATTATCGCCGATAGGTGGGATTGACCCAACGGATTCCAATCTTGTGTCCTTTAATCACAAAGGATATGACCCTTAGTTACCAGCTCAGCTAACTTTCCTTATTCAAGTGAAAGCCCTCAACAAAACTGTTTGTCGAACAATTATTGATGAGGGGGCATCTACATGTATTATGTCCATGAGTTGCTGGAAAACTTTAGGATCTCCACCCTTGTCACGATCGTCGACAATATTAAAAGCATTTGATGGATGAACATACATACCATACGAGATTTTAAGTAACTTGCAAGTTGAACTGGGGGGAAAAATAGTAGAAATTGATGTTGAAGTTATCGACGGAAACCTCGATTACGACATCCTATTGGGAAGGCCCTGGATATATGCCATGGCTGCTGTTGTGTTGACCTACTTCAGGAAGATTGAATTTCCCTTCCAAGGAGGAATTACAATGGTCGACCAACAAACATTTCTCCCCAATAGTTCACAAGTTACGGGAAGCATTCCGATGATCCACGGAAGCTCTCAAGTGCTTCAAAATATCGGAGTAGGCCTACTAAAAGACCCTACATTGATGGGTACTTTTGCCTTACCGCCTTCAAACAATTTGGCGGAAGTGGCCACAGTGGGAACCTGCAATATGATATCTTCTAGATTTCGAAGATTCCTGACCATTTTGACAGCATGGATCATCGCCATTTTAGAAATATTGTAGCAATCAATTTTCTTGGCCTGGGGGGCAAACCCAAATCAATGCTCATCGAGTGTTTGGATAGATAGGTCTAAGGAATATGGCACCTCTTCAAATCCTTGGTCGCATGTACATTCTACAAACGAAGGAATCATTCAGTTAAAGATGATAGGAGAGGCACCATGGGAAGATTACCACCATTGTCCCCATCTTCCGAATTACCACGAAGATTATTCTGGCAACCTTAATCATCCTTCAGTTTTTGATTTTCTATCAAATAATGTAAATATGGTGGATTCTGAGGATAGTTCTTTTCTTGTGTCAACCTCATTAAAAAATGAAACAACTGCCTTTCCAAATCGAGTCTTTGATTACGATCTCGTAAAACCCAAATCGATTCTTTCAAAGATCTCAAAGTTAAACCTTCATTCCAACCACCGTGTTGAATGCAATGAAGCTTGGGGGGCATGCACCTTGATTTGCATTATTATGATGGGGGCATGCAAACTTATCATGAGCAGTGTTACCACAGGGTTCAAGCTCGTTAAAAAATAAACTCACCGCAAGCAGTGTTACTGCAGGGTTCAAGCTCGTTAAAAAATAATCATGCCACGAGCACGTTTTTACGTGGAGTTCAATCTCGTTAAATATTAAACATAAACAATGAGCAAACGTTCCCCCAGAGTTTAAGCTCATTAAAAAATGAACCAATTTCCAATAAATAACCATTGTGAATGCATTATCATCAGCTTTTGAGCCCTAGTCGTGTTCTCATCATCACCTCCACTCTGTTTTAGCCGATCATTCACCTCCATTTGATTGTTTAACCCTTTTGAGGAACAACTGCAAAGAGTGATCCTGTTAGCCATCCTTGTGACACTGCCATGATTGGAAAATTCCAAACCTTACTTGGAATCAGTTGCTACCTGAAATTATCACTCGTTGCTTAAAAACGACTCTCCTTTAATCTCTTTTCACCTGACTCATAAAATATGAAAATATTGTCGAGCAATTGGCCTCTCTAGCTCGTTAAAGCGACCGAAAGTGCTATCCCTCCTCTAGATTTTAATCTTTTTGGACTTGAGAGATTATTACACAAAAAGATTGAGCACTTGTTTTGTTCGGCTCGTTAAAATTACCGAAAATTCATCCCTTTCGTATTATTTTATACTTTTTCAGACTTAAGGGATTATATGACAAAAAAGGATTATTGGAGTTTCCTTTACGTCCCTTTCAGACTCTCTAAAATTGAAAAGGACCAAGTTATCTTTGTCGTTAAACTCGTTAAAAGCGAAGAGCGACAAACTTGTCCATACAGAAAGAACGAGTTTCACTGTCGCTAGGCTCATTAAAATATAGTGACAAGTTTGCCCGAAGGGCAGATTATAGAAAAAGCATATGTTATCCTCCTCAAGCTCGAAAAAAATAAAGAGGTACTGGTCAGCAATGACTGGGGAAAATTTGGGAAGAAAACTTGAAGAAACTTTATTGGTAGCAAGTCGCTCTTGAACATGACACTTTCACTATGCATCCTAGTCGGGTTAGGTTTTTCCATTCACTGGTCATATCACCATTGGTCCATCACACCATCTGCATTTGGGGTTAATGCTACCAATCCATCACGTCAGTGTCGCTGGTATGTTCAAGAGAAGTCACTCAGAGAATTCACCTGTGTCTCATCTACTCCAATACATTTACGCTCCATTCTTTCATGACCGCCACCTTGAACCCTATATCATCAGATTGTTTTCACCTCCAAAATCACTTACTCCATTCCATGTCGTAGATGTGGGATTCATTAAGGCCCTCCTATGGTGGTTCGCTTCTTTTCAACATGAGCTCATTATCCAAGAAGTCGACTTAGGAACAACCCTTTCAGTACTTTGAAGCTTGCATGCCTCAATGGCAAGTTTCTCACTTCCGGCGACATGTTTACATCAATGGCCTTCGACCGAAAGATTTTACATGGTGTTCGATGCCAAGTCCCTTATTCACACCACACGAATTGTACTGTAGTACCTTGAGGGTCATCATCATTATCGGTGATTCCTCTCACGCTTGTTAACAGCTTACATCATTGGCTGGTGATCGGGCGATGTCTTTCCATGTCCGACTCCAGAACATCTTTCACATGGATCAACTTGTACTCCAAGTGAAGATTGAATGAGTTTGAAGACCCTAGATCTACTTTCATCCATCCAGGCTGCGATATATTCAGGAAAATAAAGACATCAAATGTACATTTTTGCTGCACAGATGATCATCTGAATCAAAGGATGATGGCTCTATCAGAATCATCAGTCTCCCACACAGATGATTATCTATCTTATGTACATGAAAATGAATTTATAAAGCTAAGCATGGGAATTCCTGACTCAGCTAGATCATGAAAAATACTATGAAGATAATGTATTGTATTGTATCTTATTACAGGTCACCTTCCAACTCGAAAAAACTTCGAATCCTCATGATAAAGCATTTCACCCGACATCAAAAGATTAACGACCTCATGCTTTAGGGGGCAACTGTTATAGACATTTTTGGGCACTACAACCCCAATCAAACATGTCCATAAACCAAGGGCTTCTAATTCCCTAAAAGTGTTGTTCCATACCCTAAAAGAACAAGGTCAGCTGATTACATCATCTCCTAGAAGTTCTCCATGAAAAACTGCTCAGAACTGGTCAAAACTGGACCATCTCACCTCCTCCATGGTCAAAGTGCGATGCATCCCACCTAATGCACATGGGAGGTGTGATGCATACTGAAAATCCCTTCTATGGGGTGCGATGGGCGAGAGTGGACAAATGGCAGAGACAATTTGCCAGGTGGATGATCATGGAATCTTCCAGAAACTTCTCCTGTGACACTTACCTCTCTAAATTCGCCCAGGGATGAGTAAGAGATCATCAATCTCCAAGTGGAATCAAGAACTACTAGAGAGAGGACACTAATCAAAATCCCAAAAGCTAACTCACCCCCCTGCAATAATCTATATATGGATCCCTCATCCCAGAGATCCAGAAGCTGGAATTTTGTATCTTGTAAGGAAGTGATGTTGGTTTCTTGTTGGAATATCATAGTGTTGGGTGATCTAGGCTTTTCATGAGGTGAATGAAGGGCTTTCATGCTGGATGGTGACACTGGGTCAGAACAATTGTTTGTAATCCTCTTTGCTTATTCTTGATATTAATAAAGCTATTCAAGTTTTCCTCCACATTCTTGTATGTTTGATGATATATGCATTTGTGTCGTCAATATACATCTGGTCCTATATTGTTTGTGATTGTAGATCTCTGTTCTTTGATAGTATTGTGCTACTTTGATTCCACAGGTGCTCTTTGAAGCTGGGTAGGCGAAGGAGAAGCGGCAAGGATCTGTCAGAAGGGAGAGGAACCGAGCAAGGAACCAAGCGCAAGACTGAAGTTGGTGTTCTTCATTCCACTTTCATCTACTTCTCATAAAGGAAAATGAAAGTAGTTTTAGTTTGTTTGTTTCTAAGATAGCTACCAGTCTTAGTGGGACTAGCAGCTCCAAGTGGACACTATATTTCCCGATAACAGGCCTTAAGCCATGTCACTGGTATGAAAAAGGATGGGATATGAACCATGGTCTTTTGTTTTTTTTCTTCACAAACATTATAAGGCTAGGATAGGAAATCCTTTAGAAATATGTGAACATATTTTTGTTGCCCTGGTGTTTTCTTAATTGGATTCCTTTGAAAATAATGGGGAAGAACTTCCTTTCTGATGTGTCCCCTTGTGGGACCTCCCACACCATCTCTTATGAGCTTTACTAACCCAACTCAGATTCCTCTTACCACATATATGCTAACTAAGCTGCGGGGCACATGGGAAAAAACACCAAAATTTGACTATGGCCTACTAACTTTGACTGACCATACCTTTCAATATAGGGGGTCATTTTCAAACTTCAACATACTGTTGGAAATATATTCTTAAACATTATCCATCTATACCATTTCTAGGAGCATATGAACTGATAACCTGAGGAATGCCTTCAAAACTATAACTCCCCCTTTACATATGGCTAAGGCTCCTACTCCAATTGAACAAGAAATACATAACATCAATACCAAACACACTATGCATCTTCATTTTAACCTACTTGACATAAATACTAGCCTATTTAATATTAGTTCCAACATTATTGATGCCACCTACCATCCTAACAATGCCAACTATCGAACAATATCCCTGTTGGGCAATGATGGCAACACACCATTATTCCACATTGGTGGCCATTACTCATGATACATCCAACCAACATAATGACATCAAAAGAAGGCTCTCTCTCTTGTGGTTGATTCTATTTATCTCTCCTACTTGGGCCACCAACAAATTTCTCTCCCCTTTGACATAGGGAAAATGGCTACAATTTTCTTTCTCTCCCCTTTTCAATTAATGTATGAGGGTCAGGCTGCTAGTGTGCATTATCCTGATGAGAAACTAATGTTTTCTCATTCTCCTTTGCAGACTCCTCTTCGTAAGGGCTGATATCTCTTTGATGAGGAACTTGAAGTCAACCATCCCATCTCACCTTCAAACAACACGGAAAAATACACCTACAAAACCAAGAATTAATAAACAAGCCCTTTTGTCTTCTTGCAGCTACTCCTCAACTTCTAGAGTACTGGGTATATATGATATACTCCTCCTCAAAATATACTATATCCTTTTATCGCACATTGAGTTTTAGGCACTTCATGGTTGTTGACCCTCTATTTTTCTGATACATCTATGTACCAATCAAAATTGTAAATGGTATTGTTGCTGCTACACATACCAATTGTCAGTGATGCATTTTGGATTGCTCTTCCACTATTGTTGCTAATGTTGTTTCTACTTGTGTGACTGACCTAACTTCTCAGCATATTAGCCATCACTCTTCTCCCTCAAATATCATACATCCACCAGCGGGGACTACTTATTAATTAAGACCAACAATACTAGTACATTGATAGCCATTGGATAATGCACTAGGAAAAATCCCATGACTGCTTATCTAAAAGATTACTTATTTTCTCTTCTTATTTTACTTAACAAAAAAATTTTACCTTTCAAGATTTCTTTCTTCCCTTTCTAGCATGTCACCTTTACACTGAGCATTAAAGAAGAACTCACATTCCTATGCCATTTTATTTATTTTCTTCAAAGGATGAGATGCATTTCTTTGGTACATCTTTTGAGAAAATGGTATCATAGTCCCATATTGATACTCTGCTGCCTTATGTCCAAAACTGCCACAATTGTAGCATTTAATGTGATACAAGAATGGGGTAAGAGGATTTCTATATCTGGAAACGTTCTTGTCAAAGCCACTACTATTTTCACCATGCTTATCCCTCTTGTTGCTCCACAAACTCTATTTTCTTGCAAACCATATACAATATTTGGCTTTATGCACATAATTATTGCAAGAAAAACAATAAACATGAAAAGGATTTTGATAACTAAAAATAACTTTTCCTCGAGGCTTCTATCCATGAAGAGAAAATGACCTGTGTTGGTTCTTCGCTTGCTTTCCAAGGTTAGTTGAATTCCTACCATAAGTAATTATTTGTTGCTGATACTTCTTCTGGCTATTTGGATTGTTGGCCTGAGCCGCCCTTTGTTATTGTTGCTTCTTCGGTCTATTTTCATCTAGCCTTTGTCATCATTATCCAATATTTCTTTTACTTTTATTGATGTTGGACTTGGAATCTTCATGAGGTAATAATCACTATCATTATTCTAATATTAGAGTGGTATTAGCGCGTTCTTAGAGTAGCTAATTGGGACGCACAAGTTGGATGTGGCACTGACTAGGTTACACCTATTTTACCAAATCTTTCTTAGAAGCAGAAGTGCAAGCAAGAAGCTTAGAGTGGGATGTAAGTGCCATTAGTTGCCTCAACAAGGTTAGTTGCTTCTTCAACCTTTGATTTCTTGAGACTTGAAGCCCATTGAAGCCTAAAATAGGCTCGATGAAAGGGTATATTTGCTTACCAAGCATCTCATCCAAGGCCTTTCTGCTCTTCTCAAGCTTATGTTATTTAGAAAACTATTTATTGAAATTGTATAAGTCATGTATCAATCAGAGTATTCAAACTTGTAGTCTCTCACAATAAGCTTATTTTTCATGGAAATTATTAGCCAACATCTCATTTAGTCTACTGACTTATCCTTGTTGAACATTAACGTTAACAATTGTTTAGATCAATTTATCATTCTCAAGCTCATATTCTTGCAACTATTTTTTTCTTCATATTATCTTTTGAAATATCTGTTATCTCTTTAAGAGTAGAGATCAACTTCTTCCTGAAATAGATATTCTTATATAGATATTTTTCTTCTTTGTTGGAGGTATTGATAGACCCACAACCAAGATCTATTTCACTTTCATCCCTTTCTACATCACTACAGGAGATGCATTCATGTTTTCCTATGGATGAAAACTCATGGGATCTTTCATGATTTTACTCATGTGGTGTCCTTCCTTCTTCTTGATTGGTTCCTTCATTAGATATTGCTACAACTGTAGGTATTTATTCACTACTACTAGATGTATTTATATCTCTTTCTTCAGAAACTTCATATGAACATCTAGAACATAAATGACCTACTCTTTTAAATTTGCAAAAAAAATAATAGCTTACCTTTTCCACTACATGAATTCTCACCTGAGTCTTCTTCATGTCAACTCACACACTGGGAGGAAGGTCTTCAATATTTTGAGAATCTTTCCCTTAGGGTGCCTTCTACCTCTTTCTTCTCCTTTTCTTTTCTTTATTTTCAGCAGCTGCTTCTGTAGAGTCTCATTCACTACTTGAGAAACAAGGTTGATAAAAATCATCTTAAGCATCATGGTTATCGCCTCCATATATGTAATCGATCATGTCCAACATTTCTCTAGTAGACTCGCAATGGCTTACATTATTGGAGTATGAATTTGATAGTCCCTTCAAGACAACCTTTCTTTCTTCATTATCATTCTCACTCTTTACTCAACTCACTATACAACACCATGCATCTAAATCAACAACCTTTAAATAGCCTTCCATTCTAAAATTCCAAAGTACATAATTTTCTCCATTAAAAAATGGTACTTCTTTTGGTGTTAGCTAATTATAATTATCCATGTTTCCTTTTGATATACCTTCTCGCGGTTAAGTCGCTCTTGAAGGAACTTTCTTTGATACCAATTTTTGGAATCATTATTAATACTAAGAGGGGGGATGAATTAGTGTTAAGGATAATTTAAATTGATTCCAATTTATATTTTCATTTAATATTGGAAATCATTGATGTGAACCATCAACAACATATCATGTAGCAACAATATGAATAAACACATGAACACACAACATCAATATGATCAATAAACACTTGGAATACAGACGATTTAATGTGGAAAGCCAAAAGGGAAAAATGACCAATACGTTTGTTATTATGATGTAATATAAGCTCCTACTCTATTACATCATCTCTCTTTATTAGAACCCACTCATAGGAAGCACATAATCCATTAGATTGTTTTCTAGCACCCACTACCAGGAAACACTAATTCCCTTAGATTGTTTTCTAGAACCCATTAGCAGGAAGAAATGTCTCCCTCTTCTACAGGAATCTGATCAACTTACCACAAAGCACAAACTTCATGGATTTTTTGCAAGGACCAACTTGTAGGAGGCACAAACCCCCAAATGTTATCGGGAAATCTAGTGTCTACTCAAAGCTGCTAGTCCCACTAAGACTGGTAGCTATCTTAGAAACAAACAAACTAAAACTACTTTTGTTTTCCTTTATGAGAAGTAGATAAGAGGGGAATGAAGGACACCAACCTCAGTATTGTGCTTGGTTCCTTGTTCGGTTCGTCTCCCTTCTGACAGATCCTTGCTGCCTCTCCTTCATCTACCCAGCTTCAAAGAGCACCTGTGGAATCAAATCACCATAATACTATCGAAGAACAATATCTACAATCATAAACAATATAGGACCAGATATATATTGACCACACAAATGCATATATCATCAAACATACAAGAATGTGGAGGAAAACTTGAATAGCTTTATTAATATCAAGAATAGCAAAGAGGATTACAACCAATTGTTCTAACCCAACGTCATCCTCTAGCATGAAAGCCCTTATTTCACCTCATGAAAAGCTTAGATCACCCAACACTATGATATTCGACCAAGAAACCAACAACACTTCCTTACAAGATACAAAATTCCAGCCTCTGGATCTCTGGGATGAGGGATCTATATATAGATGATTACAGGGGGGAGTCAGCTTCTGGGATTTTGATTAGTGTCCTCTCTCTGATAGTTCTTGATTCCACTTGGAGATTGATGATCTCTTACTCATCCCTGGGCGAATTCAAAGAGGCAAGTGTTAAAGGAGAAGTTTCTGGAAGATTCCATGATCATCCACCTCACAAACTGTCTCTGCCATTTGTCCACTCTCACCCATCGCACCCTACATAAGGGCTTTTCAGTATGCATCGCACCCTTTACACTGGGCAGGTGGGATGCATCACACCCTTAGCACTGAGCAACCTGTATGGTACAGTTTTGACTAGTTCTGAGCAGTTTTCTGTGGAGAACTTCTGGGAGATGATGTAATCAGCTGAACTTGTTCTTTTAGGGTATGGAACAACACTTTTAGGGACTTAGGATCCCTTGGTTTATGGACATGTTTGATTGTGGTTGTAGTGCCCAAAAATGTCTATAACAGTTGCCCCCTAAAGCATGAGGTCATTAATCTTTTGATTTCGGGTGAAATGCTTTATCATGAGGATCCGAAGTTTTCTCTAGTTGGAAGGTGACCTGTAATAAGATACAATACAATAGATTATCCTCATAATATTTTTCATGATCTAGTTGAGGCTGGCATTCCCATACTTAGCTTTATAAATTCATTTTCATGTACATAAGACAGACAACTGTCTATGCAGGAGACTGATGATTCTGATAGAGTCATCATCCTCTGATTTGGATGATCATATGTACAGCAACAATGTACATTTGATGTCTTTATTTTTCTGAATATATCATAGCCCGGATGGATGAAACTAGATCTGGGGTCTTCGAACTCGTCCAATGTTCACTCAGAGTACAAGTCGATCCATGCAAAAGATGTTCTGGAGTCGAACATGGAAATACATCGCCTGATTACCAGATAATCATGTAAGCTGTTAACAGGCGTGAGGGGAATCACCGATAATGATGATGACCCTCAAGGTACTACAGTACAATTCGTGTGTTGTGAAAAGGGACTTGGTGTCGAACACCATGCAAAATCTTTCGGTCGAAGGCCATTGATGTAAACCTGTTGCCGAAAGTGAGAAACTTGCCATTGAGGCATGCAAGCTTCAAAGTACTGAAAGGGTTGTTCTTAAGTCGACTTCTTGGACAATAAGCTGATGTCGACAAGAAGCGACCTGTCATAGGAGGGCCTTAATGAATCCCACATCTACGACACGGAACGGAGTAAATGATTTTGGAGGTGAAAACAATATGATGATACAGGGTTCAGGGTGTCGGTCATGAAAGAATGGAGCGTGAATGTATTGCAGCAGATGAGACACAGGTGAATTCTCTGAGCGACTTCTCTTGAACATACCAAAGACACTGACATGGATTGGTAGCGATAACCCCAAATATGGATGGTGCGGTGGACCAATGGTGATATAACTGGTGAACGGAACAACCGAACGCGACTCGGATGTGGAGTGAAAGTTTCATGTTCAAGAGCGACTTGCTACCAAATAAGTTTCTTCAAGTTTTCTTCCCAATTTTTCCCCAGTCATTGCTGCCCAGTACCTCTTTATTTTTGTCAAGCTTGAGGAGGATAACATATGCTTGTTCTATAATTTTCCCTTCGGGAAAACCCGTCGCTATATTTTAACAAGCCTAGCGATAGTGAAACTCGTTCTTGTCTATATGGACAAGTTTGTCGCTATTCGGTTTTAACAAGTTTAACGACAAAGATAACTCGGTCCTTTTCAATTTTAGAGAGTCTGAAAGGGATGTAAAGGGAACTCCAACAATACTTTTTCATCATATAATCCCTTAAGTCTGAAAAAGTATAAAATAATATGAAAAGGATGAATTTTCGGTAATTTTAATGAGCCGAACAAAACAAACGCTCGATCTTTTTGTGTAATAATCCCTTAGGTCCAAAATGATTAAAATCTAGAGGAGGGATAACACTTCCAGACGCTTTAACGAGCTGGAGAGGCCAATTGCTCGACAATCTTTCCATGTTTTACGAGTCAGTTGAAAAGAGCTTAAAGGAGACTCGTCTTTTGAGGAACGAGTGATAATTTCATGTAGCAGTTGATTCCATGTAAGGTTTGGAATTTTCCAATCACGGCAGTGTCACAAGGATTGCTAACAGGATCACTCTTTGCAGCTGTTCCTCAAAAGGGGTAAACAATCAAATGGAGGTGAATGATCGGCTAAAACAGAGTGGAGGTGATGGTAAGAACATGACCATGGCTCAAAAGCTGATGATAATGCATTCACAATGGTTATTTACCAGAAATTGGTTCATTTTTTAATGAGCTTAAACTCTGGGGGAACGTTTGCTCATTGCTTATGTTTAATTTTTAACGAGCTTAAACTCCACATAGAACCTGCTCGTGTCAGTCGTATAATAAGGATGTCTCATCGATAGTTTCAATTTTTAGGGAGCTTGCACCATTCGAAACTTTGCTCCAGATCCTCTCATTATGAAAGCTAGGAACGACCAATCCTATCCTATGAGGAATGGTCGCTCTTTGCTTGCATGAAAAAAGGTTTGCATGCCCCCAGGTATAGTGAAAAATTTCTAGGCTACCATATGAAAGCTCTCCATCCGCGTTGCAGAAAAAATGATTCCTTGGCGATGTCTACGGAAATAGACAAAGGTGCGTGGCGCGGTCACCTCCACTCACATAACTTTGACGAGGGAATCTTATTCTAGTCTAATCCCATTTTCCTAAATGGACGGGTGTGTCAAACTAGTCATATATCATTCGCGGAAACCTACCCTATACCAAGGTTTTCCTACCGAAATAGACCAAGGTGCATGCCCCCTGGGTTTCAGTCATGTCTGCCTGAATCACTCATGCTCTTCAGGTGGACGGACTAGAGATTGATGAGACATTCCTTGCGTGAAAAGACCATTTAGGGATGGTATTTGACTATTAGCTATGTCTGAGCTGGGGAACAAAAGTTGGTCTACGAGCTTGACCACTCGGCCTTCGTGTGGAAAACACATTACTCTAAAGAGTGAGGAGACAATGGCTCCCATGCTATAAATATAGTCGCGTCCAAGGAGTATATTATATTCTAGAGGTCCTCGGACTACTATTACATTCATGTAAACGGTTTTCCTCCTCAATGTTATGGGCACATTGGGAAGGATCCCTAACAGTCGACTGGTTCCTTTGTCGAAGCCTGTCAGGTTTCTCATCTTAGGCAGAAGCGATGGCGAACCAAGCGCTTCCCAGGCAGTTGAAGAAAGGATACTCATAGAAGCTCCTTCATCTATGATGGTACTGACCATGATCATTTTGTAAGCTTGTACAATGATTTGGAATGATACATTAGCCGGTACATGGGATCTGCATAGTAGATTCCAATCGAAGGAAATGACTAGGTTGCTTGGAGGGGGGACCAAATAGACGGCCGGATATGACTCTGACGGACTTCCTTCCTACGGTAAAGAAATGGGTAGACTGCCCCCATGTTCATCGGAGTCTGTGTTTACGAAAATAATTTGAATGGTGTCATTCTCATTCTCTTCGGTGATTTTGTCATCTGAAGGTGGACCTTCCGAAGACAAGACCAGGTCGACCCCTGCTTCAACCTTTTTACTTTCATCTAGTATGGATTCAGCGGGTTTATCTTCAATGACAGATGTTTCGACCGACCACAATGGTGCGTCAGTGAGATTTTCAACTAGCGATGGACTCGGCAAGAGTTTCTTGTATCCAGGAGGAAGCCATAGCGGTGAAGCCGGACGGTTATCCAAAACTCTTTTAGCTTTGTCTAGGAAGGGACAACTGTCAACGACGTGATCGACTTCACACAGTTTACAAGGAAATTTACATTTCCTTTTTTGTCCAAATGCTTCGCTTTCACTAGTTGATGGTGTGTTCTCAACATGATCTTCAGAGGTTGATGACACCGGATTGTGCAAACGAGGAGACCAGTCCCTTAAGATCCGAGGGATGCAAGGACAATCTCGATGATAATGGTCTCCTTTGCAAATGACACATGGAGATTTAGGCTTGGAAGGTGTAGTGTGTGGATTTTCACTAGATGATGCACGGTTATCCCTTTTTTCCTTCAGCTCCTTCTTCTTCTTCTCTTTCTTCTCCTTCCCTTCTTCTCCTTCTTAGTTACTTGATTTTTGGCTTTACTAGCTTTATCAAGCAAAGAGGAAGGAGGAGAGGGAGAATTCGATGAAGTAGAAGGTTGGGGGGTAACTTTAGTATCATCCAGTTTTTGACTTGATTGTTCAGGAATCATGGTGTTCTAAATGACTAAGGTTGAGAAGAGCCATATTGGCAAGCTAATTGTCAATCCTGGAAGTGACAATGTGGCCATATGAGGTGCACCAACATCTCCCCTAGAGGAGAAAGGACTAGGATTTCATCCAAGGGGAAATCATTGGTTGGTGGACTCCATTTTCCTCAACCTAAGACCAACGTGGGAATGGTGATATTATTCCGATTAAAATAAATTTTAGACGCTTTGACACAACTTGTTTTTTCAATTTTTAAGAGTCGAGAAAAAACAAAAGATGACTCTAGTCACCTTCAATTTTTAATGAGCCTAAAGTGACAAGTGCTCAGATGGACCTTTTCCTTTAAGGAGTTTAAAAATGAACGAAAGAGACTACTCTAGAAATCTAGACAGAGGGATTACCAAACCAATCGCAAAATTGCAGAATACTTTTTATGGTACGACAATCAATCTTCCCAAATGCTGTGTTCAGTGCATTGCAATCGATAGGGCGGCAGACATGGCTTCCTATGGATAAAGGATATAGCCTATTGTGGTCTCCCAATATATACTCGATGGTATGTGGGAGCAAAAGTCTGTACTGGCACTTGTCGTCTCAAAGAGGAGGAATCACCCAACCAATAGTGAAAGCGACAGTTACCAGGATTTACGATATCGGAATACATCTCTAGCCTAGACTTCTAGATGTTGTGCGTTAGGTTCCACAACGTTTTTATGTTCATTGAATTTATTTTACAGTTGATATTTCTTAAGAAACTTTTCTTTTAGGTTCACCGTGTGATGTAGATGTACAATTCCTAAAATGCAATCTAAGATGATCAACAATCGTTTAATCTTCTTTTTGCAATGAAAATCCTAGCTACTAAAGAAAGAGAGATGATATTCCTTCAACATAGAGCAGAGAGCACACACTAGATGCACTGTGCTAAATCAAACCAACAAGCAATCTAAATCCAAATGCACATGCATGTATTTTTTTTCAGCTTTCTTAATGTGTGAATGATAAGAAGAATGCTAAGTACAAATCTGAATTATCTTTTCAAAGCGACAATACTAACAAATTTCTTTCAAAAATGAAAGGAAGATAATGACGACCCTTTGCTATTTTGAATTGAAAACTGCTTTCGACACTTGAAAAACTACTAATTCAAATCAAATACAAGAGTAACTGTATAATGGACCATCAAGAACAATAGAATTATTTTCTTTGACTGAAAACGACAGTTTGGTTATGCTATTTCTTTGTAAAAGAGAACTGAAAATGACGCACAATACATAAAAACATTCACAGTTCTTTGCAAAATGGAGGTGGAATGATGGAAAGGAAGGGAGTTTCCATAGTTGTATACTGATCACAGACAACAAAAATCCTAAATAGAGCTGAAGAGAGTGAACACAAAACCAAAATCTGAGAGCAGAAGAGGTCTTGTCTGATCAGTGCACCTGCAACACAGGGAAAGTGCAATGCAGCGCACCTACTGCACATGGGAGGTGCGATGCATCCAGATTCCCAAGAGGAGAAGGTGCGATCGTCTAGGGACGAGACTTCAAATGGGTTCCGGGTCACAGTTTGCAGCTCAGTTTAGGGATTTAGGCTGAGAAAGTGATGTATAGTAAATAGAAATCACAGAGGCTGATCTAATGAGGTTACTAGAGCCACCACTAGGGCAATTAGAAGGTTTGCAAATCGATTGTTTAGTTCATAAACAAAACCTGGAGATAGACTGAAGCAGCATTGATCTACTTTGCACTTGCATAGCAAATGCAGTTTGAAGGCTGGCTGGCTTGACTTCAGGCTCTGTCTGTAAGTTTATAAAACAAACAAATATAGACAAGCAAACAATCTATTCGCTCCCCAGCGGAGTCGCCATTTTGTTATCGAGAAATCTAGTGTCCACTCGGAGCTTCTAGTCCCACTAAGACTGGTAGCTATCTTAGAAACAAACAAACTAAAACTACTTTTGTTTTCCTTTATGAGAAGTAGATAAGAGGGGAATGAAGGACACCAACCTCAGTCTTGTGCTTGGTTCCTTCCTCGGTTCCTCTCCCTTCTGATAGATCCTTGCTGCCTCTCCTTCGTCTACCCAGCCTCAAAGAGCACCTATGGAATCAAAGCAGCATAATACTATCGAAGAACAGAGATCTACAATCATAAACAATATAGGACCAGATATATATTGACCACACAAATGCATATATCATCAAACATACAAGAATGTGGAAGAAAACTTGAATAACTTTATTAATATCAAGAATAGCAAAGAGGATTAAAACCAATTGTTTTGATCTAGTGTCATCCTCTAGACTGAAAGCCCTTCTTTCACCTCATGAAAATCTTAGATCACCCAACACTATGATATTCCACCAAGAAACCAACAACACTTCCTTACAAGATACAAAATTCCAACCTCTGGATATCTGGGATGAGGGATCCATATATAGATGATTGGAGGGGGGTAAGTCAGCTTCTGGGATTTTGATTAGTGTCCTCTCTCTGATAGTTCTTGATTCCACTTGGAGATTAATGATCTCTTACTCATCCCTGGGTGAATTCAGAGAGGCAAGTGTCACAGGAGAAGTTTCTGGAAGATTCCATGATCATCCACCTCGTAAACTGTCTCTGCCATTTGTCCACTCTAGCCCATCTCATCCTACAGAAGGGTTTTTCATTATGCATCGCACCCTTTACACCGAGCAGGTGGGATGCATCACACCCTTAGCATTGAGAAACCTGTATGGTCTAGTTTTGACCAGTTCTGAGCAGTTTTCTATGGAGAACTTCTGGGAGATGATGTAATCAGCTGACCTTGTTCTTTTAGGGTATGGAACAACACTTTTAGGGACTTAGGAGCCCTTGGTTTATGGACATGTTTGATTGTGGTTGTAGTGCCCAAAAATGTCTATAACACCAAGCTATCCTTCAGAAACCATTAATATGGAAGCATCAACTCCCAATTTTGTAGCATCTAACCCACAATCAATAAGGAAATTACTACTCACAATTTTTGGCACTCATTCTACTTAATTACAACTTTATGTTCAACATCCAATGACACTGTCTTTTGCTCAACAACATACACTCAACCCTCTGTTCAGTTTTCTCACTATGAATAAATTCATTCTTATCTCTTGGACCTCATACATTGTATATTAGATTTCATCGTTGGCTATTCCATAAGATCTCTTGGCCTCTCTTTGTAATAAACTCACTCTCAAATATCTTCACACAATTCTGTTGCAATCTCTCGAATCTAACTCAACATTCTTGAGTCTTTTTCTCCTCTGTGACATAGTGGTCCATGTATACCATTTTGTCGTCATTCACATACTACCTGGGAGTGTCTTCTCAACATGGACCATTCTTCTTGGGACAAGACTATTGTTCAATCTCATTGGCACTTGCTAATGAGCCCTGATATTGCACCAAGGATGTTGCAACCTCCAAGGGCTTCTCAACTTAAATTATCAACCTGGGGTTTGTACAAAATTAGAGTTGACAATTCTATATGCACATCAGGTTAAGTTCTACTCATGTCATCCTCACTCATGAAATTAGATTAAGGTGTTCAAAGACCAATCCTCTAGCTAATGACAGTGGAAAATTATTATGAAATCATAAATGAACATGATTCTAACTAGAAAGGTGAAAATTCCATTCATCAAATGTAAATGTTGATTGAAATTGCATGAAAGGAAAAAGGGTAATCTATTTGCAAAATTAATTCATGATACTTTAATTACACTCTTAATTAAATCAATAACCTACTTACATGCATCATTTATCTATGCAAACTTTCTTGGAAATGAGGAATCCAATTTTTAACATAGCTATGAAGAAAAATACTAATTCTAACTTTGTTTTGCTATCTGATTGTTGTAGTGATGAAATGATGAACTTGGAGTGGTCCTAGGGTCTTCATAATAATAAATAGTGTGGGGGGAATTATTCAACTTAACTATGCTAGATTCAAAATATGGAGCAAAATTGGTTAAAGAAAACAGTGCTACAGGTTTGTGACGAGAGGTCACGCCTTTCTGTAAGAGGCCCTGTTTCACTATAGGAGGAGGGTCCAAGAGATTTTTGAGGATAAAAATGGTGTCTTAAGGGAAAATGAAGGTGTATGAAGGTAAAAGGAGGTGAATGAAGGGTGTGGGAAACCCTTAGCCAAGCCTAGTACCCCTTAATGGTCTTTCTTGCACCAGAGTTGATGCCCAAAGTGTCCTTCATCTACCTTAACAGAGTGAATTCAAAGACAAATTTTGGAAGCAAGGTGACGTGCCTAAGAGAAATATGGAAAGGTCCAAGTGGATGTGGGAAGGTGTGCCCACCCTTGAAAACTAGTACAGTTCCTACAACTAGCTAAGTACATGCATCAAACAACCATTACTATAGCAAAGTAAATAATCATGGAAAAGATGAGCTCAATTTTATTGAAGTCTACCCTAACCTACAACACAACTCCAATTGCGAAACCAATGCTACTAAATCCAAAGTTGCAAAGATTAGACATGAATATATATTTCAATATAATACCTAACACTTTCCAATAAATTGTAAACAAATATTTTTGAGTTGTTATTTTGGATGTTTCCAATCACTCTTCCTACAAGAGAGGTGATAGGAAAGTCTGAAATTACAAGTTTTTATGAAATAACATCTAGTGAAATAAGGAAATAATTGCAATACTTTGAAACAAGAACAAGAAAGAAATAAAAGAGAGGAACTAAATCCTATGGGTTGGTCCCAAACCCAAGGGTTTCTTCACTCCGAAACTAATTCATATGTAGACCAATAGGATCCTTCTCATTAATAGAAAATGATAGTCACATACAGCATGAAATGTAAGGATGAAAATTTCAAGAACTAGGCTCACAGTAGCTACTCCTAGCTACAACAAAAATTCGAACCCTAATGAGCCTCTTGGATGGTTTATTGATACACAAAGGTAGATGATGGAAGCTTCCTAAATGGGGAGGGATTCCCTCCAAGATTTCGAGATTTATGGATTTGTTCTTTCTTGATCTTCACATGTACTTGGATTCACTTGGATGCTAGTGAATTTGAGCTATGAGTGAGGATTCTATGATCTATAATTGTGTTAGGGAGTTAATGAGGTGAAAAAGCCCCATATTTTCTCTTAGTTGTCTGCATCAAGCCCTTGCATAGTAAATGCCTCCAAAAATGCTTATTTTCCTGCAAATTAATCACATCAGGCCATACAATATGAAAAACACCCTTTATTATTCATACTATGCATATTATCGCTAAAAATGAAAATTAATGTGAGAAAATGTTACTTTTAAGGGCTGGAGGATAGCGCAATGAACTTAAAAATATACCTATTGATGGGACCCATTTTCATGCCCCTATTGAAGGTTTTTCTCACCCTCTGAGAAACTCAGTCATTGGTATGAATCTCATTCATGGACTTGGTGGCCTATATGACATCCCAAGGAACCTCAAATGGTGTGCCCTCCCGTGGATAGAAACCCATATTTGCCTCTATGTCTGACCATTCTTTTTGTTCATCTTCCTAGTTTCTTCCTTTCTACAGGCCTAATAGTAAGGGAGGACTGAGTTTGTGTCATATCCATCTGATCTTCAGCCTTTGCATGATTCTTTGGTATAGTGGGGTTCTCTCCAAGGCCTTCCTTAGTCTTTATGGGGAGTGATATTTTTTGATTTGTAAATTGTGAGGTAGGGCCCACCATTTTCTTCGGCAAGCCTACAAACCTTCTGTCTCCACCATCTTAAAAGTGTCCTCAAAATGTACAATGGATTTCTCTTGAGTTTCTATGTACCTAGTTTCCAATTTAGGATTAGAGGAGATGAGACTATGGCTACTGATGGAATCCTTAGGGCTCACTAGTTCTCCTGATATATATAAGGGCTCCTTCTCTTCTTTTTTCATCACCCTTTTCACCTACTAAACCCTTGTCTTCTCATGGGATAATTAGGAGTCTAATGCCATCAATTGTATGTCTCCCAATCTTGATTTGGGGTCCTGTTGTAGCAGCTACAATAACCTTCCAAACTTTTTCCTTAGCTTTGTTTTGGAGCCTCCCTACCAACCATCCTTAGCACAATGTCTTTCACTGAAAAGTACTTATCCTTCAGTTGAGTTCTTGTGGCTTATCATCTTGTGTTTGCTAGCTTGTTTTCCTTTCACCCGCATGCTGACATCCCGAGAATTGGTCATTAACTGGCTATTTTTCTCACTTGAAGAATTACGCAGAATAGGAGGGCAACAAGCCTTTCTCTCCAGAATTGCATAGAGCATTAAGGCAACCTGTTGCTATCCAGAAATGCACAGAGCAGGTAGGCATCCCCCCCTCGAAAATTCTACAGAGTAGTCCATCACTAGGCTCACTCTAAAAATTTACAAAGACCTAGTTGAAAACCTTGGCTTCAGTCCAGAAATTCCGTAGAGCCTCAGGGGCAGCAATGTTTATTGTGGCACTTGATTATCTTCTTTATTCAAAGGTATCACCACATTGGACCCCAGCTCATAATGGGGAAGTAACACCGCCCGTAATATTTGCATTGCATGGGTGGTCTAGGGGGGGCGGCTGTGACCTTTGGGAGCCCCCCCTGGTGGGGGGATCGGGGACAACACCCCCGAAGCTAAAAATAGATGTAAAATTGCCTTGTAAAATGTTGTAATTTTGTAGTCAATCTGGGTTGTTCATTAGGCGGAGATCTGACAGTAGAAGTTATGTTTAATTTAGGAATTTTTGCCCTAGAAGGCAACCTGTCGCTATATATGAGGGAATTTTATTGCATCTATGTAGATCTATATTCTAAGAGAGAAGAGGGAGGAGATTGAGTGAGAGAGGAGAGGGAATTACGACAGACCTATTGTAAGTTGTATCTCTTCAGTTTTTTGGATAATATAAAAGGAAGGACTAGCTGTTTCTACGTGGATGTAGCCCAAATTGGGTGAACCATGTATATTTGTGTCTCTCTTGTTTTATGAATTTTCCGTGTTTATATTTCTGGAATATTTTATGTGTTCCATTGCTCTGTAATATATATTCTTCTAACAAGCGAGAGCCACTTAGCCCAGAAACTACGCAAAAGTCACTCTAGGGCTTGCAGTTTGTTGCATGTTCTCCCAAGTTGACTGGTTCCCTCTAGGATTAAGCAATCTTGCTTTGCATGCATGGTTTTTTTCTCGAAAAAGAAAAAATAAAAAAGCAAAAATCATCCCTAGATTTTAGGGATCCATTTATGGAAGCTGGGGATTACATGCAAAAGCTGTTTTAGAAACCTCCTGCCAAGTGTCTCTTTTTTCCTAGATTTGCGGTATACGTGTCATAAGCCTCAATCTCATCAAAACTATTTATTCAATGCTTGAGAGCTCATTCTTCACTTTGATCTCAAAGCTCTAGCATCCCCCATCGCATGCAGGAGCATTTGGCACACTCAGCTCAACTTCTTTTAGGTATGTTTGCTTTTCATGTCTTTTGGTACATTTTTGTCGCTTTTTGTGTTTCAGTTTGTGTGAGTTCTATTTTCTTAGTTTTGCTGAATGCTTGTTGTTGTTTTAATGCATGTTAGCTTGTAGAAGCATTGTTTCAAGTTTTTCGTTGCATTTCACTACTGTTGCATTCATGACACTGTTTCTGCACTGACAATCATCGTTCCTGTGAATCGCTTCACTCACTTACTTATTTTATCGTTTACTGAATCCCACACTCACTGTTTTCATGCATGCTCATTCACTCATGTCTATAGTTAGCTTCATAGGTGCATTCAATCTTTACATGTTTTTAGTCACCCGTCGACAGGTTTGGGCTGCCTTTGGCCTAGACCTTGCCTTACCTAGCCTGCATTGCGCATTTTTGGGATGGTAGGCCTTGCCTTCCTCCCTAAAATTGCACAGAGCTTACCTCACACTAGCATTCTAGGCTTGCTTTGGACAATTATGAGAGGCACTACCTCGTTGGCCCTCGGAATTGCGCAGATGCAGTTAAACTGGGTTGCAGTCATGCTAACTGAAACTGTGCATTACGGAGTTTTAGTTCTCAGTAGACCAAATTGGATTGTTCTCTGGATAGTTTCAGCAATTATTCAGCTCACTGACAGTCCAGACTGTGTTTTGCATAGTTCTGGCAGTCAGTCTCCCAGCCTCCGAGTGAAAATTGTGGAAATCTTCTAGTGAGTCACCCAGGTGTGTTGCATGTCAGTCCTCAAGTTGGTTTTGGTTTTCACTAATAGTTTGCTTACCGTGAGTGTTTCTCTATCTCTAGGTATCATAGGTTTTCATCCATCTCTCAACAATATAGGTATAATGGATTCCAAGAGAACTGGGTCAAAGGACATCGTTGAGAGTGCAACTGGAGATGTGGTTGAGGAAGTGTCTATGAGCTTGCCCATTTATGAAGACACTAAGTTGTTCATAAACAAGGAGATCAAGATGAAATGGTAGGACATAAATGACATCTTATCAGGGACCTTTGACCAGACTCTGGAGGACTATAATTACATGTTTTCAATCACCCGTCGACAGGTCTGGGCTGCCTTTGGCCTGGACCTTGCCTTACCTGGCTTGCACTGCACATTTCTGGGAGGGTAGGCCTTGCCTTCCTACCTAAAATTGCACAGAGCTTTCCTCACACTAGCATTCCAGTCTTGCTTTGTGCAATTATGAGAGGCACTACCTCGTTGGCCCTCGGAATTGCGTACATGCAATTAAACTAGGTTGTAGTCATGCTGACTGAAACTGTGCATTATGTAGTTTTAGTTCTTAGCAAGTCAAGTTGGATTGTTCTCTGGACAGTTTTAGCAATCAGTCAGCTCTCTGACAATCCAGACTGTGTTATGCGTAGTTCTGGCAGTTAGTCTCCTAGCCTCTTAGTGAAAATTGTGCAAATCTTCCAGTGAGTCACCCTGGTGTGTTGCATGTCATTCCTCAAGTTGGTTTTGGTTTACACTGACAGTTTTCTTGCCGTGAGTGTTTCTCTATCTCCATGTATCATAGGTTTTCATCCGTCTCTCAACAATATAAGTATAATGGCTTCCAAGAGAACTGGGTCAAAGGACATTGTTGAGAGTACAACTAGAGATGTGGTCGAGGAAGTGTTTATGAGCTTGCCCATTTATGAAGACACTAAGTTGTTCATAAACAAGGAGATCAAGATGAAATGGTAGGACATAAATGACATCTTATCATGCACCTTTGATGAGACTCTGGAGGACTATAGATTCTATGTCGACATACACAATTATGGCTTGTACCGAATTACATGCAGGTATCCTACGTTTCGATGTGCGGACATGATAGACTGGATTGTCTTGCATACTGATCTAGTGACAATGGTGTTGTGTAGGTCTAGTGGAATAGAACTTTCTACCTTCAGGGAAAAGGAATTTTATGCGATGTATCACTTGCTGCAGCCAATGGTCACAACGGATGCACCCTTCACTAGGCCCAATAGTAGTGCAAACTCAGGAGATATCTTGAAGAGATGGGTGAAAGAGACATCTATGTTTAGGACAACACCCAACCAGGTTACAAGAGAAGGATATTGTGAAAATCTTATTAGCTCTTGGTCATGTTCGCATGTTGCTTATACAGCTAAGAGAGTATAGATACCTTCCCGCAAAGTTGGGTGATTGTGTTGGATCAGTTGGCGAACGAAGGAGGACCTTTCAACTGGCCCGACATGTTGGGTTTC
Source organism: Pinus tabuliformis (assembly GCA_031772625.1). NCBI lineage: Eukaryota > Viridiplantae > Streptophyta > Pinopsida > Pinales > Pinaceae > Pinus > Pinus tabuliformis. Next base: position 405,901,554 of record CM062812.1, on the reverse strand, counting down.
CAATTGAAGGAAAAAGTAATAGAAGCCTAGCATCTTCCCAAGGGTTAGAAAGAAAATATTTTCATGTCTGCTTACATACTTGATGCAATCTATGCCCATCAGCAGCTGCTAAGCTTGGGTTGGGCATGGACACCTTCAGAAACCTCTGTAGACACTTATTGTAGATTATTCACCTAATACAACTTCTGTGGAGTTATAATACAACTATGAGACCACTTCTTCACCCTAGTGTACAGGATGATCTTTGAGTAGGATTCGCCTTGCATGTCACATGAAGTGATGGAGGCATTGGTTGACATAGGAAATTGTCATTCCTCACCCCATGGCACTTTCCTCTGGATGTATAGTGCAGAGAAGGCTCCACATGTTTTGCCAAAGTTTACCATGGATAAGTTGGTCATGAAAAAAGTTATGTATCACATCTTGACAGGGTTGTCATCGAGACTGAACACGAAGAAGAAGGAACCTTGGCCGGCTCTCCCTTTGCATATCGAGTTGCATGAGATCCAGAATCTCAAGGATGATGAGGTTGAGATGGAGGAATTCAAGAGACTCACCTTCAGCACCAGATGTTTTAATGCATATGACCTGCATTGCTTAATGAAGCACCACTGTCCTTGAGGAAGACCCATGGTGATATTGCTCTAACTTATCAAGGCTCAATGAACCAATCAAAATGGCTACAAAATCGTTAGTAATGCAGAAGTCAACAACATCTTTGAGAGTAGCATCATCAACAACAGCAGACTTGCACTTGACAAAGGCAAGAGGAAGGTTGTTGATAGCACAGAGGTGGAGAAAATCTGCAAGTTTAAAGAAGATCCACTTGTGTTAATATTAGGTTTGGATATTGAGGTGAAGAGGCGACAACGCGACAGAAAGATCGCACAAGGGCAGAGGGAGAAGCAGAAGCTGGAGAAATTGGGAAAAGAGTTGGAGGAGTTGAAGCAACAAATCAGGGAAGAACAAGAGCTGCGCAGAAGAGAGAAGGAAGCGTAGTAGGAAAAAGAAAAATAGGAGGCATAGTATGAAAATATTGATGAAACTGCGCCGATAAAGGTTATTGGTTCATCTAAACAACTGGCACATAACAGACATGGTGAGAAGTCATAGGAGTAGGACTTTGCTCAAGAGATTGAACAAATGTTGGAACAGATGGATAGGAATGTGGTTCACCTAGAGTTAGATCAGGACATTGACCTCATGTGTTAGAACCAAGAGGTCACCCCACCGACTTCACCAGATATAGGAGTAGAGAAAGTCCCAAGTTATCAAGGATACATTGAAATCCTTTAGGAAAATCCGGAAGTGGATGTGTGCAACATATCTTTCGATGATTCACAACATAGAGTTATGAAGTCGTGGAGAGTGCCCACTCTAGATGTCCATGTATCTCCTGCGCAGTTTGAAGAAGGAGTGATCATCTCCGATGTGTGTAGACATCTAGCTACATTGTCCGATGCTACCAAGCCATATGCTGAAGCGATTAGCTCAAGTATTAGATCCTTGATAACTGAGAATGAGCACATGGCTAAGGAGTTACAAGCGGCCAAGTAGGGAGAAGAGAAAATTATAGCATCCGCCATAGTAGAGTTGAGGAATGTGATACTTGATGAAGTATCATCTCTCGAGATAGTCATATGGAAGCTTCACTTTAGGTTCATCCCTATGCATAATTCAGTTTTCCATCTTAAGAGTTAGAAGTTGCGTTGTGCTAGGAGAGCACACATCTTGTCAGGCATATACACTATTGTTGATCACATGTAGATATGGACAATTAGGTACAATGGAGCCCCATTTCACATGCCAAATATTATGAAGCCAAAGCTAGTGGAGTTGAAGACACGCATCTGGAGTTAGATTCGGAACTATGATGAAATCGTGCCAGTGGAACAGAACTTGCTACCTTCAGGGTAAAGGAATTTCAGGCAACGTATCACTTGCCACAACTAGTGGTCACAATGGATGCACCCTTCACTAGGCCCAACAATAGTGCGAACTTAAGAGACATCTAGAAGAGTTGGGTGAAAGATATGTCTAAGTTTGGGACAACAACCAACTAGGTTTACAAGACAAGGATACTGCAGAAAGCTTATTAGGTCTTGGTCATCTTCGCATTTTTCTTATACAACCAAGAGAGTACAAAGACCTTCCCACAGATTTGGGTGATTGTGTTGGACCAGCTAGCAAATGAAGGAAGACATTTCAACTGGTTCGACATGTTGGCTCTCTAGCCGAAGGAAAAACTAAAAGAAGCCTGACATCTAGCCAAGAGTCAACAAGCAAATATTTGCATGCCTGCTTACATACTTGATGCAATCTATGCTTGTTAGTAGTTGCCAGGCTTAGTTTGGGCATGGACACCTTTAGAAACCTCTGTGCACAATTATTGGAGATTGTTCTTTGAATGGAGCTTCCATAGAGTTATAGTACAACTATCAGACCACTTCATCACCCCAGTGTACATAATGATCCTTAAGTAGGTTCTGCCTTGAATGTCGTAGGAAGCGATGAAGGCATTGGTTGACATAGAAGATTGGTATGCCTCACCCTTTGGCACCTTCATCTGAATGTACAACATGGCGAAGTCTCCCCATGTTTTGCCAAATTTTTCCATGTATAAGTTGGTCATGCAAGAAGTTGCATATCACATCTCGACAGGGTTGTCAGTGAGACTGCATAGGAAGAAAAAGGCACCTTGGCCTACTCTTCCTTTGCACATTAGGTTGTATGAGATCCAAAATATCAAGCATGCTAAGGCCAAGATGGAGGAATTCAAGAAATTCACCTTCGACACATGAATTTTTAATCCATATGACCCACATTTCTTAGTGAAGGATCAATTTGGGAGAGTGTATCATCCTTGGATCCATGGGATGTGTCACTGGCCTGAGGAAGACCCATGGAGATACTGTTATAACTTCTTAAGGCTCAATGAATGAGTCAGAATGATTAAAGAATGGTTACTAATGCAGAAGGCATAAGCATCTCAGAGAGGAGCATCATCAGTAGCAATAGAGGGTAGCAGACGCGTGCTTGACAAAGGCAAGAGGAAGGTTGTTGACAGCGCAGAGGCAGAGCAAAGATGCAAGCTCACAACAAATCCACTTGTGTTAAGAGTAGCTTTGGAGATTGAGGCAAAGAGGCAAAAACATGATAGAAGGATCTCACAAAGGCATAGGGAGAGGTAGAAGTTGGAGGAAGTAGAAAAGGAGTTGCAGGAGTTGAAGCAACAACCCAGGGAAGAACAAGAGTTGCGCAGAATAGACAAGGAAGTGCAACAAGAATAGGAAAAACAAGAGGTGAAACATGCAAATATTGATGAAAATATGCCCATAGAGGTTATTGCTTCATCCAAACAACTAGCACATAGCAGACAGGGTGAGCACTCACAGGACCAGGACTTTGCTAAAGAGATTGATTAGATGTTGGAATAGATGGACATAGATGTGGTTCATCTAGAGTTAGATCAGGACATTGACCTCATGCATTAGAACCAAGAGGTCACCCCACTAGCTTCACCAGATCCAGGAGCAAAGCAAGTCCCAAGCAATCAAGGATACACTGAAATCCTTGAGGACAATCTGAAAGCGGATATGCACAACATATCTTTCGACGATTCACAACATAGTGTTGTGCAGTCACGTAGAGTTCCCACTCCAATTGTCCATGTATCTCTTGCATAGTTTGAAGAATGAGTGATCATGTCTGATGTGCGTAGAAATATAGCTGCATTGGGTGATGCTACCAAGGCATATGCCAAAGCCACCACCTCAAGTGTTAGATCCTTGATAACTGAGAATGAGTGCATGGCTAAGGAGTTACAAGCGGCCAAGTAGGGAGAAGAGAAATTTATAGCATCTGCCAGAGCAGAGCTGAGGAAAGCAACACTTGATGAAGTATCATCTCTTGAGATAGTCATGCGGAAGCTGCACTTCAGGTTTGTCACCATGCATAAGTCAGTTGTCCATTTTAAGAGTTGGAAGCTGCGCTATGCTAGGAGAGCACACTTCTTTTCAGACATACACACTGTTGTCGATCACATGCAGATATGGACAATGACGTATAATGGAGCACCATTACACTTGCCAAATATGATAAATCCAAAGCCAGTGGAGCTGAAGGCACACATCCGGAGTCAGATCTAGAACTATGACGAGCTCACGTAACTATCACTAGCTTATAGGATTCACATGCATGACTATTTAGGAGCATGGATGTCATTGTGTGGATGCACATGATCCCATCCATTGGCACACTTATCGAGGTGAAGACAAAGAACCAATTCTAATTGTAGCTAGACAAGTACTTTGATTAGTTGATGAGCATAGCCACCAATGTAGACTTGCATATGAGCACATACACTATGCACCAGTGTGTCTCTAGTCTGATTGTAGTCAATACCATGGTCTGAATGCTATCTGACGAGTTGGAAAGAAGTTCCAAATTAGTGTACATAGATGCAATGGAGGCAAGAGTTCACTTTCAGAAAGATGTCACCATAGAGTACGCAGACACCATAATAGAATACCAATATTGGCATCAATTTTCCACCTTCGTTCATCGAGAGGATGTCGAAGAGTTAGTCTTCCCATAATTTTCTGAGTCTTAGTGATGTCTTGTATGGCTTACTAAAGCCCATTTTTGTCTCACATGGGTACATGCAGATTGTATTATAAACATGTTGTAAAAGTGAAAGACCAAGTGTCAATAGTAGAATGTAATAGTCATGTGTAAGTTAAAGAGTCATGAGGGTAGTTGAATAGTCACAAAGGGGAATGTCAGGGGTCACCCCACCCTTTTCTATTTATAGAACCTCATAACTCATTTTACAGGCTTTTGGGAGCCAAGCTTCCTATAGGTATAACTTAGAAAATGCTTGGAGTGTATTGTAACGAGCCTTGACCTCTCCATAGTGCAGAGCTAGTACATCTCTTTAGAGGAGCAGGTGGCAGTGTCTCTAATGTTCTGCTATCATGGCTAGTGGTTTTCAAGGTTTTATGTATGATTGGATCTTTCACTCCTTTAATATAATAGAGCCAAGACGTTTCATGCATATATTGTTATTGTAGTTCAACTATCTTGGTTACTCTAATGATGTATGTAGCTATAATTTACGCATGTGTGTATGGACTATTACATATGTGTTTGAATGAATCTTATCGAAGCATGTTGTTGGTATAATGCATCAATTTGGATCGTAGAATATCCTTGTTTCCATCTCATGATGTCTTTTTACTCGTGTGTTCCCTTTCAAGATGCGTGCTATCACAGGTTTCTAATGGGCACACTTATTCTCGCTTCCATGTGTTAGATCCTTTCATGCACCTTCCTTGACTTGTAGCAAGGTCACACCCTTACTTCCAACAAGGACATATTACTTACCTTTGCGTGAAACTATAATCAAGGCGATGCCATACTACCCACTGCTAGGACTCCTACTCCAAATGGTATGAGGTCTAGTTGGGACTTCTTACCGGGGAGATCACGTGACATTTTGGTGGGTCAAACATTGTGAACATTTTTAGCACTAGAAGGAGGGACAGATGACAAGCTGAGTCCTCACATCCTGCTTTGAATATTCACACATATATCATGGATATTTTTGTAGTTAACCCTCCGTGATTTTTGTCCAACACACATCCCTTCGAAGTCACAAAGGATTTTTTTGATCACCTGTTTGAACTAACATATGATGGTGAAGTTGAAGTGACCTAGACTAAGAAATTACATGACTTCCTTGCAGTCTTAGGGAATGAGGAAGATTTTGATGAAGTAGAGGTCACTTTGCTTCGTGTGTACACACTTCGTGAATCCATGGAATGATGGTGCCAAAACCTACTGCACAATTGCATGCACTCATTTAAGCACTTCGGTAATCTAACCGAATCTATTTTTCACCATTTTGATCCTGAAGCTCTACACAAAAAAATGTTAAAATAATGGAAGGCCCTACATGAATCACGTATGGATTTTTGGAAGCACTTCCGTCTACTTATGTTTGAAGCTATGAAAAGTTAGATGAAATTCCAATATCTTATGGACAAATATGAATATTGTTGTCACAAATTAGTTTGTCCCAAATTGAAGAAAAAGTTCAAAACCCGCTCACCATACTTTGGTGATCAAGCTGCGCAATCACAAGTGGACACAGTTGTTGTCACATGACCCAGGTTCAAAGTTGATTTAGCCAAACAAATCCCGGTACTACTAGCCATTTTGGAAATAGTCCACAGAGCGTGGACTGAGGTCTCACCCGAAGTAGTATGGGAGGGTTCTAGAACTAGGTTTCCACACCTTGGAGATGTTTGATGAGTACAAGTAGTCTACGGTTTGACCTTGTGTGCAAGTCTATTCAAGCACTTTCCTGTACCTCGCAGCCTGAGATACTGCCTTTGCACAACCCTACTTAAGGGCTAAATGTCGCGCTTCTGCATTATTACCCAAGACCTTATTGATATTCCAATGTTAGTTGATTATCTTAGCCTACTTGCATGCCTTAAGTTATACTTAACAATATAAACCATCCATACAGGTGCGCGCAGTAAATAAATAGTATATTTTCAAATTATATCAAACATGCATTAACCCAAGAATGGATACACAAACTTATGATAAAAATTCTCTTTGTTAATCCCTTCCTTGGTTACAGACTTGACTCCACCCTGAACACTCAGCTGCAGGGGTTTGCACACTCAACTGTGGACTACTAGGCCTCTGTGCACTCAGCTACAGAGCCTTCTCCTACTCTACGACCCAAAGACACACCTTACACTTAGTCACTTAAACTCTTGCTTCTCTACTTTCTCTTACTTCGCAATCTTTTACACTTAGAGCCTCACTCTATTTATACAATCCCATGGTTTATGGACCATGGGTAGGCCGAAATTACATTACAAAACTAGGGCGGATAACGCTGTGACCCTATCATACTTTCGTGCCCACAATTCGTAGAGCTTTACAACACAATTCGGTCAAAACTTGGTATTTGAGCCCCAAAACATGCCATGGGGGGATTCCATGCCCAACAGGCCCCTAACACAAACATAATGACTTGCCCTTGAGTCACTCTGTCAGCACGGTGATCTTGCCCCGAAGTCCCTCCAGTTGTTCTCGAACTGTGTATAGATCAGTAACACACTGAGCTACTACTTGCTGGATCTATTGCATACGTTTTTTTGAGACCTCTATGTCTGAACTACTTTTATACATCTGTACTGATATCTGCTACATATGTTTATAGTCTCGTGCCATTGTCCAGATACCTGGTGCATGAAGACTATGATTCTATTGGTTAGTCAGATAGTCGACCCACCTGTGTAGGGATTCAAGCTGCTGCCATTCACTTTGCCTAGGAAGGGTTCTCCATTTAATTTGACTAGCTGGACCATGCCTCCATCTGTGACCTCCTTAACCATGTATGGTCCCAGCCAATGCATTCTGAACTTTCCCAGGAATTTTTAAAACTTACTGTAATACAACAACACTAAGTCATTCACCTTGAAGGTGTGCAACTTGATATGGAAATTGTGCTAGGCCTTTTCACACTGCTTTTGTACTTACTGAAGAAAACTATCCAAGAACTATTCCTCCTCAAGTTCTTCCAATTGCATAAGCCTTTCTTCTAGAGCTTCGCAGGTCCATCATACCTATGAGCACTGTTATGCACAAACTAGGTACAATATATTCCATTGGCATGATAGCTTCCATGCCATAAACTAACTAGAAAGGTGTTTGTCCTGTCAATTTCTTGCACGTTGTCCTATAAGCCCATAGGAATATAGGTACACGGAGGTGCCAATCGCTTCACTACGCATTGCACACTTTGCTTAGCATGGTCTCCAGTATTTTGCTGAAATCTTCTACTGTCCCATTGGCTTGTGGGTGATACGATGTGCTTTTCTGATGATAGACATGGAACTCTTCTGTTAGCGCACTAATGATTTCATTCAAGAAATGTGTATCGCGATCACTCATTAAGATTTTCGAAAAGCCAAATCAAGTCAACATGTGTTCAAACAAAAACTTCGCAGGCGTGGTGGCTGTGCAGTCTTTGATGGGCTGTGCTTCTGCCTAGCGAGTCAAGTACTCCGTCGCGATGATGATGCAACACACGCCCATTTTTCCCTGAGGTTTGATAGGTCCCACAAAGTCAATTTCCCATTTCTCGAATGGCTGCAGGGTCATATGTGGATTCAATGGCATCTTGTTCCTCCATGATGGTTTTAGGGTCCTTTGACATATATCATAGAACTTACAGTATGCTTTCGAATCCTGGTGAAAGGTTGGCCACCACAACCCTACGCAAAGAATCTTTTGTGTAGTCACTCATCCTACATAGTGTCCTCCTGCAGTGAGCCCATGTGATTTCGTGAGGATTTGACTTTGTTCAAATTCAGGTATGTACCTTCGCAATATCTCATCATTTCCCATTTTGTATAGGTGCCCCGCGATGACAGTAAAATCCGTCGTGTGCACCACCAATTCTTTCTTCTGTTAGACAGAGTATTCCTTCGGCGTGGTACCTATTTTTAGAAAGTGGATTATATCTTCGAAATGTCTATCCGCAATGCGTGCAACAAAGAGTTGTGCATAAGGTAATCCTTCCTCCAAGCTAGTGGTTTCCTTACCTGTCTCAATATGCGACAAGTGATCTTGACCTGCATTTAGGTGTCCAGGTTTTACCACAACCTCAAAGTCATATTCTTGGAACAATAAGAGCCACCTACATATGCGCCCCCCAAACATAGGCTTATTGACCAAGTATTTTAGCGCGGAATGGTCCATGTACATCGTGAAATGTCCTCCTAGCAAATACTGCTGGTATTTTTGGAGTGCGTACACCATAGCCAATTCCTCGCACTTAGTTGTGGAATAGTTCTTTTCGACTTTGGACAATATACAACTTGCAAACATGATAGGGTGATCCAAGTCCTCTCTACCCTCTTTTGTGAGCACCGCTCCCAATGCGAATGATGCATCAACATGGACATGAAACTCCACATCCCATTTTGGGAAGACCAAGATTAGAGCAGAGGCCAATTTCTACTTTACGACATCCAAGCTCTTCATGCAATCATCATTCTAGCAAAATGTGACATCCTTTTTCAATAGTTTCTCCATCGATGTGGTGATTTGGGCATAACTTTTGATGAACTTCCTATAGTACCTTGTGTGTCCCAAGGTAGCACGCAACTGTTTAACACTTTGCGGTACTCCCAAATTCAAAATTATTGCAATCTTCATGGGGTCTACCATTAGTCCCTATTTTCATACCACATGCACCAGTAAGTTCCCAAAGGGAACGAGGAACGTGCACTTCTTAAGGTTTAGCATAATCTAGTGTCATCGACAAGTATCCAACATCAAGCATAAGCTTGCTACGTGGTGCTTAACCAATCCAAAGGAAATCCAATCATCCAGATAGACCTCCAGGAATTTGTGGATATATTCTTTGAAGGAGGCAACAACTATGCGCGAAATTTTGGCTGGAGATTCTTTAACCCAAATGGCATGATGGTGTACTGAAAACAACCCCATTCAGTGGCAAAGGTAGTCTTGCTACAGTCTTGGGCACAATTTTGATCTAGTGGTACCCTGAGAACCCATCGGTGAAAGAATATGCTTCTTGCCCGCCAACATTTTCTAATACTTCATCTATGAACAGTGTCAGGAATGGGTCGTGTACACATGAGTTATTCAAATTCATGAGGTCCACGCATATTCTTATCTCGCTCTTTCTCCTGCACTACCATGGGGCTCACCCAGTCGGATTCTTCCACTAGCTTAATAATTTCGGTTGCTAGCATTTTGTCTAGTTCTACGTGGACCTTTTCCTTATACTTCAGATTCAAGCGGTAAGGCCTCTACTTAACTGGCTTTGCATTAAGTTTTAGGGTGATCTTCATCATCCATAAATCGCTAACGATCCCCTTTAAGTCTGTAATCTTGGTCGGGAATAAGTCCTGGTACTCGCAGAGTAGCTCAACGACCCTATCCACCGTGGCATCATCCTAATAGTCACTGAGCATTGCATACTTCGGTTCAGCCTCCATTCCAATGTTTACCTACATTGTTTTCAGTGGCACGTTGATGTCAGGATCTTCAATCAATGGTCCTTGAATGTTGCAACATCCTTTAGTTTCTAGAATCATAATTTTCTATGGATCCTCATCATCCTCCTCAATATTTACATTATAACACTCTAGCGCGCATCTCAGCTGGGTCGCCTATTCTGGCTGAAGCACTTCCATTGGCTCCTAGGGTATTTTGAAGATAGTTGTGTTTACTGCTTGTAGGACATCATCAACAGTATCCCACGAACGATCCTCAAACGTGAAGGTTAATAGGAATCCTTCACACAAGATATCCCATTCAATCATGCCATGGCCAAGATCAATCTTAGTATACCAATTCATGGGTATGATATCCAAGGCATGATAGAATAAATGAACCCACTCAGGCTGTAGATCTTCCCCGTAGACCTTGGTCCATTTTTGTGAGGTGTGCACGTGGATCATCCCATCCATCATGTTTGTCTTTTAGCCGCATATGAGGCATCCCAAACTACATGCACAACATTCTTCTGCAGTCACGGCAGTCCTCAAAATTCTGCTAGTGCGTACCCCACCATCTTGCGGGCGTAGTGCATAGTACCCATTTCAAAGCATTAAAACATTGTTGTTCTGGCACTTCTCTTCCAAATTTTCTTAGGAAATCATCCAGCTCTGTTAACCCGTCATACATAGGCAGATCTCTTACCTTTGTTATCACACAGCATAGTGACCTTATCATCATGTTTCAGTTGAGCGTGGTTGCCTCGTGTAACTGGTTCTACCATCATTCTATTTCCTCATCTGAATCTGAGGTGTAGGAGCTTTCGCGCTCCCACAAAATCTTGCCATCCACTGTTGGATTCACCCAGTCCTGCTCCCGCGCGGTTATCTTGTAGATACAGCCTAGATCGTTGTCACTCTCGCAGTCACGCATTGGCTCTGTGTAGCGTGATCCTTCCGTAGGGTCTAAAGGTACCACTATGCGCAATGACTTTTTCTCAAAAATCATCTTACACATCTTTAGATTTATCACTCCATTCATGTCAGTGTCCCAATCTATTCCTAGTAATGCGGGATAGGGATTGCTGTCATCAGCAATCTCTATCACTTAGAAATCTTCAATTGCACTCGCATGTTTGATATCTACCATTAGTCCCTGCAATCCTCCCATTGGTAGGATCTTCTGTTGGTTCACCATTTGCAATTGAATAAGAGACCATTGGAATGCGGGCCTACCCATCTGCTCCCATGTTTGCTTTGGTAGGACGTTTGCGTCCAATCCTAGATCCAAAATCACTTGATCTATTTCATATTCCCCGATCTGAGTGGTCAATCTCATCTCCCTCCCTGTTCACGTTGTGTGCTTCCTGAGCTTCCGAACTACGTGCGGTTCTCCTGATCCAGCACATCTAGTGATGAGTTCTTGTAGCCCTTTCATAGCCTTGCTATCACGCAACAACTTCATGCATGTCTCCAGAAAGGTAGTGAGCATTGATGGGTCCATCTCTGGTTCCATTTTGTCTTTAATACCTGAAGTGGAGGCCTTTGTGAAGCTCTTCTTAGCTTCCATGAATGTCTCCTTAGCTCTCTCCAAATCAAATTCTGGTTCCTTCATTGGAGCCTTGCAAACCCAGGCACTCTCTTCGAGCTTCTTGCCTTTGTCATCTCCTCTCGTGATACCACTTCGGAGCACGATATTTACATTCAGGTCTTCCTCACATGGCTTAGACCTCATCATTTACAGGTTCTGAGTTGGAGGAGGTTGGAGTGTTCCTTTATCACGCAACCTTGTTATCAGCTTGGGACAATCCTCTGTCTCATGATCAAACTGGGTACAATATAAACATGATGCTCTCGTTGGGTTTATACAATCACAGGCATAATTCCCTGGCCCTCTGAAATTGTAACAAATCAGCTGGCCAGGACCTCTTCCTTGTCCCATTCCACCTCGACCTCGTTCGCGGCCCTGAAATCCAATGTCCACCATCCTTGCTTTTTGATCGAGGGCTCACATTTCAGTATAAACTTTGTAGGTTGGAGTCTGATCCATCATCATTTTATAACTTTTACAGGTACGCTCATCATGGCCTACTGACCTGCAGAAATTATAGAACAACTGTTGGGATGTCTGCATATACTTCTATAATAGATGGCAATTATCTATAGCATGCTTCCCCCCTATCTGACAAATTGAACACCATAATGCAAGTGCTGCGCTTGGTCCTGCTTGTTCCTCTGGTCTCAATGGCATTGGTCCTCCTCCTACCAGGTAGTTCACGAAGACTGGACAATGGTCCTTGTCATGTTCATGGCCCGTACACTTTATGCACCATACCTCCTTGTGCTTTTGGGCGAGCTGTCGTATCTTGTTTCAAACTTTGCATCTCAAGACACAAGTTTTTCAATTACATGTGGATCTATCGGACTCCCAAGTTAGGATCTTGTATTGGGGTCTTGTGCAGTCTCAATGCGATCTCCAAGGCCTCGACCTGAGTGGACAGCTTCTACTATGACAACGCGGTTCTTAGATGCGACATTAGCGACACTACAAACCATGCATGGTGTTGCCCATCTGTCAAGGTCATGTTGGCCTCATGAATCATACCCTTCAGTCTCTAATCTAGCTCCTAGGGGGTCTCGCCTAGAAGCATTGTGATTTCCTTAAATCTGATAATCGATTGCATGGAAAATTTTAGGGGTGAATTTTCACCCTATGGCAAAATTAAGGGGTTTTAAATTTTTAGTGGGCGAATATTTTGTACCATAGTACATTTTTACAAATCGCCTCAAATTTATTTTATAAAAAAAATTAGATATGGAGGTTAGCCCACCTTATTTTAAGGGAGAGGGTAAAAAAGGTAAATTTAGCACTTGAAATTAGGAGTACAACCTTCCATTTGCCCTAATTTTCAAGAATAGGTTTTATTTAAGTGAATCCCATGGGCCAAATACCATATTTATAAAAGAGGTATGGTAAATTAATAAAAATATAAATAAATGAGAGGTATGGTACATAAATAAAACGTTTTTTATATTTAGTCCATAACCCTCTTTCTATTTATGAAGGCTCAAAAAGGAGGTTTTATTTAAGTGAATCATATGGGCCAAATACCATATTTGTAAAAGAGGTATGGTAAATTAATAAAAATATAACTAAATGAGAGGTATGATAAATAAATAAAACATTTTTTATATTTACTCCATAAGTCACCTTATATTTAAGAACACTCAAAAAATGTGTTATATTTAGGTGAAACCTATGGGCAAAATACTATGGGCCAAATACCATGGGCTAGATTATTATTAATGCCATGCAAAAAGACATTATTAAACCTAATATTAGTATTAAAAAAATAAAAATGGCACATGGTATTGACCCATAGTATTCACGTGGAATGTAGCATATTTAAAGGGGGGAATCCAGCATAGATCCATCTTTACTCCGGATCTACTAAGGTACGATATGGATCAAATATTGTGATATGCAAACTAGCATAGAGTGAAAAAGTATTTGATCCCTCTCAAGGTTTCGTGGATCAAGAGTAAAAATGGATGTTAACAATTTTAACTTGGTTAAAATAAAAAATAAAATAAAAATCAATTATTAATTTTATTATTTTTTATAAATTACTAATAGTAATTTTTAAGCTCCAGGTTTATGATAACCCATGGTATTGACCCATGGTAATACCATGGTATTCATGTGAGCATAGACTATTTAAAGGGGAAATTCTATCATCATAAATCCATCTTAATTCTGGGTCTACCAAGTGCTCAGAGGGATAAATAGATTTCATCCCTCTAAGAGTGGTAGATGTGGAGTTAAGATGGATATAGGTTGGTTTTTATGATAATGAAGATATTAAATAGACTTAGGAATTTATATTGTAAAAGCATCTTAAGGTGAATGGTTAAAGCTACATTTAGTCACTTCACAAAATTTAGTAAAAAATACCAATATCTCCATTAATATTAGTTTTTTTGATTTAACAAAAAAAATTCAAAACAGTGAAACCTTATCACTCTTTCTGCATCACCTTCGCACAAGATTTCCCACCATTTTTCAAACATTCTCAATATGATATCTTCATGAAAAAGTTTTGGTATTGATGTTGGATTAGTTGTTTTAAAAATAAGCTGGTTTGTACAACCTTTCATCTTCTGTGCTATTCTTAGTTTGTCCTAATGATCTGTAGGGGTTGGAGCCACTGCACCAAGGTGAAGATTGTTCACCAAAAAGGAAATTAATCTACGTGTTACAATGTTGTTAAAATATGGGAGACGTATGAGGGTAGTGAATTATGCTAATAAGCAATTTAGATTGGGAGAGACGTAATTAATTTTTATTATTTAATTGAAGATTTCCAATTAAAATAATAATAAATCTACATTTATATATTCATATATTGATTCGAAGGCTTCTCACAATGGTCACTTGTTTCAATTAGATCCCCTTCAAGCCTTTGGGATACCTAATACTTTCTTATATAATATAGTTGGTGCTTGCTACCTGTTAGCATGTTGGGTAGACAAATTTGATGTGTTTTTTTATCTCGAAGTTGGAGTCTATGGAATAAGAAAGAAATTTGATAACTTGAAAAAAATGGTAGCTTGAAAAAAGTTGTAGAGAAAAGATTAATGTCTCCTACCTTGATAGAACTTGTGGTCAATATCAACACCTACAAGAACTTTGTTGTAGAATATTATCAAAACTAATAGAAGGACATGAAAGAGTGTATTGTAAGAACCTTGACAAACACAACCACTAAAACTTGGAACATTGTTTGTAGGAAGAAAAAATTGTGTTTCTTTTTTCCAAACATGTATGTTAGTATATTATAGTTTAATGAATATGTTTTCTTATTCTCATATATGGTTTCATACTTTAACAAAACATTCGCCAATACTTCACAATGTTTTATTATTCGGTAAAAGATTTGCCAAGATCTTACAAGATTTTATAATTCAGTGAAAGATTCTCCATCACTGTACAGGATAATATAATTTGGTGAGAGATTCGCCAACAAAATTATATATACATATTATATTATTGATAAAATTGCCTCCCATTTTTCCTTTGTATCATGGGGATTAGCCCATTTATTATACATATAAATTAAGGGTGGTTCTTAAAATTTTCCCTAATCAACTGTGTCTCTAATTTTGGCCTACTAAATTCCCTGTTTAGCGAAGCTTGTATATTCGTGATCCCTACGTTTGGATTGTCATTGGAATGCTTAATTTACCACGTTAGTGTGCGATCCTACAAGGCACTGACCAGCGTTGCTTTCTTTATATTGTCATCCATGATTCCCTGTGCTTCCCATATAGCCTTTACCATGAACCAAAATTGGTCTGGATCTTCATTCCCTACTCCCTTGAACACCAACAATTTTATTGCTCTTGCCATATTGAACTGTTGTGGTGGCGGAGGTGGTGTGGGCGAAGATGCGGGTGAAGATGGTGAGATTAGCGATGGTGTAGGTTGAAGTGGTATGCACGGAATTCGTTGCCTTATCAAACTGATTACACTTCTTGGTGAAACCTTTGCGAGCACTTCCTCACTTTCTCACGGAGGTGGAATCAAAGGGCTAGTTTCCATCTTCACGCTACCTTCGTTTCTGTAGATCCTCCCACCTCGCGTAGCCCTAAAAATCAATTTATTTTCATAACCCACTTTTCACAGAGTAGCATCTTAATCCAAGTGTTCAAAGATTTTATGTACTTACCTCGTGGTCCTTTGCGGAAGCATCATTCCGCCTTGCTATAGCTGACTAAAGTATCTACCACGAACTCGGTAATAAACCCTCCTATAATTCGATTGAGCTAAAGGTCCATAGCATGCATGATCTTATCTTCTGATGCTTCCTACACAATAGGTTTGTTGAGCCTACACCTTCGTTGACTATCTGCTAGCTTCGCGATCCACTCGTACAACTCAGATGGGAAGGATGCAAAGAAAATTTCGTGGATTTCCGTATATAAGTAGCGCTCTAACCACTATTCCTTCAATACTCGTGGATTCCTATTTTTCAGTGCCACGAACTCGTGAATCTTCTTTTCTAGCCACCCTTCAATTCCTTTGTTTGTCAAATTCCAGTGAGATGCCATCAAACATCTCTTATGCAGATCCCTGTCCTGGCAACGGAACCATTTTTTGGCTTACTGGGGCCTGACCCAGGTTTAGAGTTGATTTAGCCAAACAAATCCTAGTACTACTCGCCCTTTTGGCAATAGTTCATGGAGCCTAGACTGAGGTCTCACCCGAAGTAGTATGGGAGTGTGCTAGTACCTAGTTTCTGCACCATGGAGATGTTTGATTAGTCTAAGTGCAACCCTATGTGCAAGTCGCTTCGTGAGCTTTCCTGTACCTCGCAGCCTGAGATAATGCCATTGCGCAACTCTACTTAAGGGTTGAACGCTATGTTTCTACGTTATTACCCAAGACCTTACTGATATTCCAATGTTAGTTGATTATCTTAGCCTAATTGCATGCTTTAAGTTATACTTAATAATATAAACCATTCATACAGGTGCGTGCAGTAAATAAACAATATATTTGCAAATTATATCAAACATGCATTAACCAAAGAACATATACATAGTCTTATGAACAAAATTCTCTTTATTAATCCCTTCCTTGGTTACAGACTCAACTCCACCCTACGCACTTAGCTGCAAAGGTCTGCGCACTCAGCTGTGGACTACTAGGCCTCTGCGCACTCAGCTGTAGAGCCTTCTCCTACTCTACGACCCAAAGACACACCTTACACTTAGTCACTTAGACTCTTGCTTCTCTACTCTCTCTTACTTCACTATATTTTACACTTATAGCCTCGCTTTATTTATACAATCCCATGGTCTGTGGACCATGGGTAGGCCGACATTACATTAGAAAACTAGGGCGGACAACCCTGTGACTCTAACATACTTTCGCATCTACAAGTTGTGAAGCTTTACAACAAAATTTAGTCAAAACTTGGGCTTTGAGCCTCAAAACATGCCTTGGGGTGATTCCATGCCCAACGACTTCCCCTCATCAAATAGATCCACCCCCGCAGAGTGATGTGGGAGAGCGCGCACACACGATTATTCAACTAGTACATGCTACCACCATCACTACTCTTAATTTCTGCATAGATTTGGTTTGGAAGCCCATGGGCTATCATATGCATTTGTTACCTCAACCTCTATCTCTGTGTTCTGCTGATCCTATAGATTGCACTACCTTGTGTTGTTCCATTCTGGACTCTACACTTGTTGTGAACAAGGATCGAGTTATTGACAGAGTTGATGTTGCACAACCAACATACACTGTCATTTATGATGAGTATGATTAGGAATTTGAACATCAACCCACGGTGAAGGATGACATCCTTCTGTCTATGCCTCCCTCACCTTTTCCTGATACCTTTGGTGATTTTGATATCTCTGATTTCCTTATGTAAATTCATCCTCGGATGTATCTACTTCCAATCATTTGTAGAACATGCCCGATGTCAGTACATCATTCGACAACAAAGAGGACAAATTCTACACTGAAAATCCACATGATTTTTCATCTACCTTTTCCAGAAATGCAGAGGGTGAACATTATTGCTTCCCATCTACCCCCATGTATGATTTATTAGATCATGAGGATTCTGATGAAATCATTGATTCTTTTATCGTAGTTGTCGTGATTTATTTACTCCCATATTCGATCACGATGTTGATTCTATCGTTGTTGATTTTTCAAAGCCACCTATTTATTATGATCTATCGGTCGATGAAGTCCAAACCACATAGGATGTCGAGGCACTTCAGCCCTAGCTGATGGTAATGTTAGGCCCTCACTGTCCTAAGATTAGTTTCACTTCTGATTAGGAAATTGTTGAAACATCTAAGGCTCCTCATCACTCATCTATATGCACTGAAGATCAATCCAACACACAGATTTTGCTTTCTCCACTCGAATCACATGATCCCATCGCTCATGCATTGGAGTAATCTTACAGAGAAAGCACACTTGAGAGATGTAAGTTGTCTCTTTTTCTCATGTTTTCTTGCCTATCACAATCAAGAGCATGCATATTCTTAACATTTGCATGCAGTGTATCAAAACACCATGGTAAGTGCACAGAGTGCATGTCATGTGCTTTCACTTTTTTCTTTTCTATGGATGCATTTAAACTTGGAGTGTGTTTGTATTCATTCTTATATCTTTCATGTTCTTTTTTTGCTTGACTATGATTTTTTGTGAACCATGCCTTCACCAACATGGGTCAAATGCACCAATGGCTACATTGGAAATATGAATTCATGTGAGAAGACCCATGTACTGTTAGCGTAGGAGTAGGAGTAATGTTTGCTTTATGGTTTTTTTGCTTGCATGCATGTTTTCTTTCTTGCTTTGTTTTTTTGTTTTCTTTCCTACTTGCTTTACTTGATCGTTTTTCACATTTTCTTCTTCTCTTCGCATTATTGTTTTTTTTGCTTGTTTATGCCCATAGGTTAGTTTCACATGAAACCATGTGTGACTCTAAAGACAAGTAGGGTAAAGTAAATAAGGACCTGTACAAATATCAACACTTGGTTATCTATTGTCCTGTCTCTTTGTTCAGAACTTATTGTCTTCAATCAATGATACACCAATGGAAAATACATTTTGTTCAATGTGAGTCCTCATGAAAATACCACACTTGCACTATACCTAGTACCACCTACTCTAGTCAGTTGTTTTGGGTTAACCCTTGTTTGCTCAGTCAAGTGGAGTAAGGTGAGGGGGAAAACCTTAACAAGTATGTTAGAGGTATACATAACTTACTTCTCTAAATGAACAACCTCTTCTTCTCTCAATAAGTCGGGATCCCTCTTCCACCTCTGTAAGAAATAAGTTCCAATGCACAGTTCTTGAAAATTATGAAAAAATGAAAAAATGAAAAAAATGAAATAAAGAAAAAGAAGAGAAAGGATTCCTGTGCAGAGAGGTGATGCAAGTAACTCCACCAGGTTACTAACTAGGCTCACTGGTAGTAGAGCGATGCTTGTGTTCCTGTGTGACTTCGTTGGGGTACTATCTAGACCCGTTGGTAGTGGAGTAACACTAGAGATGAAACTTAAACTCTAACAAAAATATTACTTGTGCACCAATATACCCCTCATCCATAATCGAAACAATCAGGTTGACTTAGCTTGGAATGTCTGTTAACCGATCAAGAGGATGGTAGGTACTACATATTTCACCCAATCTAGTGTGGAAACCATGGTGATCTAAGAATCAAAAAATACTTCCAGAGGAGTTAGTATATCTTTTCATGAAACACGATCCATTCAGAGAGCTAGAGTTCTAACAGTGTGACAGCAAGTGTTGTAGAGGCTACAAATACCTTCCAAAATTTTTCATTAGTTCATTGTGGAGTCTCCCTACCAACCATCCTTAGCAGCATGTCTTCCACTAAGAAGTACTTATAGTTGAGTTTTCGTTGCTTATCATCTTGTGTTTGCTAGATTGTTTACCTTTCACTCACAAGTTGACATCCTGGGACTTGGTCATTAACTAGATGTTGTGCTCACTTGCAAAATTCATAGAACTAGAGGGAAACCAACCTTGCTCTCCAAAATTGTATAGAGCATCAAGGAAACCTCCTGCTATGCAAGAATGCACAGAGAAGGAAGGCAACCTTCCCTTTAAAAATTGCACAGAGTAGCCCATCACTCAGCGTGCTCTCAAAATTTTCATGGATCTAGCTGACAACCATGGATTTAGTCCAGAAATTGTGTAGAGCCTGAGGGGCAGCTAGAGCCACTTAGCCCAAAAACTGCGTAGAAGTCACCCCAGGGCTTGTAGTTTGTTGCATGTGCTCCCAAGTTGATCGGTTCCCTCTAGTGTTGAGAAATCTTTCTTTGCATGCATGGCCTGCCTTTTCCCGAAAAAGTAAAAAAGCAAAAAGAAAAAACCATCCCTAGACTTTAGGGATTCATTTTTACCATCTGGGAGTTACATGCAAAAGTCATTTTAGAAACCTCCTACCAATTGTCGCTTTTTCCTATATTTGTGGCATGCACATCATAAGCCTCGATCTTATTAAAACTATTTATGTGACACTTCAGAGCTCATTCTTCACTTTGATATTGGAGATTTGGCATCCCCATTGTATCTAGGAGCATTCAACACTCTTACCTCATCATTTTCCAGGTAAGTTTGCTTTTCGTTTATTTTGCTGCTTTTTTTTTCACTTTTTGTATTTCGGTTTGTGTGATTATTGTTTTATCGGTTTTGTTGAATGTTTACTGTCATTTTAATGCATGTTCATTTGTAGAAGAATTTCTTCAATTTTTTCATTTCATCTCACTACTGTCACATGCATGACACTGTTTTTGCACTAACAGTCGTCGTTGGGACGACTCGCTTTACACACTTAGTTGTTTTCATGATTACTGAATCATGTGCTCATTGTTTGCATGCATGGTCATTCACTCATGTCTACACTCAACTTCACAGATGTATTTAGTCTTTACATGTTTTCAGTTGCCTGTCGGCAAGTCTGGGTTGCCATGGCCTTGACCTTGCCTTACCCAACTTGCACTGCGGATTTATAGGAGGGAAAGCCTTGCCTTCCTCCCAGGAATTGTGTAGACATTTCCTCACACTGGCCTCCCAAGCTTTCTCTGTGAAATTATGAGAGGAAGTGCCTCGTTGGCCCCTAGAATTGCGCAAATGTAGTTTGACCGGGTTGTAGTCATGTTCACTTAAACTGCCCATTGTAGGGTTTTATTCCCTAGCAGGCCAAGTTTGACTATGATCTATGTAGGTTTAACAGTCATTCAACTCACTAATAGCCCAGACTGTGTTTTTCATAGTTATAGTAGTCAATCTTCTAGCCTCCCAGTGAAAATTATGCAAATCTTCCCGTGAGTCACCTAGGTGTGTTTCATGTCAGTCCTCAAGTTACTTTTGGTTTTCATTGACATTTTTCTTTCAGTGAGTGTTGCTCTATCTCCCAGTATCACAAGCATTCATCTATCTCTCAGTAGTACATGTAGTATGGCTTCCAAGAGAGAAGGGTCAAAGGACACCATTGAGAGCAGAATTTGAGATGTGGTCAAGCAAGTGTCTATGAGCTTGCCCATCTATGAAGAAACTAAGTTGCTCATAGACAAGGAGATCAAGATGAAATGTCAGGACATCAGTGACATCTTCTCAAGCACCTTTGAGGAGAATTTGGAGGACCGTTGAGTATATGTCAACATACATAAGTCTGGCTTATCAAATTTGAATGTAGGTATTCCACATTTCCATGTACACATATGATCCACTCAATTGTCTCCCATACTGATCCAGAGACAATAGTGTTGAGTAGTGCCAGTGGAACAAAACTTTCTACCTTCAGGGTAAAGGAATATCAGGCGATGTATCAGTTTCCGCAGCTAGTGGTCGCAATGGATACACCCTTCACCAGGCCCGACATCAGTGCGAACTCAAGAGACATCTTGAACAGCTGGGTGAAAGAGTTGTCTAAGTTGAGGAAAAATCCAACTAGGTTTACAAGACAAGGATACTATGGAAATCTTATCAAACCTTGGTCATCTTCGCATGCTGCTTATATGACCAAGAGAGTACAAAGATCTTTCCACAAAGTTGGGTGATTGTGTTGGACCAGCTGGCGCACGAAGGAAGACCTTTCAACTGATCTGATATGTTGGATCTATGACTAAAGGAACAAGTAGGAAGAGCCTGACATCTGGCCAAGGGTCAACACACAAACATTTTAATGTCCGTTTACATACTTGATGCAATATGTGCCTATCAGCAGTTGCCAACCATGGGTTGGGCATGGACACCTTCAGAAACCTCTATGCACACTTATTGTAGATTGCTCTCCAAATGGAGCTTCCATGGAGTTCTAACACAACTATCAGACCACTTTGTCACCCCGGTGTACATAATGATCTTTAATTAGGATCCACCTTGCATGTTGCAGGCAACAATGGAGGCATTCGTTGTCATAGAAGACTGGTATGCCTCACCCCTTGGAACCTTCATCCAGATGTACAACATGGAGAAGGCTCTGCATGTTTTGCTGAAATTTTCGATGGATAAGTTGGTCATGAAAGAAGTTTCATATCACATCTCGACAGGATTGTTAGTGAGACTACACTAGAAGAAGAAGGCACCATGGCCTACTCTTCATTTGCACATTGGGTTGTATGAGAGCCAAAATCTCAAGCATGCTAAGGCCAAGATGGAGGAATTCAAGAGATTCACCTTCGGCACATGAAGTTTTAATCCATATGACCTACATTAGTGAAGGACCAATGTGGGAGAGTGTATCATCCTTGGATCCACGAGGCCTATCATTGGCCTGAGGAAGACCCATGGAGATACTGCTAAAACTTCTCAAGGCTCAATGAATGAGTCAAAATGGATGTAGAATGGTTAGAAATACAGAAGGCAAAAGCATCTTAGAGAGAAGCATCATCAACAGCAGCAGAGGGTAGCAGGCCTGTGCTTGACAAAGTCAAGGGGAAGGTTGCTGACAACATATAGGTGGACCAAAGTTGCAAGGTCAAACCAGATACACTTGTGTTAAGAGTAGCTTTGGAGATTGAGGTGAAGAGGTGATAACATGATAGAAGGATCATGCAAAGGCAGAGGGAGAAGTAGAAGCTGGAGGAAGCAGAAAAGGAGTTGCATGAGTTGAAGTAGCAATGTAGTGAAGAACAAGAGTTGTGCATAATAGAGAAGGAAGTGCAACAGGAATATGAAAAACGAGAGGTGCAACATGCACATATTGATGAAACTTTAGCCATATAGGTTAGTGATTCATCCGAACAACTGGCACATAGTAGAAAAGATGAGCAGTTGCAGGAGCAGGACTGCACTCAAGGGATTGAATAGATTGACACAGATGTGGTTCGGGTAGAGCTAGATGAAAACATTGACCTCATGCCTCAGAACCAAGAGGTCACGCCACCAGCTTCATTAGATCTGGGAGAAGAGAATGTCCCAAGTGATCAAGGAGACACTACAATCCTTGAGGACAATTCAAAATTCGATGTGCACAACATATCTTTTGATGAGTCACAACACGGAGCTGTGCAGTCATGTAGAGTGGCCACTCGAGATGTCCATGTATCTCCTGTGCAGCTTGAAGAAAAAGTGATCATGTTCGATGTGTGCAGACATACAACTACATTGGTCAATGCTACCAAGGCATATGTCGAAGCCAACAATTTAAGTGTTTGATCCGTGATAGCTGAGAACCAGTGCATGGATAAGGCATTATAGGCAGCCAAGAAGATAGAAGAGAAAATTACAGAATCTACTAGAGCAGAGTTAAGCGATATTTGATGAAGTATGGTCTCTCGAGATAGTCATGTAGATGTTGTACTTCATGTTCATCATTGTGCACAAGTTAGTTGTCCATCTTAATGATTGGCAACAATGTTGTTCTAGGAGAGCACGCATATTGTCAGACGTACACACGACTGTCGTTCACATGCAGATATGGAAAATGAGGTACAAGGGAGCCCCATCGCACTTGCCAAAGATGATGAAGTCAAAGGCAGCGGAGTTGAAGGCTTACATCTGGATTCATATCCAGAACTATGAGGAACTATCGCAGCTCATCACCAGCTTACAAGCTTCACATGCATGAGTGTTCACGAGCATGGATGTCATTTTTTGCACGCACATGATCCCATTCATTGGCACACTCACTGAGGCGAAGGTAAAGAACCAATTCTGACTGGAGCTGGACATGTACTTAGATTATTTGATGAACATAGCCACCAATGCAAACTTGGAGATGAGCACAAACATTATGCACCAGTATGTCGTTGGTCTGGCTGGACTCAAGAACATGATGCACATGTTATCTGACGATTTAGACAGAGATGTCAAATCAGTGTACCCTGATGAAATGGAGGCAAGGTTTTTCTTTCAGAAGGATGTCACCATAGAGTACGCAAACACCATAATAGACTGTCAATCTTGGCATCAGTTCGCTACCATCAACCATCAAGAGGATGTCGAAGAGCTAGTCTTACCACAACTGTTTGAGTCTTAGTGATGTCTTGTATGGCTTACTGAAGACCATTTTTATCTCACATGGGTACATGTGTAGATTCTATTGTAAACATGTTGTAAAAGTGAAAGACCAAGTGTCAATAGTAGAATGTAACAGTCACGTGTAAGTTGAAGAGTCATGAGGGAAGTTGAAGAGTGACAAAGGGGAATGTCAAGGGTCACCCCACCCTTTGCTATTTATAGAACCTCATAACTCATTGTACAACCTTTTGGGAGCCAAGCTTCCTATAGGTATAACTTAGAGAAATCTTGGAGTGTATTGTAACAAGCCTTGGCTTCTCCACAGTGCAGAGCTAGTACATCTTTTTGGAGGAGGAGGCAATAGTGACTGTAATGTTCCACTATTGAAGCTAGTGGTTGTCATGGTTGTATGTATCATTGGATCTTTCACTCTTTTAATATAATAGGGCCAACATGTTTCATGCATATATTTTTATTGTAGTTCAAATATCCTAGTTACTCTAATGATATATGTAGCTATAATTTATAGATGCATGTATGGACTATTCTATATATGTTTTTATGAATATTATCAAAGCATGTTGTTGGTATAATACATCAATTTGTATCATTGGCTATCCTGCTTTCCATATTGTGATGTATTTCAGCTCATGTGTTCCCTTTCAAGCTGCATGCTATCATATGTTTCTAAGGGGCGCACTCATCCCCCCTTCTATGTTTTAGAGCCTTTCATGCACCTTCCTTGAATTGTTGTAAGGTCACACCCTTGCTTCTGTAGTTTTTAACCCTATACAGAAACTACTTGCATAAAAATTATAAAACACAAAAAATAAACAATGCGAGAGCATAACACATAAAACACATATACACAAAGACTTTCCACTGGATCCCAAAATCGGGACTACGAGCTTGATTTTTCATTATGTTCCTTTCAATGTTACAATACATATTTATACATGCCAAAGCATCCAATACCATGGACTAAAAACCATCGCATCCAAAACCATGGACGGAAAACCATCGCGTGCAAAACCATGTGCAAAAAACATGCACAAAAGTATAGATAGGTCTGCCCAACTTAATATAGGGTCCAAAACCAAATTTTCTGGGGCACTGCCCCTAACCCCATAGAGTGGGGTTACTTGCACCCCTCAAACCCCTTGTGAATCCCCCCACTACGCAATCAGCCCAACAAAGGGGGGGCTCCTCCCCCCTTCTAACCCCCCAGTTAACTACATGGGCTAGATGTGGAAATAATATAACACAACCCAACATTCTCCCACTTGTTGTTTTCTTTCCACAGGGGGTAGAAGAGAGCTTAGTCATTTATCCAACCCTACAATGCCCATTGTTTCTCTACACCAAGAGAACTTCTTAGAGCTCACAGATTTTGTCAATGCATCTGTAGTATTCTTCAAAGTGTCCACCTTTACCAGCAACACCTTTTTGTCTTCTATAATATCCATCACAAAGTGATACTGAACATCAATGTTCTTTGTCTTTGAATGATATGTAGGGTTCTTTTCCAAGAAAATTGCACTCTGGCTATCACAGCCTATCCTTATAGCTCCTTGTACTAACCCCATACTTGAACACAATCTTTAGAACTAAACTGCTTCCTTGCTTGCATGAGTGGCTTCCATGTATTCTGCCTCTGTAGTTGATAGCGCTACTACAGATTGTTTCTTACTCATCCAACTCACTACACCTCGAAATAGGTTAAACACATACCCACTTGTAGATCTTCTCTGATCTAGATCTCTAGCCCAGTCTACATCAAAAGAGCCACGAATATCCAACACTTTGTCCAATACTAGTCTTCCTTGGTAGCACAAACCATAATCACTAGTGCCATGCAAATGCCTGAAAACCCGCTTCACTGTTGTCCAATGCTCCTTCCCTGGTTTTGACATAAACCTGCTCAATACTCCTAATGCATGTGAAATGTCTGGTCTAGTACAAACCATCGCATACATTAGGCTACTAGCTGTACTTGCATATGGAACATGGGACATGTCCTCTTCCTCTTCTTGTGTCTTGGGACACTGTTTAGCAGATAACTTTACACCTACAGGAATAGGAACCTTCACCGGTTTACTATAGACTTGCATATTAAACCTCTGTAATATTGTCTTGACATACTTCCTCTGGTTTAACCAGAGCTTCCTCTCTGTCCAAACTCTTTTAATTTCCATTCCCAAAATAAAGTTTGCAGCACCAAGATCATCGATGTTGAATTTAGAGGACAAATGGGTCTTCAAATCCTGGATAATTTCTTTGTCATTTACAACCAGAAACATATCATCCACATACAAGACTAGATAAATAACACAGTCACCAATTAATTTAAAATACACAGAGTGATCTGCTTTGCTTCTAGTGAAGCCAAGTCCCTGTATAAATGTATCAAATTTCTGATACCACACCCTTGGTGACTATTTTAACCCATAAAGAGACTTCTTTAACTTGCATACCAGTTCTTTCTTACCCTTCATCGCAAAGCCTTTAGGTTGCTTCATGTAGGTCTCCTCTTCTAGATCCCCATGAATAAATGTTGTCTTCACATCCATTTGTTCTACCTCAAAATCAAAAGAAGCAACAACAGATAAAAGTAATCAAATAGAAGTTACTTTGGTAACAAGAGAAAAAATATCACCAAAAACAATTCCCGACACCTGGGAATAACCTTTTGCTACCAACCGAGCTTTGTATTTCTCCAACTTTCCTTCTGCATTTGTCTTCTTCTTGAACACACATTTTCCACCAATGGGTTTCCTTCCAGCCGGAAACTCCACCAGATCCCAAGCCTCATTTTTTTGCAAAGATACCATTTCATCAACCATGGCATCTTTCAAGAGTTTTCCATCCTCTAAATCTACTACTTCCTTCATAGTTCTGGGATCACCATCAGTAATAAATAAAGAAAATTTTGAACAGAAAGTAGATAGACTATACCTTCTTGGCTGCCTTCTTTCTCGAACTGATCTTCTCACACCCGGAGTTTGTGGCTCTTCATATTTTGATTCTTCCTCTATTGTAGAGTCGGATTCTTTCTCCTTTAGCTCAAACTCTAGCTTCTCAGGTTCCTTTGGTTGGACTTCATGTTTAATAACATCTTTTACCTCTCTGAACACCACATCTTGGTTGTACACAACCTTCCTTGTTACTGGGTTCCAAAGCTTATAACCCTTTAAACCATCCTTATACCCAATAAAGATGCACTTTTTCAGATTTACTATCCAACTTGATTCATTTCTCCTTTGGAACATCTACATATTCATCGCATCCAAATGCCCTGAGATGTGAAAGAGAGGGTTTCTTACCAATCCATACCTCTTGTGAAGTCTTGTCCTCCAATGTTGATGAAGGTGATCTGTTGACCAAGTAACATGTTGTCTCCACTGCCTCTGCCCAAAATTCTTGTCCTAACCCGACACCACTTAGCATGCCTCTTTCCCTTTCCATCAATGTTTTGTTCATTCTTTCTGCAACCCCATTTTGCTCAGGTGTATGGAGTAGTCTTCTGTCATGCTATACCACACTTCTTACAGAATTCTTCAAATTCCTTACTACAAAACTTTCCACCGTTATCTATCCTCAACACCTTTATCTTCTTCTCTGTCAGGTTTTCCACCAGAGCCTTAAATTCTTTAAACCTGTCAAAGACTTCAGATTTATTCTTAAGGAAATATATCCATGTATTCCTTAAGAAGTCATCTATAAAGGATACATAGTACACAGACTTACTTAGTGATGGAACCTTCACAGGTCCAAACACATCACTGTGCAGAAGCTCTAATATATGTTTCGCCCTCTTACCACTAGAGGGGAAACTCACCCGATTCTACTTCCCATATATAATATTTTCACAAAATTCAAAATCCAAAGAGCTATTACTCATACCTTCTACCATACCTTTACCATGAAGTATTTGAAGGCCCTTCTTTCCAATATGTCCAAGCCTTTGATGCCACAACATGGTCTTCTCTCTAGAGACCACTAGATTTTCTACTCGGCTTTCAAGAAGCACAGAATTGTTGCATCCATCAACAACAGTACTACCTTGTAGCTTGTATAGAGTTCCAAATCGAACTCCCCACGTCAATACCAATGCCCCCCGAACCATCTTGCAGGTATCCTTCTCGAACACTGTTTTTACACCTGCATCATCCAGCTTGCTTACAGAAATAATATTTATGGCTAATGCAGGAATATGCAGAACACTCGGAAGTGTTCTAACCCTTCCACCTTGCAACTTCAACTTTACTTTTCCGTGACCAATGATTCTAGCCTTCTTTTCATCCCCCAAGAACACATCACCATCATCATATTTCTCATACTCGCAGAACCACTCTCTATGGGGAGTGAAGTGAAAGATGCACCTGAGTCAATAAACCATGCCTCGTGATCTACATGTGTACCTGAAGAAGCCAAATACACATCCCCACCTTCATCTGAGGTGGTTTTTGCCTCTGCAGAAGGAGCATCATCAGATCCCTTTCCTTTATTAGTAGCTTTAGATTTACAATCCCTTTTGTAGTGCCCTTCCTTTCTGCATTTCCAGCACACCACCTTTACAGGTTTTCCTAGAGATTTAGATCTCCCTCTATATTTAGATCTCCCACTCGCCTTATTTTTGTTTTTGTTCTGGGACCATCCTCGTACAGACAAGGCATTACCATTCTAGCTCTCCATATTTTTTTGTCTTATCTCCTCCATCAACAAGGATGAGACTATTTCATCAAACTACAAGGCAGTTGTATTGCTACCTATTATAATAACCAGAATATCCCACGAATTTGGTAGAGAACACAGCAAACTGATACACTTATCTTCATCTAAAATTTTAATATCAATAGACAATAACTTACTTACCACAGTATTAAATGCGTTCAAATGCTCTATCACCGAGTCTCCATCTTTCATCCTCAAGTTATACAACTTTTTCCATAGGAATAGTTTATTCACCAGGGACTTAGATTGGTACAAAGTTCCTAACTTGTCCCACAAAGCCTTAGCCGTAGCTTCACCTGATACATTCTGCTATATTGAATCTGAGACACCCAATTGTATTGTGCTCTTTCCCTTCCAATCTAACTTCTTTCATTCTTCATCAGACACTCCCGTTGGTTTAGTACCCAGATCTACCGTGATCCACTAATATTTATCCACCAACAGATCATCCATCTTCAGTTTCCACAACTCAAAAGTCTGACAATTTAATTTCTCGATCTCTATCTTTCCACTGCTCGCCATATTCTTTCACCACCAAAATCGATCTCACAGATCTCCCACTAAACAGGGTCTACCACAGGCTCGAGTGAAACCCCTCAGCAACAAAGGCATCCCCTTGAAGCCAAAATATCTTTGATACCAAATGTAGGTTTTAACCCTGTACAGAAATTACCTGCATACGAATTCTAAAACATAGAAAATAAACAATGCGAGTGCAGAACAAATAAAACACATATACACAGAGCTTTTCCCCTGGATCCCAAAACTAGGACTACTGGCTTGATTTTTCATTATGTTCCTTTCAATGCTACAATACATATTTATACATCCCGAAGCATCCAATACCATGGACTGAAAACCATCGCGTCCAAAACCATGGACCGAAAACCATTGCATCCAAAACCATGGACCAAAAACCATTACATCCAAAACCATGTGCAAAAAACATGTAAAAAACTATAGGTAGGTCTGCCCAACCTAATATAGTGTCCAAACCAAAATTTTCCAAGTGCTGCCCCAGACCCCATAGAGTGGGGTTACCTGCACCCCTCAAACCCCCTGTGACTCCCCTCGTTATGCAATCGGTGCAACAAAGGGAGGGCTCCGCCCCCCTTCTAACCCCCCCAGTTAACTAATTGTTTAAAGGATGTACCACTACCAAGAATATAACAAAACCCAACAACTTCCAACAAGTACATCTTACTTACCTCTGCACGCAACCACAGTCAAGACGATACTGTACTACCCACTGCTCGAACTCCTACTCCAAATGGTTTGAGGTCTAGTTGGGACTTCTACCCGAGGAGATCCCCTGACATGTTAGTGGGTCCAATACTATTAATAGGTCCTAGAAATTCATGTCTATGACGATCAAACTGTGCATGTAAAACTAAACCAGTTTGGCTATATCCTCAATAGTTGCTCCTTGGAAAAATTCAATGAATTTCCTATAGTCTTGGAAAGGAAGGGAACAATATTGTGCCAATATTTTAATTTGGAACTGCAAACACTACTCCTTGAGGAAAATGTCATAGGATTTGGATGGATTCCTACATTGGATGGCTTCCATAGATAACATTGCCATAGTAGAAAGTTGTGTCTCTTTTTCTTAGAGCTGCTCTCTTAGTCTTGTGTTTTCTGCCTATAACTTCTCTCTCACGATTCAATCCCTTAGTATCAAATCATTCAATTCCTTTCCCATCTCATTGAATTTATCCTCCATGAGTCCCATATCTTCTACGCTTTTGGATTTTGCAATTTTCATCCATCTATGTGTTCTACATCTTTCCTTCTCTAACTCAAAGAAGAGTGCCATGGAGAATTTATCAAGTATAATTCTACCTCCCTTAGTAAATTTATAGTAGGATTCCAAAATAGGTTGTGGATCAGGCTGTTGGATCCTTTGGAGGCCTTTTCCATCTTCTTTTGGGGTGTTTTCCCCTTCCTGTAGCACTTCCTCCTGCTCCTATAGCAATCGCTATTTCTCTTGTAACAACCCCTATTTCTCTTGTAGCTTCTTTTTTTTCTCTTGTAGCTCTTCCTTTTCTTCTTGTAATAGGAAAGCTCATGTCTTGAGCCTCTTAAAGGTGACTTCCCATATGTAGCACATGTTGCTTAGTTTTGGCCTTAAGAGAGGTTACTTCTTCAATTTTTCCCTCATTACGTCCCACTTCTTCCTTATTGATTGTTGACTCCTCAATAGTGATAGGGATTTTTGAAGGAGTATGAGGCTTCCCTTGCCTTATCTTGGTGCTATTCCTTGTTTTGAAGTATAAGGCACCTTTCCTTAGCTGCCTTCTTTTTGGCTTGATAGGTGTGCCCAATGTGGCCAAGGTTACAACCACTTCTTGTTTTGTGTTCCCTGGAGAGAGACTTGTTTTCTGACCTTGTTTCTCTCTCTCTTTAGGCTTGGAGGCCTCCTCAGGGTTCTCTTTCTCTGTTCCTTGTTTCTCTCTTCTCTTTCCACAGTTTCTTCCTTTTCTTCCCATGTTTATGCTGCCTTCTATTCTTCATTTTCTCCCTCCCTACCTCCAATGATAGCATCTTAGTGTTTCTTCATGTGTGATGGCTTGGGTTTCAATGAAAATTTCCCTGTCCATGACTACAAAACTAGTCCATAACACATGGTTCCTTAGGTGACTTAAATCATCCATAATAATAATCTTAATGAGGTCATCATGGGAAATATGTTGGTGGTTCACTTCCCACACTTTCTGGATCATTTCAATGATAGATCGTAGGAGGAAATGGGGAACACTGAGTCTTTGTGGAATAGGTAATTTTTCTTTGAATCCTAGCTCATGGAGCAACCTAAAATGATAGGCATATAAAATTCTCAACCTCCCCTCATAAGATATGTATTTGAGGATGTGATAGACCACTTCATCCCATCGGTAATGTAAGATTTATCTTCTCACTCCATTTTTCTTCTATAGGCTTCTCTCTTTGGATGAAGAAGTTATTCCTAGATGTAACACTCACTACCTTATCCTCCTTTCTCCATTATATTCCTAAGGGTAAGGTAGTCACTCTGCTTATGAGTTCAACATTTGAAGAGATGGAAAGTACCTTAATAATAGTAGTGGCACTATCTTCTCCATCGAAAATTATTGAGTTATATCATCATCATACCTCTTCAACTATTTAAGAAGCCCATCCATTGATGTCTTAGAAAAATATCTACAATAGGAGGACATTGATGAATTATTTTTTATTTATGGGTTCTCTTTTGTTAAAACCTCCCCTCATTTCTTCTACTACTCCTTCTCGAGGTTACTTAGGTGTATTTCAAATTTTGGCCCTAGATCAGTCTCGGTTGTAGAGATAGTGTTAAATTTTCCTTTTTATAAGAGGGGAGAAGGATGCTAATATTTTTTTATCAAAACAAACTTTCCTCTAATCATATCTTGCCTTCACATATAACAATTTCCCATAGGGGAGTACTACATAATTATTTGCTATAGGGCACTTAATTCAAGAAGGATTCTCCATGCAAGGGTATGGAAAAAAATGAGAGAGAAAGACACTTACTCCTTTCAAGCTAACTCTGTCATGTGCACGAGGGTTTGAGGACAAATTTGGGTAGTTTTGGCTCCGTTTCTCCCTTCAATTCTCTCTTGTAGCTTCCTTTCGGGCCTAGTGCAGTTGTTTAGAGCCTCCTCTAGCATCTACAATCACTATTTGAAGTAGCTCAATGGCACATAGGAAGTCTCTAACAACACTATCTCATACATCTCTAAGTATTCTATAGAAATGAGTGATTATACAAATGGAGTTGAGCCTTGTACTTAATATTCCTTTTTTTTCTAATGTCTTGGAGTGCTTTTTGACATGGATCTCGCACAAACTTCCTTTTTTTAACTATTGTCCCCACTACTTGCAATCATCACCTTGCACCTTGTAATCATTACCTCACTCCTCATAATCAGCACGTCACTTGAGTTGACCTTTCCATGTGCAAGTGTCACTGAATGAAAATTAGTTTACTAAGAAAAGGTGGCCATGTTTCTTGGCCACCTCCAACACATAAAAAATTCCTTTCTCAACTATTACACATTTTATCATTATATGCACAAGGAAGAGGTGGGGCTGTCACACATGAGCCTACCTAAGATGTTGAATTGTTGGAGATTCTTGCATGCTGAAGCTGGACTTCATAATATGATGATCTTGAAGGTGTTGGTTTCCTTTTCTTTCTTCTGCACCAATTCTCATAGCTTGACCATCCTTTGATTGATAAAATTGTTGTGTCTACAGGTTTCTTCCCAATGTCCCATATTCTCCTGGTTGAGTGGATGGAATGCTTCCTAAGGAGGATGTGTCCCTTATATACTTTAGAAATGGCTTCATTATGCTCAAGGTGGCTCGATATTCTTCTCTGAGGGTGAAAATAAAAATTGATGTTGAGTTTTGTTGAAACTGTACAAGTTGCTGTAGGAGGAATCCTATGTACAAATTTTGAATAATAAACACTTATTCACAGAGATTATCCTAATTATACACTATTGCAGAATACATGCACAATACACAATCTCCTCTACGTTGATCATCAATTTAGCAGCATCAAAAACAATAAAACATCAATAGCATGCACACATTAACATAGTATGTAACCTGGGGAAAGCTTACAGCTGAAAACCCCACACTATCTGTATCTTAATGATTGAGAACATGTAACAATACATAGTACAATACTCCTCTCAAGTATCCAACACTATCTCCACCTATTACACACAAAACTAGCTCAGATTAAAAAAATTCACAGGTTCAAATCTTCTCCACTGCTTTCCCTGCCTCTATTGCACAATACCAAGTGAAAGTCACGTGAGCACAGGCTATTTCATTGGGTATATACTGCGCATTCCTCATGGGCATACTCAATCCATTGATTGTGCAAGATCTCATGCACAACTATAGTCACAACTGATAGCAATCTCAACCTCTAACACCTGTCTCCACTGAACTATACATGCACTGAGTTAACTGATGTATTCTTCAGTTGCATTATGAGTTAATAATTAGTGAATTAATTTAATCAATTAATTCACATCACTCATCACTAGTCTATTTGTAGTTAGACTAATTACAACTAGTTTAACCAAGTCAAACTGAACACAACTCCATTAACTCCACATCCAACTCCACAGAACTCACATGCATGAGTTCTAACTGATGTCATGCATGCAAGACCTCAAATGACCCACAAAGAAAGCGTATTTCCTTCTGACAGCTACATGTGCCACATCTGTAGCTCAAACTGAAGTGCTCCAAGAGGATAAGATAATGTTTATAGTCTAAATATTATTATGAGACAATAATATTTGACTTTTCTATTTTTAGCCTGGCAGTCTAAAAATAGACTTTGATCACTCCTCTGTGAACCAGAAATAGAAGTCCATCTATTTTTTCCAACATGACCAATCATCCATAAACAACATCCTGCAACTCATAGACTGTGATCCATATGTCTAAAAATAGATTTTGTGCCATAATTTGCCTGCGGGCCCACTTAGTGAAAGCGATTCCTTTCCACTAAGCTCCATCATCTTGTTGCATTCTAAACACCCCCTCTCAACAAGATATGGATTCTCAGCAACCCTTATCCTGCCTCGGTGGTATTCGAATTTGCTCCTGGTGAGTGCGTTTGTCAAGATATCAGCATCCTGATCCTCCGTTGGAATGTATGAAAGTAACAAGATTCTCCGCTGCACACAATCTCTGATATGATGGTACCTAATGTCAATGTGCTTAAATCTATCATGAAATATAGGATTATCCAAGAGTTTAATGCAACTCTGGTTATCACAGTAAATCACAATAGGCTCCAAGTGAGAACCGAACAAACCGACCAGAATCTTCCTCATCCATATAGCCTTGCATGCAGCCAAACTTGCTGCCGTATACTCGGCCTCTGCTGAACTGACTGCCACAGATCTCTGCTTCTTGCTGTACCAAGAAAATATTGTTGACCCGATAGTGAAGACCCCTCCTGATGTGCTCTTTCTATTCGTTGGGCTCCGTGCCCAATCTGCATTTATGAAGCCACATAGCTTCACCTCATCCTCCTGTCTGTACCACAAACCATATCCCGATGTGACTCTCAAATAACGCAATACATCCTCGCTCGCCTTTTGGAAGAGCTTGGTTGGCTTAACCATAGCTTGTGAAAGCTGGTTAATAGCATAGCATATATCGGGTCATGTATTGACCAGATACATAAGCCACCCCACCAACTGTCGATAAACAGCGGCATCCACTTCTTCTGTCGAAGTGGCACCCTCCTTCCTACAACCTCCAGGAAGAGAAGTATCAACAGGCTTGCAGCCATGCATGTTGAACTTCTCCGGTATCTCCTGAGCATACTTACCCTCAGAAACAAATAGTCCATCACTGCGCTGCCAAATTTCCAATCCCAGGAAGTAATGAAGGAGGCCCAAGTCCATCTCAAACTCCTTAGCAAGATCATCCTTGCATGAAAGTATCAACAGCTCATCACCCGTTAGAATCAAATCATCTACATAAAGTACAACGATAAGAAGCTTACCCTCCACCATAGTCTGGTATAGGTTAGGATATGCCTCACTCTTGGAGAATCCAAGTCTGGTGAAATAGCTGTCTATCCGTGTGTACCAAGCACGTGGTGCTTGTTTCAACCCATACAGCACTCTCTTGAGCCTGCACACATGCGAATCACTGCTAAAGATCTCGAAACCTTTGGGCTGCTCAATGTACACCTCCACATCAATGACTCTGTTGAGGAAACAGTGTTCACATCCATCTGATGAATATGCCATCCCATCTACGCTGAGAGAGCAAGAATCGTCCTTATGGAAGAATACCTTGCGACAGGTGCAAAGGTCTCCTCATAATCGATCCCCTCTTTCTATGAAAAGCCTCAGGCAACAAATCTTTCCTTGTACTTCTCCAAACTCTTGTTAGCTGCCTGCTTAACTTTGTAGATCCATCTCGAACCCACCACTGATTTCCCTTTTGGTCTAGGAACAATCTCCCATGCACTGTTTTTGACAATCGAATCATACTCTTCCACCATGGGGTCTACCCATGTGGGATCCTCCACAGCTTCCTCGAAAGAGGATGGCTCAATCACAACACATTTGCTCATAAGAGCCATGTATCTAGTGTACCGATTAGGTGACTATCTCTACCTGCGTTGGGCTGTAGGTGGTCCTACAACTTTCTCTGCATCTTGAGCTAGTCGCTCAGCTTCTGTCAAGCGCTTTCGCCCTCTGATGGTTGGCGCTACATGAGTGGTCTCTTCCACTCCATGAACCTCGTCTTGTGGCTAATCCATGTCCTGAAGCTCATCCTTAGGAACTAATAGCTCCTCATCTGCATGTAAGTGTGGCTCCCTCTCAAGTGAACACTTCATGGATTTCTCCTCCTGAAACTTTATATCCTGTCGCACAACAGTCTTACCACTGTCTGGCAAATACACATGATAGTTGTGGGGCGTATCAGTGTACCCACAAATATCCCAACCTTTGCAGTCGGCTCCAACTTCTTCCTGGCATCCTTCATCACATGCATGTAAACATTAGCACCAAAAATCCTCAAATGAGAAAGATTAGGCTTCTTACCAGAATAAGCCTCCTCAGGTGTACTCATGCCAAGTATCCTGTGAGGACAAAATTTTACACATAAACTGTTGTATTGCATGCTTCTGCCCACAAGTGAAAGGGCAGGCCCTCATCATGCAACATCGCTCGTGCAGCACCCACGATCATTCTATTCTTCCGCTCAGCAACCCCGTTGTGTTGTGGGTTATGGGGAGCTATGAGCTCTCTTCGAATCCCTTTTGCTTTGCAAAAATCCTTGAACTCGCCAGAGATGTATTCACCACCATTATTGCTCCTAATAGCCTTCACATTCTTCCCCGACTCCTTCTCGACCAGTGCTTTGAACTCATAGAACTTTGAGTATGTCTCAATCTTCTTCTGCATGAAGAAGATCTAGCACTTACGAGGGAAATCATCAACAAAGATCACATAATACCTGTGTTTTGCTGTCGAAGCTACTGAGAAAGGTCCACACACGTATGTGTGAATTCTCTCAAGGATCATCATGGCTTGACTATCCTTCTCGTGAAAGGTGGCTTTCACAAACTTTCCCAAAGTACACCCCTTGCACTGATTTGACTGCGCAAGAGTGCTTTTAAGAAGCCATGTAGTGATCTGCTACAGTATCTTCAAGGCTCCATGGTGAAGGTGACCCAATCTCCTGTGCCACAACAAACCATCATCCCGGCTCACCAATCCTTCTGCCTTGCATGCCATTTCTGCGCATCTATCTACATGCAACTGATAAAGGTTCCTCACTCAAACCCCTATCTTCCGGGTTTCTCCAGTTGTCTTGTTGCGCAGGAAAGCCTTTCCCTCACTGAAAACAACATCATATCCCTTGTCTTCTAACATCGCCACAGATATAAGATTCTTCTTCAATCCTGGAACATGCATCACTTCGTTCAATACGAAGGGTTTACAAAACTCCCTCTCAAAGGAAATGGTACTGATACTGGTTGCACTATATCTACCATCATCGCCCATCTCGATGTGCACTCCAAGATCTTTGTCCTCCAGATCAGAAAACAAATCTCGATCTCCTGTGATGTGAAAAGATGCACCACTATCCAAGAACCACACCGATCCCATCACACTTGAAACCAAGCATGAGATCAATGAAAAATCAAGCTCAAACTGTGAGGCTAGAGCCTCTCCTACTGCAGATCCAGCTGCTTGCTTGTTCTTCTTCTTCTGCGGACAATTAGTGGCATAGTGTCCGTGTTGGTGAAAGTGAAAGCACTTCACCTTGGACATGTCCTGCTTCTTGCCTTTCACACCAGACTGAGAAGCTTTGTTTCTCTTCCCCTTCTTTGCTTTGGTAGCCAAAGCATAATTTTCTTCATTAGCTCCCTTTGATGAAGATCTGTCCCTGGTATTCTGCCTGATCTCCTCCTGCACAAGATCTGACCAAAGTCTCTCCCATCCTGGTAATTTCTCGTGACCATTGACATAGTCCTGATAGGAATGGCAACTCTTCGAAAGACCAAGGAGAGCCAAGCTCACCAAGTCCTCATCATCGACAGTCACCCCCACTCTTCCCAGCTCATCCCTGCACTGAGTGAACTTCGTGAGATACTTGGGCATACTGTCTCCCTTCTCACATTTAATGTTTCTGAGTTTATCCTTGAGCGCCAGCTTCCTCTGATCGCTCTTTCTTTGGAATAGATCTGTCAACGCTTTCCACATCAAGTATGGAGAAGCCTTTCCATGCAGGATCGACACAATGTGATCCTTCACGCCCTCCAACAGAATCCTTTGACACTTTGCTATCTCCTTTTGGGAAGCATCAACTTGAGTAGCATCGATAGGCTTTGGGACATCAGCCTCTATGAAATCCTTTAGCCCATTATCATCCAACACTACCTCCATCCTGTCCTTCCATGCAATATAGTTTGAGCTACCCTTAAGAGCATACTCCAATCGCAATCCATTGAAAGTCATTGCAAGGTTGACACCAAGAAAACACTGCTGCAAATTCGAATTCCACCAACTCGAAACTCAACCCCCTCTGATCTAAGATTCGTGAGAACAAACTATTTCTCATACAGAGATTGACTGTATGGGATTTTACCGGATATATCACATTCCAAAGGAAGGATGAATCCAGAGGCTACCTAGCCCGATTACAGACTTTGCTTGAAGAAATAGAGTGTAAACACTTTCTGAATAGTAGATCTGATGATCAACAGTTTTGATACCATGTAGAAATTTTGAATAATAAACACTTATTCAGAGAGATTATCCCGATTATACACTGTTGCGGAATACATGCATAATACATAATCTCCTCTACGTTGATCATCAATTTAGCAGCATCAAAAAACAATGAAACATCAATAGCATGCACACATTAACACAGTATGTATCCCGGGGAAAGCTTACAGTAGAAAACCCCACACTATCTACATCTTAATGACTGAGAACATGTAACAATACATAGTACAATACTCCTCTCAAGTATCCATCACTATCTCCACCTGTTACACACAAAACTAGCTCAGATTAGAACAAGTCATAGGTTCAAATCTTCTCCACTGCTTTGCCTGCCTCTATTGCACAATACCAAGTGAAAATCATGTGAGCACAGGCTATTTCACTGGGCATATACTGCACAATCCTCATGGGCATACTCAATCCATTGATTGTGCAAGATCTCATGCACAACTATAGTCACAACTGATAGCAATCTCAACCTCTAACACCTGTCTCCACTGAACTGTACATGCACTGAGTTAACTGATGTATTCTTCAGTTACATTATCCGTTAATAATTAGTGAATTAATTTAATCAATTAATTCACATCACTCGTCACTAGTCTATTTGTAGTTAGACTAATTATGACTAGTTTAACCAAGTCAAACTGAACACAACTCCATCAACTCCACATCTAACTCCACAGAACTCACATGCATGAGTTCTAACTAATCTCATGCATGCAATAGCTCAACTGACCCACAAAGAAAGCGTATTTCCTTCTGACAGCTGTATCTGCCACATCTGTAGCTCAAATTGAAGTGCTCCAAGAGGATAAGGTAATGTTTATAATCTAAATATTATTATGAGACAATAATATTTGACTTTTCTATTTTTAGCCTGGTAGTCTAAAAATAGACTTTGATCACTCCGCTGTGAACCAGAAATAGAAGTCCATCTATTCTTCCCAATGTGACCAATCATCCATAAACAACATCCTGCAACTCATAGACCATGATCCATATGTCTAAAAATAGACATAGTCTAAAAATAGACTTTGTGCCATAATTTTCCTGCGGGCCCACTTAGTGAAGGTGACTCCTTTCCACTAAGCTCCATCATCTTGTTGCATTCTCAACACTCCCTCTCAACAAGATATGGATTATTAGCAACCCATATCCTGCCTTGGTGGTATTCGAATTTTCTCCTGGTGAGCGCCTTCGTCAAGATATCAGCATCCTCATCCTCCATTGGAATGTATGAAAGTAACATGATTCTCCACTGCACACAATCTCTGATATGAAGATACCTGATGTCAATGTGATTAGATCTATCATGAAATACAGGATTAGCTGAGAGTTTAATGCAACTCTGGTTATCACAGCAAATCACAATAGTCTCCAAGTGAGAACCGAACAAACCAACCAGAATCTTCCTCATCCATATAGCCTCGCATGCAGCCAAACTTGCTGCCATATACTCGGCCTCTGCTGAACTGAGTGCCACGGATCTCTGCTTCCTACTGTACCAAGAAACTGTTGTCGACCCGATACTGAAGACCCCTCTTGATGTGCTCTTTCTGTCTATTTGGCTCCCTGACCAATCTACATCCGTGAAGCCACATAGCTTCACCTCATCCTCCTGTTTGTACCACAAACCATATCCCGATGTGACTCTCAAATAACGCAATACATGCTTGCCTGCCTTCCATAAGAGCTTGGTTGGCTTAACCATAGCTTGGGAAAGTTGGTTAACAACATAGCATATATCAGGTCCTGTATTGACCAGATAAGTAAGCGACCCCACCAACTGTCGATAAACAGTAGCATCCACTTCTTCTGTCGAAGTGGCATCCTCCTTCCTCCAACCTCCAGGAAGAGGAGTATCAACAGGCTTGCAGTCATGAATGTTGAACTTCTCTGGTATCTCATAAGCATGCTTACCTTGAGAAACAAATAGTCCATCACTGCGCTGCCAAATTTCCAATCCTAGGAAATAATGAAGGAGGCCCAAGTCCTTCATCTCAAACTCCTTAGCAAGATCATCCTTGCATGAAAGTATAAACATCTCATCACCCATTAGAATCAAATCATCTACATAAAGTACAATGATAAGCAACTTACCCTCCACCACAATCTGGTATAGGTTAGGATCTGCCTCACTCTTAGACAATCCAAGTCCGGTGAAATAGTTGTCTATATGTGTGTACCAAGCACGTGGTGCTTTTTTCAACCCATACAGTGCTCTCTTGAGCCTTCACACATGCGACTCACTGCTGAAGATCTCAAAACCTTCGGGCTGCTCAATTTACACCTCCTCCTCAATGACTCCATTGAGGAACGCAGTCTTCACAGGCATCTGATGAATGTGCCATCCCATCTGCGCTGAGAGAGCAAGAATCGTCCTTATGGAAGAATACCTTGCGACAGGTGCAAAGGTCTCCTCATAATCGATCCCCTCTATTTGTGAAAAGCCTCGTGCAACAAATATTTCCTTGTACTTCTCCACACTCTCGTTAGCTGCCTGCTTAACTTTGTAGATCCATCTTGAACCCACCACTGATTTCCCTTCCGGTCTAGGAACAGTCTCCCATGCACTGTTTCTAACAATCAAATCATACTCTTCCACCATGGCGTCTACCCATGCAGGATCCTCCACAGCTTCCTCGAAAGAGGATGGCTCAGTCACAACACATTTGCTCATAAGAGCCATGTATCCAGTGTACCGATCAGGTGACTGTCTCTGCCTGCGTTGGGCTGTAGGTGATCTGACAACTTTCTCTGCATCTTGAGCCAGTCGCTCAACTTCTATCAAGCGCTTTCGCCCTCTGATGGTTGGCGCTGCATGAGTGATCTCTTCCACTCCATGAACCTCGTCCTGTGACTAATCCACATCCTAAAGCTCATCCTTAGGAACTAATAGCTCCTCATCTACATGCAAGTGTGGCTCCCTCTCAAGCGAACACTTCATGGCTTTCTCCTCCTGAAATTTTATATCCCTTCGCACAACAGTCTTACCACTGTCTGGCAAATACACACGATAGTTGTGGGGTGTATAAGTGTACCCCACAAATATCCCAACCTCTGTAGTCGACTCCAACTTCTTCCTGGCATCCTTCATCACATGCATATAAACATTAGCACCAAAAATCCTCAAATGAGAAAAATCAGGCTTCTTACCAGAATAAGCCTCCTCGGGTGTACTCATGCCAATTATCCTGTGAGGACAATGGTTCTACACATAAACTGTTGTATTGCATGCTTCTGCCCACAAGTGAATGGGTAGGCCCTCATCATGCAGCATCGCCCGTGCAGCACCCATGATCATTCTGTTCTTCCACTCAGCAACCACGTTCTGTTGTGGGTTATGGGGAGCTATGAGCTCTCTTCAAATCCCTTCTACTTTGCAAAAATCCTTGAACTCACCAGAGATTTATTCACCACCATTAACGCTCCTA
The DNA here is from genome assembly GCA_031772625.1 of Pinus tabuliformis. Lineage (NCBI taxonomy): Eukaryota > Viridiplantae > Streptophyta > Pinopsida > Pinales > Pinaceae > Pinus > Pinus tabuliformis. The sequence continues at coordinate 405,859,502 of CM062812.1, read as the reverse complement.
AGAGCCTTCACCTTATTCCCCAAATCGTTCTCGACTAGTGCTTTGAACTCACATAACTTTGAGTATGTCTCGCTCTTCTTCTGCATGAAGAAGATCCAGCACTTACGAGAGAAATCATCAACAAAGATCACATAATACCTATGTTTTGTTGTCGAAGCTACTGAGAAAGGTCCACACACGTCTGCGTGAATTCTCTCAAGGATCATCGTGGCGTGACTATCCTTCTCGTGAAAGGTGGCTTTCACAAACTTTCCCAAGGTACACCCCTTGCACTAATTTGACTGCGCAAGAGTTCCTTTAGGAAGCCCTGGAGTGATCTGCTACAGTATCTTCAAGGCTCCATGGTGAAGCTGACCCAATCTCCTGTGCCACAACTCACCATCATCCCGGCTCACCAATCCTTCTGCCTTGCATGTCATTGTTGCACACTCATCTACATGCAACTGATAAAGTTTCCTCACTCAAACCCCTATCTTCTAGGTTTCTCCAGTTGTCTTGCTACACAGGAAAGCCTCTCCCTCGCTGAAAACAACATCATATCCCTTGTCTTCTAACATCGCCACAGAGATAAGATTTGTTGTCAATCTTGGAACATGCATCACTTCCTTCAATACGAAGGGTTTACCAGACTCCCTCTCAAAGGAAATGGTACCGATACCGGTTGCACTGTATCTACCATCATCACCCATCTCGATGTGCACTCCAAGATCTTTGTCCTCCAGATCAGAAAACAAATCTCAATCTCCTGTCATGTGAAAAGACGTGCCACTGTCCAAGAACCACATCGATCCCATCACACTTGAAACCAAGCATGAGATCAATGAAAAATCAAGCTCAAACTGCGAGGCTAGAGCCTCTCCTGCTGCAGATCCAACAACTTGCTTGTTCTTCTTCTTCTGCGGACAATTAGTGGCATAGTGTCGGTGCTGGTGACAGTGAAAGCACTTCACCTTGGACATGTCCTGCTTCTTGCCTTTCGCACCAGACTGAGAAGCTTTCTTGCTCTTCCCCTTCTTTGCTTTGGTAGCCAAAGCGCAATTTTCTTCATCATGTCCCTTTGATGAAGATCTGTTCCTGGTATTTCGCCTGATCTCCTCGTGCACAAGTTCAGACCAAAGTCTCTCCCATTGATGAGCCCCAAATTTGGTAACATTTTGTGCTCATTTGGCCTAACTACCTTTGCTCAATCCTTCATTTTTCATAACTTATGCATCATTTTTTAGTATGTTTATGTCATTTGTACGAATAAGGGCAGTCACTATTCCTAAGTGGCTAACACGTGCTCATTTCAGGTTTTTTCACACATGATTGGAAAAAAACCGAGCAGATAAGGACCAAGAGACAGCCAAGATGGGGTTGAGGATTCGTAGGAGGGTTGTCCACAGCATTAAATGGCCTTCCTTGGGATCTTCACCCCCAACTCCGAGCTCCAACAGCCACCACAACCGGATCTAGAAGGCAGCCAAACGGATTTTGAGGAAGCAGCTGTTCACTCCTAGTTTGGTCAGCCAAGTCCCACTGATTTAGGAGGCCAGCTTGGGGCCTCGTGATGTATAAATGATAAGGCTTTAGCCTTCAAAAAGGACTTTTTGAAACATTGTTGCACATTCTGCACTACGAGCTACTAGCTTGGTTTTGCTCTTTTGTAGCCATCATTGGCATACTTGTTGACTTATGATTATTATTTTTTAATGGGAAGCAGTCAGATTTGATCTCAGTTCTGAGTTTTTAAAGGAGCCATAGCTCTTGAGGTTGGGCCCAACCTGAGAGCCTAAGGCCTCCTTCTTTTGTATTGATATCTTTCCTTTCAGCATTATGGTTTTCTTTACATGCATTTGAAATGCAGTTTGTTGAGTTAGATTTCTTGGTGTGGTTAAGTAGGTCATCGTTAGAATATAGAGTTGCTTCAGATGTTTAGAATAGAGTAAAGAGATTAGAATTGATAAAAGCTCAAAAAAGGGTTTCCTGCACTCTCATTTTCACCTCTTTTTAGGGGCTGGAATTGCAGACAGTGCTACCCACCAAAAACATTGGTTTGCGTACTCATGCAATCTTTGATGCAATATTTTCGTTTGTAGTAGTTGTCCATGCGCTCAGACCTCTTGGAATGCTTCTTTGCTTCAGTACCATACATGGTTTTCTTTAGAAATAACGTTGCTGATCATTGGTTCCATTAAACAGTTAGGACAGATTAGGAATGTTTTGATTATGTGCAGGATGTGGATGATTTGGTTCAGTTTACACTGTGTAGTGCTACTCCCTCACTCTCTCATCCTTCTAAGCCTTTCCCAAGCCAACTGCTCATCCCCCAATTAGACCCCTTGTCTCTCAACTACTCTACTGCCCACGTTGTCCTACCTTTTTGGCCTTCCATTCCCTCTACCCTCCTTCAGACAAACTAGCTTTGCACACCCCCTCATCATCTCATCTCTTTGTCACTAAGTCATTACAAACCCCTCTCCTACCTCCCTATCCACCCATGCAGCCTCTTCCACTCACCCATCACCCAAAATCCGATCGTAGAACATCCTGTAGGAATTACTGAACATCCTGTAGAAATTTTGAAACATCCTGTAGAACCCCTGCAGACTTCCTGTAGAAGCTCATAAGCTCGGTTTTTGGCAGCCAAACTTTGTGAAACTCTCTGGAAGGGTGTTAGGAACCCCTTAGACCCTCTCTGAACCTTCCCAACCTATTCCAGGCCCTTCTCCTCCTTGATCCACCTCTGCACAGTAAAAAGCTAGTTAAAAGCACATGCATGATAATTCTAATAATTGAAACAAAAATACAAAAAGATGTTTTCTGCAGGTAGAAGTAGTCTAGACACATGCATCTCACCTTGGTAGAAGTAATGGCATCTCTTTCAGTCGTTTGCATTCCCATCTCTGCATCAGTAGGACTAGCTGGTAGAATTAGGGTTTGCTAGGGTTTGCGTTTCTTTTTGGCTTTCCATTCCTTTCTGCAAGTAGATTGGCTTTCTTTGAGTTAGCTTTCGTCCATCAGTTAAAAAGCTTCTTCTAAGAGCTCATAGAAGTTGGCTTGAGCCCCTAGCGGACTTGTGCCAGCCATGGAAAATTTTAGGGGCTAATGTTCGCCCAGTGGGCTAATTTTCCATGATTTTTCCACAAAAAAGATTCGCCAATTTCCAATTTTATAAAAGACGATTCGCCCAAATTTTAGAATATAAAATTATTTTACCTTAAAAATCGCCAACATTATATAGAGAATATATATAAAATAATTATAAATTTGATTAATTTTACAAATATATCAATAAACATTTATAATTTGCATATTAGGGATTAGTGAGATTCGCCAATGTTTTAAACTTCAAGAAAATTTTCCATCCTTAAAATTTTCCTTGGTGCCAGCTGACCAAGTGACAGCTGCGGCAAGAGCTAGTACTTGTGCATACAGCACCGTCGCTTCCAAGTTTGTTACGAACTACCGGGTTGATAAAATTAAAGAAGGAAGCTCCAAGAGTTGTAGCATTATTGCTACAATACTGGAGCCCACCATCTTTTTGGCGCCGTTGCCGGGGAAGCGTCAAAGTATTAGTGATTGTTGCTTTTCTTCTATTTTTTTACTACAACCTTCTGCTAAGTAGTTTATTTCATTTCCATTCTGCAAAAGTAGCATAGACATTTCCTGCTTTCATAGATTAACATTTCAATTCCGCAATTTCATTTTTGCAAGCGTAGATTAGCATTTCAATTCCGCAATTTCATTTGAGCAAAATAGATTAGTTTTTTTATGCTTTCATTTCAATTCCGCATTCCCATTTCAGTAAGATAGTTAGTTGCAGTTCAATTTGTTTTAGTTTTGCAGGTACCAGAACAAACAAAAGTAATCAAAAGTCTTTTCATTTCATGCCTCGTAGAAATCGAGATAAAACAGGCAAATTCTTACCCAACACCCCCACCACATCACTGAGTCACCCTTCTCTCTTCTTTGGTGACAGTGATCCAGAAGAACCTATAGGCGAACCTCCTGAGATATACAAAGATCCTATAGCAGAAGAAGAGTTAGAGAACACTCTATCTAAAGCTATGGCTAACAATAGGGGAGAAGATGAGAGAATTGAAGGGGCCTTCCCCATCCGAGAGACTAATGGAGACATGAAAATGAAGAACATCAGCCCCTCCGCTTTACCTCACTTCCATGGACTGACTACTGAAGACCCTGATACCTTCCTGTTTGAGTTTGCCGTCCTTTGTCGAACCTATGACTATACCGAAGATGAGCAAAAGCTGAAACTCTTCCCCTCTACCCTTAAGGATGCAGCATTACGCTGGTTCATGGGCTTACCTGGGAACAGTATCACCACTTGGGCCCAGATGCAGCAAGCTTTCAATACCAAATACCGGGACTACTGTAGGTCCAAGGAAGCCAAGGGAGAAATCTTTCGGATGACCATGGGGAATGATGAGTCTTTAGAAGATTACGAGGAAAGGTTCCAACTTAGCTATAAACGGGCCAGGTGCACACTTGACCCTGAATCCCTCAAGTTGGTCCTGCTCCGAGGAGTCCCTGAAGACCTCTTAGACACCCTTCACATGCTAGCTGGAGGAGATATTTACCAACTACCTTATGAGGACATAAAGACTGTGTTTAGAAACCACTCTAGGGCAGCCCAGAAAAGAGGTAGAGGAAACCTCCTCTCAGCTGGTATTCCTTTCTCCAAACATGAGTTTGCAAATCAATTAGAGGACCTCAAGAGTGAGGTGAGACAGACCATCGCCATGCAACTTGATACATTCCGAATCCAGCAGAAGAAAGAGGAAGCTGAGAGGGCTTTGGCTATCTTCTGCCCTAGGTGTACAAGGAAACACCCTAAGAACAAGTGTCCATTACATTCGGTTGAGGTATGTTTTGTCTGTGAGGAGGACCACCCCACAAACCAATGTCCAACCTTACTTGGGCTTAAAGCCATGTATCAAGGGATAGAAGCGCCCACTGAACCTCTCTATTTCCTCAACCAAAGGAGGCCACCTGGACCTAGACCTTACCAACAGGGGATGCAAGGGACACCTCAAGCTTATTATAGCCCCAACCAATCTGCTCCTATGCCTTCCTGGGGTCCCCCTGTTCATCCTTCCTGGTCTATACGTCCTCCATGGTCTTACCCGCCTCAGTACCATACTCAGCCCACTACTCATTCGTTTCACTCACATGCCCAACCACAGCCTCAGTGGAATGCACCTCAATCGGGGTGGAGGCCCTAGTACAATACTCCTCCCGCCATTTTGCCTCCACCACCAGCTCAACCACAACCATTACCTCCTGCTCCTCCAAGGCAACCCCAAATGCCTGCTCAACTGAACCCGAACCCCAACAACCGACAGGCCCAGCAGGTATATACTGGGGAAACGTCATGCCCTACCTATGCTGTGGAGATCCAGGAGATCAACCTGCGATCTGGAAAGACTCTTCCAGATCGCCAACCTCCTCCCCTGGAAGACGAGGAAGATAAACAGGAAGGTGAACCAAAGGCCATTCCACCCTTTCCAGAGAGACTAACGGCCACCACACAACCCAACCCAAAGGAGGATGAGCTTCTGGGAGAACTCAAACAGTTGTGTGTGAGAATACCACTTCTCCAAGCCATCAAAGATGTACCGATATACAACAAACTGGTTAAGGAAAAGTGTTTCAGACACTCAGGTAGGTGAAAAAGAGATGCTTCAACCATCAATGTCATAGGACAACTTTCTGATCTTATGTTGGGGCAGGCCATCTGCCCAAAGTATCTGGATCCTGGGAGTCCTGTAGTGGATGTCCACATCAATGGCACTATCATACCTCACACAATGATTGATCTGGGGGCTGCCATTAATGTGATGACCAGGGATACCATGCTCAAACTCAACCTTCAGGGTTCCTTGAGAAAGACCTCGACGGTCCTGCAACTAGCAGATCGCTCCACCGTGACTCCCGAAGGGATTGTAGAGGATGTCTTGGTCTCTGTTGACTCTTGGGAGTACCCTGCAGACTTCTTGGTTCTGCAACCAAAGGCAAAGCTTACTGGATACCCCCTTATTTTGGGAAGGCCTTGGTTAGCCACTATAGATGCTTACATAAGCTGCCGTGCAGGAAACATGACCATCAAAAATGGTCCTATGTCCAAGCAGCTAGTCCTGTACCCTCCTGCCCAACCCCTATTAGAGCATGACTTACCACTTTGGTTGGAGGAATGAGAAGAGGATGAGGTGTACTCAGCACCTTTGTGCACCCTAGACACAACTAGAGGAGGCCCCCCAACCGAGGATGATTTGATTGAGACCTTGATCCAGAATCCACCTCCCAGTGCATTGTCCTTAAAGGAATTGGTGGAGGATGTCCAAGCCAACACCTTAGTGGACCTTTGTGTGACCAACCCTGTCGCTCCCAGAGTCAACAATGTGGAGTTCGGCCCTAAGAGAACGTTAAAGATTAGCTCCTCCCTATCTCCTTCCCAGGAAAAGGAGCTATGTAGTCTGTTGGCCAGTCATCTAGATGCTTTTGCTTGGAGCTATAAGGAGATGAAAGGAATCCATCCTTCAGTCTGTACCCATCACATCTACATCAAAGAAGATTGTAAACCGGTTACGCAACCCCAAAGGAGAATGAATCCAGCCCTTAAGGACATCGTCAAGGAGGAATTACAAAAACTGTTGGATGCCGGATTCATTTACCCCATCTCGGATAGCGAATGGGTGTCCCCTCTGGTGTTGGTTCCCAAGAAAAATGGGAAGTGGAGAATCTGTGTGGACTACCGAGAACTAAACAAGGCCACCAAGAAAGACCATTTTCCTTTACCCTTCATAGATCAAGTGTTGGATGGACTGGCGGGAAAGAAGTTTTTCTCTTTCCTAGATGGGTTTAGCGGGTATAACCAGATCCAAATCAGCCCGGAAGACCAAGATAAGACCACCTTCACTTGTCCTTGGGGTACCTTTGCTTACCGAGTTCTTCCCTTTGGACTATACAATGCTCCTGCCACCTTCCAGAGAGCTGTCTTGAGCATCTTTTCTGAGTTGGTCCATGATTCGGTGGAAATCTATATGGATGACTTCACTCCTTATGGGTCCAACTTCTAGGAAGAATTGTCCAATCTGGGAAAAGTCCTAACCAAGTGCATTGAGATGAACCTGTCCCTTAGTCTTGAAAAGTGTGAATTCTTGATGACTGAAGGGACCGTGCTAGGCCATACCATTTCTTGCCAAGGGTTACAGGTGGATCCTAACAAAATTGCTCTCATCAAGAAGGTTCCACCTCCTCAGAAGGTAAGAGATTTTCGAAGTTTCTTAGGTTTAGCAGGATATTATAGGAGATTCATTAAAGACATCAGCAAGCTAGTCTCGCCATTGTTTAGCCTCTTGGCAAAAGATGTTGAGTTTAAATGGACTGACAATTGTCAGAAGGCTCTGAATGAATTAAAGGACAAGTTGGTGTCTGCCCCAATCTTGAGAGGTCCAAACTGGGCCCTACCTTTCCACATCCACACTGATGCCTCGAGCAAAGCCATAGGGGCAGCCTTAGGACAAGTTGAACAAAAACTTCCATACGCCATATACTTTGTCAGCAAAAACTTATCCAAGGCAGAACTGAATTACACTGTAACTGAGAAAGAATTCTTGGCCGTGGTCCATGTACTGAAAAAATTCCGACATTATATCACTCGATATCAAACATTTGTACATACTGATCATGATGCAATTAGATATTTAATGAATAAACCGGATGTGAATGCTCGTATTATTAGATGGTTACTTTTGTTGCAGCAGTTTGATTTGACTATTGTTGACAAGCCAGGTAAAGAAAATGTTGTTGCTGACTTTTTGTCTAGATTGGATTTACTTGCAGGTGAGGATGGAACAGTGGATGACCAGATGCCAGATGAACATATGTTCGCTATCTCAGTACTCTCTCCATGGTTTGCTGATATAGCAAACTACCTTGTCTCAGCACAGTTCCCTCTGCACCTATCCTCAAGGGAGAGGAGCAGGATCGTGAGGAAGAGTGCCTCATTCACTTGGATCGGGGGCAACCTGTTCAAGCTTGGCCCTGATCAAATCTTAAGGCATTGTGTAAGGGAGGAGGAAGTCTTTGATATCCTCCTAACCTGTCATGACAGACCTTGTGGAGGACATTTTGCAGCCAAAAGGACTGCCTTCAAAATCCTACAGGCAGGCTACTATTGGCCCACGCTTCATCAAGATGTTAGAAGGTATATCAGCCAATGTGACCGATGCCAAACGATGGGGAAACTGACTCCAAGGGACGAAATGCCTCTCCAACCTCAAGTGACTCATGAGCCATTTGAGAAGTGGGGTATGGATTTGTGGGTCCAATCAATCCTCCTTCGAGGCAAAGGTCTTACATCATTGTGTGCACAGACTACTTAACAAAGTGGGCAAAAACCAAGGCAATCAAAGCAGCGACAGAAGAAAAGGTGGCCGAGTTCTTAAGAGAAAACATCTTCTACAAATTTGGCTACCCAAGAGAGCTAGTCACCGATCAAGGAAGCCAGTTCACCTCCAACTTAATTGAAGACCTACTCGCTCATCACAAAATCAAGCATAGGACTTCCACCCTGTTATAGACATTTTTGTGCCTTACAACATTGAGCATGAAATTTCCATAATCGAAGGGATCCGAAGTCCCTAAAAGAGTTGTTCCTACCCCTGAAGGAACAAGGTCAACAAAAGACTGCTTCTCCCAGAAGTTCTCCACCAAAAACAACTCAGAAATGGTCAAATCAGGATCAATTCAATGTCTCCACTAGCTGCCTGCGTTGAAATGCAGAGGTTACACTGGCTAGTTGCACTGCAATGCAGGTAGAAGCACTACCAGGGTGCGCTGAGCGGGAAATGACAAATGGCAAGTTCATTCAACGAGGTGGAAAGACCCTGGAAGCTTCCAGAATCTTCCTCAATGACACTTGCCTCAATGAATTCAACCAAGTGATGAGTAAGAGGTTCTCAACCTCCAAGTGGAAGCAAGAACTGACAGAGAGAAGCCACAAGTCAAAACATAAGCTGACTCATCCTCTCTGCTTACATCTATATATGGATCTCTCACCCAGAGGTTCAGGAGGCTGGAATTTGGTACTTTGCAGAGAATTACTGTTGGTTTGAGATTGAGATTAGTACATTAGGTGATTTATGCTTTGTTGGAGGAGAGGAAGGGATTCTTTTGCTGGGAGGTAGATGCTAGATCGGGACTCACTTGGTTGTATCTCCTCTTGAACCTTGTTATCATATCAATAGAGATATTTGAGTTTCTCCTATATGCTCGTATTTCAATGATGTTTTGTTGTATTTGCATATTTAGTTTATATCTGATCCTAAACTAGCTATGAATGTGAATCTATGTCTTTTGTGTAGTTTTCCTCTCTTGTGATCTTGCAGGAACTGGGTGAAGCTGGACCAGTGAAAGAGCAGGTAGCGGGAAGCGAACAAAAGAGAGAGTGATTGGATCGACAAACTAGCGGAAGACATCGGTTAGTTACATCCTTCTTTCTCTATTTGCATCTCATAAAGAAGAATACTCAGATAGCTTTCCTTGTTTGTTGCTAAGGCACTATCACCTCTTAGAGTGGGATAGGGGCATTCCGAATTGGATACTTTTCCCAACAACAAATTGGCGACTCCACTGGGGAAAGTATCTTGTTAGTTTACTTGTGTTTCTATTGCTCTTCATTTCATAAACTCAAGAGTGCCGAATCGAACTGCATTTTCCATCTACAAATGCAAAGTAGAGATCAGCTACTCTAGTCCACTCACTGGGCCTGTTTATGATCTGAACAGCTGATCCACAAGTGCTCTAACAGCCCTTTGTGATAGATCTTAGTCCTCCTATAAATCATCCTTCTAATTGTACCTAATTGATAGCTTTTATCCGGCCAAAAACTATAGATTAAACTGCAAACCGTAACCCAGAACCCAGAAACAACTCTCATTTCTGCTTCAGTGTAGACCCTGTGAAGAGGTTCTGCATTTCAACGCAGGTCCCGTGAAGGCTACTTGCGCTGAAGTTCAGTTTCTCTGTGTTGAGGGTGCGCTGATCAGTCTTTGCCTTGTGCAGCTGAGGTTCCCTGCTTCCTTTTGCTCAGTTTTATCTCTGTTTTTTGCAGCCTGTTATCGGTTAGTGTACCTATCTGAAACCCCTTTTCTTTGCCTCAATTCCACCTCGGTTGTATAAAGAAACTGTATTTGTTCTTTGTGTATTTGTTACATCACTTGCAGTTTCCCATTACAGAAGTAAACTAATCATACTGTCGCCCTTAGATCTAGACCTGTCGTGAGTGTCGTTTTGATCTTAGGAGTGAGTTTGTTTGCTGTTCACAGTTGATTTAGCTTCTACTTTTGTCTTTTGGTTTGAATTTATGCATTTCAAGTGTCGAAACAAGTAAATCATAAAGTGTCGTAATCGTCTTTTTGATTTCGAAAAAGGAACTTGTTTGTGTTTTTCATTTGAAATCGAATTCAAATTTGTACAACAGCTTTCTTTTTAGGCATCAATATTAAGAAAGTGAAAACAAATACATGCATATGTGCATTTGCATTTTGACAGTTTGTATGTTGATTTAGGAGAAAGTGCATTACTGTGTGCTCTATGCTCTTTGAGAAAAGATGGTGTCTTTCTTTTCCCCCTTGTAGCTAGGATTTTCATTGTTGAAAAGATATAAAAGCTTGCTTATCATCTTTAGACTGCATTTAGGAATTGTATCATACATCTCGTGGTGATCCAAAAAGGCAAACTTCTAAGAAAGATCAACCTAAAATAAATTGAATGAACTTAACAACGCTTTGTAACATAACGCACAACATAGAGGTCTAGGCTAGAGACATGTTCCGGCGTCGTAAAACCTGGTCACTGGTCGCCTCGCTGATGGTTGGGTGATTCCTCCTGAGAGACGATAAGTGCCAGTACGGATTGTGCTCCCACGTACCGTCGCGTATATATTGGGAGACCCCTATAGGAATAAAACCTTTATCCATAGGAAGCCGTGTCGGCCACCCTACTGATCGCAATGCACTGAACACAGCATTCAGGAAGATTGACCGCCCGTACCCTAAAAAGTATTCTGCAGTTTTGCGAAAAGTTTGGCACACCCTCTACCTAGAACTCCAGAGCAGTTCCTTTTGGCCTTTTCCAAACTCTATAACGGAAAAAGTCCATCCGAGCATTTGTCACTTCGGGCTCGTTAAAACATCGAAGGAGACTAGAGTCATCTTTAGATTTTTCTCGGCTCTTTAAAATTGAAAGAGCAAGTTGTGTCTAAAGCGTCTAAAAATTCATTTAATTCAGAAACACACTTTCCCCTTTTTATATTTTGGTTGATCAAGTAATCCGCAATTGTGGAAGAAAGTCAATTGAAACCCCGTCATTCGCGGAGGCTTACGAGTCAATCGTCTTTGTCTCCGGAATTGAAAACAGTACGGACAAAGCGGACTCATTTAACCGGTTCAAAATCTCCCATCAAAGTTAGAACAAGTGTTCCAACAACATCTGAGATTCCGGTTACTCCAAACATTTCTGGAAACCCTGCCCCTATAGAGGAAGTTCAACAGCCACAGAGGGATAGTGATACTGATCCTAGTCTGAGAGCAAACACTTGCGTTACTAAACCAGTTCCATCTGCAACCGGTTCAGAGAGTCTTGCTCCTCAAACATCTGTCGCTGTCGATTCAACCCCTTCTTCGGCACCATAAATATTTTACGGACCTGACGGTGTTCCCCTTCCACCTGGTTTGATTGCGATAGAGGAAATTGTAGAAGATCCGCAAGCAAGTACTCCAACACATTTTGGAGTCGGGGTCACTCTATTTCCTGCGACATCAAAAGTTAGTCTACCACCAGTGGAAGTTCCTGTAGAATCGCTAGGTAATCTTTTGGATAGACTCAAAATGTCTGAACAACCGTCAACATCTAGGACTGTGTCAAATGACACAGCGATGGCAGAACTCCCTGGCGTCACTCCGACAATGTTTGCCGGCATACCATCTGTCCCAACTAGCTCACAACCGCTAGAAGGAGTCCATCCAGGGACTATTTCGACAGTGTGGTCCGTTCCTGTTTGTTCCTCCAGAATAATATCCGGCAACTCTTATGTTGAGACTCGACAATTTGATCCATTTGGAAGTCAATTTGGGCCATCCAGTCCCTAAGGGCAAACAATCCCCTTGAGTTCCGGATTACCACCGTATGGGGGGCAGTATGCCCTTTCATTACCCCCTACGGGAGGATATCTGTACGGGAGTTCTCAACAGTATTCAGGTTATACTGGAGTTACGACAAGTGGTTGGGTACCTATGCTACCCCAACAACCAAGAGTTGTGTATTCTATGCAACAATGTGTACCTATGTCGAACATCCCGACAACACCAGCTATTGTAACAGTGTCACAAGTTCAAACGATGCCTGTTGTATGTCAACCTCAGATTTCTCAGGTTGTAATGCAACAGCCCCTTGACCCTGTGACTCAACCACAATTGCCAACTGGTGGGACGACATAGGTCCAAACGGGTACAATTACCCCACATCTTGGTCCGACGGTTAGTATAGCACAACAGAGCATGGCTTCACAACCGTGGCTGGTGCAATACCAAAAACCACAATTCCAACAAGTGTACCAAGGTTCTGAGCAGCAGATCTTTGCGAACAGTGGACAACCGTACATTCAAAACGGTCAAAATCAACCACTTTACAGTGGTCAAGTCCACCAACTGTATCAGTCATACCAACATCAATTACATTATGCTGGTATGCAAAGGCCAACTACTCAGGCAATTCCATCGTACCTTGGGTATGCTCCACCTAATCTGAATCAACAGTTACCATTCGTGGCAACGTTAGAGTTACCTAATTTACACCGGTTAACAAACGATCCAATTGCTTACGCCCCTTGGTGGCCAGCGATTCCTCACAAACTTCCATCAAACATTCCTAAATTCAATGGAAATCCAGGTGAAGACCCATCGAATCAGGTGATGAAATTTCATCTATGGTGTTCATCAAACACCCTAAACGATGATTCGATAAGGCTTCGCCTTTTTCAGAGGACGTTAACGGGTCCAGCGGTGAAATGGTATATTGAATTGCCTAGAGCTTCGTTCGACAATTTCAGCACCTTAGCCACAACTTTCTTAACCCATTTTCAATTACCGATAAGGTATGAAACAGGAACATAAATCTTAACCAACTTCAAATAGACAACAGCCACTCACATATCTGATCATATACATGAGTGGCGACGTCGACGTAGGATGGTAAAAACGTACGTTCCCGATCAGCTATTAGCTGAATGGTTTATCAAGTCGTTACTTCCTGCCATAATGGAAGATGTGGCGAAGGGGGGAGTCGTAATGGAAGAGCAAGTCATCGCTCGTGCGCAATATCTAGACTTGGTCTATACTCAGTCTGGCACGCTCTACGACAAAATACCTGACGCCCCTAGACCGGAATTCTCAATTCCTCCTCCTCCTAAATCAAATAATGACTCTCATGCTGGTGATGGCGTGATTGGCACGACAAACGTGAAATCGACAAAGGCTTCGTCCAAGAAAGCCCGTAAGATTTCAGATCAAAATGCAAAAGACGAAATTCTTGCTTCGGAAGTAAATGCCGTATCAGCAGATAAGGGCAAAGAAACCAAACAACCAGGAAGCAAGAAGAAACAAAGCAAAGGGAAGAAGAAGAAACAGGGTGAGTCATCTCCTGAAAAAACTTCTTCAAACCCTCCTGGAGATAGGAAACCCCCTTTTGGGTGTCAGATATGTGATGAGAATCACTGGACGAGAGAATGTCCATACAAAGCTGAGCTTAAAAAATTCTTTAAGAGTTCACAAACCTCAGCTGTGTTAACTGATCCGTTTCCAAATCCAGGCACAAATCTGGTTGATAGTGGAAATGCTTCCCCGTCGCAAGTGCTAATGTTGTCGATTTCCAAGCAACAAAATGATGCTTTGATTTCGACAAGGAACAAAGATTACGGGAATCCGTAGCTATCGAACGACAAAGGTAAAGATCAACCGAGTAGTTCGACAACAACTTCGACAGAAGTTGTACCACCCATCATTCCTGAATTAACAATAAAACCGCCAAAGGGAGTAGTACACAAGTCGACATTTAATCCTCGCACTAGAGCAGCGCAGCATTATAACATAGTGGAAGATTTGGCACAATCACCATCCGCTATGTCGACTCTTGAAGTACTACAAAATTGTCCATCCCAAAGGCAGGCTTTGTTATCGGCCATTGGTGGGATTGATCCTAGGGATTCCAATCTCATATCCTTCGACCACAAAGGATACGATCCTCAGTTACCAGCTCAACTAGCTTTCCTTATTCAAGTGAAAGCCCTCAACAAAACTGTTCACCGAACAATTATTGATGAGGGGGCATCTACATGTATCATGTCGATGAGTTGCTGGAAAACTTTAGGACCTCCAACCTTGTCACGATCTTCGACGACATTAAAAGCATTCGACGGAAGGACATATACCCCTTATGGTATCCTAAATAACTTGAAAGTTGAACTAGGGGGAAAAATAGTAGAAATAGATGTTGAAGTCATCGATGGGAATCTTGATTACAACATCCTACTAGGAAGACCATGGATATATGCCATGGCAGCTGTTGTGTCGACCTATTTCAGAAAGATCGCATTCCCTTTTCAAGGGGGGATTACGATCGTCGACCAACAAAACTTCCTCCCCAATGGTTCACAAGTTACAGGAAGCATTCCCATGATCCATGGAAGCCCCCATTCGCTTCAGAATATCGGAGTAGGCCTACTGAAAGATCCTATATTAATGGGAACTTTCACTCTTCCACCTCCAATTGATTTGGCAGAAGTACCGTCGATAGGTACCTGCAATATGATATCTTCCACAAAGATCTCAGAAGACGATATCAACATGGATCATGCAATGGTTTTGCCCCCGAGCCCAATAGAAATATTGTAGCAATCAATGTTTCAGGCATGGGAGATGAACCCAAATCAACGCTCATCAAGCGTTTGGGTAGATAGGTCTAGAGAATATGGTACCCCTTTAGATCCTTGGTCGAGAGTGCATGGAACCGACGAAGGAATTCTACAGTCAATGTTGATTGAAGGGGCACCATGGAATGATTGCCACCATCGTTCCCTTCTTCCAGAATATGAAGAAGATACTCAAAATGACCTTTATCACCCTTCAGTCTTTGAATTCCTATCAAATACTGTAAATACGGTGGATTCCGAGTGAAACTTATCCAATATTGAAGAGACTATAGCCATAAATATCTCGACTAAAACAAATGTTGTAGAGAATATTTATGTCGGCAAAGGTTGTTCTCCTTCAGAACTGGAAATATATAACGCTCTTTTTCGCAAGTTCAGAGATGTTTTTGCTTGGTCGTATGATGAAATGCCAGGCATTGACTCCAGTATCGTTGAACATGAAATTAAGATGTATCCGGATGTCAAACCAGTACGACAACGGCTCAGGTAGGTGCACCCCAAGAAAGCCGCTGCCATTAAGGCAGAAGTTGAAAAACTTCTCAATGCTGGTTTCATCTACCCGGTTCCTCTAACCGATTGGGTATCGAATATTGTCCCTGTTATGAAGAAACAAGGGACAATTAGAGTGTGTGTCGATTATAGGGATGTAAACCAAGCTTGTCCAAAAGACAACTACCCTACACCCTTCATCAACCAGATAATTGATGAATGCGTCGGATGTGAAATCTTTTCATTCATGGATGGATTTTCCGGGTATAATCAAATAAATATCCGCCCACAGGACTAGTCAAAGACTGCATTCATTTGTCCGTGGGGCACATTCGCATATCGAAAATTACCCTTTGGTTTAAAGAACGCAGGGGCGACATTTCATAGGGCAATGAATTATGCCTTCCATGACATCAAGAACATCGTTCAACCATACCTCGACGACCTCCCGGCTCATTCGCGAAAGCGGACTGATCATCCGCAGCATTTAAGAGCGATATTTCTACGTTGTCGACACTACAAGATAAGACTCAATCCACACAAATGTGTATTTTGCGTCAGTTCTGGTCATTTACTTGGCTTTGTAGTCTCCAAGGATGGGATTCGTCTCAACCCTTGCAAGGTCCAGGCAATCATCAATTTGCCTCCACCTTCAAATTTGCTTCAGATTCAGAAACTCCAAGGGAAAGCAAACTTTCTGAGGAGGTTCATTCCAAATTACGCAGAACTTGCTAAAGGTTATACACGTCTTTTGAAAAAGGAGGTACCCTTCGTTTGGGATCAGGTTGCGCAAGCTTCCTTTGATGCTTTAAAGGATTCCTTAATAAAAGCATCGTTAATGTACGCCCCCGATTATCAAAGAGATTTTAACCTGTATCTGGCTGCAGCAGATACAACCATCGCAATGGTTTTAGTTCAAGAAGTCGATGGAATTGAACATCCTATATATTATTTAAGTAGAAACTTAAATGATACTGAAAGCAAATATTCTTATGTTGAAAAACTAGCGCTTGCAGCTGTTCAAGCGATGCAAAGATTTCGACACTATGTCCTCTTTCGGAAAACTACCATTCTGTCAGATTGCAACCCCATGACCTATATATTGTCGCGACAGTTGCTGGGGGGCAAATATTCAAAACGGATAGCAATCCTTCAAGAGTTTGATCTGGAATTTGTAAAATCCAAATCAAAGAAAGCTCTAGTTTTCGCAGAATTATTGTGCGATCTCCCATCGTCGTCCAACGATGAAACATCCGAAGAATCAATCGTGGACGAGAATTTATTTCTGATATCTACAAGCAATGAGTGTTATGGAGATATAATAATTTATCTCCAAACCCAAAAGTTCAGGCCTAACACCTCTCACTCCGAACAAAAATGTATATGATACCAAGCAAAAGACTACATGATCGTCGGTGATACGCTTTACCGTCGTGGTATCGATACAGTTCTGAGGAGGTGCCTCACCCATGAGGAGGCCGAAAAATCCCTGAATGAGTGTCATTCAGGCGCATGTGGGGGGCATCAATCTGGATATGCTACAACACAAAAAATCTTACGAGCAGGATACTTCTGGCCAACTATGTGCAAAGATTGCATAACCGCAGTCAGAAGTTGCCATGCTTGTCAAATTTTTGATAGCAAAACCAGAAAACCACCCACACCTTTACAGCCAATAGTAGCTGTTGGGCCTTTCGCCAAATGGGGCATGCGTCCTGGTCTGCTTCGGCAGGAAAACTTTGGGTATAGGGTAGGTTTCCGCGGGAGAATATGACTAGTCTGTACCCCGCCCGTGCTGGAAGAGGGTTATTCTAGAATAAGATTCTTTTGTCAAAGTTATGTGTTTGGCGCTCGTTGTCACTCACCTTTGTCTATCTCGGTAGACATCGCCGAAGAAGTTTTTTGTTTGCTGCGCAAATGGGACAATCATTGGTAACCTGAAAGAGGTAGGCCTCTCCCGGTTAAACAAACGTTTTTCTTGCAAATTGAGGGGTAACCTTGAAGCTCTACTTTATACCTGGGGGCATGCAAACCTTTTGGAGTGCAAGCAAAGAGCGGTTATTTATCTGTTTTTGGGGTTAGCCGTTTCCTAACTTGCATAAAGAAAGGATTCCGGAGCAAAGCTTTGTAAGGCGCAAGCTCCATAAAAAACGGCATCTTACATGAGACATTCTTATCATATGACTGGATTAATCGAGCAGTTTTAGCACATAGTTCATGCTCGTTAAAAAATAAACATAAGATCGAGCAGTTTTAGCACATAGTTCATGCTCGTTAAAAAATAAACATAAGATCGAGCAAGTGTTTCAACCCGCGTTTAAGCTTGTTAAAAAATGAACTACTCGGTAAATAACCACTGCGAATGTAAATTATCAGCCATTAAAGCCTTGGTCGTGTTTGCACCGTCACCTCCACTTTTCCATTCGCCGATCATTCACCTCCATTTTATTGTTTACCCATTTTGAGGAACAGCTGCGAAGAGTGATTTCACTAGCCATCCTTGTGACACTACCGTGATTGGAAGATTCCGACCCTTACTGGGAATCAGCTGCTAACCCGTTTTATCACTCGTTCCTCAAAAGACGAGTCTTCTTTAAGCTCTTTTCATCTGACTCGTAAAATATGAAAAGATTGCCGAGTTTTGGCCTTCCAGCTCGTTAAAGCGACCGGAAACGCTATCCCTCCTCTAGATTTTAATCTTTTTGGACCTGAGGGATTATTGCACAAAAAGATCGAGCGCTTGTGTTGTTCGGCTCGTTAAAACTATCGAAAACCCATCCCTTCTGTATTATTTTATACTTTTTCGGACTTAAGGGATTAGATGACGAAAAATGAACTTTGGAGTTATCTTTACGTACCTTTTTAGACTCTCTAAAAATGAAAAGGGACCGAGTTATCTTTGTCGTTAAACTCGTTAAAAACATTAATAGCGACAAACTTGTCTTTAGACGAGAACGAGTTTCACTATCGCTAGGCTCGTTAAAACATAGCGATGGGTTTGCCCGAAGGGCAAATTATAGAACAAGCATATGTTATCCTCCTCAAGCTTGACAAAAATAAAGAGGTACTGGTCAGAAATGACTGGGGAAAAATTGGGAAGAAACTCAAAGAACTTTTATTGGTAGCAAGTCGCTCTTGAACATGACACTTCCACTCTGTGCCTGAGTCGAGTTGGGTTGTTTCATTCACCGGTCACATCACCATGGTCTCGCCATACCATCCACCTTTGGGGTAAATGCTACCAATCCATCACACAAGTGTCACCGATATGTTCAAGAGAAGTCACCCAGAGATGTCAACCGTGTCCCATCCACTACCATACACTATGCTTCATCCTTTCATGATTGCCACCCTGAACCATATATCATCAGATCGTTTTCACCTCCATCAAAATCATTTGCTCTGTTCCGTGTCACTGATGTGGGATACATTAAGGCCCTCCTTTGATGGATCGCTTCTTGCCGACATCAACTCATTATCCAAGAAGTTGATCTAGGAACACCCCCTTCAGTACTTTGAAACTTGCATGCCTCAATGGCAAGTTTCTCACTTCCGGCGACAGGTATACATCAATGACCTTCGACCGAAAGATTTTGCGTGGTTCTCAACGCCAAGTCCTTTATTCACACCACGTGAATTGTACTGCAGTACCTTGAGGGTCATTATCATTATCGGTGATTCCTCTCGCGCTTGTTAATAGTTTACATCATTGACTGGTAATCAAGCGATGTCTTTCCATGTTCGACTTCAGAACATTTCTCACATGGATCGACTTGTACTTAGAGTGAAGATCGAACGAGATTGAAGACCCCAGATCAAGTTTCATCCATCCAGGCTGCGATATATATTCAGGAAAAATAAAGACATTGACATGTACAGCATTACAGCAGATAATCATCCTACCAAAAGGATGATGATTTCATCAAAATCATCAGTCTACCATCAGACGATTGTCTGTTCTATGTACAGAAAAATGAATTTATAAAGCTGAGCATGGGAATGCCCACCTCAGCTAGATCATGAAAGCAGTATGAAAAATAATGTATTGTATTGTATCTTATTACAGGTCTCCTCCCAGCATTGGAAGAACTTTGGATCCTCCTATTAAAGCATTTCACCCGATAAACATCGTCATACTTTAGGGGGCAACTGTTATAGACATTTTTGTGCCTTACAGCATTGAGCATGAAATGTCCATAATCCAAGGGATCCAAAGTCCCTAAAAGAGTTGTTCCTACCCCTGAAGGAACAAGGTCAACAAAAGACAGCTTCTCCCAGAAGTTCTCCACCAAAAACAACTCAGAAATGGTCAAATCAGGATCAATTCAATGGCTCCACTAGCTGCCTGCATTGAAATGCAGAGGTTACACTGGCTAGTTTCACTGCAACGTAGGTAGAAGCACTACCAGGGTGCGCTGAGCGGGCAATGACAAATGGCAAGTTCATTCAACGAGGTGGAAAGACCCTGGAAGCTTCCAGAATCTTCCTCAATGACACTTGCCTCAATGAATTCGACCAAGTGATGAGTAAGAGGTTCTCAACCTCCAAGTGGAAGCAAGAATTGACAGAGAGAAGCCACAAGTCAAAACATAAGCTGACTCATCCTCTCTACTTACATCTATATATGGATCTCTCACCCAGAGGTTCAGGAGGCTGGAATTTGGCTTTGCAGAGAATTACTGTTGGTTTGAGATTGAGATTAGTACATTGGGTGATTTATGCTTTGTTGGAGGAGAGGAAGGGATTCTTTTGCTGGGAGGTAGATGCTGGATCGGGACTCACTTGGTTATATCTCCTCTTGAACCTTGTTATCATATCAATAGAGCTATTTCAGTTTCTCCTATATGCTTGTATTTCAATGATGTTTTGTTGTATTTGCATATTTAGTTTATATCTGATCCTAAACTAGCTATGAATGTGAATCTATGTCTTTTGTGTAGTTTTCCTCTCTTGTGATCTTGCAGGAACTGGGTGAAGCTAGACCAGTGAAAGAGCAGGTAGCGGGAAGCGAACAAAAGAGAGAGTTATTGGATCGACAAACTAGCGGAAGACACCGGTTAGTTACATCCTTCTTTCTCTATTTGCATCTCATAAAGAAGAATACTCAGATAGCTTTCCTTATTTGTTGCTAAGGCACTATCACCTCTTAGAGTGGGATAGGGGCATTCCGAATTGGATACTTTTCCCAACAACACACCCCCTATCACCCTCAAGCAAATGGGTAGGTGGAAGTCACCAATAGAGCATTGGAAGGGATCTTGACTAAGGTGGTGAGTAGCAGTAGAAAAGATTGGGCAGATCGCCTGGTTAAGGCCACGTGGGCTTACAACAACACTTGGAAGACCACAACCGGCTTCACACCTTATGAGCTGGTCTATGGGAAGAGAGCTTTGCTGTTAATTGAGTTCGAGTACAACACCTTGAGGATGGCAGCTCAGCTGGACCTGCATCTCAGCCATGCCCAAGAAGAAAGGTTATTGCAGCTGAATGGATTGGACGAGCACCGAATGCAGGCCCTTCTCCACTCAGAAGTGGTTCAAATTCAGAGGAAGGTGTGGCATGACCAACACCTCAATGACAAGCAATTTCAGCTGGGAGATTGGGTGCTGTTGTATGATTCCAGGCATAAGGATTTCAAGGGGAAGCTGAGAACCAGATGGCTGGGACCATATGCAGTGGAAAAATGTAATGACAATGGGTCTGTTCTTATTCAGACCATTGATGAGGAGGCCATCCCCATGCTTGTCAATGGGCATCGACTAAAGATCTACAGAAAACCTCTTTCAAGACAAGAATTCATCAAAACTGTGGAAAAATTAGTGCTGGTCATAGAGAAGGGTTCTGCCTCTGTTTTGGGCATACCCTGAAAAAACAAAAAAAATTAAAAAAAAAAATAAAGATCCTTGGGTGAAAACCTTTCTGAGGCTCCCAAGGCAGATGGTAGGGGTGAAAACCTCATCGAGGCGTCCCTGCTGTCTTCTGAAAATGTGTGAAAAAAGACCCTTGGGTGAAAACCTCTCTGAGGCACTCAAGGCAGATGGTAAGGGTGAAAACCTCATAGAGGCGCCCCTGCTGTCTTTCAAAAAAAAAAAAAAAAAAAAAAAAGAGAAAAAAGAGAGAAAAAAAGAAAGAAAGAAAACAAACAAAGAAATAGGGAAAACAGGTTCAAGACTTTGCAATGCATGTAGGTTGCAGGTATTCCATGCAGGAAAAGAGGCCCCTCAACTCAAGGACAAGGGTCCCTACTATGCTACCAGGAAGCTACAGGACGTTCTACAGGAAGTTCTGTATTTCTATAGGAAACTTCCTGTAGAATCTTTGGACGACCAGGACTGACTGTGTGGGAAGATTTGAAGCCCGAGGTCCGACACGGAGGCATGCAAGCTAATGTTTTTCTCCATTACCCACTGCTGTCACCTCCTTCTACAACCCTAGTCGCCATGCAATGGAAATACCTGCACAGTCAAATCAGAGCGTTGAATTATCAGAGGAAGCGATTCTCAAATGGAATAAAGGATGCAGAGACCCCATGCGCTACTTAGCAAAGCCATCCGAGGATCCTGTGACCGTAACCGTGATGCCACCGTCTCCACTGTTTCGGCATGCACCCGAGGAGGAAAAACTGCTACAGGACATCCTACAGGAATCCCGTAGCAGTTCATCCAGCTAGAGTGTACACCATCAAGACGCCTGCAACACATAGAGCGGGCACATGCACCATCCGCAGCCAGGTAACAAGCTTCGTAATCAGCAGCAGTCTGCAAGGAGGAACCCCCGTGCCTATGCATGAAGCAGCAGCAAGCTAATCCATCACCCTCGTCCTGAAACCTGAAAATAACGTCGCGGCCACACAGGTAAGTGCCTCACCCTTTTTTCGTCAAATTACATGAATAATACTCTAAAATGTTTGCAAGTGTGGAAATGAATGGGTTGAGCAGTCAGGTAGCCATTCAACTGGCCACCACGACCAGTCCGATGGTCTCGTTAGATTTGGAAAGTGTTGGTCGTGGCAAGCAAAACGGGTAATGGACACGTGAGAAGCGTCCAGTCGGGGAGAAGCGGCGATCTAACGGGAATGGCGGCGGCAGATATGCAGGGAATGATGCGGCGGTCAGGTAGACTTGTAGTGAAATGAATGGGTGATGTCGTCCAACGGTCCGGCAGGGACAGCTCACCCCCGCGCCACGAGTTCGGCCGGGATTCAAATCCACCGGCTAGATCATCACTCCACTCATTTATCACCAGCCATTTTGCAGTTGAGTAAGCATCCGAATTTCTCTGAAGCTCGTTACTCCAAGTCCTCGGCTTGTTCAAGCGTCTGGTGGTTGCACAGAAGGCGCAGAACCACTGACGTGCTCTCCGGAACCTGTGCGCGACTTCTACAGGAAGCTGCGCTACAGGAAGCTCGCCGCTACAGAGGAAATCGATCTATTCACGTCAAAGGTGGCGAATTGGAAAAGGTAAGCCTGAACTTGTTCCTCCCATGCAATTGGTTTGAAGGGTGGCAAAATCGACGTCCTCAAAAAAGTAAAACTACAATCTGAGCATAAAATTGCAAGCGTCGTCTTCCTTTTGCATTAAAATTGTCGTCATAGTATATGCGGGGTTTTCTACAGGATGTGGTTCGTAATTGAGCCCCTGTCAAGGCTCACTTGTAGATAGCCGAGAAGTCACGAATTGTGTGCGTGACAGAGGTGTAATTCTGCGCTCTGTCTCAAGAAATCCGAAAGGCCCATCTTTTGATACGCACCAGCCACCTCTGGCTAACATAGCAAGCTTTCACCATGCCAGGTGGATTCATCATAAAGGAACCGACAAACTCAAAGAAGCTACGGGAAAACCTGGAGGTGGTAGAACTGCTCACGCGTGTGCGATGGATGTCGTTCTGCGACAAGCTTCAAGGTTATGATGATGAGGTGGCAGAGGAGTTCCTGCGAGATTTGAAGCCAAAATCCAAAATGCTGGTCGTTGTCAATTTCAGGGGTTTGAATCTCAGACTCACCCCACAGTTCATCAGCAGAGTCACTGACCTCCCAATGGGGGTACCGTGGGATAAGGAGGAGTGAAAACTAGGCCAGAAGGCTAAAAAGGAGTTTTTTCCACCGGAGGAGCAATTCTCAGAGGATAAGAACGGGGTTCGCAGAGCTAGCCTACAGCCGCTTTGGAGTGAGGTCAGCCTCCAAATTATGAAATATATCATGTGCGAAGGACGATTCAGCATCGTATATGGGTACCATTTCTGGCTGCTCACAGAACTAAGGCACCAAATGGACCTACCTTCAGAAAACAAGCTAAGTATTCCTTACTTCCTCCTGCAGTCCATGACTGAATGTGCCACCAAATTACGAGAAGTCACGCCAGACCAGGTAGCCCATCATGGGCTCATTAAGCTCCTCTTGGAGGATTCACTCCACACATACACTGTCCCTCTCTCGTGGGAAGCCTTCCGAAATCTGACTAAGGATGGCGATATCAAAATGTTGACCGAGGAGCTCACTTCCTCCAGCAGCGAGGAGAAGGAGCCAATACACACAGAGAAGAAAGGGAAAGGCCAAGAAACCGCGGCAAAAGCACCGAAGAAAGAACAAAAAGGAAAACCAGAGAAACATCAGGTTGCCGAGACAGAGGATGACAAACCTACATTGACACCCAGGGAGAAAAGGTTACAAAGTAGAGTGGAAAAGACTAAACAAGTCCACGTCAGTAAAGGCACCTCGAAAGTAGCATCAGCAAAGTCAAAAGACAAAGCACCCTCAGCCAAATAGGCTAAAACGGTGCCACCTGTTTCTACAGGAAAGTCAAAAATGGCTTCTACAGGAAGCCAGAAATCAGCAACTACAGGGCCTTCTACAAGAAGCCCTGAGAAGGGAAAACCAAAGGAGAAGATAGCTGAAATTCTTGCAAGGGAGGCAGTAGCCGTGCTGGCCACCCTTAGTACCCCTCCTAAGCCGAAGGAAAAATGAAAGAGGGAGATCCCTCTGTATTTCAAAGCCAGGAGAAGTGTGAGAATCAAAACAGGCAGGCCCCAACCTCCATCCAACAGCCCAATTACTATAGAAGACACCCCTACCTCGCCAAGGGAGAGGTCCCCCTCAAAAATATTAGTCACTTACGAGTGGGGGAGCCCGAAGACAACTACTTGGAAGGAGAGAATGGATAGGTTGGCTTCAAAAGCTCGGCTACAGGATGCTGAGGCCATTTTACAGGAAACATTGGCCCGGCTTAAGGAGACAGAGAGGATGGAGGGAGAGGCACCCACATCACCACTTAGGGAAGACGAAGTAGAGCCACCGAGGGAGGAAGAGAAAGAACATATTCCGGAACCTAGTCCCCAGCCAAGCTTGAGCTCGTATTATAACTTTTTGGAGGCTGGGAAAATTATTCCACAAAAATTCACAATGCCGCTTTTCTTTGCGTTGGAGGAGGAGAGAGTGAGAACCCACACGTGGATGAAGATAGCTAAATCAAAAGGAGTGGCAGATATAGGCCCCTTGGAGGAACAACTCAAGGAGGCACGAAGAGAGTTAGCTATGGCCAAACACGTGGCAAATTGCCAGCGGGTATTCCTACAGGAAGAGAATGAGAAACTTAAACTGCAGCTACAGGAACTGAAGAAAAAAAAGGGCACATCCTCAGGGGACACTACAGCAGAACATCAAGGCAGAGAAGGATTGCAATTTGGTCTTGGGGAGCCAACCTCGCATCTACAGGAAAGGGAACTACAAGCACAAATCGAGATACAAGCTCTCAAACAGCAGTTGTAGCAAAAAGAGGCACAACTGGCTTGCATGGCCAGTTGGGCCATGGATGCTCTACAATGTAGACAGCCGACCAAATCTTATGGCCTATACCTACGAGACAAGTGGCTGCAATTTCAAATTAATGCATTGGCACAGAGGGGTATCTCCCAACTCCAAGACCCCTAGCAGTTCACAGTGTTATGCAATAGCAGTTCATCAGAGGATAAGGCCAAACTATCGGAGTTCTATCTCCATAATTTGGCCCTTCCTAATGTGACTTCATGGGATCCCAACACAGTTGTAGGGGATATGCAGTTGATGGCATTTGCCTCATGGTTGAACCATGAAGAAAAGAGAGCAGCAGAGGTCAAAGAGGTCATGGACCGAGAGTTACATGAGCCACTGCTGATTAGAGCAGAGCCAGGGGATCCCACTGCATTAATATCGGCCCACCAACACTTAGCTGCCAACCCTCAAATTTTATTGAAATACATGGATCAGCAGGCTCAGGCCATAGCACATTTCGACGATATGGAGCGACTATTAGGGGACAACTGTGTTCATGCTTGCACTCGCCGATGGAACACATTGTCCCACAGCCTTAAAATCAGAGAATATCATACTCCAACTCGAATGAGGGAAGCTCTAGCACGGGTGCCCCTCTACAAGAAGTCCCTACAGAACCTCCAAGCCAGCTGGATTGGCCTCAAGCTAAGCCCACCTCTGCTATTAGGATTGATGGAAGGCAGCACAGAAAAAGAAGAGCATAAGCAGTGGGAAGAGGTGGAAAGGAAGGCTGGGTTCCATGCTAGTGAGGAGGAGACCACTTCAGAAGCCTGGGATGTGAGGGTGGTGGTGAAAGCAATGAAGGACGAGGAGCTAGATTAGTTGCTCAGGGATGAGCAATCATTTTAGCTGGGGGGTGATGATGAGCCCCAAATTTGGTAACATTTTGGGATCATTTGGCCTAACTACCTTTGCTCAATCCTTCATTTTTCATAACTTATGCATCATTTTTTAGTATGTTTATGTCATTTGTACGAATAAGGGCAGTCACTATTCCTAGGTGGCTAACACGTGCTCATTTCAGGTTTTTTGACACATGATTGGAACAAAACCGAGCAGATAAGGACCAGGAGATAGCCAAGATGGGGTTGAGGATTCGTAGGAGGGTTGTCCACAACATTAAATGGCCTTCCTCGGGATCTTCATCCCTAACTCCGAGCTCCAACAACCACCACAACCGGATCTAGAAGGCAGCCAAACGGATTTTGAGGAAGCAGCTGTTCACTCCTAGTTTGGTCAGCCAAGTTCCACTAATTTAGGAGGCCAGCTTGGGCCTCGTGATGTATAAATGATAATGCTTTAGCCTTCGAAAAGGACTTTTTGAAACATTGTTGCACATTCTGCACTACGAGCTACTAGCTTGGTTTTGCTCTTTTGTAGCCATCATTGGCATACTTGTTGACTTATGATTATTATTTTTTAATGGGAAGTAGTCAGATTTGATCTCAGTTCTGAGTTTTTAAAGGAGCCATAGCTCTCGGGGTTGGGCCCAACCTGAGAGCCTAAGGCCTCCTTCTTTTGTATTGATATCTTTCCTTTCAGCATTATGGTTTTCTTTACATGCA
This sequence comes from Pinus tabuliformis, assembly GCA_031772625.1. Taxonomy (NCBI): domain Eukaryota; kingdom Viridiplantae; phylum Streptophyta; class Pinopsida; order Pinales; family Pinaceae; genus Pinus; species Pinus tabuliformis. The sequence continues at coordinate 405,832,650 of CM062812.1, read as the reverse complement.
TTTGAAACGCAGTTTGTTGAGTTAGATTTCTTGGTGTGGTTAAGTAGGTCATCGTTAGAAGATAGAGTTGCTTCAGATGTTTAGAATAGAGTAAAGAGATTAGAATTGATAAAAGCTCAAAACATGGTTGCCTGCACTCTCATTTTCACCTCTTTTTAGGGGCTGGAATTCAAACAGTGCTACCCACCAAAAACATTGGTTTGTGTACTCATGCAATCTTTGATGCAATATTTTCGTTTGTAGTAGTTTTCCATGCGCTCAGACCTCTTGGAATGCTTCTTTGCTTCAGTACCATACATGGTTTTCTTTAGAAATAACGTTGCTGATCATTGGTTCCATTAAACAGTTAGGACAGATTAGGAATGTTTTGATTATGTGCAGGACGTGGATGATTTGGTTCAGTTTACACTGTGCAGTGCTACTCCCTCACTCTCTCGTCCTTCTAAGCCTTGCCCAGGCCAACTGCTCATCCCCCAATTAGACCCCTTGTCTCTCAACTACTCTACTGCCCACGTTGTCCTACCTTTTCGGCCTTCCATTCCCTCTACCCTCCTTCAGACAAACTAGCTTTGCACACCCCCTCATCATCTCATCTCTATGTCACTAAGTCATTACAAACCCCTCTCCTACCTCCCTATCCACCCATGCAGCCTCTTCCACTCACCCATCACCCAAAATCCGATCGTAGAACATCCTGTAGGAATTACTGAACATGCTGTAGAAATTCTGAAACATCCTGTAGAACCCCTGCAAACTTCCTGTAGAAGCTCATAAGCTCGGTTTTTGGCAGCCAAACTTTGTGAAACTCTCTGGAAGGGTGTTAGGAACCCCTTAGACCCTCTCTAAACCTTCCCAACCTGTTCCAAGCCCTTCTCCTCCTCGATCCACCTCTGCACAGTAAAAAGCTAGTTAAAAGCACATGCATGATAATTCTAATAATTGAAACAAAAATACAAACAGATGTTTTCTGCAGGTAGAAGTAGTCTAGACGCATGCATCTCACCTTGGTAGAAGTAATGGCATCTCTTTCAATCATTTGCATTCCCATCTCTGCATCAGTAGGACTAGCTGGTAGAATTAGGGTTTGCTAGGGTTTGCATTTCGTGTTGGCTTTCCATTCCTTTCTGCAAGTAGATTAGCTTTCTTTGAGTTAGCTTTCGTCCATCAGTTAAAAAGCTTCTTCTAAGAGCTCATAGAAGTTGGCTTGAGCCCCTAGTGGACTTGTGCCAGCTGACCAAGTGACAGCTGTGGCAAGAGCTAGTACTTGTGCATACAGCACTGTCACTTCCAAGTTTGTTACGAACTACCGGGTTGATAAAATTAAAGAAGGAAGCTCCAGGAGTTGTAGCATTATTGCTACAATACTGGAGCCCACCACCCATCTTGGCAATTTCTCCTCACGATTGACAGAGTCCTAATAGGAATTCCAACTCTTCGGAAGACCAAGGAGGGGCAAGCTCACCAAGTCCTCATCATCAACAGTCACCCCCACACTTCCCAGCTCATCCCTGGACTGAGTGAACTTCCTGAGATACTTAGGCATACTCTCTCCCTTCTCACATTTGATGTTTCTGAGTTTATCCTTGAGTGCCAGCTTCCTTTGATCGCTCTTGCTTTGGAATAGATCTGTCAACGCTTTCCACATCAAGTATGGAGTAGCCTTTCCATGCAGGCTAGACACAATGTGATCCTTCACGCCCTCCAATAGAATCCTTCGACACTTTGACGTCTTCTTTTTCCAAGCATCAACTTGAGTAGCATCAGTAGGCTTTGGGACATCAGCCTCTATGAAATGCTTCAGCCCATTATCATCCAACACTTCCTCCATCCTGTCCTTCCATGCAATATAGTTTGAGCTACCCTAAAGAGCATACTCCAATCACAATCCGTTGAAAGACATTGCAATGTTGACACCAAGAAAACACTGCTGCAAATTCAAATTCCACTAGCTCCAAACTCAAGTGCCTCTGATCTAAGATTCGTGAGAACAAACTATTTCTCGTACAGAGATTGACTGTATGGGCTTTTACCAGATATCTCACCTTCCAAAGGAAGGATGAATCCACAGGCTACCTGGCCCGATTATAGACTCTGCCTAAAGAAATAGAGTGTAAACACTTTCTGAATAGTAGATCTGATGATCAACATCTCTCATACCATGTAGAAATTTTTAATAATAAACACTTATTCACAGAGATTATCCAGATTATACACTATTGCGGAATACATGCACAATACATAATCTCCTCTACATTGATCATCAATTTAGCAGCATCAAAAACAATGAAACATCAATAACGTGCACACATTAACACAGTATGTAACCCGAGGAAAGCTTACAGCTGAAAACCCCACACTATCTGTATCTTAATGGTTGAGAACATGTAACAATACATAGTACAATACTCCTCTCAAGTATCCATCACTATCTCCACCTGCTACACACAAAACTAGCTTAGATTCGAACAAGTCACAGGTTCAAATCTTCTCCACTGCTTTGCCTACCTCTATTGCACAATACAAAGTGAAAATCACGTGAGCATAATCTATTTCACTGGGCATATACTGCACAATCCTCATGGGCATACTCAATCCATTGATTGTGCAAGATCTCATGCACAACTATAGTCACAACTCATAGCAATCTCAACCTCTAACACCTGTCTCCACTGAACTGTTCATGCACTGAGTTAACTGACGTATTCTTCAGTTGAATTATGAGTTAATAATTAGTGAATTAATTTAATCAATTAATTCACATCACCCATCACTAGTCTATTTGCAGTTAGACTAATTATGACTAGTTTAACCAAGTCAAACTGAACACAACTCCATCAGCTCCACATCCAACTCCACATAACTCACATGCATGAGTTCTAACTGATGTCATGCATGCAATAGCTCAGCTAACCCACAAAGAAATCGTATTTCCTTCTGACAGCTGCATGTACCACATCTGTAGCCCAAACTGAAGTGCTCCAAGAGGATAAGATAATGTTTATAGTCTAAATATTATTATGAGACAATAATATTTGACTTTTCTATTTTTAGCCTGGCAGTCTAAAAATAAACTTTGATCACTCCGCTGTGAACTAGAAATATAAGTCCATCTATTTTTCCCAACATGACTGATCATCCATAACAACATCCTGCAACTCATAGACCATGATCCATATGTCTAAAAATAGACATAGTCTAAAAATAGACTTTGCACCATAATTTGCCTGCAGGCCCACTTAGTGAAGGCGACTACTTTCTACTAAGCTCCATCATCATGTTGCATTCTCAACACTCCCTCTCAACAAGATATGGATTATCAGCAACCCTTATCCTACGTCGGTGGCATTCAAATTTTCTCCTGGTGAGCGCCTTCGTCAAGATATCAGCATCCTGATTCTCCGTTGGAATGTATGAAAGTAAAATGATTCTCCGCTACATACAATCTCTGATATGATGGTACCTGATGTCAATGTGCTTAGATCTATCATGAAATACAGGATTAGCCAAGAGTTTAATGCAGCTCTGGTTATCACAGTAAATCACAATAGGCTCCAAGTGAGAACCGAACAAACCGACCAGAATCTTCCTCATCCATATAGCCTCACATGCAACCAAACTTGCTGCCATATACTCGGCCTCTGCTGAACTGAGTGCCATGGATCTCTGCTTCCTGCTATACCAAGGAACTATTGTCGACCCGATACTAGAGACCCCTCCTGATGTGCTCTTTCTGTCCGTTGGGCTCCCTGCCCAATCTACATCCTTGAGCCACATAGCATCACCTCATTCTCCTGTCTATACCACAAACCATATCATTATGTGCCTCTCAAATAATGCAATACATGCTTGCCCGCCTTCCAGAAGAGCTTGGTTGGCTTAACCATAGCTTGTGAAAGCTGGTTAACAACATAGCATATATCAGGTCATGTATTGACCAGATACATTAGCGACCCCACCAACTGTCGATAAACAGTGGCATCCACTTCTTCTGTCGAAGTGGCATATTCCTTCCTCCAACCTCCAGGAAGAGGAGGAGTATTAACAGGCTTGCAGCCATGCATGTTGAACTTCTCCGGTATCTCCTCAGCATACTTACCCTGAGAAGCAAATAATCCATCATTGCGCTGCCAAATTTCCAATCCTAGGAAATAATGAAGGAGGCCCAAGTCCTTCATCTCAAACTCCTTAGTAAGATCATCCTTGCATGAAAGTATCAATAGCTCATCACCCATTAGAATCAAATCATCTACATAAAGTAAAATGATAAGCAACTTACCCTCCACCACAATCTGGTATAGGTTAGGATCTACCTCACTCTTGGAGAATCCAAGTCCGGTGAAATAGCTGTCTATCCATGTGTACCAAGCATGTGGTGCTTGTTTCAACCCATACAATGTTCTCTTGAGCCTGCACACATGTGACTCGCTGCTAAAGATCTCGAAACCTTCGGGCTGCTCAATGTACACCTCCTCCTCAATGACTCCATTGAGGAACGTAGTCTTCACATCCATCTGATGAATGTGCCATCCCATCTGCGCTGAGAGAGCAAGAATCATCCTTATGGAAGAATACCTTGTGACAGGTTCAAAGGTATCCTCATAATTGATCCCCTCTATCTAAAAAGACTCGGGTAACAAATCTTTCCTTGTACTTCTTCACACTCCCGTCAGCTGCCTGCTTAACTTTGTATATCCATCTTGAACCCACCACTGATTTCCCTTCTGGTCTATGAACAATCTCCCATGCACTGTTTTTGACAATCGAATCATACTCTTCCACCATGGCATCTACCCATGCAGGATCCTCCACAGCTTCCTCGAAAGAGGATGGCTCAGTCACAACACATTTTCTCATAAGAACCATGTATCCAGTGTACCGATCAGGTGACCGTCTCTACCTACATTGGGCTGTAGGTGGTCCTACAACTTTCTCTGCATCTTGAGTTAGTCTCTCAGCTTCTATCAAGCGCTTTCGCCCTCTGATGGTTGGCGCTGCATGAGTGGTCTCTTCCACTACATGAACCTCATCCTGTGGCTGATCCACGTCCTGAAGCTCATCCTTAGGAACTAATAGCTCCTCATCTGCATGCAAGTGTGGCTTCCTCTCAAGCGAACACTTCATGGCTTTCTCCTCCTGAAATTTTATATCTCGTTGCACAACAGTCTTACCACTGTCTGGAAAATACACATGATAGTTCTGGGGTGTATCAATGTACCACACAAATATCCCAACCTCTGCGGTTAGCTCCAACTTCTTCCTGGCATCCTTCATCACATGCATGTAAACGTTAGCACCAAAAATCCTCAAATGAGAAAGATCAGGCTTCTTACTAGAATAAGCCTCCTCGGGTGTACTCATGCCAAGTATCCTGTGAGGACAACGGTTCTGCACATAAACTGTTGTATTGCATGCTTCTGCCCACAAGTGAAGGGGTAGGCCCTCATTATGCAACATCGCTCGTGTAGCACCCACAATCGTTCTGTTCTTCTGCTCAGGAACCCCGTTCTGTTGTGGGTTATTGGGAGCTATGAGCTCTCTTCGAATCCCTTCTTCTTTGCAGAAATCCTTGATCTCGCCAGAGATGTATTCACCACCATTATCACTCTTAAGGGCCTTCACCTTCTTCCCCGTCTCCTTCTCGACCAGTGCTTTGAACTCACAGAACTTTGAGTATGTCCTGCTCTTCTTCTTCATGAGGAATATCCAAAACTTACGAGAGAAATCATCAACAAAGATCACATAATACCTGTGTTTTGCTGTCGAAGCTACTGAGAAAGGTCCACACACGTCTGTGTGAATTCTCTCAAGGATCGTCGTGGTACAACTATCCTTCTCGTGAAAGGTGTCTTTCACAAACTTTCTCAAAGTACACCCCTTGCACTGATCTGACTGCGCAAGAGTGCCTTTAGGAAGCCCTGTAGTGATCTGTTGCAGTATCTTCAAGGCTCCATGGTGAAGGTGACCCAATCTCCTATGCCACAACTCGCCATCATCCCGACTCACCAATCCTTCTGCCTTGCATGCCATTGTTGCACATCCATCTACATGCAACTGATAAAGGTTCCTCACTCGAACCCCTATCTTCTAGGTTTCTCTAGTTGTCTTGCTGCACATGAAAGCCTTTCCCTCGCTGAAAACAACATCATATCCCTTGTCTTCTAATATTGCCACAGAGATAATATTATTCTTCAATCCTAGAACATGCATCACTTCCTTCAATATGAAGGGTTTACCATACTCCCTCTCAAAGGAAATGGTACCGATACCGGTCGCACTGCATCTACCATCATCTCCCATCTCGATGTGCACTCCAAGATCTTTGTCCTCCAAATCAAAAAACAAATCTCGATCTCCTGTCATGAAAAAAGATGCACCATTGTCCAAGAACCACACCGATCCCATCACACCTGAAACCAAGCATGCGATCAATGAAAAATCAAGCTGAAACTGTGAGGCTAGAGCCTCTCCTACTGTAGATCCAGCAGCTTGCTTGTTCTTCTTCTTCTGCGGACAATTAGTGGCATAGTGTTCGTGCTGGTGACAGCGAAAGCACTTCACCTTGGACATGTCCTGCTTCTTACCTTTCACACCAGACAGAAGCTTTCTTGCTCTTCCCCTTCTTTGCTTTGGCATCCAAAGCGCAATTTTCGTCATTAGGTCCCTTTGATGAAGATCTGTCCCTGGTATTCTTCCTGATCTCCTCCTGCACAAGATCTGACCAAAGTCTCTCCCATCCTGACAATTTCTCCCGACCATTGACATTGTCCAGATAGGAATGCCAACTCTTCGGAAGATCAAGGAGAGCGAAGCTCACCAAGTCCTCATCATCGACAGTCACCCCCGCACTTCGCAGCTCATCCCTGCACTAAGTGAACTTCGTGAGATACTTGCGCATACCGTCTCCCTTCTCACATTTGACATTTCTGAGTTTATCCTTGAGTGCCAGCTTCCTCTGATCGCTCTTGCTTTGGAATAGATCTATCAACATTTTCTACATCAAGTATGGAGAAGCCTTTTCATGTAGGCTGGACACAATGTGATCCTTCATGCCCTCCAACAGAATCCTTCCACACTTTGTTGTCTTCTTTTGCCAGGCATCAACTTTAGTAGCATCAGTAGGCTTTGGGACATCAGCCTCTATGAAATCATTCAGCGCATTATCATCCAACACTGCCTCCATCCTGTCCTTCCATGCAATATAGTTTGAGCTGCCCTCAAGAGCATACTCCAATTGTAATACGTTGGAAGACATTGCAACATTGACACCAAGAAAACACTGCTGCAAATTCGAATTCCACCAGCTCCAAACTCAACCACCTCTCATCTAAGATTCGTGAGAACAAACTATTTCTCGTACAAAGATTGACTGTATAGGCTTTTACTGGATATCTCGCCCTCCAAAGGAAGGATGAATCCAGAGGCTACCTAGCCCGATTACAGAGTCTGCCTGAAGAAATAGAGTGTAAACACTTTTTGAATAGTAGATCTGATGATCAACAGCTCTGATACCATGTAGAAATTTTGAATAATAAACACTTATTCAGAGAGATTATCCCGATTATACACTATTGCGGAATACATGCACAATACATAATCTCCTCTACGTTGATCATCAATTTAGCAGCATCAAAAACAATGAAACATCAATAGCATGCACACATTAACACAGTATGTAACCCGGGGAAAGCTTATAGCTGAAAACACCACACTATCTGTATCTTAATGATTGTGAACATGTAACAATACATAGTACAATACTCCTCTCAAGTATCCAACGCTATCTCCACCTGTTACACACAAAACTAGCTCAGATTCGAACAAGTCACAGGTTCAAATCTTCTCCACTGCTTTGCTTGCCTCTATTGCACAATACCAAGTGAAAATCACGTGAGCACAAGCTATTTCACTGGGCATATACTGCGCAATCCTCATGGGCATACTCAATCCATTGATTGTGCAAGATCTCATGCACAACTATAGTCACAACTGATAGCAATCTCAACCTCTAACACCTGTCTCCACTGAACTGTACATGCACTGAGTTAACTGATGTATTCTTCAGTTGCATTATGAGTTAATAATTAGTGAATTAATTTAATCAATTAATTCACATCACTCATCACTAGTATATTTGCAGTTAGACTAGTTACAACTAGTTTAACCAAGTCAAACTGAACACAACTCCATCAACTCCACATCCAACTCCACAGAGCTCACATGCATGAGTTCTAACTAATGTCATGCATGCAATAGCTCAACTGACCCACAAAGAAAGCGTATTTCCTTCTGAAAGCTGCATGTGCCACATCTGTAGCTCAAACTGAAGTGCTCCAACAGGATAAGGTAATGTTTATAGTCTAAATATTATTATGAGACAATAATATTTGACTTTTCTATTTTTAGCCTGGCAGTCTAAAAATAGACTTTGATCACTCCGCTGTGAACCAGAAATAGAAGTCCATTTATTTTTCCCAACATGACCAATCATCCATAAACAGCATCCTGCAACTCATAGACCATGATCCATATGTCTAAAAATAGACATAGTCTAAAAATAGACTTTGCGCCATAATTTGCCTGCAGGCCCACTTAGTGAAGGCGACTCCTTTCCACTAAGCTCCATCATCTTGTTGCATTCTCAACATCCTATTCCTGTAGTAGTCATTTAATTCATATTCGAGACATCATTATGGCATTTGGGATTGAGAGAAATTCATAAGATGTATACAGAAATGCTTACGATCATCAAGAGGTGGTGTAAGTGGTGGAAAAGTTGATGACAAATCATTTTCTATTTTTTTTTTGCTGTTAAGTAAGACATAGTGGAATTTGAAGATGATTCTTGACTAGATGGAGTGGATCAGTGATGAATGTGATATAGGTGGGCCCCTTTCAATATTTCTTAGAGAATACATGCCCTTTTTTCCCTTTTCTCTAATCAGATCTGCCTCCTGTAGCATTTCAGTACAGTCTTGTAGCACTTCAGAGAGAAGAAAAAACACTTTATTGATGGCTAGATGATGCAAAGAGGCAAGGAGATGAGTGAAGAGGGTGAAAATGCAATGGATGGATATAAAAATGGAGGAATGAATCGATATAATCTGTTCTACAGCCATGGTTATTTTCACTATTTGAAGTCTTGCAAAAGAGAGATGTTAGCAAAATTGGTGTAAGAACTCCTTCCTTTTCTTTTCTCCTTTTTTTTTGAGAGAGACATGCAAGCTACCTCTGTAGAGGTTTTCAACCTACATGCCTTTCCTAGGTGCCTCATAGGAGGTTTTCACCTGGGGATCTTCTTATTGTCTTTTGTTTTTGTTTTTGTTTTTACTCTTGGGCTGCCTCAGAGACTAGAGTTTGCCTTAAATGCCTCATAGAGGTTTTCAATTAGGCCCTTTATTTATTTGTCCCTTTTATTTATTTATATAAATTGTGTGTATTGAGGATTTCGAGCCTCCCAATCACATTAAATTCTCTGTTGATTGAACTAACAAATTGTTCTTGGACATAGATATTTTATACAACTTTAACCTATAACCATTGACAAGTAAGGGAATCCCTTCCTCATCAATTGTAATGATCTAGACAAGCCCATTATCATGACATTTCTCTACTAGATAGGGACCCAACCATCTTGTTATTAACTTTCCTTTGAAATCCTTGAATATGAAATCATATAGCCGGGCCCAATCTCCTTCTTGAAAAGTCTTCTTTTATGTGTGTTTTTCATGCCAAATCTTCTTTTGTAGCAAGCTTACCTCATTTTGTAGGAGAGATTGTAGCCTAAATTCATCTAGACGATTGAGTTGGAGCAACCTATCCTATTGTGTTATAGTTAGGTCCAAGTCTAACTGAGCTACCATCCTTAAGGTGTTGTATTCAAATTCAATAAACAACAGGGCCTTCTTCCCATAAACTAGTTCAAATGAAGTGAATCCAGTGGTGGTCTTCCAAGCGCTGTTGTAGGCCCAAGTGGCTTCCACAACTCTATCTTCCCAGTATTTTATGCTACTACTAAGAACCTTGGTTAGAATGTTCCCCAATGATGTATTTTTGATCTACACCTTCCCATTTTCTTGAGGGTGATAAGCAATGGATGTCTTGTGCTTGATGTGGTGCTGCTTCATGAGATATTCAATCAAATTTGATGTAAATTCTGCTCCTTGATCGGTGACTAACTCCCTCGAAAAACCAAACATATAGAATATGTTTTCCCTCAAACATTTAAGCACCTTTTACTCAGCTGTTATCTTTAATAATTTTTTTAAACACATTTAGCCAAGTAATCACTGCACACAATGATATATTTCTTATGTCCTGATGGGGGATGAATACGTCTTATGAAATCGATGCCTACCTTCTCAAATGGCTCTAGATTCACTTGATCTTGTAAGGAAATTTCATCCTTCATTTTGGGTTTACCCATCATTTGGAAGTGATCACACCCTATGGTGTAGCTCCTTGTATATTGATGTAAAGTGGGGCAATAATAACCTAATTGTAGAACTTTGAAGGTTGTCCTCTTAGTAGAAAAGTTACTCCCATAGGGTCGATCATGGAATGTTGAGAGGATCTCAAGGACCTCCTCTTCCATCACACATATCCTCGTGATCTAATATGGTTCCAATATGAATAGATTCCCCTCAATCTAAGTGAATGGGGGACTTTTCTTGAAAATCTTTCCCTTCTCCTTGGAGGATAGATTAGGAGGGAACCTCACAACAGGCAAGTAGTTGGCTATATCAATAAACCAAGGAGAAAGCATCGATATGGAAAAGAGATGGTCATTTGGAAGTTGATCATCCACCATTTCTTCATTTTCTACAAGCAGGGTTAGTCTTGACAAGAAATATGCAACCACATTCTCTTTGATTGGTTTATCAATAATAGTAAAATCTAATTGCTACAATAATAAAAACCATATAATCATCCTACCATTGACATCATGTTTATTCATTAAATAATTAATGGTTGCATGATCCGTGTGAACAAAAGCTGATAACCAGTGATATAATGCATAAACTTGTTTATAGAATGTACCACTACCAAGAGTACCTTTTCAATGATAGTATAATTTAACTCAGTTTTGGAAACATTCTTACTGATGAAATATATACCATAAGGAAATTTGTCTTCCACTTGTCATAAGGCAGTCCCTACAAATTTGTCTAAGGCATATGTGTGTATATGGAAAGGTAATGACCAGTTCGGACCCCTGAGGATGGGTGCACTGGTCAACTTCTCTTTTAGTACTATGCAAGCTTCTTGATAGTTGTTTGTCCAACAAAAATATGAATCTTTAGCAAACAATACAAACAAGGGTGAAGCCAGTTTACTAAATTCTTTAATGAACCTCCTATAATACCTAGCTAAACCAATGAAACTCCTCACATCTCTTTATTTTTTAGGGATGGGGACCCTTTTGATGATGGAAATTTGGTATGGGTTGACCTGTATCCCTTACTTGGATATAGAATGGCCAAGGAAAGTTTACGCATTCATAAAAAAATCACATTTCTTGGGATTTAATGAAAAATTCATTTCAATGCATTTCTTTAAGACTTTGCATAGATTATAAAGAGCTTCCTTGAAGTTACATCAATAAGGAGTGAAATTATCCATGTATATCTCAACAGAGTCATGAACAAGTTCAACAAACATACTTAGAACTACTCGTTGGAAAGTAGCAGGGGCATTGAACAGACCAAATAGAAAGACTCTATAGGAAAAGGTACCCCAATGACATGTAAATGTGATCTTATATTGGTCTTCATGGCTAATCTGGATTTGGTTGTATCCACTAAATCCATCCAGGAAGGAGAAGAATTTCTTTCCTACAAGTCGATCAAGTATTTGGTCAATGAAGGAAAAAAGAAAATGGTCCTTCTTTGTAGACTTATTAAGTTCTCGGTAATCAACATAGATCCTCCACTTCCCATTCTTCTTGGGGACTAAAGCAAGAGATGACACCCACTCACTGTATGAAATGGGATATATGAACTTTTCATCTAGTAACTTTTTCAATTCTTCTTTAACAGTGTCCTTAAGAGTTAGGTTCATCGTTCTACGGGGTTGGCACACATGCTTGCGTCCCTCTTTGATGTAAGTACGATGAGTACAAATTGAGAGATTCACACCTTTAATTTCCTTATAATCCCAAGAAAAAACATGTAGGTTTTGCCTCAACACACTTCATAACTATTCTTCTCCGTCAATAGAAATAGAGAGGTTGACCTTTAGAGTTCTAGATGGGCCAGTCTCCATAATCTTGGCATGTTCCAAGCTAGAGTCAACATAGCGCAAATCATTCAAAGGAATATTCTCAGATTCTTTCATCAGTTCATTGATTGATATAATAGTGGGAGGTTGATACTGTAAGATATAGTCAATAAGATCATCTTCATCAAGCTTCCCCCCTCCTATAATAATGTATAGAATGCGGACTAGGTAGAAGGATGTTTGATAAAAGTGTTCCTCTTCCCCACGTTCTAACCATAAGGATAAATCATTCTCAATAGAAGGTTGAGTAGGAGGATACAACACAAGTTTTTTTGATAAATGTTCATATTTAATAGTCATGTTACGAGCCCTGCAACTAATGTAAGCATAAACTGTGGCCAACAAAGGTCTTCCTAGGATGTGAGGATAACCATTAAACTTGGTTTTGAGTTGGAGGACCAGGAAATCAGTGTGGTACTCCCAAGAGTCAATGGAGACCATCACATCCTCAATAAATCCCTTTGGAGCTACTGTGGATTTGTCTGCAAGTTGCAATACCGTAGTGGTCTTCCTCAAAGCCCTTGGACGTTGAGCTTTAGCATGGTTTCCCTGGCCATTACATTTATTTAATCCCCAATATAAATCAAGGTATAAGGGACCAAAATTCCATCAATATGAAAATCCACTACCACATTACTAGGATCCAAGTACTTTGGAGAGATCGCCCTCTCAAGCATCATATCAGACACTTGTCCAACAACATTGAACTTGGGGGTATCTCTTCTTCTCGTCCCATGATTTTTTAAACATTCCTCCTTGATAAGCTTGTTTTAAATGGGAACATACTTGACGGCCTGGAGAAGGGGTATCTTGACACACAAGATTTTCAATTCTCCTTGGAGTTTAGCCTCTTCTAGGGCATAATGTTTAGGGTAGAACAACCTTTCAAGATAGAGAGGTGCAGTGGATTGAGGTATACTCTCTTCCTTCTCTTCTTCAAGTTTTTTAGGTGGATAAGGTGGGTGATGATATGGGAGAAGCTTCCTAGACTGAAGGTTGATCTCTTGAATTTCCATAGAATAAGTAGGATAAGATGTCTCCCCACTATAAACCTATTGTGCTTGCTTATTTTTTGGGTTACGATTTGTTTGAGAAGGCATTTGAGGTTGCTTAGGTGACTTTTGGTGAGGAGGTTGTGGTTGAGGTTGATATGGAGGAAGTAAAGTAGGAGGTTGGGTAGTTTGAGGCCTCCACCCTGGTGATGAGTTACCCCACTGGGAAGGTTCGGGCATATATGGCTGAAAAATAGGGCTGATAGGTCGAGGAGGATATTGAGGAGCATACAACCAAGGAGTAGGTGTGGAACATGATCGATGTGTTGGAAATAATACTGAGAGGGGGGGTGAATAAATATTTACAAATCAATAACTTTTTCATTTCCATAAACATATTTATATACACTACTTCAGTGAAGGGAACTCGCATGTGCACGCAACTATTCTTAACGCAACCAACATATATCCAGTGAGCTTATGATTCAGTTAATTCATCATATGTTGATCCTTAATCAATACATTATTACTTTATTAAACGTTGAAAAGTAACCATGTGTAGTAATAACAAAATAAACCATCACACATAAGAAACACACATGAACACCAAGATTTAAGGTGGAAACCCAATGTGGGTGAAAACCACCTGCTGCTCTCGTCTCTGTCTTCTTTTAATAATAAGAAAATATATTTACAATCTTGTACTGGCGCAGACTCATACCAGTACGTTGCCACCAACCTGCAGAAGGCTACAACCTTCTCTTGTTCTCCAGCTTCTTCTAGAAGGGAGCTACAATCACCCAGTTCTTGTACTAGCCGATATATTTACTAGTCCATAGGCTTCGACCCACAGAAGGCTACAACCTTCACTCATTCTCCGGTTGCTACTAGAAGGGAGCTCCAACCCCATGATCAAATCACTATCCACTACTGACAGGAAGCTTTGACTTCCTCACTAAAGGCTCCAACCCTCAGTATCCTCTAGGGAACACGTTTCATAAATTTTCATAGGATACTCCTAGTACACAATACTGCAATAAGAAGGCCACGTTTAATCAAAGTTTCATACTAGAAACATTAGTAACATTGAAGCTCTAAATCAATCACCACTGCAATACAACCATCAAATACATCTCCATCAACCAATCATTGAAACCCAATAAATCTCTAATATAACTGAAACAATCAATCACTAAAACCTCTGAATCTCTGATACAACTGAATCAAACAATCACTGAACCTCTGACACAACTGAGTCAACCATTCATTCAAGCTTAGTCAAATTCAACCAGTCAATTAGAATAGATGGATCATTCTAACCAGTACACAGATCTGAACCCAAAACAATGCATCAACAACCATAACTAACTATAACCTCAAAAGTCATGTGTCAGAATGTGTATGCTCCTTTAATGAAGCAAAGCTGCATATATACGCTACTTCCTTTTTCCCAACCTGCATATACCTCTAAAGATACTGAATCATAAAATCTCTGAACCACAAATTGTACCAATCAGTGACATTCTAAAGATCTATTGTCATATTACAGAGTTATAAACAGATAGCAACAAGCATCACCCTTCTATCTCAATTAGTTAATCAATGAGATACAAACTCTTTAAGCATTCAGTTTTACTTTCAGATCTAAGAAGACTTCATTCACAGACAACATTAAAACAACAACACTGATATGATAAATCATTCATCCTTGAACATCAAGAATTTCTTTTGCATACGCTACTTGGAAGAGTCTAACCAGCATGTATACGCACCTTCACCAAAGCGAACCAACGTATCGATCTGCAAATACTCACTTATAACTTCACTGCAATTCCTGAATATAGACATACCCAAATCATCATAGCCCATCCATTATCAGATCACATAATGATAAGTCATTATGATCCTGATCCATGATTAGATCTCATCCATGATCAAACACTCAGGTGCATATTTAGTCTAGATCAAGCAAAGCATCAGAAACCCATAAGATGCATATCAACATATTCATCATCTATGATCATAACACCATCATTAAGAACTGCATGATCTTTCTGCAAGAACCCTCAATATATCAACCATGTATCATCACTAGGGAACATCCCACATCTGATAAGCATCAACCATGATAATCAACATATGTGATTATCAAAACTATCATCATAAAGTAAGAATTCATCATCATTATGTAACTAAGTAAGCCATGTCTTAGAATATCCATGTCTCCAAATAGCTATGTCTTCATGAGACCTGTAATAACACCATTCTCTTGGCCAACCAACAATATTTATCAATATGTAACTTAACTAATCATCCATGTATCCAACATAATGTGTATCCATCAAAGAGATAGCAATATGTATCTAGCAAACCATGAGCTCATAGTCATTTGTCAAGATTTCTTGATACCATCAACAACAATCCTTAACCATGTGAGAGCCAAGAACTATAGGAATCATGGATCATAACTACACCATATGAACTTTACGCATCTTTGAAGGCATGTTGACATCAGCATAAAGGAAATGAGTGACTCATCATCAAATAATCAAGTTGTGTACTGCAGTTTTGTACTTCTCCTTGTCCTGTAAGAAACATATCATATGTACTGTATGCATCATCAAAAATGTTATCCACAATCATCCATAAATCTGATCTGAATAAAAACTAGGTGGCTCAAGTAATATAAGTATCATCTGAGATTTCGTCATAGGAAACTCATGATTGCAGCATAGCATGTTGTATCATTTAAACACTTCAGCAACATAAGTACCAAATAATTCTTAGCATAATGCCAAAAATGCATTAATAGAAGCATAGAATATTCTCCCCTTGAACCTGTGCCCACTGTTCACTGACAGATCTGACCATTGCATATATCAGTAAGGATCATCAAGGCATCATCATCAACTAGTTATACATCAAGTCATCAAAAATTTATGAGGGTCAAAATCACTTCTACATATCACCAACATACTATAATCATCATCAATCAGAACAAAAAAGATAAATGATAATTGATTGAACCATATCAGACCCCTTTTCCTGAGTTTTTCCCACTGCTTCTTCATCAAACCAACATATACGTGACTGTGCATCTTCTAACTAGCATATATATGTGACTTGTCTTCATTATAACTGCATATGAGAATTATAGCACTAAAATTTCATACTTTCAGTTCTTCCTGAGTCTGTTTTGTCTGTATACTGAGCTATGCCACATATTTCTGACTATGCTTCCTTCTTCTTCCATACCTTGGAGTGTGATGAAGTTTGCTCCTTTTGGTATTACAGCAGTCAATGGCTTTGTCACCAAACATATTGCAAGAAAAAAAATATCCCTTGAAGTACCTGGAAGCTGATGATGTTTTTGTGTGACAGTTATTAGCTTGAAGCATTCTACTTCTGCATCTTGCTGCAACATGTCCAAAATTATTTCATATAAAACATTCAACATTATTCATCAGAGGAAAGAACTGATTATCATTTCCATAGTTAGGATTAAATGATTTTCTTTGAAAACTTTCTTTCCTTGGTTGTTGATGGGGTTGACATCTTATCTCCTTGTTGAGCATTTTAGATTTTGCACCGGAGTCCTTTGCTTCAGTTTGTGAGCTAGAATCTCCTTTAACAGTTTCATGAAAACCAAGACCATATTTGATGGTAGGAGACCTTTGACTACTAAGAATATCATCCAAAATATTAGTACTATAACGAAATCATAAAATTTTATCCTTTTCTCCCAATTTACCTTTTAGGATATTTAACTCAACCTGATATTGCTCTTCCTTTTCAAGATACTACTTCTTCGTGATTTCTTCAGTGTTTCTTCCTTCTTCCACATGTTGCCTTAATTTGAGAACTTTGTTTTCTTGTTCTTCAAATTCTTGGAGTAGTTATTCATTCTGCTTATATGAATTTTTGAGATCTTCTTTTAGTGAAACGACCATAGCTTCAACACCTTCACAATAGCTGGTTCTTTCTATAAGTTCCTTGGTTTTTGTGTCTTTTTCATGTAGGTTTTAACCCCGTACAGAAATTACTTGCATATGAATTCTAAAACACAGAAAATAAACAATGCGAGAGAAGAACACATAAAACACATATACACAGAGATTTTCCCCTGGATCCCAAAACTAGGACTACTAGCTTGATTTTTCATTATGTTCCTTTCAATGTTACAATACATGTTTATACATGCCAATGCATCCAATACCATGGACCAAAAACCATCGCGTCCAATACCGTGGACCGAAAAACCATCGCGTCCAAAAAACATGTGCGAAAATCATGCACAAAACCATAGGTGGGTCCGCCCAACCTAACATAGGGTCCAAAACCAAAATTTTCCATGGCGCTACCCCGGACCCCATAAAATGGGGTTACGAGTGCCCCTAAAACCCCCTGTGACCTCCCCCCCTCTAACCCCCAGTTAACTACGTGGGCTAGTCGTGGAAAGAATATAACACAACCTAACATTCTCCCACTTCTTGTTTTCTTTCCACTGGGGGCCACAAGAGAGCTTAGTCATTTATCCACCCCTGCAATGCCCATTGTTTATCTACACCAAGAGAACTTCTTAGAGCTCATAGATTTTGTCAATGCATCTGCAGTATTCTTCAAAGTGTCCACTTTTACTAGCAACACCTTTTTCTATTCTATCATATCCCTCACAAAGTGATACTAAAAATCAATGTGCTTTGTCTTTGAATGATATGCAGGGTTCTTTGCCAAGAAAATTGCACTTTGGATATCACAGTCTATCCTTATTGCTTCCTGTACTAACCCCATACTTGAACATAATCTCTGCAACCAAACTACTTCCTTGCTTGCATAAGTGGCTTCCATGTATTCTGCCTCTGTAGTTGATAGTTGCACTATAGATTGTTTCTTACTCATCCAACTGATTGCACCTCCAAATAGGTTAAACACATACCCACTTGTAGATCTTCTTTGATCCAAATCTCCAGCCCAGTCTGCATCAACAAAGCCATGAATATCCAACACTCTGTCCAATCCTGGTCTTCCTTGGTAGCACAAACCATAATCACTAGTGCGACACAAATACCTGAAAACCCGCTTCACTATTGTCCAATGCTCCTTCCTTGGTTTTGACATAAACCTGCTCAATACTCTAACTGCATGTGTAATGTCTGGTCTAGTACATACCATTGCATACATCAAGCTACCGACTACACTTGCATATGGAACATGAGACATGTCCTCTTCCTCTTCTTGTGTCTTGGGACACTGATGAACAAATAACGTCACACCTACAGGAATAGGAACCTTCACCGGTTTACTATCCTGCATATTAAACCTCTGCAGTATTGTCTCAACATACTTCCTCTGGTTTAACCAGAGCTTCCTCTTTTCCCAATGTCTTTTAATTTCCATGCCCAAAATATAGTTTGCATCACCCAGATCTTTCATGTCAAATTTGGAGGACAATTGGGTCTTCAAATATTGGATAATTTCTTTGTCAATTCCAACCAACAACATATCATCCACATACAAGACTAGATAAATAACATGGTCACCAATTAATTTAAAATACACACAGTGAAATTCTTTGCTTCTGGTGAAGCCAAGTCCCCGTATAAATGTATCAAATTTCTGATACCACATCCTTGGTGGCTATTTTAACCCATACAAAGACTTCTTTAACTTGCATACTAGTTCTTTCTTACCCTTCACCGCAAAGCCTTCAGGTTGCTTCATGTATATCTCCTCTTCCAAATCCCCGTCAAGAAATGTTGTCTTCACATCTATCTGTTCTACCTCAAAATCAAAAGCAGTAGCAATAGATAAAAGTAATCTAATAGAAGTTACCTTGGCAACAGGAGGAAAAATATCGCCAAAATCAATTCCCATTACTTGGGAATAACCTTTTGCTACCAATCGAGCTTTGTATTTCTCCACTTTTCCTTCTACATTTGTCTTCAATTTGAACACCCATTTGTTGCTAGTGGTTTTCTCCCATCCGACAACTCCACCAGATCCCAAGCCTTATTTTTGTGCAAAGATTCCATTTCATCAACCATGGCCTCTTTCCAGAGTTTTCCATCCTCTGAATCTACTGCTTCCTTCACAATTTTGTGATCATCATCAGTAATAGATAAAGAAACATTTGAACAGAAAGTAGATGGACTATACCTTTAAGGCTACCTTCTTTCTCGAACTGATCTTCTCATAGCCAGAGTTTGTGGCTCTTCATCTTCTGATTCCTCCTTTGCTGTAGAGTTTGATTCTTCCTCCTTTAGCTCAAACTCTATCTTCTCAGGTTCCTTTCACTAGAATTCATGTTTAATAACATCTTTCACCTCTCTGAACACCACATCTCGGCTATACACAACCTTCTGTGTGATTGGGTTCCAAAGCTTATAACCCTTTAAACCATTCTTATACCCGGAAGTGTTCTAACTCTTGCACCTTGAAACTTCAACTTTACCTTTCCGTGACCAACGATTTTAGCCTTCCTGTCATCCCCCAAGAAGATATCACCACCATCATATTTCTCGTACTCGCAGAACCACTTTCTATGGGGAGTGATGTTATAGACATTTTTGTGCCTCGCAGCATGGAGCATGAAATGTCAATAACTACAGGGATCCTGAGTCCCTAAACATGTTGTTCTTACCCCTAGAAGAACAAGGTCAGCAAACCACAGCACTTCCCATCAGTTCTCCACCTGAAAAACACTCAAAACAGGCTATTTTTAGATCATGTCAGCTGCTCCACTGAGCAACTGCGCTGAATGTCAACTGCTCCTCCTTGTACCTGCGCTGAAAGTCAAAACCAATGAAGGCTACCTGCGCTGGGCGAGATTGGCCAAGTGGCACAGTCATTCTGCAAGGTGTCAACTGCCCAGGAAGCTTCCAAACTGACACTTGGTTCAAGGGATTCGCCCTGTGATGAGTAAGAGGTACTTGATCTCCATGTGTAAGCAAGGATCTCCAAGTGGACTCAAGAACTGAAGTTTAACTAAAGTGGGAGAGGACACTAGTCAGCTTTATGCCAGCCTTAAGCTGACTCATCCTTTCTCCAAATCTCCTATATATAGAGCTCTCTCATGAGGTCTAGGGAGGCTGGAATTTTGTGCAAAGCAAGGAAGTGCTGTTGGTTTACAGTTAGAGCTATTGGGTGATTGCTTTTATAGAGGTGAAGAGGAGATTTCTTGCTGCTGGGGAGGTGCTGCTGGATTGGAGCCATTGATGGTTGTAACCTTCTCAGAACCCTTTTACTTCTATCAATAAAGCTTTGAATGTTCTCCTATATACTTGTATTGCATTGATGTATTGTATTTACTTGTATATCTGATTCACTCTAATCCATGCATCAGTTATGAGTACATGTTTCTTATAGTTTCCCTCTCTTGTTTGTGCAGGATCTGTGTGTAGCTGGGCCGGCAAAGAGAGCAAGGAGCTGGGAACAAGAGACAAAGAGAGAGGACAGGATCGACAAAATCGAAAGACACCGGTTGGTTAATCTTTTCTTCCTTCTCTGTACTTTCATAAAGGAAAATATCAAAGCTTTACTTTCAGTTGTTGCTAAGGAACTGTCACCCTTAGAGTCGGGATAGGGTCATTCCGAGTCGGATACTTTTCCCCACAACAAACTGGCGACTCCACTGGGGAGCCTAGTATCTTGTTGGTGTTTGTAGTATCTTTGCTATTCATTTCCTGAAGAAAAGAGTACCAAATCGAAAAGCTTTTGACTATATCAAAAGCGAAGTAGAGGGGCTGCTACTCTTGCTCATTTTCTGAGCAGATTCATGATTTGAAGAGCTGATCTACAAAAGACTCTTGTACTCTTTGTGATAGCTTTTCATCCTCTTGATCATCCCTTATCTTGTACTTGACCTATAGCTTTTTATTTCAGCAAAAACAGTGCATTTTTGAGCTTTTTATGACCCGGAAATCCTTGTAAACGCAACTCTCGTGTCTCAGTGCAGGCTGTCCACAGGAAGTCTGCATTTCAGAGCAGGTACTCCCTTCGGGAACTGCGCTGAGAGTCAATTTGACAGACCAGAGCCTGCGCTGACCCAGTTAGGCTATGTCTTCCTGAGGTTTCCCACTGTGTCTTAGCCCTGTTTTCACTGATTTTTGCTGCTGATTGTTGGTCATTGTACTTGCTGTAAACCAACTTTCCTTGACATTATTCCGCCTCAGTTGTGTGATGAAACTGTGAGTGTTCTTTCAGTATTTCTTGCTTCAGTTACTGTTTCCCATTGTGAAAAGCGAACCAGTATAGCGGTGACCTCTTAGATCCTGAACTGTAAAAGTGTCTTTGTGATCTTAAGAGCTAGTTTTATTACTGTTCATGGCTGTTTGAGTTTGTTTGTTTTTCATTTTATGGTTTGAATCTATACATTTCCAGTGTCTAAACAAGTCGATCTTAAGGTGTCTTTTGATTTTGGACAAGCTTGTTTACTTTTCGCTTGAAATTAGATTCGAAAGTCATACAACAGTTTTCCTTTCTGTCTTACATCAACATTAAGGATAACGAAAAGAAATACATGCATTGTGCATATTTGCATTTGACTGTGTGCTTGACGATTTAGGAAAATTTGCATTTTAGTGTGTGTTCTATGATCTGTGCGAAAAGTTGTGTCTTTCTTTTCCCTCAGTAGATCAAGGTTTTCAAAGTTGAAAGATTGAAAAGTTTTGCTTCTCATCTTAGATTGCATTTAGGAAGTTGTATATATACATCTCGTGGTGATCCTTAAAGGCAAACTGCTAAGCAAGATCAACATTAAAATAAATCCATTTACATAACAACGCTTTGTAACATAACGCAAACATCTAGAGGTCTAGGTAGAGACGTGTTCCGGCGTCGTTAAACGTAGTGACTGTCGATCTCTACGAAGGTGGGTGATTCCTCCTGAGAGTCGGTGGCACTAATACGGACTTGTGCTCCCGCGTACCGTCGCGTATATTGGGAGACCCCTATAGGCATTTATCCTTTATCCTTAGGAAGCCGTGTCGGCCGCCCTACTGATCGCGATGCAGTGAACACAGCATTCATGAAGATCGACCACCCGTACCGTAAAACGTATTCTGTGGTTTCGCGAAAGGTTTGGCACACCCTCTGCCTAGATCTCCAGAGCAGTTTCTTTTGGCCTTTTTCAAACTCTATAACTGAAAAAGTCCAACCGAGCATTTGTCACTTCGGGCTCGTTAATACATCGAAGTCGACTAGAGTCATCTTTAGCTTTTTCTCGACTCTTAAAACATGAAAAAGCAAGTTTGTGTCTAAAAGCGTCGTTAATAAAATTTATTTTAAGCGGAACATAATCACCTGTTATTCCCACGTTAATCTTTCAGTTGAAAAGTATGGAGCCCACCAACCAAGGAAGTAACCTTGGCGGAAGTCCAAATCCCTTCTCCTCTTGGGGAGATGTTGGTGCGCCTCATATGGCAACATTGTCACTTCCAGGATTGACAATCGGCCTACCTGTATGGCTCTTTTCAACTAATGTAGTCCAAATCGCCACTAATCCTGAGCAGTCGAATCAACAGTCAGAACAATCTAGAACTACCCACCAGCCTTCCACTTCTTACGATACTTCCTCTGATCCTTCATCTTCGCAAGGTAGAGCTGGCAAGAGTCAACCTCCCAAGGAGAAGAAGGAAAAGAAGAAGAGAGAAAAGAAGCAGAAGGAGCCTCTGGCGAAGGCGACTGGGGGCAAGCAGAAGAAAGCTGACAAAAACCCACACACTGCACCGACCGGGCCTAAATCGCCATGTGTCATTTGCAAAGGGATCCACTTCCATCGTGATTGTCCTTGTATTCTCCAGATACTAAGGGACTGGTCCCCAAGGTTGCACAATCTGGTAGCATTAACCTCTGGTTGTCATGTTGATTGCAGTCCGTCAACTAACGAGAGTGAAAAACGAAGAAGGGGACCAAGATCACCCTGTCTATTGTGTGAAGGCAATCATGCCATCCAAAAATGTCCATTCTTAGATGAGGCAAAGAGAGTTTTGGAAGATCGCCCGGTTTCACCGTTGCGACTTCCTCCTGGATACCAAAAACTCGCGCCTAATCCCTCGATAGTTAAAAATCCAGTTGACCCGCTCAAGTGGTCAGCTGAAGTGTCGGTCATTGAGAATGAACCTACTGAATCCAGACCAGACGAAAGTCTAAAGGTCGAAACGGCAGTTGACCCGGTTCTTCCTTCAGAGGTTTCATCGTCCAATGACTCTGTCATTGAAGACCTGTCTTCAAATGACACCGTCGCCGAAGAGTCAGCTTCATGCGACACCCTCACTGAAGAGAATAAGGATGACACCATCCAGGTTCTTTTCATCAGCACCGACTCTGATGAGCGTCAGGGCAATGCGCCCATTCCTTTATCGCAGGAAGGAACATCATTAGGGTCATACCCGGCCGTATATTCGGTCCCACCACCAAGCAACGTGGTTGTATCCTTTGATTGGAATCAACTAGGCAGACCCCGGTTACCAGCCAGTATACCATTCAGAATCATTGTCCAGATCTATAGAATGATTATGGCTGGTACTATCATTGACGAAGGGGCGTCTGTGAGTATCCTTTCCTCTATTGCTTGGAAAGCACTGGGTTCCCCAGCGCTTTTACCTGAGTTAAGAAATCTCTCAGGTTTTGATAAAGGAACCAGTCGACCATTAGGAATCCTCCCCAATGTACCTGTTACATTGAAAGGGAAGACCGTCAATTTAAACGTGATGGTCGTCCAGGGACCCTTGGATTATAACCTACTCCTTGGACGTGACTATATTTATTGCATGGGAGCGATAGTCTCCTCACTCTTTAGAGTAATGTGTTTTCCACATGAAGGAAGGATGGTCAAGCTCGTAGACCAACTTTCATTTCCGGGATCTCGCATCGCAAATAGTCAAATACCAATCCTAAATGGTCTGTTCACTCAAGATTCGCCTCCACCCCTAGTCCTCCTTCCCGATGAGTGCGAGTGATTCGGAAAGAAAGACTGGAACCCAGGGGGCATGCACCCTGGTCTGCTTCGGGCAGAAGAAACCCTGGGTATAAGGAAGAATTTCCGCAGAAGAATGGACTAGTCCGTACCCCGTCCGGTGGTGGAAGAGGGGTTGTTCTAGAATAATATTCTTTTGTCAAAGTTATGCGAGTGAGATAATCATCTTCTCGCTCCCCTTGTCTAGATAATCAGGATACCAAGGAAGGGGACCATTTGCGGTAGCAAGTAGTAACCATCTTTGAAGACAAGCCTCACCCATTAAAACATATGTTTTGAAGGATAAGTAGGGGCAGCCTCCAAAGAAAGAGATTCTATTGCTGCAACAGGTGGTCGCCATCTTTAGTAACCTGATGATAGACATCGCCGAAGAAAGAGATTGATTTGCGGTAGCAAATAGAACCCTCTTCGGATAATAAGAAAGAGGCAAGCCTCCCTCAATAATACCATTGTTTTGTCTTTGAGTAGTGTTCTTCTCTTGTCACAAATAGCTGTTCGTTAAAAGTCGGGCCGACGGGAAGCCTGAGTACTGCGTAAGACCCCTTAAAATAACGAGAAGACTAGTATCGTTAACATTAGATTGGCAAGATGACAGGTAGCTGTGAACACCCAAAGAAAAGCAGAGGTAGGGGAGAGGAGGGGCAGCCTCGAAATTCTATCCTATACCTGGGGGCATGCAAACTTTTGGAATGTGAGCGAGGGACGACTATTTATTTTTTTAAATTTTTAGGTCCTCCCTTTAAACCTGTAGGTCTAACCCTTTAAACTCGTAGGATTAGCCGTTTCCGACCTTGCATGAAGAAAGTCTGTGGGGCAAAGGTAAAAACTTGCCAAATTGGAGCATAGCTTCGTGAGATAAAGCTCCTTAAAAAATAGCTATCTCACAGGAGGCGTTCTTATTCTATGACTGGTATATCGAGTAGTTTTAGCACATAGTTCATGCTCGTTAAAAAATAAACGCAAGATCCGAGCAGTTTTAGTGCATAGTTCATGCTCGTTAAAAAATAAACATAAGTTTATGAGCAGGCTTTCCTTTAGAGTTCAAGCTCATTCAGAGAAAATGAACCGGTAAATACCCTTCTGAGATCGTAAATTCATCAGCCATAAAAGCCTTGGTCGTGTTTGTGCACCATCACCTCCACCGTCATTTGGCCGATCATTCACTTCCATTTGTGTGTTTACCCTTTTTGAGGAACATCTGCGAAGAGTGATTTCACTTAGCCATCCTTGTGACACTGCCGTGATTGGAATATTCCAACTTGTACCTGGAATCAGTTGCTATCCCTGTTTATCACTCGTTCCTCAAAAGACGAGTCTTCTTTGAGCTCTTTTCACTGACTCGTAAAATATGAAAAGTTTGCCGAGTTTTGGCCTTCCAGCTCGTTAAAGCGACCGGAAGAGCTATCCCTCCTCTAGATTTTAATCTTTTTGGACCTGAGGGATTATTGCACAAAAAGATCGAGCGCTTGTTTTGTTCGGCTCGTTAAAGCAATCGAAAATTCATCCCTTCTGTATTGTTTTATACTTTTTCAGACTTAAGGGATTAGATGACGAAAAAGGAATTTTGGAGTTGACTTTATGTACCTTTTCAGACTCTCTAAAAATGAAAAGGACCGAGTTATCCTTGTCGTTAGACTCGTTAAATTCGTTAAATACCGACAAACTTGTCTTTAGACGAGAACGAGTTTCCCTATCGCTAAGCTCGTTAAATCATAGCGATGGGCTTGCCCGAAGGGCAGGTTATAGAACAAGCATATGTTATCCTCCTCAAGCTTGACAAAAATAAAGAGGTACTGGTCAGAAATGACTAGGGAAAAATTGGGAGAACATCAAAGCTTAACGGTAGCAAGTCGCTCTTGAACATGACACTTTTCTTCCGTACCACATCGGGTTGGGTTGTTTCATTCACCGGTCTCATCACCATGGTCTTCGCCAAACCATCCACATTTTGGGGTAATGCTACCGATCCATCGCATCAGTGTCGTTATATGTTCAAGAGAGGTCATTCTGAAAGTGTCAACCGTGTCCCATCCACTGCCATACATTATCCTTCATCCATTCATGATCGCCACCCTGAATCATATGTCACAGTTTGTTTTCACCTCCACTAAAATCATTAGCTCCGTTCCGTGTCATTGATGTGGGATTCATTAAGGCCCTCCTTTGACGGATCGCTTCTTGTCGACTTCAGCTCATTATCCAAGGAGTTGATCTAGGAACAACCCCATCAGTACTTTGAAGCTTGCATGCCTCAATGGCAAGTTTCTCACTTCCGGCGACAGGTATACATCAATGACCTTCGACCAGAAGATTTTGCGTGGCGTTCGACGCCAAGTCCTTTATTCACGCCACGTGAATTGTACTGCGGTACCTTGAGGGTCATTATCATTATCGGTGATTCCTCTCGCGCTTGTTAACGGTTTTCATCATTGACCGGTAATCAAGCGATGTCTTTCCATGTTCGACTTCAACGAAATTCTCACATGGATCGACTTGTACTTAGAGTGAAGATCGAACGAGTTTGAAGACCCCGGATCTAGTTTCATCCATCCGGGCTGTGATACATATTCAGGAAATATAAAAGCATTTGTCATGTACATCATTGCAGCAGATGATCATCCTACTCAAAGGATGATAATTCCAGCAGAGAATTATCGGTCTACCATCAGACGATCGTCTGTTCTATGTACCAAAATGTATTTATAAAGCTGAGCATGGGAATGCCCGCCTCAGCTAGATCATGAAAACAGAATGAAAAATAATGTATTGTATTGTATTGTATTACAGGGCGCCTCCTCAGCACTGGAATGAACTTCGGACCCTCTAGATAAAGCATTTCACCCGATAAACGGCCTCATACTTTAGGGGGCAACTGTTATAGACATTTTTGTGCCTCGCAGCATGGAGCATGAAATGTCAATAATTACAGGGATCCTCAGTCCCTAAACATGTTGTTCTTACCCCTAGAAGAACAAGGTCAGCAAACCACAGCACTTCCCATCAGTTCTCCACCTGAAAAACACTCAAAACAGGCTATTTTTGGATCATGTCAGCTGCTCCACTGAGCAACTGCGCTGAATGTCAACTGATCCTCCTTGTACCTGCGCTGAAAGTCAAAACCAATGAAGGCTACCTGCGCTGGGCGAGATTGGCCAAGTGGCACAGTCATTCTGCAAGGTGTCAACTGCCCAGGAAGCTTCCAAACTGACACTTGGTTCAAGGGATTCGCCCTGTGATGAGTAAGAGGTACTTGATCTCCATGTGTAAGCAAGGATCTCCAAGTGGACTCAAGAACTGAAGTTTAACTAAAGTGGGAGAGGACACTAGTCAGCTTTATGCCAGCCTCAAGCTGACTCATCCTTTCTCCAAATCTCCTATATATAGAGCTCTCTCATGAGGTCTAGGGAGGCTGGAATTTTGTGCAAAGCAAGGAAGTGCTATTGGTTTACAGTTAGAGCTATTGGGTGATTGCTTTTATAGAGGTGAAGAGGAGATTTCTTGCTGCTGGGGAGGTGCTGCTGGATTGGAGCCATTGATGGTTGTAACCTTCTCAGAACCCTTTTACTTCTATCAATAAAGCTTTGAATGTTCTCCTATATACTTGTATTGCATTGATGTATTGTATTTACTTGTATATCTGATTCACTCTAATCCATGCATCAGTTATGAGTACATGTTTCTTGTAGTTTCCCTCTCTTGTTTGTGCAGGATCTGTGTGTAGCTGGGCCGGCAAAGAGAGCAAGGAGCTGGGAACAAGAGACAAAGAGAGGACAGGATCGACAAAAGCGAAAGACACCGGTTGGTTAATCTTTTCTTCCTTCTTTGTACTTTCATAAAGGAAAATATCAAAGCTTTACTTTCAGTTGTTGCTAAGGAACTGTCACCCTTAGAGTCGGGATAGGGTCATTCCGAGTCGGATACTTTTCCCCACAACAAGTGAAGTGAAAGGATGCACCTGAGTCAATCAAACATGCCTCATGATCTACATGTGTACTTGAAGAAGCCAAGTACACATCCCCACCTTCATCTGAGGTGGTTTTCGCCTCTACAGAATGAGCCTCATCAGATCCCTTTCCTTTGTTAGGAGCTTTAGATTTATAGTCCCTTTTGAAGTGGCCTTCCTTTTCGCATTTCTAGCACACCACCTTTACAGGTTTTCCTGGAGATTTAGATCTCCCTCTAGATTTAGATCTCCCACTCGATGACTTATTTTTTTTCTGTTCTAGGACCGTCCTCGTATAGACAAGGCATCACCATTATGGCTCTCCATATTTTTCCGTCTCATCTCCTCCATCAGCAAGGTTGAGACTATTTCATCAAATTGCAAGGCGGTTGCATTGCTGCCTATTGCAATAACCAGACTATCCCACGAATCTAGTAGAGAACACAACAAACTGATGCACTTATCTTTATCTGAAATTTTAATATCAACAAATTCTAACTAACTTACCACAGTATTAAATTCATTCAGATGCTCTATCATCGAGTCTCCATCTTTCATCCTCAGGTTATACAACTTTTTTCACAGGAACAGTTTATTCACCAAAGACTTAGATTGGTACAAAGTCCCTAATTTGTCCCACAAAGCCTTTGCCGTAGCTTCCCCTGATACATTCAACAATACTGAATCTGAGACACAAAATTGTATTGTGCTCTTTTCCTTCCGATCCAACTTCTTCCATTCTTCATCAGACACTCCCGTTGGTTTAGTACCTGGATCTACCACGATCCACTGATCTTTATCCACCAATAGATCCTCCATCTTGAGTTTCCACAACTCAAAACTCTGACCATTAAATTTCTTGATCTCTATCTTTCCACTACTTGCCATCTTCTTTCACCACTAGAATCGATCTCACAGATCTCTCACTGAATAGGGTCTACCACAGGCCCGAGCGAAACCCCTCAGTAACAAAGGCGTCCCCTTGAAGCCAAAACTACTTCGATGCCAAATGTTAAAACCCCGTACAAAAATTACTTGCATATGAATTCTAAAACACGGAAAATAAACAATGCGAGAGCAGAACACATAAAACACATATACACAGAGATTTTCCCGTAGATCCCAAAACCGGGACTACCAGCTTGATTTTTCATTCTATTCCTTTCAATGTTACAATACATATTTATACACGCTGAAGCATCCAATACTATGGACCAAAAACCATCGTGTCCAATACCATGGATCGAAAACCATCGCGTACAATACCATGGACCAAAAAACCATTGCATCCAAAAAACATGTGCGAAAATCATGTATAAAACCATAGGTGGGTTCGCCCAACCTAACATAGGGTCCAAAACCAAAATTTTCCAAGGCGCTGCCTCGGACCCCATAAAGTGGGGTTACAGGTGCCCCTCAAACCCCCTGTTACCTCCCCCCCTCTAACCCCCGGTTAACTACGTGGATTAGTCATGGAAAGAATATAACACAACCCAACATTTCATTCACTTCATTTCTCAATGATGTCACTTCATCCTGTAACATTTGACTTTGATCTTCCTTTTATTTGTACTGCTTCTTTATTTTGTTTCCTTACACCAAATGGGCTTTTAACCTGGTAACTTCTTCTTTGTAGGCACATTCCCTTTTATCAATTATATCCTTTTGATCTCTAATTTTGTTTGTGAGATTTTTCAATTCCACCTCTATTTGATTTTTTTCTCTTTCACCCATAAGAGCAAATTCAGTTGTTTCACTGTCACTTTCATTATCTTCAAATGAGCAAAGAAATGTATCACCAAAGGACAACGAATTCATACCTGATAGTTCCTTTGCTTGTTCATCTTCATTCTGAGGTGATTCTAAATCTAAAGAGTTGCTTCCAAATAAAGGCCAATTGTCTCTCCCACTGTCATAGTTCTTTTGAGATGTCTTCTTCTTTTGCGGTGCTTTCTTATTTAGCTTCTTTCCCATTGTTACTACGGATGTCCTTCAAGGGATCAAGCTTCTGCCAAAGGACCTCCTATGATACCAATTGTTGGAAATAATACTGAGAGTGGGGGTGAATCAGTATTTACTAATCAATAAATTTTTCATTTCCATAATTAGATTTATATAAGCTACTTCAGTGAAGGGAACTCGCATGTGCATGCAACTGGTTTTAAGGCAACTAGCATATATCCAGTGAGCTTACGATTTAGTTAATTCATCATATGTTGATCTTTAATCAGTACATCAGTACTTTATTAAACATTAAACAGTAACCATGTGCAGTAATAACATAATAAACCATCACACATAAGAAACACACATGAACACCAAGATTTAAGGTGGAAACCCAATGTGGGTGAAAACCACCTGCTGCTATCGTCTCTATCTTCTTTTAATAAGAAGAAAATTTGTTTACAATCTTGCACTGGTTTAGAATTATACTAGTACACAAGCACCCACCTGCAGAAGGCTACAACCTTATCTCGTTCTCCATCTTCTTCTGGAAGGGAGCTACAACCCCCTAGTTCTTGTACTAGCCGATATATTTACTAGTAAGTAGGCTTCGACCTACAGAAGGCTACAACTTTCACTTGTTCTCTAGCTGCTGTTGGAAGGGAGCTCCAACCCCCTGATCAAATCACTAGCCACTACTGGCAGGAAGCTTCGACTTCCTCACTGAAGGCTCCAACCCTCAATATCCTCCAGGGACCATGTTTCATAAATTTTCATACTAGATACTCATGGTACACAATACTACAATATGAAGGCCATGTTTCATCAAATTTTCATACTGGACCAATCAGTAACATTGAATCTCTAAATAAATCACCGCTGTTATACAACCATCAAATACATCTCCATCAACCAATCATTGAAACCCAATCAATCTCTGATATAACTGAAACAATCAATCACTGAAACATCTGAATCTCTGACAAAACTGAAAGAAATAATCACTAAACCTTTGACACAACTGAATCAACCATTCATTCAAACTTAGTCAAATTCAACCAATCAAATAGAATAGACAGATCATTATAACTAGTACACAGATCTGAACCTAGAACAATGAATCAACAACCACAACTAACTCTAACCTCAAAAGTCATGTGTCGGTATGTATACTCTCCTTTAGTGAAGCAAAACTACATGTATATGCTACTTCCTTTTTACCAACCTGCGTATACCTCTAAAGATACTGTATCATAAAACCTATGAACCACAAACTGTACCAATCAGTGAAATTATGAATATCTACTGTCATATTACAGAGTTCTAAATAGATAGCAACAAGGATCACCCTTCTTTCTGAATTAGTTAATCAATGAGACAAAAAATCTCTATGCATTCAGTTTTACTTTCAGATCTAAGAAGAATTCATTCACAGACAACAGTAAAACAACAACACTGATATGATAGATCAGTCATCCTTGAACATCAAGCTTTTCTTTTGCATACACTACTTGGAAAAGTCGAATCAGTGTGTATACACACCTTCCCCAAAGCAAACTAGCGTATCAATCTGCAAATACTCACTTATAACTTCACTGCAATTCTCGACTACAGACATACCCAGATCATCACATATAAAGGATAAAACATGTGTTAGCAATCAGATCTAGCCCATCCATTATTAGATCACATAATGATAAGTCATTGTGATCCTGATCCATGATTAGGTCTCATCCTTGATCAAACACTCAGGTGCATATTTAGTCTAGATCAAGCAAAGCATCAGAAACCCATAACATGCATATTTTCTTTTGATATAACAATTCATAAGATATTCATTATTTGTGCACTTAGCCCTTTGATATTCTCCTCCTTATACAGTTTTAGCCTTTCTCAATACCTCGGATCAAAACAACACTTAGAGCCTGTGGTATTCTTAGACACGATCAAATAACCGTTACTCCACTCAATATTGTGGGCTAATACCATGGTATTGATCCTTGGTATTCTTTCACTTTAATTTCCTTAATCTTTCATCCCATACACGCTTTTTATTCTACGAAAGTGTGTTCATACATATATGCTCTTTTTGTATAGTGAACCTGCGTATACAACTTAACATACCTGAAAATGTCCTTTTTCTTCAACTTCTTGATTCTGATATGTAGTCCTTTGTTCATTCATCCTATTCTTTTGTACCATGACTTGGTTACCTCTAAATAGACTTGTTATAGTGATATTTTCCATTGTACATTACTTTTGAACTGATTCCTTTGAACTGCTCTACATTTTGTCACATCTGTAAACACAACTGCCATGCATTCTATCACTTCTGATATCTCTCATGTAGATTCATCTAGTTATGTAGATTCATCTAGTTACCATATACAAGTGAGTTGTTCTACTATGAGTGGGTCTCCATCAAGTACAACACATGTATCATAATGCCAATAGGGTGAGTGGAAGGGTACCAAGGCTAGAAAGGTTCAATTTGATTTGGATTGTAGTGAGGATAATGTGAATCTTGCTTGCCTTTTTGATATGCTCAAGCGCCTGGGGTTTGCCTTTGGTTAATGAAGCACAACTGCTCTGACCCACCTTCTACCCATCCTTGGTATACATCCTTTAGGCCTATAAGAGAGGGACATTTATCGGTTGCAGGATTCTCTTCACAGACTAAGCAAACTTCTATGTCATTCAATGGGAATTGATTCCTAGGATGTCTTTTAGTACATCTAGGGTACAACGTAGATAGTGTCCTTTCTTCTTCCTCTTGCTTCCCTTTAATTTTCATAGTATCCATTTGCAAGGAAAAGGTATGTAACATTTCGCTCTTAAAATATTCCAACATACGTCCTATCTCATGCTTGATGGCTGATGTAGAGGGAGAGGAGTTGGTCAAGCTTTGGCTAGACCTACCCTTCTTCCTAATAGCCCTAGAGTGATGCTTGAATACAATTTTGATGTTATCATAAGAAAATTGGTAGATACATCCTCCACATAACATCTTGAGGGTTTCCATTACATCCTCCCTGATCCTTTGGAGAAGAAATACCATGAGTGACTAAGGAGAAAGGGTGCAATTAGCACACCTATAATTGAGTTGAAACCCTTCCTCATAGTCCTCTAAAGGTTCATATGGTCCAAGGGTCATCGCTAAGATTTCCTCCTTTGCTTCTTTCGACCTACTGTAATCCCGATATTTTTCATTGAAGGCTTGTTGCATTTGGGTCCAGGTAGTGATGCTTCCTCCAGGTAGACTCATAAAACAACGTAAGGCTACATCTTTGAGGGTAGAGGGAAACAACTTCAACTTCTTCTCATTAGAGGCATAGTCATAGGTCGTAAAGAGAACAAAAAACTCAAACATCAAGGTGTCAGGGTCCTCAAAGGTTCGGCCATGGAAATGTGAAGGGATGCATGGCTTATATTCTTCATTCTTGGCTCCCCATTATTTTATCTGATAGGGAAAAGATCATTGTTCTTGTTTTTATCCATGGTCTGCATAGGTGGGATAGGTTTTTCTTCCCTCATAGTTTCTTCGAGAATTTCAGGTTTCTCACCTAAAGGGTCTTCTAACTCCCTTATAGGTAGAGAGGAAATTTCACAGTCACCGAAGAAGAATGAAGATTAACTTCTTGAGGGGGTGAGGGTTTTTGGCAAGAATTTCACTTGGTTATCCCTACTCCTACAATGCATGAAAAACAAGTTTATTTTTGAATTTTTCACTTCTTTTGAAAGCAATAAGAGTGATGCAAAATAGAAAAAAAAAACTCTTAAGTAGAAACAACACTTGCTTAGACACCTCCCCGACAACGATGCCAAAACGTGATGAGCCTTGGTATTACACCAAGGATGTTGCAAATCCCAAGGGCTTCCCAACTTAAATTATCAATCTTGGTTTCGTACAAACTTAAAGGTGATAGTGTTATATGCGCAATAGGTTAGGTTCTACTCATGTCACCCCCACTCATGAAATCAAATTAAGGTGTTCAAAGACGAATCCTCCAACTAATGATAGTGAAAACATCTTATGAAAGCTTAAACGAACATGATTCTAACTACAAAGGTGAAAATTCCATTCATCAAATGTAAATGTTGATTGAAATTGCATGAAAGGAAAAAGGATGATTTATTTCCAAAATTAAATCATGCTAGTTTAATTAAATTTTTAATTTAAATCAATAACCTACTTATAGGCATCATTTATCTACTCACACTTGCTTGAAAATGAGGAATCCAATCTTTAACATAACTATGAACAAAAATTTTGTTTTAACTCTATTTTTCTATCTGATGGTTACAATAAAGAAAGGATGAGGTTGCGGTGGTACTAAAGTATTCATAATCATAAAATCATACTGTGGGGACCATTATTCAACTTAATTATGCCATATTCAAAGTATGGAGCAAAACTGGTTGAAGAAAATAGTGCTACAACTTTACTACAAGAGGTGCTACAGGAGGTCATGTATTGCTATAGGAGGTCATGTTTTGCTACAGGAGGGTCCAAGAGATTCTTGAGGGTAAAAATGGTTTCTCGAGGGAAAAGGAATGTGGATGAAGGTAAAAGTAGGTGAATGAATGGTGTGGGGACCCCTTAGCCAAGCCTAGTACCCCTTGAAGGTCTATCTTGCACCAGATTTGATGCCCATAGTGTCCTTCATCTACCTTAACAAAGTGAATTTAGAGATAGATTTTGGAAGCAAGGTGAGGTGCCTAAGAGGAAGATGGAAATGTCTAGGTGGATGTGGTAAGGTGTTCCCACCCATGAAAACCAACACGGTTCCTGCAACTAGCTAAGTACATGCATCAAATGACCGTTATTGTAACAAAGTAAATAATCATGGAAAATATGAGTTGAATTTTATTGAAGTCTAGCCTAACCTACAACACAACTCTAATTTCCAAACCAATGCTACTAACCCCTAAGTTTAAGATATTAGACATGAAAAGATATTTGAATATAATACCTAACACTTTCCAATAAATCATAAACAAATATTTTTGAGTTGTTATTGTGGATCTTTCGAATCACTCTCCCCACAAGAGAGGTGATATGCAAGCTTGCAATTTTTTTCATAATATAACATATATTGAAACAATAAAAGAATTGCAATACTTTGAAACAATAACAAGAAAGAAATACAAGAGGGGACTAAATCCTATGGGTTGGGCCACAAACCGAAGGGTTTCAACCCTCCAAAACTAACTAATATGTGTACCAATAGTAGCCTTCTCATTAACAAAAAATTATATTCACATACATCATGAAAAATAAGAATGAAAATGTCAAGCACTAGGCTCATAGTAGCTACTCCTAGTTGCAACAAAAATTTGAATCCTAGTGTTCCTCTTGGCTAGTTTATTTATATAAAAGGGTACCTGATGTCATCTCCCTTGAAAAGAGGAGTGATTCCCTCCAAGATTTTGAGATTTGTGTATATGGTCTTCCCTAATCTTCACATGTACTTGTAGTCCCTCGGATGCTGGTGAATTCAAGATATGAGTGAGGATTTTGTGACCTCCAGCCGAATTGGACATTTTATGAGGTGAACAAGCCCCCTATATTCTCTCTTGGTTGTCTCCATCAAGTCCCTGCATAGTAAATGCCCCCAGAAATGTTTCTTTTCCTACAAATTAATCACATTAGGCCATACAATATAAAAATCATGCTTCAGTCTTCCTATTAAGCATATTATTGCTAAAAATGTGAATTAATGTGAGAAAATGAGAATATTAAGGGCTAGAGGATAACATAATGAACTTAAAAATATACCTATTGATGAGACCCATCACCTACATGGTTTGATGTCCCTTTACTACATGACTTTTGTTGCTTATTCCTTCTTTGATAGGACCAACAAATGGGCTTCAATAATAACATGAGCATAGAAAAAATTAACTCAATCAAAAAACTTAGGTTTGGTCCTGATTACCAAGAAGCATATCTATTTAAGGTACACCAAGCTCAAGAAGAAATATCTCCAACACGCCATCAAACTTCTTAATTTAATAATATGACACTCCTTATTTGTAGATGATTTGCTATAACAATTCTGAGATTGGGAATGAATCCCTTTACTTCGGTAAATATCCATTAATTATATATGTAGATCATCATCCTCACTTCCATATTTCCTTTTTCTATATCCCATCGCCATCGTTGCAACACAAACCTTAGTGGATTGTCAAACCTGGCAAACAAAACCAAATATGGCTTTCTGCACCAAAACATTGCCAACCGGTTAATCCAAATGGAAAATGGCATCAACCCATGGTACTCATCCACCATATTATTCATTGACCCATGGAATTTACCCATGGTATTGTAAATGGCATCTACTCGTGGTATTGTAAAATCCACCCATGGTATTCATTCACCCATGGAATTGACCCATGGTATTGTAACTAAAAAATACTATAAGTAACAAGCCACATTTTGTAAAAGGACAGATTGTCCGCCACAATGTAGCCTTTACAGTTCAGAGGCATGTAGTGACCACATCTCTTCTTAGAGATAAGCTACCATCGCCCTAGCTAGTTTATTCCATTACTATTTTAAATAAAAGTTTCTTTGTGGTTTTGTTTATTGGGCATTCTCCTTATTTTTCTTCTGGAAATTCAAGTTTTCAGATCTTGGGGGTCTCTCCCCCCAAGATCCATTTCAATCTTTTAGATCTTGGGGGCCTCCTCCCAAGATTCGAATCAGTGGTATCAGAGCAAGTTATGATTGCATGGGAATGAGGGTTTGATGCATATTTCAG
This sequence comes from Pinus tabuliformis, assembly GCA_031772625.1. Classification (NCBI taxonomy): domain Eukaryota; kingdom Viridiplantae; phylum Streptophyta; class Pinopsida; order Pinales; family Pinaceae; genus Pinus; species Pinus tabuliformis. Next base: position 405,795,753 of record CM062812.1, on the reverse strand, counting down.
TTTCAAATTTTGCAACAATATTCAACAAACTTCAGGCATGTGCTACGTCCTACACAGAGCATTTTCTTGGGCCAAGCGGGAAGAATTTTTCTTTTTTTCATTTTTTTTTGCAGGAATGTTCTTGGGCGGCGACATTGCAGATCATATCTGAAACATTTGGTACAAAATTTACAAAAACAAATACCATATCTGGATTCCTCTCGAAAAATCACCCAATTTCCAAAAAAAAGGGTCAAATCGGAGTCCGGATGTGGGAGATATCGCTGATTTAAAATCAGCTATTTTATCAGAATTTTTGTGACAATGGAACTGTTGTAGTGTGAATCTGAGATCTCAGAGTGCCCAAATAAGGATTTCCAACTCATGGGAAGATGCAAAATGATCCTTCTACTTCCAAAAAGAGGTTATAATAATTATTCTGAGTTATATTGACTGAGTTATGCCCATTTTAATTCTGGAGTAGCATTTGGCTTGGGTTATTTGGAGATGTGCCCTCCCACCCCAGGCTATGTAGGCACCTACTACTTCATCAACAACCAACATCACGGTTGTGGGTCAACTGCATAAAATCCTTGTCATCGAAGTCCATTTGCTAGGCCGCACATTGTTAGAATCACAGTTGGTCACAAGCATTACAGGGTATCTCTATCCTCGGATCTTCGTTTATCAGGGTTTTGGGTTAACCACATAAAACCCTTATCTTCAGTGGCTCTTCATATTCAACAAAGGCTTCGCAGGAGGGAATTTTACGCAATGGGGACCATTGCTTCTTAAGGAGGGAGGAATGATCCAAATGGAAAATGGAATCAACCCATGGTACTCATCCACCCATATTATTCATTGACCCATGGAATTTACCCATGGTATTATAAATGGCATCTACCCATGGTATTGTAAAATCCACTCATGGTATTCATTCACCCATGGAATTTACCCATGGTATTGTAACTGAAAAATACTATAAGTAACAAGCCACATTTTGTAAAAGGACAGGTTTTCCGCCACAATGTAGCCTTTACAGTTCAGAGGCATGTAGCGACCACATCTCTTCTCAGAGATAAGCTACCATCGCCCTAGCTGGTTTATTTCGATTACTATTTTAAATAAAAGTTTCTTTGTGGTTTTGTTTATTGGGAATTCTCCTTATTTTTCTTCTGGGAATTCAAGTTTTTAGATCTTCGGGGTCTCTCCCCTCAAGATCCATTTCAATCTTTTAGATCTTGGGGGCCTCCTCCCAAGATCCGGATCACCAGTTCACTCTCCTTTTAACTCCTAGGATGATGGAAAAATAAGTTTTGCATAACTACAAAATATACCACATAACAAGCTTTTAACACATTCAATCCCTTTTAACCACATTTGTGGTTCAATCCCACATGACTAGCTTCCAACCCATTCAAACTACGAGTGTTAAGCCCTCAACGCTTTTCCATTACATGCCCATAATTTTCTTTATTGTAATAATCCCTTAGGCCCTTTGTCACTTGACACACAAAAACACCATAGAATGTGCTCTTGGGAATGCCTTTATTCACTTAATGAAATTTTCATTTTCCGTGAAATTTCCAACCTTGTGTTGGTTACCCCTACCATTTACAATGGAGGTTCCTTTAAGAAAATCCAGAGGAATAACTATCATGGTTATGTGTTTTAGTGGGACCTCCTCACTTACTAACTTACACCAATGAACACCTACGTATAACCACCTCAACTCACTACCTCATCCTCGTACCTTGTCACCTCGAAGTTTCAAACTCGAGTCCCCTTAGTAACTTCTGGGAAAATATTACTAGGGTGATGTGTCTTACGGTACTAGCCACTATAGTTCATAGGCCAATAGGAAAATTTTGGGGTTATGTGTTTCTGCCACCATGCTAACTTGTACGAAATTTCATGTATCAATCTTTGATAGGTGCCACATGTCATCATTCGATTGGTGATACGTGTCCTAGAAAGTTAAGCTAATAACGTGATGCTGATATCATCTTGAGCCTTTGTGTCACTTACATTATCTTCCACCATTGATGCCACTTGCTCTTCTATCTCATCTCCATAATCCAATTAGATTGCACCATGTGGTATTAAGCCATGTCATTGGTACAAAAATAAGGGGGTCTAAGCCTTTTTCTTTGATTGATTATCTTAATAAAAGTTATAAGGTTGGGACATGAAATCCTTTGGAAATTGATCAACATATTTCCACATCCTTGGAGCCGTATCCCCAGTGATTTCTTATGGGGATCCCCTTGAAACTCACAAGTAACAAGTTCCAGGGTCATGTGTCCCCTGGTGGGAACTTCCACGGTATCTCTCCTCAGCTTGATGGTCTAACCCTAATTTCTCTTGGTACTTGTATGTTGACTAATCTATGGGGCTCATGGCCAAAAACACGAAAATTTGACTTTTTTCCTGCTAACTTTGACTAGAACTATCATTCAATCTATGGGGCCATTTTGAAGCTCTTTAGCATACCATTGGAAAGCTCTTTCAAATCATTATCTAACTGTGCAATTTCCAGGATCATTTGAACTAATCTCATGAGGAAAAAATTTCTTCAAAGCTGTAACTCCTCCTTTAGCTATGACCTAGGTTCCAAATCCAACTAAATAGGAACCACACCACATCAATCCTGAACACGCTATATTCCATCCTAACCTAGTTGAAATCAATGGTAGCCTAGTTGACATCATTGCAAACACACTTTATGACACCTAACATCCTAACCATGCCAACTATCTAACAACATCCTCCATTGAGCACTAAGGATTTTTTAAAACATACTCCTCACTCTATTGTATGTCCAAGATCATGCATAAGGAAGAAAATATGATCATTTTCTACCTATTGAAGAGCCTTCCCTGTAAGATATTGACACCATTTTTCCATATCTTTCACATGTTTTGATTCCATTTTTGGGTTATTGTATTCTAAAATTTCAAGGTATTTTTCCATTTCTATTCCCAAAAAATTATACACCGTTTGAGAAAAGAAATGTGGGGATCTCCCCCCTATCTACTTTCTCGCACCATTTAGGGTTGGAGTTGGCCTAAGTTTCTTCACCTATTAATTTCCTCCATTTTCTATTGAATGAGGGTTGGCCTCATTTATTAACTCCATCGAAGTTCAATGTACTCTCTATATCCTTAGTCACTAGATTAGTATCGATACATTATTACCGTAAATCATAATCATAATCACTTAAATCAATTAGGAGTCCATGGGATCCATCATACTCCCCTTCAAACCTTCACAATAATGAAATAAAAATAAGAGGAGAAGACAAAGGAAAAAATCAATAGAAAGCAACAAATATTAAGAGTAATAATAAGGGTAAAATAGTTTGAGAGAGAATAATAACACATGGGGATATCCAAGTGTAATCACCTTGAACTTCAAGTGGAAGTTCTAAACCATAATATAGGGATTGGAAAAAACTATTAATTATTTCACCACCCTTTAATGTTCTCATGAATAATCCATCCATAAAATCCTTTGAGAAAACAAATCACAAAAGAAATGGACACCAAGAATGGGATATTAATACTAATTTGGAATGTAGAATTTATATAATTTAAAATACACCTTGGTACTTTATGGGTGGAAAGATTGAAGGAGTTGGCTTGTGGGGATCATTTTAGTGGCATGTACCAGAAGGAAATTTTGGGTCTAGAACCTTTTAGATAAATTTTAAGGTATAAAACGACATGTTTCGGGGTCAAAGGTTTGTGAGCATAAATGCGATCCCATTAACGTGCTATTCCACACATTTAAAGCTTTCTAATAGTGTGAAAATCACTTCAATCAAATCTCATATGTAGAATTTATTCCTCCCACAATTTGACCTGCCTTATTGACCAACATGGTAAGAAATGGATAACACATCAACACCCATTACTCACACATGTAGCTAGACATAAGTGGACTTTCAAGAATATGTTATATTGTTAGAAACTTAGCACCAATTAAGTGTTGAGGCATGAAAAAAATATAATCCTAGATGTTTATCAGGTTATGCGCTATAGGGATTCCATTCTTTTAACATTGTTTTGCAGTTGAGAAGAGCATTCAGAAGTGGGTTTTGAGAGAAAAATAGAGGAAGAATATTTTGTAGTATCCATTTGGGCCCAAATATCACAAGGAAATTCTTAATGGGTTCCTCTTTCATTGTATTTTCATTTTTCATAACTAAAGAAAAGATACTGGGGCACAAGTCTCAACTTCTAGTAGGGTTTTCTCTTTTAGAGGGATATCCTCATGCCACCTCTTCTAAACAAGTTTGGAATTTTCTAGGAGGTTAGTGGTTCTAATTTAGAAATTGGATTAGGTGAGAAACTTGAATATAATTCTATAAAAGGAATTAATAAAATATCTTGAGAAAGAGTGATCCATAAAATACTATGGGTATTCCACTTGACAGTTCATCATAGTAGATCTGATTAAATAAATTGAAATCTATATGATGAGAGTTAATTTTCTTAAATTTCAGATCTACTAACTATTGTTTCTTCTTATGCATGTAACAAATAAAATGAGGAAAATAGAGAACAATAAAATGCAATCACACATCAACAAAAATGAACATAACATATTGTCTAGGAAACCCTTATAGGAGAAAAACTAGTTGGAATGTGATGCTACTTTGCTCTCTTTTGTGTGAAAAGGAGGTCATGCATGTATAAAGTAAAAGGCACTCTTTATGGAGTTACATGATATTTGTGGCTTAATAGGCTTATACAGACATTAAACTCCCTTTTTCATTCTCTATCACTCCAATCCCACGTTTTTTTTCCCTACTCTACAACAAGTTATAACTAAAAAATGAAAGGAACTCCTTTCCCTCCTAGTGGCCAGTTTATAAAATAATGTTATTGCTAACTAGAATTAGGTTTGAATCCTTCATCTTTCAACTAGAGTTATAATTTTGACCCATCTAGATTCTACCTCGTATTCCCCATGTGGTTAACCACTTTTGCATGAGTAATGGGGGATGATGTGGCATCGTTTCAAATTATGGTGGTTAAACAAGAAGGTCAACTTCAATGTGGAATAAATTTTGCAAAAAGTCTTCAATTGAAATATTTCTTGCACTACTGGAATGGTCTTTATGTGTAGAATAATTCTAAGGGGTATCACATAAGCGAGAGTTTTGGAGCACAAGATATATTCATTTGATGCCTCATACTAGGACAATTAGATAAAATTGGAAATGTGAGGTGATTCCTCCAAATTTTTCCACTCGAAAAGCATTAATATGGATGACATATAATATAATGATCCAACTTAGTAATACCACCCCATTTTCAAAGGATTTTGTTCCAAAAAATATTTTACGAGATGAGTTGAGGTAATTTTTTTCTCTATATTCTCCTTGAGGTACCATTTTTCTTTGCTCCGAAGTTTTCCTTTTAACACAATCTTCCAAAGCACCACTGTCTTATAATTATAGAATTCTTCTACAAAAGTATATCCTCTATCAATGTCAAACACCATATGGAAATAACACATCGGTCTGAAACCTTGCATAATCATATTATGGAATATGAAAATTTACATGCTAAAACCTCTATCAACTTACTTAAGAATATAGAGATACATAATATATATAAGGTAGGACTTTTTTGTCTTCCTAATCCAACATAGTAGGCTCATAAAGTTAGAGATTTTCCACATTCATCACATAGTAAGTGTGTATGTATGAGACTACACTGAATCTATAGAAATTATCTCCCACTTTTTACAATATACTAAAAATACCATATCGCAAATCCTTTATTTTCTTACCACACTAGTACAAATGAGGAAAGAATCCAACATATATTCATCAACTATTCGACTCATGGTCATCGGTGATCTAACACATTAGACTCATGGTCATTGTGTGGAATAGGAGACTTTTTAATATCCGTTGGATATTTGAGGACACATACATCAAATATCCGACCCCAAAAATGGGAAAAAAAATTCCATCATCTGAGACATTGTATATTCAATTCCTTCTCCTTCATTCCGGCGAGCATTAAGTGTTGGATAAGTGACGTGATCACTAAAATGCTCCGATGCCTAACCATCATATATCCAATGAGGAAGGCGTCATATTTTGACGTTAATGTTGTAGAATGGGGTGAAAATACGATGGTTGGTTTCATTGGATAACTTTAAGATAATCGACGATGTCTAGTAGTTCAGTGCAGCGAATGCTTTATGGATCTGACAATTGGTTCCGTCGGACAACCATCAGATATCTCACAATGGATAGAATTTCGGTGCAATGAATGTTTTATGGATTAGATGGTTTGTTTCGTTGGATTGTGGTTGGATATCTGATGACTTCTTACAATTTTATCCATAAAACAATTGACGGTTATGATTATTAAAAAAAACCGCGTGTTATGATTCACTAAAACTGCTATCATTGTAGGTAGCCCATGGTTAGGTTAAATATTTGAAACATTGACTCTCTAATAAATTGAGCCATTACAGATACAAGAGATCCACCTATATCTACAATTACAACAATATATACATGGGAAGTCAAACAAAATAAAAGCACCTTGCATCAGATTCCTTGAATCCAAAATGGTATGATATTGAACAAGGAAAAGTGATATTTTATTCAAAATGTTGCAAGAGGATTCTTTATTTATGGATTTAAGATTTTCCTTAAAACTCCAATCCAAAATTAGAATAACACTATCAATTGATGTAATATCTAGGTGTGAATAGTTGGATGACACACACTTACTGTACAATCTAGCCTAAAGTAACAAGGGATGAAAGATGAAAACAAAACACTAAAGGTTGCAATAGTATATGTTGTTAATCAATGGGTGAGATAGTTTAAAAAAGGAATGCTAGAAATATGTTAAATATGAACTCTAAGATCTATTTTTCTCATAGTTTCTACAATTTACTTGACACATGATGAGGTCAATAATACGAGTACAACTCAAACCTTGTAACAACTTTGCAAAAAATAATTCAACTTAAGATTTTTCATGTTCTTCTTTTATATAGCTACTTGTTGCCTGCAAATGGCATGTTTTTATTGGGCTTTTTTGACTCAACCTAATTTGTCTCCAATCGGGGGATGGATTTTGAGTATGGGTTGTTGATTTGAAATGGATTACTATATAATTTTTCATCCTGATTATTACTCTCTAAGTGAGGATTTGGACTGATCCTAAAATTTATAAAGCAGGGCCAAAATTAAAACTATTCATTTGAGGCCCAAAAAATGCATTTTTGGGGTCAAAATCATCATTGTCTTAGCCATTGGCTTCAATGGTAGTACACATTGAGAGTTTCAAACCAGTTATCATGGAACAAAAACATAGTTTAGATGGGAGAGGCATGAACTACACAGGTTAACCTATGGATATGACCGTCACAGTACCGAGGGATGCCATGTACACTCTCAGTACTCAGACACATGGAGCTAGTCACCTTTAGAATTTAAAGAAGATTCTATAGGATCTAAAATTTATCCTCACCTTGTTTATTATACAAATTAGTCTTGAGCTCATAGCTATCATTTGGTTATCTTAATTTTCCACCATAAGCTCTTCATTAGTGGTAGAATTGTTAGGTCACTAGTTTGTATGAACTTGGAACTATGGTAGAGTGACTAATTCTATTATAGAGCACTTAACCAACAAGTCTAAAAATTTTGGCATTGCATGTGCAAGTGAAAGGAGTATGAGGTACCATATTTGAGGACAGACCCAGTTTTGAGACTACTTTCAAACTTTTTCATGGCCATGATGGCATGGTTCCACTTTCTAGAAGGTCATCATTACACATTTTTGATTCATTTTCGAATGCAAAAAATGCTGCAAGTACAAAGTATTATCCATTTGCAGCATCAACAAGAACTATTATCCTATCAACATTTGGGCCTAGTGGTCCTTTCAATTTTTATTTTTTCACGGTGAAGCATAAACACAATAAAAAATATTAGAATAGAGACAAATGAAAAGAAGAGGTCATACCCATTACAAGAGGTAACTTCAACATATTATGTTTTATTTTATGTGGGGTTAGGGTGTCTATATGATTGTTTAGAAGGTCAAAGTAGTTCCTCTTCTGTTTTTTTTAATTAGAAATTTTGCAATTATCATTTTTCAATGCGGATACTAATTTGAGTCTATAGTTCATGATTAAAATACATCTTATAATATATCTACACATTGGAAACCAATAAATTTTTATAAGAACCTCACATACTAGATAGATTGATTGCATGTTACATACTATTGTATCCTTGTGTACTATTAAACTTTTGGTTGTACTTTGAAAATGACAATTGCGGTTACATTATATATCTCTATAATGAATATTACATTACATCAAGAAATATACATGATATCCTTTCCTGCATAATTAAGGAGTGAGATTATACCTTATGTTGATTTGCTTTGAAGAGAGTCTACATCCTTTCTAAAAAAGCCATTTTTGGATGTAATCTAGACTTCCAACATTGAATTACAAGTTATGATCTCACCAAATGAAAGTGGAAAGCATCCCCATTAAAGGCTAGAAAACATCTCCTTTTCCACACAAAAAGGATGTCTGTCAATCTTTCTATGTTCTAGATACCTTTGTGAGATTGTATGATAATCCATCCATCCCAAATGTTACAGGCCATTTTGTCACATTCAACCAGATGGCCTTCAACCCACATCAATGATCATTCTTTCATAGCTTGAAATCATCTCCTACAAAGACAAAATCATAAAAAACCTTCAACCCACTTCAATCATCATTCTTTCATAGCTTGAAATCATCCCCTACAAAGACAAAATCATAAAAAAGAATCCCCTTTCCAAAAGTTTCAACATTTCTACATTAAATTGGCTAAACAATCTAATTTAGGTCCCTATCGCACTTTCTTAGTTCACACAATGCATTGCTGCAGGTTATGTCAAAGGGAAAAGCAATGGTCAACACAAGTTTCTTTCATCGTAAGTACAATGACCCTTGATACAAAAAATTAAAGATAATTTCAAAGCTTCCACTTCTAGAGGCTTCTATCGTGGACATTTCCATTCTATATTAAGGATGTCCTCGAATTCCTAAATATGAGGTTTTATCTTTTATCCTCTAGAACTTATCCCATTCTAAAGTGTATATTACCCTAGTTTAATGGATCTACAACCTCCTCATTTCTCCTATAAATGCCTACTATTTGGATTGATTTGGATTTTGGAGACTCTTAGTTAGGCCCTCATGCTGCTCATTTAGGTCTAGAAGTCTATAATCCATCCATGTTGGGGGATATCTACAAGGTCAAGGTCTTCAAGGGTTGTAATATCCTCCTACGTTTATTAATAAAAAATGCCTTGTTTCCCTATACATTATGTCTCATTTATGCATATGTAGAACGATGAATCCTTGGCCTAGTTTTGTTATTTGTATGTTTTGGTTCTCTTGCTTATTTGGGATGTTTTGCAGGTTCCACTTATTGCAGTTGGAGTTGGAGTTAAAGCTTGCAAGTGGAGAGAAGAAGAGAGTTTATGTTGGTTTCCAAGTAAGTCTTTCTTCCATATTACAAATTTGTCTAAGGAAAACATAAATTTTTTTGTCTCGGTTTATTCTAGATCAATCCACTAGGTCTAGGGGGATTGCTTATGTCCTTAGAATAAATCTATCCCTTTAATAACTTGGTGACTCCCCTAGGGAATGATATGTACCTTAGTGGTTTCCTTTGTCTAGTCACTTAGGGCCTCTAAAAACGACGCTTTTTTACTTGTTCATACAATTATTAGACTTAAGAAAGCATAATTTCAAGCTTGGTTAGGGTTATATTGAGTGTTTTAAAAAAATTTGGCCCAACACAATTTCTGTTATGAAATAGAGTGACCTAACGGACTTGTCTCTCTGTGTAAGTGTGATGACATGCACTAGTTGCTATATATTGCCTGTAATGACCCCTGTAAGTGAAAAAAATTTACATTTCCTTGCCTTCCTTTGAATTATGTTTTGGTTGTAGTGTCTTATTGAGTCTCTGGTTTGTTAAAGGTATCTATAATTCTAACAATTTGCTTGGAATTTAGTTTGATTGCATTTTGATAAGAGTTTGCTTAATTTTTATTTTTCTTGTCAATTAGGGTTTCTAATCATTTGGCTTGGTTATTGATTTGTTAAAATACTTTCATGTTATAGTTTTGATCTTTGTGAATGTTTTTTATTCAATAATGTATAACTTTCTCATTTTTATTGCATTGAAAATTGAAAATAAAAGAGAAAATTTCATTTCTTCATGTATCAGGGCTTTGAATCTTTGCATTGGAATAGTGGAAGTTTTAGATCTTATTTGGAAGTTAGTTTATTTTTCATCATTGTTTGAAACTCCTTCCCTTATTTAGTTATATCTTCATCGAATGGAAAGAGTTCATTTTATCATGCTAGTTGCATTCTAGGAGTTTGGGTGAATTCGTTTCAAGCCTTGAAACTGAAATCTATTCAAGGTCAACATTACAATTTATTAGTTAACCTAAGGATAATTTGGAACATTAACGACACATTTAGTAGTCTAGGCTAGAAGGAGTGTTCTAACATCATTAATCATAGGATTTTTCATTACTTTTCAATGTTACATCCAAGGGATAGTTGGTTTTCTGTGTACATTAGAGTATATTAGAATGTTCTTCCATGTACCTTCAGGTATATAAGACAATTCTCCATCTACAATGAGTATATCAGAATGCCCCCATCATACAGTGATGCATTAGACAACACTACTACAGATTACACTTCTATGTACCTCCGAACATATTTTTGAAGTCCCCACTAGTTTGTAATCTTGCCATAGGTAATCATGTCAGCCACCTTGCTAACTATGATGCACCAAACACAACATTCCAAGAAAATGCTTGCATGTACTTAATGATATATTTTAGTTCACAGTGACTTGGTAAACCTTTTTTCCTAGTTAAACCTCTTTATTTATTTTTTGTTTTTAATTTCTAAAATAAATTAATTAACCATGGAAGAACACCCTCTTCATTCTCGTAGAATGCAAATATTGCCTCCTCTACCTCTAGAGGAAATACATGGACATCGTAAAAATATGAAAACGCAAACTATTGAACCTGGTACTTTGGAATATACCCCATATGGAACCACATCCAAAATTAATAAAACTAAATAATCACTTCCTATTAGTACCAAAATTGAAGTTATATCCTTGGAAACTAGTGAGTTCGAGACAATTGAAACCTCTCAACCAAATGTTGTCGAGAAATTTGAACTTGAAGTTATAGAACCTAGAATCGAATATTTAGAAAGCTTACAACTTGAGGAACCACAAATCACTTTAGGAACTTATTTTTATAGTCCTCTGAATTTTTCTCATCAACAACCTTTGTCTTCATCCACTGAAGAAGAACAACTTTCGCTTGTTTTATTGAGTATAGTGGAGATTATTGAGGTAGATCTTACTCACCCTCAAACTTCTCTTCACATTATAGGAACTTGTATTTATCAAGTTTTTCCTTTTTTTACCCCTGATACTCAACTACAATCTCCTTTACATAAAAATCATCGATTTAATTCACTCTTGAACTCTCCTTAGAAAATTCGTCGACATACTCCTTTTAGAATTCTAGCCATGATAAAGGAAATGATAATCCCCTAACCTATATCTACCATTATGAGTGAATTGATTGAGGTTGTGGCAACCTCTATGTTTGTCACTTCACTAGAAACTCGCCTATGTGGTGGTCCATTAGTGCCACTACATAAAAGTCATTGTCAGGAACCATTTTTGGTGCGTCGACTATTCCATTGACTTTTCTTTTACCTTCATCATATGGAATACTATCTAGTTTATCTTTACCGAAAACCACACAAAAAATACTTCCACGGAGGGCTTGTCGGCCTAAAAAAACATGCATAGATAAAGAGAGTAATCAGATCATCATTCCAAGAATGGAACAATATTATATTAATCATAAATGAAAAATACAAGGCATTATATCTCTAACAATTAGAACCTCTCCTCAAGCTTTTTGCATAGTCTACTCCTTCAAGTTAAATAAGTCTCTTTGGTAACCTAGACTCAAGATATCATATTAGTGTTGGCTTAGTGGGTCTTGAGCCAGGTTCATAGTTAAGTTTGCCAAACAAATCCCTACACTACTGGCCCTTTCAGCATCAATCCGTGGTGCATGGACTGAAGTCTCAACTGAAGCAGTATGGGGGTATGCTGGAAGAACGTTTCTGCACCCGAAGATGGTTATGATGTCATTTTATACCCTTTATTAGCCTCCATGTAGATCGATAAGCCTTTCAAGCTTATCGATATGAATTCCTCTTACCAGCCTCTAGACATTCATGAAGGTTTATGACTATCTTTCGTGGACCCTAAACAAGCGAACCAACCACTTACACACCTCTGTAATCACTCTTAAGTATGTTATTACCCAGATCGACTTATGTCTAATATCTTTAACATGCATTAAGATATTCTTTGCATAAACATATATTATTACTTGTGTTCATATAACAATGTAAACCATGCAGAATCACACATCAATACATTATTAAATCATAAGCCCAATATTCATCATAACATTAACACATTCATTCATAACAAAAGTAAATGGACAAAACACAAATATTTTTTGAATAGTCTCTTTATTGATACTTTAGATTTGCTTATAGACTGAAGACAATCCTGCGCACTCAACTACAGGGGTTTGCGCACACAGCTATGGATTCTACTCTAGGCCTATATGCAAACAGCTGTAGAGCCTGTCTTCTTCTCTAAGACTCTTCAATCTTCACTTCTAGTGTCCCATTACATCAACTATGAACTTAACTTCACTACCTTAGACTCTCTAAGACTCTCCATTTTATACAATCCCATAGTCCGCGAACCATGGGTAGGTCTATACAGCTGACACAACTTACATAAAAGAAGGGAAAATCCCTTTATGACACTTACTATCTACATGCTCCGCGATCATAAATTGTAAAGAATTTACACTTTACATCACAAGAATTTGGGTTTTATGCCACAAAACTTGGGATTTTGCCCCAAAATTGACCGCAGGGCCCTGGACACAAATATTATGACTCATCCCCGAGTCACTTTGCTAGTGCAAAGATCTAGCTGCAGAGACCTCCTAGCTCAACTTGCGATCTACCTCAGCCACACTCTGTGTGGTTGCTTGCTTGAGTTGCTTGACCAGCTGCTCGGTTTCTAGTCCTACGCTATATTCTTTGACCTTCTACTATGTCCTACGTAGGCCTGCCAACTTCCCTTCAATGGCGACATAGATAACATATTCCTTGTCCAACCAAGGCCCCAATCTAGCCTTGATGACCACATTTTTACATTGCAAACCTCCACTTGTTTGAGAAACTACTTTTCCTCATTCATCTTAGCCAGTCGTTGTGAGATAGCGACGATGTGTGCCGTTGCTTGTGCTTCGTCATAATTTTGGTACAATTCCCGAGCCTCTATGTTCAACCTCTACGAGTTAGGATCCTCCTGCATAGTTGTAATGACCGCTGTTGGCTTGAGGAGGCTTGACCGAGGTTCAAATTTAATTAGCCAAACAAATCCCTACACTACTAGCCCTTTTGGCATCAGCCTGCAGAGCGTGGACCAAACTCTCACCTGAAGCCGTATGGGGGGATGTTGGAACCAAGTTTGTGCATCTTGAGATGGTCGTGATGTCAATTTATTCCCTTTATTCATGCCTTTGCATAGGTCACTTCGCTCTAGGGCTTTCCATACGAGCCCTCTATTCCACCCTTCAATACCTCCACGAAAGGGTATGATTTCCCTTCTTGCAACCCTAACCTACGGCTAAGGTACTTTCTTGCTAATATGGCAGTGTACCATGTAGATTCCTAAACTAGTCTAAGTGTCCTACTTATCTTATTAGGTAATCACGGTTAGTACCACATAAATAGATATCATTAATTGCATTTAGTTATCCAATCTAATTGCATTCATTCACACATCATATAAGCATTAAAAAGGGAATTCATACATAAAATGACAAGATGCTTTAATCAGAAATAAAGGCACGGGATTGTGGAATATTCTTCTTTATTGATATTTCTAAGTAATTACAGACTCTATTCGTCTTGTGCACACAGTTGCAGGTGTCTGCGCACTCAGCTATGGACTTCCACCCTAGGCTTCTACACACTTAGCTGTAGAGCCTCTACCTCTGCTATGACCTGAAACTTAGACTTCTTACTTCAGAGCTATGACTCTCTTATCTTATGTGTCTCTAAAACTACTTAGAGCTTGGCTATTTTTATACAATCCCATGGCCTTTGGACCATGGTTAGATCTCTTACAACTAACTTTACTTTACAAAACTAAGGGAGGACAACCCTTTATGACTCATGACACCTTCACACTTTGCGACCACAATATGTGGAGTCTTTATAGGTTTCTTACAAAATTTGACCAAAACATTGGATTTTAGCCCCAAAACTATCGTTGGGGGATCCCATTCCCAACAGGCCCCCAACAAAAACATCGTGACTCACCCTCGAGTCACTCGATAGGTATAGAGATCTTTGCGCGATGTCCTTCCAACTCAACTCGTATGATCGCAAGCTCAGTCGTGCACTATGCAACGTCCCGCCTTATGTCTTCCACTGTTTTCTCAGTCATTGCTCCTACGTTGTCGTCCTAAAGCTTTTGTTACATCGCTTGAAAAGTTGCAAGCTTGCCTTTGATACATCTTGTCAGTGCATAAGCCTCATCCAGCCAGGGCTTCAGTCTTGCCTTCAACACTGCTTTCTTATGCAATGCTGCATCCACTTGTTCCTTCAACTGCTTGGCCTCCTACAACTTGGCTAGTATTTGTGTTAGCATGATAGTTCGCGCCTTTATCAGAGCCCTGATCTATCCCACCTATCTACTTCCTTGTCTGCTGCATAGGCTCGCACTTTACCTGGGCCTTATCAACAACCTCCTTTTTCCTCTTTTCTGCCAGTTGTGCCATCTTAAGCTTGGCCTCTTCCTTCTTCTTCTACGCGACAGACTTGCTCCCACCCACCGCCAAGTCTATGGTATTGCGCCATTCTATCGGCCATTGATCAAGAACCACATCAATGGCATCATCTGTTTCTAGATAAGGCAAGTGGTACCATTTCTGCGTAGGGTCCTTCCGCACCCTAATGGATACTCGATGGAAGTCAACTTTGAATTCGTCATAGCTCTGCAGGTGAGCGTAAACCATTGGCAGCAATCGCTGTTTGCAATTGATGGCCATCCAGATGTTCATCTCCGTCAAGATCCAAAAGATCTTACTGTCTTTGACTCCCTGTGCACCCTTGGTCACCCACAGCGAAGCATACTTTGCTGCTTCAGGGAGGTCTGGCACGACCGAAGGGAACTAGCTATCCTCTGGAAGCTCCCATGCTACCAAGACAATTGATAGCAAGAGCTACGCATAGTGGAACATCTTGCTGAGCGCTTGTGCTTCTCGATAGTTTGCTGGGAACTCTCCATAAAGATAATCTGTCTAGTTTAACTGGACTCCTTCAGCGCACTGTACCGCTAGCGTGATGACAAGCACCAACACCTCATCAGCGCGACACTTCCTCATCACCTTCCCCGCTAAGATATATGTGGCTACCTTCACAGTGGGGTCACAGATGCTAGATATAGTGTATCCGCACAGCTTCTTCACCAGTTTAATTTTTTCTCTTATTGATTCCGCGAGAGCCTTCTCGCCACCTTTTCTGCCAAATATCATGGTCGGATTCTCTCCTGTATACAAAAGTCACATTATCCGATGAATCAACCTATCTCTGATGGGTATCAACTCCTCTAGCCATAGCACCCATCATGCACCAAGCATAGTAGCTGCTTGATCACCAAAAATATTCTTGGGTGTTGTTTTAGTGCGACACCCAGAGCAAGTTGAGCAACCCTGCCTTTTTAACTCCCTTGAGCGACCTCTGTGGCTCCAATGTGGTCATTCCTGTATTCGTATCAATGATGCAGCACATCAACTACTCGTTCACCAGGTGTGGGAACTTCTCATGGTCCGCCAAGTCTGAGTCTTCAAGTTTTAGCAGGGGCACTCCTGCCAAGTGCGGACCATTGAAAACAATTTTGTCTAGTAGTAGAGGAGTTTGTAGGGGATTCTTGCTGTCATTGATGTCCTTTGGTATCTTGGTCTTAGGCTTGCATGGAGGGACATACTCCAGCAACTGAGTAATAGGGTCCACATCCTGGCTTCAACCTCCTCCACTTAAGCGCCCACATCCTCATCGTCCATTGGAATGTCTTCAATGTCTTCCTCCTCTGGTTCTAAGTTTATGGCCTTGACTTTCTCCTATGCAGTGTGTTACAGGGAAAAGTGTCTATTTAGAACTGCTCTATCCCACTAAGGTGTGACAACTGCCTTAGAAATAAACAGAGAAAAACTACTTTTGTATTTCCTTTATGAACTATAGATAGAGAGGAATAGAAAGAACCAACCTGTGTCTTGTGCTGATCCTTTGATCCAATCCCTCTCTTCTTTGATAGTCTCCAGCTACCTGCTCCCTTACTTGCCCAGCTTCACAAAGTACCTGTAAGATCACAGAATAAGAACACTGTACAAAGACATGGATCTATATTCATAAACAACTTAGGATCAGATTTAAGTTAACCATACAAATGTAATAAGCATCAATGATACAAAAGCATGGAGGAAAAACTCAAATAATTTTTATTGATAAACAAGAAAAGATCCAGGAGGAGTTACAACCGGTGGTTCCTGACCCAGCATCAACCTCCCAGCAAAGAAGCCCCTCTTCACCTAAAACAAAGCATAGATCACCCAATACTCTGATGTTTGTCTCAAAAACCAACAGCAATTCCTTACAATATGCAAAATTCCAGCCTCTGGATCTCTGGGATGAGGGATCCATATATAGATATGTGTAAGGAGGATGAGTCAGCTTGTGATTTGATTAGTGTCTTCTCTCTATCAGTTCTTGCTTCCACTTGGAGACTGAGGGCCTCTTACTCATCTTTGGTTGAATTCAGTGAGGCAAGTGTCACAAGAGAAGATTCTGGAAGCTTCCATTGCCTCTCCACCTCACGGAATGACACTGCCATTTGTCATTTCTCGCCCATCGCACCCTACAGAAGGGAGTTTTGAAATGCAATGCACCCTCACAGTGTATTTAGGTGCAATGCAATGCACTTAGCTAGTGGAGCAGCTGAAATGATCCTGTTTTGACCAATTCTGAGCAGTTTCTGGTGGAGAACTTGTGGGAGAAGCTGTAATCTGTTGACCTTGTTCCTTTAGGGGTTAGAACAACACTTTTAGGGACTTAGGAGCCCTTGGTTTATGGACATTTCATGCTTGGAGTTGTAAGGCACAAAAATGTCTATAACAGTTGCCCCCTAAAGTATGAGGCTGTTAACCTTTTGGTGTCGGGTGAAATGCTTTATTATGAGGATCCGAAGTTCTTTCAATGCTGGGAGGAGACCTGTAATAAGATACAATACAACACATTATCTTCATACTGTTTTCATGATCTAGCTGAGGCGGGTATTCCCATGCTCAACTTTATAAATTCATTTTCATGTACATAGGACAGACAATCGTCTGAGGGTAGACTGATGATTCTGATAGAGCCATCATCCTTTTGGCAGGATGATTATCTATGCTGCAATGCTGTACATTTGATGTCTTTATTTCCCTAAATATATATCGCAGCCCAGATGGATGAAACTAGATCCGGGGTCTTCAATCTCATCTGATCTTCACTCGAAGTACAAGTCGATCCATGTGAGAAATGTTTTGAAGTTGAACATGGAAAGACATCGCTTGATTACCGGTAAATGATGTAAACCGCTAACAAGCGCGAGAGGAATCACCGATAATGATAATGACCCTCAAGGTACTGCAGTACAATTCACGTGGTGTGAATAGAGGACTTGGCGTCGAACACCATGCAAAATCTTTCGGTCGAAGGCCATTGATGTAAACCTGTCGCCGGAAGTGAGAAACTTGCCATTGAGGCATGCAAGCTTCAAAGTACTGAATGGGTTGTTCCTAGATCAACTTCTTGGATAATGAGCTGATGTCGACAAGAAGTGATCCGTCACCGGAGGGCCTTAATGAATCCCACATCAATGACACGGAACGGAGCAAATGATTTTGATGGAGGTGAAAACGATCTGATGATATAATGTTCAGGGTGGTGGTCATGAAAGAATGGAGTATAATGTATGGTAGTGGGTGAGACACAGGTGACTTCTCTGGATGACTTCTCTTGAACATATCGGTGACACTGATGTGATGGATTGGTAGCACCAACCCCAAATGTGGATGGTATGGCATGACCATGGCGATGTGACCGGTGAATGAAACAACCCAACCCGACTCAGACACAAAGTGGAAGTGTCATGTTCAAGAGCGACTTGCTACCAATAAAGTTTCTTTGAGTTTTCTTCCCAATTTTTCCCCAGTCATTGCTGACCAGTACCTCTTTATTTTTTTCAAGCTTGAGGAGGATAACATATGCTTGTTCTATAATTTTCCCTTCGAGCAAACCCATCGCTATGTTTTAACGAGCCTAGCGATAGTGAAACTCATTCTAGTCTATAGACAAGTTTGTCGCTATTAATCTATTTAACGAGTTTAACGACAAAGATAACTCGGTCCTTTCCAATTTTAGAGAGTCTGAAAAGGAACGTAAAGGTAACTCCAAAATTCCTTTTTCGTCATCTAATCCCTTAAGTCCGAAAAAGTATAAAATAATATAGAAGGGATGAATTTTCGATAGTTTTAACGAGCTGAACAAAACAAGCGCTCGATCTTTTTGTGTAATAATCCCTCAGGTCCAAAAAGATTAAAATCTAGATGAGGGATAGCACTTCCTGTCCCTTTAACGAGCTAGAAGGCCAAGGACTCGGCAATCTTTTCATATTTTACGATTCAGTTGAAAAGAGCTTAAAGGAGACTCGTCTTTTGAGGAACGAGTGATAAAATGGGTAGCAGCTGATTCCAGGTAAGGTTTGGAATTTTCCAATCACGGTAGTGTCACAAGGATGGCTAGTGAGATCACTCTTCGCAGTTGTTCCTCAAAATGGGTAAACAATCAAATGGAGGTGAATGATCGGCCAATGAAAAAGTGGAGGTGACAGTGCAAACATGACCAAGGCTTTAATGGCTGAAGTACTACATTCACGGTGGTTATTTACCGAGGAATAGTTCATTTTTTAACGAGCTTAAATGCAGGTGGAAACATTTGCTCATGTCTTATGTTTATTTTTTAACAAGCTTGAACTATGTGCTAAAACTGCTCGATGCGGGTTTATTTTTTAACGAGCTTAAACCTTGCGGTAACACTGCTCGATTAAATGGTCCCTTTTTGATTTTACCATAAATAGCTTAGTTCTTTCAAAGATCGTACTGTATTTTCAACTGCTTCATCAAACTAGTCAGAAATGAACATTATATGCTTGAAAACGAGTTAGAACACTAATATTTTACTTTGAACTACGTAAAAAGTAATGAAAAAGTGTTTTTACTTCTCATTTTACCATTTCATTTGAACTTTGGTTTGTTCGAGCTTTGGAGGTGCTTTTCCCCCTTGATTTCACCAGCTGATTTCGAGAGATTCTGTGGACGATTCTCGGCGCCGTCTGGACCAGGTAGGAGCTAAACCTAAGCTCTTTCATTTCATGGTTTCCATTTTCCATTCTGAGCTTGATTCCTGGTTTTTCTGAGCCCCTGGGTTTGAAAAACTTGTTCTGCCTTCAGCGCACCCTCTGTGTATCGAAAGGTGCGTTGAATGTTGGCCATTGTGAAGGCCATTTGACATGCAACGCACCCAGAGTACTGCTGTAGGTGCGATGGGCACAGAGAAGGAATTCTGTGCACAATTTTTGATGGAAATTTTGCATGTTTCTTGCCAAAATCAGGATCTAACTCTTCTCTTGTTTGTTTCTCAGAGATCTTTGGAGCAAGATGACCATTACATGGCGAGAACATGAGCATGAAGAAGAGGACATGCTTGCCCTACATGATCCAGTTACAGTAAACGCACTGCGGAACTGTGGCTTGCTGAAGTTTTTCTGCATTTCTAGCATGAGACAACAGATCAACTTACTGCAGTATTTGCTCGATGCTTGGGATCCTACCAACCAGGTTTTCCAGATTAGGGGCAAATCTATCCCCTTGACTGTGGTAGACATCTATTTCTTGACTGGCTTGTCGAGGTGGGGTGCCCCCATCTCTTTATCAGGTTCGGCCCGAGGAGGTGACTCGGTGAGAGATTATGTTCGCCGGTACTGCAGAGAAGGATCTCAGCCGAGTAAAGACGGCAAGATCATCATCCGTGATGTTACTGACAGGTCCCTCAGGACTATTCTGTTTACTTTTGGTAGGATGGCCGGTGGTGCGGCTCTTCATGTCGCCAACCGATCTTATATGCAGTATGCCTTGGAATGCCTCCAACCGAAGGTATTCAACTGGTGTGATGCAGTACTTCTTGTGATGAAAGAACAGTTGACCAAGGTAAAGAGCGGGAGGTTGAAGAACTTTGGGTATGGTTCTATTTTGACTGCCTTTGCCTTGGAGAAGATACCACTGATGCAGCCACAGTACATTGCACTCGATTTACCTTCTCCTACTGAACCACGTATGCAGAGATGGGTTGACCACATGTCTAGGCATGTTGGCCAGTCTCAGATTTCATTTTCTGATACCTTCTTCGGGTGGTTCGACCGTCAGGAGATGGTCTATTCTGAGTATCCATACGCTGGCATGGATTTCTGGGGTGATCCAGATTTGGTACTGCTAGATGGTGAACAATGGGGTGTTATTGGTAAAATTTCTGACCATATTCCTGTTTATCGTTTTTGCTTATAATGTCCTTGTGCTTTACTCTATCAAGACTTTAATCAAACTCATGTGTACATGCAGATGTTGGTCCTATTCGTCCAGCAGTTCGCCTGAGAGTACCAGCTGCTGCCCCAGCAGGAGAGGCTGTCAGAAGGGCTATCCTTCGTGACCTCGACGTGGCCGAGACTCTCACAGCATTACAGGAGCAGGTTGAGGGCCTCACTCTTGGTATTCCAGATGTGAGGACTGACGAGCTACCCTTGAGGCTACAGCGGCATACTACTGGTGTGCCAAGACGATGGACTCGTCTCTTGTGCATGATCGCATAGGCTGTGACTTGCTATCACGAGCATCATTAGACTAGGGTGCCCCTTAGCTTTTTGAGTTTTTTGGTCATTTGACTAATTTTGTCTTGGTTACAGAACATTATGTGTAAACCATAAACAGTTATATATATTTTTGATTTTCGGAGTTTTATTTTGGTTAAGTTACATGATCCAAATACAAGCATTGATGGAATGTTTCTTTTTATAAATGTTGCAAATGTCTATCTAACACATAATTTGCTAATGAGTCAGTTAATGTGTTTAAGTTTCAGGAAATATGTTGATATTGAATAGAATCAAATTGTCTTTCCAAAATCTTAACTCTTAGGAACATGCGATAAATAGCTGGATTTCGAATAGAATAGATACCATTGAGTTGTAGTATTACGAGTTGTGAGTCTAGCCTGACGATTAGTCGGTGTATACCATGTGTGATGGCATTAGAGAGAAGTTCTATCAACGCGCTATATTCAGTGATGTTATTTGTTGATCGACCAATACATACACCTCTGAAACTTACTAACTCACCGCTTGGATCAAAAATAGCCCAGGCTGCGGAAGATAGGTTCCGCAAACTACAACTCGCTCCGTCGGCATATCCAACACATGACTCCAATAGGTTTGACATCTGCAACAAATGTAAAAGGTGGATTACTTGACCAAAATAAATACTTTAGCGAAAGCAAAAACATAACAAAAGCATACAGGTTACCATTACGCATAGTAACGCTTGAGGTACAACCCATTACAAGGTTACGCCAGTGGAATTCCATCATAATCCATTAACTCGTAGGCTCCTTTTGCTAACACTCATTTAACAATATAGGGGCCCATCCATAAAGTCTTAAATTTACCTGCTCCCAATTTATCGGATTCTTGGTCGTAAAGTAAGACCAAGTCACCTTCTGAGAAGACACGGGGTTTGACATTTTTGTCAAACTGCGCCTTGACTCGTTTCTTATGGGCTTCATTAGCTAGAGCGGCGTCACGACGGGTTTCATCCAATTGGATTAATTCTAAGAAACGAGCCTCTTCTTCTGAAGTTCCAGGGAGGAGATCAATTGCGAGTTTGAGGGACGAGATTTCACACTGGATTGGTAAGACTGCTTCCAGGTCATATACCAGTTGGAAGGGTGTGAACCCGGTTGCATTCCTTACCGATGTTCGGTAAGCCCACAAAGCTGAGTACAGGATTAGGTGCCATCTTCTTTTGTGAACTCCGATCATCCTTTGCAACATGCGTTTCAGGACCTTGTTGATTGCTTCAACCTGTCCGTTGGCTTGCGGATAATATGGAGTAGAGCTGTCGTGAGACAACCCTCGTTTGGCAGCTAATTCGACCATCATGTGATTGCGAAAATGTGATCCATGATCTGTGACTATAGCCTGTGGTACGCCGAATCTGGTGACTACATGATTGAAAAAGAAGAGGGCAGCTGTTTCACCAGTATTATCTAATGTAGGCATCGCCTCGGCCCATTTGGTAAAATAGTCAACTGCGACTATGATATACCCATGCCCCCCAGTCGAGGTGGGGTTACATGTCATGAAATCGATGCCCCATTTGGAGAATGGCCCAAGAGAAACTATTAACTGTAAAGGTGCGGGTGGTCTTCTGGTTTTTCTATCGAAAATTTGACAAGCATGGCAACTTCTGACTGTGGTTATGCAATCTTTGAATATTGTTGGCCAGAAGTATCCTGCTCGTAAGATTTTTTGCGCTGTAGCATATCTAGATTGATGCCCCCCACACGCGCCTGAATGACAGTCATTCAGGACTTTTTCGGCCTCCTCATGGGTGAGGCACCTCCTCAGAACTGTATCGATACCACGACGGTAGAGTGTATCACCGACGATCATGTAGTCTTTTGCTTGGTATCGAATACATTTTTGTTCGGAGTGGGAGGTGTTTGGCCTGTATTTTTGAGTTTGGAGATAAATGATTATATCCCCATACCACTCATTGCTTGCAGATATCAGAAACAAACTTTCATCCACGATTGTTTCTTCTGATGTTTCATCGTTGGAGGATGATGGGAGATCACACAATAATTCTGCGAAAACTAGAGCTTTCTTTGATTTGGATTTTACAAATTCCAGATCAAACTCTTGTAGGATTGCTATACATTTTGAATATTTTCCCCCCAGCAACTGTCGTGACAGTATATAAGTCATGGGGTTACAATCAGACAGAATGGTAGTTTTCCGAAAGAGGATATAGTGTCGAAATCTCTGTATCGCTTGAACAGCTGCGAGTGCTAGCTTTTCAATGTAAGAATATTTGCTTTCTGTATCATTTAAGTTTTTGCTTAAATAATATATAGGATGTTCAATTCCATGGACTTCTTGAACTAAAACCATTGCGATGGTCGTATCTGCTGCAGCCAGATACAGGTTAAAATCTTTTTGATAATCAGGGGCGTACATTAATGATGCTTTCATTAGGGAATCTTTCAAAGCATCAAAGGAAGCTTGCGCAACCTGATCCCAGAGAAAGGGTACTTCCTTTTTCAAAAGACGTGTATAACCTTTAGCAAGTTCGGCGTAATTTGGAATGAACCTCCTCAGAAAGTTTGCTTTCCCTTGGAGTTTCTGAATCTGAAGCAAATTCGAAGGTGGAGACAAATTTATGATTGCCTGGACCTTACATGGGTCGAGACGAATCCCGTCCTTGGAGACTACAAAGCCAAGTAAACGACCAGAACTGATGCAAAATACACATTTGTGCAGATTGAGTCGTATCTTGTAGTGTCGACAAGTAGAAATATCGCTCTTAAATGCTGTGGATGATCAGTCCGCTTTCGCGAATGAGCCGGAAGGTCGTCGAGGTACAGTTGAACGATGTTTTTGATGTCATGGAAGGCATAATTCATTGCCCTCTGAAACGTCGCCCCTGCGTTCTTTAAACCAAAGGGTAATTTTCGATATGCGAATGTGCCCCACGGACAAATAAATGCAGTCTTTGACTGGTCCTGTGGGCGGATATTTATTTGATTATACCCGGAGAATCCATCCATGAATGAAAAGATTTCGCATCTGGCGTATTCATCAATTATCTGGTCAATGAAGGGTGTAGGGTAGTTATCTTTTGGACAAGCTTGATTTACATCCCTATAATCGACGCACACTCTAATTGTTCCTTGTTTTTTCATAACAGGGACAATATTCGATACCCAATCGGTTAGAGGAACTGGGTAGATGAAACCAGTATGGAGAAGTTTTTCAACTTCTGCCTTAATGGCAGCGGCTTTCTTGGGGTGCACCTACCGTAGCCGTTGTCATACTGGTTTGACATCTGGATACATCTTAATTTCGTGTTCAACGATACTCGAGTCAATGCCTGGCATTTCACCATATGACCAACCAAAGACATCTCTGAATTCGCGAAAAAGAGCATTATATATCTCTAGTTCTGAACGAGAACAACATTTGCTGACATGAATATTCTCTACAATATCTATTTTAGTCGAGATATTTATGGCGATAGTCTCTTCAATATTGGACAAGTTTTGCTCGGAATCCACCATGTTTACAGTATTTGATAAGAATTCAAAAACTAGAGGATGATATAGGTCATCTTGATTATCTTCTCCACAATCCGAAGAAGGGAACGATGGTGGGAATCATTCCATGGTGTCCCTTCAATTACCATAGATTGGACAATTCCTTCGTCGGTGACATGCACTCGCGACCAAGGATCTGAAGGGGTACCATATTCTCTAGACCTATCTATCCAAACGCTTGATGAGCGTTGATTTGGGTTTGCCTCCCATGCTAGGAACATTGATTGCTACAATATTTCCGTTGGGCTTGGGGGCAAAACCACTGCATGATCCATGTCGATATCATTTTCTGAGATCTTTTTAGAAGATATCATGTTGCAGGTTCCTATCGACGCTACTTCCGCCAGATTGATTGGAGGTGGAAGAGCGAAAGTTCCCATTAGTATAGGATCTTTTAGTAGGCCTACTCCGATATTCTGAAGCGAATGGGGGCTTCCATGGATCATGGGAATGCTTCCAGTAACTTGAGAACCATTGGGGAGGAAGTTTTGTTGATCGACGATTGTAATCCCTCCTTGAAAGGGAAATGCAATCTTTCTAAAATAGGTCGACACAACAGCTGCCATGGCATATATCCATGGTGTTCCTAGTAGGATGTTGTAATCAAGATTTCCATCAATGACTTCAACATCTATTTCTACCGTCTTTCATCCTAGTTCAACTTTCAAGTTACTTAGGATACCATATGGGGTATATGTCCTTCCGTCGAATGCTTTTAATGTCGTCGAAGATCGCGACAAGGTTGGAGATCCTAAAGTTTTCCAGCAACTCATCGACATAATACATGTAGATGCTCCTTCATCAATAATCGTTCGATGAACAGTTTTGTTGAGGGCTTTCACTTGAACAAGGAAAGCTAGTTGAGCTGGTAATTGGGGATCATATCCTTTATGATCGAAGGATACAAGATTGGAATCCTTTGGGTCAATCCCACCAATGGCCGATAATAAAGCCTGCCTTTGGGATGGGCAATTTTGTAGTACTTCAAGAGTCGACATAGCGGATGGCGATTGGGCCAAATCTTCCACTATGTTGTAATGCTGTGCCGCTCTAGCGCGGGGATTAAATGTCGACTTGTGTACTACTCCCTTTGGCGGTTTTATCGTCAATTCAGGAATGGTGGGTGGCACAACTTCTGTTGAAGTTGTTGTTGAACTACTTTTTTGATCTTTATCCTTGTTTTTCGACAGCTGTGGATTCCCATAATCTTTGTTCCTTGTTGATATCAAAGCATCATTTTGCTGTTTTGAGACCGACAACATTAGCACTTGAGACGGGGAAGCATTTCCACTTTCAACCAGATTTGTCCCTGGATTTGGAAACGGATCAGTTAACACTGCTGAGGTTTTCGAATTCTTAAAGAATTTCTTAAGCTCAGCTCTGTGTGGACAATTCGCGGTCCAATGATCCTCATCGCATATAAAGCATGGATTTTTGGGTTTCCTATCTCCAGGAGGGTTTGAAGAAGATTTTTCAGGTGATGATTCCTCTTGTTTCTTCTTCTTCCCTTTGCCTTTTTTCTTGCTCCCTGGTTGTTTGGTTTCTTTGCCTTTATCTGTCGATACGGCATTTACTTCCGAAGCAAGAAGTTCATCTTTTGCATTTTGACTTGAAATCTTACGGGCCTTTTTGGATGTAGCCTTTGTTGATTTCGTGTCTGTCGTTCCAATCACGCCATCGCCGGCATGAGAGTCATTGTTTGATTTAGGAGGAGGAGGAATTGAAAATTCCGGTCTAGGGGCGTCAGGTATTTTATTGTAGAGCGTGCCAGACTGAGTGTAAATCAAGTCCAGATATTGCGCACGAGCGATAACTTGCTCTTCTGTTACGACTCCCCCCTTTGCCACATCTTCCGTGATGGAAGGCAGTAATGACTTGATAAACCATTCAGCTAAGAGCTGATTGGGGACGTACGTTTTTACCATCCTACGACGACGTCGCCACTCATGTATATGATCAGATATGTGAGTGGCCGTTGTCTGTTTGAAGTTGGTAAGAAGTTCTGTTCCCGTTTCGTACCTTATTGGTAACTGAAAATGGGTTAAAAAGATTGTGGCTAAGGTACTGAAGTTGTCGAAACGAAGCTCTAGGCAATTCAATGTACCATTTTGCCGCCGGACCCATTAACGTCCTCTGAAAGAGGCGAAGTCTTATTGAATCATCATTTAAGGTGTTTGATGAACACCATAGATGAAAGGTCATCACGTGATTCGATGGATCTTCACCCGGATTTCCATTAAATTTAGGAATATCTGATGGAAGTTTATGCGGAATCGCTGGCCACCAAGGGGCGTAATCAATTGGATCGTTTGTTAACCGATTTAAATCAGGTAACTCTAAAGTTGCCACAAAGGGTAACTGTTGATTCAGGTTAGGTGAAGCATACCCAGGATAAGATGGGATTGCCTGAGCAGTTGGTCTTTGCATACCGGCATAATGCATCTGATGTTGGTATGTTTGGTAAGGTTGGTGGACATGACCATTGTAAAATGGTTGATTTTGACTATTTTGAATGTATGGCTGCCCACTATTAGTAAAGATTTGTTTCTCAGAACCTTGGTATACTTGTTGGAATTGTGGTTGTTGGTATTGCACCAGCCATGGTTGTGAAGCCATGTGTTGTTGCCCTATACTAACAGTTTGACCAAGGTGAGGGGTAATTGTACCCATCTGGACCCGTGTCGCTCCACTAGTCGGCGATTGTGGTTGAGTCGCAGGGTCAAGGGGCTGTTGCATTACAACCTGAGAAACCTGAGGTTGGCATACAACAGGCAGCGCTTGAACTTGTGACACCGTCACAATAGCTGGCGTAGTCGGGATATTCGACATAGGTACGCATTGTTGCATTGAGTACACAACTCTTGGTTGTTGAGGTAGTATAGGTACCCAGCCGCTTGAGGTAATTCCAGTATAACCTGAATGTTGTTGTGAACTCACGTATGGATATCCTCCCGGAGGGGATAATGAAAGGGTATGTTGCCCCCCATACGGTGGTAATCCAGAGCTCAAGGGAATGGTTTGCCCTTGGGGGCCAGACTGCCCAAATTGACCTCCAAATGGATCAATTTTTGAGACTCAACATAAGAGTTTCCGGATATTATTCCAGATGAACAAACAGGAACAGACCACACTGTCGAAGTAGCCCCTGAGTGGGCTCCTTCTAGCGGTTGAGAGCTAGTTGGGACAGATGGTATACCGGTGAACATTGTCGGAGTGATAGCAGGGAGTTTTGTTGTCGCTGTGTCAGACGACACAGTCCTAGATGTTGATAGTTGTTCAGACATTTGTAGTCTATCCAAAAGATTACCTAGTGATTCTACAGGAGCTTCCGCTGGTGGTAGACTAACTTCTGACGAAGAAGGATATAGAGTGATCCCTACTCCAAAGTGCGTTGGAGTACTTGTTTGAGGATCTTCTACAATTTCTTCTATTGCAATCAGACCAGGTGGAAGGGGAAGACCGTCAGGTCCGTAAAATATTTCTGGTGCCGAAGAAGGTGTGAAATCGGCAGCGACAGATGTTTGAAGAGTAAGACTCTCCGAACCGGTTGTAGATGGAACTGGTTCGGTAACACAAGTGTTTACTCTCAGACTAGGATCAGTATCACTGTCCTTTTGTGGCTGTTGAACTTCTTCTATAGAGGCAGGGATTCCAGAAATGTTTGGAGTAACCGGAGTCTCTGATGTCGTTGGAACACTTGTTCTAACTTTGATAGGAGATTTGGAACCAGTTAAACGAGTTCTCTTTGTCCATACTGGTTTCGATTCCGGAGACAAAGACGGTTGACTCGTAAGCCTCCGCGAACGACGGGGTTTCAATTGACTTTCTTCCACGATTGCGGATTACTCGATCAACTAAAATAAAGGGGAAGTATGTTTCCGAATTAAATTAATTTTAGACGCTTCGACACAACTTGTTTTTTCAGTTTTTAAGAGTCGAGAAAAAACAAAAGATGACTCTACTCGCCTTCGATTTTTAATGAGCCTGAAGTGACAAGTGCTTAGATGGACCTTTTCCGTTAAGGAGTCTGAAAAGGAACGAAAGGGACTACTCTGGAAGTATAGGTAAAGGGAGTACCAAACCAATCGCAAAACTGCAGAATACTTTTTACGGTATGGCAGTCAATCTTCCCGAATGTTGTGTTCAGTGCATTGCGATCGATAGGGCAGTAGACATGGCTTCCTATGGATAAAGGATTTAAGCCTATAGGGGTCTCCCAAAATATACTCGATGGTACGTGGGAGCATAAGTCCATACTGGCACTTATCGTCTCAAAGTGGAGGAATCACCCAACCATCAGTGAGAACAACAGTTACCAGGTTTTACGACGCCGGAATACGTCTCTAGCCTAGACCTCTAAATGTTGTGCGTTAAGTTCCAAAGCATTGTTAGATTCATTGAATTTATTTTAAGTTGATCTTGTTTATGAAGTTTTCCTTTCGGGTTCACCACGAGATGTAGATGTAATTCCTAACATGCAATCTAAAGATGATAAACAAACTTTTATCTCTTTTGTGCAATGAAAATCCTAGCTACTAGGGGAAAAGAAAGACACAATCTTTTCACAAAGAGCAAAGAGCACACCGTAAATGCACTTTCCTAAATCAAGCCAAACAGACTGTCTATATGCAAATGCACATGCATGTATTTGTTTTCGACTTTCTTAGTATATGGATGCTAAAAAGAAAGTTGATGCACAAATCTGAATTTATTTTCAAGCGACAAACACAAACAAGCTTCTTTTCGAAATCAAAAGATAGAGACGATTACGACACCTTACGATTTTGAAATGAATACTCGTTTTTGACACTAGAAAATCACAAATTCAGACCAAAAGCAATAGTAACAGTATAATCAACCATCAACAACAATCAAACTCTTTCCTATGATTGAAATCGACACTTACGACAGATTCAAATCAAAGGACGACAGTACGATTACGTTACTTTCGCTAAGGAGAACTGTAAATGACTCAACAAACACACAAAAACATCTGCAGTTCTTTTGTACAAAGGAGGCGAAATAACAACAAGGAAAAGGGGCTTCAAACAGACATATACTGATCACAGGCAGCAAAATTCAGAGATAGAACTGGAAAGAATGAAACACAAGAACCACAGCTGCACAGGGCTAGTCTGATCAGCGCACCTGAAATGCAGCGCAAGTTGCCCTTTCGGGAAGTGCGCTGAAATTCAGGATCTCTTAACAGTACCTACGTTGGGCCAGAAACGAGAATCTGTCCAGGTTTTGGGTCACAGTTTGCAGTTCAGTCTTTGGCTTTTGGCCGAGTAAAAGAAATCAGTAATTCAACAATCAGGGGTAGATCTAAGGAGGATCTAAGAGCTATCACAAAGGCAATCAGATAGTTTGTGAATCAGTTGTTCAAATCATAAACAGATCCAGTGAATGGATTGAAGCAACAGATGTCTACTTTGCATTTGTTATGGAAAATGCAGTTCGAATGCCACTTATAAGTTTATGAAACAAACAAACAAAGAATGATAAACAAACAAACTAATTAGATCCCCAGCGGAGTCGCCATTTTGTTACAGGGAAAAGTGTCTATTTAGAACTGCTCTATCCCACTAAGGTGTGACAGCTTCCTTAGAAACAAACAGAGAAAAACTACTTTTGTATTTCCTTTATGAACTATAGATAGAGAGGAATAGAAAGAACCAACCTGTGTCTTGCGCTGATCCTTTGAACCAATCCCTCTCTTCTTTGATAGTCTCCAGCTACCTGCTCCCTTACTTGCCCAGCTTCAAAAAGTACCTGTAAGATCACAGAAGAAGAACACTATACAAAGACATGGATCTATATTCATAAACAACTTAGGATCAGATTTAAGTTAACCATACAAATGTAACAAGCATCAATGATACAAAAGCATGGAGGAAAAACTCAAATAATTTTTATTGATAAACAAGAAAAGATCGAGGAGGAGTTACAACCAGTGGTTCCTGACCCAGCATCAACCTCCCAGCAAAGAAGCCCCTCTTCACCTCAAACAAAGCATAGATCACCCAATACTCTGATGTTTGTCTCAAAAACCAACAGCAATTCCTTACAATATGCAAAATTCCAGCCTCTGGATCTCTGGGATGAGGGATCCATATATAGATATGTGTAAGGAGGATGAGTCAGCTTGTGATTTGATTAGTGTCTTCTCTCTGTCAGCTCTTGTTTCCACTTGGAGACTTAGGGCCTCTTACTCATCTTTGGTCGAATTCAGTGAGGCAAGTGTCACAGGAGAAGATTCTGGAAGCTTCCATTGCCTCTCCACCTCGCGGAATGACACTGCCATTTGTCATTTCTCACCCATCGCACCCTACAGAAGGGAGTTTTGAAATGCAACACAACCTCACAGTGTATTTAGGTGCAATGCAACGCACTTAGCTAGTGGAGCAGCTGAAATGATCTTGTTTTGACCAATTCTGAGCAGTTTCTGGTGGAGAACTTGTGGGAGAAGCTGTAATCTGTTGACCTTGTTCCTTTAGGGGTTAGAACAACACTTTTAGGGACTTAGGAGCCCTTGGTTTATGGACATTTCATGCTTGGAGTTGTAAGGCACAAAAATGTCTATAACACAGTGGGCTTTGTTGGGTTTCTCCTTGGTGATGCATGCATCGGTATGGTAGGCTGCTTGACCTTTCTATCCTTCATGATCTCTTTATTTGGGGTCAGCTTCAGTTTCAGCGTTCTCGGGGATTTAGGGACTTTAGTGAACACCTCGGTGACCCTAGAGCAACTACTTTTACCTCTATTTCCATTTCCTATGTCGAATCCTCTACTACTTCTTCGGTATTTATAATTTCTGTGGGTGTTGACATAACACTTTCTAACAGTTCTCATGACATCTTTGGCAAGTTTGCAAATGCAGGAGTCTCTTTGAAAGCCTCAAAGAATTCTTGGTTCATGGGTGCCTAAGAGATGAACAACTCAATTCTCAAAATTCCAAGTGTTTTTTGTTGGATAGCCACTTGTAATTTATAGGGCTTTTTCAATTCAAATCCGATCGTTCCCCCCAAATTTAGTTCATTAATGCCGGATTGGCAGTAGATTTTCAAGGATATGAGGCATAAATTTCATCTTAAATGTCAGCCACCCACTCCATTTGGTCTCATTTCAACTGTCAAATCATGAACAGTGACTTTAACAATCACTTTTCGGCCAACCTGCACAATTTCTCCCTAGGTAGCATAGCTCCCTCTGTGCTGCCACGAACCTTGTGACAATTCTTTGCTTCACACCATCTTCCAAGTCCACAGTTCCCCGACCCGGGCAGTGTATTTTATAGTCCTGCGCCTTCTTTCTGCTACCTGGAGTGCTAAGACTATGCTACCTTCATCTAGTCACATGGCCGGACTGCCAGTGTATGGCTTCAAGTGAATTCCATTCACCTTTCTTAGGTAGGGCTCTACATTCAATTTGAACAACTCTACCGCTCCTTCGTCAGTGATTTCCTTAATGGCATAGGGCCCTAACTAGTGCATTCTGAATTTCCTTGGAAAATTTTCAAACTTACAGTCATACAAAAAAACAAGGTCATTTACCTTAAAGGTGCACAGCTTAATATGTCAATCATTCCATGCCTTTTCGCATTGTTTTTGGACCTGTTGGTAAAATCCAACTAGAAATCTCTCTTACTCAAGTTCATCTAGTTGTGCGAGCCTTTCCTCCAGGGGTCTGTGATCTGTCATACATGTTAGTGCCACTATGCATAGACTAGGCACAATATATTCCATAGGCATTACCGCTTCAACACCATAGACAAACCTAAAGTGGGTTTGTCTAGTCAACTTCTTGCATGTCATTTGATAAGCCCATAGTACTACATGTATGTGTAGGTCCCAATCACTTCGTTGAGCATTAAAAACCTTGGTGAGCACGTCTTTGAGCACTTTATTGAATGCTTCCACCATCCCTTTAGCCTGTGGGTGATAAGGTGTGCTCTTCTGGTGATATACCTGAAATTCCTCCATTAGTGTGTTGATTATCTCATTTAGAAAGTGCATACCATGATCACTTATCAACACCTTTGGACATCCAAATCACATCAGCACATACTGAAAGACGAACTTTGTAATAGTCATGCCTGTGCAATCCTTCATAGGCTGAGCCTCCACTAAACGAGTCAAATGCTTCATCGTAGTGATAATGTGCCTCGCCCCTATCTTTCCTTGGGGCTAAATGGGTCCCACGCCCATTTCTCAAAGGGTTTCAATGTCATCTGTGGATTCAAAGGCATATCATCCCTCTGTGATGGCCAGCTAGTCCTTTGAAACACATCACACGCCTTGCAATATGCTTTTGAGTCTTGATGGACGGCTGGCCACCACAACCTTGCGCATAGGATCTTATGCGCAGTTTCTCTTCTTGCATAATGTCCTCCCATGGCACTCGCATGAGTGTCTGTGAGGATGCTAATTCTTTCAAACTCGGGTACATATCATCACAATATCTCATCAGACCCCATTTTCTATAGATTCCTAACTATGACAGAGAAATTTGTCGCGCGCACCACTAATTCCTTCTTTTGCTGGACAGTGTACCCTTCTGGGGCATTTCCTATCATTAGGAAGTGTATTATATCTTCAAAATTACCATTAGTGAAATGCACCGCAAATAACTATGTGGAAAGCAACCCTTCCTCCAAATTAGTGGGCTTTTCCCCTGTTTCAATGCGTGACAGATGGTCTGGTCCCACGTTCAGTCATCTAGGCTTCGCAATAACTTCAAAATCATACTCCTAGAACAATAAGAACCACCTATAGATTCTGCCCCCCAACACAGGCTTATTGACTAGGTATTTTAGCACAGAGTGATTTGTATACATTTTAAAATGGCCACCCAACAAGTAGTGCCTAAACTTCTAGAGTGCATACACCATGGCTAACCCTTCACGATCGGTGGTGGAATAGTTCTTCTCTGCCATGGATAACCTTCTACTTGCAAATGTGATAGGATGGTCCAAGCCTCCTCCGCCAGCCCATGTTAGCATTGCTCTCACCGCTATACATGACGCATCGACATGTACATGAAACTCCTCCTTCCAATCCGGGAAGACTAGAATCGGTGCGATGACCATCTTTTCTTTCAATATATCCAAGATCTTCTTACAATCCTCATTTCAATAGAATATAACATCCTTCTTCAACAATTTCTCCATAGGCATGGTGATCTGGGCATAGTCTTTAATAAAATTTCTGTAATATCGCATGTGTCCTAAGGTAGTGCGCAACTGCTTCACACTCCTTGGTGCTTCCAAGTTCAGTTTCACCATGATCTTCACAAGATCTACCATCAATCCCTGTCTGCAAACCACGTGACCTAACAGGGTCCCAAAAGGAACAAAAAATGGACATTTCTTTAGATTGAGCACGATCTGGTATCTTTGACAGGTATCCAACATCAGGTGTGAGCTTGCTACATGGTGTTTTACTAGCCCAAACACAGTCCAGTCATCAATGTATACCTCCAAGAACTTATGAATAAATTCCTTGAACACAACAACGACTATACGCAAGAAGATCATAGGTGCATTTTTCAATCCAAACGACATTATAGTGTACTGAAAATAACCCCACTCAGTTGCAAAGGTTGTATTGCTTCTATCCTCTGGTGCGATTTTGATCTGGTGGTACCCAGAGAACCCATCAGTGAAGGAATATGCTTCCTAGCCACCTACATTGTCCAACAGTTCATTAGTCAATAGAGTCAGGAAAGGATCATGTACATAATCATCATTCAGCTTTATGAGATCCACACATATCCTTATTTCATCCTTCTGCTTCTTATCATGTACTACCATTGGGCTTGTAACCCAATCATATTCTTCCACAGGCTCAATGATGCCTGCCATGAGCATCTTGTCTAGCTCTAAGCGGACCTTCTCCTTATGCTTTGGATTGAGACAGTAATGTCTTTTCTTAACCGGCTTCGCGTCATGTTTTAGCTTGATCTTCATAACACCTAGGTCTCTGATTATCCCTTTTATGTCCGTAAACATGGTATGGAATAAATCTTGGTACTCACAGAGTAATTTATCGACCTTATCCACCGTTATGTTGTCCCAGTAGTCTCCAATCTTCACAAATTTGGCTTCTGCCTTAGTACCAATGTTTACTTGTTTGATTTTTAAAGACACAGTTATATCAGGGTTCTCAATTTGTGGTCCTTCAACCTCACGGTGACCTTCTGTTTCAGGATTATTAATTTTTTGTGAATCCTCATCCTCTTCTTCAGTGGTTACATTATATCATTCCAATGCGTGACTCAGCTTAGTATCCCACACAGGCTGAACCAGGTCCAAAGGACCCTATAGTATCCTAAAGATTGGTACTTTCACTTCTTGTAGTGCCTCATCAATACAGTTAAACCCATCTTCAAAAATGAATGTCATTATGAATCCTTCACGTAGAATATTCCATTCATTTGTACCATGGTGAAACTCTTTTTTATGTACCAATTCATCGGGACAACATCCAAGGTGTGACAAAACAAGTGCACCCATTCAGGTTGGGTCTTCTCTCCATAAGCTAGGGCTCATTTGGCTAGATGCATGTGCGGATCATCCTACCCATCATACTTGTCTATCATTTGCATCTTTGGCTTCTCAAATCATGTTCTCATCATCCTCCTACATTCGTGCCAACCATCAAAGTTTCCCTTATGTGTATCCCACCATCTTCCGGGCGTAGCATGCAGTTCCCAGTCCAACGCATGGAAGCGCTGCTTTTCTGGTACCTCCCTTTTGAATGCATCCAAAAAGATATCTACATCACTCAGGCCATCATAAGTAGGCAAATTTCTTACCTCTGAGGACACACAATGCAATGACCGAGTCATCATCTTGCAATTCAATGTAGTCAGTTCATGTAACCGATTATGCCAGCATTCTAACTCTTCATCAGAGTCCAAGGTACAGGAATTGTCGTGATCCCATGTAATTCGTCCATTTGCGGTGGGATTCACCCAATCTTGCTCTCACACTTTTATCGTATAGATACAATGCAAATCGTCATCACTCTCATAATCGCGGACTGGTTGTGTATAGCACGATCCTTCAGTAGGATCTAGGGGTACTATTACGCATAGCAATTTCTTCTCATATATCATCTTTTGCTTCTTTAGGTTGATTACCCCGTTCATATCAGTAGCCCAGTCAATTCCCAGGAGCACAGGATAGGGGTTGCTGTCATCCATAATTTCTATTACTTCAAATTCAGCTAGGGCACTCACACCTTCAATATCCACAATCACCCCCTGCAACCACCCCATGGATGATCTTATGCTAATTTGTCATCCTTAGCTAAATCAAAGACCATTTCAGCGTGGGTCTTCCCATTCGTTCCCAAGTCTGCTTCAGTAGGATGTTCACATCTGACCCCAGGTCCAAAATAACCTGTTCCATTTCATATTCTCCTATATGTGCGGTTAGTCTCATCTCCCATTGCGTTCTTCTTTTATACTTTCCAATCTTTCATACTACACATGGCTCACTCGGAGTTTTTCCTGTGCATATGTTTATGAGCTCTTGTAACCCCTTCATAGCCTTATTATTGCGCAGTAACATCATGTAGGTCTCCAAGAAGGTTATCAGTATAGAAGGGTCCATCTCCTAATCAGTCTTATCCCTGCTTCCTAAGGTGGAAGCCTCAGCAAAGCTCTTCTTGGCTTCCATGAATGTTTCATGTGTGCACTCTAAATCAAACCCAACTTCCTTTGCTGGAGCCTCGGAAACAATTGTACTCTCTTAAAGCTATTTCCCTTTATCATCTCCTGTTATGATTCAACTTCGGAGCACTATATCACATTTGGATCCTCTTCACTCCACTTAGACCTCATCATATACATGTTCTAAGTTGGCAGAGGTGGTAGCGCCCCTTTGTCACATATCCTTGCTATCAGCATAGGGTAGTCTTCCATTTCATGATCAAACAATGTGCAATACTTGCATGACAGATGGGTTGGGTTAGTGCAATCACAGGCATAGTGTCCTGGTCCTCTGTTATTGTAGCAGATCAACTATTTGCAACCTCTACTAGGTCCTCCTCCACCTCGGCCTTGTCTGCACCACTGAAATCTTGTCCATGCCGTCCCCGTGCTCTGTTCAGGGGGCCGCATTTCTACGTGAACCCTATAGGCGAGAGCTCTATCCATGTTGGCTTATTGGGGCCTAACTTAGGTTCAAAGTTAAGTTAACCGAACAAATCTCGGTACAACTGGCCCTTTTAGTGAAAGTCCACGAAGCGCAGATTGAGGTCTCACCTAAAGTCATATGGGAGGGTTCTAGAACCATGTTTCCACACCTTGGAGATGTCCGATGAGTTCAAGTGGTTCGCGGTTTGACCCTGTGCGCAAGTCGCTATGCGCACTTTCCCTTACCTCACAGCCTGATATACTACCTTGGCGCAGCCCCACCGACGGGCTAAACATCATTCTCTGCATTATTACCCAAGACCTTAATGGTATTCCAATGTTAGTTACTTAACTTTGCCTACTTGAGCACTTTAAGTATAATTAACAATATAAACCATTCATACAGGTGCGCGTAGTAAATAAATAGTATAATTGCAAATCAAATCAACCATGCATTAAACCAAGAACAGATACACAAAATTTTGATAAAAATTCTCTATATTAATTCCTTCCTTGGTTACAGACTCAAATCTGCCTTGCGCACTTAGCTATAGGGGTCCGCGGACTCAGCTGCGGACTACTGGGCCTCTGCACACTTAGCTGCAGAGCCTTCTCCTACCCTACGACCCAAAGACACACTTTACACTTGTGACTCAATCACTTAGACTTTTTATTCTTCTCTACCATTGCCTATCTTATACACTTAGAGCCTCACTCTATTTATACAATCCCATGGTCCGTGGACGATGGGTAGGTCTATCCCGTTGACATTACATTACAAAACAAGGGTGGACAACCCTGTGACTCTATCATACTTTCACGCTTTGCGATTGCAATTCGTGAAGCTTGACAACAAGATTGGGTCGAAACTTGGGCTTTGAGCCCCACAACATGCCTTTGGGAGGATTCCATGCCCAACAGGCCCCCAACACAAACATTGTGGCTCACCCTCGAGTCACTCTGTCGACACGGCAATCATTGCATGGAGTCCCTCCAACTTTTCTCAAACTATGCAGAGGTCGACAATGCACTGAGCTACTGCTTGCTAGATATGTTGCATACATTGTTCCGAGACCTTTGTGTCTGAACTGCTTCTCTACATCTGTACCAGTATGTGCTACATATGTTTATAGTCCCATGCCTTTGTCTGGATCTTTGGAGTGCAAAGACTGTGCTTTTGTTGGCTAGTCAGATAGTCGGACCACCCATGTAGGGCTTCAAGCAGCTGCCATTCACTTTGCATGCAAAAGGTTCTCCATTTAGTTTGACTAGCTGGACTGTGCCTTCGTCTGTGACCTCCTTAACCACGTATGGTCCCAGCCAATGCATTCTGAACTTTCGAGGGAATTTTTCAGACTTACTGTCATACAACAACACTAAGTCATTTACCCTGAAGGTGTGCAACTTAATATGGCGATCGTGCTAGGCCTTTTCATGCTGCTTTTTTACTTGCTGATGAAAACCAACCAAGAACCATTCCTCCTCAAGTTGTTCTAATTGCACGAGCCTTTCTTCTAGAGCTTCACGGTCCATCATACCTGTGAGCATTGCTATGCACAAACTAGGTACAATATACTCCATCAGCATGACAACTTCCATGCCATAAACTAATAGGAAAGGTGTTTGTCCCGTCAGTTTCTTGCACATTGTCCAATAAGCCCATATTACTGTAGGTACTCATAGGTCCCAATCGCTTCGATACGCATTGGACACTTTCGTTAGTGCAGTCTCCAGTATTTTGTTGAATGCTTCTACTATTCCATTGGCTTGTGGGTGATATGGTGTGCTTTTCTTATGATACACCTAGAACTCTTATGTGAGCGCGCTAATGTTTTCATTCAGGAAATGTGTACTGCGATCACTCATTAATATTTTCAGATATCCAAATTGAGTCAACACGTGTTCAAACAAAAAGTTCACAACCATGGTGTTCGTGCAGTCTTTGACCGGTTTTGCTTCTGCCCAGTGGGTCAGGTACTCCATCTCGGTGATGATGTATCGTGCACCCATTTTTCCTTGAGGTTTGATAGGTGCTACGAAGTCGATTGCCCATTTGTCGAATGGTTTCAGTGTCATTTGGGGATTCAATAGCATCTCGTCCCTCTGTGATGATTTTCCGGTTCTTTGACATATATCACAGGCCTTACAATGTGCTTTTGAATCCTGGTGAAGGGTTGGCCACCACAACCCTGCACGAAGAATCTTTTGTGTGGTCACTTGTCCAGCATAGTGTCCTCCTGCAATGCCTCCATGTGCTTCCATGAGGACCTGAATTCGTTCAAATTTGGGTACATACCTTCGCAAAATCTCATAATTTCCCATTTTGTATAGGTGCCCTGCGATGACAAAAAAATCTTCCACATGGACCACCAATTCCTTCTTTTGTTGGATGGAGTATTCCTTTGGCCCAGTCCTTGTTCTTAGAAAGTGGATTATATCTTCAAAGTGTTTGTTTGCAACGTGCACAACAAAGAGCTGTGGATCAAGTAATCCTTCCTCCAAACTTGTAGGTTCCTCGCCCATCTCAGTATGTGGCAAGTGATCCTGTCTTGCATTCAGGAATCTAGGTTTTACCACAACCTCAAAGTCATATTCTTGGAACAATAGGAGCCACGTATAGATGTTCCCCTCGAACAAAAGCTTATTGACCAAGTAATTCAACGCATAATGGTATGTATACATCTTGAAATTTCCTCCTAGCAAATAGTGCAAATATTTTTGGAGTGTGTACACCATTGCCAGTCGCTTGTGCTTGGTTGTGGAATAGTTCTTTTCAGCTTTGGACAATTTTTGACTTGCAAACATGATAGGGTGATCCAAGCCCTCTTTTCCCTCTTGTGTAAGCACCACTCCCAACGCAATACATGATGCATCAACATGGACATGAAACTCCACATCCCATTTTGGGATGAACAAGATTGGAGCAGAGGCCACTTTCCCCTTTAGGACATCTAGGCTCTTCATGCAATCATAATTCCAGCAAAATGTGACATCCTTTTTCAGTAGTTTCTCCATTGGCGAGGTGATTTGGGCATAGATTTTGATTAACTTCCTATAGTAGCCTGTGTCTCCGAAGGTAGCGTGTAGCTGTTTAACACTTCGTAGTGCTTTCAAATTCAGAATTACTGCAATCTTCACTGGGTCTACCATTAGTCCCTGTTTGTAGACCACCTGTTCCAGTAGGTTCCCAAAGGGAATGAGGAACGTGCACTTCTTAAGGTTCAGTGGAATTTGGTGTCGTCGAAAAGTATCTAACATCAAGCATAAGCTTGCTATATGGTGCTTAACCAATCCAAAGACAGTCCAATCATCCAAATATACCTCGAGGAATTTGTGGATATAATCTTTGAAGGCGGCAACAACTATGTGTGAAAAGATGGCTGGCACATTTTTAAACCAAAATGGCATGATAGTGTATTGAAAGTAGCCCCATTCAGTGGTGAAGGTGGTCTTGCTCCTATCTTTCGGTGCTATTTTGATTTGGTGGTGCCCTAAGAACCCATCGTTGAAAGAATATGCTTCTTACCCACCAACATTTTCTAATACTTCATCAGTGAATGGGGTTGGGAATCGATCGTGTACACAGGAATCATTCAACTTCGTGAGGTCCACACATATTCTTATCTCGTGCTTCTGGTTTTTCTCCTGCACTACCATAGGGATCACCCAGTCAGACTCTTCCACTGGCCCAATAATTCAGGTTGCGAGCATTTTATCTAGTTCTACATGGACCTTTTCCTTGTACTTCAGATTCAAGCGGTTAGGCCTCTACTTAACCAGCTTCATGTCAGGTTTTAGGGTGATCTTCATCATCCCTAAATCACCAATGATCCCCTTTAAGTCTGTAATCTTGGTCAGAAATAAGGCTTGGTACTTGCGGAGTAGCTCAGTGACCTTATCCATCGTGGCATCATCCCAGTAGTCACCGAGTGTTGCATACTTCGGTTCAACCTCCATCCCAATATTTACCTACTTCGTTTTTAGCGATGCAGTGATGTCAGGATCTTTAATCAATGGTCATTGAACCTCATGATAGCCTTTAGTTTCTAGAATGTTAATTTTCCGTGGATCCTATCATCCTCCTTAATATTTACATTGTAACACTCCAACGTGGAGCTCAGCTGGGTCGCTCATTCTGGTTGAAGCACTTCCGTTGGCTCCTAGGGTATTTCGAAGATAGCTACTTTTACCGCTTGTAGTGCATCATCAATAGTATCCCAACAATGATCCTCAAACATGATGGTTAACAGGAATCCTTCACGCATGATATCCCATTCGCTCGTGCCATGGTGATGCTCTGTCTCAGTATACCAATTCATGGGTATGATATCCAAGGTATGACAGAACAGGTGCACCCACTTAGGTTGTGGCTCTTCCTCATAGACCTTGCACCATTTCGTGAGGTGTGCATGTGGATCATCCCATACATCATATTTCTCTGTTAGCCACATCTAAGTCATCCCAAACCATATGCGCATATTCTTCTGCATTCCTGCCAGTCCTCAAAACTTCTTTGATACGTACCCCACCACCCTGCAGGCATAGCGCGTAGTACCCATTTCAAAGCATCGAACCGCTTTTGCTCTGACACTTCTTTTTCAAATTTGTTCAAGAAATCATCCACTGCTATCAACCCATCATACATAGGCAGATCTCTTACCTATGTTTCCAGGCAGAG
Source organism: Pinus tabuliformis (assembly GCA_031772625.1). NCBI lineage: Eukaryota > Viridiplantae > Streptophyta > Pinopsida > Pinales > Pinaceae > Pinus > Pinus tabuliformis. Next base: position 405,754,217 of record CM062812.1, on the reverse strand, counting down.
TAGTGACCTTATCATCATGTTGTCATTGAGCATGGTTACCTCATGTAACCGGTTCTACCATCGTTCTATTTCCTCGTCCTAATCTGAGGTGTAGGAGCTTTCGCGCTCCCACGAGAGTCTGCCATCCACTATTAGATTCACCTAGCCCTGCTCCCGCATGGTTATATTTTGTAAATATAGTCTAGATCGTTGTCGCTATCATAGTCGCGCACCAGCTCTATGTAGCAGATCCTTCTGTAGGGTCTCAAGGTACCACTACGTGTAGTGATTATTTCTCAAAAATCATCTTGTGCTTCTTTAGATTTATCACTCCATTCATGTCAGTGGCCCAATCTATTCTGAGTAACACGAGATAGCAATTGCTATCATCAACAATCTCTATCACTTTGAAATCTGGAATCATGCTCGCACCTTTGATATCTACCCTTATTCCCTGCAATCTTCCCATAGGTAGGATCTTTTGTTGGTTTTCCATTCGCAATTGAATAGGAGACCATTACAACATGGGCCTGCCCATGCACTCCTAAGTCTGCTTTGGCAGGATATTCACGTCTGATTCTAGATCCAAAATCACTTGATCCATTTCAAATTCCTCGATCTGCATGGTCAATCTCATCTCTCTTCTTGTTCGTGTTGTGTGCTTCCCGAGCTTCCGGACTACATGCAGTTCTCCCGCTGCAGTCTCGACACATCTAGTTATGGGTTCTTGCAGCCCCTTCACAGCCTTGCTATCACGTAGCAGCTTCATCAATGTCTCCAAAAAGGTAGTGAGCATTCATGGGTCCATTTCTGGTTCCAGTTTGTCTTTACTACCTGAAGTGGAGACCTCCATGAAGCTCTTCTTAGCTTCCATCAATATCTCCTTCGTGCCCTCCAAATCAAATTATGGTTCCTTTGTTGGAGCCTTGCGAACCCAAGCACTCTTTTCGGGCTAATTGCCTTTGTCATCTCTTGTTGTGGTACCACTTTGGAGCACAATATTTACATTCGGGTCTTCTTCATGTAGCTCAGACCTCATCATTTGTAGGTTCTGAGTCGGGGCAGGTTGTAGTGTTCCTTTATCGCACAACCTCGCTATCAGAGTGGGCCAGTCCTCTTTCTCATGATCAATCTGGGTACAATATAAGCATGATGGTCTCATCGGATTTGTACAATCTCTGGCATAATGCCTTAGCTCTCCACAATTGTAAAAAATCAGCTGGTCACAACCTCTTCCTAGTCCCAATCCACCTCGACCTTGTCCGCGCCCTTGAAATCCAGTGCACACCATCCTTGCATTTTTATCGAGAGCCCGTGCTTCAGAATAAACTCTGTGGGTAGGAGTCTGATCCATCATTAGTTCATAACTTCTACAAGTGCACTCATCATGGCCTACTGACCTGCAAAAATTATAGAACAACTATTGGGAACTCTACTTATTCTTCTGCAATAGATGGCAGTTATCTGTAGCATGCTTCCCTCCCATTTGACAAATAGTGCACCATAATGCAGGTATCATGCTCGGTCTTGCTTATGCCTCTGGTCTTAATGGCATTGGTCCTCCTCCCGCCAGGTAATTCACGGATATTGGACAATGGTCCTTGTCATGTCCTTTACCTTTGCACTTTACGCACCATACCTCCTTGTGCGCTTCTGGGTGAGTTGTCCCGTCTTGTTTCAAACTCTACATCTCAAGATACAATTTTTTCAACTGCGCGGGATCTGTTGGACTCCTAGGTTAGGATCTTGTATCAGTGTCTCGTGCAGTCTCATTGCGATCTCCAAGGCCTCAGCCTGAGTGGATAGCTTCTGTTGTGATAGCGCGTTCCTTAGATGCGGCGTTAGCAATGCTACAAACCATGCACAGTGTTTCCCATCCGTCAAGGTCATGTTGGCTTCATGAATCATACCCTTAAGTGTCTGATCTAGCTCCCGGGGGGTCTCTCCTAGAAGCATCATGATTTCCTTAAATCCAATAATCGATTGTGTCTCTGATTTTGGCCTGCTAATTCACTATTTAGCGCAACTTGGATATCCATGATCACTGCATTTGGGTTTTCATTAGAATGCTTAATGTACCACATCAGTGCGCGATCCTGAAAAGTGTTGACCAATGTTTCTTTCTTTATATTGTCATCTATGACTCCCTGCGCTTCCCATACAGCCTTCACCATGAACCAAAATTGGTTCGGATCTTCATTCCCTACTCCTTTGAACATCGACAATTTTATCGCGCTTGAAATTTTGAACTATGGTGGTGGCAGAGATGGTGTGGGCGAAGACAGGGGTTAATATGGTGAAATTGGTGGTGGTGTAGGTGGGGCTGGTATGTGTGGAATTCACTGCTTTATCAAACTGATCGCGTGAAAAATTCGCGAGCTCTTCCTCGCTTTCCTGTGGAGGTGAAATCAAAGGGATAGACTCTAATTATGCACTACCTTCATTTCTGTAGATCCTCCCACTTCTCGTAGCCCAAAACATCAATTTATTTGCATAACCCACTTTTCACACAGTAGCATTTTAATCTAAATGTTCAAAGATTTAACGTACTTACCTCGCAATCCTTTGAGGAAGCATCATTCCGCCTCGCTACAGTTGACTGAAGTATCTACCGTGAACTCAGTGATAAACCCTCCTATAATTCGATCGATCTAATGGTCTGCAACGTGCATGATCTTATCTTCTGATGCTTCTAGTCCACGCACCAATTTGGAGTTCACACAATAGGTTTGTCAAGCCTACACCTTCCCTGACTGTCTGCTAGCTTCACGATCCACTCGTACAACTCAACAGGGAAGGATGCAAAGAAAATTTCATGGATTTCCATGTATAAGTAGCAATCTAACCACTCTTCCTTCGATAATCAAAAATAACTGTTTTCTTGTGCGGTGAACTTGTGAATCTTCCTGTCCAACCACTCTTCAATTTCTTTCTTTGTCGGATTCCAGTGATACGACATCAGACATCTATTACGTATATCTCGATCCTAGCAATAGAACCATTTGTTCGCTTATTGGGGCCTGACCCAGGTTGAGAATTAATTTAGCCGAACAAATACCGGTACTACTGGTCCTTTCGGCAATAGTCCACGTAGCAGGGACTGAGGTTTCACCCGAAGTAGTATGGAGGGTGCTAGAACCAGGTTTCCACATGCTAGAGATGTTTGATGAGTTCAAGTGGTCTGCAGTTTGACCCTGTCCGGAGGTCGCTACGTGCACTTTCCCTTACCTCGCAACCTGATATACTGCCTTCGCACAGCCCTACCGAAGGGCTGAACATTGCGCTCTCCATTATTACCCAAGACCTTAATAGTATTCCAATGTTATTTACTTAACTTTGCCTACTTGAGTGCTTTAAGTATACTTAACAATATAAACCATTGATGCAGGGGCGTGCAGTAAATAAACAGTATATGTGCAACTCAAGTCAACCATGCATTAACCCAAGAACATATACATAGAATTATGATAAAACTTCTCTTTATTAATTCCTTCCTCGGTTACAGACTCGACTCTACCCTGCGCACTCATCTGCAGTGGTTTGTACACTTAGCTGTGAACTACTAGGCCTCTGCGCACTTAACTGCAGAGCCTTCTCCTACTGTACGACCCAAAGACACACTTTACACATGTGACTTGATCACTTAGACTTGTTATTATTCTCTACCATTGTCTATATTTTACACTTAGAGCCTCACTCTATTTATATAATCCCATGGTTCGTGGACCATGGGTAAGTCTATCCAACCAATATTACATTTCAAAACTAGGGCAGACAACCCTATAACTCTATCATACTTTCGCGCTCTGCGCCTGCAATTCACGGAGCTTTACAACAAGATTGGGTCGAAACTTGGGCTTTGAGCCCCAAAAAATGCCTTGGTGGGGATTCCATGCCCAAAAATCCATCATCAATTCATAACTCCGATAATTACGCTCATCATGCCCTACTGACCTACAAAAGTTGCAAACTAGTTGTTGGGGTGTTTGTACAAACTTCTGCAGCAAATGATAGTTATCTGTGGCATGTTTTCTTGATACCTAACATATAGCGCACCATAATGCAGGCCCCGCGCTCAGTCCTACTTGAGCTTCTTGCCTTAAATGCATCGGTCCTCCTCCTGCAATGTAGTTCACAAAGACTGGGTAGTGGTCTTTATCATGTCCCTGACTCTTGCATTTCAGGAACCATACCTCTTCGAGCACCTCGGGTCGAATCATTTTGTCCTGCTTCAGACTTTGCATCTCAAGGCACAGATTCCTCAACTACGCATGGATCTAGTGAACCCCTAGATTTGGATCTTGCATCGGTGGTTCATACAGTCTCATTGTGATCTCCAAGGCTTCCGCCTGCGTTGTTATCTTCTGTTGTGAAAGCACAACCCTTAAATGTGGAAATAGTGAGGGCACAAACCACTCGCGATGATGTCCATCTGTTAAGTTCATGTTAGCTTTTTGGATTTTACATTTCAACCTCTGATCTAATTCCCAAGGTGTCTCGCCTGGTTGCATCGTAATTTCCTTTAATCCCACGATTGATTGTGCCTTAGATTTAGGCCTACTGAATTCCCTATCCAGTCCTCTCTAGATGTCTGCCACTCTAGCATTTGGGTTAACAGTAGAGTACTTGACATACTAGGTTAGTGCATGATCCTGTAGAAAACTAACCAATATCACCTTCTTTATGTGATCATCTATAATTCCCTCAGCTTCCCATATGACTTTCACGATGAACTCGAACTGGTCTGGGTCCTCATTCCCCAATCCTTTGAACAAAGACAACTTCACTGAATTTGGAATACTAAACTATGGTGGAGGTGTAGGTGGTACAGGTGAAGTCGCAGGTGATGGTGGTGAAGTTAGAGGTGGTGTGGGTGGTGGTGGTATTTGCAGGAATCCCTGTCTTATTAACTGAATAGCACTTCACGGAGAAACCTACGTTATCCCTTCTTCATCACATCGTGGAGGTAAAATCAAGGGACTATATTTAGGACCCTTTTTTCCTTCATTTCTGTAAGTTTTTCCACTTTGCATAGCTTCGAACATCAAGGTAGCTGCATAACCCATTTTTTACACAATAGCATTTTAATCTAGGTATTCAAAGATTTCACATACTTACCTCGGGATCCTTTGAAAAAGTGTTGTTCTGTCTCATTGTAGCTGACTGAGGTGTTGACAGTGAATTTAGTAAAAAATCCTCCTATGACACGATCGAGCCAATGATTGATAGCATGGGCGATCTTGTCCTTAGATGCTTCAACACTTTGTACTAGCTCTGAGGTCCACACAATATGACTGTCAAGTTTCCACCTTCCTTGGCTATCTACTAGCTTTGCGATCCACTCATATAGCTCAACTGAAAAGGAGTAGAAAAAGATTTCATGGATATCTATATATAGGTATTTGTCCAACCACTATTCCTTTGTCAGTCGTGGGTTTCTATTCTCCTGCGCTGCGAATTAGTGGATCTTTCTATCCAACCAGTCTCCGATCTCTTTCTTAGTTAGATTATAATGATACGACATCACACATATCTTATGCAGATTCTGGTCCCAACAATGAAACCATTTGCTGGCTTGAGAGGGCCTGACCTAGGTTCAACGTTAATTATCCAAACAAATCCCTACACTACTAGCCCTTTCGATATCAACCCATAGAGTGCGGACCGAAGTCTCACCTGAAGTTGTATGGGGGGATGCTAGAACCAAGTTTTTGCACCCTGAGATGGTCGTGATGTCAATTTATTCACTCTATTCCTACCTTCACACAGGTCACTTCGCTCTAGGGCTTGCCAAACGCGCCCTCTATTCCACCCTTCAATACCTCCACGAAAGGGTATGATTGCTCTTTGCGTAGCCCTAACCTGTGGCTTAGGTACTTTTGTGCTGCTATGGTAGCATACCATGCAGATTCCTAAACTAGTCTAAATGTCTTACTTATCTTATTAGATAATCATGGTTAGTACCACATAAAAAAAATCCTTAATTGTGCTTAGTTATCCAATGTAATTACATTCATTCACACATCATATAAGCATTAAAAAGGGAATTCATACATAAAATGACAAGATGCATTAATCGGAAACAAAGACACATGATTGCAGAATATTCTTATTTATTGATATTTCCATGTAATTACAGACTCTATATGTTCTATGCACACAACTGTAGGGGTCTGCACACTCAACTGCAGACTTCCACCCTAGGCCTATGCACACTGAGCTGTAGATACTCTACCTGTTGGCATTATGATACAGGTGTTGTCCTTGATGGAAACTCACTCAGACGAAAGATCACAGTGCAACATGTCAACAACAAAGAATTACAGACCAGACTACAGAGAATGAAGAAAGAGAGGTATACACAGGTTCACCTTGACCAAGTTGCATATACATGTAGGTTCACTGAGCACAAGTAGAATATACGTACACATGCACTTTCATAGAAGGAAAATCACGTATTTGTTGGAAAACTAAGTTTTTGGTCCGAGGTATTTGGTCCAAGGTATTTTGATCCATGGTATGGGTCTAAGGTATCTGGTCCGAGGTGTTGACCCTAGGTATTTGGTCCTAGGTATTGGTCCTAAGTGGTTTTGGTCCATGGTATTGAGAAAGGCCTAAAACTATAAAAGGAGGAGAAGATCATTAGGCCAAGTGGGCAAGAATCAAATATCTCATGAAGTGTGAGATCTAGTATGCAGGTTATCGGCTTATGGTGCTTTGCTTGATCTGAACCAAGGATGAACCTTAGCAATTGATGAGGGATAAGATATAATGATGGATCATGGTCTTAAGGCTTCAAATGAATTATCATTATATGGTTTGATCATGTATAGTCTAGATCTTAATACTGATGCATGTGTTACTTTGTAAATGTTATGATCTAGGTATAACTGAAGTCTGGAATAGCTGCAAAATTATGAATTACTATTTGCAGATGTATACATTGGTTTCCTTTGGTAAAAGCGCGTATACACATTGGTTTGGTTCATCATAGTAGCGTATACATTATTAGATATGATATTTGAAGTTACAGTTGGATCTGGCTCTTGTTGCAGAATTATGGGTTCCGCTCTGTGTTCTAGTGACTGTGTTGATGACAGTATTCTGAATGTTCAGATTGATTGATTGTGATTTGCTTCAGTGATGATGTGTTTCTAGTGATTTAGTTGTGGGTGATTCAGAGATTTATGATTGAATTTCAATGATTGGTTAATGTAGATGTATTTGATGGTTGTATTGTAGTGGTGATTGATTTTGAGCTTTAATGATGTTGATGGGTCCAGTATGAAAATTGAATGAAACATGGCCTTCATATTATGGTGTTGTGTTCCAGGAGTATCCAGTCTGAAAATTTATAAAACGTGGTCCTTGGAGGAAGAAAGAAGGTTGTAGCCTTCTGTCGGTCTACGCCTACGTACTAGTAAACATATTGGCTAGTACAAGAGCTAGGGTGTTGTAGCTCCCTTCTAGTAGAAGTTGGAGAATGAGAGAAGGTTGTAGCCTTCTGTAGGTGGGTGCCTACGTACTGGTATGAGTTTGCACCAGTCCAAGATTGTAAATAGGTTTTTCTTATATTAAAAGAAGACAACAACAGGTGGTTTTTTTCCCGCATTGGGTTTCCACCTCAAATCTTGGTGTTCATTTGTGATGGTTTGTTCTATTATTACTACACCTGGTTATTGTTTATATGGTTAATTAATTACTAATGCACTGATTAAGGATCAACATATGATGAATTAACTGAATCATAAGTTTGTTGGATATATGCCAGTTGCCTTAAATATAGTTGCATATAAACGCAAGTTACCTTCACTGAAGTAGCGTATACAATTTTGAGTATGAAAGGAAGAATATTATTGATTGGACTAATATTGATTCCCCCCCCCCCCCCCCCCCACCTCTGAGTATTATTTCCAACAATTGGTATCAGAGCAGGTACTTCAGAAGAAGCTTGATCCCTTGAAGGGAGATACATCATCATGAGTAATCAAGAAAGTGTGGGATCCATCAGACCACCAATCTTTGATGGGAGAAATTTTTTTTATTGGAAAATAAGAACCACAGCCTATCTACAATCACTTGGAATGGATGTCTGGGAAATTGTGGAAGGAGGATATACATTTCCAACAGCAATTCCTACAGATACTGCAAGTAAAAAGCAAAATGAAACCACTGCCAAAGCTGTCACTATTTTATTGGGAAGTTTGTCAAAATTAGAGTTTGTCAAAGTCATGCAGCTCAAATCAGCCAAAGAAATATGGGACAAAATCATTCTAAGCTAAGAAGGAGACTCTCACGTAAAATGTGCTAAGCTTCAAACTCTTATAATTTAGTATGAAACTCTTAAGATGCATAATGATGAAATAATAGCTAGTTACTTCCTACGTATAGATGAGGTTGTCAATTGTATGAATAATTTGGGTGAAGAAATTAAGGAAGTTACCTTAGTTGAGAAAATTTTGAGATCCTTGTCTACTAAATTTGAACCCAAAGTGTCTGCCATAGAGGAAAAACAAGATTTTCAAAATATCACTATGACGCAGCTTCACAGAATCTTAACTACCTTTGAGATGAGGAAAGGAGGACCATCAGATATGAGAGAAGCTACATTTAAAGCATCAACAAAGGGAAAAGAAAAAGAGAAACATAATGAATCAGAACACATTTAAGAAGAGGAAGATGAGGTAAATTTTGTCAAGAAGCTTCAACGAGGTTTTGGAAGGTTCAAAGATAAGCTACCTTTCAAATGTTTTTCTTGTAGTAGAGTTGGTCATTACGTTGCTAGATGCCCTCATGTCAAAGGAAATATGTATAAAGAAGGTAATATAAGTTATTGTACTCATGATGATAGTGATGGCTTGTCCAATAGTGATGAATATGATCAAGAAATTAAACTACTCATAGCATAAGAAAATAATGCCTTCGAAAAGGAATATTTCCTTCAAGAAATCAGTGAACTTAAAATCAGTTTGGGAGAGAAGGATACAGTCATAAAAAAATGACACATCAACTCACTAAAATGGAAGAACACAATGAATTATTAGAATGTGAAGTAGTAAGTCTAAGAAAAGAACTTGAAAAGACAATGACTCTGAATCTTAGATTTGCTAAAGGATCAGAAAAGTTAGATGAAATCATCAAAGTTTAGCATTCGCCCATTATAAAGACTGGTCTTGGTTTTCATGAATATGTTGAAGGTGAATATAGCTCACAAGGTGAGTCAAGGAACTCTAATGCAAAATCTAAAATTCTCAACAAGGAGATGAGAGGTGAACCCCATCAACAACCAAGGAAAGAATTTTTTCAAAGAAAATCCTTTACTCCTAACTATGGAAGTGATAGTTAGTTATTTCCTTCGATGAATGATGTTGAATGTTTTATATGTCATAATTTTGGACATGTTGTAGCCAGATGCAGAAGTAGAATGGTTGAAGACCATCATACAGAAAGATCATCACGTTCCACACACTTTAAGGGATATTATTTTGCTTGCAATATGTTTGGTCACAAGGCTATTGATTGCAATAAAAGGAACATGAAACATGTAAGATGCTATGCGTGTATCAAGTTTGGACATAAAGCAAAGGAATGCAGAAGAAAATTTCGGACACCAAACCAAAAGGAGCATACATCATCACAATCCAAGGTATTGAAGAAGACAAAATTATTGTCAGAAAGATGTGGCATAGCTTAGTTTACAGACATAACATACCCAAGGGAAGATGAAAGTGAAAACTTTAGTATTCCAATTTTCATACACAGCTATTATGAAAAGAAGTCACGTATATACATGAGTTAGAAGTTATATAGTCGTGTATATGGTGTTTTGAGGAAAAAGAAGCAAGACGGACTCAGGAAAAGGAGTCTGATATGGTTCAGTCACTTATCTACTCTATTTGATGATGGTTACAATTTGTTGATGATTTGTAGAAATGTGTTGGTGTTAAAAAGTTGATGTATATCTTATTAATGATGATACCTTGATAACTGTCACTGATATTTGTAATGATCAGATCTGACAATTAACAGTTGGCACAGGTTCAGGGGGTGCATATGCTTCTAATAATGCATTGTTGGCATTATCTTAGAAGCTTGGTACTCCACATAATTGTTTTATTCAGGTGACTCTTTTGATGATGGAAATATACAGGCTATTGATCCTGATGCTGTTGATGGTGCAGATCATATATGGTGTATGATAGTTGATGATGACTATCATGGTCTTGTTTATATCGGTTTTCCTTGTTATAAATGTCATGTATATCATTTGATGTAAAGGTCATGCAATATTTTTTATGTCAGTCATGTAAAAGCATTTGATATATCCCCACTTGGTTGGGTGGGTGACTCAAATTTGGTGTATCCCCGCTTGGTTCGGAGATTGATGTATGTATGAGTCATTGGTGATAGGAAGGTCATACTAACTTAGTTGAGTTATAGAGTCATGTTATTCTTTTGGAAAATATTTTTTGCAAACTCTGCATGTGCACAGGGGGAGCATGGATGGTTTAGTGCATCTCAACATGTACAAAGGGGGAGCATGGATGGTTTAGTGCATCTCAACATGTACAAAGGGGGAGCATGGACAACATAATGTATGTCAAAGGGAGAAATTATTTTGGTCCACCCTTTGCCCTTGATTTCAAAGGGGGAGAGTGACTTGGTGTTGTTGTTGCCATCAAGTCCAAAGAAGGAGATTGTTGGCATTATGATACAAGTGTTGTCCCTGATGGAAACTCACTTAGATGAAAGATCACGGTGTAGCATGTAAACAGTAAAGAATTACGGATCAGACTACAGAGAATGATCAAAGAGAAGTATATGTAGGTTCACCTTAACCAAGTTGCGTATACATGTAGGTTCACTGAACACAAGTAGCGTATACATACACATGCACTTTCACATAAGGAAAAGCGCGTATTTGTTGGAAAACTAAGTTTTTTGTCCAAGGTATTTGGTCCAAGGTATTGGTCCTAAGTGGTTTTGGTCGATGGTATTGAGAAAGGCCTAAAACTATAAAAGGAGGAGAATATCATTAGGCTAGGTGGGCAAGAATCGAATATCTAATGAAATGTGAGATCTAGTATGCAGGTTATTGGCTTATGGTGCTTTACTTGATCTAAACCAAGGATGAACCTGAGCGGTTGATGAGGGATAACATCTAATGATGAATTGAGATCTTAAGGCTTGAAATGAATTATCATTATATGCTTTGATCATGTATAGTGTAGATCTGAATACTAATGCATGTGTTATTCTGTAAATGTTATGATCTGGGTATAATTGAAGTCTGGAATAGCTGCAAAATTATAAATTAATATTTGTAGATGTATACGTTGTTGGCTTTGGTAAAAGCACGTATACACATTGGTTCGCCTCATCAGAGTCGCATATACATTATGAGATATGATATTTGAAGTTGCAGTTGGATCTAGATGTTGTTGTTGAATTCTGGGTTCTGCTCTATGTTCTGGTGACTGTGTTGATGACAATATTTTGAATGTTCAAATTGATTGATTGTGATTTTCTTCAGTCACGATGGGTTTTTAGTGATTTAGTTGTGGGTGATTCAGAGATTTATGATTGAGTTTCAATGATTGGTTAATGCAGATGTATTTGATGGTTGTGTTGCAGTGGTGATTGATTTTGAGCTTCAATGATGTTGATGGGTCTAGTATGAAAATTGAATGAAATGTGGACTTCATATTATGGTGTTGTGTTCCAGGAGTATCCAGTCTAAAAATTTATGAAACGTGGTCCCTGGAGGAAGAAAGAAGGTTGTATCCTTCTATAGGTCGACACCTACATACCAGTAAAGATATTGGCTAGTACAAGAGCTAGGGGTTGTAACTCCCTTCCAGTAGAAGCTGGAAAATGAGAGAAGGTTGTAGCCTTCTGTAGGTGTGTCCCCGTGTACTGGTATGAGTATGCACCAGTACAAGATTGTAGACAGGTTTTTCTTATATTAAAAGAAGACAGCAACAGGTAGTTTTTGTCCCGCATTGGGTTTCCACCTTAAATCTTTATGTTCATGTGTGTTTCTCATGTGTGATGGTTTGTTCTATTATTACTGCACTTGGTTATTGTTTATATGGTTAATTAAATACTGGTGCACTAGTTAAAGATCAACATATGATGAATTAAATGAATCATAATTTTGCTGGATATATGCTGGTTGCCTTAAATATAGTTGCATATACACACGAGTTACCTTCATTGAAGTAGCGTATATATTTTTGAGTATGAAAGGAAAAAGATTATTGATTTGACTAATACTGATTCACCCCACCGCCCCCCTTTCTCAGTATTCTTTCCAACAATTCATTTCAGCGTAGTTCCTTCAGAAGAAGCTTGATTGATTGAAGGGAGATCCATCATCATGAGTAATCAAGAAAGCATGGGATCCATCAAACCACCAATATTTTATGGGAGCAACTTTGTTTATTGGAAAATAAGAACCACAACCTATCTACAATCACTTGGAATGGATGTCTGGGAAATTGTGGAAGGAGGATATACATTTCCAATAGCAATTCCTACAGATACTGTAGGTAAAAAGCAATATGAAACAAATGCCAAAGTTGTCACTATTTTATTGGGAAGTTTGTCAAAATTAGAGTTTGTCAAGGTCATGCAGCTCAAATTAGCCAAAAAAAATATGGGACAAAACCGTCCTAAGCTAGGAAGGAGACTCTCAGGTAAAATGTGCTAAGCTTCAAACTCTCAAAATTCAGTATGAAATTCTTAAGATGCATAGTGATGAAAGCACAACTAGTTACCTCCTACTTATAGATGAGGTTGTCAATTGTATGAATAATCTGGGTGAAGAAATTAAGGAAGTTACCTTAGTTGAGAAATTTTTGATATCCTTGTTTGCTAAATTTGAACCCAAAGTGTCTGCCATAGAAGAAAAACAAGATTTGCAAAATATCACTATGATGCAGCTTCACAGAATCTTAACTACCTTTGAGATGAGAAAAGGAGGACCATCAGATATGAGAGAAGTTGCATTGAAAGCATCAGCAAATGGAAAAGAAAAAGAAAAACACAATGAATTAGGACACATTTCAGAAGAAGAAGATGAGGTAAATTTTGTCAAGAAGCTTCAATGAGGTTTTGGAAGGTTCAAAGGTAAGCTACCTTTCAAAAGTTTTTCTTGTGGTAGAGTTGGTCATTACATTTCTAGATGCCCTCATGTCAAAGGAAAGATGTCTGAAGAAGGTAATAGAAGTTATTATACTCATGATGATATTGATGGCTTGTCGAATAGTTATGAAGATGATCAAGAAATTAAAATACTCATGGCATATGAAAATAATGCCTTAGAAAAGGAAGATTTCCTTAAAGAAATCAGTCAACTTAAAATCAGTTTGCCAGAAAATGATACAGTAATAAACACAGTGACACATCAACTCATTGAAAAGGACAAACACAATGAAGTATTAGAATGTGAAGTAGTAAGTCTGAGAAAAGAACTTGAAAAGAACTTGAAAAGACAAAGACTCTGAATCTTAGAGTTGCTAAAGGATCAAAAAATTTAGATGAAATCATCGAAGTTCAACGTTTTCCCATTATAAAGATTGGTCTTGGTTTCCATGAATCTATTGAAGATGAATATAGCTCACAAGGTGAGGCAAGGAAATCTAATGCAAAATCTAAAATGCTTAACAAGGAGATCAGAGGTGAACCCCATCAACAACCAAGGAAAGAAATTTTTCAAAGAAAATCTTTTACTCCTAAATGTGGAAGTGATAGTCAGTGATTTCCTTCGATGAATGACGTTGAATGTTTTATATGTCATAATTTTGGACATGTTGCAGCCATATGTAGAAGTAGAATGGTTCAAGGCCATCATATAGAAAGATCATAATGTTCCATGTACTTTAAGGGATATTGTTTTTCTTGCAATATGTTTGGTCACAAGGCTATTGATTGCAATAAAAAGATCATGAAACATGTAAGATGCTATGTGTGTAACAAGTTTGGACATAAAGCAAAGGAATTGAGAAGCAAATTTCAGACACCAAACCAAAAGGAGCATACATCATCACAATCTAAGGTATTGAAGAAGACAAACTTATTGTCAGAAAGATGTGGCATTTCTCAGTTTACAGACATAACAGACCCAGGGGAAGCTAAAAGTGTAAAACTTCAGTATTCCAATTTTCATACACAACTATTATGAAAAGAAGTTGCGTATATACGTGAGTTAGAAGTTGCATAGCCATGTATATGGTGTTTTGAGGAAAAAGCAACAAGACAAACTCAGGAAAAGGAGTCTGATATGGTTCAGTCACTTATCTGCTCTATTTGATGATGGTTACAATTTTTTGATGATTTGTAGAAATGTGTTGGTGCTAAGAAGTTGATGTATATCTTATTAACGATAATACCTTGATAACTCTCACTAATATTTGCAATGATTAGATCTGATAATGAATAGTTGGCACAGGTTTAGGGGGAGCATATGCTTCTAATAATGCATTGTTGGAATTATCCTAGAAGATCATGGTATAGATCCACATAATTGTTTTGATTCAAGTGACTATTTTGATGCTGAAAATATACAGGCTGTTGATGGTGCAGATCTTATATGGTGTATGATAGTTGCTGATGACTATCATGGTCTTGCTTAGATTGGTTTTCCTTGTAATAAATGTCATGTATATCATTTGATGTAAAGGTCATGCAATGTTTTCTATGTCAGCCTTGTATAAACATTTGGTATATCCCCACTTGGTTGGTTGGATGAGTCAAAATTGGTGTATCCTCACCTGGTTGGGAGATTGATGTATGTATGAGTCATTGGTGATAGGAAGGTAATACTCAGTTATTTGAGCTATAAAGTCATGTTATTCTTTTAGAAAATATTTTTTTTTCAAACTCCGCATGTGCTCATGGGGAGCATGGATGGTTTAGTGCATCTCAGCATGTACAAAGGGGGAGCTCAATCAGATAATTTAGCATGTACTCAGGGGGAGCATGGATAGCATAATGTATGTCAAAGGGGGAGAGTGACTTGGTGTTCTTGTTGCCATCAAGTCCAAAGGGGGAGATTGTTGGCATTATGATACAGGTGTTTTCCTTGATGGAAACTCACTCAGATGAAAGATCATGGTGCATCATGTCAGTAGAAAAGAATTACATATCAGACTATAGAGAATGAAGAAATAGAGGTATATGCAGGTTCACCTTGACCAAGCTATGTATACATGTAGGTTCACTGAACATAAGTAGCGTATACATACACACGCACTTTCACAGAAGGAAAAGTGTGTATTTGTTGGAAAACTATGTTTTTGGTCCAAGGTATTTTGATCCATGGTATGGGTCCAAGGTATCTGGTTTGAGGTATTGACCCTAGGTATTTGGTCCAAGGCATAAGTCCTAAGTGGTTTTGGTCCATGGTATTGAGAAAGTCTTAAAACTATAAAAGGAGGAGAAGATCATTGGGCCAGGTGGGCAAGAATCCAATATCTGATGAAGTGTGAGATCTAGTATGTAGGTTATCGGCTTATGGTGCTTTTCTTGATCTGAACCAGGGATGAACCTTAGTGGTTGATGAGGGATAAGATCTAAGGATGGGTCATGATCTTAAGGCTTGAAATGAATTATCATTATATGGTTTGATCATGTATAGTGTAGATCTGAATACTGATGAATGTGTTATTCTGTAAATGTTATGATCTGGGTATAACTGAAGTCTGGAATAACTACAAAATCATGAATTAATATTTGCATATGTATTCACTAGTTGTATTTGGTAAAAGCGCGTATACACGCTGGTTCAGTTCATCAGAGTACCATATACATTATGAGATATGATATTTGGAGTTGCAATTGGATTTGGATGCTGTTGCAGAATTCTATGTTTTGCTCTGTGTTCTGGTGACTGTGTTGATGATAGTATTCTAAATGTTCAGATTGATTGATTGTGATTTGCTTCAGTGACGATGGGTTTTTAGTGATTCAGTTGTGGGTGATTTAGAGATTTATGATTGAGTTTCAATGATTGGTTAGTGCAGATGCATTTGATGGTTGTATTGCAATGGTGATTGATTTTGAGCTTCAATGATGTTGATGGATCTAGTATGAAAATTGAATGAAACATGGCCTTCATATTATGGTGTTGTGTTCCAGGAGTATCTAGTCCAAAAATTTATGAAACATGGTCCCTGGAGGAAGAAATAATGTCACAACCTTCTATAGGTCGGTGCCTACGTACTAATAAATATATCAACTAGTACAAGAGCTAGGGGGTTGTAGCTCCCTTCTAGTAGAAGCTGGAGAAATAGAGAAGGTTGTAGCCTTCTGCAGGTGGGTTCTTGCATACCGGTATGAGTATGCACCAGTACAATATTGTAAACAGGTTTTTCTTATATTAAAAGAAGACAACAATAGGTGGTTTTTGTCCCGCATTGGATTTCCACCTTAAATCTTGGTGTTCATTTGTGTTTCTCATGTGTGATGGTTTGTTTTGTTATTACTGCATTTGATTACTGCTTATATGGTTAATTAAGTACTTATGCACTGATTAAAGATCAACATATGATTAATTAACTGAATCATAAGTTTGTGGGATATACACTGGTTGCCTTAAATATAGTTGCGTATACACGCGAGTTACCTTCATTGAAGTAGCATATATATTTTTGAGTATGAAAGGAAAAAGATTATTGATTTGACTAATATTGATTCACCCCCCCCCCCAGTATTATTTCCAACACTACCTATGCTACAACCCAAAACTTAGACTTCTTACTTCAGAGTTGTGACTCTCTTATCTTATGTGTGTCTAAAACTACTTAGAGCTTGGTTCTTTTTATACAATCCCATGGTCCGTGGACCATGGGTAGATCTCTTATAGTCAAATTTACTTTACAAAAATCAGGGTGAAAAACCCTTTATGACTCATGACACCTTCATGGTCCATGACCACAAAATGCGGAATCTTTATAATTTTCTTACAAAATTCGACCAAAACATGGGCTTTTAGCCCCAAATTTGTCCTTGGGGGATCTCGTTCCCAACAACCTCCATCACCTTTTCAAAGAGCACAGTGCAATCCACTACCATGGAATCTACTATTGCTACTGCATCTTTTATAGCTTCCTCGCGTTGTTCTCTGACCTCTCGAGGAGTTGAAGGTTGTGTCTTCAACTCAAGCTTGGTGATTTGAAGGTTTAGCACAAACTGAACCTTGGCCATATTTGTCCTGCAAACGTGCACACCGACAACCAATTTCCTAATTTTGGCCTCCATTGGTGCTTCTTCTGGGATATGCAGTTCTAGAAAGTTTCTGCATGCTTCAGCTACTACTGCTACAGTGCGTTCATTCTTCTCCTAAAGCTTCTTCCAGGCTTCTAGTGCAAATGTCTTCTCAACGAATAGTTGTTCATTATTGACTTTCTGCTCACTGATCATGCTCAGCGTGCGATACTCTTAGGACTTAATCTCTTCAATCACACTTGCTTGTAGGGTGTGAAGGAATTCACTGGGGAGCGTCGCCAAGTTGAGGCCAACATTGCTCAGCACACTGACAGTAGCCTTGTCAACTTCCGCATCCATGCAGCTTCATTTGGTAGTGCGACTGCCCAAAGATCTAGGGATTGAACTAACTTTATGGCATGAGTGGTCCCCTGGGGCAAACTAGTTGATGTCGCACTGCCCTAGCCTGCACCTGCCTGTAGTCAAGTTGATTGAATCCGTAGCTCGTGGAGACCCATCTGGATGGAACTTAATGCCTGCTTTTACTGCTGCTCAAACTACTATAGCAGTTATGCGGTTGTATCCCTTACCTTATCTCCAATGTCATCAAAGTCAACCTCCATCAAGGTGATTGGATCGAGCGATGATTTGGAGGCCTTGGTCTTGTTTCACTGCCCCTCTTTTTCATGTTCCCTATGTCACTTTACACGAAAAGGAGTGCTCTCTAGATCTCAACCTCCCTGTTCTGACTGTTCTTCTTTCGCCATATGTGGTAAATCATACCACTTATGTTCTGGATCCTTTCATGCCCAAATGGAAATATAGTAGAAGTCTGCTTTGAACTCTGCATACCCAGACAACTGCTCAAAAACGGTTGGTGACAACCATGGCTTCCAGTTAATGGCCATATTAATGCTCATTTTCATCAATACCCAAAACTATTTCCTCTCCCAGACCCACTCAGCATCCTTGGTAGCCCAAAACGATGCAAATTTTTCTTCTTTTGGCAAATATGTTTCAATAGGAGGAAATTGGGTGTCCTTTGGCAACTCCCATGCGACCAGCACAATTGACAAAAGCCATGAGTAATGGAAAGTCCTGATGTGGTCCTGTGCCTCCCTGTAGTTAGTGAGGAAATTGCTGCACAGGTAGTGTACCCATTTGAATTGTATGCCCTCTGTGCACTCGGCCGCTAGTTAAACAACTGGTGCTGACACCTCATCCATGCAACACTTTCTCATTATTTTTCCAACCAAGATCTGGGTGGCCACCTTCACCGCGGGGATAGTAATGCTAGAAATAGAATATGTGTGCAGCTTTTTGACAAGCTTAAACTTGTCCTTCATCCTCTCGGCGAGGTCAAGCATGCCCACCTTTCTACCAAATGCCTTGGCCGGATTCAGTCTTGAATGTGGTAGCAAGGTGATCCGATGGATCAACATATTTGTGATTGGTATCGACTCCTCCAACCATAGGCACCCATCATGCACTAGGAACAACAACTGTTTGATAACAATCAAGTTTATGGGAGCGTGATGGCAATGGGGCACCCATAACAGGTTCAACAATCCTGGTTTATTTACCCTGTGAATCCATTCCATTTGCTCCAGCTCGGTGACACCAGATTCCTTGTAGAATACTCGCTTCATGAAAGTATCAGTATCTAGGTGGGGGAACTGCTTAGTGTCCCTCAAGTCCCATTCTTAAAGTTTCAAATGTGGGATGCACGCCAAGCGTGGACCTTTCAATTTTATGTTTTCTGGTAGCATGGGTGCGTTAAGGAGAAAATTTCCCTCATCTGGGTCCTTCTGGACCTTCACCTCACCCTGGTGCGGAGGGATGTACTCTGACAGCCTCGAAATTGGGTCTACCCCCTTAATATCGATGTCTTTTGTACCCTCATTGCTCTCTAGGTCCACCACTTTTCCCTTTTCCTACGTAGTTGGTTTTTCTTTTCTCTAGGCCTATGTAGCTAGATGTTTCTTGGGTGACTCACGCACCGGCAGCATCTTCTTCTATTTATCTTTCTTTGGCTTGGGGACCTCTTTCGCTAGCGTAGGCTTCAGCCTAGGTGACCTCGGTGACTTAGGTACTACTGTGGGAACCTCCATACTTAAAACCTCAGGGGCATCTCCCTTAGAGACAATAGACCCTCTGGCACTAGCAGTCTTAGCGGGTGCAAACATGAAGCAGTTAATGAGCTGCTAGGTTTCCTAAGGTAGTTACCTCTCAAACATAGAACTAGGGACCAAGTCCTCAAATAAGGCATGGTTCATGCACACTAGACAACACGACACATAATCTCTCAGAATGCAAAATGTCTCTTGTTGTGTGGCCATCTGTAATTTATAGGCAAGTCTGAATTAAAAATCGACTGCTCCCCCCAAAATCCGCTCGTAAATTCTATATTGGCGGCATATTTTAAAAGATCTCATTCTCAAATTCATCCTTAAATGCTACCCCCCCGCTCCTCTTACCCATTTTCTCACTGTCAAATCATGAACAGTGATGGTAACAGTCACTTTCTGGCTACGCTGTGTGGTCTCTTGTATTGTAGCACAATTCCCTTCGCACATCTATTGACACTGTGACACCCTTCTATTCCACGTAGGCTCCTCATCTCGTAGCTCTACAACTTAGGCAGTGTAGTTTATAGTGTTGCCCCTCCTTGCAGCTACCTAGAGCGCTAAGACTATGCTTCTGTCATATAGTCATTTTGCCAGATCCCAAGTGTACGGCTTCAGTCGGCTGCCATTTACCTTTCCAGGAAATGGATCTTCATTCAATTTCACAAGTTGAACTGCTCCACCATCGGTAATCTCCTTGATAACATACGACCCCAACCAATGCATCTAAAATTTTCCTGGGAATTTATCAAACTTATTGCCATATAATAAAACTAAATCGTTTATCTTGAAGGTCTGTAGTTTGATGTGTCAATCGTTCCATGCCTTTTCACGCTTCTTCTGAACTTTTTGATGGAATCTGTCCAAGAATCTATCTTCCTCTAGCTCTGTCAGTTGTGCAACCCTCTCTTCTAAGGCTCTGTGATCAACCATACCTATGAACACTGCTATGCGTAGGCTAGGTACAATGTATTCCATCTGCATCACAGCTTCTACACCATAGACTAGTGAGAAAGGTGTCAGTCCAGTCAACTTCTTACAAGTAGTTCTATAGGCCCATAACACTACTGGTACGCACACATCCCAATCATTCCTTTGCGAATTGCAAACCTTTGTCAGTGCATTCTCCAATATCTCATTAAATTCTTCCACCGTCCCATTGCCTTAAGGATGATACATCATGCTCTTTTGATTATAAACTTGGAACTCCTCCGTCATCGCGCTGATCATTCCATTAAGGAAGTGCATACCACGATCACTCATCAACACCTTTAGGCAACTGAACATGGTCAACACATATTCAAATAGGAACTTCGCTGATGTTTCCCCTGTACAATCCTTTATAGGCTGCACCTTCTCCCATCTGGTCAAATACTCAGTCGCTGTGATGATATACCATGCATCTGTCTTCTTTCCTAGAGGATGAATTGGTCCTACAAAATCAATTAGCAACTTTTCAAATGGCTGCAATGACACTTGTGGATTCATAGGTAGCTCATCCCTCTACGATGGCCTACCCATCCACTGACATGCATCCCACGCCCTACAATATGATTTCGAATCCTTATGCACTGTTGGCCACCAAAACCCAACGCGTAAACTCTTCTGCACGGTTGCTTTTCCTGAATAATGGCCTCCCACAGCCCCTCCATGAGCTTCGGCTTGAATGCTGCTTCTTTCAAACTCAAGCACATAACGTTGCAATATCTCATCCACTCCCATATTATACAAGTGATCTGCAATAACAGAAAAATCTATGTCGCGCACCACCAATTCCTTCTTCTGTTGACTAGTGTATCCCTCTGGAGTCGTTCCCGTAGTCAGGAAGTGGATGATATTTGAAAAATGATTATCTGTTATGCGCACCACAAAGAGCTACGTGTCAGGTTGTCATTCCTCCAAATTATTGGGCTCCTCACTTATTTCAATGCACGATATATTATCTTGTCCTGCATTCAATCGCACTGGCTTCATAATGACTTCGAAATCATATTCCTAAAACAACAACAACCATCAACATATTCCCCCCCCAACACAGGCTTGTTGACTAGGTACTTTAATGGAGAATGGTTTGTATACATCTTAAAGTGTCCGCAGAACAAGTAACACCTAAACTTTTGGAACATGTACACCATAGCCAACCCTTCACACTTTTTCATAGAATAGTTCTTTTTAGCCTTAGACAACTTCCTTCTTGCAAATTCTATCATATTATTCAGTTCTCCTTGACTAACCTATGTCAGTACTGCTCCTAGCACAATACATGATGCACCCACATGCACATGAAATTTATTCTTCCAATTCGGGAAGACTGGGATCGTCGCGGTGGCCATCTTTTCTTTTAACACATCCATGGTCTGCTAACATTCCTCATCCCAATAGAATGTAGCATCCTTTTTCAATAGTTTCTCCATTGGCGCAGTAATCTGAGCATAACTCTTAATGAACTTTCGATAATAGCCAGTATGACCCAGTGTTGTGTGCAACTTTTTAACACTTCTAGGTGCCTCCAAATTAATTATAACACAATCTTAGTTGGGTCCACCATCAATCCTTGGCTACAAATTACATGACCCAATAAGATTCCAAAAGGGACGCAAAATAAGCACTTTTTCAAGTTTAGTGGGATTTGATATCTCTATCACGTATCCGGCATCAAGCACAAACTAGCTACATGGCATTTGACAAATGCAATCACTGTCCAATCATCAAAGTATACCTCCACAAACTTGTGAATGAACTCTTTGAAATTCTGCAATGAATACACGCGAAAATATTTCCTATGCATTTTTCAATCCAAAATGCATTACAGTATACTGAAAGCATCCCCACTAGGTCACAAAGGTCATCTTACTCCTATCTTTCGGCACAATCTTGTTCTGATGGTACCCCAAGAACCCATCAATGACCTTCTTACGGCCCCTCAACTTCGTGGTCAAATTCTGTCTCTACGAAAGTAATGTTCCTCGGATCCTCCTCTTCTTCTTTAGCAGTAACATTGTAGCACTCCTATGAATGGCATAGCTGGGTGGTCCAATCTAGTTGAATCAAATCTAAGGGATCCTGCGAGATTCTAAAGATCACTACCTTGACCTCTTGCAGTGTTTCATCAATGCACTCGAATCCATCCTCAAAGCTGAATGTCATCAAGAATCCCTATCTCAAAATATCCCATTCATCTGTGCCATGGCAGAGCTGTGTTTCCAAGTACCAATTCATTAGTATTACATCCAAGGTGTGACAAAACAGATGCACCCACATCAGTTATAGTTTTTCTCCATAAGCATCAATCCACTTTGCTAATTGATCGCATGGATCACTCCTTCCATCATATTTCTCTGTCAATCGTACCTTTGGGCGACCAAACCATACCCTCATCAGTATTCTGTATTCATGCCATCCATCGAAATTGTCTTTATGCGTACCCCACCCTCTTGCAGGCATAGCGTGCACCGCGAAGTCCAAGGCTTGGAAGTAATGCTTCTCTAGCACTTCCCTTTCAAATGCATCCAAAAATTTATCAACATTCGTTAAACTATAATAATAATAAAGACTTCTTACCTTCGACAGTACAAAGTGCAGTGATTTGGTCATCATGTTACATAGTAGCATAGACACTTCATGTAATCTTTTCTTCCAGTGTTCCAATTCCTCATCTGAATCCGATGTGTAGGAGATTTTGCGGTCCCATTCAATACATCCATTAGCTGTCAGATTCACCCAATATTGATCTCACACCGTTATCTTATAAATTTGGTCCAAATTATCGTCACTTTCATAATCACGGACCGGTTCAGTATAGCGTGGTCCTTCTGCAAGGTCCAAAGGTACTACTACGTGGAGAATTTTTCTTTCAAATGACATCATTTGCTTCTTCAAATTGATCACCCCATTCATGTCAATAGCCTAGTCGATCCCAAGGAGCACGGGGTATGGATTGCTATCATCTACAATCTCTATCACTTCGAAATCTGCCAACACACTCACGCCTTCAATATCGACTATCACTCCCTATAATCTTTGCATGGGGATAATTTTTTGGTGATTCACTCATAAGCCCCATAAATGGGTAATTATATGGGCTCATTTTGCCTCCTAACATAGTTAAATCAACCATTCACTTAGCTTATTGCATGTTTCTTTAATTATATTTATGCTTATCAAGTGATTTGGGTTAGTTATGATGCCATGAGGTCTAATATGTGTTTAATGCATACTTTTGTTGAATTTGGAAGACAAAGTCAAAGATTAAATGGACAAATGGTAGTAATAATTCAAAGTGGACAAAAGAGAGGATTTATAGGAGGGAATCCCCCTCATTTATTACTTCCCACTTCGAATTCCCCTTCATGCAGCTCGGAGCACAAAGAGCCAAATCAATTCACTAGGAGGCAGCCGAGCAAGTGGAGGATAACTTATGTTTATCTCGAGTTTTTGGAGCCAAGCCTCCCTGATTTTAAGGACACCATTGGGAGCTTCAGTCATATAAGTAGAGAGGCCTAGGGCCTCACTAGGGTCGAATTTTTGTTGAATTTTTGCTGCAGTATTGCTTATGTAACTCTGCTCAACTTCGAGCTTAATTTTGTGGATAGTTTCATGTAATCCTACTACTGTTTTGATAATAAAGATGAGATCATTTTTGAGCTAGCACTGAGTTACCTCAGAGGGCTGAAGCTCTCGGGTTAGGGCCCAATCCAAGCAGCCAAGCTCCTCTTGTTTGTATTTATATGCCTTGTTTCAGTGCATGGATTAGTTGTTATTAGATGAATTTCTTTCTTGGTTAAGAATAGGTTGCTTGTCGTGATTTAGAAGGTTGTTTCTAGTTGTGTTTTCTATCACAGGTTAAACATCGATAGAAAGAATATTCAAAACGCTAGAAATAGTGCTCTAGTCTCTTTTCCTCCCTTTGGGACCATGAACTGAGGCAAAGACTCTCTTGCTACCCCAAAAACACATATTTTCCTTCTTCATAGGATTTCTAGTGTTGCAGTTTGTTAGAAGGTTAATGATTTGATTTAGAATCTCTTCCGCCATGCTCATTTCTGTCTTTGCAATAATTCTTCTTCCATGCTTTCCCTCCTTGTAGCATTTTTCACCATTTCTTTCCATAGCTCATAATTTAGATTAGCTTGATGCAAAATTCTACTTTTTTATGTACTTAATTTCCTTGCTTGCTTGATCTCATTGTTTGACTGTCAGTTCATTTACAATAGATATCTTCTCACATCAGGTCAACCCATTATCTATCACATTCTCTCCCTGATCTATGCCCTACAAGTCGCCCAAAGTTCACCTCAAATCTCCCTTAGTTTTTTGCGTTTTTCCATAGGATTTCTTCCTCTCTCCTGATCATCTTTCCCTCTCCTAGTGATCCTTGGTGAACCCTAGGTACCCTAACACATCACCCCAAACTTAATCTACCTTTTTCACCCACTCTCACACCGTCAAAACCTTCAAAACTACTCTTGGAATCCTCCTGTAGATTTTCCTATAGGCTTTCTTTTGAAGGCCGAGTGTGGGAAAAGCCTCCAGAAGGCCACCTGAGACCTCCTAAGACCCTTCTACACCATCCTACATCTCCTCAAATCCAAAAGTCACCCTTCAACACCACCTGTTTGCTTCCACCTTCACACACAATGCAATACATGCATGTCAATTTCACATAAAAATACATAAAAATCCAAAAAGATGTTTTTTGCTCATTTACTTCTAGAAATATCTTGAGTAGATGTTGTTTACTTCCTTGAGTAGGTAATGGCATTCATTTCATGGTTTTCATAGTGCTTTCTACAAAAGTAAGATTAGAGGGTTAAGTAGGGTTTGCTAGGTTTACTTTACATTTTAGTCTTTTTCCTTTCTACAAGTAGAGTAGCCTCTATATAGTAAGCTTTCCTTTCTTTCATCACATATAGAGCTTCTTTTGGAATCCATAGAAGTTGGCTTGAGCTCCTAGTGATCTTGTGCCAGCTGACCAAGTGATAGCCTGCAGTAAGAACTAGTACTTGTACATACAACATCGTCACTTCCAAGTTTGTTACGAACTACCGGGTTGATAAGAGTAAAGTAGGCAGCCCAGGAGTTGCAGCATTATTGCTGCAATACTAGTGCTCACCACTTTTTGGCGCCGTTGCCGGGGAAGCGTCAGAGTATTTTGTGATTACTACTTTCTTCTATTTTCTATTGCAACATTCTGCTAAGTAGTTTATTTCAGCAAAAGTAGAATAGTTGTTTCTTTCAATTTCTGCATTTCCTTGCTTTCCTTTCCAATTCTGCAAATTTCATTTGAACAAAAGTAGAATAGTTGTTTCTTTCAGTTTCTACATTTCCTTGCTTTCCTTTTCAAGTCTGCAAATTTCATTTTAGCAAAGTTCATTTCAATTAGTTCCAATTTTTATTGTTTAATCCATTTCAGTTTTTTAGGTACAATCAGTGAAAAAAACAAAAACCAACCAAAAAGATTTCCTTTGATGCCTCGTAGGAATAGAGATAATTCAGGAAAATTCTTGCCCAACACCCCCACAACATCACACAGCCAACCTTCTCTCTTCTTCGGTGGCAGCGATCAATAATAACATTTAGGTGAACAACCAAAAATATATGAAGAACCTATAGGGGAAGAAGAAGAAGAAAACATCCCTTCTGAGCCAATCGCTAAAAATAGAAATTCTAGGGGAAATGGAGAGAGAATAGAGGGTACCTTTCCCATTCAAGAGACCAAAGGGGACATCAAAATGAAGAATATAAGTCCTTCATCCCTACCTCACTTCCATGGTTTGACTACAGAAGATCCTGACACCTTCTTGTTTGAGTTTTCTATCATCTGTCGAACCTATGACTATGCAGAAGATAAGCAAAAGTTGAAACTATTCCCTTCTACTCTCAAGGATGTAGCATTGCACTGGTTCATGGGGTTACCTGGCAATAGCATCACAACTTGGGCTTAGATGCAGCATGCGTTTAATAACAAATATCGAGACTACTGTAGGTCAAAAGATACCAAAGAAGAAATCTTCTAAATGACCATGGGAAGTGACGAATCCTTGGAAGATTATGAAGGGAGGTTCTAGCTCAACTACAAAAGGGTCAGGTGTACACTTGACCCTGAATCTTTGAAGTTGGTCGTACTTAGGCAAATTCTGGAAGACGTTCTAGACACCCTCCATCTGCTAGCTAGGGGAGACATCTACCAACTATCTTATGAGGACAAAAAGACTATTTTTAGAAACCATTCTAAAGCAGCCAGAAAGAAAGGTAGGGGGAGTTAACCCATAGCCAATACCTCCTCTTCCAATTCATCCATTGAAAGTGAAATTGGAAACATGCTGGAAGACTTCAAAAGTGAGATGCTATAGACTCTTGCCATGTAAATGGATACCTTGCATATCAAAAGAAAATAAGAGAAGCAGAGAGGGCTTTGGCCATCTTTTGTCCTAGATGCACCAGGAGGCATCCTAGGAATGAATGGCCATTGAACTCTATAGAGGTTTATTTAGTCTATGAAGAAGATCATTCTACAGATAAGTTTTGTTCCTTGCCCAGACTTAAAGTTGTATACCAAGGGGCCAAAGGATCCACTGAACCACTCTATTTCATGAATGAAAGGAGGCCACATGGACCTAGACCATACCAAAACGGGATGCAAGGGACATTTCAGGCATACTACAACCCCAACCAAGTCACTTCCATACCTTCTTGTGGCCCTCCTACTCATCCTTCTTGTTCCACGCCCCTCCTTGGTCCTTCCCATCTCAATATCATGCCCAATCAGTTGCTCATTCATTTCAATCCTATGTTTAGCTACAACCTTAGTGGAATGCATCTCATCAGGGATGGATTCCCTAGTAGAGCTCTCCTCCCACTCTTTTGCCTCCACCACCTGCTCAACCACAACCATTAACTTTTGCTCCACCAAGGCAACCCCAAATGCCTAGCCAGCCAAACCCGAACCCAAACAATAGATAGGCTTAGCAAGTATATAGTGGGGAACCATCATGCCCAACTTATGCTGTGGAGATTCAGGAGATTAACCTAAGATCTAGGAAGGTTCTCCCAGATAGCTAGCCTCCACCTAGGAGGTTAAGGAAGATAAAGAGGAAAGTGAACCTAAAGAAATTCCACCCTTTCCTGAGAGATTATCCAGGACAACATAGCCTACCCTAGAAGAAACTGAACTTCTGGGAGAATTGAAACAGTTATGTGTGAAGATACCACTTCTCCAAGCCATAAAAGATGTGCCTATATATAATAGGTTGATTAAAGAGAAGTGCTTTAGGCATCCAGGAAGGTGCAAGAGAGATGCCCCAACCATCAATGTCATAGGACAACTATCCAACCTGATGGGTTGGGACAGGTAATATGTCGGAAATATCTAGACCCTAGAAGCCCAGTAGTTGATGTCCACATCAATGGCACTAGGATTCCACATACCTTGATTGCTCTGGGAGCTGCCATTAATGTGATGACAAAGGAAAAAATGCTCAAACTTAACCTCTAGGGCTCTTTAAGGAAGACCACGACAGTACTGCAGCTAGCAGACCGCTCCACCATGACCCCTAAAGGAATTGTGAAAGATGTGATGGTCTCCATTGATTCTTTGGAATACGTTGCTGATTTATTAGTTCTCGAGCCAAAGGCAAAGATTGTTACACAAAAATATCGTCACCATGATTATTTGCAGTCAGTATGGGTCTATCATCACTTGTACTGTCCTCCTAAGCAAGTCTCAGATCTCAGCTCTTCAAATCAAGCTTTGAAAATGAGAGAAAGACATTAAAAATCAATGTAACTCTGGTTCTGCACTTTCTCTCACTGTCACCTGTGGTCCCACACCTTCTGTGTACAAAAACTACGGACCTGCCCGCTCTGTCCCTAACGGTGTAGGTGCAGACCCCTGTGAAAGTCAAAAGGCACAAGTTTTATCTTAAAAAGCTCAGTTTGGGTTAATTCTAGAGGTTTCTAGAAGGAATTTTGACGTGGATTGTTTGCTCTGAGGTGTTTCATGCATCCCAAAAGAGAAGGAGCTAATCCCTTGATGAGAGGAGCTATCCCTTTGAAGGAGGGCTTTATCCCTTTGAAGGAGGACCTAGTAACCTCCCTCCAATGCACTATAAATACAGGCATTGGGCTGGTTGCTAGAGAGGTTAGAAGCTGAACATTTTTTAGGGTAAATGCTGGTGAAATCAAGACTTCCTAGTTGAGCTTAAGAGGAGAGATCACATACCCTTTTGGCTTCATTGGGGAGTGAGTGAAACTTGTCAAAGTAGAGGAGACTTCTTGCTGGACCCTGGGAGGAGCTTGTACAGCATCAAGGAAAAGGTTGTAAATTTCTTCTTCTTTTGAATTAATACAATCAAACTCATTTTTCTCAACAAGTATTTCATGTTATTTGTTTCATGGACTCCTTGACTTTCATGTTAAATATGTTTTATGCAATTGGCTTTTCAGGTGCTATTTAATTTGTTTGCCTTGTTTGTGTTTGTAGATTCGTGACAAAGGAGCTCATTTGGATTGAAGGAGCGAGGGCATCCACAAGCTTGCATTGGACCTAAGGTAGGCCCTAAAAAACACTTGCTTGCCATTGTTTATCAAAGCATATTTAGAGAAAGATAGCGTCTGGTTGGTTTGTTTGTCATTAGGTCTTCTTTAGATTCTAGGAAGGTCTATCTTGTCCACAAGATCGACTTATTTTGTGTGACAAAATGTACTGTCAGTATGTATGGGTCTATCATCACTTGTACTGTCCTCCTAAGCAAGTTTTAGACCTCAGCTCTTCAAATCAAGCTTTGAAAATGAGAGAAAGACATTAAAAGTCAATGTAACTTTGGTTCCACACTTTCTCTCACTGTCACCTGCGGTCCCGCACCTTCTGTGTACAAAAAATGCGGACCTGCCCACTCTGTCCCTAACGATGTAGGTACAGACCCCTGTGAAAGTCAAAAGGCGCAAGTTTTATCTTAAAAAACTCACTTTGGGTTAATTCTAGAGGTTTCTAGAAGGAATTTTGACGTGGATTGTTCGCTCTGAGGTGGTTCATGCATCCCAAAAGAGAAGGAGCTAATCCCTTGATGAGAGGAGCTATCCCTTTGAAGGAGGGCTTTATCCCTTTGAAGGAGGACCTAGTAACCTCCCTCCATTGCACTATAAATACAGGCATTGGGTTGGTTGCTAGAGAGGTTAGAAGCTGAACATTTTTTAGGGTAAATGCTGGTGAAATCAAGACTTCCTAGTTGAGCTTAAGAGGGGAGATCACATACCTTTTTGGCTTCATTGGGGAGTGAGTGAAACTTGTCAAAGTAGAGGAGACTTCTTGCTGGACCCTGGGAGGAGCTTGTATAGCGTCAAGGCAAAGGTTGTAAAGTTCTTCTTCTTTTGAATTAATACAATCAAACTCATTTTTCTCAACAAGTATTTCATGTTATTTGTTTCATGGACTCCTTGACTTTCATGTTAAATATGTTTTATGCAATTGGCTTTTCAGGTGCTATTTAATTTGTTTGCCTTGTTTGTGTTTGCAGATTCACGACAAAGGAGCTCATTTGGATCGAAGGAGCAAGGGTATCCACAAGCTTGCGTTGGACCTAAGGTAGGCCCTAAAAACACTTGTTTGCCATTGTTTATCAAAGCATATTTAGAGAAAGATAGTGTCTGGTTGGTTTGCTTGTCATTAGGTCTTCTTTAGATTCTAGGAAGGTCTATCTTATCTGCAAGATCGACTTATTCCATGTGACAAAATGGCGACTCCGCTGGGGACTTGATTGTTTTCCTTGTTTTTACTTTGACCTGAGAAACTGCATTTTTTTCTGTTTTTGGCTTGTTGTGTGTAAAATTGGGTAGAGTTTATAGATCTAGGGTTATTTTTTGTTTTTCATAGCTTTGGGAGAGGACCGCACCCTAGCCATTTGACACAGTGCATACCTACCCGCAGCTTGGCTTTTAGCACAGAGCGGGACCGCAGCTGTGTCAACTGTGGGCCTGCGGACCCTGTCAAAATTTTGAAAAACCCTAAGATTTCCTCTGTTAGTCAGCTTAGTGTTTGTTTAGAAATTGTTATCCACTGCCCAGACCTGCATATAACTTGTCAGAAGCTTTCCTTAGGTTGATTTCGTTAGTGTTAGGGTTTTAAGTGAAATTCCTAGGAGTTTTGCTTGTTGGGTTGTTTTTCATTTTGGTTGTGTAGTGGCTCTAAGCTTAGAAGCTGTAGGGACTTCAGATCACCTTAATGTCTACCAGCCTTCTTATGAGTATGACCATTTATGAAATCTCCCCTTGTTGAGAAATCCGCTTTGAGTTTTCTCTTTACAAAACTTTGAAAAGCTTGTGTTTGAGAGTTTGGATTTTCATTTTCATAAAGAAAACAAAATTGGTTGTTCTTGACTGATTTGTGATTCTGCATAAATTGGTACTTAGTAGCTAAGTAAAACATCATTAAAAAAGACTTTTAGTTGGCTTTGACTTCAAATAGGTTTTTATAATTTGTAGATCTCAAAGTTAGTCATTTTCATAGTTTTGAGTGTTTTATTTAAAAATATAAAAATCTCTTTTGGAAAAAGTTTGTTTTTTTTAGTGGTTGAGTGCTTTGAAACAAAAAAGGGAATTTTTTGTGAAATAACTAGTTGTCTCGTTTTGAGTTCATTGGAAAAGGAAAAAAACTCTTCTTTTAATTTGTTTGATTGAGAAAGATTTCTGTTTACAAAGTATTTGCATTCTCAAACTCTTTCTTAGTTTAGAAGTTCATCGAAGAGAAAAAGATTGTTGAAATCATCTTAGGTGCATTTTTAGTGATTTTGAGTCGAGTCTTCATACCACGAGTTTCATCTCCGCACCTTTTGACTTAAACAAAAACCAATAAAAAATAACGCTTAAAGTAAAATTCATCTAGTAACATTTTTATTTCTAGGGCTCTGATACACCAACTTAGCTTAAGCTAGTGTCTTGGAGTAGGAGAGTAATTAACTCTCCAAGACAGTAAAAACAAACAAGTAGTTGTATCTTGTGGTAGGGAAGAAATCCAATTGTTGCATTTATGCTCTGGGAAAGCTCTTCTTAAAGGAGAAGTATGAGATCGTGTCCGAACCAGTGTGGGAATCAATCCTTCCTCATTGGGAACAACGCCAGATATTCACGTATTAAAAACAGTAAACCTCGGATTAACCATTGTCGAGGAGCCTGGGGTCACTTGTTGGTAGACCTTGGATTATGTCAAGGAGCCTTCAAGGGGATTGAGCTTGCTACTCTGCCCTTGCGTGCGTATCGGATCGTACACTGTTCCCCCAAGTATATTTGTCTCAGTTGGTAACCTTAGTGGCCATATTCTTTAGGACTCTTCCTGAGATGACAGTGGTGGGAAGATCCCACTGTACCTGGAGCAGACGTCGACTACACTCACTTGGATTTTCTGGGGGGTTCTCTTCACTTGAGATGGTTGAGTGGAGGAACTTGTGCCAGTCTATTCATTAAGCAGGTTGCCGAGGTAACTGTTCCAACCGCCATTTCTGTATTGAACTCTGCGACATTGGATTTCATCACCAACTAGTGTTTTCAGTACGGAAAGTTACTGTTTGTGTGTGTTTGATCTCCTAGATTCTTTACGTTTGTGATTCAAATTTGTTTGGTTCTTTAGAGGCTTTAGGTGGTTTTCATTGAGATTTTACTTTGTTTGCATGTGAAGTAGTTAAAAGTTTTTAAACTGTGGCTGAATTACCAAGGAAGTCCCGTAGACTTCAGGGCCAGTCTCCTGAGTTTGTAAACGTGGCTGAGTTACTGAGGAAGTCTCGTAGACTTCGGGGCCAACCTCCTGAGGAAGTACCGGGCTAGCTTGAAGGCTTGAAAGTCCTTGTAACTCCTAGAGACAGTAGAGTTGGGTCACCTGAGGAAGGGGAATCTTCTTTGATTGTACATCCTGATTTTCAACCGTTAGTGGTGGATTATAATCCACAGTCAGTGTCTGTTTTCGAAATTGCTGGTAGCTTTTCATCTACTAGTGATATAGGTGAGGAACCTGAAATATCCGAGCCTGAAAGTGAATTTGCTGCTACTCTGACATCGGGGTTTGTTTCTCCAACTTCTAGTGGTGTTGGTTCACCTAGGGTAGAAAGAGTAATCACCCAAGATCTTCCTTCTGGACTTATTGCTATTGAAGAACTTGCTCCGGAAGAAGAAGTAGGCATCCCTATCCCAGAAAATAAACCTGTTATTGAGATAAGGGAGCGTGAATCAATTTTTTACAGTCCACCTAGGAGCAGTTCTTGGTATCTTTCTTTGACTAATTTTTTAGAAAACTCAGGGTTAAGTTTTCCACCACCTCATGCTCGTTATCACCCAACACCTAGAGGTTTTTATACTCCAGTAAATATGTCAGGATAGTCATCCATGTTTACTCAATCGCTCGAATCCTTTTTGTACGACGGTCCTTCTGTTCCCTCTGGGTATCAGTCCCTTTCTGGTACTTTTTCGGGAGCATCTCCTCAACCCATTGAGCAAGGGTTATTAACTGGAAGCAATGGTACTAAGCCGTTGGGTGTAGAAGACATTCTTATGATGTCAGGTTCTATTCCTAATCCTCAACCTCAAGGTGGCCAGTTACCGCCTCGGGGGCAGCCTCAATTCTCGCCTGGGGGGCAACCTCAAGGACAATACATACCTACGGGATAGTACGTTCCTCAAGGTCAACCCCAGACTCAATATGTACACCAAGGTCAACCCCAGTATCAATTTATACCTCAAGGTCAACCCCAAGGTCAATACTTGAACCAAGGTTTCCAACCACCCTCCGGTCAAACGTATGTTCAAGGAACGGGAACTGTACCTTTCAATTATCAATCCTGCCCTCAACCCGGTTATGGTCCTCAGTATTCTCAACCAGTTATGGGTCAGTACCTCGGAATGAATATAGTGTGGGATCCATCGCAAACTCAACAGGTGTTGCAACCAAGTGTACAGTTGTCATCTCAAACTGGAGAACCCTTAGTTTCTGGTTCACCCCAGCAACCAGTCCAGTCTAACATTCAAACTTCTGTACCTTCGGTAGTTTCTCATCCTGGGCCTAGTACACCTCGTACTCCACCTCAAACGACTGCTACAACTGCCGCAACATCTATTCAATATACCCCACATACTTCTGGAGTATCGACAGCTCCGGTTTCTACTATTCCTGTATCTACTCCTCAGACATCTTTACCACCATCTGGATCTACGATTCAAACTTCGGTTCAGATACCTGTAGGACAACCTGGTTCAAGTACGGTTGTCACAAGTCAACCACAATTTACTTATCAACCGTACTAGGGATAGTACCAATTCGGTCCTGCTGTGTAGCAGCCAGTCTATCAGTATCAACCGTACCCTGGGTACACTTATCAACAACCTCAACAACCCCAGTACGGTCCGGTTCATCCTGGTTTTCCGTGAGGATACAATATCCCGAATGCAATTGCTATTCCTAGTTATCCTGGATATCCTCCTCTTGGGGCTGGTCTCATGACCCAGAGTTTTAGGGATCATAATCAGCAGTTACCGTTTATCGCAACTTTGGACTTACCTGACTTGTCATGCCTAACGAACGATCCCATTAATTTTCTTCCATTTTGGCCGCCAATGCCGAATAAGTTGCCCAGTGACATTCCCAAGTTCGAAGGTAAATCAGGAGAAGACCCGTCAAACCATGTGATTACTTACCACCTCTGGTGTGTGTCTAACTCCATTATGGATGATTCAATCCATCTTAGACTTTTCCAGTGCACTCTAATTGGTCTCACGGCCAAGTGGCACATTGAGTTACCGCGAGGCACCTTTTATAATTTTAGTTAGTTAGCAACCTCGTTTTTAACTCATTTTCAGTTGCCAGTCCGATACGACAATGGCACGGAATTTTTAACTTCGTTAAAGAAATCGACATCCACTTACATTTCAGATCATATTCATGAGTGGAGACATCGACGACGTTTAGTGAAGGTATTTATTCTAGATCAGATCTTGGCTGAGTGGTTTGTAAAATATTTGTTGTCAAAGATCACTGAAGATGTAGCTAAAGCCGGAGTTGTTACTAAGGAGCAAGTGATTGCTCAAGCACAATACCTTGACTTGGTCTATACTCAGTTAGGTACGTTACACGAAAAAATCCCCGATCTTCCCAAGCAAAATCAAATCACTACAGCTCCTTCGGGATCTCATGCCACCGATGGTATGATTGGCACGGTTAACACTAAAAGTAAGAAGAAGTCTTCCAAGAATTCTTCCCTTATCATAACCTTGCCTGATTCCCCAATAGGAGATTTTTCTGCAGAGATTTCCGCCGATATTCACGTTGTAGAGTCATCTACAGCCAAATCAAAATCCGGTGGGAAGAAGAAAGGAAAGAAGAAGAATAAAACAGACAAAAATTCAAAGGAGAAACCTAAAAAGGCGGAATCCAATGATGAAAAGTGCAAACCTCGTTATCCTTGTCTCATTTGTGACGATGAACATTTTACAAGACACTGCCCTCATCGTGCAGAGGTTGCGAATATTGTCAAGGGTTCCCAAACTCCTGCTGTTTTGAAGGATCCTTTTCCGGCTCAAGACAGTAAGATGATAGGTTCATCCTCGAATGCCAATGAAGAACCCATACTGATGATGTCCCATGTTAGGATTGCGACTCGATCACAAGATTATGGTAGTAAAAGTCCTGTTGATGGTAAAGAAGCAGAATCTTCTCATTCTAATCCATCAACCTCAGCCCCCGGTTCCGATCCGCTACAGATCGAGAAACCTAATCCAGACTTGGTAATCAAACCGCCCGCCAAGGGTATACTTCGAAAGTCAGCTTTCAATCCACATGCGAGAGCGGCTCAGAATTATAACATTGTTGAGGATTTAGCTGTTTCACCCTCAGCAATGTTGGCTTTGGAAGTGCTGCAATCATGTCCAGCACAACGTAAATTACTTTTGTCGGCTATAGGAGCTGTTGATGTTCAGGACTCGAACCTAATGATTTTTGATCTAGAAAATAGTACACCATGTTTGCCTCATCAAATGGCATTCCAGATACCAATGATAGTCAAAAACATGCCTATTCATCGGACTGTAATTGATGAGGGAGCCTCAACGTGTATTATGTCGATACAGTGTTGGAGATCGCTTGGTTCTCCTTCGCTAAATCAATCCCCGACGATTCTAAAGGCCTTTGATGGCCGTGGGTTTCATCCTTTTGGCATTCTATAGGATTTTCCTATAGGGATTGAAGGAAAAACCGTTAGTCTAGATGTGGAGGTGGTTGATGCCCCTATAGATTACAAGCTTCTCTTGGGTCGAAGTTGGTCTTACGCTATGACAGCGGTCATTTCATCGGTCTTTCGAGTAATAAAGTTTCCACATAATGGAAAGATCATAACAATAGACCAGCTGGCTTACTTTTCATCCGACCCAGCCTCTTCTGAGAGTATTCAGAGTGTCGGTAAAATGACTATCCCATATAAGGATGTTGGAGTAGGACTAGTTAAAGATGCTGGTTTACTGGGAACTTTTCCTTTTCCTCCAATCAACGCATCATCTTCATTTGCAACTATTCATATGATTACACCAGACACCATTGTTTATGATGATCCTTGGATCGTTCCTTCTGAATCTGAGATAGACTCATTTGGTAATGCCATGCCTTTGAGTCCATATGAAATTGCCTATGAAGCCGTGCAGTCGTTTGCCGACTCATGTTCAACCGAAAATGACTTAATGAATGTGGTCCGTGAGGAATCACTATTCACATCAACCTCGGATTTAACCACGTTTTCTGAACTTGTTCACTCTGATGAGCAAATTTGTGAAATCCTATGTGTAGATGATTTACCATGGGAAGATCTCCATCATAGATCTTTGTTTTTACCTGAGGATGATCGTTTTGAAAATGATTTCTCATCAATTTTTACAACTGAATATGTCAAGGAACCTCAGAATCCAATGAAACATCCCGATTCAGAGTTAAATTTGGGAAACATCTCTCGAACTATTCCTATTTACATTTCGGTTAAGCTCGAAATTGTTGAGAACATTCATATAGGTGCCTCATGTACAGATGACGAAATTAAAATATATAAGGCCCTATTTCAAGAATTCCGCGACGTGTTTGCCTGGTCCTATGAGGAAATGTCAGGAATTGATCCCGCGATTGTTGTTCATGAGATCAAGACTTACCCGGACGCTAAACCCATCCGGCAACGTTTGCGTCAGATTCACCCACAAAAAGCTGCTGCAAATAAAGCAGAAGTTGAAAAACTATTGAAAGCAGGTTTCATTTATCCGATCCCACTAACGGATTGGGTATCGAATATTGTTCCGGTTAACAAAAAGCAAGGAACAATAAGAATATGCATCAACTATAGGGACATTAATCGAACCTGTCCAAAGGACAATTACCCAACTCCCTATATCTATCAAATTATTGATGATTGTGCCGACAGTGAAATATTCTCCTTTATGGACGGCTTTTCCGGATACAATCAAATCAACATTCTAACTGCCGATCAACCAAAAATGGCTTTCATTTGTCCATGGGGGACATTTTCTTATTGCAAGTTACCTTTTGGGCTTAATAATGCTGGAGCAACTTTTCAAAGGGTGATGTCTTATGTGTTTCATGACATCAAGAACATTGTGCAATCCTATCTTGATGACTTGCTTGCTCATTCATTACATCGAGCTGATCACCTCGTCCATTTACGAGCAATCTTTATGAGGTGTAGGAATTATCGTATTCGGTTGAACCCACACAAATGTGTCTTATGTATAGAAACGGGTCGATTGCTGGGGTTTATAGTTTCGAAAGCCGGCATTCACGTTGATCCCTCGAAGGTCGAAGCTATCATCAAATTGCCTCCTCCCTCGAGTCTTCGCCAACTCCAAAGTTTGCAGAGGAAAGGAAACTTTTTACGACGATTCATTCCTAACTACGCTGAGGTTACAAAGGGTTTCACCCAGTTGTTGAAGCAAAATACTCCATTTTATTGGGATGAGATAGCTCAGAAATCTTTTGATGCACTCAAACAAGCGTTGACCCATGCACCGTTGTTGCATCCTCCCAACTACAACCAGGATTACTTCTTGTATCTTGCCGCCTCTCATTCCACCATTGGAATGGTCTTAGTTCAGGAAGATGAATTCAGAACTAAACATGTGATATATTACCTTAGTCGAACTTTAAATCCAACTGAGCTAAAATACTCACATGTGGAGAAATTGGCATTGGCAGCTGTTCAAGCTGTCCAACGTTTTCATCACTACATTTTACTACGTAAAACTATGGTAATTTTGGATTGCAACCCTATGATCTACATTTTGACCAAGAAATTGCTAGGGGGCAAGTACTCTAAATGGATCGTTATTCTGCAGGATTTCGACTTGGAATTTGAGAAATCTAAGTCTAAGAAATCTTTAGTTTTCGCGGAGTTAATGTGTGACTTCTCGCGTGCTGACACAGAAACTGTGGTAGAGGAGCCCATTGCGGACGAATCCTTGTTTCTAATAAGCACTTTAGATCCGTGGTATGGGGATATCATCGTTTATCTCCAGACCCAATCCTTTCGGCCAGAAATTTCAAGGTCAGAACGTCGAAAAATTCGATTCCAGTCCCAACAATTCAGGATTATTGGAGATACTCTTTATCCCCGTGGGGCGGACTCTATTTTTCGACGTTGCTTAACTCACGAGGAAGCTGAAAGGGTTCTAAATGACTGTCACTCTGGAGCGTGTGGCGGTCATATGTCTGGGTTTGCCACAACCCAAAAGATATTGCACGCTGGCTACTTCTGGCCGTCTTTATTTAAAGATTGTATTACAGTAGTCCGAAAATGCCACAACTGCCAAATTTTTGATTGAAAGATGTGCGCTCCACCTACTCCTCTCCACCCTATAATTTCTGTTGGTCCTTTTGCCAAATGGGGTATCGATTTTATTACATGTAACCCTCACTCGGCCGGGGGGCATGCGTATATCATCCTTGTGGTAGATTATTTTACTAAGTGGGCCAAGGCGATGCCTACATTTGAGGCAGACAGCAAGACAGCTGCAATTTTCATGTTCAATCATATAATTGCTAGGTTTGGTGTCCTACAAGCAATAATCACTGATCATGGGCGTCATTTTCGAAACGTTATGATGACCGAACTTACAGGCCAGCTTGGTTTACGTCATGATAGTTCAACCCCTTATTATCCACAAGCTAATGGTCTGGTTGAATCCATCAACAAAGTTTTAGTTATCATGATCTGGCGAATCATTGGGATTCATCGGCCGAATTGGCACAACATGCTATTTTCAGTGCTTTGGGCATACCGAACTTCAGTAAAAAAATCAACAGGGTTCACTCCTTTCCAACTAGTCTATGGTTTGGAAGCCGTGTTACCTATTGAATGCGAAATCCCGTCACTGCAAATGGCCATCGAGTTACTTCCAACCACTTCTGAAGAGGAAAAACGTTTGTTATACTTGGCTCAATTAGATGAGAATCGACGTGATGCTGCATTGGCGATCGAGACTCACGCAAAACGAATGAAAGCTCAGTATGATCGAAATGTGACCCCTCGAAATTTTTCAGAAGGAGATCTAGTCTTAGTTTACGATCAAGCTAATGATAAATTAGGCGCTGGAAAATTCGTTCCTATGTGGCATGGTCCCTATGTTGTCAAGCGAAAGCTAGCCAAAGGGGCCTATGAATTGGTAGACTTTGACGGGGACTCTTTGGGTAAACCCAGAAATAGCCTTTACTTGAAGAGGTATTATGCTTAAAAGAATGGGTATGGAGATTTTTAGTTAGGATAGTTTTTCTTTCTAGCTAGTGTGTTTTAGTTTAAACAGTGTGCTTAGCTTAGAGAGTGTTTTTCGTCATTATTCCTGCTTATCTTGGTTTTACTCTTGATATTGCAGATGTCGATGCCTCTCCAAACATACATTGGTTTTGCTAATGGTGCTTGTCGTAATACACTGAACATCTCTTCCGCAGCTTCGGTTATCTATTCGCCCTCTGACGAGTTAGTATCTATGCATGGGGTAAGCCTCGGTCAAACAACCAACAACATTGCCAAGTATAGTGCAGTGATTGAGTTA
This sequence comes from Pinus tabuliformis, assembly GCA_031772625.1. Classification (NCBI taxonomy): domain Eukaryota; kingdom Viridiplantae; phylum Streptophyta; class Pinopsida; order Pinales; family Pinaceae; genus Pinus; species Pinus tabuliformis. The sequence continues at coordinate 405,714,834 of CM062812.1, read as the reverse complement.
TTATCTGAATCTATTTCATTTGGGATTCGGAGTTGGATAGTGAGGTTAGATTCTGAACTTGTTGTATTACAGCTTAATAGAGTGTATGCCATTAGAAATCTAGTGTTATTAAGATTATTTTTGAGAGTGCGTCTCTTGGAACGTGAATTTGATTATATTGAATATCAGCATATTCCAAGATCTTTAAATACATTAGCAGATGCAATTGCTTCTCGAATGTTAAATAGACATTTGCAATAATCATACATGTAAATTTAAAACCATTCCATAACATGATTTACAAGATAAGCCGGTAATAGTGATATATATATATAGGAGTGTGTTTAAAAATACATTGTTCTCAATCATAGGTTGAAAAACACCTTATGATCGGCAAAAATGATAAGTACAAAAAACAAAAATGTCACATGTGCCCACAATAGGCGATCATCCTATCACTGGTGATGATCTCTATAAGAAACCACTGCATGGGCCACCTTGCAAAGGAACCTCCTAAAAGGTCCCGGGACTCCAATCACATAGTGTTGAAGTCGACGAGGAATGTCATCTATAGTGGTCTTCGAAATATCTCCTGTCAAGCGCTCGAGATGACCCTCCAACTCGGCCAAAACCTCTGTTGATTCGTCCTGTGGGGCTGGCATGGGTGCAACTGGTTACCTCCTCTCGTAAGGCCAGAGAGCGGTTGGTCGCTGTGGACCCACATCTGCATTTGAAATTTTTTACTATTAGTTTTGAGACGATGAAAAAAAAAAATTAAAATAGAAAAATGTTGAAAAGGATTTTACCTGACTCATCCCACTGCTCTCCTGGTGGAAGAACCATGTCTGGGTCACCACGAAAATCTATCCCAGAGTAAGGGAAGTCCTGAATAGAAAAGACCTGGTTTTCTAGCCATTGGAAATACTCAGGTTTGAATCGAGCAACCTCTGTCCTCTCGTTCGGGTGACGGGCCATAACTGCGACCCATCGCATCAGTTTGGGCTCTCGAGGAAGCCCAGCTCCAACAGTAAGGTGCTGCGGGATCAGCATAAGAACCCTCTCCAGGCCAAAACTCATGACCAAAGCCCCATAACCAAAGGTCTTTAGTCGTCCATTCTTGGCCCTGGTCAGTTGGCCTTTCACATTGGCCAACACGGCATCGCACCAGTTGAAGATGGTGCCTCGAAAGTAATCAACTACCATATGCATCTGGGATCCGGTGGCAATATGTAATGCGGCAGCTCCACAAAGTCTGGTGACAGTGAACGCAATCACCATGAGCTCAGGGCGGGATATGGTCTTTATGTCTATCCCTTTGTCTCTAGCCTGGCTGTTGCAGTACTCTAGCCTGAGGCTATCGACAGACTGGCCACCTGCCCTAGCCCCAAACAGAGTCAAGTCTTCACCTCTCTTAGGCAAACCAGTCAAGAAATATATGTCCGCCAGCTCGATTTTGAGCTGGTGGCCGCTAATGAAGAAGCACTGGTCCTGTACGCTCCATCTATCAACCATCCACTGTAAGAAATCCACCTGAGCCCTCATGCCAGGAATGGCCCAGAATTTGTACAAGCCGCACGCCCTCAAAGCATCAAGTGAAGGCTGATGATTCCATGTGGCAGCATCCACGTCCTCATGCTCTCGTTTATGCCAATCTAGCATGATGTACTCTCTGCATCAAGTATAAGGATAAATTAAATTGCTAGAAATTATTTTGATTGGTCCATTTTTGAGAATTTTTGGGTTAAAACCCCTTGCGATGGGGATCGCACCCTCTAGGTTAGATACAGTGTGTGGCACCACACTTTGTCTACATGGAGGGTGCGGACCCCGAGCTTTTTCCCAATGGAGAAAAAGTCGGAGTCCGCAGGCTAGCAGTGGTAAACCTACGGGCCCCCGCGCGTGGGTTTTATGCCTAAAAACCCTCCAAAAAATGAAATAAATGACTAAAACAAAAAATGAAGTGGTTAAAAATGAAGAGTGGGATGATGTGGATTACCTGGAGAAGATGGCGTTCGATTCTGACGGTTGGATTTTCCGCAATCTTCACGGGAAGTTTTCTGAGCAAAAGCACTATTTTCTCACCCAAACTCAAACGGTAAAAATGAATTGACAAAGGCCCTTTTTATAAGTTTTTTGAGTAAATAAATTGCAAATTTGTTTACGTTTCAGTTTAAAAAGGTATTTTTGCGACATTTTTATCTATTTCAAAGAGGTATGAGTAATGTTTGTGTTTTTGTGGAAGATAACAGATTATTCAGGCGAAATCTATCATTTTCGACGAAAAAACATTTAGAGTCACCTTTAAGCTCTTTTCTGACTCCTGAAACATGAAAAGATTGCCGAGTGTTTCTTTTAAACTCATTAAAGTGGAATTAAAAGACGGTCCACTTACAGCTCTTTTTTGACCATAAAAACATGAAATGATTGCCGGATTTTTGTCGTTTCAAATTTGATATCGGTTATAAAACGACGTGTCATTGATCGCTTTTTTACTTTTTCGGATCAAGGGCACTAATGACGAAAAGTTCTCCTTGGTCATAAAAGATCAAGCGGTTCTCTCAAGCATTATTTTATACTTTTTCAGGCTTGGGAGACACAAATTTATGAAAAAGGTCAACCCTGGAGTCTCCTTAAGTTTTTCAGACTCTCTAAAATTGAAAAACGCCGAGTTTCTCCTATACTGGACTCGTTAAAATTTCATAGTAAAGGACCTGTTCAATTACAAACAAGAACGAACCACTCCTTCTTAGGGTTCGAATTTAAACTAAGTTGGACTCATCCGAAGGATGAGCTTGTAATCAAGAAAATGTTATCCTCCTCAAGTTTGTATAAAATAAAGAGGTACTTGCCAGAAATGATGGGGGAAAAGAGAGAAAAATGAGTCTGTTTGTCATACTTTGTAACCACTCTTGAACACGACACTTTCATTCACCTGGGTTGGGAAAACCTTTGCCTAACAGTTGATCAAACCACTTTGAAAGTCTTCAGCAGGTTTCTAGGTATTAACTTTGGGTCAATCGTCCCCAAGCCATCTATCATGTCGTTATGTGTTCAAGAGGTCACTACCAATAAGCCATTCATCTGCAAAATATCTGTCATCCATCTTGACCATCCCTGAGTCAGTCCTTGCAACTAAATTTCTCCAACTTGATCTAGGATTTCGTGTTGTGGGCTTGCCTACGATGGATCGCTTTCTATCGACTTTAGCTCATTATCTAGAAAGATGATCTAGAAATCGTCACTACCTTGAGATCCGCATGCCTCAATGGCAGGTTTCTCGCCTTTGACGACAGTTTACATCATTGACTTTTGATCAAAGGATTCCGTGACATGTTCGACATCAACACATTTATTCGCATCTCATTGATTGTACTGGGTACTTTGAGAGCCATTGACATCACTGGTGGTTTCTCTCACACTTGTTAACAGTTTACATCATTGACTGGTAATCAAGTGGTTTCTACCATGTTCGACATCAACACATTCATTCGCATGGATAGAATTGTACTGTTTTGGGAAGTAGAAATGAAGACCCTGGATCTAGTTTCCACAATCCAGGCTGCCAGGAATTTTGTATTCATTATATAATGGACTATTCATAAACAGATGGTTGCGTCCATACTGTGTCCACATGAGTCTATACTTGTGATGTTTTACAAGATCATTCCTATATCAGAGCAGTAGTTAGTTTTTCTAGTCAGTTTTTATCTGAATATGGGAATGCCTACCTCAGCGATGATATGATCTCATATATATATCTTGCATTGAATGTTTTTACAGCTTCCAACCGGGCTCTCCACAAGATGATCCTTGAAATGATAAAGTACTTCACTCTTCCTAAATGATCAATGAAATCCTCATCTACTACAGACTTCGCACTTTAGGGGGCAATCTGTTACACAAAAATATCACCACCATGATTATTTGCAGTCAGTATGGGTCTATCATCACTTGTACTGTCCTCCTAAGCAAGTCTCAGACCTCAGCTCTTCAAATCAAGCTTTGAAAATGAGAGAAAGACATTAAAAATCAATGTAACTCTGGTTCCGCACTTTTTCTCACTGTCACTTGTGGTCCCACACCTTCTGTGTACAAAAACTGCGGACTTGCCCGCTCTTTCCCTAACGGTGTAGGTGCGGACCCCTGTGAAAGTCAAAAGGCGCAAGTTTTATCTTAAGAAACTCACTTTGGGTTAATTCTAGAGGTTTCTAGAAGGAATTTTGACGTGGATTGTTCGCTCTGAGGTGGTTCATGCATCCCAAAAGAGAAGGAGCTAATCGCTTGATGAGAGGAGCTATCCCTTTGAAGGAGGGCTTTATCCCTTTGAACGAGGACCTAGTAACCTCCCTCCATTGCACTATAAATACATGCATTGGGATGGTTGCTAGAGAGGTTAGAAGCTGAACATTTTTTAGGGTAAATGCTGGTGAAATCAAGACTTCCTAGTTGAGCTTAAGAGGAGAGATCACATACCTTTTTGGCTTCATTGGGGAGTGAGTCAAACTTGCCAAAGTAGAGGAGACTTCTTGTTGGACCCTGGGAGGAGCTTGTACAGTGTCAAGGCAAATGTTGTAAAGTTCTTCTTCTTTTGAATTAATACAATCAAACTCATTTTTCTCAACAAGTATTTCATGTTATTTGTTTCATGGACTCCTTGACTTTCATGTTAAATATCTTTTATGCAATTGGCTTTTTAGGTGCTATTTAATTTGTTTTCCTTGTTTGTGTTTGCAGATTCGTGACAAAGGAGCTCATTTGGATCGAAGGAGTGAGGGCATCCACAAGCTTGCGTTGGACCTAAGGTAGGCCCTAAAAACACGTGTTTTCCATTATTTATCAAATCATATTTAGAGACAGATAGTGTCTGGTTGGTTTTCTTGTCATTAGGTCTTCTTTAGATTCTAGGAAAGTCTATCTTGTCTGCAAGATCGACTTATTCCATGTGACAAAGCTCACTGGGTATCCTCATATCTTGGGAAGACCCTGGTTGGCTACTACCAATGCCTACATCAGCTATCGAGCTAGGAACATGACCATCAATAATGTGCATATGTCCAAACAGTTAATCCTCTATCCTCCTGCAAAACCCTTGCTAGAGCATGATCTACCTTTCTGGTTGGAGGAGGAGGACGAGGATGAAATCTATTCTACACCACTTTATTCATTAGAAACTACCATGGGGGGGAACCGCGAGATGAAGATGATGTCATTGAAAACTTAATTCAGAATCCACCCCCCAGTATCTTACCATTAGAGGACATAGTGAGAGAAACCCAAAAGAACCCCTTAACTAATCTCTGTGTGGCTAACCCGACGTCTCTCCATGTTAAGAATATAGAGTTCATCCCAGAAAGAACCTTGAAAACCAATCCATCCGTATCCACTTCCCAGGAGAAGGAGTTATGCAGCTTATTGAGAAAATGTTTAGATGCCTTCTCCTAGAGTTATAAGGAGGTGAAGGGAGTGCACCCTTTAGTATGCACTCATCATATATACATTAAGGAAGATTGCAAACTAGTTAGGCAGCCTCAAAGAAGGATGAATCTAGCACTTAAAGACATTGTTAAGGAAGAGTTGCAAAAATTACTCGATGCATGAGTCATCTACCCCATCTCTGACAGTGAATGGGTCTCTCCTTTGGTGCTAGTTCCAAAGAAAAATGGTAAGTGGAGAATCTGTATCGGCTATCGGGAATTTAAAAAATCCACTAAAAAGGACCATTTCCTTTGCCTTTCATAGATCAAGTGTTAGATGGTCTAGCGGGGATTTTTTTTTTCCTTCCTAGATGGGTTTAGCGGGTATAATCAGATTCAAATCAGCCTAGAATACCAAGATAAGACCACTTTCACTTGTCCTTGGGGTACCTTTGCATACTGGGTCCTTACTTTTGGTTTGTGCAATGCTCCAGCCACTTTTTAGAGAGCGGTATTGAGTATATTTTCTGAACTGGTTCATGATGTAGTAGAAATATATATGGATGATTTTGCTCCTTATGGTTCTGACTTTCAGGAAGCTTTATCTAACCTAGGAAAGGTTTTTGACAAGTGTATTGAGATGAACCCGTCCCTCAGTCTGAAAAAATGCAAATTTTTTATGACTGAAGGAACCATGCTAGGTCATGCAATATCTCAACAAGGATTGTAGGAGGACCCCAACAAAGTTTCCATCATCCAAAGGGTCCCACCTCCTCAAAAGGTGAGAGATGTTAGAAGTTTCCTAGGCTTAGCTGGGTAGTACCAAAGATTCATTAAAGATTTCAACAAGCTAGCCTCTTTGTTGTTTGGTCTTTTAGATAAATATGTCGAATTTATTTGGTCGAAAAACTGTAAAGAAGCCTTAGATACATTGAAGAGTAAACTTGTGACTGCCCCAATTTTGAGAGGCCCAAACTAAGACCTACCTTTCCGCTTTCACATAGAGGCCTCGAATAAAGCAATGAGATCATCCTTAGGACAAATTGATGAAAAGTTGCCTTATTCCATATATTTTATAAGAAAAAACTTGTCAAAGGCAGAGTTGAACTATACGGTAACCGAAAAGGAACTCCTAGCTGTAGTGCATTCCTTAAACAAATTCAGACATTATATCACAGGCTATCAAACCTTTGTTCACACTAATCATGTTATAATTAGATATTTAATGAACAAACCGGATGTAAATGCTTGCATTATTAGATGGTTTCTTTTACTGTAGTAATTTGATTTAACCATTGTTGATAAGCTTGGTAAAGAAAATGTTGTTGCTGACTTTTTGTCTAGAGTAAATTTATCTGCAAGTGAAGAACGAATGGTGGATGATCAAATGCCAGATGAACACCTGTTTTCTATCTTGATACTCTCTCCATGGTTTATTGATATAGAAAACTGCTTTGTTTCAACACAGTTCCCACCACATCTTTCCTCATAGGAGAAGAGCAATATAGTGAGGAAAAGCACCCCTTTCACCTGGATTGGGGCTAATATCTTCAAACTTTGCCCAGATCAGATCTTGAGAGGATGTGTCAGGGAGGAGGAAGTTTTTGACATCCTCCCGACTTGTCATGATGGGCCTTGTGGAGGCCCTTTTGCAGGGAAGAGAACTGCCTTCAAAATATTGCAAGCAAGTTACTATTGGCCCACTCTTCATTAATATGTGAGGAGATACAGCAACCAATGTGATCAGTGTGAAAGGATGGGGAAACCTACTCCAAATAATGAGATGCCCATGCAACCTCAAGTGACCTTTGAGCAATTTGAGAAGTGGGGCATGGACTTTGTGGGTCCTATCAATCCTCCTTCAAAACATAAGCAATACGTCATTGTGTGCACCAATTACCTGAAAAAATGGGCAGAAACAAAAGCAATCAAAGCAGCAATAGAGGAAAAAATCACTGAGTTTTTGAGAGAAAACATATTCTACAAGTTCGATTATCCAAGAGAATTGGTCACAGATAAAGGCAGTGAGTTCACTTCCAATTTGATTGAAGAACTGCTCACACATCATAAAATCAAGCACAGGACTTCCACCCCTTACCATCCACAAGCCAATGGGTAGGTGGAAGTCACTAACAAAGCTTTGGAAGGAATTTTGACCAAGATAGTCTGCAGCGGCAGAAAATATTGGGCGGATAGATTAGTTGAGGCCACATGGGCCTACAACACAACATGGAAGACCACCACAGGGTTCACACCCTATGAACTGGTCTATGGGAAGAAGGCTTTGCTGTCAATAGAATTTGAGTTCAATACACTAAGGATGGTAGCTCAACTGGACCTAGACCTCAACCATGCATAGAAGGAAAGATTACTCTAGCTCAATGGATTGGATGAACAAAGATTGCAGGCCCTTCTCCACACAGAGGTAGTTCAGCTTTAGAGGAAAATATGGTATGAAGAAAATATCAAGGAGAAGCAATTCCAAGAGGGAGATTGGGCACTGCTCTATGATTCAAGGTATAAATAATTCAAAGGAAAGTCGAGTACAAGATGGTTGGGACCCTACATTGTGGAAAAATGCAATGATAATGGTTTAGTTCTGATCAAAACCATTGATGAGGAAGCCATCCCCATGCTTGTCAATGGACATAGGTTGAAAATTTACAAGAAGCCCCTTTCCAAGTGAGAGTTCATTGAATATTTGAATAAGACAGTGATGGTAGTGGAGCATGTCTTAGCCTCCACTTTACCCACTCACTAAAGAAACAGAAAAGAGAAATAAAAAAATAAGGACTCAAGTGAAAACCTCCATGATGTGCTTGAGTCCCATCATTGGGTTGAAAACCTCTTCTAAGGCATCCTAGTGATGCCAAAAAACAAAAAAAAAAAGAGAAAAAAAAAATAGAATAAGATCCTTGGGTGAAAACCTCGTTGAGGCGCCCTAGTTGTTTAAAAAAAAAAAGAGAGAAAAAGAAGAAAAAGAAAATTGAATTTTAATGTGCATTGCAGGTTTAGGGAGAAAGAGAAGATGCCACAGAGCCCTGATACTCACACGAGCACCTATTTCATCTCCTCTACACTCTTCTCCCTCATTTCTAACCTTTCTTCCACCCCACTGTGCTATTTTTTTTTTAGAAACTGTGTGTTCTACAGGAGGCCCTGTGTTTTCTACAAGAGGCTCTTGTAGGAATTACAGAGAGGCTGAAATGGTTCCAAAAAGTAGTTTGAGGGGCTGGGAAGATTTATGAAGAACATGTAAACCCTCCTACAACTATCAACCCTCCTTGCCATCCATTCCACACCTACCTCACATCATCATCATCATTTTTTTCCTTCCTGTCACAGAAAAAAAAACAGAAAACCAATTTTTAGTAAAAAGGAAAAAACAAAAATAAGAGAGGAAGAAGCACCTCAAATCTCACCTGCAGATTACCTAGTACCTCTCCATCTTTGTCAGCATCTTTGGCATCATCCTCACAGCCCCAACACAAAATAAAAGCTGAAATTTCAAAGGGAGAAGGAGTTACAGGAGCTCCTATAGGAATTCCTGTAGCGACTGATCCCATTAAAATCAAGCCACAATAGCATAAGAAGTGCAACCACGAGGATTGAAGGAGACATCTGAAGCTTAGATCTGGCCAGAGGATACTTGCACAAGACAAACAACCACACATCAGGAAGTAGAGAGCATGCAGCAAGGGAATATAAGCATGTAGCAGTAAAATGAGCCAAAATACCTCACAACACATACATTCGACTCACAGGTAAGCGACTAACACACTCCTCTGTTTTCTTTTTTGTAATTGAAATGTATGCATGAGAAAAAAAGATGGTTGAGGTTGAATGAGAAAAGGTGGCCAATTAACTTGGCCACCTTCATCTAGTTGACTGCACTCATCTGAAGATGTCACCCACACGTGCGCATAGTCAACTCAAAGAAAGATCCCAAGGACAGGTAGTGGAGGGTATGCAAACTCCGATGCAATGATGAGAGGTGATTGCAGGAAGAAACCATCATGACAAGGCAGGTGGGGACCAATGGTCCAAATACGACCAACGTACATTTCTGCTAGCTCACCCCCATCACCGGAAATATCTAAAGGAAGTAATAAGTACTCTCCTCGAAACACTCTCACCACCTTTTATTTCATTCTATCCTTGTCCACTTAGCTACAATAAGCTCCTTGTCACCTCACAGCCTCAAAACTATCGTTCTTCATCGCTCTCATCCATCTTCCTTCTATTGGCATTTTGTTAGAGTCGGTCTGGTCATCCCTCCATTAGAGATCAAAACTCTTTTTGCATTTCATGTTTAGGTGTCCCATCTCGCTTGATCAATTGCATTCTGTTAGGAGCATGCCATAAATCTACCGGAAGGGCTTTTTTCATTCATCCCCCTCATGCTTTACACTACTGGCTCAGGTCTCGTCATCAAAATCAAGTCTTAAAAGTCATTTGTAGTCCTGTTTCAGTTTCTAGATCATAACAGTCATTTTAGTCATTAGGTCCAGGGTTAGTCAAGCTGTGTCTTCACAAAGTCTAATAAAGCCAACAGGCCAGAGGGAGGTCCTTGATAAGTTGTTATTTCAAATCTTTTTATCATCGTATAGATGGATTATGACTTTTCTTCAAAACTCTGTTTTGAAGACAAGTCGACATTTTGTTATTTGTAATAATTTTCAAAAATTTTCAGTTCTTGAATTATTCAAGCACATCCCTGGTCTCCTTTGCCAAATTCCATGATAACTATCCCTGCAAAAAATTGCTAAGAAATTCATCATTTCAACCAAAAATCAAGGAGGAAACAAAAAGTCAGAGTTCTATTAATTGTGAAAAAGTGTCAATTGCAAAACATTACAAAAATGGGTTTTGGAGAACCAAAAATCAAACTGATGTCTTTATAAAGGTTTTTCCATGAAGATGATAGTCATTCTGCATGCCAAGGTTGGAGAAAAGCATTTCAAGGTGAATTTGGGTGAGCAGTGCATGTTTTGGAGAGAAATCATTTGCAACTAACTGGTGCGGCGCACATAACAGGTGGCGCGATGCACTCGAAGCGCACGACGCACTGGGAGTTTTCGCCCAATGTAATTTTGAACGGGCGCAGTGCACAGAGAGCACCCGATGCACTGGGTTCTTGGCGTGATGCATATAGTCCAAAGCCCGATATTACATGAAACTTCACCAATTTGCTTATACTTTGCGTGGATTTGCCAGGTAGGCTTGCTATCTTGATGTTGCATCAAAATTTATGATAAGATATGGTGGTGTAAGGGTGATAAAGGTTGAAACAAAAATTCAACCCTCTTTCTATAAACACAAACAAATTTGCTGCCAGGGTTTCAGAGCTTATAGTTTTGCCACCAAAATCATTTCTCCTTCCCCTTGTTCCCTTATCTTCACCAATCCCTAATTCCCTATCACCTAAATTCATTACTCCCTTCTCCTACATACTCTATCCCAAATCCTCTAACCTCACACCTCAAAACCTATACAACTAATCACAAACCCTAAACCCTATTCCCATACATCAATCCCTCAAACCCTCTCCCATATTTCCCTATTAAATTTATCCCAATAATTCCCATTCCTCACTATTGTTCGCCCTCCTAACAGTCCCTATTGCATTTGTTTTTTCCTTGGTGGTAGAATTTGAATATAACACCAAAAAGAGTAGTCCAAGTACAGTTTATATACAGCAGTAGCTTTGTCTTCAAGGTATTTTGTACAGAAGTCATGGCATCTGATCATTCATTGGACTATGAGGTAGAAACCCAAAGTGACTCTCCCATGGAAGAACATGCACCTCGGAGGCCTCATAAAAGTGGCAGACATGTTAGGGAAGAACCGACCACCCTTAGAGAATTGCAGGCCTGCCCTCTTGCTATGTGGTGTTTTCAGCATCAGTCATGCTATGAGTTTTGTCAAAAGGTGGCTAGTGTCCAATTTCATCATGAGTTGGCTCGTCTTTTTGTGCTGCACTTGCACGGAGATCAAGCTATCTTGGCTGGTGTCACCTTCACACTTACACCAGAATCTGTCTCATTAGCAACCAGAATACCGAACATTGGTGAACCATGGCACAAGAAACAGAAGATTGACCGATAGCATTATGAGCCATACATTAAAACTAGCTTCTTGAGGTAGCTCAAGAGAGTGTTCCCATTCCGGTATCTGAAAGATGAGTATCATCCACTAATGAGATTGATTATGAAATATTGCAGCTGTGAGGGATGGTTCTCTCGTCTTTATGCTTATTACATTAGGTTGCTCATGCATTTTACCAGGGTACGGATGATGAAGATTTCATATTTCATTTGCTGGAACATAGAGAGGATGACCACCTTTATACAGCGTAAAACCCCTCAGCAGCAACTTAACAGTGTCTATCATTTTGCTCTTATTAAGATTTTGGTGGTTCATCAGCTTGGACTGCAGGGCATCACTTGGGATGATTTCATCTCTCGTGACTTCTTCAGAGCTTCACGGGGAGTATCAGAGGTTAAGCATGAAGGTGAACCTTCTCATCAGTGTGAGCGCCATGAGACTACTAGTGTGCCGGTTTTCATTACATATCAGAGAGGCACCAGACATTTGTTTGCAGCGGAAAAGCGAGTGTTATCTCCACCCGAGGTGGAAGAGGCCTCGCTTCCTCCATTAGCATCAGAGGTACAGGACAAAGGCAAGAGGCCAATGCAGGATGAGGGGCTTTCAGGTCAACCATCAGGTGAATGAGAGACCAACTTCATTCTCCTTCATGATACAGATACAGATACAGGTCCACAAAGCGCCAAACTTAGAGAGATCATCAAAGAGCAGAAAACAGAGATCGAAGCCTTATCCCTTGACTTGGAGAGGGCTAAGTGGACCATGAAATACTTGGAGCAAAGAAATAAACAGCTTGAAGATTAGCAGGCAATCATGGAGCTACAAAACATTCGTGAGAATCGCCAAGTTGCACAAAGGAGAAGAGTTGAGCTCACGTCATTGGAGCAAGAGATTAATGAGGATCGGGAGGCCAATCTCAAGAGAGTTAACATGCACTTAGAGAGGCTGTTGGATAAGGTCGACAAAGACCATGCATTGCTGAGACACATGGCTTTCCACTACATGGCGCGAAACAAAGTGTGCAAGGCCCAAATCAGGAATTTGAAGGCAAAATTGAGGAAGGCATAAGGAAGCAAAAGAGGCAAAGGGAGCTCGATCATCTTTAGATATTGGCTGAAGCCTCTTTAGCCTAGCATAACACCTAATAAGGAAGCTCCAACCCAAATTTCAAGAAATTTTGGGCATTTTTGGTATTTTTGTAAATTTTTGTGCAAAAAACAGGGTTTTTCTCCCTGTGCGCCGCGCCACGTGGCGCGCGCTTACGATAGGAGGCTCCAAATGCAAAAACGTTTATAGTTTTTGATTTTTCATGAAAAATTGTGACTGTTGGTGCATGGCCAAGAAGTTTGGGCAAGTTTTGAGTCCCCAGGAGGTCAAAAAAACCCTAAAAATGACCTCTCTGCACCTAATTCCACAAACAGAAAGCAGTCTTGGTAGATTGAGGCTTTGGAGGGGAAAATGGGCACCAAATTCAGAAATTCCACTTGGGTTGGAATGTAGACAGGTAGGGATTTCTAAAAAGTACACTTGGGCACAATTTGTACTTTAGGAAGTGCCTCAAAAACAACTTCAAAGTGGTGCGATGCATACAGAAATTGGCACGGCCCACAGAGGTTTTTTGACAAATTTTCCACCTTCAAGCTCAGAAATTCGGCCAGTTTGCCTAGTTTTTCTTTGTTATGTAATTTTTGATATATCTTGATGTAATTGGATAATCATGATGTAGTTTTGGCACATTTTTACTTTTTCTAGAAGATTCATTCACCAAAAGGTGAAATGTGACTGAATGAATCAGTTTCCTAGCATATAGGGGTAACTTGTTTGACTACCTAGTTTTCAGTTCCTTCTTTAGAATTGGTTCAAACGGCTCCTAGAATGATGAGCTTGACCCCTAGAGGCAATGGAATGGGTTGGGCTAGTATATATCATGCAATTTCTAAGTTATTTTTAGGGTTGGACTCTTGGGAAAAGTTTGGCACTCTATTGTACATTCTATCTCTGCATTTTTGGCTAAGGAAAGACCAGGGTTTTGCAGCACTGTTTGGGATCCATGTGGCTTTAATGTTTTGATGGTGTGCTTCTCTAAGTAATTGTGAGTTCATTAGTGTTATGTGTATCATTTTATTGTCTCTTCTTCTGAATTTGAACAAATGAGTGATTAAGGTAGAATCCATTACTTTGCTCTGCCTTTGAATTTGTTTAAATTTCTATGTTTGCATCAGTTTAAGGAGAATTCTTGAGACTCTCTTGCTCTCCTTAGCTCCTCACCAGTTTGATCTATCCATTCACTCGCTTTAAAGCATCAAAACGATTGCCTTCCTTGCCCCAATCAGAACTCTACAGAAACTGTGCCTCATCCCCGAGCCCAAATTTGCCTTTCCCATATTTTCAACAAAACCCTAAAAAACTCAAATCAAATCTTTGGCACTTAATACCTAGCCTAAAATCAATTGCTAAATCAGTCATCTCCAGCCCCATTTAGTATCTTTCACTGAGATTGACCCGAAGAGAGCCCTCTCTTGTCCTCGTAGGGCTAGCTACGAGGCTGAGCGTGGTTTGATGTGGACCTAGAACCTTGTCTTTTCAGCCTGAGACAAATCTAGGCTCTAACACGTTCTATAGGAGCACTTATAGGTTTTACAGGTAGTTCTACAGGAGGGGTAGTGAGTTGTTTTTAAGGAGAAAACACTGTTTTTTTGCACGATTTCTAGCTTGAGGAGGTAGGTTCCATGCATACCCACCTTTGTTATCAATATGTGCAAGGAATGATATCATTTTAAGGAGGAACTGAGTCCATAGAAGAAGAGGAATTATATAATAATTTTCTTCCTGTTTTTTTTTTAAACACAGTTTTCCTCTGTTTTCCTGTTTTCTTCAAAATTCTTGTCTCCATCTCTACATTTGGTGTTCAAAAGGGGTGTAAGCACAATGATAGGAGGATTCATGAGGAAGGAGCCCACTAATTCAACCAGGCTCCATGAACATCCCCAAGTAGTATCCATATTCACCAGGGCAAACTAGATGACATTTTTTGAGAAATTCTGAGGGTTTGATGAGGAATTGTTCAGGAACTTTCCCTTTGTTTAGTCCCTCACTCGAGAACCCATGCCATTATCACTTTTAGAGGTCTTTCCATGGAAATCAGCTCGGAATTTATCAGTAGGGTTACTACCCTTCCCCTTGGATTACCTTGGAGCAAAGATGAAAAACCAATTGGACAGGCTGCCAAGAAAAACTTCTTGCAAAACAATGAACATCCTGTAGAAGATAAAAATGGCATTAGAAGGACAAGCATAACATACCCTTAGGATGAGGTTAGTTACCAAATCATTAAATATATTTCCGATGAATGGAGGTATAGCATAGTCTATGGATACCATTTTATAATCCTCCATGAGTTGAGATATGGCATGGACACTCCAACACCCCAGAAACTCAGCATCCCCTATTTTATCCTGCAGTCCCTCATAGACTCCATCATTAAGTTCAAGGTAGGGAGTTCAGATTAGCTGGATCACCATGAGTTAATCAAAATTTTAGTGGAAGAAGCCCTCCATACATTCACGATCCCCATAGCATGGGAAATTTTTCGAAACATGACAACAGAAGATGACATAAAGGTCCTCACCTATGATATCAGTCCTTCTGATAGTGAGAAGGAAGAGAAGAAAGGGGGAGAAGGAGAAGAAACTGAGGAATAAGAAGGGAAGAATGAAGAAACCAAAACATAGCAGGGAGAAAAAAACAAATAGAGACAGAGGAAGACACAGAAGGAGGAGAAAAAGGGGCAGAAAAGACAGAAGTGTCTCTTGAGATCCTAGAAAGAAAGGCAGCAGCTGCTCTCACTATCCTCAGCACCCCACTTAAACCAAAACAAAAGAGGAAGAGGCAGACCTCAATGTATTTCAGTGCTAGGAAGAGCACAAGGATAAAAACAGGGAAACCCCAACCTTCTTCTAAGGTGCCTATTGTTATTGAAGATTCACCCTCTGCCCAAGGAAAGGAATCCCCTTCCAAGGCACCTATCACCTATGAAAGGGGGATTCCTAGATCTCCCACATGGAAGGAAAAAGTAGAATTACAGGACTCAAAAATAGTTCTACATGAGGCACAGACTGTTCTACAGGAGACCCTGTCAAGACTACAGGAGGTCGAAAAACTTGAAAAAGGGGTAAAAGGACAACCATAGTGGAAGGAGGAAAGAACGAAGGCACAAGAACCTAACCCCAACCTAGTCTTGGCTCTTACTACAATCTTCTTTAGGGGGGTAGAATCATTCCACAAAAATTTGCAATCCCATTATTCTTTGAGTTAGAGAAAGAGAGAATAAGGACCCATAGCTGGATGCAAATAGCCAAATCCAAGGGATTTGAGGATATTGGCCATATGGAGAATCAACTTAGAGAAATGGGGAGAGAGTTAAGTACTGTCAGACATAGAGAAGCAATCACAAGAAATCACCTTGAAACATAAAATGAACTGATAAGAAGATAGCTGCAAGAGAAAGAGACCCAACTGGCATGCATGGCCAGTTGGTCCATGGAGGCACTGTAATGTAGAACACTAGCAAAATCTTATGGATTATACCTCAAGGACCAATGGCTACAGTTTTAGATAAAGACTTTGGCACAGAGAGGTACAATGCCTTTCTAAGATTATAGACAGTTTATGGACTTGTGTGACCAAAGCTCATTAGAGGATAAGGAAAAAATAACATAATTCTATCTACATAACATGGCCCTCATAGACATGAATGTGTGGGACCCCAATTCTAGGCTAGGGAACCTGCAACTAATGGCCATGGCCTCATGGATGAATCATGAAGAGTTAAGGGCAGCAAAAATAAGAAAGTTGATGATAAAGGAGTAGAATGAGCCCTTAATGATTAGAGTTGAGCCATCAGATCCCATGGCACTCATCAACACACATAGCCTGCTTGCAAATAACCCCCAAATTGCCCCTAAACATATCAATGATTAGGGTCAAGCCATTGCACATTTTGAGGATATGGAAAGGTTAATTGGGGATGACTGTGTGCATGCTTGTATGAGGAGGTTGGACTCCTTACCACACAGTTTGCATATCAGGGAGTATCACTCCCCAACAAGGATGAAAGAGGCATTAAGGAGAGTGCTGATGTACAAGCGCTCCATGCAGAGTTTGAAGGTCAATTGGATTGGCCTCAAATTGAGTCCCCCACTGCTGTTAGGCATGTTAGAAGGTAGAAAAGAGGAAGAAGAGCAACAAAAGTGGGAAGAGGTAGACAGAAAGGCAAGATTCCATGACAAAGAAGAGGAGATCACATCAGAAGCATGGGATGTTAGGGAGGCCACCAGGGCCATCAAAGATGAGGAGATGGACTAAGTTGCTTAGAGGATGAGCAACACCTTTAGTAGGGGGGTGATGATGAGCCCCATAAAAGGGTAATTATATGGGCTCATTTTGCCTCCTAACATAGTTAAATCAACCATTATCTTAGCTTATTACATGTTTCTTTGATTATATTTATGCTTATGGAGTGAGTTGGGTTAGTTATGATGCTATGAGGTCTAATATGTGTTTAATGAAGATTTTTGTTGAATTTTGAAAACAAAGTCAAAGATTCAATGGATAATTGGCAGCAATAATTCGAAGTGGAAAAAGGAGAGGATTTATAGGAGGGAATCGCCCTCATTTATTACTCCCCACTTTGAATTCCCCTTCATCCATCTCGGAGCACATACAACCAAATCAATGCACTAGGAGGCAGCCAAGCAAGTGGAGGATAACTTATGTTTATCTCAAGTTTGGGAGCCAAGCATCCCTGATTTTAAGGAAGCTATTGGGAGCTTCAGTTGTATAAGTAGAGAGGCCTAGGGCCTCACTAGGGTCAAATTTTTATTAAATTTTTGTTGCGGGATTGCTTATGTAACTCTGCTCAACTTCGAGCTTACTTTTGTAGACAGTTTCATGTAATCCTATTACTATTTTAATAATAAAGATGAGATTCTTTTTGAGCTAGCACTGAATTACCTCAAAGGGCTAAAGCTCTTGGGTTAGGGACCAATCCAAGCTTCCAAGCTGCTCTTGCTTGTATTTATATGCTTTGTTTCAGTTCATGGATTAGTTTCTGTTAGATGAATTTCTTTCTTGGTTAAGAATAGGTTGCTTGTGGTGATTTAGAAGGTTGTTTCCATTTGTGTTTTCTATAGTAGGTTAAATAGTGATAGAAAGAATATTCAAAAGGCTAGCAACAGTTCCTTGGCCTCTTTTCCTCCCTTTGGGACCATGAACTGAGGCAAAGACCCTTTTCCTACCCAAAAACACAGATTTTCCTTCTTCATAGGATTTCTAGTGTTGCAATTTGTTAGAAAGTTAATTATTTTCTTTAGAATCTATACCACCATGCTCATTTCTATCTTTGCAATAAGCCTTCTTCCATGCTTTCTCTCCTTGTAGCATTTTTCAGCATTTCTTTCCATAGCTCATAATTTAGATTAGCTTGATGCAAAATTCTGTTTTTTTATGTACTTAATTTCCTTGCTTGCCTGATCTCATTGTTTGACTCTCAGCTCTTTTGCAATAGATCTCTTCTCACAACAAGTCACCCTATCGGCCATCACATTCTCTCCCTGATCTATGCCATATAGGTCACCCAAAGTTCACCTCAAATCTGCCTTAGGTTTTTGCGTTTTTCCATCATATTTATTTCTCTCTCCCGACCATATTTCCCTCTCCTAGTGATCCTTGGTGAATCCTAGGTGCCCTAACACATCACACGAACCTTCATCTACCTTTTTCACCCACTCTCACACCTTTAAAACCTTCAAAACTGCTCTCGGCATCCTCCTATAGACCTCCTGTAGATATTCCTGTAGGTTTTCTTTTGAAGGCCAAGTGTGGAAAAATCCTCTAGAACACCACCTGAGACCTCCTAGGACCCATGTATAGCATCCTACATCTTCTCAAATCCCAAATTCACCCTTCAACTCCACCTATTCGCTTCCACCTTCACACACAATGAAATACATGCATGTCAATTTCACATAAAAATACTTAAAAATCCAAAAAGATGTTTTTTGCTCATTTACTTCTAGAAATAGCTTGAGTAGATGTTGTTTACTTCCTTGAGTAGGTAATGGCATTCATTTCATGGTTTTCATAGTGCTTTCTACAAAAGTAGGATTAGCTGGTTAAGTAGGGTTTTCTAGGTTTACTTTACATTTTAGTCTTTTTCCTTTCTGCAAGTAGAGTAGCCTCTGTAGAGTAAGCTTTCCTTTCTTTCATCACATATAGAGATTCTTCTGGAATCCATAGAAGTTGGCTTGAGCACCTAGTGATCTTGCGCTAGCTAACCAAGTGATAGCTTAGAGTAAGAACTAGTACTTGTGCATACAACACCGTCACTTCCAAGTTTGTTATGAACTATCGGGTTGATAAGAGTAAAGTAGGAAGCCCATGAGTTGCAGTATTATTGCTGCAATACTGGTGCTCACCATTCACCATCCTCAATTGAATAGGAGACCACTACAACACAGGTCTCCCCATTCTCTCCCAGGTCTATTTCAGCAAAAAATTCACATCTGACCCAAGATCGATAATAACTTGGTCCATTTCATACTCTCCTATTTGCATGGTGAGCCTAATCTCATGCCTTGTTCTTGCCTTATGTTTACCAATTTTCCTGACCACATGCGGTCCCTCAGGAGCATTACTAACATATTTATTGATCAACTCCTATAATCCTTTTACGGCATTGCTATCGCGTAGCAGCTTCATATAGGCCTCCGAAAAGGTAGTAAGCATGGATGTTTCCATTTCTTTAGTCTTATTATCCTGACTTCCTCAAGTAGAAGCTTTAGCAAAGCTTTTTTTCACTTCCATGAAGGTTTCATTCACGTGCTCTGAATCAAAGCCAACCTCCTTTTCTAGAGCTTTGTAGACCCATTAACTTTCCTCAATTTTCTTTCCCTTACCTTTTCTAGTTGTCATTCCACTATGCAGCACAATATTCACATTAGGATCTTCTTCGCGTGGTTTAGACCTCATCATCTACAAGTTCTTGGTAGGCTATTGAGGCTACGTCCCATTTTCACACATTTTAGTTATTAATATAGGGCAGGCTTTTGTCGTGTGGTCAAACTGAGTGTAGCATCGTCACGACAGGTGCATCGGGTTCATGCATTCTCATGCGTAGTGTCCTTGCCCTCCACAATTGTAGCAAATAACTTGCCCCCGAGCTCTCGCAGGTCCTCCTCCGCCTAGGCCTCCTCTGCGTTCCTGATATCCTCCTCGCACCCCCCCAGGGCCTTGATCAGGAGGCTGAGTTTCTATCTGCATCCGATTCATAGGCATTCTCTCCATCATTAACTCATAAATATTGAACTTGCACTCCTCGTGAACTACTGATTTGCAGAAGTTGCAGAAGAGCTATTGTGGTGTCTGTACAAATTTTTGTAGCAAGTGGCAATTATCTGTCACATGTTTTCTAGTCACCTGATAGATAACACACCACAGTGTTGGTACACTAAGATGTCTCTTTATAGGAAATCTTAATTCCTACATTAATTGTCAACCCGAGGCAAGTCTTTTTATTTCAATAGTGTTAGCACTATATATGCAGTGAATTTAGAGGTTAACTAATAACAAATCCTTGCAATTGCTAACGACTATCTTCTTCAAACTCAATCCAATCAACTATGAAAGAAGTAATTCTTAAATAAATTCATAATGCACCCTGCAATTCTACTTAACCTATTATGGAAACAAATAGATCTGAATACAACTTGTAAAGAATCATGCTTAGTAGTCTTAACTAGAATTGAAGCTAACTCGCTCAGTCATGAAAGAGAACTGTAACAATTAACAACAATGGTAACTGAACAACAAGTCTTAATTAAGCACCAATTCCGAATTGAATAACAAATCTGAATTGAACAACAATTCCGAATTGAGCAACAAATCTGAATTGAACAACAAATGATACAGGAATATCAAACGTTATCTGAATAGAAAATGACTCTAGAAGCATAAAGCGGTTAATTCTATATTTGAAATCTATGATAACATTACTTTAAAGGAACAATGATCTGAGCTGGAACTATCATAACCAATTCAATCAAAAGTATTACTCACATATAGCACATGGATCAATCTAAATCACTAATGAATAGCGAATGCAAATTGAATTGATAATCCTTACAATAATCAAAAGTAATATTAAATTAGCATTAACAAGCAATCAAGAATGAAATAGAAAATATTATGACATAGGTGAAGAAGTATATCTTCTCTTGAATAGGCCCAAATTCGCCAAAATTCTCCACTAAGAGATACTCAAAATATAAGTATGAGATAAATGCAACCTTTCTTCATTAATATAATTAACCAAGTTACAACATCCAAAATAAGAGTATTATATGTCAAAAAGAATAATTACAAACTGTGAAATTCTGAAATCCGTGCAGTTTTACCTTTCGGCTTTATATATTACATTTAGAAAGTAAATAGATAAGAGAAAATCCTCAGGATCAAGGGATCCTGAGGATTTCGCTATACTTGATCTGATTCTGTCATGAAATAGTCATTGGTTTTCCTGGTATTCCGCTATCCTACCTTGCCTTTGACGTTGTTTCTTTCCATTATGAGATGTTTTCATTCTTTCAATTTGGAAGCTATTGCTCAATTCATGACTTCTGCAAATAAATATAGTAAAAATCAGTTTTTCTTGCTTAGATTCATCTAATTTGTCACTGATTACTTTTACTCGACTTTAGCTATTATTTCCTCTACTTTTATTCATAAACAGAGATAATCATGTGAGGATGAGTGTTAAATAAAGCGATTACCAAGGAGAAAACATACCTTTTTCTTGACCCAACATACTCCCCAGCTTACCTTGTTGCATGACCTCATGCAATTAAATAGTTGAGGTGTATTTGAGTTAGGGAATAGGCAAGACATACCTCCTCCTCATAACTTTTGAAGCTATTTTTCTTCTTAAGTATAGAAAAAGCCTAGTTAACGTCTTGATCCCTCAAGGTGCAGTCACAATGATTCTTATCTGGAGGATGCCATATGATTGGAGTTCTATATCAACATCCTATCCATTCAGGCCCCATGGTTATGACCATGTTACTATACTTATGGAAATGAGAGAAGGAAACTTTAAAGTTTTGGTATCGAAATGGTTCTCAGTTTCTAACAGTAATGCTGGAGATTTCCCACCTTTATTTGTATGCAGAGAATACTTCCTCAATCTCTTCAAAGTACTCCTTTCTAGCTTGTATTATATCTATGTGAAATGGCCCCAATTGGCCCACAACACCATCTCACTTCATGAATTGCTTGTGTTTGACCGAGAGATGCAGGGGTTTGGTAGGTTCCCCTCTCACCCATAGGTCGATTCCTTCTTCACACTTTCTAAAAGTATTGTGAGCCTTGGCCCACTTGAGTTGATTAGTAGCAAAAGAGAGAAATGCCTAGAATTGTACATCCCCTATAAAGGGGCCAGGGTTGTTGTCCCTGTCATCTTCCAAAAAGAAATTATGCATATAAAGTTCACAGAGGAGGTGTTGTACCTACTCGTTCTATTCACTAAAGAACTTAAAAAAGTGTGGGGTAGTTTTGATTTCCATAGACTTCCCAGCCTTAAAAAATTTGAATATTAGTAGGAGGTATCTTTCCAGGAGGAATAGGGAATAATTTGTAGCAGGTACTCTACATGACAAGGTGTCTGAATAAAGAGAGTAGCCAATTTCCAACTACTCTTTAGCTTTTTGTAATTTTTCCTGTGCTTTCTCAACATTTTTCTATTCAACCTTGTATTGAGTGAAGTTCTCATTCTCAGTTGCTGTGAGTGCCTCAAACTTTTTCATTAATTCTTGATGTATCCATAGGGGCACTACCTCCTCCTTATGCTGGGTTAATTCTTGTTGAACCTTCAGTAGTTCATTCTACAGTCTCCTAATAAATGCCTCCCTTACTAAGGGAATATAGGTAGGTGTATCCTCTGTTTGGGCATCATTATCTTGTATATCTATAGGCTTAGTTTGGATAGCAGCCTTGACTGCTTCTTGAGTTATGCAATCATCAATTGGAATGATTTCTTCATCATTAGTCTGAATGAAAACATTCACGGTAGGGTGGTCCGTTTCGGTCTCCTGTATACAAACACAGGAGTCTTCAATCTCCATTTCAGTGTCCTCTACAAGACATGGCTCTGTCTGAGTTTCTCTTGAACAGACCAAAAGAACCTTAGTTTGGGTTTTAGCATCCTTTCGAGAACAATGTTATGTCTATGTTCATGTGGTCTCTTTTCCCACTTTTAGTTTCCTGGCTCTAATGGATTCTTTTAACCACTGTCTTAGTTACCCAATTATGAACTTCTATTTTCTATAATTTTTTAGCATTTTTCTGAGCCTATCCTTATAGGACATCTTTATTCTAGGACTTCCAACCAGTGATGTGCAGCTGTATTTTCCTCAGGTTCATGCTCGGGTGGCATTATGTCATCACTAGGGAGGGTTTCAACTGGAACTGTATCTCACGATGGAGCTTCACCTTGTAATTATTTTTCAACATGAATTTTTCTCTCAGGAGACCCCAAAACAATGGTGTCTCCTGAGCAATTATCCTTTTCTAGGTTTTCTTCTGGGTAAGCCTCATCCTGAGGGGGCTTAGAAGAAATAGTATTTCCTAGTTGATTATCATCTCCCAGGGTCTCATCTGCAGGATTTTCTTCAGCTGCAGGGTCCCTTGGACCGATATCTTCTATCTAACTTTCTTCTCTAATAGATTCCTCTTCATGCATCTCGCTTCAAGGGTTTTTTCCACAGATCGGACTAGTTCCCTCTATTCTTCCAAGAAATTAGTAAATGGCAAGGTTTGATTACAACTAGGGCTATCAACAGAGGAAAAATAGTTGGGGGTACCAATTTGTTCTTCAAAATTATCAGATTGTTCTCTTCCCTTGCCAAACATCCCCATGTTTTCCAATACCTTTGCCACCTCTTCTTCATTCTTGTAAAGGGGTATCCTACAAACTTAGAGGTGGTGTGAGCGATGGGCCAACCTAATTTATTTGAATTGGGGTATTTTGTTGGGAATTCACCCCCGCAAAGCGTATGCGTTTCTCTGTGTTCAAAGCCATAGAGCAATTTTTCCTCTTCAACGTCCTTCCTGGACCTGGGGTTCTAGGCCCTTGTTGTTCTGTTACTGAGTTTGTTAGAGGTGGGGCCAGAGTAGGAATTACAATATTGTCCTAGGTTAACTGTTGCTAAGCTAGTCCATGTATGATAAGTAATTTAATCAGTCAATGATGACTGATGATGGTGTGTGGATCCTTATCTTTCCTAACTTTTCAAGCAACATCATGCAATAGAGAATTCAAATAAAACAAAAAATTAACTATTTTTTTTTATTTTTAGGATGGCTAACAACTTGAGTTGACGGGGCTTTACCACATACTGGCAACCATTGCATGTGATGTAGCATTGCACGATAACTGCCAAGTCCTGCCATGGCTATCTTAATGCTGGAGGGTGAATCCCTTTCCCTGTTCATGCTAATTTCTCATCCGGGTCTTGAAACACTGCAACCACATTGTGCATAAGGACGTGCTTGTCCATCCACTTTTTTCCCTCAGCTAGAAGTCTAGTGACTTTAGCAATGACTGCTTCAAAGACTGCTATATCCCTGCCTCTTACTATGGTGCTGCCATTCTGGAAATTCTACAAGAATTTGAGTGTCATTTTTTCTTGAAATCCCTACAATTTATTTAAATATTGCAGCCATCCTGCATGCTCGAGAGTTGCATGAGCCTAATCTGATACCATGAGTACTGTGGGCCCATTTTGGATATCTCTACCTCCCATGGCTACTGTGTTCCTATGACTGGTTCTCCTGCATGGACTTCTCTTGCTCTTTGACAAATTAGAACAACAACAAAGATCGTTAAAGAAATTAATAGGAAAAATGACATTGATTTGGGAATTAACAACATATACAGTCAAGTCATTTGTCTCATTAACCATTTTTGACGCAGGCCCATAATCAATTCGCATGCCATCCATAATGGTCGTTGTCGTTTCTCCAATCAGAAATATCTTACTAATCATTACGCATATCCAATCATCATGCAACCTTAGCTAAAAATCAATTTAATAATTAGCATTCAATAATTTATAACTATCTCACACAATGTTCACATGCAGACCATCCCCCCTCCAATGGGAAAAAGGACGGTCACATTTGCCAAGCATGTGAAAAGCAGGTGCATGAATTTAGGATTCATAAATGCAGACAACCAATCGAGAAAAGCGGCACAATTTATGACAAAGTAATTAAAGAAAGACACGTATCAGAGGTAAAAATGGTCGAAAAAGATAAAAATAGATATATACATTATTATGTGAAAATATGTTCACCGCAAGTGGTATTAGTAATAGACGCATAATTGGTGGTAAGCAATAATGACTGTCATGCATTGATTGGACAAATATATAATATAATGAATATATAACGTAAGCTACCATGCATAATGGCTTGTAAGAGTGCTACTCAAATGCGAAATCTTCTTAGAAATGAACCCATAGGTGGCAATAGAATAGAGAGAATTTGGCAGTGTAAGATAATACTCCAATACCTTAAATAGAGCCACTACTGCCAGCAGGCGTTCATAGCCTCGACAAGGTTTTTTATTTTAACCCCACAAATGAGCCAGAGTCCTCCTTTCAGTATGTAGCTAATTCTTCTTTTTCTTCCATAAAGAGACCACTATACTCACATGGTGACTAGATGATCATAGTGCCATTCACTAAGATATAAAAAAATGATCAGGTTGGCTCGTAATGAGACTCCCTATCTTTTTGATAGTTTGTAATCACCAAGAAGGTCATTACCTTGGTTCGATAGGCAAAAATAGAATGTAACTTGTTACATCTTTATGATCATGGTAGGCTGGCTCATGATGACACCCCATATCCTCTTTAAGACAATGTTCATTGCATTCACATATTTCTTTATTTTCATGTTTCTCATATTTTGATGTTTTTATAAAAAGAGGGAGGGTCATTTTCTCCTTAAGAGTCAAGGATGGTGTAAGAAGTAAAAGAATGCCAAGGAAAGGGTATACTTTTACCCTCATCTTAGCATTTCGAAAGGATTTGTCCATTTGAATGTGTGGTAAATAAGCCAACACGGTTTGAAATAATGAATCATTTTATGACGTGTCCAAAAAATATGTCTAACCAATCATTATAGAGATGGAATATATCAAATTTTGGATAAATATAACCATCAAGAGGCTTCATAAATCATAATAGTGTTGATATTACAATTTTTCTTTATGTTAGGCACAAATCCACTCAGATGGTGTTTATTCAAAATGATGAGTCTCATAAATAGGTAATTATATGGGCTCATTTCACCTACTAACCTAGTCAAATCAACCATTCTCTTAGCTTATTGTATGATTTTCTGATTATATTTATGCTTATAGGGTGAATTGAGTTAGTTATTATGCCATGTGGTCTAACATGTATTTAATGCAGATTATTGATGGATTTCGAGGTCAAAGTCAAAGATCTAGTGGTCAAAATGTAGTAGTAACTCGAAGTAGACAAAGGAGAGCACTTATAGGATGGAATCCCCCTCATTTATTACTCCTCACTTCGGATTCCCCTTCATTCAGCTCGGAGTACAAGCCACTGAATCAAACACTAGAAGGCAATCGAGCAAGTGGAAGATGATTGAGAGTTATCTCAAATTTTGGTAGCCAAGCCTCCCTGATTTTAAGGAAGATGTTGGTAGCTTTAGATGTATAAGTAGAGAGGCCTAGGGCCTCACTAGGGTCGATTTCTTTTTTTCTTGTGTAAACTCTGCTCAAATTTTGAGCTTACTATTTTATGACAGTTTTATGTAATCTTGCTATTTTTTTATAATGAAGATGGAATCTGTTTTGAGCTAGCACTCAGTTACCTTAGAGGGCTGAAGCTCTTGGGTTAGGGCCCAATCCAAACAAACAAGATTCTCTTTACTTGTATTTTTATGCTTTACTTCAGTTTGTAGATTAGTTTGCTATTATATGTATTTCTCTTATGGTTAAGAATATGTTTTTTTTGATGATCTAGTAGCTTGCTTCCATTTGTGCTTTCTATAGTAGGTTAAGCAATGATCAGAGAAGATTCAGAAGAATATCAATAGTGCCTTTTGCCTCTCTTCCTCCCTTTGGGACCATGATTTGAGGCAAAGACTCTCTTGTTGCCCCAAAAACATAGATTTTCCTCATTCCTAGGACTTCTAGTGTTTAAAGATCTCTAGTAGGTTGATAGTCTAGTTTTGCTTTGCTTTAGATATTTTTTATCATGTTCACTTCCTAATTTTCAATGTTCCTTTTGCATGCTTTCCTTTCTTACAACACTTCCCAGCATTTCCTTCTATACATCATAGTTTAGGCCATTTTAATGCAAAACTCTATTTTTCCTAGGATGCACTCATTTCATTGGTTGCTTGATTTTCTTCGTTGACTATCAGTTTCTATGTAGTAGATATCTACTAGTAGTAGGCCAGCTTACCAAAATTCACACCCTCCATCTGATCCATGCCCTATAGGTCTCCCAAACCTCACCTCAATTCTGCCCTAGTTTTCTTCATTTTCATAGAACTTCTTCCTCTCTCCTTGAGCAAACCCAATCATTTTTCTCTCTCTTGGTGATTCATGGTAGAACTTAGGCACCCTAACATCTCATTCCAACCTTCATCCACCTTTTCCACCCCTCAAATCAATTAAAATTTCTCTCGGCCTCCTCCTGTAGGTCTCTTGTAGTTTCCCTATTTTCCTCCTCTAGCTTTCCTGTGTCCTCCTGTAGTTTTTCCTGTAGGCTTTCTTTTGAAGGCCGAGTGTGGGCGAATCCTCCAGAAGGCCACCTAAGACCTCCTAAGACCCATCCACACCATCCTACATTCTCCCAAGCTCCAGAACCACCCTTTAATGCCACCTGTTCGCTAGATGCATGTTAAATTCACATAAAAACACATAAAAATCCAAAAATATTTTTTTTGCATATTTATTTCTATAAATAACACGGTTAGATCTTGTTTACTTCCTTGAGTAGGTAATGGCATTTCTTTCATGGTTTTCATAGTGTTTTTGGTAAAAGTATAATTAGCTTGTTAATTAGGGTATACTAGGTTTTGCTTTACATTACAGTCTTTCTCCTTTCTGTAGTTAGAATATCATTTGTAGAGTAATCTTTGTTTCCTTTCATCACACATAGAGCTTCTTCTCAAATCTATAGAAGTTGGCTTGAGCTCCTAGTGATCTCGCGCTAGCTGACCATGTGACAACCTGCCGTGAGAACTAGTCCTTGTGCATATAGCACTAACGCTTCCAAGTTTGTTACGAACTACCGGGTTGATAAAAGTAAAGTTGGTAGCCCAGGAGTTGCAACATTCTTGCTACAATACTGGTGCTCACCACTTTTTGGCACCGTTGTCGGGGAAGCATTAGAGTATTCTATGATTACTACTTTCTTCTATTTCCTATTGCAACATTCTACCAATAGTTTATTTGGGCAAAAGTAGACTAGTCATTTCTTTTCTTTGAGTTTTGCATTTCCTTGCTTTCCTTTTTAATTCTACAAATTTTCATTCAAAAAGTTCATTTCAGATAGTTTGAATTTGTTTTGGTCAATCACAATTTCAATTTTTGCAAGTACTTTCAGTGTGGGGAAAAAGAAACAAAAAACCAACCAAAAATCTTTCCTTTCATGCCTCGTAGGAGTAGAGATAACTTAGGAAAATTTTTGCCCAACACCCCCACTACTTCACACAACCAACCTTCTTTCTTCTTCGGTGGCTACAATCAAGAAGAACCCTTAGGTGAACATCCAGACATATTTGAAGAACCTATAGGGGAAGAAGGAGAAGAAAACATTCCTCTGGAGCCAATGGATGAAAACAAAAATGCTGGGGGAAATGAAGAGTATATGTCCTTCAGCCCTACCTCACTTCCATGGTCTAACTATAGAAGATCCTAACACCTTCTTGTTCAAGTTTTCTGTCATCTGTTGAACTTATGACTATGCAAAAGATTAGGCATACAAATTAGTTGAGGCCACTTGGGCCTACAAAAAAACATGGAAGACCACCACCGGGTTCACACCCTATGAACTGGTCTATGGGAAGAAGGCTTCGCTGTCAATAGAGTTTGAATTCAATACCCTAAGGATGGAATCTCAGCTGGACGTAGACCTCAACCATGCATAGAATGAGAGATTACTTCTGAGCTCAATGGATTCGATGAATACAGATTGCAAGCCCTTCTCCACAGAGAAGTAGTTCAGATTCAAAGAAAGGTATGGCATGACAAAAATATTAGGGAGAAGCAATTCCAAGAGGGAGATTGGGCACTACTCTATGATTCAAGATATAAGGATTTCAAAGGCAAGTTGAGGACAAGATGGATGGGACCCTACACTGTGCAAAAATGTAATGACAATGGTTCAGTTCTGATTAGAACCATTGATGATGAAGCCATCCCCATGGACATCGGTTGAAAGTCTACAAGAAACCCCTCTCCAAATGAGAGTTTATTGAATATTTGAATAAAATAGTGATGGTAGTGGAGCATGTCTTAGCTTCCACTTCACCCACTCACTAAAGAAAAAAGAGAAAAAAATAAGGACTCAATTGGAAACCTCCATGAGGTGCTTGAGTCCCATCATTGGGTTGCAAACCTCTTTTGAGATAGCCTAGTGTTGTCAAAAAAAGGGAAAAGAATAATATCCCTGGGTGAAAACCTCCCCTGGAGGCACCCAAGGCAAATAATTAAGGTGAAAACCTCTCTGAGGTGCCCTAGTTTCTTTCAAAAAAAAAAAGAGAAAGAAAAATGAATTTTTATTGCATTGCAGGTTGGCAGGAGGACTACAGGGAGCAGAATAAGGTGCGAAGGGGACCCTGACATTCATACCAACATCCATCTCATCTTCTCCACACATTCACGATCAATTTTGGCATCTCTTTCACCCCATTGTAACTCTTCTTCCAAAACTGTGTTTTCTACAGGAGGCTCTATTTTTTCTACAAGAGGCTCCTGTAGGAATTACAGAGAGCCAAAAGTGTCTACAGGAGGCAGTTTGAGGGACAAGAAAATATTCATGAGGAACCTATAATCCCTCTTACCATATTCAAACCTCCTTTCCATCATTTCCAAGCCTACATCACACTCCAAGCATCATTATTATTGTTTTTCCTTTCCAAGAAAAAACACAGAAAAATAATTTTTCAGTTTTGAAAATAAAACAAAAATAAAAGGAAGAAAAGGCACCATTAACTTTACCTGGAGCTTAACTACTATCTCTTCATCTTTCATCTCCACCTTTGGAATCATTCTCAAGCTCCAAGCATATGGAAATAGCTAAAGTTTCAAGGGGAGAAGCAGCTATAGGAGCTCCTGTAGGATTCCTATAATAGTTGATCACATAGAAGTCCAGCACTAGCAGCAAGGGAGAGCACATCTAAAGGTTAAAAAGGCACATGTAGCTCAACTCCAAAAAAAGAAGTACTTGCAAAAACACACAATAACACTTTAGCAAGAAGAGACAACATGCATGAAGGAAAATGAAGGCATGCAGCAGAGAAAGCCACAACACCTCACAGTCGATGGCAGCAAATACACTTGGATTACAGGTAAGTAGCTAAGTCACTCTTCTATCTCCATTTGTGTAATTAGGAACCATACAAAGGCAACGAGATGGTTGAAATTGAAAGAGGGAAAGGTGGCCAATTAACTTGTCCACCTTCAGTTAGTTGACTCCACTTAACCGAGATATCACCCACACGTGCGCACAGTCAACTCAAGAAAAATATGCGAAGGACAGGTAGTGGGAGGAAGAGTTAAATCCGATGTAGTAATGAGGGGATGATTACGAAGAGGGTCATGATGACCAAGTAGGTGGGGACCAATGGTCCCAATCTGGGCAACGTACACTTTTCCAGCTCAGCACTCATAACTGGAAACAACCATAAAAGGTAATGAGCACTCCTCCCAATGCATTCTCACCACCTTTTCTTTAGTTTCTCCTTGTAACTCAGCCAAGCAGCAGTATTCTTATGCCCCCATAGCCTCGTATCCACCATCCTCCATTGATTTTCTCCATATTTTTACTCTTGGCATCTTCTACAGGAGCCCTACAGGTTTTCTACAGAAGCACATATAGGAAATCTAAAAGAGGGACAATGGGCTTCTATAGGAGGGGCCGTGAGTCATTTTGAAGGGAGGAAACATGATTTCTGGCACAAATTTCAGTCTGAAGAGGTAGGGTTCATGAATTCCCTTTGTTGCATATCAAAATTTGAAAGAGTTGGTCTCAAATTGAAGATAAAATGAGTCTTTAAGAGGGTAGAAATATATTAAAAAAAAATTGTTTTTAAAAAATAAAACATAGTCCCCTCTGTTTTTCTATTTCACTCAAAATTCTTTGTCTCTACCTCCATACCAAATTTTTCAAAATAATTACAGGTAGTATGATAGGCGGGTTTATGAGAAAACAACCCACTAACTCCACCAGACTCCATGCACATCCTCAAGTGGTGGAAATATTTACAAGGGCAAACTAGATGAATTTCTTTGAGAAGTTTAGAGGGTTTGATGATGAAATTTCCCATGAAGTTTCTCTCTCTCTCTAGTACCTCACACAATAACTCATGCTATTATAACCATTAGATGCCTCTCCATTGAAATAACCCATGAATTCATCAGTAGGGTCACTACTGTTCCTCTTGCGCTGCCTTGGAGTAAAGATGAGAAAATAATTGGCCAGGCTGCCAAGAGGAAATTTTTCCAAGATAATGAAACCCCTGTTGAAGACAAAAATGGAATTAGGAGGGTTAGTGTACCATATCCCTGGGATGAGGTTAGCTACCAAGTGATAAAATAAATTTCTTTTGAGGGGACCTAGAACATTGTTTATGGATGTCATTTTACAATCCTCCAAGAAATGAGATATGGCATGGATATCCCAGCACATCAAAAGCTCAGTATCCCTTACTTTCTCCTTCATTCCCTCATTGACTCTATCACCAAGGATCAAGAAGAAAATTCATAGAAAGTAGCTCACCATGGCCTAATCAAGATCCTAGCAGAAAAAACCCTCCATACCCTTACAATCCCTATAGCATGGGAAGTTTTTAGAAATATGATAGTTGAGGATGACATCAAGGCATTAACCTATGATGTCAGTCCTACTATCAGTGAGGAGGGAGAATAATAAGGAGGAGAAGATGAAGCCAGTGGTGACATAGCAGAGCAAGAGAGGAAGAAGGAAAGAAAAGAAATATAGGAGGGGAGAGAAAAAGAAACAAAGAAGGAGGAGGAAAAAGAGACAAAAGAGGGAGAAAAGGAGGCAGAGAGGGTAGAGCAAAGAGAAAACTCCCCTGAAACTTTGGAAAGAGAAGCAGCAGCTACCCTCACTGCCCTCAGTACACCATTCAAGCAGAAGCAGAAGAGGAAAAGAAAAACCTCCATGTATTTCAGGTCAAGGAAGAGTATCCATAGAAGCATTACAATGTAGAGAACCAACCAAATCTTATGGCCTCTATCTGAAGGATCAATGGCTTCAATTCCAAATAAAAACTTTGGCACAAAGAGGCATAATGTATTTCCAAGACTATAGGTAGTTCATGGATTTGTGTGACCAAAGAACCTCTGAGGAAAAAAAAAAGATGGCAGAGTTCTATCTACACAACATGGCCCTCACAGACTTGAATCTATGGGACCCCAATGCCAAGCTAGGGGATCTGCAATTAATGGCCATGGTGTCATGGATGAACCATGAAGAATTGATGGTAGAAGAAATGAAAATATTGTTAATAAAAGAGAAGAATGAGCCATTGAAGATAAGAGCTGAGACATCAGATCCTATGGCACTCATCAGCACACACAACCTACTTGCCAATGACCCTCAGATTGCCCTTAAATATCTATCCAATCAGGAACAAGCCATTGCACACTTTGAAGATATGCCTAGGCTACTCGGGGATGACTGTGTGCATGCATGCATGAGAAGATGGAACACCCTATCCCACAACTTGCAGATTAGAGAATACCATTCCCCCATGAGGCTGAAGGAGGCATTGAAAAGAGTGCCAATGTACAAGTGCTCCATGCAAAGGCTGAAGGTCAACTGGATTGGCCTCAAACTGAGTCCTCCACTCATATTAGGCATGATGGAAGGAAGAAGAGAAGAAGAAGAGAAGGAGAAGTGAAGGGACATGGACAAAAAGGCAGGATTTTATGGAGAACATGAGCAGACCAAATCAGAAGCCTGGAATGCTAGGGAGGCCACCAAGGCCATGAAAGACCGAGAGATTGACTAGGTTTCTCAGAGGATGAGAAACATCTTCAGTAGGGGGGTGATGATGAGCCTCATAAATGGGTAATTATATGGGCTAATTTTACCTCCTAACCTAGTCAAATCACCCATTCTCTTAGCTTATTGTATGATTTTCTAATTATATTTATCTTTATAGGGTGAGTTGAGTTAGTTATTATGACATGTGGTTTAACATGTATTTAATGCAGATTATTGATGGATTTCGAGGTCAAAGTCAAGGATCTAGTGGTCAAACTATAGCAATAACTCAAAGTAGATAGAGGAGAGGACTTATAGGAGGGAATCCCCCTCATCTATTACTCCTCACTTCGAATTCCCCTTCATTCAGCTCAGAGTACAAGCAGCCAAATCATGCACTAGAAGGTAGCCGAGCAAGTGGAAGATGATTGATAGTTATCTCGAGTTTTGGGAGCCAAGGCTTCATGATTTTATGGAAGCTATTGGTAGCTTCAGATGTATAAATAGAGAGGCCTAGGGCCTCACTAGGGTCAACTTTTTTTTCTTGTGTAAACTCTGCTCAAATTTCGAGCTTACTATTTTATGACAGTTTTATGTAATCTTACTATTTTTTTATAATGAAGATGGAATCCTTTTTGAGCTAGCACTGAGTTACCTCAGAAGGCTGAAGCTCTTAGGTTAGGGTCCAATCTAAGTAGGCAAGCTTATCCTTACTTGTATTTGTACGCTTTACTTCAGCTTTTAGATTAGTTTGCTATTAGATGTATTTCTCTTATGGTTAAGAATAGGTTGCTTTTGAGGATTTATTAGCTTGCTTCCATTTGTGCTTTCTGTAGCAGGTTAAGAAGTGATCAGAGAAGATTCAAAATTCTAGAAATAGCTCCTTGGCCTCTCTTCCTCCCTCTGGGACCATTATTTGAGGCAAAGACTCTCTTGTTGCCCCAAAAACACAGATTTTCCTCATTCCTAGGACTTCTAGTGTTTGCAACTCTCTAGTAGGTTGATAGTCCAGTTTTGATTTTCTTTAGATCTTCTTTATCATGTTCACTTCCTAGTTTGAAATAGTCCTTTTGCATGCATTCCTTTCTTACAACATTTCCCAGCATTTCCTTCTATACATCATAGTTTAGCATTTCGAAAGGATTTGTCCATTTGAATGTGTGGTAAATAAGCCAACACGGTTTGAAATAATGAATCATTTTATGACGTGTCCAAAAAATATGTCTAACCAATCATTATAGAGATGGAATATATCAAATTTTGGATAAATATAACCATCAAGAGGCTTCATAAATCATAATAGTGTTGATATTACAATTTTTCTTTATGTTAGGCACAAATCCACTCAGATGGTGTTTATTCAAAATGATGAGTCTCATAAATAGGTAATTATATGGGCTCATTTCACCTACTAACCTAGTCAAATCAACCATTCTCTTAACTTATTGTATGATTTTCTGATTATATTTATGCTTATAGGGTGAATTGAGTTAGTTATTATGCCATGTGGTCTAACATGTATTTAATGCAGATTATTGATGGATTTCGAGGTCAAAGTCAAGGATCTAGTGGTCAAAATGTAGTAGTAACTCGAAGTAGACAAAGGAGAGCACTTATAGGATGGAATCCCCCTCATTTATTACTCCTCACTTCGTATTCCCCTTCATTCAGCTCGGAGTACAAGCCGCTGAATCAAGCACTAGAAGGCAATCCAGCAAGTGGGAGATGATTGAGAGTTATCTCAAATTTTGGTAGCCAAGCCTCCCTGATTTTAAGGAAGATGTTGGTAGCTTTAGATGTATAAGTAGAGAGGCCTAGGGCCTCACTAGGGTCGATTTCTTTTTTTCTTGTGTAAACTCTGCTCAAATTTTGAGCTTACTATTTTATGACAGTTTTATGTAATCTTGCTATTTTTTTATAATGAAGATGGAATCTGTTTTGAGCTAGCACTCAGTTACCTTAGAGGGCTGAAGCTCTTGGGTTAGGGCCCAATCCAAACAAACAAGATTCTCTTTACTTGTATTTTTATGCTTTACTTCAGTTTGTAGATTAGTTTGCTATTATATGTATTTCTCTTATGGTTAAGAATATGTTTTTTTTGATGATCTAGTAGCTTGCTTCCATTTGTGCTTTCTATAGTAGGTTAAGCAATGATCAGAGAAGATTCAGAAGAATATCAATAGTGCCTTTTGCCTCTCTTCCTCCCTTTGGGACCATGATTTGAGGCAAAGACTCTCTTGTTGCCCCAAAAACATAGATTTTCCTCATTCCTAGGACTTCTAGTGTTTAAAGATCTCTAGTAGGTTGATAGTCTAGTTTTGCTTTGCTTTAGATATTTTTTATCATGTTCACTTCCTAATTTTCAATGTTCCTTTTGCATGCTTTCCTTTCTTACAACACTTCCCAGCATTTCCTTCTATACATCATAGTTTAGGCCATTTTAATGCAAAACTCTATTTTTCCTAGGATGCACTCATTTCATTGGTTGCTTGATTTTCTTCGTTGACTATCAGTTTCTATGTAGTAGATATCTACTAGTAGTAGGCCAGCTTACCAAAATTCACACCCTCCATCTGATCCATGCCCTATAGGTCTCCCAAACCTCACCTCAATTCTGCCCTAGTTTTCTTCATTTTCATAGAACTTCTTCCTCTCTCCTTGAGCAAACCCAATCATTTTTCTCTCTCTTGGTGATTCATGGTAGAACTTAGGCACCCTAACATCTCATTCCAACCTTCATCCACCTTTTCCACCCCTCAAATCAATTAAAATTTCTCTCGGCCTCCTCCTGTAGGTCTCTTGTAGTTTCCCTATTTTCCTCCTCTAGCTTTCCTGTGTCCTCCTGTAGTTTTTCCTGTAGGCTTTCTTTTGAAGGCCGAGTGTGGGCGAATCCTCCAGAAGGCCACCTAAGACCTCCTAAGACCCATCCACACCATCCTACATTCTCCCAAGCTCCAGAACCACCCTTTAATGCCACCTGTTCGCTAGATGCATGTTAAATTCACATAAAAACACATAAAAATC
This sequence comes from Pinus tabuliformis, assembly GCA_031772625.1. Lineage (NCBI taxonomy): Eukaryota > Viridiplantae > Streptophyta > Pinopsida > Pinales > Pinaceae > Pinus > Pinus tabuliformis. The sequence continues at coordinate 405,678,977 of CM062812.1, read as the reverse complement.
CAAAAATATTTTTTTTGCATATTTATTTCTATAAATAACACGGTTAGATCTTGTTTACTTCCTTGAGTAGGTAATGGCATTTCTTTCATGGTTTTCATAGTGTTTTTGGTAAAAGTATAATTAGCTTGTTAATTAGGGTATACTAGGTTTTGCTTTACATTACAGTCTTTCTCCTTTCTGTAGTTAGAATATCATTTGTAGAGTAATCTTTGTTTCCTTTCATCACACATAGAGCTTCTTCTCAAATCTATAGAAGTTGGCTTGAGCTCCTAGTGATCTCGCGCTAGCTGACCATGTGACAACCTGCCGTGAGAACTAGTCCTTGTGCATATAGCACTAACGCTTCCAAGTTTGTTACGAACTACCGGGTTGATAAAAGTAAAGTTGGTAGCCCAGGAGTTGCAACATTCTTGCTACAATACTGGTGCTCACCACTTTTTGGCACCGTTGTCGGGGAAGCATTAGAGTATTCTATGATTACTACTTTCTTCTATTTCCTATTGCAACATTCTACCAATAGTTTATTTGGGCAAAAGTAGACTAGTCATTTCTTTTCTTTGAGTTTTGCATTTCCTTGCTTTCCTTTTTAATTCTACAAATTTTCATTCAAAAAGTTCATTTCAGATAGTTTGAATTTGTTTTGGTCAATCACAATTTCAATTTTTGCAAGTACTTTCAGTGTGGGGAAAAAGAAACAAAAAACCAACCAAAAATCTTTCCTTTCATGCCTCGTAGGAGTAGAGATAACTTAGGAAAATTTTTGCCCAACACCCCCACTACTTCACACAACCAACCTTCTTTCTTCTTCGGTGGCTACAATCAAGAAGAACCCTTAGGTGAACATCCAGACATATTTGAAGAACCTATAGGGGAAGAAGGAGAAGAAAACATTCCTCTGGAGCCAATGGATGAAAACAAAAATGCTGGGGGAAATGAAGAGTATATGTCCTTCAGCCCTACCTCACTTCCATGGTCTAACTATAGAAGATCCTAACACCTTCTTGTTCAAGTTTTCTGTCATCTGTTGAACTTATGACTATGCAAAAGATTAGGCATACAAATTAGTTGAGGCCACTTGGGCCTACAAAAAAACATGGAAGACCACCACCGGGTTCACACCCTATGAACTGGTCTATGGGAAGAAGGCTTCGCTGTCAATAGAGTTTGAATTCAATACCCTAAGGATGGAATCTCAGCTGGACGTAGACCTCAACCATGCATAGAATGAGAGATTACTTCTGAGCTCAATGGATTCGATGAATACAGATTGCAAGCCCTTCTCCACAGAGAAGTAGTTCAGATTCAAAGAAAGGTATGGCATGACAAAAATATTAGGGAGAAGCAATTCCAAGAGGGAGATTGGGCACTACTCTATGATTCAAGATATAAGGATTTCAAAGGCAAGTTGAGGACAAGATGGATGGGACCCTACACTGTGCAAAAATGTAATGACAATGGTTCAGTTCTGATTAGAACCATTGATGATGAAGCCATCCCCATGGACATCGGTTGAAAGTCTACAAGAAACCCCTCTCCAAATGAGAGTTTATTGAATATTTGAATAAAATAGTGATGGTAGTGGAGCATGTCTTAGCTTCCACTTCACCCACTCACTAAAGAAAAAAGAGAAAAAAATAAGGACTCAATTGGAAACCTCCATGAGGTGCTTGAGTCCCATCATTGGGTTGCAAACCTCTTTTGAGATAGCCTAGTGTTGTCAAAAAAAGGGAAAAGAATAATATCCCTGGGTGAAAACCTCCCCTGGAGGCACCCAAGGCAAATAATTAAGGTGAAAACCTCTCTGAGGTGCCCTAGTTTCTTTCAAAAAAAAAAAGAGAAAGAAAAATGAATTTTTATTGCATTGCAGGTTGGCAGGAGGACTACAGGGAGCAGAATAAGGTGCGAAGGGGACCCTGACATTCATACCAACATCCATCTCATCTTCTCCACACATTCACGATCAATTTTGGCATCTCTTTCACCCCATTGTAACTCTTCTTCCAAAACTGTGTTTTCTACAGGAGGCTCTATTTTTTCTACAAGAGGCTCCTGTAGGAATTACAGAGAGCCAAAAGTGTCTACAGGAGGCAGTTTGAGGGACAAGAAAATATTCATGAGGAACCTATAATCCCTCTTACCATATTCAAACCTCCTTTCCATCATTTCCAAGCCTACATCACACTCCAAGCATCATTATTATTGTTTTTCCTTTCCAAGAAAAAACACAGAAAAATAATTTTTCAGTTTTGAAAATAAAACAAAAATAAAAGGAAGAAAAGGCACCATTAACTTTACCTGGAGCTTAACTACTATCTCTTCATCTTTCATCTCCACCTTTGGAATCATTCTCAAGCTCCAAGCATATGGAAATAGCTAAAGTTTCAAGGGGAGAAGCAGCTATAGGAGCTCCTGTAGGATTCCTATAATAGTTGATCACATAGAAGTCCAGCACTAGCAGCAAGGGAGAGCACATCTAAAGGTTAAAAAGGCACATGTAGCTCAACTCCAAAAAAAGAAGTACTTGCAAAAACACACAATAACACTTTAGCAAGAAGAGACAACATGCATGAAGGAAAATGAAGGCATGCAGCAGAGAAAGCCACAACACCTCACAGTCGATGGCAGCAAATACACTTGGATTACAGGTAAGTAGCTAAGTCACTCTTCTATCTCCATTTGTGTAATTAGGAACCATACAAAGGCAACGAGATGGTTGAAATTGAAAGAGGGAAAGGTGGCCAATTAACTTGTCCACCTTCAGTTAGTTGACTCCACTTAACCGAGATATCACCCACACGTGCGCACAGTCAACTCAAGAAAAATATGCGAAGGACAGGTAGTGGGAGGAAGAGTTAAATCCGATGTAGTAATGAGGGGATGATTACGAAGAGGGTCATGATGACCAAGTAGGTGGGGACCAATGGTCCCAATCTGGGCAACGTACACTTTTCCAGCTCAGCACTCATAACTGGAAACAACCATAAAAGGTAATGAGCACTCCTCCCAATGCATTCTCACCACCTTTTCTTTAGTTTCTCCTTGTAACTCAGCCAAGCAGCAGTATTCTTATGCCCCCATAGCCTCGTATCCACCATCCTCCATTGATTTTCTCCATATTTTTACTCTTGGCATCTTCTACAGGAGCCCTACAGGTTTTCTACAGAAGCACATATAGGAAATCTAAAAGAGGGACAATGGGCTTCTATAGGAGGGGCCGTGAGTCATTTTGAAGGGAGGAAACATGATTTCTGGCACAAATTTCAGTCTGAAGAGGTAGGGTTCATGAATTCCCTTTGTTGCATATCAAAATTTGAAAGAGTTGGTCTCAAATTGAAGATAAAATGAGTCTTTAAGAGGGTAGAAATATATTAAAAAAAAATTGTTTTTAAAAAATAAAACATAGTCCCCTCTGTTTTTCTATTTCACTCAAAATTCTTTGTCTCTACCTCCATACCAAATTTTTCAAAATAATTACAGGTAGTATGATAGGCGGGTTTATGAGAAAACAACCCACTAACTCCACCAGACTCCATGCACATCCTCAAGTGGTGGAAATATTTACAAGGGCAAACTAGATGAATTTCTTTGAGAAGTTTAGAGGGTTTGATGATGAAATTTCCCATGAAGTTTCTCTCTCTCTCTAGTACCTCACACAATAACTCATGCTATTATAACCATTAGATGCCTCTCCATTGAAATAACCCATGAATTCATCAGTAGGGTCACTACTGTTCCTCTTGCGCTGCCTTGGAGTAAAGATGAGAAAATAATTGGCCAGGCTGCCAAGAGGAAATTTTTCCAAGATAATGAAACCCCTGTTGAAGACAAAAATGGAATTAGGAGGGTTAGTGTACCATATCCCTGGGATGAGGTTAGCTACCAAGTGATAAAATAAATTTCTTTTGAGGGGACCTAGAACATTGTTTATGGATGTCATTTTACAATCCTCCAAGAAATGAGATATGGCATGGATATCCCAGCACATCAAAAGCTCAGTATCCCTTACTTTCTCCTTCATTCCCTCATTGACTCTATCACCAAGGATCAAGAAGAAAATTCATAGAAAGTAGCTCACCATGGCCTAATCAAGATCCTAGCAGAAAAAACCCTCCATACCCTTACAATCCCTATAGCATGGGAAGTTTTTAGAAATATGATAGTTGAGGATGACATCAAGGCATTAACCTATGATGTCAGTCCTACTATCAGTGAGGAGGGAGAATAATAAGGAGGAGAAGATGAAGCCAGTGGTGACATAGCAGAGCAAGAGAGGAAGAAGGAAAGAAAAGAAATATAGGAGGGGAGAGAAAAAGAAACAAAGAAGGAGGAGGAAAAAGAGACAAAAGAGGGAGAAAAGGAGGCAGAGAGGGTAGAGCAAAGAGAAAACTCCCCTGAAACTTTGGAAAGAGAAGCAGCAGCTACCCTCACTGCCCTCAGTACACCATTCAAGCAGAAGCAGAAGAGGAAAAGAAAAACCTCCATGTATTTCAGGTCAAGGAAGAGTATCCATAGAAGCATTACAATGTAGAGAACCAACCAAATCTTATGGCCTCTATCTGAAGGATCAATGGCTTCAATTCCAAATAAAAACTTTGGCACAAAGAGGCATAATGTATTTCCAAGACTATAGGTAGTTCATGGATTTGTGTGACCAAAGAACCTCTGAGGAAAAAAAAAAGATGGCAGAGTTCTATCTACACAACATGGCCCTCACAGACTTGAATCTATGGGACCCCAATGCCAAGCTAGGGGATCTGCAATTAATGGCCATGGTGTCATGGATGAACCATGAAGAATTGATGGTAGAAGAAATGAAAATATTGTTAATAAAAGAGAAGAATGAGCCATTGAAGATAAGAGCTGAGACATCAGATCCTATGGCACTCATCAGCACACACAACCTACTTGCCAATGACCCTCAGATTGCCCTTAAATATCTATCCAATCAGGAACAAGCCATTGCACACTTTGAAGATATGCCTAGGCTACTCGGGGATGACTGTGTGCATGCATGCATGAGAAGATGGAACACCCTATCCCACAACTTGCAGATTAGAGAATACCATTCCCCCATGAGGCTGAAGGAGGCATTGAAAAGAGTGCCAATGTACAAGTGCTCCATGCAAAGGCTGAAGGTCAACTGGATTGGCCTCAAACTGAGTCCTCCACTCATATTAGGCATGATGGAAGGAAGAAGAGAAGAAGAAGAGAAGGAGAAGTGAAGGGACATGGACAAAAAGGCAGGATTTTATGGAGAACATGAGCAGACCAAATCAGAAGCCTGGAATGCTAGGGAGGCCACCAAGGCCATGAAAGACCGAGAGATTGACTAGGTTTCTCAGAGGATGAGAAACATCTTCAGTAGGGGGGTGATGATGAGCCTCATAAATGGGTAATTATATGGGCTAATTTTACCTCCTAACCTAGTCAAATCACCCATTCTCTTAGCTTATTGTATGATTTTCTAATTATATTTATCTTTATAGGGTGAGTTGAGTTAGTTATTATGACATGTGGTTTAACATGTATTTAATGCAGATTATTGATGGATTTCGAGGTCAAAGTCAAGGATCTAGTGGTCAAACTATAGCAATAACTCAAAGTAGATAGAGGAGAGGACTTATAGGAGGGAATCCCCCTCATCTATTACTCCTCACTTCGAATTCCCCTTCATTCAGCTCAGAGTACAAGCAGCCAAATCATGCACTAGAAGGTAGCCGAGCAAGTGGAAGATGATTGATAGTTATCTCGAGTTTTGGGAGCCAAGGCTTCATGATTTTATGGAAGCTATTGGTAGCTTCAGATGTATAAATAGAGAGGCCTAGGGCCTCACTAGGGTCAACTTTTTTTTCTTGTGTAAACTCTGCTCAAATTTCGAGCTTACTATTTTATGACAGTTTTATGTAATCTTACTATTTTTTTATAATGAAGATGGAATCCTTTTTGAGCTAGCACTGAGTTACCTCAGAAGGCTGAAGCTCTTAGGTTAGGGTCCAATCTAAGTAGGCAAGCTTATCCTTACTTGTATTTGTACGCTTTACTTCAGCTTTTAGATTAGTTTGCTATTAGATGTATTTCTCTTATGGTTAAGAATAGGTTGCTTTTGAGGATTTATTAGCTTGCTTCCATTTGTGCTTTCTGTAGCAGGTTAAGAAGTGATCAGAGAAGATTCAAAATTCTAGAAATAGCTCCTTGGCCTCTCTTCCTCCCTCTGGGACCATTATTTGAGGCAAAGACTCTCTTGTTGCCCCAAAAACACAGATTTTCCTCATTCCTAGGACTTCTAGTGTTTGCAACTCTCTAGTAGGTTGATAGTCCAGTTTTGATTTTCTTTAGATCTTCTTTATCATGTTCACTTCCTAGTTTGAAATAGTCCTTTTGCATGCATTCCTTTCTTACAACATTTCCCAGCATTTCCTTCTATACATCATAGTTTAGCATTTCGAAAGGATTTGTCCATTTGAATGTGTGGTAAATAAGCCAACACGGTTTGAAATAATGAATCATTTTATGACGTGTCCAAAAAATATGTCTAACCAATCATTATAGAGATGGAATATATCAAATTTTGGATAAATATAACCATCAAGAGGCTTCATAAATCATAATAGTGTTGATATTACAATTTTTCTTTATGTTAGGCACAAATCCACTCAGATGGTGTTTATTCAAAATGATGAGTCTCATAAATAGGTAATTATATGGGCTCATTTCACCTACTAACCTAGTCAAATCAACCATTCTCTTAACTTATTGTATGATTTTCTGATTATATTTATGCTTATAGGGTGAATTGAGTTAGTTATTATGCCATGTGGTCTAACATGTATTTAATGCAGATTATTGATGGATTTCGAGGTCAAAGTCAAGGATCTAGTGGTCAAAATGTAGTAGTAACTCGAAGTAGACAAAGGAGAGCACTTATAGGATGGAATCCCCCTCATTTATTACTCCTCACTTCGTATTCCCCTTCATTCAGCTCGGAGTACAAGCCGCTGAATCAAGCACTAGAAGGCAATCCAGCAAGTGGGAGATGATTGAGAGTTATCTCAAATTTTGGTAGCCAAGCCTCCCTGATTTTAAGGAAGATGTTGGTAGCTTTAGATGTATAAGTAGAGAGGCCTAGGGCCTCACTAGGGTCGATTTCTTTTTTTCTTGTGTAAACTCTGCTCAAATTTTGAGCTTACTATTTTATGACAGTTTTATGTAATCTTGCTATTTTTTTATAATGAAGATGGAATCTGTTTTGAGCTAGCACTCAGTTACCTTAGAGGGCTGAAGCTCTTGGGTTAGGGCCCAATCCAAACAAACAAGATTCTCTTTACTTGTATTTTTATGCTTTACTTCAGTTTGTAGATTAGTTTGCTATTATATGTATTTCTCTTATGGTTAAGAATATGTTTTTTTTGATGATCTAGTAGCTTGCTTCCATTTGTGCTTTCTATAGTAGGTTAAGCAATGATCAGAGAAGATTCAGAAGAATATCAATAGTGCCTTTTGCCTCTCTTCCTCCCTTTGGGACCATGATTTGAGGCAAAGACTCTCTTGTTGCCCCAAAAACATAGATTTTCCTCATTCCTAGGACTTCTAGTGTTTAAAGATCTCTAGTAGGTTGATAGTCTAGTTTTGCTTTGCTTTAGATATTTTTTATCATGTTCACTTCCTAATTTTCAATATTCCTTTTGCATGCTTTCCTTTCTTACAACACTTCCCAACATTTCCTTCTATACATCATAGTTTAGGCCATTTTAATGCAAAACTCTGTTTTTCCTAGGATGCACTCATTTCATTGGTTGCTTGATTTTCTTCGTTGACTATCAGTTTCTATGTAGTAGATATCTACTAGTAGTAGGCCAGCTTACCAAAAATCACACCCTCCATCTGATCCATGCCCTATAGGTCTCCCAAACCTCACCTCAATTCTGCCCTAGTTTTCTTCATTTTCATAGAACTTCTTCCTCTCTCCTTGAGCAAACCCAATCATTTTTCTCTCTCTTGGTGATTCATGGTAGAACTTAGGCACCCTAACATCTCATTCCAACCTTCATCCACCTTTTCCACCCCTCAAATCAATTAAAATTTCTCTCGGCCTCCTCCTGTAGGTCTCTTGTAGTTTCCCTATTTTCCTCCTGTAGCTTTCCTGTGTCCTCCTGTAGTTTTTCCTGTAGGCTTTCTTTTGAAGGCTGAGTGTGGGAGAATCCTCCAGAAGGCCACCTAAGACCTCCTAAGACCCATCCACACCATCCTACATTCTCCCAAGCTCCAGAACCACCCTTTAATGCCACCTGTTCGCTAGATGCATGTTAAATTCACATAAAAACACATAAAAATCCAAAAATATTTTTTTTGCATATTTATTTCTATAAATAGCACGGTTAGATCTTGTTTACTTCCTTGAGTAGGTAATGGCATTTCTTTCATGGTTTTCATAGTGTTTTTGGTAAAAGTATAATTAGCTTGTTAATTAGGGTATACTAGGTTTTGCTTTACATTACAGTCTTTCTCCTTTCTGTAGTTAGAATATCATTTGTAGAGTAATCTTTGTTTCCTTTCATCACACATAGAGCTTCTTCTGAAATCTATAGAAGTTGGCTTGAGCTCCTAGTGATCTCACTCCAGCTGACCAAGTGACAACCTGCAGTGAGAACTAGTCCTTGTGCATATAGCACTAACGCTTCCAAGTTTGTTACGAACTACTGGGTTGATAAAAGTGAAGTTGGTAGCCCAGGAGTTGCAACATTCTTGCTACAATACTGGTGCTCACCACTTTTTGGCACCGTTGTCGGGGAAGCATTAGAGTATTCTATGATTACTACTTTCATCTATTTCCTATTGCAACATTCTACCAATAGTTTATTTGGGCAAAAGTAGACTAGTCATTTCTTTTCTTTGAGTTTTGCATTTCCTTGCTTTCCTTTTTAATTCTACAAATTTTCATTCAGAAAGTTCATTTCAGATAGTTTGAATTTGTTTTGGTCAATCACAATTTCAATTTTTGCAAGTACTTTCAGTGTGGGGAAAAAAAACAAAAAACCAACCAAAAATCTTTCCTTTCATGCCTCGTAGGAGTAGAGATAACTTAGGAAAATTTTTGCCCAACACCCCCACTGCTTCACACAACCAACCTTCTTTCTTCTTCGGTGGCTACAATCAAGAAGAACCCTTAGGTGAACATCCAGACATATTTGAAGAACCTATAGGGGAAGAAGGAGAAGAAAACATTCCTCTGGAGCCAATGGATGAAAACAAAAATGCTGGGGGAAATGAAGAGTATATGTCCTTCAGCCCTACCTCACTTCCATGGTCTAACTATAGAAGATCCTAACACCTTCTTGTTCAAGTTTTCTGTCATCTGTTGAACTTATGACTATGCAAAAGACTAGGCAGACAAATTAGTTGAGGCCACTTGGGCCTACAAAAAAACATGGAAGACCACCACCGGGTTCACACCCTATGAACTGGTCTATGGGAAGAAGGCTTCGCTGTCAATAGAGTTTGAATTCAATACCCTAAGGATGGAATCTCAGCTGGACGTAGACCTCAGCCATGCATAGAATGAGAGATTACTTCTGAGCTCAATGGATTCGATGAATACAGATTGCAAGCCCTTCTCCACACAGAAGTAGTTCAGATTCAAAGAAAGGTATGGCATGACAAAAATATTAGGGAGAAGCAATTCCAAGAGGGAGATTGGGCACTACTCTATGATTCAAGATATAAGGATTTCAAAGGCAAGTTGAGGACAAGATGGATGGGACCCTACACTGTGCAAAAATGTAATGACAATGGTTCAGTTCTGATTAGAACCATTGATGATGAAGCCATCCCCATGGACATCGGTTGAAAGTCTACAAGAAACCCCTCTCCAAATGAGAGTTTATTGAATATTTGAATAAAACAGTGATGGTAGTGGAGCATGTCTTAGCTTCCACTTCACCCACTCACTAAAGAAAAAAGAGAAAAAAATAAGGACTCAATTGGAAACCTCCATGAGGTGCTTGAGTCCCATCATTGGGTTGCAAACCTCTTTTGAGATAGCCTAGTGTTGTCAAAAAAAAGGAAAAGAATAATATCCCTGGGTGAAAACCTCCCCTGGAGGCACCCAAGGCAAATAATTAAGGTGAAAACCTCTCTGAGGTGCCCTAGTTTCTTTAAAAAAAAAAAGAGAAAGAAAAATGAATTTTTATTGCATTGCAGGTTGGCAGGAGGACTACAGGGAGCAGAATAAGGTGCGAAGGGGACCCTGACATTCATAACAACATCCATCTCATCTTCTCCACACATTCGCCATCAATTTTGGAATCTCTTTCACCCCGTTGTACCTCTTCTTCCAAAACTGTGTTTTCTACAGGAGGCTCTATTTTTTCTACAAGAGGCTCCTGTAGGAATTACAGAGAGCCAAAAGTGTCTACAGGAGGCAGTTTGAGGGACAAGAAAATATTCATGAGGAACCTATAATCCCTCTTACCATATTCAAACTTCCTTTCCATCATTTCCAAGCCTACATCACACTCCAAGCATCATTATTATTTTTTTTCCTTTCCAAGAAAAAACACGGAAAAATAATTTTTCAGTTTTGAAAACAAAACAAAAATAAAAGGAAGAAAAGGCACCATTAACTTTACCTGGAGCTTAACTACTATCTCTTCATCTTTCATCTCCACCTCTGGAATCATTCTCAAGCTCCAAGCATATGGAAATAGCTAAAGTTTCAAGGGGAGAAGCAGCTATAGGAGCTCCTGTAGGATTCCTATAATAGTTGATCACATAGAAGTCCAGCACTAGCAGCAAGGGAGAGCACATCTAAATGTTAAAAAGGCACATGTAGCTCAACTCCAACAAAAGAAGTACCTGCAAAAACACACAATAACACTTTAGCAAGAAGAGACAACATGCATGAAGGAAAATGAAGGCATGCAGCAGAGAAAGCCACAACACCTCACAGTCGATGGCAGCAAATACACTTGGATTATAGGTAAGCAGCTAAGTCACTCTTCTATCTCCATTTGTGTAATTAGGAACCATACAAAGGCAACGAGATGGTTGAAATTGAAAGAGGGAAAGGTGGCCAATTAACTTGTCCACCTTCAGTTAGTTGACTCCACTTAACCGAGATATCACCCACACGTGCGCACAGTCAACTCAAGAAAAATATGCGAAGGACAGGTAGTGGGAGGAAGAGTTAAATCCGATGCAGTAATGAGGGGATGATTACGAAGGGGGTCATGATGACCAAGTAGGTGGGACCAATGGTCCCAATCTGGGCAACGTACACTTTTCCAGCTCAGCACTCATAACTGGAAACAACCATAAAAGGTAATGAGCACTCCTCCCCATGCATTCTCACCACCTTTTCTTTAGTTTCTCCTTGTAACTCAGCCAAGCAGCAGTATTCTTATGCCCCCATAGCCTCGTATCCACCATCCTCCATTGATTTTCTCCATATTTTTACTCTTGGCATCTTCTCCAGGAGCCCTACAGGTTTTCTACAGAAGCACATATAGGAAATCTAAAAGAGGGACAATGGGCTTCTATAGGAGGGGCCGTGAGTCATTTTGAAGGGAGGAAACATGATTTCTGGCACAAATTTCAGTCTGAAGAGGTAGGGTTCATGAATTCCCTTTGTTTCATATCAAAATTTGAAAGAGTTGGTCTCAAATTGAAGATAAAATGAGTCTTTAAGAGGGTAGAAATATATTAAAAAAAAAAATTGTTTTTAAAAAATAAAACATAGTCCCCTCTGTTTTTCTATTTCACTCAAAATTCTTTGTCTCTACCTCCATACCAAGTTTTTGAAAATAATTACAGGTAGTATGATAGGTGGGTTTATGAGAAAACAACCCACTAACTCCACTAGACTCCATGCACATCCTCAAGTGGTGGAAATATTTACAAGGGCAAACTAGATGAATTTCTTTGAGAAGTTTAGAGGGTTTGATGATGAAATTTCCCATGAATTTTCTCTCTCTCTCTAGTCCCTCACACAATAACTCATGCTATTATAACCATTAGATGCCTCTCCATTGAAATAACCCATGAATTCATCAGTAGGGTCACTACTGTTCCTCTTGCGCTGCCTTGGAGTAAAGATGAGAAAATAATTGGCCAGGCTGCCAAGAGGAAATTTTTCCAAGATAATGAAACCCCTGTTGAAGACAAAAATGGAATTAGGAGGGTTAGTGTACCATATCCCTGGGATGAGTTTAGCTACCAAGTGATAAAATAAATTTCTTTTGAGGGGAGGCAGAACATTGTTTATGGATATCATTTTAGAATCCTCCAAGAATTGAGATATGGCATGGATATCCCAGCACATCAAAAGCTCAGTATCCCTTACTTTCTCCTTCATTCCCTCATTGACTCTATCACCAAGGATCAAGAAGAAAATTCATAGAAACTAGCTCACCATGGCCTAATCAAGATCCTAGCAGAAAAAACCCTCCATACCCTTACAATCCCTATAGCATGGGAAATTTTCAGAAATATGATAGTTGAGGATGACATCAAGGCATTAACCTATGATGTCAGTCCTACTATCAGTGAGGACGGAGAATAATAATGAGGAGAAGATGAAGCTAGTGGTGACATAGTAGAGCAAGAGAGGAAGAAGGAAAGAAAAGAAATATAGGAGGGGAGAGAAAAAGAAACAAAGAAGGAGGAGGAAAAAGAGACAAAAGAGGGAGAAAAGGAGGCAGAGAGGGTAGAGAAAAGAGAAAACTCCCCTGAAACTTTGGAAAGAGAAGCAGCAGCTACCCTCACTGTCCTCAGTACACCATTCAAGCAGAAGCAGAAGAGGAAAAGAAAAAGCTCCATGTATTTCAGGTCAAGGAAGAGTATCCATAGAAGCATTACAATGTAGAGAACCAACCAAATCTTATGGCCTCTATCTGAAGGATCAATGGCTTCAATTCCAAATAAAAACTTTGGCACAAAGAGGCATAATGTATTTCCAAGACTATAGGTAGTTCATGGATTTGTGTGACCAAAGAACCTCTGAGGAAAAAAAAAAGATGGCAGAGTTCTATCTACACAACATGGCCCTCACAGACTTGAATCTGTGGGACCCCAATGCCAAGCTAGGGGATCTGCAATTAATGGCCATGGTGTCATGGATGAACCATGAAGAATTGATGGTAGAAGAAATGAAAATATTGTTAATAAAAGAGAAGAATGAGCCATTGAAGATAAGAGCTGAGACATCAGATCCTATGGCACTCATTAGCACACACAACCTACTTGCCAATGACCCTCAGATTGCCCTTAAATATCTATCCAATCAGGAACAAGCCATTGCACACTTTGAAGATATGCCTAGGCTACTCGGGGATGACTGTGTGCATGCATGCATGAGAAGATGGAACACCCTATCCCACAACTTGCAGATTAGAGAATACCATTCCCCCATGAGGCTGAAGGAGGCATTGAAAAGAGTGCCAATGTACAAGTGCTCCATGCAAAGGCTGAAGGTCAACTGGATTGGCCTCAAACTGAGTCCTCCACTCATATTAGGCATGATGGAAGGCAGAAGAGAAGAAGAAGAGAAGGAGAAGTGAAGGGACATAGACAAAAAGGCAGGATTTTATGGAGAACATGAGCAGACCAAATCAGAAGCCTGGAATGCTAGGGAGGCCACCAAGGCCATGAAAGACCGAGAGATTGACTAGGTTTCTCAGAGGATGAGAAACATCTTCAGTAGGGGGGTGATGATGAGCCTCATAAATGGGTAATTATATGGGCTAATTTTACCTCCTAACCTAGTCAAATCACCCATTCTCTTAGCTTATTGTATGATTTTCTAATTATATTTATCTTTATAGGGTGAGTTGAGTTAGTTATTATGACATGTGGTTTAACATGTATTTAATGCAGATTATTGATGGATTTCGAGGTCAAAGTCAAGGATCTAGTGGTCAAACTATAGCAATAACTCAAAGTAGATAGAGGAGAGGACTTATAGGAGGGAATCCCCCTCATCTATTACTCCTCACTTCGAATTCCCCTTCATTCAGCTCAGAGTACAAGCAGTCGAATCATGCACTAGAAGGTAGCCGAGCAAGTGGAAGATGATTGATAGTTATCTCGAGTTTTGGGAGCCAAGGCTTCATGATTTTATGGAAGCTATTGGTAGCTTCAGATGTATAAATAGAGAGGCCTAGGGCCTCACTAGGGTCAACTTTTTTTTCTTGTGTAAACTCTGCTCAAATTTTGAGCTTACTATTTTATGACAGTTTTATGTAATCTTACTATTTTTTTATAATGAAGATGGAATACTTTTTGAGCTAGCACTGAGTTACCTCAGAAGGCTGAAGCTCTTGGGTTAGGGTCCAATCTAAGTAGGCAAGCTTATCTTTACTTGTATTTGTACGCTTTACTTCAACTTGTAGATTAGTTTGCTATTAGATGTATTTCTCTTATGGTTAAGAATAGGTTGCTTTTGATGATTTATTAGCTTGCTTCCATTTGTGCTTTCTGTAGCAGGTTAAGAAGTGATCAGAGAAGATTCAAAATTCTAGAAATAGCTCCTCGGCCTCTCTTCCTCCCTCTGGGACCATTATTTGAGGCAAAGACTCTCTTGTTGCCCCAAAAACACAGATTTTCCTCATTCCTAGGACTTCTAGTGTTTGCAACTCTCTAGTAGGTTGATAGTCCAGTTTTGATTTTCTTTAGATCTTCTTTATCATGTTCACTTCCTAGTTTGCAATAGTCCTTTTGCATGCATTCCTTTCTTACAACATTTCCCAGCATTTCCTTCTATACATCATAGTTTAGGCCATTTTAATGCAAAACTCTGTTTTTCCTAGGATGCACTCATTTCATTGGTTTCTTGATTTTATTCATTGACTGTCAGCTTCTATGCAACATATCTCTTCTATTATTAGGCCAGCTTACTAGAAATGACACCGTCCATCTGATCCATGCCCTATAGGTCTCCCAAACCTCACCTCAATTCTGCCCTAGTTTCCTTCATTTTTCATAGAACTTCTTCCTCTCTCCTTGAGCAAACCCAATCATATTTCTCTCTCATGGTGATTCATGGTAGACCTTATGTGCTCTAACACCTCATTCCAACCTTCATCCACCTTTTCCACCCATTCTCACACCCTCAAAACAACGAAAATTTCTCTCGGCCTCCTCCTCTAGGCCTCTTGTAGTTTCCCTGTTTTCCTTTGTAGTTTTCCTGTGTCCTCCTGTAGTTTTTCCTATAGATTTTATTTTGAAGGCTTGGTGTGGGAAAAGCCTCTAGAAGGCCACCTAAGACCTCCTCGGACCCATCCATACCATCCTACATCCTCCCAAGCTCCAGAACCACCCTCTAGCGACACCTGTTCGCTGCCACACTGACACACAATAAAGTAGATGCATGTTAAATTCACATAAAAACACATAAAAATCCAAAAATGCATTTTTTTCTTATTTAGTTCTAGAAATAGCACCGTTAGATGTTGTTTACTTCCTTGAGTAAGTAATGGAATTTCTTTCTTTGTTTTCATAGTGTTTTTGGCAAAAGTAGAATTAGCTTGTTAATTAGGGTTTACTAGGTTTTGCTTTACATTCCAGTATTTCTCCTTTCTGTAGTTAGAATAGCATCTGTAGAGTAATCTTTCTTTCCTTTCATCACAGATAGAGCTTCTTCTGAAATCTATAGAAGTTGGCTTGAGCTCCTAGTGATCTTGCGCTAGCTAACCAAGTGACAACCTGTAGTGAGAACTAATACTTGTGCATATAGCACCGACGCTTCCAAGTTTGTTACGAACTACCGGATTGATAAAAGTAAAGTTGGTGGCCCAGGAGTTGCAACATTCTTGCTTCAATACTGGTGCTCACCATGAAACATAAAATAAAAAGAGATGGCACAATGATCAACAATGAATCAATAAAAGAAATCACAATTCGTCCTAAAATAAACACAAAATTGTTGTTCAATTGATTAAACTGCAATCATTCAATCATTTGAACAAAAAAATAAAAAAAGAAAACAAAATTGTTTTTCAATGGATTGAGCAATAATTATTTAATCAATTGAATAGAAAAATCGAAAAGAAAACACGCAAAATTGTTGTTCGAATGATTGAATAGCAATTTTCTAATCATTTGAATGGAAAATATCAATAAGAAAAATGAAAAGGTGATGTTCAATTGATTGAACATCAATCGTTCAATCCTATAAACAACAAAAATTGAAAAATAAAGACTCAAAAGTGTTGTTCAATCGATTGAATAGCAATTGATCAATCGTTTGAACAACAAAAATTGAAAATAAAGACTCAAAAGTGTTGTTCAATCGATTGAAAAACAATCGTTCAATTGTTTGAATAGTAAAAATTGAAAAAAAAAAGTTGAAAAGTGTTGTTCAATCGATTGAACAACAATCATTCCATCATTTGAACAACAAATATCAGTAAAGAAAAATGCAAAAGTGTTGTTCAATCGATTGAATAACAATCCTTCAATCATCTGAACAACAAAAAATAAAAAATAAAAACACAAAAAGTGTTGTTCAATCAATTGAACAACAATCGTTCAATCGTGTGAACAACGAAAATGTAAAAATGAAAATGCAAAAAGAGTTGTTTAATCGATTGAACATCAACCATTCAATCGTTTGAAAAAGAAAAAATTAAAAACGCAAAAAGTGTTGTTGAATCGATTGAACAACAATAATTTAATCATTTGAATAGCGAAAATTAAAAAAGAAGAAGCAAAAAGTGTTGTTCAATCGATTGAATAGCAATCGTTCAATCATTTGAACAACAAAAATGTAAAAAGTGTTGTTCAATCGATTGAACATCAATCATTCAATATTTTGAACAACAAAAATTTAAAAACACAAAAGGTGTTGTTCAATTGATTGAACAACAATTGTTCAATCGTTCGAATAATGAAAATTTAAAAAATGCAAAAAGTGTTGTTCCATAGATTGAAAAACAATCGTTCAATCATTTGAACAACAAAATTTTAAAGATGCAAAAGAATTTTTTCAATCGATTTAACAACAATCGTTCAATCGTTTAAACAATGAAAATATAAAAAAACACAGAAAGTGTTGTTCAATCGATTAAACAACAATCATTCAATTGTTTGAACATTGAAAATTAAAAAACGCAAAAATTGTTGTTCAATCGATTGAACAACAATCATTTAATCATTTGAACAAAAAATGTGAACAAGAATGCTTAAGTTTTATTCAATCGATTAAACAACAATCGTTCAATCATTTGAATAGAAAAATAAAAAACGCAAAGATGTTGTTCAATCGATTGAACAACAATTTCCACACCCAAAAACAATTGATGGTCAATAGATTGAACAACAATTACTCAATTTATTGAATAACGACGCACACATAAATGTAAGTGTTGTTCAATTGATTGAAAAACAATCATTCAATCGATTGAATAACACTTACCAAGCACTTAAAACAAGAAAAATCCTCATATTTACATAGTGGTACCTAGCTGAATTACAACGAATAAAAAAGAATAAATACATTATTTACAATTTTTTTAAAATCTCCATTTTTTGAAAGAAAAGCTATAGGGTTATCACTCTCTGCAACTAAGATTTGCATGGAGGGGTCCTTGCATACCTGCTGGTAGAAAGACTCCTTGGTAAGTGTTTTGTGGTAGATACGCACTCATTGCCCATTCACCTTAAGAGAATGACTAGACCCATCAATGGTAGTCAAAGTAAGAGTGCCATTGTTATGTACTTCTTGGATCTCATAAGGGCTAAGCCAGCTTGTTTGCAACTTGCCCAGAAATTCATGGAATCTAGAGTCGTAAAGGAGTGCCCAATCCCCGTTTTGAAATGTCTTCTTTCTTATGAGGCTATTGTTCCACTTTTCCCTTTGTTGCTGAATAATTGCAACTTGTTGCAAAGCTAGCATTCGAGCTTCATCTAGTTCATTGATTTGTTCCAATTGCTTGATTCGGGCTTCTGTTAAATCTAGCCCTACTTCCCAAGCCATCCTTAGAGTCTTTATTTCGAATTTGATGGGAAAAATAGGTTCTTTTCTGAACACGAGCTGGTATGGAGAGTATCCAATAGTATTTCTCCAAGTCGTGCCATAGGCACACAAAGCCTTTGGTAGTCTAGTAGCCCAGTCTCACCGATGTGTTGAGACTATTTTGGTCAAAATTGCTTCAATGACCTTATTGGTGCTTTCGACTTGCTCTTTCACCTGCAGGTGATATCGGGAAGTGATCCTATGTGTAATGTGACTATTTATAAGAGTGTCAGTAATATTATGTCCTACGAATTTCCCTCCCCCATTTGTTATCACTTCTTGTGGTAAACCATATTTCATGAATAGCCCAAAGAGGAAGTTAATCACGACTTCCTCTATGGCTCTTAGTAAATATACTATTTCAATCATTTTGTCACATAATATATGGCAACTAATATGTAGGCTTTCTAACTCTATGCCGGATGGAATGGGCCAACAAAGTCCAACACCCATCGTTCGAAGGGTTCTATGACTAGTTGGGGTTGCAGCGGCATTTCATCAGATTGACCCGGCCAGCCCATCCTATGGAAGCTATCACAAGCCTGGGCATATTTCTTAGCATCTTTAAAAATAGTGGGCCAATAATAGCCCATTTACAGTACCTTATGCCCTGTCCTTCAATCTATGAAGTATCGTCCATAGGGCTCATCATGGCAAGCTTTCAGGATGTCATAAATCTCATCCTTGCGAATGCATCTGCGTATACAAATGCATCTGAATGATATGTTTCCTCTTCCTTTCCTTCAAATGCCTGGGAAGCTTCCCTACTACTAGATAATTGTCCACATCTACATACCATGGCCTCTTGACTATCATGACAAACAAATGTTCATCTAAGAATTGGTTGTCCACTACGAGTGGATCATTTACCTTTGGGGTTTGAGACAGAAAATCAACAATTGGGTTTTCCTTCCCTGGGAGATCCTTAATAGTAATGTCAAATTCCTACAAAAGCAATAGCCAACGAGCCACTCAACCATTTGTGATAGGTTTTTTAGCTAAATACCGAATGGCAGAGTGATCGATATACATAAAAACTTGGTAGCCAGTTATGCAATGTCTAAATTTGTTTATTGCATAAATAACAACTAAGAATTCTTTTTCTGTTACTGTATAATTAAGTTCTGCAGGAGTAAGATTTTTTCTAATATAATATATAGCATAAGGTTTCCTGTCCTCTTCCCGATTGAGGACAATGTCTACAGTTACATCTGATGCATTTCTGGATATGTGAAAAGGAAGCTCCCAGTTTGGTCCATCTAATACTGGTGCCATTGAGACTAGCTTCTTTAAACCTATACAAGATGTGTCACATTTGTCAAACCATTTAAAATCAACATTTCCAGTTAAAGCATATAAAGGTGCAGCAATTTGTGAATTTTTTTTTAATAAACCTATGATAATAGCCTGCATATCCTAGGAAACTACATGTCTCTGTCTAAGTACAAGGAGTAGGTAGTAAAAGAATTACCTAAATTTTTGTTGGGTCTACTTGTATCCCTGTTGCAAAAATATAATGTCCCAAGATTACACCTTCGGTCATCATCATGTGACACTTAAAATTGCTTAAACATAACCTGGTAGTAATGCATCATTCTAAAACCTTTTTCTTTATCAAAGTCATCCCCACATGGAGTAAATTCATCCATATATACCTCAAGTCCTTCATTTATCAAGTCGACAAAAATTCTAAGTATAGCTCTTTGAAATGTGGTTGGGGCATTGCATAAGACGAATGGTAGTACTCTGTAAGCGAATGTACCCCAGGGACAGGTGAAGGTTGTTTTGTCTTGGTCTTCATGGGCAATCCAAATCTAATTGTAGCCACTGAAGCTGTCTAGGAAGGAAACAAATTGCTTCCCTACCAAGGTATCAAGTACTTGATTGATAAATGGGAGAGGGAAATGATATTTCTGTGTTGCCTTGTTCAATTTCGATAATCTACACTGATAAGCCATTTCTAATTTTTCTTGGGGACAACCACCAATGGAGAAACCCATTTTCTATCCAAAATAGGGTAAATGAAATTCACATCTAGCAGATTCTATATTTATTCTTTCACAATATCCTTAAGGTGCGGATTCAATCTCTGCTAAGGCTTCCAGATAGGTTGAGCATCCTTATCGGTATAGATGTGATGAGTGCACAACTATGGGTCTATACCCTTCATATCGGGATAATCCCAGGCAAAATCCCCTTTATATTTTTGTAGGATCTGAATGAGATTTTGCTGCTGATCACTATCCAAGCTATCATTAATGTTTAAAACCTTGCCTGGTTCAATTTCCACCAACTTGTTGTTATGAAAAAAAATTGTCTGGATGTGCTGGTCATTAGTATCCTTCAAGGGATCTTCTAATGCTTCATTACCAAGGATTGATTTCAACATTTGACACTTTATGTTGCTCACATCAACTGGTTGATTGATGAAATTATTGATAGCGTCATCTTCAGTTTGATCTTTGAATTCTAGTACCTCTGCTACTGTGAGTGGTGAACGGATGCTTTCTTCCAGGTATGCTGGTGGTTGTTTACATATTTTTACAATGGGTAGACTTGGTCTAGTAGGGGGATATAAAATAATATTTTCTACAACATCCCCCTTTGCAATAATTATGCTGCTCTTCCAACAGCCTATATATGCATTAGCTATCGCCAGCCAAGGTCAGCCCAATATCAGAGCGTGCCCATCCAATCGACCCTTTAGGTTTATAACAAGAAAATCTAGTAGATATTTCCATGAATCAACACAAACTATGATATCTTGTAGAGTTCCTTCTAGCCTTATCACCAAACGATCAGCAAGTTCTAGTAAGGTGGTGGTTGGTTCCAAGGATGTAGGACCAAGTTCTTGACATGTTTCTACTATCAAAATATTAATGGCTACACCCAGATCAACTAGAATATTGGGAAAAGAACGGCCATATATATAAACTGTCACTATGGGATTCCAAAGAGCTTCATATTTTACCGGAGTTTCCCCTCCCAAGAGTAAATCAGATAAGGTTCCTACGACATGAACGGTGGGTGAAGTTTTTTCTTTCCTCACAGCCTTCTTTACACATACTCTTTAATTGTTTTAGAATAGATGGAAATGTTTGTGGGCTCCAGTATTGCAGCAATGATGCTGCAACTCCTGCGGCTCCCTTCTATAATTTTATCAACCCGATAGTTCATGACAAACTTGGAAGTGACAGTGATGTATGCACAAGTACTAGCTCTTACTACAGGTTGTCACTTGATCAGCTTGCACAAGTTCACTAGGAGCTCAAGCCAGCTTCTATGAGTTCTTAGAAGAAGCTTTTAATAATGATGGAAGAAAGCTAATCTCAAAAGGGTAATTCTACTTGCAGAAAGAAGATGAAAGCTGAAAGGAAATGCAAACCGTAGCAAACCCTAGTTTTACCCATTAACCCTACTGGTGCAAGTAAAAGGATGAAAGCTACAGAAATGGATGTCATTGACTTCTAGAAAGGTAAAATGAATGTGACTAAGCTAATTCTGAGGAGAAATATGAAGAAAATATCTTTTTTCATTTTTGAGTAATTTTTCAGAGTTATTATGCATGTGCTTTGACTATTTTTTCTGTGCTGAGGTTGATTGGCGAAAGGAAATGCTTGCAGGAGTTTGGCAAGGTGAGAAGAGGGCCTAACAGGTCCCTAGCACCCTTCCAGAGAGTTTCACAGTGATCAAATCTCAAGAATCCACTTTCGTGAGCTTATATAGGAAATCTGCAGGGATTCTACAAGATGTTCTGTAGCTTCTACAGGATGTTCTATAGGAAGATCCGAAAGAGGATTTTTGAAGGTTTGGAGGAGGAAAAATCATGGGAAAAAGGAAATGAAGGTTGGATGATGATGTTAGAGGGTCTAGGAATCTGTTAATGAAGATCAAACATGAAGGTGATGGCTGGATTGGTTCAAAGGATAAGAAAGCGATTTTGCACAAGAACGTAGAAATTAGGGTTAGTTTGGAAAGTGTGGCAAATTGAGGGAAGAAATATTGAGTGAGGGGTTGGAATAAGCTGCATGATGGAGGAAGAGTAGCCAGTGAGGTAACATAGGTGTTATGCATTTTATTTTCCAAAACTAATCAACAAAGATTAAGAAAACCAAAGATCTAGCTATTTTGACCTAATTTGACCTAGAAACCATAAGCATGATGAACATAAGTTTATTGGCAGCAAATCATGTAAGATAGCTATGAAAGCTAAGCAAGGAAAAATTCTAAACATGCAAGTAAAACTGGTATCAAATTTCCTAACTAAAAATCTAACACTAGCAATTGCATGAAGAAGCAAGAACAATGTTTTTATGGCAGCAAGTATGCCTTGGTCTCAGCTCATGGTCCCAAGGAGGGAGAGATGAGATCAAGGATTTCCTGCTGGCATTTTTGCAGGTCTTTTCCTTTACCACTCTATCAAATCAACCTGGAGCATGAAAAGCTATTTCAATCATAAAAAATGACCTAAGTAACAAAGCAAGATCTTAACCAAATAACATAATTTATTCTAAGAATGCAGCAAAGACACATAAAAGTACACAAAGGAGGTACTGGGCTCTTGGGTTGGGCCCAAATCCAATAGCTACAGCCTCTTAAGGAAGATTAGAGATGGTGCAAATCTAGATTCATCTTTATTGATCAAAAGAATAGTTACATCCCAAAAACTGTCTATAAGAAAAAGCTCGAAAATGTGCTGAAATGCAGAGCTAACCTACTAACTAAAATCTAACTAACAAATGACTAAAAACCGACTAAAAAATGACTAACATTAAACTACAAATTGGATAATTCAAATGAGGCCCTAAGCCTTCTTATTTATACAAATTGAGGACCCCAACAGTCCTCCTAAACTTTAGGAACTCGGATGCCAAAACTTGCAGTTAATAGCAACTTTACTAGCCCTTGCTCGGCTGCCCTTATGATAATTGATGTGTTGGCCCTTGAACTCCGAGCTGGTGGTGGAGAATTCGAGGTAAGGGCTCATAAATGAAGGGTACACCTTCCTACAAATCCTCTCCCTTTTTCTTCCATGAATTTAGGTGTCAAGTGCTCATTAAAACCTTTGATTTTGTCTCAAAATTGACCAAAAATCTGCATAAATCACACATTAGACTTGTTGGCATAATGACTAACCCAATTCACTCTATTAGCATAAATATAATCAAAAAAATGAAATAAACTAATGAGAATGGTGGATTAATTCGAATTAGGAGGTTGAATGAGCCCATATAATTACTCATTTTTGGGGCTCATCACCACCCCCTACTGAAAGTGTTGCTCATCCTCTGAGCAACTAATCTATCTCTTCATCTTTGATTGCTTTGACTGCCTCTCTCACATCCCAAGCTTCCGAGGTGATGTCCTGTTCTCGGTCATGAAACCATGATTTTCTCTCTACTTCCTCCCACTGCCTGTGCTCCTTTGACCGTGGCTGCGATTTCCCCACTTTGATCCGTGTGCTCCTCCTTGCTTTAAAGTACATGGAGGTTTTCCTCTTTCACTTCCATTTTTGTTTTGGAGGTGTGCTTAAGGCAGCAAGCACAACTACTGCCTCCCTTTCCCATATCTCAGGTGATTTCTCCTCTTGCTGTTCTTTTTCTTTGCTTCCAGTAGAAATCCCCGTGTCAACTGTTTCTGTGTGTGTTGCTGAGATCTCAAGGTGTGTCTTTTCCTTTTGTTTTTGTGTGCCTTCTTTGGCTGTGGCAGCCTTCATTTGGGCTTCCTTGGTCTTTTTATTCCCAACCTTTTTCCTTTTTCACCTTCTCTGTTTTTTCTATTGTCTCCTTTTCTATCTCATGCTCAGTGGTCATGTCAAATTCCTCTTTTTCCTCCTGTTCTTCCTTTGTTTTTCCCTCTGCTTGAATGTCATGTGCTCCCTCATCAATGTTCTTCTCAATTTCTTCAGTTGGCATGGTGTTGAGTTTGTGTTTTAACCAAAAAAGAAAATGCTCAAGTGGAAAAAAACACAGTCAATCACCGAAATAGAGGATAGCTGAATTCAGTTTTTTCTAAACCCAAGAAGGAATTTTTGATGTGCTCCTTACAACATAAAAGGGCAGTAATTTCCTTGTTTGAAAACTGCTGTCACCCAGGATTTGACTCTCTGTTTATGAAAGGAAGAATTTTGTTTTTACAGACAGAGCACAGAGATCAAGTTTTCTTCTCAGCACATAGACAGATATGCAAATTCAATTTTTTTTTCTACACACACAGATTGGCCTCCACAACTACATATATCTTCCCTATGGAGATTTTTAAAAAGGAAATGTGGAGGAGAATTTTGGTGTAGAAAAACTGGGACACTCAATGCAATACATAGGCAAACATTTTACTTCCAATACACAGGTAGATTTTTCACTGATTTTCCAATCTGATGCCATGCTTAATTCACCACCTTTCATAAACAAATCATGCACAAAGAAGTTTTCCTGAGCCTACCTCGTTTTGAGCTTGAAATTTGCTGAAAATCCTAGGTTTTCTTTCTGCACGGTTGTTTTCTGCCTTTCTTGTAGAAGGCTCTCATTTCCTGTAGAATGAAACTATGCTTCCTATAGAGCTCGATAGGTGGGAGATTTAAAAAAAAAAATGGCAGAAACCTCAAAAAATCAGGTAGGAATCTTGTAGAGGACCATTGGTTAGTTGATCTGGAAGTGGTGGATGCGTGCTTCAGTTGTGAATGTCGTGAAGGCATAGTGAACAAAGAGTGGTGAGAGTTTCAGCCGAGCATCGTTTAACTGCAGCATGATTCGTGTGAGAAGATGAGGTGGCAGAAATGTGCGTTGCCATTATTCGGACCGTTGGTCCCTACTGCAGTGTCATCATGGGACTGGATGTTTTTTGCCTGTAATCCCTTACCATCAGTTGCGCTGGAGTTCAACATCTGCCACCACCTATTTTTTTTTTTAAATTTCCCATGAATGACTATACATGTGTTGGGTGACCTCCGGATGAGTGCAATCGGACTGGCTGAGGGTGTCGGGTTAACTTGCTAGCTTCCTGGCTTAATCCCACCATTTCATTCGTTTATGCACTTTCGAATCATACAGATGCAAATAGAGGAATTGGTTTAGACACTTACCTGTAAGTCGACGTGTTGCTTGGTCCTTTTTGCTGCTGCATGCTCATATTTTGTGGATGCATGCTGGTCTGTTTGCTGATACATGGCTTATTTTCTGGTGTAGGTATCCTCTGGCTGGATCTACGCTGCAGGAGCCTGCTTCAACGTTCAGATTTGCACCCTCATGCTGTTGATGCTAAATTTTTACAATACAACAACTTGTTTTCTCCATAGCTTCTAAACAATAGATCGGATTGACCTGAAACTTTCTGATCATGTTTCTATCATCATTATGCACTTCTCATAGCAAAATTGTGGTCAATGGATGCACAGATTTCGACAAAAACTGAAAATGGCTGAAGATTACAGAGGTCAATTTCTCGGAAACCGTGCATCGGAATTGGCTGAAACTACTTGGGTAGGTTACTATCACCTATATGCATCTCCCCATGAAACAGGTTTTGAAATGGATGCACGGATATGGAGAAAATGCAAAAATGGCTGAAGGTGATGGAGGCAAATTTCTTGGAAACCGTGCACTGGAATTGGCTGAAATTTCTCGGGCATGTTTCCATCATCCCTATACAACTCCCTATAAAACGGTTTTGTAAATGGATGCACGGTTTTCATGTGAGGGAAAAGACAAATTCCTGCACTATGTATTTTTGTTTCAAAGCATTCTGCAATTTTTTGCATAGTAAGAAAAAATGAGCTTGGGCTATAATGCAAACTTGGAATTTATGGGAGAGAGGTTTGACGATTGTAGGAGGACTTATGAACCCTTTAGGAAACTATCATGTTCGCCAAACTGTCTTTTAAAATCCATTCCTAGCTTCCTGTAATTTCTACAAGAACTTCTTGTAGAACACCCAATTTTTAGGAAATAAGCACAATGAGATGGAAAAAATAAAGGAGAAGGGCGAGGGATGGAAACATGGATGTTTGCAGGCCTCATGGACATATTCCTAGCCTTCGGGTCCTCTTCAGAGATCAATTTTGGCTTGTTTGTAGGCTTCCTGTAGAAGACACAAAACTTCATGTAGAGGACACAGGACTTCTTGTAGAAGACACAAAACTTCCTGTAGAAGGCACAAAACTTCCTTTGTCTTTGTTTTGAGCGATCCTCCTAACCTGCAATGTCCTTGCTACAACCTACAATTATTCAATGGAAATTAGGTTTATTTTTCTTTTTCTTTTTCTCTTTTTTTTGTGAACAACTAGGGCATCTCATGAAGGTTTTCACCCTAATTGCCTGCCCTAGGTGCCTCCAAGGGAGGTTTTCACCCAGGGGTCTTATTCTATTTTTATTTTCTCTTGCTTCCAACCCATTGACCACCTCATGGAGGTTTTCAATCAATGAGCCAATCTAAGGCACCTCCGAGGAGGTTTTCACCTTGGATTTTTATTTTCCTCCTATTCTTATTTTTTCTTTTTTCCTTCCCTACCCTACTTGAAAAACAAAATCATTTTCAAGTATAATAATACTTCCAATGGAGCCATGTGCACATTGAGATTAGAGACAAAATGATGTGGAGGCTTGAAATGCATGCTTTGACAGGGATCCAGATTTCAGAGACCAAATGATCTAACTTTGAAGGGATCAAACATAGTTGAGGAAGAGGGTACTGCTGCAACTTAGTGACCGTTTGGAACCATATCTTAAAATAGCTCTGATATCCTGGTCCTTTTGCTAATCTGGATCATGTTTCATGTCACCTTCTACCATGACCTTCTCATCTTCCTCTTTTTGCTGATTTTTCTCTTGAATAAATGGAATATTTGATGGTAACCATGAGGGAACTCTCTCAATCTCTGATTTTGATGCCTTCTCTTCATCAAGAGTAGCCCATGGTTCTTTAATCTTTTCTTTTGAATCTTCTTTTGCTAGATGTGGTCCTTCAATGCTTTCAATATAGTCTCTCTCTTGTAATACTTTTCCTGAGCTACGGTGAATATCATTGAGCTCAAGAGGAGTTGTATGGACATGTTGTACATCAGCTTTACAATTGGGTTGAGCTACTCCAATGTGCGGGTTTGGAAATGGTGGTATGGGTAGTTGAGTCGGGGTGTATATGAGATGGATGTGGATGGGGTTGTGGTTGGGCAGGCATTTAGGGTTGCCTTGGTGGAGCAGGAGGCGATGGTTGCGGTTGAGTAGGAGGTGGAGGAAAAGGAGCATGAGGAGTGTTGTACTGGGGCCTCCACCACTAATGAGGTGCATTCCACTAAGGCTGCGGCTGAGCATAAGAGTGAAATGAATGAGCAATTGGTTGGGCATAATATGGATATGTGAAGGACCGAGGAGGAGGTGTGGACTAGGAAGGATGAGCAGGGGGATCCCAAGAAGGCATGGAAGTGGCTTGATAGGGGTCGTAATAGGTCTGGGATGTCCCTTGCATTCCCTGCTAGTAAGGTATGGGTCCATGTGGCCTCTTTTGGTTCATATAATAGAGTGGTGCAGTGGGTCCTTTGACCCTTTGATATGTAGCTTTAAGTCCAGGCAAGGAGGGGCACTGATTCATAGGATGGTCTCTTTCATAGACAAAATACACTTCCATGGAGTGCAATGGACATTCGTTTCTAGGATGCTTTCTAGTGCACCTAGGACAACAGATGGCCAAAGCCCTCTCGGCTTCCTCTTGCTTCCTTTGGATCCACAAGGTATCCATTTGCATGGCAAGAAACTACCTCACCTCACTCTTGAAATCTTCCATCTGATTTGCAAATTCATTTTTGGATAAGGTACTGCTCCCAACATTTCTTCTTGTAGCCATTTGCTCCAGAGGAATGTTTTCTTCTTCTCCTCCCCTAGAGGTTCTTCAAATATGTCTTGCTATCCACCTAGGGCTTCTTCTGAATCACAGCCATCGAAGAAGAGAGAAGGTTGGCTGTGTGAAGTAGTGGGGTTGTTGTGAAAACAATTTTTTGACTTATCTCTACTCCTACAAGGCATGAAAGGAAATCTTTTTGGTTGATTTTTGTTCTTTTCTACTTGTACCTGCAAAACTGAGATAGATTGAATTGAAACTAACTAAAATCTATCTTGCTGAAATGAAAATACGGAATTGAAATGAAAGCAAGAAAGGACTAATCTATTTTGCTGAAATGAAATTGTAGGAATTGAATGCTAAGCTATGCTTACAGAATTGGAATTGCAGAATTGAAATGCTAATCTACACTTGCAGAATTGAAATTGCGGAATTGAAATGCTAATCTATGCTTGCTGAAATGAACTACTTAGTAGAAGGTTGTAGCAGAAAATAGAAAAAAAGCAACAATCACCAATACTCTGATGCTTCCCCGGCAATGGCGCAAAAAAAGATGGTGGGCTCCAGTATTCCAGCAATGATGTTGCAACTCTTGGGGCTCCCTTCTTTAATTTTATCAACCCAGTAGTTCGTCACAAACATGGAAGCGACGACGCTATATGCACAAGTACTAGCTCTTACTGCAGGCTCTCACTTGATCAGCTGGCACAAGTTCACTAGGAGCTTAAGCCAACTTCTATGAGTTCTTAGAAGAAGCTTTTAATCATGATGGAAGAAAGCTAATCTCAAAAGGGCTATTCTCCTTGCAGAAGGAAGATGAAAGCTGAAAGGAAACACAAACCTTAACAAACCCTAGTTTTACCCATTAATCCTACTGGTGCAAGTAAAATTATGAAAGCTACATAAGTGGATGCCATTGACATCTAGAAAGGTAAAATGCATGTGACTAAGCTACTTCTGAGGAGAAATATGAAGAAAACATCTTTTTTCATTTTTGAGTAATTTTGCAGAGTTATTATGCATGTGCTTTGACTATTTTTTCTTTCCAGAGGTTGATTGTCGAAAGGAAATGCTTGCAAGAGTTTGGGAAAGTAAGAAGAGGGCCTAAGGGGTCGCTAGCACCATTCCAGAGAGTTTCAAAGTGATCGGATCTCAAGAAACCACTTTCGTGAGATTCTACAGGAAGTCTGCAGGGGTTCTACAGGATGTTCTATAGGAAGATTCGAAAGATGATTTTTGAAGGTTTGGAGGAGGGAAAATGGTGGGAAAAAGGAAATAAAGGTTGGATGAGGGTGTTATAGGGTCTAGGACTCTATTAATGAAGATCAAACATGAAGGTGATGGCTGGATTGGCTCAAAGGATAAGAAAGCGATTTTGCACAAGAACGTAGAAATTAGGGTTAGTTGGGAAAGTGTGGCAAATGGAGGGAAGAAATCTTGAGTGAGGGGTTGGAATAGGTTGCATGATGGAGGAAGGGTAGGTAGGGAGGTAACATAGGTGTTTTTCACATTATTTTCCAAAACTAATCAAAAAAGATTAAGAAAACCAAAGATCTAGCTATTTTGACCTAATTTGACCTAGAAACCATAAGCATGATGAACAAAAGTTTATTGGCAGCAAATCATGTAAGATAACTATGAAAGTTAAGCAAGGACAAATTCTAAACATGCAAGTAAAACTGGTATCAGCTTTCCTAACTAAAAATCTAACACTAGCAATTGCATGAAAAAGCAAGAGCAATGTTTTTATGGCAGCAAGTATGCCTTGGTCTCAGCTCATGGTCCCAAGGAGGGAGAGATGAGATCAAGGATTTCTTGGTGGCCTTTTTGTAGGTATTTTCCTTTACCACTCTATCAAATCAACCTGAAGCATGAAAAGCTATTTCAATCATAAAAAATGACCTAAGTAACAAAGCAACATCTTAACCTAAATAACATAATTTAGTCTAAGAATGCAGCAAAGACACATAAAAGTACACAAAGGAGGTACTGGGCACTTGGGTTGGAACCAACCCCAAGAGCTACAACCTCCTAAGGAAGATTAGAGCTGGATTCATCTTTTTGATCAAAAGAATAGTTACATCCCAAAAACTGTCTACAAGAAAAAGCTCGAAAATGTGCTGAAATGCAAAGCTAACCTACTAACTAAAATCTACCTAACAAATGACTAAAAACCGACTAAAAAATGACTAACATTGAACTACAAATTGGCTAACTCAATTGAGGCCCTAATCCTTCTTACTTATACAAATTTAGGACCCCAACAGTCTTCCTAAACTTTAGGAACTCGACTGCCAAAACTTGCAGTTAACACCAACTTTACTAGCCCTTGCTCGGCTTCGCTTGTGATAATCGATGTGGTGGCCCTTGGACTCCGAGATGGTGGTGGATAATTCGAGGTAAGGGCTCATAAATGAAGGGGACACCTTCCTACAAATCCTCTCCCTTGTTCTTCCACGAATTTGGCTGCCAAGTGCTCATTAAAACCTTTGATTTTGTCTCAAGATTGACCAAAAATCCCCATAAAGCACACATTAGACTTGTTGGCATAATGACTAACCCAATTCACTCTATTAACATAAATATAATAAAAAACAAGCAATAAACTAATGAGAATGGTGGATTAACTCAAATTAGGAGGTTGAATGAGCCCATATAATTACTCATTTCTGGGGCTCATCGAATGCCTTGAATGGCCTAAAGGAGCGGAATTTTTATACAAAGATTTTTTAGTTCCCCTAAAAGATCAAAATATGGGTAAACAATTGGCTTAGGTATTGTTAACCTTTCGGGGAATGGGGGAGAAGTGACTATGAGCTCCTCTGGATCTTTCTGCTGGTCTGTCTCTTCTCCTTGTTCCATTTCTGTATCAGTTACATGTGGTTGTATATGTACAGGTGGTTTTTTTTACCTCAATTGATGACTGATCCCTATTTTCCTCAGGGGCGATGATAGTCCTGGCCCCAATTTATGTTCATTACATTCTTTTTTCTCAATCTCATAGTCTGGGCTTTCTACAATTTGCACCAGATGGACCAGTCTGTTATTGGGATTTGGATTCGGTTGGGCTATCAATTAAGGGCGCAAAAGAGGCTAAGGATTTTGTTGTAATGGATAAGGAAGTAATAATGCGGGTTGAGGTTGAGGACCTGTCCCCATAGTAATGCTGGATATTCCCAAAGGTCGCTGCCAATTTGTAGGCCAATTCAGGTTTTGAGAAGTGGAGGCCGGCCATTGGGATTGATATGGATTTCCTTGCCAAACATGAGTAAAAGGAGAATTTGGCTAGCCATTACCCGAAAAGGATTGAGTTGACCATGGTGTCATAGGGAATGGCTGAGGTTTCCAATTCGAGTAGGGTGATTAGCCTTGCCATGTTGCCCCGGGGTTCTGTTGTTGATTAAACGATGAAGAAGGAAAGAAATGGGATTCATCTTGTGACATACTTGGAGGTTTGTCCTACCACTATCGACATTGATTCATTAGATATACTCACTCTATCTCTTGTTCTACTTCCTTGAGCACTACTTTCAACCCTGGGAGCGATGGACACTGTTTAGTGGCGTGATCCTTGGTACAAATAGCGCATGTATGTACCATGTGTAATGGACACTCCCATTGGCTATGCTTCTTCCAATAGTGTGGATAGAAAATGACCAAGTTTTGTTATGCTAAAGCTTGTTTTTGTTTAGCATGTAGGATGTCCAGGTATGTTGTGAGGGTGCCCCGGACGTCTGTTTTGAAATATTCCAGGAGGTTACTGATTTCCATTCATGTTATGGTTCCACCGCATGGTTTTCTTCCCTCGCTCATGAGATCTCGACTTGCAACTCCTGTGCGTGATCTTCCTCACGAACACCTGATGCACAAGTGAATGATTTCATCATAATATTCTTGAGAAATATCTCCTTTCCCCATTAAATTTATAGTTTCTAACCATTCCTCTTTCATTCGTTTAATTAAGATAGCTCTTAGGAATTCTTTCGGTAGGGTGGTGTGTGGAGATCTATGCAAGTTATAATGAAACCGTTTGACGTATTCTTCTAGAGTTTCATTGTTCTTTGCAGCCATCTTAAAGATTTCATCCTTTAGCTCCCTAGTCTTGCAAAAGTCCTGGTATCTTGTGAGGAAGGCGGTTTTCATATTGTCCCAAGAATTAATAGTACATCCACCTAGACCCATGAACCGTCTTAAAGCTACTCGTTTCAGAGTAGAAGGGAATAGTTTTAGCTTTTGGGGGTTAGTGGTGTAGTCATACCCTCTTCAAAGGACGTGAAATTCGAACAGGAACACATCAAGATCCTCTGTGATCATCCCATGAAAAGTTGGGATGCTTAGTAGAGGAATAGCCTTCATGGGGGTATTGGCCACTTGGTTGACTATTGGGTATTCCAATGTTGAGGTTTGACCTTGATGTGGTTGATTTTCCATTTGGTCAAAGATGTGCCAATACTCTTCAAGTATTTTAATGGGTGCTTTTTTAGTAAGTGGAGGATTAACAACCCGAGATGGCTTTGCAACGTTGCCTAGATCTGGGATCACAGAAGACCCTTGTTCAGACAGTTGAGGTCTTTCCTTAGCAGTTCCACTGGTTTATTCTTCTTCTCTATGATTTTCCCTCTTGTGGACCTGGATCAGAATGTAAGCTTACTGTAGGTTGAAGACTCTGTTTAGATCCTCAAATTTGGCTTTAAATCTTAGCATGAGCTATATATGGTGAGCCTGTTGCTTGAGGGATTATAGTAGGACTTTTTCCAGTTATAGGGTGGAATCCTACTGATGCTTGAGACTCTGCTTTTCTCACAATTTCGTCTATAATGTTCATTCTCACAAGGTTCACTAATCCCTTGGGTTTTGTGGATCTCAGAGGGGGTTTCTATTCTTTTTCTATCTTTCTATTCCTAGTAATTCATAAAAACCAATTCCTATTTAACCTCTAAGCTTTTGCTGAAATGCGAGCTCGTAAGCAAGAACTTTACTTATTAGGTACGCAAGTTCTTACCTCCCATTTTTAAAACCCAATTCTTTTGTAAATCATTTTGGAACACTCTCCCCGACAATGGCAACAAAATTTCGGTGCACTAAGATGTCCCTTTACATGAAATCTTAATTCCTATATTAATTGTCAACACAAGGCAAGTCTTTTTATATCAAGAGTGTCAACACTATACATACAGTGAATTCAAAGGTTAACTAATGATAAATTGTTGCAATTGCTAATGACTATCTTCTTCAAAATCAATCCAATCAACTATGAAATAAGTAATTTTGAAATAAATTCATAACGCACCCTACAGTTCTAATTAACCTATTATGGAAACAAATAAATCTGAATACAACTTGTAAAGAATCATGCTTAGCAGTCTTAACTAGAATTAGTCTAACTTGCTCACTCATGAAAGAGAATTATAACAATTAAAAACAATGGTAATTGAACAACAAATCCTAATTAAATAGCAAATCCTAATTAAGCAACAATTCCGAATTGAACAACAATTCTGAATTGAATAGTAAATCCAAATTGAACAGCAATTCTAAATTGAACAACAAATGATACAGAAATATCAAATGTTATCTGAATAGAAAATGACTGTAGAAGCATAAAGCGATTAATTCTATCTCTGAAATCTATGATAACATTATTTGAAAGGAACAGTGATCTGAGCTGGAACTATCATAACCAATTCAATCAAAAGCATTACTCACGTATAATACATGAATCAATCTAAATCTCGAATAAACAATGAATGCAAGCTAAATCGACAATCCTTACAATAATAAAAAGTAATATTAACTTAACATTAACAAGCAATCAAGAATGAAATAGAAAATATTATGACATAGGTGAAGAAGTAGATATTCTCTTGGCTGGGCCCAAAGTCGCTAGAAGTCTCCGCTAAGAGATAGTCAGAATATAAGTATGAGTTAAACGCAACCTTTCATCATTAATATAAGTAACCAAGTTACAACATCCAAAATAATAGTATTATATGTAAAAAGGAATAATTACAAATTGCGAAATTCTGAACTGCATATAGTTTTTCCTTTCATCCTTATATATTACATTTAAAAGGTAAATAGATAAAAGCTGTTAGGATATTCCGACACATAGGAAATAGTTAAGTACAACTTGGTCTAGTATAGAGTTAGGTATAGAGTTAGGTAAAGTGTGTTTCTTTACCTTGTACATTTTGTAACTTACAATCCGACGGTCACGATATGTAGTGATCCGACGATTCATTCTCTCCTCGGTATTACCGACACTTGATCCGTGGCTTGACACCCGATTGGTCCATGATTTCTATTTAAAGCGCATGGAGGGTCATTTGTAGGGTAATCCATGCATGAGAGAAGCTTATGTAAATTTTCATTCTTTTATTAATAAATTGCCTGAAGTGGCCACGTTGGCTCAGGCCATGGACTGTTTCCCTCTTTGAGGGTTTTAACCACGTCAAAAATACTGGTGTATTGATTTGCGATCTGGTTGTGAGTGTTGTCCTTTGGTGTTCTGTCTGAGGAACTTACCCTGTAAATTCCTACATGGTACCAGAGCTATTTGAGGGCCGCGTCCGTTGGTGATCCAAATCTGAAGCCGGTAGAACTGCATCCGACTGTCGTTTCCTAGATCTACTGTTTCTAACTACTTTCGGGCTGAGAGGAATACTCTGTTGTGTTGGGAGCATCTGTTCCAGTGAGGAACCCCTTTCGTTTCACGCGAAAAGGTTTCCGGTAGCCCTAGCTGCGTCATTTTTAAGATCTGGAGGTATACAGTGTTTATTTGCAGTTTACAGTTATTTTCTCTCTGTTTATTTCGGTTTCGGTTTATTTAGCCTTTTTTATTACCGGATCTATACCTTTCATTTCTGCGTATGCTCTTTTCCCTGTGACTCTGTGCGATCTGGGCAAATCAGAAACAGAAAGGAAGGATTTTTCTCATGCGTATGCTCTTTTCCCTATGCCCTAGTGTGATCTCGGAAAATCAGAAACATTGAGAAAAATATTTAGTTTCTGGCTAAAGCTAACTTTGAGCCGCAAGGTTCATTTTTTAAAATATTTAGTTTTTTGGGTAAAGCTAACTTTGAGCCGTAAGGTTCATTTTCTTTGCATGTCCGTGTTGGGTTTTGTGTTTTTTGTTTTGTAGGGAAAAAGAGCTTTCTCAAAGCAAGCACGCAACCCAAAGCACCCCCCCCCTCTCTCTCTCTCTCTCTCTCTCAAATTTTTTGTATAGATCAATTGGTTCAAAGCTATTTTAAGAGAGTAGAGGTCTTGGGTTCAAGTCTCCATTTTGTGGGGGCAGACTTTTTCATTTCCGCACATTCCCGCACTTCGTCGGTGACTTCATCAAATTTTTTCAAAAAGCCATAACTTCTTCATCCGGAAGCCGTTTTCAGAGCCATTTTTTTAAACCAGCCTAATTTTTCGAGATCTATCCATTGGAACACTTATTTTCAGCATCTTTAGCTTCAGTTTCCGTTGAAATGGAAAGTCAATACCAAGTTACCCTTGATAGCACCAACTACTTCCAATGGTTGTCCTACATTGAGGATTTACTTAGAAGTAAAGGTCTCTACAGAATAGCCTCAGGCCAAGAAAAGAAACCAAAGGATGAAGATAAGGCTGCTAAATGGAAAAATAGGCAAGATCAAGCACGTGGATTGATAGGGATGTCTATTTCTCCAGATCTTAGATTCCATATTGCAGAACTTGATACTCCTGATGAAGCAATGAAACAAATCAATAAAGTTTTTGGGATTAAAAATGAACTTAGAGCCCATCAACTTGAAAATGAGTTGCTTACATTGGACCCTAATAATTTTTCTTGCATTGAAGATTTCTTGTCCAAGTTCAAGACCCTTAGATATCTCTTGGAAGGTGTTAAAGTTAAGAAAGAAGATAGTAACCTTATCTATTCCATTCTTACTAAGTTGGGACCAGCCTACTCTGTGTTTGTTTCCACCTTCCATTCTACAAGAGAAGCCTTCATTTCTCAAGGAACAGACTACAAGTCCCCTTCCTTTGACTCTTTTTGTGATTCTTTAATAAGAGAACAAGAAAAACTCTTACACCTTGGTCTTCTTAATCTTGGAAACTCTTCCAAGAAAGCGTTAGCCGCCCAGCAGCAACCAAATTCAAAGAATCCTAAGAAGTCATATCCTAAAAAGAATGGTCCTAAACCAAACAAGGGTCCTAAGCAATCTCAGCCTCAAAATGAAAAATCATTTCAACAAAATGATAAGACAAATAAAAACAAATGGAAGAAGACTGATAGACATTGCAACTTTTGTAATCGAGATGGCCACTTAGAATCCAAATGCTTTAAGAAGATGGAAGCCTTGGAAGCAGCGATGAAGAAACATAACATCCATTTGGAGCATTCTTCACCTTCAACTTCATCTTCAGGAATGGCACTTTCTGCATGTGGTTGACAATCATCTCGGTCTGGTTATGCATTAAATGTATCTTCTTCTTCTCATTCTCATGAGTGGCTCATTGATTCTGGAGCTTCTTATCACATGGCTAAAAACAAAGCCATGTTTTCTTCTTTAAATGATTGTAACACCAAAAATATATATGTTGGTGATGATAGATCTCTTAGTGTTGTAGGGACTGGAACTGTTCATCTAGACAATGGTCAGTTTAATGATGTATTATGTGTTCCAACCTTATCCTGCAAACTTCTATCTGTATATCAGATAACTCATTCAGGTGAAGGTAAAATCGTTGAATTTTCACCTGATGATGTTGTAATCAAGGACTTAAGAGATCCTAAAAGGATTTTGGCTACTGGCATTGCTGATGATTCTACAAGGTTGTATAAGTTTCACAAGTTTGGGTCATCAAATCTTCCCTTAGTATTTGTTGCTCATAACGATGAAGTGAGCAAACTTTGGCATGAGCGATTTGGTCACTTAAACTATCGCTCGCTTCAGCATCTATGTAAAGAAAATATGGTGACAGGTCTTCCTATGGTATCTTGCAGAGATGCTGTTTGTTCTGGATGTGTACTCGGAAAACATCATCGGGACAGTTTTGAAAAACGTGCCTCTTGGCACGCCTCAGCCCCTTTACAGCTTGTGCATAGTGATTTATGTGGTCCACTTCCTGTTGTTTCATTCTCTGGCTGCAAGTATTTCTTAACTTTCATTGATGATTTCTCCAGACGCACTTGGGTACACTTCTTAAAACTCAAGAGTGAAGTATTTAACACATTTTTGGCCTTAAAAGCCTTTGTTGAAAAAGAATCTGGACATCAAATTCTTAAGATAAGATCTGATAATGGCAGAGAATATGTTAAAAACACATTCATCAACTTTTGCACTGAGAATGGAATTCAAATGCAACATACTGTTCCATATACTCCACAACAAAATGGTGTAGCTGAAAGGAAGAATCGCACCTTAAAGGAAATGGCTAATTGTATGCTACAATCTAAAGGACTTGGTCTTAGTTTTTGGGCAGAAGCAATTAACTGTGCAAATTACATAATAAATCGCACTCCTACTAAGGCTTTAAATAATATCACTCCAAAGGAAGCATGGAGCTCAATCAAACCAGATGTAAGTCACTTTCGTGTTTTTGGAAGTGAAGCGTGGGCCCATATTCCAGATGAAAAGCATAAAGCTTTAGAACCTAAGAGTGAAAAATGTACTTTTGTTGGATATTCTGAAGATGTCAAAGGCTATAGACTTATTCCATTTAAGTCCAAAAATGTTATCATTAGAAGAGATGTAAAATTTGATGAAAATATATCGGCCTGCGAGCCTAGTCCGGCGGATGTGCCACTCTCCCTATCTCTTCTACTTTTGAAAACATTTCTTCTTCAGATGATGAAAGTGAGGATGAAAATCCTCCCCCACCATCTCAGGATCCTCCTTCAGCTCCTCAGCTTCCAAAATGGGTGCGTGCTACTCGAGATGCAGCAGGTGATCTTGCCGGTGATCCTACAGATCAGCGACCCACACGTTCTCAGTTTGAGAGAGCCTCTTCTTTACTAGCTCAAGCTCCAGTAAATTATGATCCTGACACCTTTGCAGAAGCTTCAGGCCATCCAGATTGGGAAGCAGCTATGAATGAAGAATATCATTCATTATTGGCAAATGATACATGGGATCTTGTTCCTCTACCAAAGGGACGAAAACTTGTTAGATGCAAATGGGTTTACAGAACCAAGTATGGACTAGATGGGAAAGTTGATAAACATAAAGCTCATCTTGTTGCTAGAGGTTTTTCATAGGTTGAAGGCATTGACTACACTGAAACCTTCTCCCCTGTTGCCAAAATGAACTCTATCTGCCTTGTTCTTTCCCTTGCTGCCTCGTTCAAATGGGAAGTCCATCAGATGGATGTTAAATCTGCCTTCTTGCATGGGGACTTGCATGAAGAAATCTATATGGAACAACCCATTGGCTTCATAAAAATAGACTCCAGCCTTGTATGTCGGCTTAAGAAATCCCTTTATGGTCTCAAGCAAGCTCCTCGAGCTTGGTATGCCAAAATGGATAGCTTTCTTTTAGAATCTGGCTTTTCTAGGTGTCATTCTGACAATACTGTCTACACCAAGACAGTGGGCAAGTCCCTTATCATTCTTGTTCTTTATGTTGATGATCTTATCCTTACCGGTAGTGATCCCAACCTTATAAACCATGTGAAGTCCAACCTTAAAAAGAAATTTAAAATGACAGACTTAGGACACTTACATTATTTTCTCGGTCTTCAAGTCTTGCAATCCAAGGAGGGCATTTCCCTTTCCCAGTCCAAGTATTCCTGTGATATTCTACGCCATTTTCACATGGAAGACTGTAAGCCAACCCCTTCTCCCTTCCAGTCTGGAGTCAAACTTTCAGTCACTTGTACTTCTCCTGAAGTTGATGCTACCTTATATTGTCAACTTGTAGGAAAACTTCTGTATCTAACCCATACTCGACCTAACCTTTCCTTTGCCGTTGGCCTTGTTGCTCGGTTTATGCAAAACCCACGTGAAAGTCATTGGAAAGCAGCTAAACGAATACTTCGTTATGTTCGAGGTACAATTCAGTTTGGGATTCGTTACAGTGCCGAAGCATCTCCTCTATTGGTTGGTTTCACTGATTCCGATTGGGCTGGTGACCCCGATGATCGGAAGTCTACTGCCGGTTATGTGTTCACTCTTTTTTCAGGACCTATTACATGGGCTTGCAAGAAACAAGGTGCCATTTCTCTTTCATCAGCAGAAGCAGAGTATCGTGGTGTCGTAGAAGCTAGTAAGGAAGCCTTGTGGCTTCGTCAGATCCTGTCAGAGTTTGGCTTTCAGCAGCAGCATCTAACTACACTTTGGTGTGATAATCAAAGTGCCATTAAGCTATGCAAAGATCCAGTCCAACATCAACGCAGCAAACACATTGAACTGCACATGCACTTCATCAGAAAGCTCATCCTTGACCATGTTCTTGAAGTGCAATATTGTTCAACAGATGATCAAGTTGCAGACATCTTCACAAAGGCTCTCACAGAGGCGAAGTTCACTAAACTTCGATTTATGGTGGGAGTTCAGGAAGTTGTCACTAAGGGGGGATAGGCTCTAGTGCCTCCTTCCTTCTCCTATTGTGTCATATTTGTAAATCCTTCAATCCTATCCCAAGTTGTTCTTAAGGGGGGATGTTAGGATATTCCGACACATAGGAAATAGTTAAGTACAACTTGGTCTAGTATAGAGTTAGGTATAGAGTTAGGTAAAGTGTGTTTCTTTACCTTGTACATTTTGTAACTTACAATCCGATGGTCACGATATGTAGTGATCCGACGGTTCATTCTCTCCTCGGTATTACCAACACTTGATCCGTGGCTTGACACCCAATTGGTCCATGATTTCTATTTAGAGGGCATGGAGGGTCATTTGTAGGGTAATCCGTGCATGAGAGAAGCTTATGTAAATTTTCATTCTTTTATTAATAAATTGCCTGAAGTGGCCGCGTTGGCTCAGGTCGGGGACTGTTTCCCTCTTTGAGGGTTTTAACCACGTCAAAAATACTGGTGTATTGATCTGTGATCTGGTTGTGAGCGGTGTCCTTTGGTGTTCTGTCTGAGGAACTTACCCTGTAAATTCCTACAAAAGCGAATCCTCGAGATCAGGGGATCCTGAGGATTTTGCTATACTTGATCTGATTTTGTCATGAAATAGTCATTGGTTTTGTCGGTCTTCCGTTATCCT
The DNA here is from genome assembly GCA_031772625.1 of Pinus tabuliformis. Classification (NCBI taxonomy): domain Eukaryota; kingdom Viridiplantae; phylum Streptophyta; class Pinopsida; order Pinales; family Pinaceae; genus Pinus; species Pinus tabuliformis. The sequence continues at coordinate 405,638,955 of CM062812.1, read as the reverse complement.
ATCTTGCCTATGACATTGTTGCTTTCCCTTATGAGATGATGTCAGTATGTCAATTTTACAACTATCACTCAATTCATGACTTTTGCACATAAAGATAGTGAAAAAGATTCATGTAATTTGTTATTGATTACTTTTACTCAACTTCAACTATTATTTCCTCTACTTTTATTCATAAACATAGATAATCATGTAAGGATGAGTGCTAAGAAATCATACCTTTTTCTTGACCCAACACACAACGCAGGCCCCACACTTGGCCCTGCTTGAGATTCTAGCCTTAGAGGCATTGGACCTCCTTCTGCAACATAATTTGTGAAGAAAGGGAGATGATCTTTATCATGCCCATGACTCTTACATTTCAAACACCAAACTTCCCATGTACTTCTAGCGGAGCCACTCTATCCTTCTTCAAACTTTGGAGTTCTAGGCAAAGGTTCTACAACTTCGCGTGAATCTACTAAACTCCCAAAGTAACATCTTAAATTGGTGTCTGGTGCAATATCATCGTAATCTCTAGGCCTTCACCTGGGTCCCAATATTTTGCTATGATAAAGCAAACCTTATATGAGGCAAGAGTGAAGCCACAAACCATTCCCGATGCTACCCATCCGTAAGATTCATGTTAGCTCCACGGATCTTGCACTTAAATATCCTATCCAGTTCTCAGGATGTCTGACCAGGCTTCATCATAATCTCCTTGAATCCAATGATCAATTACACTTCAGACTTGGGCCTATTGAATTCCTTATTCAGCATAGTCTAAATGTCTGCCAACGCAGCCATCGTGTTATCAGTGCAGTACTTAATGTACCATGTTAGTGCACATACCTACAAAGTAGTAACCAATGTTGATTTATTCATCTGATCATTTGTAATGCCCTGGGCTTCCCACAAAAACTTCGCAACGAGCCAAAACTGGTCTGGGTCGTCATTCCCCAAGCCCTTGAAAATGGGCAATTTTATTGAATTCTCCATATTGAATGATGGTGGAGGTGTTGGAGGTGTGGGTGAAGGTGTATGCAGTGGAGGTGAAGATGGAGGTGGTGTGGGTGTTTGCGGTATTCGTGGAACCCTCGGCTTATTAACTGGACAATGCTCTGTGGAGAAGCCTGTGTTTGTTCTTTGTCATCACTCAGAGGAGACTGCATCAACGGGCTATATTAAGGTCATGTTCCCCTTCTATCCCTGAATAAATTTACAGTTCGCGTAGCTCCAAACATCAACGTAATTGCATAACCCGCTTTTCACACAAGAGGATTTTAAACCAAGTATTCAAAGATCCTAAATACTTACCTTGCGGTCCTTTGAAGAAGCGTCGCTCTGCTTCACTGTAGGAAACCAGGTAACGACTGTGAAATCTGTCACAAATCCTCTGATGATACGATCAAGCCAATGATCAATAGCGTGCATGATCTTATCTTCAGAGGCTTCTAATCTTCATACTAACTTCGAGGTCCAAACTATTAGACCGTCAAGCCTCCACCTTCCCTGGCCATCTTCCAATTTAGCAATCCACTCGTATAATTAGACCGAGAAGGAACATAAGAAAATTTCGTGTATCCTTGTGTACAAATACTTATCCAACCACTGTTGTTTCATCAATAGTGTGTTCCTGTTCTCTTGCACCGTGAATTCATGAATCTTTCTATCCAACCAATCCTCAATTTCCTTCTTAGTTGGATACCAGTGATGTGACATCACACATCTCTCTATGCAGATCCTTGTCTCGGCAATGGAACCATTTGTTCGCTTAGTGGTTCCTGACCCAGGTTCAGAGTTAAGTTTGCCATACAAATCCCTACACTATTGGCCCTTTAAGCATAAATCCATGGAGCGTGGACTGAAGTCTCACCCAAAGTAGTAGGGGGGATGCTGGAACCAAGTTTTCGCACCCAAAGATGGTTATCATTTCATTTTATACCATTTATTTGCCTTCGCACAGATTGATAAGCTTTTGAGGCTTATCAATATGACTTCCTCTTACCAGCCTCTAGACCTTCGTGAAGGTTTACGACTGTCTTCCGCAGACCCTAAACAGGCAAACCAACCACTTACATGCCTTTGTAATCAATCCCAAGTTTGTTATTACCCAGATCAACTTAAGTGTCTGATTTATTTATCATGCATTAAGATATTCTTCGTGTAAATAGATATTATTACTTGCGTTCATATAACAATGTAAACCATGCAAATCGTGCATCAATATAGTATTAAATCATAAACCCAATATTCATCATAACATAAACACATTCATTCATAACATAAGTAAATGGACAAAACACAGATATTTATGGAATAGTATCTTTATTGATACTTCATATTTTCTTACAGACTCAAGACTACCCTGTGCACTCAGCTGCAGGGGTCTGCGCACACAGCTGTGGATTCTATTCTAGGCCTCTGTGCACACAGCTATAAAGCCTCTCTTCTACTCTAATACTCTTTTCTATTCACTTCTAATGACACATTACATCAACTATGAACTTCACTTCATTGCCTTAAACTCTCTAAGACTTTCCTTTTTATACAATCTCATGGTTCGTAGACCATGGTTAGGTCTATACCGCTGACACAACTTACATTGAAGATGGGAAAATCCCTTTATGACACTTATTATCTACGTGCTCCGTGATCATAACTTGTGGATACTTTACACATTACATCACAAAAATTTGGGCTTTCTACCCAAAAACTTTGGCTTTTGCCCCAAAATTGTCCACATGGGACTATTTCCCAACAATTAGAATGACCATAACTCTCTCACTGAATCTTCAAGACCCAAAAAAACAAAACTCTAAAACTAACATAACTATTTGGAATGAATTAGTATAAATAGGCTTAGAGGCCTCGTAAGTAGAATTCATCTAGGTGCTTGGGATAAAGATAAGTTAAGAATATTCTCCAATAATGCACCTAAACCAACTTTCAAAAGTGATCCTCTAATCTAATATCTTAGGGAACATAATACTTTAGAGACTATATAGTTATTACTGGGAGAAAGCTGCAAATTTTTGGGTGAACTTAGGTGGGATGATAAATGCTCCCAGCAAAATTAGGGTATTATCACTTTGTGAAGCACTACATCACAACTATGATGCATAAAAATGATTAAAAATAAGGGCCAAACATCTCCAAAAAGGTCAACAATATAGGTAGTTAATGCACTAACTCATTAGAGAAAAATAAGATGATAACAAATAACCCCTAATGCACGAGGTCATAAGAGTAACTGAAGGCCAAAATGAATTACAACAAGTCTTAGAGCATCAAAATGGGAGGAAGAAGCCAAAAGAACGAAGTTGGTGTTGTAGTGTTTTCTTCTCAATGATGTATGAAAATAACCCATATAAGATTGTGGATGACAAATAATCTCAACAATGTAAATGGCTGCTAAAAATTGTAGATGTGTAGCTATTGATAGAAACAAAACCTGCCGAAATTCTGATCTATGCTACGATCATAGTTAAACAACAAAAGAAAGAGTAATAACTCCAATCATCTAATGGAAACTAGATATGTAAATAATTTTTTAATAATAACATCTGTGAAGAGAACAGATAAATGTTACCAATCCCCCTCAATGGGATGGGTTCTTGGCTATCCTCAAACATCTTCAGCTTATGTAGAGTCTCCCTCCTCTATAATGTGTAAACCCAACAAAAATGTGGTGTGTGACAATGAAAATAATTAGAGTTACAATAGTAAGTGCAACAATGAAAATAATCAAAAGTGAATAATGAATGGAAAACCCTTCTATTTATAACAAAATATTGAGTTATCCTCAAATAATGATCAATATTAAAATATTATTGATCCCATTCTTGGAATAACCACTTGGAATATTTTATTATATTTTTTAGGAGGGAAAAAGTATTTAAACTTTTATTTAGAAATAATAAATAAATAAATGATATATTTATTATCTCAAAGAATTAGTTAAGGAATAATAAACAAATAATGATTTATTTAATTATTCCTAAGGGATTTAGTCAAATTTAACAAATAATAATAATTAATTAATGATTACTTAGTTATTTTTAGTGAAAAATAAGATAAATAATCATTTATTTGTTTATTTTCAATGATTGGGTCAAATTTGACAAGGAATAATAATAATAAAACAATGGTTTAATTAATTATTCCTAGAACAAAATCAAATAAATAGTGATTTATTTATTTATTCTTGATGGTTTTAACTATAATTACTTAACAAAGGTGGTTTATTAGGTAATTTCTCACAGTGAAAGCAATTTTACTATGGTAAAATTAGCTTTACATGGTGTACTTTGATCCATCTAGTAAATTAGGCTAGATGATCAATTTTTTGGTGATAATAACTACATTGAAAGAACTCAAATGATGGAGTTTAAACTCTTTTCATAACACCCCTGAGGTGGGCATAACCATGCTTGGTCATAGAGAGAAAACTAAACATGGCCACCAAACATACACTATAGATCCATCACCTAAAATTTTAAGACATGGCCACAAACAAGACAATGGATCCATGTGACACATTGGAAAGATAAAAAACAATAAAAAATATAGTGTGGATCTATGTCATAGTATGCATCAGTAGGACTATAGACACATAACAGCGGAGGTTCCCTAGAGTTTTCCTCAAAGTACATGAATGATACATAACTTCAACATTTCCTAGGAAGGGTGTGATATAAAGTGAGATGCCCTAACCTAGAGTCTTCTATATAACCCCAATGGTATGAATATACAACATGTGAATAGATGTACAAATGTTGAGCATGGTAGAAACCATATGATTACCGGTCAATTATGTGGACAATTAACGGATGCTAAGGGACCCACTAATGATGAAAATGGACCCCGAGGTACCTAACACAATGTCAGACTAGGCTTTGATAACTCCAAAAGTTGATGCATTCCATTAGGAAAATAATTAATATATACAAGGAGAGGGAGAATATTGAAATTCATATTCCAATGTCTCTTCATCTTCTCATTTTTTTATTTACAATATTTCCCAATCCCTAAATATTAGGTGTTAACATTCCTCCCCTTAGTATGAAGGGATGTTGGTGAGTCCAAGCATCATTCTTAATCTTTCAACCTTTTCTCTTCCAAGCACTTTGGTGAATATGTGTACATTCTACTCATTTGTGGAACAATGGCACAAGTTAATAGTCATGGCCTCAACATGCTAACAAATGAATGATAATTTATATTGATATGCTTGGTTTGCCCATGGAACTTTGGGTTCTTGGACAATTTTATTGCTAAAGTATTATCAATCAAAATAGGAGTATAATGGACATTTTTCTGCTACAAATCTTCAAGAATTTTCTCGAGCCACAAAATATCCTTCATTGCTTCTGTCGCTGCCACATATTCAGCCTTTATTGTGGAGTCTACTAGAACTGACTATTTTGTGACCTCCTAAAGATAGCCTTTGATCCAAGACTTGTAACATAACCTAAAGTAGATACTCCATTTTCTTCAGCTCCTTCAAAATTTGAATCATAGTATCCATTTAAGCTAAAGCCATCCACTTGTGTATACTTGAGTCCAAAGTCTTGAGTTCGATTAAAGTACCTTAGAAATATTTTTGTAGTAGACCAATGGTCCTCACAAGTTTTTGGAATAAACTTGGAAAGGATTCTAAAAAAAAATGAAATGTCTATTCTAGTAGGAGAGAGGTAGTTAAGACTTCCTACGAGTTGTTTGTACTTTGTTGAATCCTCAAATTCATTTCCTTCTTTGGAAACGAACCTTAATTTTTTTTTCCATTGAAGTGGACAAAGGATTACATTTATCCATGCCAAATTTGTTAAAAAAATCTCCAATGTACTTCTTTTGAAAGAGGAATATTAACTTCTGATGTTGGATTACTTCAATACCCAGATAGTAGTGAACATATCCCAAATATGTCATCTCAAAACCTTTCCTCAATTTTATCTTTATAGATGCAATATAGTTTTCAAAGTTACCCACCGTTAGTAGATCATCTATATACACCACAAGATATACAAAAGATTTTCCAACTTTCTTAAAAAATAAAGTTGAATCATCAAGATTATAATGTTTGAAACTTATTTTTATCGGATGCTCAGTCAATTTCTCATACTAGGCTCATGGTCCTTGTTTTAGGCCATACAAGCATTTGATAAACTTGCATAATTTTTGCTCGTCCCTTCACAACAAATCCTTTTGGTTGACATAAAACATTTTCTTTCAAATATCTAATCAAGAAAGTAGTTTTTACATCCATTTAATGGTCTTTCCATCCATTCTGAGTTTCCAAGGCAAAGAGAGTCTAGATGGTAGCCCATTGTTCTATACGGGAAAATTTGTCCTTATAATCGACCCATTATTTATGTGGAAAACCTTTTTCCATGAGCCTTGGTTTATGCTTGTCAAGTGAGTCATTTTCCTTATATCTTTCCTTGAAGAACTACTTGTAGCCAATCAATTTAGTTTCAAATGGATGATCCCCTAGCTTCCAAGTTCCATTCTTTATCACAGCATCATACTCTTTTTTCATTGCTTCTTTCCATTCATCATGACCCAACTTGTTTAAACGATTTTGGTTTGAAATATCTACACAAATTTAATTCAAAATCATAAGAAACATCTATATCAACAACTGAATCATAATTGTCTACATCACCTCCATTATGTCTAGTAGAACTTGTTAGTGTCAGTATATGCATACTTCCATCAGGGATCAAATTTCTCTTTGCATTTTCATTGTAGGTGTCTCATACTAAAATTTTTTATTATTCCACTAGGTCATTCCAAAAATGATTCATTGATGGTTGTCTTCTTCTTCTCAGTACATCTAATTTTCCCTCATCAGGTATATTTGCTGACCCTTCTTCATGTTTCATTTAGTTATGGTTTTAGTTATATTATTTTTAGAGTCAAGGCAGTGATGTCTCCATTAGGTCTTAGGGTTCATTTCCAAGGTCAAGCTTGTTTTATTGCAAATAAAGGGCAACAAAGATATAAGAAGACCAATAAACAAGAATGGTCGGTAGTTAGTCATGGTTAATGTACAAAATCCTTATTTCACTAATGTAATTTTCATCTCAAAAAAAATAAAATTGTTTTTGTAGATGAAAAAAGAGTATTTTAGTTTATTCATATCCTCGATGTAATTCAAGACATTTTATGTAATAATTGTCCCCATAAGCTACCCAAGGCACTTCTCTTTGTTGCAATAGAGGAATCATTGAAGGATCAACTCAATCAAGGCATCATCCACTTGCAAAGAGACAAAGAAAGAAAAGCATTAGACAAAGATTTGAAGGCAAAGTAAAAAGTTCCAAACAAACATTATAAAGTGGGTTTTTCTAAGAAAAAATAAATTCATCCTCTATAGAAGATTTCAAAAGCATTTTTTAAACTTCATCATGCTCATTCGACAAAGAGAAAATAACCAAGTTGCAGTGAATTGGTGGCCGAAGAAACCACGGGCACTGCGCATAGAGCAAGGAGCGTTGCGCACAGGGAAAAGTTGTGGGGTGTTGCACGCACAGGAAAAGCACTACGCATACAACAAGATCACTATGCATAGAGCCTATGCACATGTGTATTTTTGCACGACATTGCGCACACAACAGGGCATTGTGCACCTGTATAAGGCGCTACACATAGGGCGAAAAATCATCAAAACTATCCTAACAAAGCATCCAAAATCACTTCTTTTGCTACCTAGAGCCTCAAGCAAGTAAGTATAATCCCTAAATTGTCCTCACAACACTCATTTCATGATTTTTGATTTTGTTTTCTATTAAAAATTTCAAACCCTAGGTTGTCTAAAAAACCCTCCCTGCTTATCATTTTCCTGTTCATTCCCATATCTTGTTGTCATATCCCTAAATATTATCCCTATTCCCTATTCCCTACTGTCAAATACACTTATCCCCTATACCCTAGTCCCCAAAAAAATCACTAAACCCCTACTTACAAAATAGTCCCTACTAAAAGTACCCCCCTTTCTCACTCTCACATCATACATATTTCATTTCTACATCACACAAACTCCTCTCCCGTTACCCTATCCCTACTCACCATAACGCACTTCTTGATTACGTTCTCTAGGGTTTCTAAAGCTTCAAACTCAAAAACATGGACAAAGAGGATAAATATTATGAGGAGGAGGAAAACAGTGGCAGTGAAAGCATGGAAGATGAACCTCAACATCAAAGAAAACCACATAAGGTAGGCAAAATTATCAGAGAGGAAACGTTAAACATCAGAGAGATAGAGGCTTCTCCTATGACTCTCTCTTGTTTCAGGCATCTAGGATGTTATGAGTTTTGTGAACAAGTAAAAAGAGTTCAACATCATCCTGAGATGACCAGGCTTTTTGTAGCAAATATCCATGATGACAAGGTAACTCTTGCTGGGGTGACATTTACAGTTTCCACCTCCATCATTGTTGATGCTACAAGGATTCTGAATGTTGGGGAAAAATGGTATAAAGCACAAGATTTGGATGACAACTACTATGAGCCATACATCAAGTCTAGGTATAGGAATGAAAAGAAGAGGACCTTTCCTTTCATGTTCCTTCATGACAAGTATGCCCCTATGACGAGGATCATTATGAAGTATTTTACATATGAGGGCAGATTTGCCAGATTATACACCTATCATATTAGGCTTCTTATGCACTTCACAAGAGTGAAAATGTTGAAAATCCCATACTTCTTATTCAATAATATTGAGAAGATGGCCTACATTGTACAAAAAAGGCCATACCCTCAGCAAATGAATAGTATTTATCACTATTCCTTGGTTAAGATTATTGTGCTACATCATCTCAAAGGGGCTAGAAAGTTGTTTGTAGATGATAGGCAAGTGTTTACTCCACCTGATGTGGAAGGGGCCTTGCCTTCCTCATCAGCTCATAGGCAAATGCTTGCTCCACAAACCGTGGAAGGGGCTTTTCCTTCTTCATTAACACAACAAGCACAATAGGTAAAACAGGTACAACAAGGGAAGGAAAAGATGTTGGAGGAAAGCTTCAATGATGAAGAGGAAAGAGAATTTTATTTGATGGAATATCATGAACTTGAACAACCACACATTCATCATGGCATTGAGATAGTTGACTTGGAGGCTCAAGATGAGGCGACAAATGAAAAATATAATCATAAACGAAAAAGATGCACAGATCCAAGCACTGATGGCCAACTTGGTGAGAGCTAAGTATGTCATTCCATACCTTGAGCAAGAGAACAAGTAGCTAAGTAGCAAGCAGGTCCTCACGGAGCTGGAATTTCTGAAGGTAAAGAGGCAAGATGACAAAGGCAAATCAGTAATGTAAGAGGAAGAGACCCTAGGCACCTTGACTACAGAACAAAGGCTTGAAAAGCAGTTTGAGGAGGAAAGAGATACATGGGTTGATAGGGTCAGTTTGCATTTCAATAAGCTACTAAGAAGGGCCAATAGGGACAATCAAATCATCAGTCAAATGGCTCGCCATTACAGGACCCAGAACAAGATTTGTAACATAAGAGTTAAGCAAATGAAGACAAGGCTAAAACAAGCCCTCAAAGGTGAAAAGGAGGGTGATAGTCTTAGGTTTCTTGCTGTATATTCCTTGGCTAACCTAGACACTTAATGGTGGTGTTCTCCCACAAATTCTGAGCCTGTTTTCAGAATTTTTTCATTTTTGAAGACTTTAGCAGTTTTTGACTAGGAAATTTTGGCACTATGGGCAGCGCCACTGGCACTGTGCTTTTCATAGGAGCATCCAATGGCCAAACAAATACCACCATTTGATTTTTAATGATGTAATCATTCTCCCTGTGCATTTTCTAAGTTTTTGAAGCAAAAGTGGTTGGTCAAAAGGTCAAAAAACACCCAAAAAATTACCTTTTCCGCCCTCTTTTTTACCATGGCACTGCGCATAGAATCAGTCTTGGGAGAATCCGTTTTTAGGGGTAAAATGAACTCCAAATAGGAAACTAAGGGCATAATTGGAATGTAGACATGATAGTATTTCCAATGAGCTATCATGAGCTCAATTTGGACACCGAAAAGGCCTCCAAAATGGCCTTACAAAAAGTGTTGTGCATAGCCTTCTAGCGTTGCGCATAGGACAATTTTCTCCTAAATTTTCACTTTACTGTGCCATGACTATAACTTTTGGGTTTTCTCTCATGGATGATGTTTTTACTAATGTAAATGGTGACTAGGAGTGTAAATAAGATGAATATTAGTCACTGGAGGGTAGATTCATTGGATTAAAAGTTCTCTTGAAGTCAAATGAATCTGTTTCTTCCCTTTTTAAGCCAAGTTGTTAGGGCTGCCTAGATTCTAGTTTCTTGTTCAACTTTTGATGGATTAGTTCCTAATATTCAGGATTCGACCCCTAAGGATTGGAGGAGGTTGAATTGATGTCTATATCTTCTTTTTCTTTCTCATTATAAAGGGTTGGAGTCAATGGCATTGCTTAGGTTTTGATAGACATCATTTTGTACCAATTACAGCAGGAGGTTAATAAAAAATTCCAACTATTTATTTGGGATCCATGTGGTATGATGTTCAGTTCATTTTTTCTTCTATTTTCATGTGTTAAAATGTATTTTTGACTCCATTTGATCATTTCATACTCTTTATGTGAATGTATACAAGTTTGAAAGGTAGAATCTATAACTTTTATGCTCCGTTTTGGGTAGACATTTCACGGTCTATGTTTTCTTTAGTTTAGGAAGAATCCATGAGGTTTACATGCTCTTCCTAGCTCCTCACCTATCTTTTCACCTCATCCATCAAACCCTAAGGTTCTCATCATTGTTCCTACCTTGCCCCATCGAACACCTTGCAGTTTTGACCTAATTTCCTTGCCCTAACTTTTTGGCTCCTCCTGATCTAGCAAAACCCCTCAAAATCAAATCAAAACTTGTGCTACTATACTTAGCCTGATATCAGTTTCTAGATCCAGTCAATTTGGCTGAGATCCTTATAGAGAGAGCCCTCTCTTATCCTAGTAGGGCTAGCTACTTGGCTAAGCATGGTTTGTGGTTACCCTGGCATTGCCTTCATTCAGCCCGAGGTTCAATCCAGGTGATAACATAGTGGCGACCATACTAGGGAATGAAAGATTGGAAATTAATCACCCTGGTAAGTTGTTTTATTTAAATTCTTAAGCTTGTGGATGATGAGTTTTAGAATTTAATCATAGGCTGAATTGGAAAGTTGTAAAGCAATATCTTAATTTTCAAAATTAGACATACTGGCTTCCTGAAAATACACGAGATCCAATCCACATCTAAATCCTTCGACCATTGTAAGTGATCCTCATAAAATTGGGTGAAAATATAAGAAATTTGCAGAGAAATCTAGTTTATCCAGAGAACAATCAAATAAGGATTTCATTCCTCGAGTTAATTCACTCTCGGGAAGGTTAGACACTTTGCAAGACATTGAGTTTGATATTAATTTTGAGCAGAGTTTATTTCACAGTAAATATTTAATTTAGATTGATTAGACAATTGTTGATTCCTCTATATATCTTCATAACCCCATTGAAGACTTGTTTTCACACAATAAATCAGGGTCACAACTTATTCACACTCTTGATCACTTGCAGAACCTCTCTTCAAACTTAAACACTTGGGTGAAAAATAAGATTCATAGGCCATCTTTCGATTTTCGAAATACTTCCATTGCATCTACTACCACTCAAACTATCCCTCATCCTCTACCTTCTTCTTCACAGACTGTTCACACCACTCAAACTATTGTTAATCCCCCTTTGATTATACCGAATATCCCAATCCTTGTTCTAAATCCACCACCTCCCCACCTCTAGTTATGGCTGCTCGATATGGACCGCTTGTTTTTCCTCAAAATCTTGGTGCCATGCCCCCTGATTATCAAACCAAAATACCTTTCTTCTATGACACTCAGACTATTACAGCTCAATAGCACGTAGACAAGATGAATGATTTCTTTGACCTCCATGAAGTTGAAATTGAAGATGTGATGATGAGGCTATTTGTAGAAAGCTTTGGAGAAGAAGTTCAGAAATGGTTCAGAGCCCTACCAGCAGCTTCTATCACTACTCTACCTATCCTTCAGAGGCAAGTCCTAGATCGGTGGGAGGTGAAGAAGAATCCCCTTCAGATTTTGTCCGAATATGAGAACATCAAAAGAAATGTTGGCGAGAGTGTGCAAGACTATTGTGTGTGATTTAATGCAGTATACAATGCTATCCCTGCAAATATCAAACCACCAGAGGGATTGGCTTTGCTTAAGTTTCCAGATGGATTTGATGCTGATATGGCATATTAGTTGCGTGAACGTGATTCTACAACTCTAGAAGACATGAAAAAGAATGATGTGAGCATAGAGGAGAACATGTTGGCTAATAGAGCAAGAATGAGATCAGAGAAAAGTGTGATCATGAAAGAAGAAGCATCTAATTTAGACATAAAAATGGATACATTGATTTGAACAATGGAAAGGATGGTTGACTAGTTTTCCATCACAGACAAACTTGAAATGCAGATTCAAAACCTAAACTTTATAGGCAAACAACAACCCCAATTTGAATCAAGCAAAGAGAGCAAAAGGCACCTAAACAACCAGCACAACAACAATGATAGATCAAAACCCCATTACAACAGAATTATGTTCAAGGAGTAGAAGAAGAGGAGGAGGAAGATTCGGTAACTGAAACAAATCATTTCTTCACTGCATATGGTATGCCTATATTTTTGACTGAAGATGAGGAGTATGCAGAAAGTTCTAACATTCTTAAGGATGAGGACTACATCTTATAAAATTATGTTGTTTTTGAGACCAAATCTGATGATTATCAGCATGGCTCTATGAAAGCTTTGAGTGCATAGAATAAACAACACTCTTTGAGGAGAAGAGATGTACTGGTTAGTCCTATTCAAAAGAGGAAGGATGTTTAGTTAAAGAATGATCTCTAAAACAATCACAAAAAAGGAAAGGAGCATGCTGATCAGAATCTTTTCAAGGTAGATCAGCAAAAAACAAGTACAACTGCAAAAGAGAAATACAATTAGAAAAAAGATAGTGTAACGAAGGAGCAAACAGATAAGAGGGACATCAGTGTCAAAGAAGTAGAAAAAGCAACATCTTTTAATTTAGAAGTGAAATTGCTAAATTGAAAGTGTCCATTCGTTTGACCGAGCTTGTTAAGAATAGCCATTACAAACACCATGTGTCTAGAATATTGCAAATTGATCCTTTGTCCGACATGGTGAATGTTGAGGATGATCATCCTAAACTTATTTTTGGTCTAGCTATAGAAGGTCAGCTAGAAGATAGCGAGGTCCCATCCTTTTATTTGAGTCTTAGACTGCATAAGTATATTCTTCATAGTGCTATTATTGATTCCAGATCTTCTCACAATTTGATGTGCAAGGCTATAATGGAAAAATTGGGCCTGGATATCACCCAAAAATATCATGATTTGTATTCATTTGATTCTGGTAGATTTCGCTGCATTGGTCTCATCAAAGATTTAGTGGTTTCCTTAGATCAAATCCCAGCCAAGAATGTTTTGATGGACGTGGTAGTAGCTGATATACCACCTTGATTTGGTATGCCATTGTCTAGATCATGTGGAGCCAAACTCAAAGGCACTTTACAACTTGACTTCTCTTATGCTACAATCCCTATTTTCTATCAATTGAGGATGTTGTACTGAGAAAAGAAGATGAAATATATGATCACTAGTAAAGTGAAGCCCATAAATCATTTGATAAATGTTGTACATACAGATTTAGAGTCTTTTGTTTTGTAAAATAATAGCGGATTGAATGATGTAGATATTCAGCTTGTAGAAGTAGATGATGTACCAAAAATTTATGAGGGATTTAGAGTAATTCTTAATCAAGAAAAGGAAAAGGTGGCAATTCCTTCTGAGCAGCCTCCACAGTAGTAGAAAGTTAGTAAAGAATAGAAAAATGAAGCAGCCAGAGAAGGTAAGATTGAACCAATAGCAGAATTCCAACATCTGGAAGATGAAAATGGTCTTTGGAGCATGGAATTCTATGGTTCTTTGGGTAAGTATGGTGCGGGCATGGGAATTTGGATTCAAAGTCTTCCTTTTCAGATAGACAAAGTTCCAAGTAATGTTAGAGTGTGTTCCTATAAATTAGTTTTCGATTGCTCTAACAATGAAGTGGAGTATGAGGCATTGATTACAAGTCTAAATATGTTGAAGAAGCTGGGTGCGAAAAAGATTTGTTTTTATGGTGATTTAGAGTTAGTGATTAAACAAGTCAAAAGATAATATCAAGCAAAGCATCTGCGACTGAGAGCTTATAGGAACATAGTCCTGGATATCTTGAATATGTTTGTAGAATACACATTGACAGCGGTGTTGAGAAGTCAAAATATCATTGCTGATTCACTTGCTACATCAATGAGAAATCTGAAAATTCCAATGAATTCTAGCAATAAATTTGAAATTCATGTCAAACATAGGCCTATTGTTCTTGACAATTTGAGATATTGGCAGGTTTTCTGGGATGACAATGAAATTAATTCCTTTTTACAGAACGGAGGGAAGTTTAAGGATGCTTTCATTGATGATGTTTGTGATTCCGATGAACAAGACATTGAGGTAAATCAGATGGATGTTTTATAGTTGAAGGATAATGTTATTCCTATAGTTCTTATACCTTTAGACGAGTTGTTTGATCATGATGATGTGGAGAGAAAACCAACCTTGGTTCCTACCGACAAAGGAGTTAAAGATGTAAACATTGGGACAGTGGACAAGTCCAAGCTTGTTAAGTTGTGAAAAACATTTTCTCCCGAGCAAAGGCTAAGTATGTTAAGTTACTGTCTGAATTTTCTGATGTGTTTGCATGGGATTATGCATATTTGAAGGTCTACGACAAGAACATTATTCAACACACTATCCCCATCAAACTGAATCAGAAGCCTTTTAGGAAAAAGTTGAGAAGAATCAATCCAAAACTTTTACCATCCATTGAGAAAGAGGTAAATTGATTATACAAATCTGGTATTATTGTTCCAATAAATTTCTCTAATTGGGTTTTGAATTTGGTCCTGGTACAAAAAAGGACTGGAGAGATAAGGTTGTGCATTGATTTCCAGAACCTAAATAAAGTATCCCTGAAAGATCATTATGCTCTTCCTAAGATGGACCACATTCTGTAAAGAGTAGTTGGAGCATCATAGATGTCACTACTAGATGGCTACTCAGGTTACAATCAAATTTTGGTGCACAAAAAAGACCAAGACAAAACTGAATTCATAACACCATGGGGGAATTTTCAGTATGCCAAGATGCCACTTGGGCTGAAGAATGTCGGGA
The DNA here is from genome assembly GCA_031772625.1 of Pinus tabuliformis. Lineage (NCBI taxonomy): Eukaryota > Viridiplantae > Streptophyta > Pinopsida > Pinales > Pinaceae > Pinus > Pinus tabuliformis. The sequence continues at coordinate 405,623,639 of CM062812.1, read as the reverse complement.
CCACTTTTCAGTGGGCCATGGATATAGCTTTCACTAACGAGAAGGATGTTTTCTTAGTTGTTTACTTAGATGAATTGACTATATTTTTTTGTTCTGATGACGAGCATTTACAACACCTAATAATTGTTTTTCGAAAATGTACGAAGTTTGGGATTTCTTTGAATCCAAAAAAGAGTCTTTTTTCCATGGAGGAGGGAAAACCTCTTGGTCACATCATCTCCAAAGATGGTAAACACATTGATCCTTCCAGAGTTGAAGCAATTCAGCAAATAGACTTTTCACGAAATAAAAAGGAGATCCAAGCTTTCAATGGTAAGATGAATTTCTTGCGTAGATTCATTCCCAATGTGGCTGAACATTTATGTGAGTTAACTAATATGTTGAAGAAGGACAACATTGTGAAATGGACTGAACCTGCCATGAAATATTTCAACTTGGTAAAGCTTGCTTTGACCACAACCCCTGTTTTGATCAGTTCCGTTTATAAACGTGATTTTATTATATTTTCATTTGTGTCTAAGCAAAGTGTGGCTGTGGTGTTGATGCAAAAGAAGGATCAAGTGGAGCAGCCCATTGCATTTTTCAGTCGGACTATCAAATATGCTACTCTTCACTATAACATCATTTAGAAACAAGCTTTAGGTCTTATAAAACCATTGAAGGTTTTTCGAGTTTACATTCTGCATTCGCATACCATAGCATATGTTCCCAACACAGTTGTCAAAGATGTCCTCATACAAACTGATCCAAAAGGAAGAAGAGGAAAGTGGATAGCAGAGATGTTAGAGTATGTTATTGAGATTAAGCCCATGAACTGATCAAACTTGGAAAAACTTATGGTTGAGTCAAATATTCATGCTCTAGACATAAATCTTATTGCAGCAATGTCAGATGAAGAAGATGGTGGCACACTAATTCAGGTATCAAAAATGTTTCTCAACTCACTTTTGTATTCCGATATAGTATATATTCTTCAGCATATTTCTCCTCCTTTTGGAATGTTGAAAAGTAAAGGTAGATCACTAAAATTGAAGTCTACAAAATTCTGCATTTTCGATAGGGCTCTCTATTGGAAAGATCCTAGAGGGGTTCTTCTTAATTGTTTGGTTGAAAATGAAGCTCAGCAGGTAATGAATGATTTTCATAGAGGATATTATGGGGGTCACTTGTTTTGGAAAACAACAACTAATAAAATCTTGAGAGCAGGGTATTATTGGCCATCTTTATTTTCTGATTTATATAAAGCAGTCGTGAGCTGCCATGAATGTCAAGTGTTTCAGGGAAAAAGGAAACTACTTCCCCTTCCTTTGAATCCAATTTTAGTTAATGCACCTTTTCAATAGTGGGGGCTTGATTTCATAGGAGAAATTCATCCTTTTTTCATCATCACAACACAGATGGATTCTAACAGCCACATATTACTTCACCAAATGGATCGAAGCCATTCTGACAAGGCAAGATATGGACACGGCAATCATTCAGTTCTTAGAGTCCAATATCTTGTATCATTTTGGTTTTCCTCACAATATTATTACCAATAATGCAACAATGTTTAAGTCAAAGAAAATAGTTGAGTTTTGCAACAAGTATAACGTCAGATTAGGTCATTCCACGACATACTATCCGTAGGGCAACGGACTAGCTAAGTCTTTAAATAAATCCTTGGCAAACATTATTCATAAAATTTTGGAGGCAAACAAAAAGAATTGGCATCAAAAGCTTGTCAATGCTTTCTGGGCCGACAGAGTGAGAACTAAGAAATAAATAGGTATGTCACCTTTTGAATTGGTTTATGGTACTGATACAATGTTTCCTACATCACTTGCAGTCCCAAGCATGAGATTAATGCAAGAAGCTAGCAGTGAAGAAGATGATGTTCAGCGTTGGATCAATCAAATCATTCACCATCAAAAAACAAGGGAAGAGGTTTCTCAAAATACTTTCCGTCTGCAAGAGAAGATAAATAAAATTTATGACTGTGAGACCAAGGCAGACAAGTTTCAGTTGGAAGATGTAGTGTTGCGATGGGATGCACGAAATGAAGAAAGAGGGAAACATGGTAAGTTTGATAATCTATGGAAATGACCTTATAAAATCTCAGCCTATCAAGGACATAATGCATTTTTATTGAAGGAAATGGATGGTCAAGAATGCTTAGGAGGACCGGTGAATGGTAGGCTCCTGAAACACTATTATTTCTTATGTAGTTTGTTGAGGTTGTTTCACTATCATTGTATATACCAGTTTAATTTCCTTGCAAGTTTTGAAGTACAATGTCATTTGAGATTGGGGTATGAAATGAAGGCTATAGATCTTAAATACTTTATGCCATTTTTAGTTGGTTTTTGAGTTAGTCTAGAGTCGATTTCGAGTCAGTTTTTAGTTTGTATCAAGTCATTTTTTAAAAATTTCAAAAAAGTTTTTAGTCTTTCATTTGTTTGACCGTATTGGCCCAAATCAGCTAGGCACTTGGTCTACAGTGTTCTTGACACCTCCAAGGAGGTGCCATCCCCCTTAAGGCCAATGTTAGCGTCAGTATATCCATACTTCCATCAGGGATCAAATCTTCTCTTTGCATTTACATTTTAGGTGTCTCATACTGGAATTTTTTATTATTCCATTATGTCATGCCAAAAAAGATCCACTGACAGTTGTTTTCTTCTTCTTAGTACATCTAACTTTCCCTCATCTGGTATATTTGCTAACCCTTCTTCATGTATCGTTTAGTTATGGTGTTAGTTATATTATTTTTAGAGTCAAGGCAGTTATGTCTCCATTAGGTCTTAGGGTTCATTCCCAAGGTCAAAAGCTTTGTTTTAATGCAAATAAAGGGAAACAAAGATATCAAGAAGACCAATAAACAAGAATGGTTGGTATTTAGTCATGGTTATTATACAAAATCCTTATTTCACTAATGTAATTTTCATCTCAAAAAAGAAAAATGTTTTTTTGAGATGAAAATAAAGTATTTTAGTTTGTTCATATCCTTGATGTAATTCAAGTCATTTTATGTAATAATTGTCCCCATAAGCTACCCAAGGCACCTCTCTTTGTCACAATAGAGGAATCATTGAAATATCAACTCAATCAAAGCATCATCCATCTAAAAAGAGACAAAGAAAGAAAAGCAATAGACAAAGATTTGAAGACAAAGTAAAAGGTTCCAAACAAACATTATAAAGTGGGTTTTTCTAAGAAAAAAATCAATTCATCCTCTATATAAGATTTCAAAAGAATTTTTTAAACTTCATCATCCTCATTTGATAAAGAGGAAATAACCAAGTTGTAACTAATTGGTGGCTAAAGAAACCATTGGCGTTGCGCATAGAGCAAGGAGCACTAAGTACAAGGAAAAATTTGGGCCACTGTGGATGCAGGCAGGGCTCTGTGCGTACAACCAGAGCACTCCGCATAGAGCCTGCGCGCCTATGTATTTTTTCATAGTGTTGCGCATACAACAGGCCACTGCGCATAGGGCCAGAAATCATCAAAACTATCCTAACAAAGAATCCAAAATCACTCCTTTTGCTACCTAGAGTCTCGAGCAAGTAAGTATAATCCCTAAACTGTCCTCCCAACACTTATTTCATGACATTTCAGTTTGTTTGCTATTAAAATTTTCAAACCCTAGGTTGTCTAAAAAACCCTCTCCTCTTATCATTTTCTTTTCCATTCCCATATCTTTTTGTCATATCCCTAAATATTATCCCTATTCCCTATTCCCTACTGTCAAATACACTTATCCCCTATACCCTAGTCCCTAAACAAAATCTGTAAACCCCTACTTACAAAATAGTCCCTACTAAAAAATACCCCCTTTTCTCACTCTCACATCATACATATTCCATTCCTACATCGCACAAACTCCTCTCCCCTACCCCTATCCCTACTCACCATATCTCACTTCCTTATTACGTTCTCTAGGGTTTCTAAAGCTTCAAACTCAAAAACATGGAAAAAGAGAATAAATATTATGAGGAGGAGGAATGCAGTGGTAGTGAAAGCATGGAAGTTGAACCTCAACATCAGAGAAAATCACATAAGGGAGGTATAATTATCAGAGAGGAACCATCAAACATTAGAGAGTTAGAGTCTTCTCCTATGACTATCTCTTGTTTAAGGAATCTGAGATGTTATGAGTTTTGTGAACAAGTACAAAGAGTTCAACATCATCCTGAGCTGATCAGGCTTTTTGTAGAAAATCTCCATGATAACAAGGTAACTCTTGCCGGGGTGACATTTACAGTTTCCACCTCCATCATTGCTTATACTACAAGGATTCCAAATGTGGGGCAAAAATGATATAAAGCACAAGATTTGGATGAGCACTACTATGAGCCATACATCAAATCCAGGTGCAAGAATGAAAAGAAGAGGACCTTTCCTTTTAGGTTCCTTCACAACCAGTATGCCCCTATGATGAGGATCATTATGAAGTATTTTACACGTGGGGGAATATTTTCCAGACTATACACCTATCACATTAGGCTTCTTATGCACATCACAAGAGTGAAATATCGTACTTCTTATTCAGGAATATTGAGAAGATGTCCTACATTGTACAGAAAAGGCCAAACCCTCAGCGTATGAATAGTATTTATCACTATTCCTTGATTAAGATTATTTTGCTACATCAACTCAACCTCCTCAACATCTCCTGGGATACATTTATTTTCAGTGACATCTTCAATGGTCCTTGGATTCCTCCACCGGTGCCTCAAGAAGCAGAAATGCCTTCTAGCATTACCAAAGTAAAGAAAAGTAAGAAGGCTAAAGAGACTAAAGTTGTTGAGAAGCCAGAAACCTACAAAACATATCAGAGAGGGGCTAGAAAGTTGTTTGAAGTGGATAGGAAAGTATTTACACCAATTGATGTGGAAGGGGCCTTGCCTTGTTCATCAACTCATAGGAAAATTCTTGCTCCACAAACTATGGAAGGGGATTTGCCTTCTTCATCAACACAACAGGCACAACAGGTACAATAGGTGCAGCAGGTGCAAAAAGGGAAGCAAAAGATGCTAGAGGAAAGCCTTAATGATGAAGAGGAAATGGAATTTGATTTTATGGAACATGATGAACTTGAAAAACCACACATTCATCATGGCATTGAGATAGTCGACTTGGAGGCTCAAGATGAGGCGACAAATGAAAATATAATAATAAAGGAAAAATATGCATAGATCCAAGATCTAATGGCCAAATAGGTGAGTGCTAAGTATGTCATTTCAAACCTTGAGGAAGAGAACAAGCAGTTAAGTGACAAATAGGTCCTCATGGAGCTGGAACTCCTCAACGCAAAGAGGGAAGATGACAAAGGCAAATCAGTAATGCAAGAGGAAGAAATCCCAGCCACCTTGACTACAAAGGCTTGAAAAGGAGATTGAGGAGGATAGAGAAACATGGGTTGACAGGGTCAATTTTCATTTGCAGAATCTGCTAGAAAGGACCAACAGGGATGATCAAATCATCAGGTACATGGCTCGCCATTACAGGTCCCGGAACAATATTTGTAACATAAGAGTAAAGAAAATGAAGAAAAGGATAAAACAAGCCCTCAAAGGCAAAAAGGAGGGTGATAGCCTTAGGTTTCTTGTTGAGGCTTCCTTGGCTGACCCAGACTCTTGATGGTGGTGTTCTCGCACAAATTTTTTGCAAGTTTTGAGAATTTTTGCATTTTTTAAGAATTTCGCAGTTTTTTACTTATAAATTTTGGATCTATGCACAACGACACTGGTGTTGTGATTTTCCTAGGAGCATACAATGGCCAAACGGATACCACCATTGGATTTCTAATGATGTAAGTATCCTCCCTATGCATCTTCTAAGTTTTGGGGCAAAACTAGTTGGTTAAAAGGTCAAAAAACACCCAAAAAATGACCTTTCTACCCTCTTTTTGACCATGGCACTACACATAGAAGCAGTCTTGGGAGAATTGTGTTTTGAGGGGTCAAATCAACTCCAAATTGGAAACTAAAGGCATATTTGGAAATCAAACAAGACATGCTTTCCATTGAGATATCATGAGCTCAATTTGGACATCGGGAAGGCCTCCAAAATGGCCCTGCAAAATGTACTACACAGAGCCTTCTAGTGCTGCGCATGGGACAATTTTCTGCTAAATTTTCACTTCACTGTGCCATGACTATAACTTTTTGGTTTTCTCTCATGGATGATGTTTTTACTAATGTAAATGGTGACTAGGCATGTATATAAGATGCATGTTAGTCACTAGAGGGTAGACCCATTGGATTAAAAGTTCTCTTGAAGTCAAATGAATCAGTTTCTTCCCTTTTTAAGGCAAGTTGTTAGGGCTGACTAGATTCTAGTTTCTTGTTCAACTTTTGATGGATTAGTTCCTCATCTTGAGGATTCAACCCTTGAGTATGGGAGGAGGTTGAATTGAGGTCTATATCTTCTTTTTCTTTCTCATTGTAAAGGGTTGGATTCAGTGGGATTGATTAGGATTTGATAAACATTATTTTGTACCGGTTATAGTAGGAGATTAATGAAAAATTGCAACTATTTCTTTGGGATTCATGTGGTATGATGCTAAGTTCAGTTTTTCTTTTGTTTTCATGTGTTAAAATGTATTGTTGACTCCATTTCATCATTTCATACTCTTTATGTGAATGTATACAAGTCTAAAAGGCAGAATCCATAACTTTTATGCTCTGTTTTGGGTAGACATTGAAAATCTATGTTTTCTTTAGTTTAGGAAGAATCCATGAGGTTTACATGCTCTTCCTAGCTCCTCACCTATCTTTTCACCTCATCCATCAAACCTTAAGGTTTTGATCATTGTGCGTACCTTGCCCCATCGAACACCCTGCAGTTTTGACCTAATTTCCTTGCCCTAACTGTTTGGCTCCTCGTGATATAGAAAAACCATTCAAAATCAAATCAAACCTTGTGCTACTATACCTAGCCTAATATCAGTTTCTAGATCTAGTCAATTTGGCTGAGATCCTTACAGAGAGAGCCCTCTCTTGGCCTAGTCGGGTTAGCTACTTGGCTATGCGTGGTTTGTGGTTACCCTGGAATTGCCTTCCTTCAGCCTGAGGTTCAATCTAGGTGATAACAGAAATTCTCATTCCTATTTTTCCAACCTCATGAGGATGAATATTTTCAAGCATCTTAGTGAGCCATTTTGGAGAACCTTTCTGAGATGGCACAGGATATTTAGTGTATTGAGATGGGGCTAAATCAAATTTATCCTTCTAATTCTCTTAATAACATCATTCAAAGTGTCTTCTTGATCAGTGGTAGGAGCTTCATGAAGGGGAGAGAGTGATTCAGAAGCAGATTCCATATATTGATCTAGGATAGGGACCCCCCTTCAAGATGTGGAATTTCATTTTCAAGTTCCTAGAAATATTTTGCATGTCTAAATCTATCCGAGAGATCAAGTTGTCTCTCAATAACATCGTCAGTCTTGGAAGATTCAAGAAAAATTATATATATAAACAATATAAAATTCTTATTTAGATCTTTACAGAGACAATATGCTTTGGGGGTATATGAGTACCCCAAGAAGGTACATTTTTGACTCCTTGGACCATGTTTGTTTGTCTGTTCCATAAAGGCATAATAGGTGGAACCAAAAACCCTAAGATGCATCACAAAAGGAATGTGGCCATACCACATTTCATAAGGATTATTGTTTTTAGAGAAAGATATGGACAATTGTTTTTATTATACATTGCACAAAGAACTGCATCAACCCAGAACATAATCTTTAAATCTTTGAAAAACATCATTGAATGTACCATATTTAAGATTGTCATGTTCATTCTTTCAGTTAAACCATTTTGTTTAGGATTATAAGGAACGATTGTTTGATGTTGAATCCCATGATGGAAAAGATAGTTTTGAAATTCATTTGAAGTATATTCTTTTCCATTATCAAATAGATCCAATAAGATTGTATATTGTTTTTCATCCATACAATTTTTTCTTTTAAAGTTTCAAAAGGTTCAAGTTCTTTCTTCAATATGTATACCCAATACATTCTAGTAACCAATCAATAAAAGTCATAATGTGTTTTGCTATGAAACCAGCTCAAGAAAAGATAGAAAATATAGATCAACGCCTTAGAATTCAGCCTCTTCGAGGGGGCAAACTCCTTTACATTACATAAATGAACAATTCTTGGATGATACAAATGAAAATACCTCCTTTCTATATATAGGAGTCTAAGGGGTCATAACATAATCAAAGCCGACATAACAATAATAATGTAAGGGCACAATAATAACAATAGTGGGCTTCTATGGGGTACAAGAGTAACAATATGGGCACTACATGGGTACATCAATATAATAAGTGGGTTGTACTAATAACAATAAGGGGTTACACTAGTAGTATAGGGGCCTAACATGCCCCTTTCCTTCAAAAAGCATTGTCCTCAACGCTTGAGTAGTTCTTGATGCTTCTGTATAAAATTCTTGTCCTCTCATGTGGAATCTTCAGCAGGTAGGTTCTTCCACTTGATGAGATACTCTGAAATTGATCGATTTTGTAGCTGTCGGGTTCTTGTTTCTATGACTACTCCAGGTTCCAATATGATTTTTCCTTCCTCTTCAATTTCTGGCAATATTCATTGAATTGGGATCTTTTGCAACTTTTGAATAAGTGGCCATACTTCTTTGTCCTTCTTCCATTCATCCCTTGCTTCATTTATCCAATCTGGTTGGATAATAGAAATAGCACAAAACAATGCTTCCACATCCTCATCCTTGAAGAGTCTTCCCATTCGGTAAGGTCGCCATTTTTTAAGTGCATGTAGTATTGCCAACATTTCCTTCTCGTAAATAGCTTGCTTTAGATGTAGTAGTAAAAATACCCAATCGCCTACATCAAAACATTTTTCACTATGATGTTGATATACCTGTTGTTTCATTTGATTTTGCACCGAAGTGGCATTATCGTTTAAAAGTTGGAGAACTTGTTCTTGATGCTCGGTGTGATCTTTCACTGCTTGAACCTTTTTCTTCTTGATATGTCCTTCTATCTTTAGAGTTTGAGGCGTGGTAATTTCTTCCAATCCTTTACAAGATATGGTTGGATTCATTTCTTCTTTCTTGATGTGATCTTTCACTTCTTGCACCTTTTTCTTCTTGATATGTCCTTTTATCTTTAGAGTTTGAGGAGTGGTCATTCTTGCCAATAGTTTACAAGATATGTTTTGATTCATTTCTTCTTTCTCTAGGGTCAAGTCCTGGCATATATCCTCTTCTTTTGATGTTTCTTGATCCTTTTCTTCCTCCTCTTCATACTCTATGTAAAATAATTTCTTCTCAGCACACTTATGACCTTTAGTGCATTTGCTATCACAATTGTAACAAAGCCCTTTTTCTCTTTTTTCTTCCAATTGTTGTGGTGTAACCCTTGTAGGTTGTGGAAGGCTAGGAGAAACAACACGTCCATATTTATAGTTGTGAGGGGTATAATTCCTTGTTGCCATAATTTTACTTTCAAATATGTCATAAAGCGTTTTTACTCTTTCCAATTGTTGCGGTGTTGCTCTAAAGAAGGTGTTGCTCTTTGTATCCTCATAATGTGCTATCATTTCCTTCGTGAGAATTGACCACGAAACAAGTTGTTTACGAGAACAAAGCCCTTTATACCATAAAAATTGATCAAAATACATACAATACATACATGCAATACATACCTTTTGTAAAAGTGGTACACCATGTAGATCAAAATATTTTTCCATCTAAAGTATCCAATTTACCGGATCCTTGCCATCAAACTTCCTCATCTTGATTTTTCTTGATTTTAGGACCTCGATCTTGAAACAACCATAACATTGTACTTTCAGATATTTAAGTTCTGAAATTGCTACCTGTAGTAGCCCTCTATGTCCTCTTTCCAATTCCACTAGTCTGATCCAAATTGGATTCTCCAAGAAAGAGTTATGCACAATCTCCCAAGATGACCTGATTATAGGCCTTTCCAGAAGAGTGAACTTGTATGAAGTTCTACGTGTCAATTTTTCGACCTTTGGCTCTAAAAAAGATATAAAAGAAACTAAAGTCTGTCCTATTTCTGTACCTTCTTACGAAATTTCAATCCAATGCTCAGAGAGAAAGTTATGACGATTTTCCCTAGGTCACTTGTTTGGAATGTAATTCAGGAGTCTGCAAAAAGACCAACTTCCTTAGATCATATCTCTGCAAATATAGCGCGAAAAGCTCTGAAATTTGGACCCGAGGTTTAGCACGATTTCTTCTCAAATGGGTTTTTTCTGCAATGTCTGAAATGTCACAGAAACAAAGTTATAGCGAAAATGCCACGATGACCTGTTTGGAGCAGCGAAACCCTAGAATCTAAAGCTCTGATACCAAATGTTATGAAACCAGCTCAAGAAAAGATAGAAAAGATAGATCAACGCCTTATAATTCAGCCTCTTCGAGGGGGCAACCTCATTTACATTACATAAATGAACAATTCTTCGATGATACAAATGAAAATACCTCCTTTCTATATATAGGAGTCTAAGGGGTCATAACATAATCAGAGCCGACATAACAATAATAATGTAAGGGCACAATAATAACAATAGTGGGCTTCTATGGGGTACAAGAGTAACAATATGGGCACTACATGGGTACATCAATATAATAAGTGGGTTGTACTAGTAACAATAAGGGGTTACACTAGTAGTATAGGGGCCTAACATGTTTATTTCCATTTTCAAAATGAATGGGAAACCTAGTAATGAATCAATTTGTCAAATGAATCGATTTAATTTTTGTACATGCTTTGGAATGAGAATCATGAATTTATTATTTGTCATGTTTTCCTAAGATAAGAGCATCATATTGATTAAGTTTCCTTGGAATGATGGGAAACCTAGTAACACCATTTTCTTTGATAAATGAATACTATCATAGTTCAAAATATAGCACACCATAAAAGACTGAATGGTAGTGTACCTTCATCATACTGAGAACTATATGAAAAGTTATGTGCACGAGCAAAGGTTCCTTGTAGCTTAAAGAGTCTTTTTTCTTCTATCTCAGTCATGACAAGTTGTTTTTTTCATGCTTTTCTCACCTCAATTTTGCCATCAAATAGGTTAATGGAGTGCCCTTGCTAAAATATGTGAACCAAGGACAATAGGTTTCTCCACAACTTTTCAAGGTAGAGAATACCATGTAGAAGAAAGTTGGGGAGACCAGGAAGTTTGAGCTTGATGCTACCAAGCCCATATGTCTTGAGTTTTAACTTGTATGCAAAGTTGACTGCTCCTTATACATTCTCGCTAAATTCCTCAAATAAATTCATCTGAAAGATCATGTGGCAGAATACACTTGAATCAAGAAACCATGCATATGTCCATGAATCAAGTGAAGCATTAAACAAGTCTTTAGTTACTCCGATATTGCAATGTCCCATGATATAATGAGCAATTTAGGTGCTTTACCTTTCCTTGGATCTAGTTATTTTAATTTATCTTCATTTCTTTCTTATCTGATTATTTCCCATGAGATCTTACATGTGGAAGCATCATGTCCATTCCATTGTAGCGTATATAATGAAGATCATGTTTTCCTCCATGGTAATGTTTTCCCCCTCTGCTTGTATTATTCTTCTTTCCACTTCCACTTATACCACCTTATTCCTCTAGAAGAATATTGTACTTGATTCTTATCTTTATATGCAAGGAACACAACTTATTTAGAAGACCAAGATGATATATTCTTGTTCCCGAAATCTTTCTTTATTTCTGCAAACTTCTCCACAAGAGAGTCAAATAAAATCTCTTTAAAATTTCCACTAGCTTGTAATGATTCGAGATAATTAGAATATGTGGGATATAGTGACTTGACGAAATATTTGAGAGGAACATCTATTTTAACCCTAAAAACTTCTATATCATGCATAATAGCTCTAATTTCATAGGTTGGGACAAGGGGATTATTGGGGACCAAGAATCACACTATGTTGTGTTGTAATGCAGATCCTAGGAACATCTAAGTGTGATCTTACTTTTTGCAATATTTAGGATATTATATTTAAATAAGTGTACATAGCCATCCATTATTGTTTAATATTTCTCTATGTGTTTTTATAGCCCTTAGATTTTATGTTCTACTTCGTTGGTTCTTCAACCAAAATTTGGTGAAAGAGGTGTAAATGAATCAAAATGGGAGCAAATAAGATCATATAGCTATATTTTTCTTCTAAATGTGTTGTTGTAGAATAGTTATGTAATTCTTTTTTGAAATGAATTAAAATTTCAAATTTTATATTGAGGTTCAAGGTTCATTCATTTTATTTTCTCCTATACAGTGTCACATGAAAGTAAAATGACATGAGGAATTCAACACAACAATTGAATAAAATACATTTACAAATTTAAATTTCCCTGTGTTAAATGCAGATAACTAAATCAAAACATATTTAATATATCAGTACCTTGGAAATTGATTCATTATTCACATTCAACATTTATGAAGTGTTCTTCAAATAAATTACCAAAATTAATAGTATTCAAATTCAACTCATATTTTTGTCAAATTAGAAAGCTATTGGGAATCTGGGTTAAAGGAAAAACTATCAGACATTGAATGTATTTTGCTACATTACATTTCCATTGATTTTAATTTGGAGCATGCATAACCCTTGGGTTTGAAATGAAGAGTTTAAAATATGAAAAATGGATGAACAATGTCGAATATATCTTAACCAATTTAAAGGATCAATTAATAATTCCTATAAATCAGTTAAGACCTAGTGGGTAGTTGAGAAATTAAGAATTCAATGACTAGAACAAAATGAATTTTGAAATGTACCATTTCTTGTAAAATTCTTGTAAGAATTATCAAATAAATCAATACACTCTTCAAAAAACCTTAATAAATCCTGCAAAACCAAAATAAACCATCATAGTGATGCCAAAATTTATTTTAGTTAAACAATTCCATACAATTCACATAATAGATTAGGTTCAAAACTCAAAATGGCATGAAATTTTGCATAAAATTGTATTTAGTAAGTAATAATATTCAAAACATGAAATGGGTATGGAAAAAACATTATAAAAAGGGATAGATAACCTAATATTTATTGCAAAATTATTCCTTAGAATAGCTTCAAAGCCTCCCCATAATTCACCAAAATTTTTGGTAGATTTTCCCTACAACTAAGATTTCTTCCCCTTAAAATTTACAAAAGGAGGCATATATATAGGCACTTAAGAACTCAGACCTCACCCTAAACATCTAGTGGTATTTTGAAAACCACCAATATTTGTTACAAAAATTCCAGTTGTATTATAACTAACTTCTTCTAGAATTTTCTTGAAGGATCTGCTGGCTATGGGTGGGCCCTTCAAATATGGTTTTAATAAGTCTTCATCTCTCCCTTGGCTAGGCACTACATCCTCTCTATCCTTGTTGGGAATTCCCTGGACTGGGCACTACTATGGGCACATCACCAATGATGCCTATAGTGCCATTACTCTTCCTCATGGTGTCGATGCTACTGATAATGTTAATATTGAAGCAAGTGTAGATGTTAGTGTTGACTGGTGAAGTCTTGTTTGGTGTGTAGAACTCCTTGCACTAGAATTGGGTTTCACTGAGGTTAATTATTTTGTGGTGGATCCTTGTTGGGAAGCACATTCATACATATCCATTAGGGTCCTCCATTCTCTGTAGTACGGGATGTCAGAAGACCACGTTTCAATGATGGCCACCTTCAGAAAAGTGATGTCTTCAGAATGATTCCTTCCCCACTCCATGAATATGTTCTTGAGCAAGGACAAAAAATCATAATGATCATTTTATAATTTCATAATCTATTTTCATTGAAGGACATGATTTTCTTCTCCAATGCCTCTACAATCTTCCTTGATTGTAGTCAAGAGTTTCATGAAGGACTCCTTAGGAAACAGGTTCCCCTCCTCATCGAAGAATGTTGTATTTTCTTTTTTTATGATGAAGCATTTCACATTTTCTTTCAAAAATTTCAACCTCATATATTAAAGAAATTTTCTTTTCTTTATCAATCATCACCAGTTCACTTTTCCTTATTATCTGATTTGCCTTAGTCACCCATATGGACCTCAACCATGGTAGGTGAATCCCCATTGGCTCCCTACACATCTGCATAAATCCTTGTACATGAAGATTCCATTTGATAGGGTGGTGGGTTGAATAAAATGCTTAATTGACTAATCAAGAATGAACAAAGTAAGTGATTCCTAGAATCAACAAAGAAAATAAGGAGAGTTCATGTGTCATAGAGTGTGAATGATAAGTTGGCATGAAAAAATCCTCAAACATTGAGCCTAGAAATGGCGACATACTCATGAGTAACAAGATTAGGTATTTTGAGTTTAAGGAGTAGGAATTCATCAACGAAGAAGGTCACTTTAGCTTAATAACACAATTATGATGATAATTCCACTAGTGTATAGGGTTGTTTTTCTTGGGAGGTGAATTTTCTTTTAGTGAAATGAACTTCTCTTGTAAGACAAGGCTAGGGTTTAAATGAGATAAATCGTTGTAAATTATGTAGGATATATATACTATGATAAGGAGAATACATGAAGGGAGGTACTTTATAGGTTGAATTTGTGTCTATTGTGCTCATATTTTACCAAATTTGGCAAATTAATGGTCGTGGGTGCATGGGAGTTGAATAAGAGAAAGCAATGAGAAAATACCAAAAATGGGCTCCTGTATATTCATTATACCTCTCCAAACGTCACACATGTGAGGGTTTTCCTTAGTGCTAAAGTTTAGATGAAGTCATGTTGATGTTAGCAAGACATGGGGCTAGACATGTGGCATGTTAAGGATGCATGATGACTCAATGGTTGTGGGCTGATGGATGATGGGTGACTGGATGCAAGGTAGATCTAAATGGGTAGGTGATTGGACTCGTGACCGATGACTAGGAAAAAGAGTGCATCACATGTGGCACGGTAATGTGTGTAGAGCTATAAAAAGGGTCTCTTTCACCTCTAATTACCTCACATTAATATGTCAATCCGGGAGCGTTTTGTTATTTCAAAGAGTGTCTCAGTCTGAGGC
Source organism: Pinus tabuliformis (assembly GCA_031772625.1). NCBI lineage: Eukaryota > Viridiplantae > Streptophyta > Pinopsida > Pinales > Pinaceae > Pinus > Pinus tabuliformis. Next base: position 405,608,589 of record CM062812.1, on the reverse strand, counting down.
TATCACTTTTCAGAGTAATGCTAGTAGTACAACATTTAAAAATACAAGAGTAAACGGATGCTTGTCTATAACTAAGTTACTTCAAAAGAATAAATCGCACACTCAGAAAACTAGGCAACTTATCAGTCAAGGGTTCGGTAGCGATAACCCATCCCTTTGGAAACTGATGGAAATGAATTAGAGCATGTACCACGGGTCTGGGAGCTAGACAGTAAATGCCGAGGCTCACTACAGCCTTAGATTGTCTCTCACACCAAAACAACCAATGCGAGTAAATGGAACGGCAGATAGAAAAATGGAACAACAAATAAGAAATCGAACAGCAAATCTGGAATGGAACAGTAATCCTAAAATGGAATAGCAATTCTGAAATAGAACAGAAACTAAACAAATAAGTCTCGCGAGTAGTAATCAAACTTAATCCACTAACTCAAATGCACTCATCGTAATCGAATAGCAATCTTTCACTCTTAAGGCAAATCAAACAGCACACACTAATGGAACAATGTTTGGAAATCATATACGCACACAACACGCTTGAATAGTAATCTGATCTAGCATCAATCTTAATTAACAGGAATATGACTATGTTTCAAAATAGAACAACATTACTTCTGGATCCAACAATCGTAAAGAACACAACTTTCAAATGAATGAATGTACAACACAAAAGCTCTATAACAAAATAGTAACAATAATCGGTCAAGACTAATAATATTCAATCAATTATGAGAGGATCAGTAATATAATGCAGAGTCAATATAACAGTTCTATCTGTAAAACCTTAATGAATTAATCTTAACAGAGCATGTGATGTAAACTTATAAAGCATATCAGATTACCAAATAACGACGATAAGCAAATCACACAGAAATCAAATCGTAGTAATACAGAAGCAAGTGTCCTCCGGGGCCGGGCCCTTAGCCTCCAAGGGTACACCGCTTTAGGTTAATCCAGACGCAGAGATAAGATAATCACCAAGTTTGTATTAATTCATGAAACAAAAGTACAATGAACCGGTTCTTATCGAGACTCGATGATCAAAGTTTTGATCTTAACAGAAATTACATAAAAGTATAATCCCCTAAAGCTAACAATGCTATCCCTTTATATAAGGGTGACGGCGGAGATGTCTAAGTAACAAGATAGATAAAGCAGCGATCCCTCAGGATCAAGGATCCTGAGGGATTCGCCAAACCGTTAATTCTTAATCATCTCTTTTCTCCTGCGCCGAGTTCGTGCCTTCTCCTCCTTTTTAGGGCCGATTTGCTTTGATCTTCTTAGCCTTGTTTGCACTCGGTCTCCCGTCAAAGGGACATAAGTTATCTTGTCCTTGTATTTTTCTTTGGAACAACAACTCCTCGTTTTCACCCTTTCCTGCACGGGAGAATGACAATTATTAGCGGTTAAGTCTTGCATATTAATCTCACATGTTTTCTTATAATTCTTCGCTATTTTCCAAGTTCATGATGCAAAAAGGTTTACAAGTTCTACTGAAAAGCCACTGAAATGATCATCCAAAACATACCTTTTTAGTAGTCCACACACCCCCCTGCTTACCCTGTTTCATGCCCTCATGAAAACGTTGTAGTTGACATGCAAGGCAGTGAGAGAATAGGTTGGAAACACATATTTCATTAAATTTGGAATTAAATAGTGGATCCAGAATTTTAAAATAACAAAAAAACTCAATTCTATTTATGTCCTTGTAATATATTTTTTCCAATTTTAGTGAAATATGTGTTTGGAGAAGGAATCTCATGCGGAGGCCTACATCCGTGATGACTAACTAGGTAGTCAAAGAACTGGCCTGTTTGACCCTCAGGCATCTCATACAAGGCTTGATATCCGGGTGCAGGGTGCCAAATAATTGGACTGCAGAATCTATATCCTAACCAGGATGGCCCTGCTCTTAAAATGCTTTCGCCATAGAGGTTCAAACGGTTGGAAACTAATTCAAAATTCTCATACTTAAACGGTTCCCTGAGCTGGATATTCGGATTAGAGATTTGGTACCGAAATTTGGCTGCATCAATGGCAACGCATTTGATAGCAAGAAAATATTCTATACCTTGTCGAATGAGTGCCTCATGCATGGGTCCTAATGTTTCAATGACACCTGGAGTCCTCATGAGGTTTCTATGTGCTTTCCATAATTGCACTGGGTTCCTAGGCTCATCCCTTACCCACAAATCTAGGCCATTTTCCTACCTCTGGAAAGTATTATAGGCTTTGAGCCATTTAATCTGATTAACCCCGAATGAGATGAATGCTTGAAATTGGATGTCTCCAACAAAAGGGCCAGGGTTCAGCTCAGTCTCCTAATCTAGTACAAGGTTATGCAAATAGAACTCGCACAGCAATCTCTGGACCTTCACCCTGTAGTGTTTACAGCAGTCTATAAAGTCATTGACAATGTTAATTTGTATGGGGGCACCCGCTTTAACAACTTTTATTTCTAATTGTAAATACCGTTCCAGTAAAAACAGAGCATAATTTTTGGCAGGGGCCCTACATGCTAAAACGTCATTGTATAAAGAACACAAGGTATCCATCTGCTTGATAACAGTATCTAGTCTACGAGTTACCTTTGCAACTTTCTCTTGTTCCTTCCGCCAACCTTAAAAGGCCTTACTTTCAGATTGATTGATGTTCCTAAGTTGCTGTTGTAGTTCTTCATACTTCTCGCGAGGGACCGTTTGCTCTCCAAGCTTTTCTGCTTCTTACTGAGACTGTTTCAACCCCTTGCGCAAGGTTACTATCTTTGGATCTCTTCTCCATGCAGTAGTGGAGGCCAGGAGTTTTACCTGAACTTTCTTATTGCGTTGCTTTGAGTTCAGAACCCTTATCACCCCTGAGGGTGGTGCCTCCGTCTGGATTTCCTTGTTATCCATTTCTTTTTTAACATGAATATCAGTTTGCTGTTGTTCCTTTTCAAATGGAACAATAGTCTGTTCTTCAGCATCATTTGGAACAATAGCTGGATTTTCAGCAGGGTTTTTAACAACAGGGCGAGATTTGGTCCTTCGCCTTTTTTCCTTGCGGAGTTTTACTGGAGTGGTCACCTTTTCCTTCGCTACGGTCTTTCTTACCCTCTGCCTTGCTTCCAGGATTCTGATCTGTTGGTGGAGCTGGGCTATTATGCTCAATAATCTCTGCTGTTCCTTTCGCAATTCTTTAATTTCCAACGTTTCATTAGAAGGAACAACAGGTTGTCTGCTATAGTCTGGGCCGTGACTAGTCCCTGGATCTTCCTCCTAGGGTGTTTATTCATTGTTCTGCTCTGGTTGTTCTATGGTAGGAACCTTAACTGGTTCTGTCACTTCCTGGGCAACTTCTTTTTCTGCCCCTACATCCTTCGAAATTTCCTCTGGTGCTTTAGGAACGGATTGTTCCTATTCAGTATCTCTTATCTCTTATTCATCATGAACAGGCAGATTTCCTTCTTCTGCCTCTTATGCATGTGGTTTTTCAGATGCATTTTCCTCTTGGGGTTTGTCGTGGAGGTCTGTTGGACTTGAAGGTTGGCCATACTCACCCATATTGGCCAAAACTACGGCCAATTCATATACTCCCACTGGGTCCTGTGGTGGGCTACCTTCCTGCTGTCCCATTTCCCCCTCCTGTTTGGATTGTTCAGCTTCTGCCTCAGAATGTTCAGCTTCTGTTTCAGAATGCTCAGCTTCTTCCTCATTTTCTTCTTCGGATTTCTCGGCCTCCTCTTCCGATTGCTCGGCCTCCTCTTTAGATCGCTCAACCTCTTCTCTCTCTTCTCCTTCAGCTTGCTCTACTTCTACTTCTGGCCGTGAGGATTGCTCGTCCCCAATTTCTACTGGCTGGCTAGTGCTTTCCTGGAGCTTTTCCAGCCTCCCTCGTATCTAAGCTAACCGGACCGATTTTCTACGTTTCTCTGGCTGTTCGGGTGTACCGGTGGCATGCTTACGCTTTTCCAATTCCTAGCGTGTTTCTGGACATTCAGATGTACTAGTGACATGTTTTTGTTTTACTAATTCTTTGTGTTTTTCCGGACATTCTGGTGTGCTGGTAGTATGCTTATGTTTTGGGGATGGTGCTGTCACCCTTCCCTCAATTATTACAATTAGCTCTTCCCAGCTGCTTTGGTATTGGGTGAGGCTATGACTAACAATTAATCGAATTAACCCATGGTGACTAACAACTGATTCTACATGCTGTGCCTTTTTTAAGCTTCATGCAACGTCATGAAGTAACGAATTCAAAAGTGCAGACAGATTTACAAAGCATTTTTGCTTTAAAACAGCTAAGAGTTTAAGATGTCATGGTCTTACCACGTCTTTTCTACCCTCGCAGGTGATGTAGCTTTGCATGGTTCTTGCTAATTCTGCCTAGGGCTCTCCTAGCGTTGCTGGCAGAACTCCCTTCGCTTTAATAGTCAAGCTCTGGCCTTCGTCCTAGAAGATTTCTATAATCTTCTGTAGTCTTTCCTTTTTTAGTGTCCATATAGGTCTAGTGGCTGGTAGTCTCGAGACTTCTATGATTATATCATCGGTGACTGCTATCTGTCTCCCCCTTACTATGGAGTAATCCTCCTGCAGATTCTACGGGAATTCAATCGCCACTGTTTCGTTAGACTCCTGCAAGCGGTTGAGATAAGTCAGCCACCCTGCTCTTTCCAGGATCTCCTGGGCAGCAGCTGAGACTGTCAACACCTATGGTTCCCTTCAAATTGTCCTTCCTCCCATGGTTTCACTGTGGATTCTCAATGGAACAGCAATTGTTTGTGCTATTTGAAACACAGAGAGGGTAATAGTCGCGAGATTTTGAAAAAAACAGAGTATGCAACAGAAATGGCTTATGAACAGCAACTTGTGTAACGAAAATAGAAACAGCATGTCGTTAAGCCGTGTCATACCCTAGTACACAACCTTTCCCAAATAGTGAGCTGACATGTAATCCAGGGAATAATGAGGTTAACCTCCCCCCCCCCACAATATGATAGGTTGTCCCAGCCGTCAAATAATGGAGCAGCACCCGATCTGCAACAGAGTCATAAAGGAACATCGCATGAAAATATGCCATGTTTAGAAAAACAACAAATTACTGAAATCGAGGAGTAAAATTGGATCGCGTATTACGTAAGAAGCTGTTGTGATATGATGCGAGGCTGGGGGGATAGGACGTCTGTCATACTTGCCAAATCTCAAGTGGTCATTGTCACTTACTTTGCCATGATTGGTGGTAATAAATTTTCATGCGATATATAAATCGGGAAATAATATATGATTAGTTCCTAGGATATAAGAAACAAAAGAGTATTAGTATCTTACCTATTGGTGTAACCAATGTGACTTCAATACCATTAACAGTGCTCTGCTACTGACAGGTGTCCATAACCTTGGCAGAGTTGTTTATTTCACCCCTGGAACCATGATCCTTTATGTGTATATTAAGGAGTGTAATGTCAAAGTGTAGGCCATTATGCTGGCTTGGTAACTAGTTAGCCATAATGCCATTCACGAGGAAGGAGCGAAAAGTGGGCAGGCCGGCTCGTGATGAGACCTCCTGTTCCAAGGTTTGTTTATCTGAGATACCTTTTGGACCATATCCCTGGTGTGGTGGCCATAGTGGGAATGCCACTTCACTTTCATCCTCATGATCATGGTAGGCTAGCTCTTGATGAGACCCCCTATCCTGCATTTGACAACTTATAATTCATGTTTACTTTTTTCTTTTTCATAAAGTACTTTTCCTTATTTATACACAAAGGGTGGTTCAACACTCCTTAAGAGTAGGAATGGTGGAAGAAGTCTTATCATCTCAATAGGAAGATATAAACCCTTTGCTCTTATTCCTAAACAATAATCAAAGAGGATTAAAGGGATTGTCATGATAAAGATAACCAATCAAAGCAAAATTAGTAAGACAATGACAGCAAAAGATGATGAATAAGTGTGTCCTTCCTTTTGTCCTCTTACCAATACAGAGCCTTATAAAGATAACAATTTATAATTTGCGGATTTCAGTATGTTGTGATTTTGTGTTCATTGCATAAGTGCATAGCTGTATCTTAAAGACTTTTGATAGAACAGGAGCAAGAAGCATCCTCAATTTAGATCAGCAAAGGAATGAGCTATTTCAGAAGGAGAGAAAAAGTATGCTAGTGGTGTTCCTTTTGGAAAGAGGAACAACAAAGGAGCATAGATATCAAAAGTGCAAATGTCGTTCCTTTTGAAAAAGGAACAACAGAACACACCAATGTCGTTCCTTTGAAAAAGGAACAACAAAAATTTAAAAAAAGTGCTATTCTCTTGGAAAAGGATAGCAAAACACCCGAAATGTCGTTCCTTTCGAAAAAGGAACAACAGCCACCAAAAAAGTTGTTCCTTTAACAAAAGACACAAAACTGCCATTTCTTTGGAAAATGAACAACATAAATAAAAAATATGTTATTCCTTTGGAAAAGGGACAGCAAACACACATCAGTGCCGTTCCTTTTGAAAAAGGAACAGCAAAAATCGAAATGCTGTTCCTTGAGAAAAGGAACAGCAGAACAAGCAAATGTCGTTCCTTTTGAAAAAGGAACAATAGAAAATCAAGAATGTTGTTCCTTTTGAAAAGGAACAGCAGAAAATCAAGAATGTTGTTCCTTTAGGAAAGGACCAGTAGAAACACACAAATGCCATCCTTTTGGAAAAGGAACGGCAAAAATCAAAATGCTGTTCTTTTGAAAAAAAGAACAGCAAAAATGACAGGAAAACATTAGTTCAAACATATGTGCAAGAATGACTCAAAGAAAAGAACTTATGTACAAATTTTAAAAAGAAATGAATTCCTTAATTAATTATAGGTGAGGAAGACTTCTCTTCCTCTCCTAAAATCTCCCTATTAGTGTCTTGGCGTAGCTACTGGCAGAAGGATTCTCGAGTGAGTGGTTTGCGATAGAGACGAACTTGGTGGCCATTTAATTTGAAGGCATATCTAGAACCGTCAATGGTGATTAGAGTAAGGGTTCCATTGTCATGTACCTTCTAGATTTCGTGTGGTCCCAACCAACGAGTCTGGAGTTTCCCAGGGAAGTCCTGAAACCGAGAGTCGTATAATAGAGCCCATTCTCCCTCATGGAAGACTTTGTTTTTAATGAGTGCATCATGCCATTTAGCTCGCTGCTGTTGAATCAATGCTGTATTTTGAAGTGCAGAGAGCCTAATTTCGTCCACCTCATTGATGTGTTGTAGTCGATTAATCTGTGTCTCGCTTAGATCTAAGCCAACTTCCTGTGCTGTTCATAATGTTTGGATTTCGAATTCTATGGGAAAAATGGGTTGTTTTCCAAACACTAATTGATAAGGTGAGTAACCAATGGTGCTTCTCCATGTTGTTCTATAGGCCTAGAGTGCTTCAGGTAGTCTAGCAGCCCAATCACACCTATGTGATGCAATGGTTTTCGTTAGGATTGATTCTATTACCTTATTGATGCTTTCTACTTGTCCATTAGCCTGTGGGTGGTATGGAGTAGTGATTTTATGCTGGACGTGATAATTGTTGAGTGTTGCAGCTAATCTATTCCCAGCAAATTGAGGTCCTCCGTCTGTAATTATTTCCCTGGAAAGGCCATAACGTACAAATAGATGGAACAGGAACTGTATGACAGAGTCCTTTGTGGCTCTTGGAAATGCTTCTCCTTCAACCCATTTGGTGACATATTTTGTTGCCACCAGGATATATGTTTTCTGATTTGATGATGGGTTGATGGGTCCAACGAAATCAAGAGCCCATCGCTCGAATGGTTGAATGACTAACTGTGATTTTAGAGGCATCTCGTCAGATTGACCAGGACATCCTGCTCGCTGGCAGTTGTCATAGGCGTGGACAAATTTCTTTGCATCTCTGAAAATTGTGGGCCAATAATATCCTGTCTGTAGTACTTTATGTCCAGTTCTGTGCTCAACGAAGTGTCCACCACACGGTCCATCATGACAGGCTTTTAGGATGTCAAAGATTTCATCTTCTCGAACACATCTCCTGATATGCATGTCTGCCCCTGTGTGAAACAAATAGCCCCCAATCCACGAGAATCGAGCACTTTTCTGAACAATCTGTTTGCGCTCATTAGGGGTTAGGTGTTTTGGTAGCTTACCTACTGCGAGGTAATTGACAACATCTACATACCAGGGTGTTTGAACGGCAACAGTAAAGAGATGTTCGTCCGGAAATTGATCTTCAACTGCTACTGCATTGATTGGCTTTGGCATTCTTGAAAGAAAATTGGCTACAGGGTTTTCTTTGGTAGGCCGATCCTTGATTATGATATCGAATTCCTACAATAAAATCAACCATCTAGTTATTCTGGCATTTGTGACAGGCTTATTTGCTAAATATTTTATGGCAAAATGATCTGTATACAAGATAACAGGATATCCCTGTAATATAATGTCTAAACTTATTGACAGCATGTATTACAGCTAGGAATTCTTTTTCAGTAACAGTGTAATTTAATTCAGCAGGGGATAAATTTTTGCTGATGTAATAGATAGCATATGGTTTTTTATCCTCTCCCTGCCCAAGGACCCCGCCAATGGCTGTATCTGAGGCATCAGATGATATCTAGAATGGAAAATCCCAGTTTGGTCGTCGAAGGACTGGGGCTGTGGATACGAGCTTCTTTAAATCCTTGAAAGCACGCTCACATTTTTCTGTCCAAAGAAAATCAACGTTACCAGTTAGTGCATATAAAGGTGCAACAATGTGTGAATAATGTTCTATAAATCGTCTATAATAACTAGAAAATCCGAGAAAGCTGCGTACCTCTGTTTGAGTAGTAGGAGTGGGAATAAACAAAAGTATTTGGATTTTGGCCGGGTCTACCTGAATGCCAGCTGCTGAAATATAGTGTCCTAGGATAAGTCCTTCAGTCATCATCATGTAACGTTTTTCGTGGCTTAAGCAAAGCCTGATAGCGATTCAACATTGTAGGACTTTTTCTAGGGTGTCTAGTGCTGGATCAAAATCATCTCCATATGGTGTAAAGTCATCAATGTATACTTCAAGTCCATCATTTATTAAATCTGAAAAAATGCAAAGGATAGCCCTTTGGAATGTGGCAGGAGCTTTACATGAGCCAAAACGTAGAACTCGATAGGAAAATGTTCCCCAAGGACAAGTAAAAGTAGTTTTATCCTGGTCTTCAGGGGCAATCTGAATCTGATTGTATCCACTGAAGCCATCCAGGAAAGAAAAGAATTTCTTTCCTGCTAAAGTATCTAATACTTGGTCTATGAATGGGAGAGGAAAGTGGTCTTTTTGTGTTGCTTTATTTAGTTCCCTGTAATCCACACAGATTCTCCATTTCCCATTCTTTTTTGGTACCACCACAAGTCGAGAGACCCATTTACTATCAGAGATATGATAGATAAAATTGACATCTAAAAGTTTCTGAAGTTCAGCTTTTACCGCATCTTTTAGATGAGGATTAAGTCTCCTTTGCAGTTGATGAACAGGTCTGGCATCCTTTTCTATATAAATGTGGTGTGTACATAATTGGGTATCAATTCCTTTCATATCAGGGTAATCCCATGCGAATGATTCTTGATATTTTCTTAACAAATGGATGAGTTTCATTTCTTGTTCAGGTGTGAGGTTGGCATTAATATTAAGGTTTTTCCTGGTTCAATTTGCACAATTTTACTATTTGCAACAGAAGTAACAGGTATTGTTTGATCATGTGTATCTTTCAGAGGATCTTCTTCTAATTCATTATCAAATGCTGCTTCTATCATGTGACACTGTGTGCAGGATCCGGATTTAGTTTGACTAATGAAGTTATTAATGGCATCATCTTCTGTTTGATCTTTGAAATCGAGTGCCTCTTGTATAGTTAATGGAGATCTAATGTTGTCAGTAAGGTATGATACAGGGTGCTTGTTAGTTTTAATTATTGTGACACTTGACTGCGCTGGCGGATATAGAACTAAATTCTTGATATTGGGTCCTTTGGTTATGGTCATATTTCCTTGCCGACAACTAATGTAAGCATCGGTAGTGGCAAGCCAAGGTCTACCTAGAATTAGCGGGTGTCCATCAAGTCGGGTTTTTGGATTAATTATTAGGAAATCGGTTGGATATTCCCAGGAATCTACGAATACCATGACATCATGTAAAGTACCCTCTAGTCTAACCACAAGTCGGTCAGCCAATTTTAACAAAGTAGAAGTGGGTTCTATAGATGTAATGCCGAGCTTTTGGCAAGTAGTGGTTGTTAAAATATTAATTGCAGCTCCTAGATCAACTAAGGCATTAGATAGGGTCTGACCATAAATTTGAATAGTTACAATTGGATTTCCTGGGTCTTCATATTTAATGGGTGTTTCTTTCCCTGATAGTAAATCAGATAAAGTGGCGACTACTTGGACTCTTGGATGATTTGTTATATTCCTCCTTGGTTTCTTTATGCACAATTCTTTGATAGTTTTTGTGTATATAGGAATCTCTTGAATGGCTTGGAGGAATGGAATTTTTATGTACAGATTTTGTAATTCTCCCAGAATGTCGAAGTCAGGATACTGTAAAGGTTGAGGTATGACTAATTGTTCTGGGAATGGAGGAGAGGATGTGGTTGCTTGATTATGAGTCTGCTGCTTATTCGCATCCTCTTGTTGCAACAGATGTTCTCTTGGTAACTGATCTTCAATATGAACTATTTTATCTCCCTCAGTTTCAATAATATGCCCAGATCGTAACTGAAGATCATTACACTCCCTCAGGTCGGGTCCTGTTTCTGGCGATTCTACGATTTGGAGAGATTGGACCGGTCTGTTATTTGGATTGGGGTTGGGTTGGGCTAGGAGTTGCGGTCTCAGATTAGACTGGGGATTTTGTTGTAAGGTTGGCAGAGTAGGTTGAGGGAGCGGAATAGTTCCTGCTGGTTGGTGCATCGGTCTTTGCCAGTTTGTCTGCCAGGCTGAACTTTGTGAAGTAGGGGGAGTCCATTGTGGAGGATATGGGCTATTTTGCGAATATGGTGGAGTGTAAGGGAAATTCGGCCAACCAGATTGGCTTGCCTGATTCAGCCACGGGTTTGAAGAAGGAAACGACTGTGGTGACCAGTTTGAAAATGGGGGTTGGGACTAACTTTGCCACATACTATATTGTTCAGCATCATACTGTGGAGGCTAAAAAGAAGAAGTTGGGTCTGGAAACATACCAGATTGTCTCGGCTGCCACTGGTGGCGCTGGTTGACCAAGTACACCGATTCTGGTTCTTCTTCCGCTTCCTTATATACCGCTTTCAATCCAGGAAGTGAGGGGCAGCTCTCCGTGAGGTGATCTTTTGTACAGATGGCGCATGTTTGCACTGTATCTAGTGGACATTCCTTGTGACTATGCCTTTTCCTGCATCGGGGATAGAAGATCGCCAAATTCTGTTCTACCTCCATCTACTTCTGTTTAGCTTGCATAATATCAAGTTGTGTAGTTAGTGTCCCCAGAATATCAATTTTAAAATTTTCTAATAAATTTCCAATTTCTACATGTGTTACTGCTTCTATTGATATTTTATTATCCCTTACAAACTGATCATGTTCTGCCGGTTTTACTCTTGTGCTGCCTCTCAAACTCCTAATACATAAATCAATGATGTCAGCAAAATTCTCTTGATAAATATCCCATTTTCCCATAATGTTTAATGTTTCAATCCATTGTTCCTTCATGCCCCTTATCAATGCAGTTTTTAACACATTATTAGGTAGAGGTAGTGATGCATAAGGAGATCTTTGTAGATTGTACTGAAAACGTTCCACATACTCCTCTAATGTTTCATTCGGTTTGGCTGTCATTTGGAATATTTCAACCTTTAATTCTCTAGACCTACAATAATCTTGATATTTTTTTAAGAAAGATTCTTTCATTTGATCCCAATTGTTTATGACCCCACCACCTAGTCCCATAAACCATCTTAAAGCAGCCCCTTTTAATGTAGAGGGAAATAATTTCAATTTCTGGGGATTGGTGGTGTAATCATATCCCCTGCACAACACATCAAATTCGAATAAAAATGCATCCGGATCTTCTGATGTGAGACCGTGAAATGTAGGGATATGTTGAAGAGGGATTGCTTTCATGGGCGCATTTGCATAGAATCCACTATAGGGTATTGTAATGTAGAGGTTTGAGTGTTTGACTGGTTCTGAGCCATAGGATCGAATATATGCCAATAACCTTTTGGGATATCTAGGAGGGTATTCCTAGGTTGAGAGGGAATGGCTTTGACAGGGATAGTTTTAATATCACTTCCTTTATCTGGGATAATGAGAATACCTGATGTCTGAGGAGATTGGGTTCCTTCAACAATGATTTTTGCAGTGCTCCCCTTATCTGGGCTATTTAATGGCTGATTTGTTCCAATAGGAGATCTTGGTTCCTCGGTTTCCCATGTTTCTCCTTCTCCTTCACAAAGGTTGTTGAAATTCCCTTCCTGCAATAGTTCTGGAGTAGAATTTTCAATTTCTTGAAAGTCCTGTTCTTCAGTTTGACTATGCACCTCAGCAAAGGCTACAGATGGTGATCCTGTGGCCTGAAGGGAACTAGTAGCCTATTTAGAAATGATTTTCCTGGGGCCTACTGATGGCTGAGATTTTGTTTTCTTATAGATTTCGTCTATGAAGGTCGTTCGGCCAAGGGTCACCGGCCCCTTAGCTTTTTCAGGTTTGGGTGGGGGTTTGATATTCGTTTCTGGTTTTTTCTGCTTAGTCATGCACTCAAATGAACTACTAAATTCTATTCAAAAAAAGCAACAACAAATATGTTAGGAAAGCGAACAGTGGAGCTGGGCTTTTACATGCTCCGCACGCAGGTTCTTACGTTCTGTTTTTAAGATCCAAATCTTCCCTAGCAGGTTCGTACACTACTCTGAAAAAGAAAAATGGCTACACTCTTTCCCCGGCAAGAGCGCCAAAATGTAGAGCTATAAAAAGGGTCTCTTTCACCTCTAATTACCTCACATTAATATGTCAATCCGGGAGTGTTTTGTTATTTCAAAGAGTGTCTCAGTCTGAGGCTATCACTTGTCAGAGTAATGCTAGTAGTACAACGTTAAAAAATATAAGAGTAAACAGATGCTTGTCTATAACTAAGTTACTTCAAAAGAATAAATCACACACCCAGAAAACTAGGCAACTTATCAGTCAAGGATTCGGCAACGATAACCCATCCCTTTTGAAACTGATGGAAAGGAAATTAGAGCATGGACCACGGGTCTGGGAGCTAGACAGCAAATGCCGAGGCTCACTACAACCTTAGATCGTCTCTCACACCAAAACAATTAATGTGAGTAAATGGAACAGCAAATAGAAAAATGGAACAACAAATAAGAAATCGAACAACAAATCTGGAATGGAATAGAAATCCTAAAATGGAATAGCAATTCTGAAATAGAACAACAACTAAACAACTAAGTCTCGCGAGCAGTAATCAAACTTAATCCACTAACTCAAATGCACTCATAATAATCGAACAACAATCTTTCACTCTTAAGGAAAATCAAGCAGCACACACTAATGGAACAACGTTTGGAAATCATATACGCACACAACATGCTTGAATAGTAATCTGATCTAGCATCAATCTTAACAGGAATACGACTGCGTTTCAAAATAGAATAGCATTACTTCTAGATCCAACAATCGTAAAGAACACAACTTTCATATGAATGAATGTACAGCACAAAAGCTCTGTAAAAAATAGTAACAATATTCGGTCAAGACTAATAATATTCAATCAATTCTCAAAGGATCGGTAATATAATGCAGAGTCAATATAACAGTTCTATCTATAAAAACCTTAATGAATTAATCTTAACAGAGCATGTGATGTAAACTTATAAAGCATATTAGATTACCAAATAACGACGATAAGCAAATCACGTAGAAATCAAATCGTAGTAATACAGAAGCAAGTGTCCTCAGGGGCTGGGCCCTTAGCCTCCAAGGGTACACTGCTTCAGGTTAATCCAAATGCAGAGATAAGATAATCACCAAGTTTGTATTAATGCATGAAACAAAAGTACAATGAACCAGTTCTTATCGAGACTCGATGATCAAAGTTTTGATCTTAACAGAAATTACATAAAAGTATAATCCCCTAAAGCTAACAATGTTGTCCCTTTATATAAGGGTGACGACGGAGATGTCTAAGTAACAAGATAGATAAAGCAGCGATCCCTCAGGATCAAGGTTCCTGAGGGATTCACCAAACCGTTAATTCTTAATCATCTCTTTTCTCTTGCGTCGAGCTGGTGCCTTCTCCTCCTTTTCAGGGCCGATTTGCTTTGATTTGCTTAGCCTTGTCTGCACTCGGTCTCCTAACAAAGGGACAATAGTTATCTTGTCCTTGTCTTTTTCTTTGGAACAACAACTCCTCGTTTTCGCCCTTTCCTGCACGGGAGAATGACAATTATTAGTGGTTAAGTCTTGCATATTAATCTCACATGTTTTGTTATAATTCTTCGTTGTTTTCCAAGTTCATGATGCAAAAAGGTTTACAAGTTCTACTGAAAAGCCACTGAAATGATCATCAAAAACATACCTTTTTAGTACTCCACAATGTGGTTGACTAATGTGGGAAATAAATTACATGACAATGTCTTGCATGGTATGGGCGATGGTATTTGAAACCTTGGAAGGTGTGCGAGGTACACTAGGAGGTGACATGTAACACCCACTGCACCTCTCCATAATGTTATCATTCATGCATATTTTTCAAGAAAGGCTCTGACAACCATAAGATGTGGTGCCTTCTACACCATTAGATCTAGTTAGAGTGAAAGTTTGTTGTAGGCTTCAGTAATGCGGCATTGTTGTCGGCAGGGATAGGATTGGGCCACCTGGAGGCTGACCAGACTAGATAAGTGTGAATGTGGCAGATGACGAGCTATGTGATGTGGAAAGTGACACGAGTGAGCTAGCTAGGTGTATAATGTAGAGACATGTAGGATGAGTAGGCAGTGTTATAAAATCAAGGGTAAAGAGATTTTATTACTTCGTAATTACTTGTGAGAATTAGTATTCTATATTTAGTAAATTATTGTTCTTTCTTCATTAAGAAAATACACAAATTATTCTTCCAAGATCATAAAAAGTAAGAGACAAATATTTAGACTTCCAAGTTAGGGAAAAAACCCATAAAAAGTGGAAAAACCCAACAATCCACTTCTTATTGAATCAATTTCAAAATGAGATATACAAATACATTATCTTCCTCCTAGTCAGCCTCCTCCAAAATCAAATTCAAAGACAACCTTCTGCAAGAATCTGATCACTAGATCAATCCATAGAAAATACTTCAGTCCTATAAAAACTATAGACTAATTTAGATTTCATTCCTTATTACAGATTGCATGCTTATTTCAATATTTCGGTCCTCTCAAGGAATTGCAAACTTTATTCAATACTATGGTTCAATATTTTGTTCCCTTTTTTGTCCTTTCCTTCCTATGAATTTTGGCTCAATTATCATTCTAGAACTTGCAATTCACACCTCAGATAATGCTACAAACTTTCAGTCATATACCACAAAACTTTGATTCCTTTTGTATACTTTAGTTTATTCATAGACTTCGGCCCGTTTTGGTTTGTATAATTCTTTCAATTTCAAACTTTCTTCTCTTGAATAATTATATAATACGAGCTTCTTTTCTTGCTTGATGTATTCAAGGGTTTAGGTAAGTGTTTTTTATATATACGTTGAGGAGGGTGCCAATAGCTACACATGCCAACTTTACAGAGGGAGGTCCAACTTGGAGGTATGACCAATAATTTTTACAAAAATAAAAACCCTTTTTCTTTCATTAAAATAGTCAACTTTGACATGACTCTTTTACAAATTTTCATTGACTCTTTTTTACTCTAAGGAGCATGAAGAACATGCTACATCAAAATGCATTCAATCATAAGTTTTTATTTCATTATGAAGACTCACTCTAGTTACAATTTTTGACACTCCCTCTTGACTAGGGAGGTCTTCATAATGACTCAACAGGTCTATATGAAGTTGAATTATTCACATAAGAAGGGATCCAGATTGATAAGCATCAAAGTATCATCACAGTCAATGTTGCCACATTACCAAGGCCTTGATAGGTAGACTCTATCTTTGAAGAGATCAACGCACAATGTTGGGAGACATTCCATATGACACCAAATTGCATCACCAAGGTACATACTCCACCTAGGATACCCGAAGTATATATACCACCAGACCGTTTGCCTCAAGGAAATGTCTATCCATTATACTATTCTTATCCAAGACCATGTGACTTACGATCTACATATTAATCCATCACATTACCTGACTTTAGAATGTTTGTCCAAGATTCTTATCCAATCCATTATTTTCCTTATCCATGTTCATCTACTTGACTTAGGATACTAATCCTAATCCATCACAATACCTTCCACAAGGATAACTAAGATAATTCAAACCAGGCTAAGGGAGAGGGAAGTGGCATGAATTGATAATGAGTTGTTTGTTGAGGTGGAGTGGACATGCAGAAACATTTCGCACCTACAGGAGACCAACTTTTGAACTTTGTGGAGGCATGCAAGAAGCCTAAGCAGATGACACATGGATTCCTTGCACCAACTCTCTAGTGTTAACCTTCGAGCATATTGGTAGCACAAAGTACTCCGAGCCATTGGATTGGTAGGACCTCCTGCCATTTGATCTTGGCAACATGCAACTCTACTGGCACTCATGACGTTTTTCTTATTCATTAGTTCCCAACACTTGTCTGTGCTGACATGATGTGCTCATGGCACCAAACTCTATTGATGGTTTTATCATGATATGGTTCTTGTAGCTCGGTGCCCACAAACCATGGTGTGGTAGGTTGTGACAGCGTGCACCTGATGAAAATGAAACAATACTAACATACCAGTGCTTCCAACATGATGTTTTGTCTACTTCGACTGAGTGCCTCCTCTACTTCTTTAACTAGATTGAATTGGGCCTATTATCCTTGTGCCTCCTAACCTAAGATTTTATATGGGTCTAACATTTTGACTCCAATAGGGATCATCATATTTCAATTCAACATTGGAGAGTTTGGTCATAATTTGGACTACTTCAAGCTTCAAGTGTGAGTTGTAAAAAAATTTCAGCTTCTTTAAATAACTAAAGGCATTTTTAAATGGTGCAATGTGATGACTCACCTCTTCATTTACTGATGCGATACTTAAGGCATAGGCATTTTTGTTCTTTTTCTCCCATATGGCAAGTTCTTTCACTAAAGTGGGATTTTCAGGAGGATTCCTAACTTCTCTTTCGCATACTCCTTTCCATAATTTGTTGAAAATGATGGTATGCTTTATCTTTATTAGTTCTATTTTCTAGTGAGAACTACTCCAACTATGGATATGAGTGAGTGAATTATGAAATTATGAAATATGCTCTAAATAGTCAAATTTTTATGTATGTCTCTTATAAACAACATATAGCCATGCAACTTTGTCTCCAAAAATCATTAAAAATCACTCAAAATAACCCTATAAATTGATGTTGAAATAGGGATTCAAAATATTTACGTCAAACAACAACTTTTGTATAATATAAAATCCATACCCCAGATATAATCCAACTCAAATATATATGAATGGTTTAATGTGCATGAAAATGGTTCAAAAGAGAAAAAACAATGTTCAATATATACAACTGACATATATAATTTAAACGACCACCCTATACATACATACATACATACATACATACATACATACATACATACATACATACATACATACATATATATATATCTATATATATATATATATATATATATATATATATATATATATATATATATATATATATATATATAGATATAGATATATATGAGAATGTTTCAATACAATATATCACACAATTAAAACGAAAAACATAAGGATCCCTATTTGGAGGGGTCCCTTGGTTGACCTACACAAGAATATTGGCCATACTCAATTTATACGTAGATCCTTCCCTTACAATATTATTCATATGACTTTTCAAGGAAGAGAGATGCACAATTAAACATTTTCCCTTCAGGAGGAAACTCCATAATTTCAAGAGAAAGATCAAAATCCTTTCAAGGCTAGTTGAGTGGTTGGTCAGTCACATAGAATTAAAGGTGCAAACATGACAAGAAAACTTTGCCTAAAGATAACTAAATACAAAGATCAAAGAGAACTCCACTATAAAGTCCTAAAAGTATAACAAAGAAAGAAAAGTCCAAGTATTTCTGTTCCAGGTGGTTAGGAATGGACAGTAAAATACAAGAAAGTGAAGTAAAGGACCTCTTGAAGGTAGTTAGGGATGATAAGGGCCCAAGCCTACTAGCGAAGGTATCAAAATCACTTACGCTGACTTCCAAACAATAGACTTTCCTGATGAAAGTACCCAAGGCTTGCAAGGGCACTGTCGAGAAGTACAATGAAAGTGATGCAATATCTGCCTCAGGTACCATGGGAATTCCCCACATAGTCACCTATGTGGTCCCTAGGAAAGGAAAATAAAGTCAACAGTTTCTGATCAGAAGCCGGGTGGAACAACCGTGGGTGCGTGATCTAACAAGTAGGAAAGGGGGTATATCTCTTTCCTTATCTTCATACGTCCTCGTGCTTAACTTATGTGTTAAAAGAGATTTCCCAGACATCTTAATGAGACTAGATTTCCACTCTTCAGTGAATTGTATACTTTTAGTTAAAGTGGCCTTGGAGAGTTTACTATCCACACACCTATTCCAAGGCTCTAATGTGTTAGAATATTTGATTTTTCTACAAAAAAGAAGAAGAAGAAGTCTAGTTCATTTTAAATAAGCATTAATTTTAATTCTTTGTTATTTAAGACATAGGGTAGAGGAAGTGCAATTGATGATATTATGATGCAAAAGAAATCAATAGAAAACCTAGGATACATGAAAATGCAACTCATCGTTTTCAATGAAAAGTGATTTCTAGAAAGGTTCTATGAGGGACTTAATAAATAATAATTTTTTTTTTTCACTCACACATTAAAAAACTATCAAAAATAATTACAAGATGTGTATAATGGATCTAACCTAATGCACACTAGTATGAAAATGAAATATTCAAAAAGAGACTTAAAGGTAAACAAATGTGATCACAAAGGTAAAGACCAATTCTAGAAGCAAAGAGAAGCAAATCCCAAGATAAAGAGCACTCCTCAAGGAAAAAAGGACTTTTAACCTTACAATAGAAATTGACACATTTGCTAGAACCCAAAAGACTACAAAGCCAAGAAACAAAAGAAACGAAAACAAAAAAGAATTTTATTTATTTATTTATTTAAACATGACAAGTCTTAGAAAGTGAAATGAAATATTAAATTCGAGACAATCAACAAGAAATAGACTCAAATACCGCTATTCATTAATGATTTGAGAAATTAAAAGACTAATGTGAATAAGAGATTAAGATAGCTTGAATGATTTGGTCATGAAGACAAAGGATTCTGGAAATCAAAGAGATTCGAGAGACTCGAAATCTCTCATTTACCCAAGAATTGAAAACACCTTTCTCAAACAACCAATGAAAATAAAAAGAAACAAACCAACTTCAAGAATGTAAAAGAAGAAATCAACAAGACTAGATTATAAACAAGTTGAAAAAAACCAATTGTCCGAAAAACACAGAACAACCAAACACTTCTTAAAGAAAGTACGAAACCCAACTTCAAGTATAAAAATCTTCAAAAACTACAAACCCTAGGTTGACATATGATTTTCAGTGAAGTGATGGAAGAAATCGACAACAACAGATAAAACGATAATTCCAAGCTTCATTCAAACTAGAAGGACAAAAGAAAACATGGTCAAATCCCCAACAAAATACTGAAATGAAAAAAAAATAGTTTTCTCAATATGTGCAGGACTATGTAACTCCAAAAACATGTATGTATGCATCTGTTTCTAAAGAAGCTGGTGTATACGTGGGTTTCTTCAGAATAAAATGTGTATGTATGCAACTGTATACGACAAAAAGTGTGTATAAATGGATAGCTAGGAAAAAACAAAATACATCCCTAATCCAAGAGATCACACTGAATGAAAAAGAATTAAAACCCTTCTAAGAAATACTGGATGGTATTCCCCAGTGGAGTCGCCAATTTTGTTGGCAAGAAAAGTTTCCCAAGGTAAGGGTTGGCAACCTCAACATCGAAAAATAAGATACTCAACAAAGAGCTCTCAAGCAACCATTCCAAACATGAGAATTATTAAATGTGGACTTGGAAGCATACTCGAAGGTCCTACGTTTGATGATGTTTCCATAGGGTCCAAACCCTTTGCTTCCTACAGAATCGAGAAGGCCTGTGAATCAATTTAGATAAGCATATACATGATATATAATTCAATGTGCATACATAAAATATATGTTATATCATCATATATAAACATATAAATTTCTATTCATTAGACAATAACATATAAGGAATAAGGCATGAGTTTCTTTATTGATAACCACCAATAGGTACAAGAGAGGTATAACCTGATTCAAGGCAAAGCACCGATGAAGCCTTCTTATGAATCCGTACAACTGAAGCCATGAAGAAAAAATATCTAACAAATACAAGGATATTCTATAAATATGATGAACATCTCTACAAAGGAAACTGGGATTTCCATAGAGACTGGGAGTGTAGAAGTCATGAGAAAATTATACTTGATCTCGGATAAAAATGGGTATAATGTCAATAGCCCTTCTCTTACATCTTTTAGGCCTACCCAAGGTGTGTGTATATACCACCTAAAATTAGTTAATTCAGTTATGCTATGGGATCCTATAGGTGGGGTCTTAGTAAAACCCATGAACCCTAGCCTAAAAGTAACATATTATTTTATTTTTTCATATTTCAAAAGGTATACACGGGTATCCAATTATAGAAGCCACGTATGTATGTGCTTTTGAATGGGTAGAGTCGCTTATGTAATTTAAAATATTATTCTTTAATATAATATCAAGTATACATGGGAAAATGCTTCCCATGTCCATACAAGAGCATCAAGTCTACATGAGTGCTAAATGATGCTATAACAACTACGAAAGTATCTCATCACATGAGTACAAGACCACACTTTCATACTATAGTATGAGGAATATCATGAACACCTCCATGCTAATCATAATGCCAACAATTCATGGCTGAAGTAATAGGAGAAAATAATGTTGCCCATGAACACATGCCATTTCCAAGCTGTAGATATACCAATTTTTGGGTTGAAATGACTGCTTCCACTGCAAACAAATCTTCCTTTGACATATAGAAGCATTATATGGAATGAGACTCCACATGACCATGATTCATGTGACATATACATTGATACATATATGGCTATCGAAATGAGATAAAACCTCATACATGATTATTACATGAGCCCATGAATCATGGCTATATGACCCAAAATGTAGTACAACATAAGTACATGGATCCATGAGCATTTTACATAGACTTTCAATGAAATGCATAACTGCTATGATCATCTCCTATTGACCACTGACTAAAAAATATAATATATCATGATTATTAGATCAACATTAACCTATACATGTGGCTACAAAATAAACTCATGATACTCCTCCAAACATGCCTATCACCATGATGTATCAACAACTATTGATTGGACTCTCAACCAATAGATAATTATGATACACTAGAAATTACATGGTTGTAGTAATCATCATATGAGAGCCTACACATGGATGGTCCATGTCACATGTCATCACAATACATCCTGAAGTGATGTCACAGTCTATGCATGGTTGCACATATTTTCAATTGGCTGTTAGTGGAAACCAAAACATATACATGGCAAAAAATGTGCTCTTTTTCACTCATGAAAATACATATGAATATGCTACAAATGCTTCAATGAAAATAATGAGAAAATTCCAAGTAATCTAGAAAAATATCATGCATGGCTCCCATTGATCTCAATATACCTACAAGAGACAAGTTGATCATGTGGACTTGAAAGTGCACGAGGCTCAAAAGAACTCATCAATTGTTGCTGCATAATCCCATACTCATCAAGTGACCAAAATTCTTCCCCTGATTTTGTGCACCTCTCATGAATTGTGAAGTCCTCTATGAATATGCATGAAATAATCATGGACTACAGAAGGGGATGCTCTTCACTAGTGGAGGACATGTAGTTTCTTTTTCCTCCATGCTGTCTTGGGTTGCTTCTTCTCCAATTTTACCAATTGCTTCTTCTATTCCTTATCCTTCTTCCTTTCTTTCTTCACTTTCTTTGTACTATATCCTCTTGGTTTTTCTGCTTTTGACAGTTTTCCCATGAGTAACGGGGCAAAAAGAAATCTCTTTCCATATGACCAAATCTATGAAAAATATAGAACACCACGTGTCCAAGTGGATCAAATCTCCTACTTCTCATGCTAGATCTAAATCTTGCATGTAATGTGTCTCTCCTCCACCGACTAGACCTAGAATTTACTGTCTTATGGCCAAAAAAGTGACATGAGTAGAAATAACCATAAAAATCACATGTATACATGTTGGGCATTCTCCTTGGTTGTTGATATTTCTAGAATATCTACTAATGTGGTCTATATGTTCTACTCCAGCTATTTGCTGCAACATGCCCAAACTTCTGAAAACTATAACATTGCATCTCATGCATCAAAGCAATAAAAGGAGTTTGCTTCCTTTCAAATCTAATGGACCTGCCATGATCATATCTAGGAGAAAAATATCTTATGAATGTAGGAGCTCCTTGACATTTTCTTCTCTGCTACTAGTTTTTCTTGCTAAAATTTTCTTCTCTGCTACTATTTTTGCTTTCTACTTGGTTGTTGAATCTGATTTTTTTGCTACTGTCATTCTTTTGTTTTCTCTTTTGGTATGATATTTTCTTCTTGTTTCCTTGGATCTCAATTTTTTTGTTGGTGTTGTTTGTTACTGGTTTCTTGGGTTCATCTTTGATATTTTTTCCTACATGCAAACTAGATTCACCCTCTTGAAATCGAAGACCATATTTATCAAATGGTGATATTTGTATCTCAAGAAAATTATCCAAGGTTGTGATATTTCTCTCCATCTTCCACTTCTTTCTCAAGGAAACAAGTTCATATTCTAATTTCTCAGCCTCTTTTTACTTCTCTTAGTATTGTATCCTCATACCTTCCTCATGTTTTTCTGATTCAACTAACTTAATCTTTAGCTAACAATCTCATTCCTTAGCTTGGCCTCCTTATCATTAGAAATCTGCAATAATTTTCCTTGATCATTGCATGTAGTTGTTAGTCTAGAAATCTCAACTCTATGACCCTTAATAACATTCTCATCTTCACTATGTGCTTTAGCAAGATGTAAATCAGAATCATCAAAATTATAACTCAAAAGAAAATCATTAATAATTATACCTTTAGGTGCACGATTTTTTGTTCTTTTCTCATCATCTTCTAAATCATGTGCACTGGAAGAATGAGACTCTTATGGCTGACATTCTTGTTTCTAAAGGCTCTTCTTTTTGTTCTTCTTCTTCTTCTTGTTCTTATTTCTGTTCTTCTCATTTTATTTATTTTTTGTTGGTACCATCACCAAATATGGATTCTATATTGTCCCACATGTCTTTTCCACATATCAAACCCACTAGTCTCTTCATATCACCATCATGAAGATTATTGTAGATTATGCATCGTGCTTGTGCATCTTGCTACAAAAATTCATCTGCAATTGCATTTTTTCCACAACCTTCACATTCTACTCTCAAAATATTAGATCCACAAGATAATAATTGATATTTTACATCTTTGTGCCATACCTTGTAATTTGCAACAGTGAGGACAATCATTCTATAAAAAAAATTCAAGTTTTCACCAACAAATCCCAAATCTACTCTCCAGCGATCATGCTGCAACTAAGAGTCCCACTATGATACCAATTTTTGGAAACCTTTGAGCACTATTGGGGGGGGGGGGGGGGGGGTGATTCAATAGTATGGTATATATGTTATTTTTACCAACTTAAACTTCAATTACTGAATCACACATATGCCAGTAGCAATTCATTAAACATGTGCATCATAAAAGAATAATTGAACACCATAAGCAACAACAAAAACAATAAGAAATGAAGACAATCACATCATCACAAATAAGGCACAAGATTTTTTGTGGAAAACCTTCCAAGAGAAAAACCATCCTTGTTGTTGTTACTCTGCTCTAAATTTCTATTATTCAAGTAGCTGGTCTTTTACATATCTTGCTGACTCCCATCAACATAGAGGCTCGAGCTCATATACATAATGCTAACACCCATCGGCTAGGAGACTCAATACTACTAATCAAACCATAAGACTACGTTCTCTACTAGACTACCATCCATCGAAGGCCGCCACTATCAACAATCCTCACTCAACTTTGATTGGACTATCCAACTACCATTACATGACAAACTGTTTCCTTTCATTGAAACATTGATATCCCTACTCCTCTCTCATGAATTTGCTAGTCGTCTACCACTATGGGGACATCTTTTGATGTATTTTCAAAATGGATCCAAGACATTATGCTCAACAATAAATCATCTCTGTATACGTGCTCTTAGCAGCAAGATCTCATCATCAAATAGAATATTAACAAGTAAAATTGTGGCCACATAAAATCTGAATACAATAAGACCCTCAAAACAATATAATGTTTAATAATACAATAATAATAAAAAAAAAATTATCGATATGTTCCAAATGAATCAGCAACTCCTACAAAAAAAATTGTTAGAGGATCACCAACGTATACTCTAGTAGCACATAAAAACTCTTCGTCAAAAAATCTCTACTCCAACAGCTTCAATTCTCATCTATTCTACAAAATGCTTCAGATCTGCTCACTATTAAGTCATTAACACTCATATAGTGAATCATATATCATGTACTCAAGGTATGAAACATAATCTCACTATTCAACCTTCTCTCCACGCATACACATTCCTACGCACAATCAACCATCACATAGCTCCAAGATTAAGTATATAAATGATGTAGCAAAGAATTGAGCTTGGGGCTAGGATCAAAATTGAAAAACTTGGACCAAATAAATGCACTAAGGTCACTACTTGTGCAATAAATTCATTCACATCATGAGAATACATTTTCAAATAATTTATAACATTTTCAAACAAATCTGAAAGCCTCTAAGAATTTCTAGTTGAATTTCCTTCTGAACAACGTGAGGAATGTGGAGAAAATGCCGTGAAATACCATAGTAACATGAATAACACTACCTAAATGTGATGAGATCTATAACCACTAGCATAAGCTACTCTTCTAGCGTTTGGAGCCTTCTAGCCACTCCCATAGGCTTGGATCCATCTAACTCTGGCTAAAGATGAGGGGAAACACCTTGCCTTCATCTCAGAAGCTTTTCCACATGTTGGATCACCTTCTCCAACATATGTACTAGCCTCCATCCTCTGACATGGCCTCTAACACATCTCCAATTATATAAAACATGCCTCCCAAGTGCCACTAACATGTTTAATGACAAGGGCCAACAAACAAGGTTGGTAAGTGTGCCAACAATTCCTCCAATCTCGAAAAAACACCTGAGCAAGATACAACACCTATGATAGATATGAAAACATCTATGTAGCACCATCATCAAGCCATCACATCACTACAACAAGTCATCTTCATAAGCATAGATATGAAGACCAAATGAAGACATAGTTGACAACTCAACTAGTGTTCCATGAACCATCTCTATCACATGTAGATATGTATGATCAACATGTAGCAACATCCTCTATCTGTAGTAGCAACATCCAACTATCTTTTAGCATCAAAAAACCATCATGACATGTCTATCACTACACATGCCAACTCCTCTAAGACCATCATGCTACCTATGGAGTACTAAAGAAGGTATGTTTTCAGGGATTATTTTGGCATCTTTTCATTAAAACTTACAAACCCTTTGCATCAGGAACTAGGTGGATAATAGGAAATTATGATAAAGTTTGTAAGATTAATATGCAAAATGAAAACACTAACAATTGTCATTTCTTATGCAAGAAGAGGGAAAAACAAAAGACTGCTGTCCCAAAGAAAAAGATAAGGCCAAGTTAACCGCTGTCCCTTTGGCGGGGAACCACATGCAAACAAGGTGAACAAAATCAAAGCATATCAGCCAGGGAAAGGAAATGGAGATATCGACTCGGAATAAGAAAGTAAAGGGATAACCGAGAGTCAACAGTTTGGTGAATCCCTCAGGATCCTTTGATCTTGAGGGATCACTGCTTTAACTATTTTTGCACCTAGATATCTCTGCCTTCGCCATTATAAAAAGAGGTAGCACTGTTAGCTGGGGGGATAGTCTGTGATACTTCTATGTAACTTTTCTTAAATTTAAGACTTTGATCATCGACTCTCATGGAGAAGTGATCTACTGTAATTCTGTTTAATGCATTAATACAAACTTGGTTGCTATTTCATCTTTGATCCTGGAATAACGTCAAGCGGTGTGTCCCTAGAGGGTAAGGCCCTGGCCCTGGTGGAACACTTGCTCCTGTACTATTACTTTTGGTTTATGCGTGGTTTTGCTTATCATATCTATTCGGTAATCTGATACGTTCTGTTATTTTACATCACAGCGCTGTTACATTTGGTTTACTGAGTAATATCATTTCTGAGATAGAACCATTATATTAACTTTTCAACGTATTACTGTTCCTTTAAGTGCTGATATAATGTTGCCGGTATTTACAGAATACTGTTGCTGTTCAATTACAGAGTATCTTTGTTGTACACTCATCCATTGGTATTACTAAATTCATCTTAGAGATTATATTTCCTTGCGATTTTTGAATCTATTAATGTTACCATTCCATTACAAAATACAGTCGTATTCTTTATAACTAAGATTGATAACTGGATTACCAAGAAAAGATTACTATTAAGGTGTGCCGTGTGCATTATGTGTGGCTTTCAAGCGCTGTTCTATAGTCCATTATTAATCAGTGCTGTTCTATTTCGTGTGCTGCTCGATTCATCCTTAAAAGTAGGGGATTTCCATTTGATTTCTGTAGGACATGATTTTTGCATTTATTCTTGTAGACTAAGGTGTTGTTGCTTATTAAATTCAACTGCTGTTATAATTCCCTAGTCGATGTTCCATTTCCTCTTATTCGCATTATTATTGCTTCGGTGTGTAGAACGATCTGAGACTATAGTGGGCATTGACATTTACTGTCTGGATCCCAGATCAATGATCTATTCCCTGATTTCCTTTGCTTCATTCACTTTACAAAGGGATGAGTTACTACTACTGAACCCTTGACTGATAAATTGCTTAGTCTTTAAAAGTAGTTCGGTGTAAATGAGGATCTGTTTACTCTTATATTTTTTAGCACTATACTACTAGCATTACTCTGGCAAATGATAGCCTCAAACTGAGACACTCTTTGGAATAACAAAACATTCCTGGATTGACAAATAAATGTGAGGTAATTAGAGGTGAAAGAGACCCTTTTTACGCTCGACATTTTGGTGCCGTTACTAGGGAAAGAGTGTAGCCATTTTTTTTTTCAGAGTAGTGTAAGAACCTGTCAGGGAAGAATTGGGTTCTAAAAGTGGAAGGTAAGAACCTACATGTGGAGCATGTAACAGCCCGCTCCCATGCCCGCTTTCCTACAGATTTGCTGCTATTTTGTTTGGGTAGAACCTAGCAGTTGATTTGTGTACATGACTAAGCAGAAAAAGCCAGAAAAGAATTCTAAACCTCTACCCAAGCCAAAAAAAGCTAAGGGGCCAGTGACCCTTGGCTGATAAACCTTCATAGACAAAATCTTCAAGAAAGCAGAATCTCAGCCTTCAGTAGGACCCAGAAAAGTTATTTCTAGACATCCTACTAGTTCCCTCCATGCCCCAGGATCACCATCTGTAGCCTTTACTGAGGTGTGTAGTCAAACCGAAGAGCAGGATTTTCAAGGAATTGAAAATTATAGCCCAAAACTATTGCAAGAAGGAATTTTTAGCAACCTTTGTGAAGGAAGAGGAGAGACAAGAGAAACTGAGGAACCAAGACCTCCTCTTGGGGCAATTCAGCTGATAAGTAGCTCAAATAGGGGAATTGCTGCAAAAATCATTTATAAAGAGGTTGAAGAAACTCAATCTCCTTAGACATTAGGCACTCTCATTATCCCAGATAAGGGAAGCACTATTAAAACCATTCCTGTTAAAACCATTCCCTCTGAACCTAGGAATACCCTCCTAGATATCCTAGAAGGTTATTGGCATATATTTGACTAAATGGCCGGAAACCAGCCAAACACCCAAACCTCTACATTGCAATACCCCATCATGGATATTGCAGTGAATGCACCTATGAAAGCAATTCCTCTTCAACATATCCCTACATTCCATGGTCTTACATCAGAGGATCTGGATGCATTCCTATTTGAATTCGATGTGCTGTGTAGGGGATATGATTACACCATAGACCCCCAGAAACTGAAATTATTTCCCTCTACAGTAAAAGGGGATGCTTTAAGATGGTTGATGGGATTAGGTGGCGGAGTTATAAATAACTAGGATCAAATGAAAGAATCTTTTCTAAAAAAATATCAAGACTATTGCAGGTCTAGAGAACTAAAAGACGGAATATTCCAGATGGTAGCTAGACCAAATGAAACATTAGAGGAGTATGTGGAACGTTTTCAGTATAATCTTCAAATATCTCCTTATGCATCACTACCTTTACCTGATAATGTGTTAAAAACAACATTAAATAGGGGTATGAAGGAACAATGGATTGAAACATTAAACATTATGGGAAAAGGAGATATTTATCAGGAAAATTTTGTTGACATTATTGATTTATGTATTAGGAGCTCGAGAGGTAGCACAAGACTAAAACCAGTAGAAAATGATCGGTTTGCAAGAGATAATAAAATTTCGGCATAAGGAGTAACGCGTGCAGAAATTGGAAATTTATTGGAAAATTTTAAAACTGATATATTAGGGACACTAACAACACAACTTGATATTATGCAGGCTAAACAAAAGCAAGTGGAGGCAGAACAGAATTTGGCAATCTTCTGTCCCTGATGCAGGAAGAAACATAGCCATAAGGAGTGTCCACTTGATGCAGTCCAAATTTGCACCATTTGCACAAAAGACCACCTTACGGAAAGCTGTCCCTCACTTCCCGGATTAAAAGCAGTATACAAGGAAGAAGAAGAAGAGCCAGAATCGATGTATCTTCTTAATCAGCACCGTCAGTGGCAGCCGCGACAATCTAGTATGTTTTCAAACCCAACTTCTTCTTTTCAACCTCCAGCGTATCATGCTCAACAATATAATATGTGGCAAAATCAACCCCCTTCCCGAATTGGTCACAACAGTCATTCCCTTCATCAACCCCGTGGCCGAATCAAGAAACCCAATCCAATTGGCCGAATTTTCCCTATGCCCCACCATATTGGAAAAGTAATGCATACCCAGCACAATGGACCCCTCCTACTTCACAAAGTCAAGCTTGGCAGACAAACTGGCAAAGATCGATGCATCAGCCAGTAGGAACCATTCTGCTCCCTCAACCTACACTGCCAGCCTTACAACAAAACCCCGAGTCTAACCTGAGACCGCAACTCCTAGCCCAACCCAACCCTAACCCAAATAACAGACCAGTCCAATTTGTCCAAATAGTAGAAACACCAGAAATAGGAGCCGATCTGAGGGAGTGTAATTATCTTCAGCTAAGATCTGGGCGTATTATTGAAACTGAGGGAGATAAGATAGTCCATGTTGAAAATCAGTTACCTAGAGAACAACCATCACAAGAAGAGGATGTGAACAAACAACAAACTCATAATCAAGAAACCACATCCTCTCCCCCATTCCCAGAAAGATTAATAATACCTCGACCTACACAATATCTTGATTTTGACATTCTGGGAGAATTAAAAAACTTGTACATAAAAATTCCATTCCTCCAAGCCATTCAAGACATCTCGATATATGAAAAGACTATCAAAGAATTGTGTGTAAAGAAACCAAGGAGGAATATAACAAACAATACAAGAGTCCAAGTAGTTGGCACTCTATCTGACTTATTATCAGGAAAAGAAACACCCATTAAATACGAAGACCCAGGAAATCCAATAGTAACCATACAAATTTATGGTCGAACCTTCCCCAATGCCTTAGTTGATCTAGGAGCTGCAATCAATATCTTAACAACTACTACTTGCCAAAATCTAGGCATTACATATGTAGAACCCACCTCTACTTTACTAGAACTGGATGACCAATCTGTGGTTAGGCCAGAAGGCACACTACATGATGTCATGGTATCTGTTGACTCCTGGAAATATCTGACTGATTTTCTGATAATAAATCCCAAAAACTAACTTGATGGAAATCCATTGATTTTAGGTAGACCTTGGCTTGCAACTGCCAATGCTTATATTGGCTGCTGACAAGGAAATATGACCATAACCAGAGGAGCGAATATCAAGAACTTAGCTTTATATCCTCCAGTGCAGCCAAGTGTCACAATAATCTTGAAGCACTCTGCATCATACCTTACTGATAACATTAGATCTCCATTAACTATACAAGAGGCACTTGATTTCAAAGACCAAACAGAAGACCATTAATAATTTTATTAGTTAAACTGAACTCAGATCCCACACACAATGTCACATGATAGAGGCAGCATTCGGTAATGAATTAGAAGAACATCCTCTTAAAGAAACACATGACCAAACAATACCTATTACCTCTGTTGAAAATAGTAAAATTCTGGAAATTGAACCAGGAAAGACCTTAAACATTAATGCCAATCTCACCTCTGAACAAGAAAGGAAGCTCATCTAATTATTGAGGAGATATAAAGAAGCATTTGTATGGGACTACCCTGATATGAAAGGAATTGATCCCCAATTATGTACACACCACATTTACATAGAAGAAGATGCGAGACTTGTTCACCAGCCCCAAATGAGACTTAATCCTCATCTAAAAGATGTGGTAAAAGTTGAACTTCAAAAACTTTTAGATGTCAATTTCATCTATCCTATTTCCGATAGTAAATGGGTCTCTCCACTTCTGGTGGTACCAAAAAAGAGTGGGAAGTGGAGGATTTATGTGGACTACAGAGAGATAAATAAAGCAACACAAAAATACCACTTCCCTCTTCCATACATTGACCAAGTATTAGATACTTTGGCAGGAAAGAAATTCCTTTCTTTCCTAGATGGCTTCAGTGGATACAATCAGATACAAATTTCCCCTGAAGACCAAGAAAAAACCACTTTTAGTTGTCCTTGGGGAACATTTGCCTACAGAGTTCTACCTTTTGGCTTATGCAATGATCCTACCACATTCCAAAGGGCTATCCCCAACATTTTTGCAGACTTAATAAATGAAGGACTTGAAGTATACATGGATGACTTTACACCGTACGGAGACGATTTCGATCTAGCATTGGACACACTGGAAAAAGTCCTACAACGCTGCATTGCTACCATGCTTTGTTTAAGCCATGAAAAATGCTATATCATGATAACTGAAGGACTTATTCTAGGACACTATATCTCAACAACTGGCATTCAGGTAGACCCAGCCAAAATCCAAATAATTTTGCTAATTCCGACCCCTACCACTCAAATGGAGTTACGCAGTTTTCTTGGATTTTCTAGTTACTATAGAAGGCTTATAGAACATTTTTCACATATTGCTACACCTCTGTATGTACTAACAGGTAATGTTGATTTTCTTTGGACAGAAAAATGTGAACGTGCTTTCCAGGATCTGAAGAAACTTGTATCCACAACCCCAATCCTTCGAGGACCAAATTGGGATTTGCCATTCCAAAAATCATCAGATGTCTCAGATACAACCATTGGAGCAGTCTTTGGGCAGGAGGAGGATAAGAAACCATACACAATTTATTATATTAGAAAAAATTTATCCCCTACTGAATTGAATTATACTGTTACTAAAAAGGAATTTCTAGCTGTAATATATGTTGTCAATAAGTTCAGGCATTACATTACTGGATATCCTCTTATCTTGTATACAGATCATTCTTCCATAAAATATTTAGCAAACAAGCCTATCACAAATGGCAGAATAAATAGATGGCTGATTTTATTGTAGGAATTTGATATTACAATCAAGGATCAACCTGGAAAAGAAAATCCTGTAGCTGATTTTCTCTCACGAATGCCAAAGCCAATCGATGCAGCAGCAGTTGAAGATCAATTTCCAGATGAGCATTTGTTTGTTGTTGCTGTTAAAACGCCCTGATATGCTGATGTTTCCAATTACCTAGCAGTAGGTAAATTACCAAAGCATCTAACCCCTAATGAGAAGAAACATATTGTTCAGCGGAGTGATCGATTTTCTTCATTGGGGGCCACTTGTTCCACACGGGGGAAGATATGCATATCAGGAGATGCATCCATGAGGATGAAATCTTTGACATTTTAAAAGCCTACCATGACAAACCATGTGGCAGACATTTCGCTGATCAAAAAACTGGACATAAGGTACTGCAAACAGGCTATTATTGGCCCACAATTTTCAAAGATGCAAAGAAATTTGTCCAAGCTTGTGACAGTTGCCAGAGAGTAGGACGCCATGATCAGTCCAATGAGATGCCCCTAAACCCACAGCTAGTCATTGAACCATTCGAGCGATGGGCCCTTGATTTCGTTAGAACAATTAACCCATCCTTGAACCAAAAAACATATATTTTGGTGGCAACAGAATATGTCACCAAATGGGTTGAAGCAGAGGTATTGCCGAGAGCTACAGAGGATTCTGTCATATAGTTCTTGTTCCATATTTGTGCATTATGGCCTTCCAAGAGATATAATTACAAACGGTGGACCATAGTTTGCTGGTAACAAAATAGCTGCAACACTCAAAACTATCATATCCAGCATAAAATCACTACTCCATACCACCCACAGGAAAATGGTTAGGTAGAAAGCAGAAATAAAATAATAGAAGCAATCTTAACAAAAATCATTGTGTCACATAGATGAGATTGGGTTGCAAGACTGCCAGAAGCCTTGTGGGCTTACAGAACAACATGGAGGAGCACCACTGGCTACTCTCATTATCAATTAGTGTTTGGAAAGCAACCCATCTTTCCCATAGAATTCGAAATCCAAACATTATGAATAGCACAAGAAGTTGGCTTAGATCTAACCGAGGCACAGACTAATCGATTAAAGCAGATCAATGAGTTGGATGAAATCAGGCTCTCTGCACTTCAAAACACTGCACTGATCCAACAGCAGTGAGCTAAATGGCATGATGCTCTCATTAAAAACAAAATTTTCCATGAAGGAGACTGGGCACTTTTGTACGATTCCAGGTTTCAAGACTTTCCCGACAAACTTCATACTCATTGGTTGGGACCATACGAAATCCAGAAGGTACATGACAATGGTACTCTTACTCTAATCACTATTGACAGTTCGAGATATGCCTTCAAGGAAAATGGTCACTGAGTTCGACTATATCTCAAACCACTCACTCGGGAGTCCTTCTTCCAGCAGCTACGCGAAGACTCTGATATGGAAATTTTGGGGGAGGGAGAGAAGTCTTCCTCACCTGTGATTCATTAAGTGATTTATCTCTTTTTACACTTTGTACATAATTTCTTTGTTTTGTTGAATCATTTTTGTACATATTTTTGTATCAACACTTTGTTGTTACTTTTCAGAGCAACAACAATTTTATTATTTTCTGTTGTTCCTTTTCTCAAAGGGACAACATTTTCGTTCTGTTGTTCATTTTTCAAAGGAACAACACGTTTTGGATCAGCCATTCATTTTGCTTTAACATTGCTGTTTTTTTTTTTTTTTACTTTGTGCTTTTGCTGTTCATTTTCCAAAGCAACAACACTTTTGATTTCTGCTATTCCTTTTCCAAAGGAACAACATTTTTTATTTTTGTTGTTCCTTTTCCAAAGGAATGGTATTTGTGTTTTCTGCTGTTCCTTTTCCAAAGGAACAACACTTTTGATTTTTTGTTGTTCTTTTTCCAAAGGAACAACATTTGTGTTTTCTGTTGTTCCTTTTCCAAAGGAACAAAACTTTTGATTTTTTTATGTTCCTTTTCCAAAGAAACGACATTTGTGTTTTCTGTTGTTCCTTTTCCAAAGGAACAACATTTTTTATTTTTGCTGTTCCTTTTCCAAATTAATGGAATTTGTGTTTTCTGCTTTCCTTTTCCAAAGGAACCACATTTTTTATCTTTGTTGTTCCCTTTTCAAAAAGAACACCACTTGTATCCTTTTGCTCTTCCTTTTTGAAAAAACAACATCGTCGTATTCCTTTTACTTGTGCTTGCTCCCCTTGTTGTTCTAAATTAAGGATGTCTACTATTCCTATTCTTTCAAGTCTTTTGGAACACAGCTATGCACTCATGCAATGGATACAAAATGACAACATACTAAAATTAGTGAATTATAAAATCGCTATTTTTATAAGAAATTTCTCTGAATTGGTAGGAGGACAGAGGGAAGGACACACTTACCCATTATGTTTTGCTGTTATTGTTCCACTAATTCTGCTCTGATTGGTTACCTTTATCATGTTGGTTCCTTTTAAATTTTCACAATTCTCTTCGATTATTATTCAGGAATAAGAGAAAAGGGTTTACATGTTCCTATTGAGATGTTAAGACTTCTTCCACCATTCCTACTCTTAAGGAGTGTTAAACCACCCTTTGCGTATAAATGGGAAAGTACTTTATGAAAGAGAAAGAAAAAAGAGCGAAAAATGATGTTTTAATGACTTGTTTACATAGGTTGTCAAATGCAGGATAGGGGGTCTCATCAAGAGCCAGCCTACCATGATCATGAGGAAGAAAGTGAAGTGGCATTCCCACTATGGCCACCACACCAGGGATATGGTCCAAAAGGTATATCAAATAAAGAAACCTTGGAACAGGAGGTATCATCATGAGCCAGCCTACCCACCTTTCGCTCCTTCCTCGTGAATGGCATTATGGCTAACTGGTCACCAAGCTAGCATAATCGCCTACATTTTGACATCACACAACATTTCCTAAGCATACACAAAGGATCATGGTTCCAGGGGTGAAACAAACAACTCTGCCAAGGTTATGGACACCTATCGGCAGCAGAGCTCTCTTAATGGTATTGAAGTCACATTACTTATACACCAATAGGTCATTATTAACATCCTTCTGTCTCTTATAACTTTTTAATAAGTCACATAAGAGTATGTATATTATTTCCCGACCCATTAAACACATGTAAATCTATTATCACCAATCATGAAAGAAAAGTTGACAATGACCGCATGAGACTCTGTATGCACGGCAGCTGTCCTATCTTCCTAGCCTTGCATCATATCACAGAAGACTCTTACTTGTTAAGCGATCCGACTTTACATCTCGATTTCGGTAACCTACTATTTTTGTAAACATGGCATATTTACATATGTTGTTCCTTTATGACTCTGTTCCAGCGCAGATCGCACGTCGATCCTTTATTTGACGGCCGGGACAGCCTATCACATTGCGGGGGGGAGGTTAACCTCATTATTCACTAGTTTACATGTCAAAACACTATTCGGGAAAGTGTGTACTTGGGAATAGTAGGGCTTAATGGTATACTATTTATTTTTATTTTTTTCTTTATTTCTGCATGGCTTGCTATTCCTAAGCCATTTCCGTAGTATGCTCTACGAAAATTTAGTAAAACTCCTTAGAATTTGAGCAATCCCTACGCTTTGTTAGTTTCTTTGTGTTTTAACAGTTTGAACAGCTTGTTGTTCCATTGCCATTTCTGATATTTTATAGGGAAACCAAAAACATGGGAGGAAGATCGATTCAGAGAGAACCAAAGGTTCGATATCAGATCTCTAATCTGAATATCCAACTCAGGGAACCATTTAATTATGAAATTTTTAAGTTAGCCACTGACTGCTTGCACCTCTATGGTGAAATCATTTTGAGCGCAGGGCCATCCTGGTTAGGATATAGGTTCCAGAGTCCAATTATTTGGCACCCTGCAGCTTGATACCAAGCCCTGTATGAGATGCCTGAGCGTCAGACATGCCATTTCTTTGAACATCTAGCTATGCATGATGGCTGTAGACCACCACATGAGATCCCATCTCCAGCCTACTCTCTCATTGCCTTACATGTCAACTACAATGTTTTCATGAGAGCATGAAAAAGGGTAAGGAGGGGGGTGTCTGGAGTACTAAATAA
The DNA here is from genome assembly GCA_031772625.1 of Pinus tabuliformis. NCBI lineage: Eukaryota > Viridiplantae > Streptophyta > Pinopsida > Pinales > Pinaceae > Pinus > Pinus tabuliformis. The sequence goes on along the minus strand of CM062812.1, from coordinate 405,572,342 downwards.
GGTATGTTTTTAGTGATTATTTTGGCATATTTTCATTAAAACTTACAAACCCTTTGCATCAAGAACTAGGTGGATAATAGGAAATTATGATCAAGTTTGTAAGTTTAATGTGAAAAATGAAAACACTGACAATTGTCATTTCTTACGCAGGAAGAGGGAAAAATGAAAGACTATCATCCCAAAGAAAAAGACAAGGCCAAGTTAACCACTGTCCCTTTGGCAGGGAACCACATGAAAACAAGGCGAACCAAATCAAAGCATATCAGCCAAGGAAAGGAAATGGAGATATCGGCTCGGCGCAAGAAAGTAAAGGGATAACGAAGAGTCAAAAGTTAGGCGAATCCCTCAATATCATTTGATCCTGAGGGATCACTGCTTTAACTATTTTTGCACCTAGATATCTCCGCCTTCGCCATTATAAAAAGAGGCAGCATCGTTAGGCAGGGGGATAGTCTGTGATAATTCTATGTAACTTTTCTTAAATTTAAGACTTTGATCATCGACTCTCGTGGAGAAGTGATCTGCTGTAATTCTATTTAATGCATTAATACAAACTTGGTTGCTATTTCATCTTTGATCCTAGAATAACTTCAAGGGGTGTGTCCTTGGAGGCTAAGGGCCCGGTCTGGTGGAACACTTGCTCCTGTACTATTACTTTTGGTTTATTTGTTGTTTTGCTTATCAGCTCTATTCGGTAATCTGATATGTTCTGTTATTTTACATCACAACTCTGTTACATTTAATTTACTGAGTAATATCATTTCAGAGACAGAACCATTATATTAACTTTGCAACGTATTACTGTTCCTTTAAGTGCTAATATAATATTGCTGGTCTTTACAAAAGTTTCTGTTCAATTACAGAGTATCTGTGTCGTACACTTATCCATTGGTATTACTAAATTCATCCTAGAGATTATATTTCCTTGCGATTGTTGAATCAATTAACGTTATCGTTCCATTACAAAATACAATCGTATTCTTTATAACTAAGATTGATAACTAGATTACCAAGATCAGATTACTATTAAGGTGTGATGTGTGCATGTATGTGTGGCTTTCAAGCACTATGCTATAGGCCATTATTAATCAGTGCTATTCTATTTCTTGCTGCTCGATTCATCCTTAAAAGTAGGGGAATGCTATTTGATTTCTGTAGGACATGATTGTTGCATTTATTCTTGTAGACTAAGGTGTTGTTGCTTATTAAATTCAGCTGCTATTATAATTCCTTAGTCATTGTTCGATTCCTTATCTGTTGTTCCATTTCCTATTATTCACATTTTTATTGCTTCGGTGTGTAGAACGATCTAAGACTGTAGTGGGCATTGACATTTACTATCTGGCTCCTAGATCGAAGATCTATTCCCGGATTTCCTTTGATTCCATCAGTTTACAAATGGATGAGTTACTGCTACTGAACCCTTGACTGATAAATTGCTTAGTTTTTTGAATGTATGGTTTAGTCTTTAAAAGTAGTTCACTGTAAATGAACATCTGTTTACTCTTGTATTTTTGAGCACTATACTACTAGCATTACTCTGGCAAATGATAGCCTCAAACTGAGACACTCTTTGGAATAACAAAACGTTCCTGGATTTACAAATTAATGTGAGGTAATTAGAGGTGAAAGAGACCCTTTTTACAGCTTGACACTACCATCAAGGTCCATCAATGCCATCATCTGATCAACATCAATGCCAACATGTGCCAACACAAACCAACATCAATGAAAACATACTATTGACATCAATTCCAACACAATCATCCCATTGTCAAATCAACTAGAAACATCATGACCATGTTGACATCAATTCCAATACTACAATTCCAACAAAAAGATCAAACAAAACAACCTTAGCAAAATATACCAACAATAATTATCTTCTTTGAGTGTTTCTCCCCTGGACATTCACTTCTCGTATGCTTTATCTCTTATGCTATTTTTTTGGTGCTACTATTCTTTATTACTGTTTTTTTGTTAGTAGCACTTCCAATTCACCAAGTACCACTCCTTTACTTCTTTTGTTTGATCACCATATGCCTCTCCCCCTTTGAAATCAAAGGAAAAGAAACCAAGAAGATCCCCTATCACCATAGTCCCCTGTCAACAATATTTATATGTCATGTTAATCTTATAGAACTATTAGATTCATCTTGATATCATGGAAGCATAACATCTACCTGTATTCCTCTTGAAGGAAGTGCTAGTGGAGGGAGGCATTAGGAACAACTCCCAATATTTTCCTCAAATATTCAAATTGTTCTGTAGGAAGTAGCTTGGTGAAAATATGAGCAACTTAGTCTTTTGTAGTGACGTACATTAGCTTCACCATCAAATCAAAAACTTTCTTTCTCAAAAAATGATACTTGAATGGAATATGCTTTGTCTTGGAGTGAACAACTAGATTCTTTGACATGCTTATTGAAATTGTGTTGTCACAAATAATCAGAATAGGTTGATCATAGAACACTTTTACATCATGCATGGTTTTCTTCATCCACAATAGTTGAGTGTAACAAGAGGTTACAACAACCTACTCTACTTTAGCTATAGATAAGGAAATGAAAGCTTGCTTCTTGATCAACCGTGAAACTAGGTATTCTCCAAGAAATAAAGGACCATCGCTTGTGCACATTTGATCATCTATTTCACCTACCTAATCATCATCAGTGTAAATAATTAATGAAAAATATTTACCTCTAGGGTACCACAATCCACAATCCATTTTTGTTCTAAGATATCTAAGAATCCTCTTGGCTACCAGTAGATGACTTTGTCGGGGATCTGCTTCGAATGTTTGAAAAATACCAATGACCTGCATTATATCTAGTCTTGAAGTTATCAAATACAAGAGTCTACCAATGATGGATCTATATAAATTTTGTTCCATTGTTGGAGATTCATCCACCTTGAAAAGTTTGCAACTTGTCACCCTTGGAATGCTCACTAAAGAGCATTCTTCCATGCCAAATTTCCTCAACACTTCTTTGAGATACTTTATTTGAGAGAAAAAATTCCTTTTGGGTATACACAATGTGTAATAAAAGGAAATATAAAAATTCTCCAAGCATGGAATCTCGAAGTTGGCCATCATATTAGCTACAAATTCACTCTTCAACAAACATGAATCACTAGAAAAGATAATGTCATCAACATATACAACCACCACAATAAGTTTTCCATCCTTTGCTTTGACATATAAGTTGATCTTAGTTGAACTTGTATTGGATCCACATTTGAGCAAGTAGCTCTCTAGCTTGGAATATCATTCCTGAGGGGCTTGCTTGAGACTATACAAGGCCTTTCTTAGTTTGAAAACATAATTAGGTTTCTTTGTCAGCTAAAAACCTTCTGGCCACTTGATGTACACTTTCTATTGAAGTTATCCATTGAGAAAGGGAGATTTGATATCCATTTGGTAAATTTTTAATTTAGTAAATCAAGAAAATGCCAAAAACATTCTTATTGCTTCAAATCTAGCATCAAGAGCAAAAGTTTCATTAAAGTCCAATCCTTCTATTTGAGCATAGCCTTTGCATACAAATCTAGATTTGTTTTGTACTTCTCCACGATCATTTAATTTGTTTTTGAAAACTGACTTCATGCCAATGACAGTCCTATTAGGAGGCCTTGGAATAGTTCTCAAATCTTATTTTTCTCTATTTGGCCCAATTCTTCATGCATTAATTTTAACCAATGTTGATCTTGACTAGGTTGTACAACATCATTTCATCCCTCCATGGGCAACATGACAACATGTTCTTATGCAGTGGGATTAAGAGGGTTACTTATTTTCTACACATCAGTATTTCATTCCCGAACAATTTTATCAGTTGGATGGTGTTTTGTACATACCCTGGGGGATATTTGGCTTCATGACTGGAGGGTTCTCCAACATCTTCTTATTTTATAGGTATCTCATTATGCTCCTCTCCAATGTTCATTGGTTCATTATAACTATATTTTACTGGTTGTTTCCATTCATGCTCAACATATTCATCCACCTTGACATCAATACAGTCAACAATCCTCTTGGTGTTCCTGTTATAACATCTATACCCTTTGTTGTTGTATGAATATAGAAGAAAAATTCCTTCATCTAATCTTCTATCAAACTTACACAACTTGTCATCATTTCTCTTTATGTAACATCTTCTACAAAAATTTTGAATTGTTCCCTTGTTGTAGATCTTCCATACCAATATCATAGAGAGTTTATTCATTATTTCTTCCAAAATGAGTTTTGTTGAGAACAACCATTGTTTTATGAATAGCCTCTACTTGAAACCTCTATTGAACCTTCCTTTCATTCATCATGGCTCTTGCTAACTACTAGACCGATCTACTTGCTCTTTCTTCTACATAATTTTTCTCTTGAGTCTCTACTATTGAACTACCTTTTGATGCCATTATTCTTGCAAAACTCATCAAATTATTTTGAAGTGAACTCTCCTCCATTTTTATACCTTATGCTTTTTATTTTGTTACCATTTTCATTCTTATCCCTAGCTTTGAACTATTTAAATTTCTCAAAAGCTTCATATTTCTCTCTAAGGAAGGAAACCCACATCATCCTACTGAAATCATCAATTATTAGCATAAAATACAACTTACCTATGGGTGAATGCATTATGGATTGTCCACACAGATCCATGTGTAGCATTTGTAATTTATTTGATGATGAGTTTTCTTTTTCCTTGAATGGAACTCGAGTTTTCTTTCCTAGTTGGAAATATTTACAAATTGTATTCTCTGGTTTTGACATCCTAGGAAAATCCTTGACAATGTTCTTCTTTCTCATCTTGACCATATGATTAAAGTTTAGATTTCCAAGTCTCCTATTCCATCATCAACTCTCATCAATATTGGATAAGAAACACCTTTTTGTCTTCTCATTGACAACATAGACATTATTATTTGTCCTCACAACCTCAAAAACTACCTCACATGTGCCTGTAGACTTCATTTGAAAATTTTTGTATTTAAAAATCACATCATAGCCTTGATCACACATCTTAGATAAACTAAGTTAAGTTTCAACCCATCAACATATAGAACATTCTTGGCTTTACCTTTTCCATTTTTTAAAATAACCACTAATTTTGCAATAATTATTCCTGGAGCATTGTTGCCAAAAGTAATATTACCTTTTTCAACTAGTTTCCATGTCAGAAACTTACTTCTGTCACTTGACATGTGCCTAGAATAACCATTGTCCACATATGAATGGCTCCTTTCATTCTGAGAATACAATGAAATTTCACATTGCTCTGATTTCTCCTTTTATTTGAAGATTTTGGGCTTCTATTCAATTTTCTCAATATCTAGCTCTATCTTCTTCTCTTTAAGCTTGCAATTGATTGCTATATGCCAAAACTTCGGATATTTAAAAAATTGCACTAGATAGTTCAAAGCAACAAATGAATTATTATACTTGGGTCTACTTTTCCTCTGCTAAAATCTTCTTCTAAATCTAAGCTACATGTAAGATAGGTTGACTATGTTTCTTTGTGGCCATAGTTTGCACATGTGAAATAATATAGTGGGAAGAAATCATTATATTTAGAAGGATTCCTTCTATGCTGGGTTGAATTCTGAGCATTTTTATTTTCTTAGCCAAAGTTTTTTATTTTATGTTGCTAACATTTCTTGGGTTACATAATCTATTTTTTCTACTGAACAGGCCCTACCTCCACTGCCAGAACAAATGTAATTCCTTTCTTTCCTTTTAGATATTCTGCTACGATGGACTCATCTTCAAATCATAGACTAGTTATATCTTAGGAGACTCTTTGAATTTCTAATATCTCATTTAAATTTTTAGTCCCTTTACTAAATTTCTGATTGGAACTCAACTTTGTTTATCCCTTTTCAACTCATTTGGAAACATTATTTCTCCTTACGTCCTTTCAGACACTTGAATATTTTGACTCAATTATTGGTTCAGGGATTCTTGGATCTTTTTACCTTCTTTTACTTGCAAGAGAAATGACTCAAAAACATCATTTTTTTCTTTTATCAAAGACATTCTATGTTTTATTTTTCTTCCTCAGCCTCTTTATTTCTTGAAGTGCACTTACCATTTCTCCTTGTAGTTCCACTTCTCCCTCTTTATTGTCAAATTTAATAGCTTCAACTTGCACATTTTCTATGGCCATCAACATGAATTCCTTTGGGATCTCATCATCTTTGTCCTCATCTGAGGATTGGATCGGCTAGGTTCACTTTTCAAGGAGTTCTCTTCTTGAACATAAAAACATGTCTTGTTAGCCTTATTTCTATCCTTTTTAGCTTTCTTGAATCTTTCTTTAGGATCATAATCTTTCTTCTTCTTTTTAGGACACTTTGATGCATAGTAAACAACTTTTCCACAATTAAAACACTTAAAGAGTAGCTTAGATTTATACTTTCCTAATCCTCACTTGAGATTACTAACAAAGTTTGCTTATTTTTCATCCATTTCACAAAAAGATTCATCATGATCTTCTTTGCACTAATTTTTTGCTTTGAAGGTTTATTCTTTGGCTGCAGGTTTCCCTCTAGAAATCCTTATCTCATAGGTAGTGAGTATACCATGTAATTGATCTAGAGTGAGAGTTCATATTGGTCATTTCTTTAAAGGTTGACAGCTTTGGATTAAACCTTTCAGGAAGATATCTTAACACCTTTTGAACTACTACAACTTCATTGAGCTTCTCATCAAGACCTCTTATGGTTTTTACTCATCAATTCTTAAAAAATACTTGCAATATCTTCATCATCATGCATACTTAAAGACTCAAATTGCATCCTATAAACATGAAGTTTAGATTTATTTACCTTGTTGTCTCCTTCATAGCATTTTCTCATTTTTTCCCAAATAACTTTAGTAGATGTGAATTCCATTACTTTGACAAGATTTGCTTCAGGTAGGTAAGAAAGCACAAAAATCATTGCTTTAACATTGCATGTGAACTCCATATTCTGATCGTTGGTAATCACTATTGGACACTTTTGATATTCTTCTTCAACAACCTCCCACACATTAACACCAAGTGATTGAATGTAGGTCTTCATCCTTACTTTCAAAAAAACATAGTTTGTTCCATTGAGCATAGGGTCCCTATGGGTAAATCCTCATTCCTAGTTTTCCATGGTCCTTGATCTTGGGGGGGGGGGGGGGGGTGTGGGGGTGAATGAGTATTGTAGGAATTTTACCAATTTAAAAGCTTTCTTTCACTTTGTGCAAGAACATTAGGACACGATTAAGTACTCCAAAAATTAATTGAAATAAGCATGACAAGAAACAATATCAACAATCACAATGGAACACACAGAAACCAACAAATTATTCAAAGATTTGCTTCAATTTATTTACAAGGAAAGCTACAACTTCTTGTTACAATTCTCTCACTACAACCAGTAGGAAGCTACAACTCCCTGATTTATCAATTGCAACTAAAAAAGTGACAACTCCCTGATTTATCGACTACAACTAAAAGAAGCTATAACTCCTGATTTATAAACTACAACTAAAAGAATCTACAACTCCAAATATTTACCATAACATATTGGAAGGAGCACCAACCCCTAATTTGTGAGCTACAAATTGCTTGACACTCACTAATTCATCTTTCATCCATTTTCATACTAGAACCATGAATGCCAATTATGGCTTCAAAATAAAACAATTTCCTCTTAGTCACCAATACCTTCAACAATCTATCATTTTAAAGAACACCAAAAACATCACCTAAACTCACTCATGAGAACTATCCAACCTATTTTCTCAACCTTCCTTATAAAGATTTTGGCTTGATAATTTTGGCCTCTTTTCTTTTCTTGTATTCTTGCATGAATCCTCATTTTCTTCCTTTGTCTTGCTCATTTTGGTCTTCAAGATCTACTGACCTAGTTTTTTTTTTTTTTTCTAGTTAAGACTAACCTAAGTACCCACGGGGGATTTGAACCAGTGACCTATCACAAGGAGTGCCTTAACAGCGCACCCATTCACCATCAATCCAAAGCCCTGTGGGCGATCTACTGACCTAGTTATTAGACCTTACCCATCCTTTTAAATAGGTTAAACTAATTTTCTCTTCTTAGTTTAGTTATTCTAGTCTTTTTATAAAATTAAGATGGGGTTTTCTGTTTCTAGTGAACCTCTATATTTGTCAAAATTACCAAATCTTCCTCTTAGTTGTTGCCAACTCTTTCATGCATTTACCGGTCTACCATTATGTTTGGCTTAGCTACCAAAATCTAGCACTAAATTATCACTTATCAAAGATTTTGACTCGTTCTGCCGTGAGCCTAAATTCTCTATGAAAAGCATCATTCTTCCACATTAGCTACCAAATCCACCAAAATTTGTCTTATCTCCTTATTCTCTGGTGCCTTATTTATTTTTTCCAATAGGAATGTGCACTATGACGTTTGGATTAGCCTTCAAGTTCTTCACAACTTTAAAGCCTATGAGTGCTTAGTTTCCTTTATACTCCTCCACGCCTTTGCCCTTTGTTAGTTCCAAGAACCACGTCCCTGATGCTTAAAGCCGGATGCCTTTTATTTTTTCCCTTAAAAAACTTATAGGGTTTTAATTACGAGCTTAGCTATCTCATGAGGTCCTCTTTCTATAGCAAGAGTCAATAGAAAATATCTCCAAGTTTAGTTGTCTCTTATAGGCCCAGGTCATCCTGACACCAAATCATTTCTCCTATCTCATAAGTGCTTCTATTTAATCTTTCGGGTTGTGGCCATCAGGATGGTGTCATGATGAAATCACCTATGCCACATGTCATCCACTGATTGGTCCATATGTCATTAAAGAATTGGCCATTCAGGTATCCAAAAACACTGAATATGATTTCCACATGTCACACTCGCATTGAGCATGTAGTAACATCATCCACAACAAATAATAAGTTTCCACTTGTCCAGCTATCATAAAGGAGAGAGAATGGTCTCGCGACCTTGTTTTCAATGATATCCTCTATCAAAATTAAAACGGTCTCAACCATTTTTCATTGTACTGCTCAATCCTTTCACCGGGCCGACACTCCTCTTCACTGCGCCTTGAAATCGTTTGAGGTCACCTTTTCGAGATAACATCTGCGGGATGATTTATTATGTTTGGGCCTCCCGCTCAATCTTCTGCCAATAAACTTCCTCTACCGCATTGCATCAGGGCCACATTTGCTAGTCAAATGCCATCCCACTTAAACTTTTGGGTAAACAGGTAAAACAATTAACATATAATTAGGATAGTAAACAGGTAATATAAATTTCAATATATATATAATAAATAAAATTAAAAAATAAATAAATAAATAAATAAATAATAATATAAATAAATAAATAAATAAAATAATAATAATAATAAATTATATATATATATATACAATAATAAAATAAAATAAAACTAAATAAATAAATAATAATAATAAATAATAAAATAAATAAATACTTATTTAAATAAAGAACTAAAATAATTATTAATTAATTAATCATTTGTAAGCCGACTACAAAAGAAGACATCTAAAATCTTTCTCAATAACTATTAATAAGCTCTGTAATTTCACGCTCTCCCTTCTCAAATACAAATCTCATTGCCCTGATGATGGACTCACTAAGCTAGTCCGAAACGTTGGATTCAAAACTATTCAGAGTCTTTTCCACAAATATAAAAATATGTTGTAATCAGGGGCTCCACTCGTGGCTAGTCACATTAGTTTCGACTACTTTTCCTCTTAGACCATGTATGCTTAGTCCTCTTTTGGAAACTCTACCATCATTTCCTCTAGGTTTGGATGCTTCATGTACCTTGGCTATGAACCAAAAGGGTCTCCAAGCACCTCTAATTCTTCTATTTGACATTTGAAATATGAAAACTTTGACTCACTCTAACATTCAAACCAAGAGGCCATTTTCAGGCTTCCAAATAGCATTCAAAGGAATTTTCCGAACTCTCTCCATCCAAGTGGGTTTCATATGTGTCATAGATAATCTGTTACTTCAGAATTGACTCCAAATTATGTACACCATTCTCATCCATGATACTTAGAACATGATCTCCCGAGTCCTTCTTTGACACCTTTTCCATGTGTTGACATCTCAAAACATATTTCCAACATCAACTTTTATGTTTCTCTATACAAATTTATTAATTTCCTTTTTTAGTATTGTAAGTATTTGTAATATATTTCTTTTATTTTTATTTTTATGTAAATTCTATGGTTTTACTAAGTTTTACATATTTTTATGTAAAACCCTAACTCTCATAAATAATGTGTTATTTTTCTTGGTAGTCTTTCTTTTAACATTATTTTACTTTTGTACATACTTGTTTAAGTTTTAGTGTTTCATTTTCTATAATGAGTCTTGATATTTAATTGTTGTTTTATTGTTTTAAATAAGAAATCTTATTGATTTGTAACTTCATCACACATTATATTGACTTGTTAAGATTTCTTATTTTTCTAACATAAGCACATATGCAACAATTAAACTATGAATAAAAGGTTGTTGATGGTGTTGGAAACTGCCAACACACAAGGGGTCTCCCCGATATGAAATCGCAACTAGAACTCACACCATTTGGGATAGGAGCTCGATCTCGGAGTTCAACCCTGCCAACATTATATTGATCTTATAGATTAACTTGGCAAGATTTAACACATAAGAGAGCATGCACATAAATTTGAGATAGACAAGTAACTTAGCTTTTTGAAACATTAATTGCAATATATATAAAGTAATTTCACGAATGGTAAAAGAAAGAGTGAGCCTTTAGAAGAAAAGTAATGGTACTATCCTAATAAAGAAACAAGCGAGCACAGATATACTTTAGATATAAGTCTTTCTGATTAATCACATTGTTAGGATTTGGTTGACATTTCGAACCAACTAGTGTGGTTCATCCTCGAGACAAGGTGAGAAATCAATCGATCTGTAAAAATAAATAGCATGGAGGCATCATTACCCAGAGTTAGATGTTGAAAATTAGCTATTGGTAAATTAGTTAATAAGGTAAGTAAAATATTATTTAAGAACTGGTGGTAAGGAGTTCTCTATTAAAATATTATATACTTAGTTAAAAACTTGTCGTTATGGAATAATTAAATACAAAATATTTTATTTCAATACTATCGATTTACATAAAATAATTATTTATTAATATTATCAATTTTATATGATCATTATTTTTTAGAGGATAGGTTATTCCTCTTAAATAGAAGTATAGAAATGTTAAATTATATAAAAATAGAGTTATAGGTTAAGAATGGTTACTAGAAAAATATTAATAATCTATAAAATAAAAAGGACGTTGCATCATGTTATATTATTAGGTGTATACATATTTTAGTTGTATTAACAAACTTAATAATATTGCAGAAAATAAATTCAGAAAGATGAATGGTCAAGAGGGGAAATAAAATAAAAACCAAAACCTAAGGGGTTTCAAAAATGCATAATTTAAAAAGGGGGGGTTGCTAAAGAGATAAGCATAATTTAAAGAGAGGTTGCTAAAAACTATAATTACTGTGATAAACATATGAAATTAAAGAATATTAATAAGGATAATAGGGGAAAAATGATGAAACCAGAAGAAGTAAATCAGAAAGAATTAAAAAGGAGAAAGGAGAAGAAAGGGAGGAATAATCATGAAGAGAGAGCTGGAATCCACCTCTTACTCAATTTCAAACTATCCTAATAATCTGATTAATCTGAAGGATTTATATCTACATTATGGATTACAAAAGTATTTGATCTAACATTATTACTCTATAGGGAAGGGAAATGGCCGACAAGGCTCGTCAATTTGAACACACTCAACTGCAAGTTGCTAAGAAGAAATATGAACTTTTACGTTCTCAAAATATATAGGGATTCATCATTGATTCCAGTGTTTCGCTATATTTCTCATCCTATTAATAATTCTAAGAACAACCATATTTTTCTTAAATCTAGTTTTGCTCTGATTAGATCTAAGATTGGTTTGTTAAGGAGGGATCTAGATTGACTTTCACATAGGTTATTTTCTCTCCTTTTAGATCTCATGAATGGGGTCTTGGATTTTCTCTAGAAGGTGTTCGATGGCAGTTCAGTTGCAAAAAGCCCTCCGGTTGGAGGAGAACTCCAAGAAAAAGCATTCTACTAAATTTGATAAATTATTCAATGTTTCAATGTGCATCTCTTTTATTGAAGCAGATTCTGATCCGACATTGAATCTGCAATCAAGTGCAATTAATCAAGAATGGGTCTCAGCTATAAACAATTAGGTATGCATACAAGTTTCAGGTTCTGGCTCTTTTCTGTCCTCAGCACCGTCAAATATCATTTCTCCCATTTCCCTGACTACACAATTCTCCATTCTCAGTTCTCATGCTGGAAATTTTTCAGAATCGGTGGTTGATAAGGTAGATTTGCCTACCAGTAGACCTTTATATGCAACTTCCTTCAATAGGCCCTCTGCCCTTAAAATCAATACTTCCCCCTCCTCAAATTCTCCCCTCATTCACTTGAATGTGTTACCTCCATCTTGATACCCCTCATTTTCCCCTTCATCGACCGAGTTTGATGCTTCTCTTCCATTGCATTCACCTCCCTCTCCCAAGCTAAACCCGTCTTCACCTTCTTGCGTCAACTCTCCTGATCCAGGTCCGGGTATGACAAAGGAACCTTCCAAGACCTTTTACTTTCATGATTTGTTAAATTTCATTTCTAAAAGAACATAAACGAATACATGTGAATGCATTAAATAAGAACGACATGACAATCATCAACACATGAAAACATAAGGCATTGATAACGGAGTTCGTCTAGGAGGGACTACGTCTCTAGGCCCCAGTGTCAATATGGTGTAGGTCATTGCATTAAGTGTTGTCAATAGTGATGATGTACATAAGAGGGGATATCTCTATCATACAAGGAACATTCCCCACGCATGAGTGTCTCCAAGAGAAGTTCCACTACAGGAACTCTCAGTCAAAAGGACTCCTATCAATATGACATAAACTCATGCATGATGATCATGAGTATCTCGCCAACATGGCATAAGAGGGATCTCAATGAAAACATGCATGATGAAAACATGAGTATCCCATCAACATAAAACAAAGGGATCTCAAAACAAAACATGACGAATCATGAGAACAAGTACATCACACAGATGATTCTGCATCGCATCAAGCAGGAATCATGCAAACAAGTAAGAAACAAGATCCCACATCAAACATAAAATAGGGATCTGTGCAGCACAATGCATAGCAAATGAATTACATGAACATACTACATATACCTCACATCATGGGGCCATCTGAAGAAGCGGATGCCAAACTACTGAAGTTGGCCATACCATCAACCTTGTTGCGTCGAAACTTATGGAATGATTGTTTGCACATCGAATTGTGACACCTGTACTCCATTTAGAAAAGTGGCTGAAAAATGAAATGAGCAAATGGAAAATCTAAACAAACAATCATATTTGTGGCATTGAATAGTTCAAAATCGACTATCAAATTTATGAATTCTGAGAAAGTGGAATTCTGGGGCTTAAGGAATCTTTTAGATTCCCCTAGATTCCTCAAATATTCCCTCCTTCTGGTCCTCTCAAATTGGCTGCTCAGATCAAGAAACTAACTGTTCCATTGGGTTTGTATCAATGGGAGGTGTAAGATTAACATAAAGTTTGTCCAATTTGGACACTACGAAATTTCACCCTCTTGGAAATTTTGCTCAGCAATGGTTCCACCTACATAAAAATTAATTAAACAATTAACTCTGCCTCATTTTTCATGCCTACTCCTAGTTCCTCCATGCTTGTGGGTGCACCAAAAAATGAATTTTATATTAATGTTTGGGTGGAGTTGTTAACAAAAGGTCGTTAGCATTGTGGTAAAATTACCAAGTTATAAGGAGGAGGTCGGGTGTTCAAACCCCGACCCCTCCATGTTTAGACCTTTGTTGTTTTTTACAAACCCACAAATATATGGTTTTTGGGGGGTTTGGTCTGCATTGGGCGGCCCACCCCCATAACCTTCGTAATGCATTAACTGGTGTTGTTTGTATTAAAGTTTGGAGGCACGTTAAGGTTTGGCTTGTTGCATTGTCATATCTTGCGGAGGTGATATGATATAGAATGTGGGGAGTGTATGGGGGTGCCCGGGAGGCGGACCAGCCACACTAGTTGGGCAGGTTCAAGCACCACCACCCTCGCCATATATGTGGTAATGTTTTAGGGGTCTTAGTCGGGTTCATCAGAGGTGGCCCGCACCCACTCCATATATATAATGTTTAAATGTGGGGTGCGGTTGGACTGACAGGGCATGGCCATTGGTTCTTTTAATAATTTTTTGTGATATGGTTTTTGGGGGTGGTGGGGGTGGTGGCCCACTACCACATTCATTTTTCATTTTAATTTTAATATTAAAAATGGGGCCTTTTAAAAATTTGTCTAAGATGAGCGTTATTAGACAGATTAAAGAGGCAACAATTTCGCCTGCTTTCGGGAGCTAAGTTTCATGCCCCGGGGTCAGTCAAATTGTAGGACACTTAAACCTAGCCCACAAGCCAACTTTGACCAAAACTTTGACTGGCTCATTCTCCCTCATATGAGCTCAGATTGATGAACTACTCCCATTGTCGGGATTACGACGATAAGATCTTTAACATGAACCTAGTTCGAGCATAATTCCAACACTTTAAGTTTTGACCCTTCTTGACTCCTCCTAGACTTCTACATGTGTCTAGAACCACATGGATAAATCCTCCCCACTGAGGAGCCTTTCGTCCTCCAAAATCATGAAATAATCTACAACTTCTCTGTACCTTATCTACACCACAAGCAACCTGAAATGTCTCGCTTCCATCTCCTTCACCTTTTTTCTTCGGAGCCTTATCCGATGAGCTAACATCTGCAACCTCTGTAGCCTATAGTACATTGTTTTGCAAATTACATGCTTGTCTTAAATGACCAACTAATGACCCAAGCATCCCATGCTTGCCATGAATTTATAACGCGTACTAGGTGGGAAAGTTTACATCAAAAGGGACACAATACCCCAACTATGAAAACAAGGCCAACATATCATTGTTGCTTCAACAAGTGATGGAAAGCACATCATCACTTCAATAGATGATTTACAAAAATAAGGCCCAAACACCGTTGTTTTGACAAGTGATGGAAACACAACATCACTTCCAGAGTGTAAAATGCGACACAAAGTAATACTAGACATCATTTTTGCTGAACAATTGATAGAAAACACATCATCAATTTTACATTTTAAAATGAAAAAAATGATTTACAAAAGCATGACCATGAAATGCTAACATGTTGAGAAACCATTTTTCACTTATCGCTGCGAATGGATCATCCCTTGTGGCGGTTTTTCTTGTTGAACAATTGTTTCACTTGGTTCATGCACCAACACCTTGTCTTTAAGGTGCTATTCTGCATGGAGCCTACAACAAGTGGCTATTTGATGGCCACTTCTGCTGCAATGACTGCAATACATATTCTTTCTCCAGATCTCTTTAACCTACTACTAAGAGGGACTTGCATGCCTCATCCTTTTGTGTGCTACCATTCTTTTCCAACACTTCAAAAATGTATGGTTATGTAATCCACAAAAGGTACATGTTTTTCGATGTCTTGATTAATGTTCTGTTATGAAACTAGCTCACAAAAAGATAGAAAAGAGAGATCCACGCCTTAGAATTCAGCCTCTTCGAGGGGGCAACCTCCTTTACATTACATAAATGAACAATTCTTGGATGATACAAATGACAAAACCTCCTTTCTATATATAGGAGTCTAAGGAGTCACAATATAATCCAGCCGACCTAACAATAATAATATAAAGCCACAAAAATAACAATAGAGGGATTCTATGGGGCACAGAAATAACAATATGGGGGTAATAGGGGCACAACAATATAAATAAGGGGTATAACTACAATAGTAATGGGGTAATCACTAGTATTATAGGGACCCAACATGCCCCTCTCCTTCAAAAAAGTGTTGTCCTCAACGCTTGAGTAGTTCTGGATACTTCTGCATAAAATTCTCATCCTCCCATGTGGAATCTTCAGCGGATAAGTTCTTCCACTTGATAAGATACTCTGAAATTGATCGATTTCGTAGCTGTCGAGTTCTTGTTTCTGTGACTGCTTCCGGTTCCAATATAATTTTTCCTTCCTCGTCAAGTTCTGGCAATATTGTTTGAATTGGGAGCTTGTCACCTATAACCTTCTTTAAACATGAAACATGGAAAACTGGGTGCAATCGAGAAGCTGCAGGAAGCTCCAATTTGTATGCCATAGTACCAATCTTTTGCAACACCTTGTACGGACCATAATACTTTGGTGATAATTTATTATCCTTCTTAGCTTGCTTTAGGGACATTTGCTTATATGGTTGTAGCCGTAGGAATACCCAATCACCTACATCAAAACTTCTTTCACTGCGATGTTGATCTGCCTGTTGTTTCATTCTATTTTGTGCCAACACGAGGTTATCCTTTAAGAGTTGGAGGACTTGTTGTTGATGTTCGATGTGATGTTCCACTGCCTGAACCTTAGAATTTTCTCTTAAATATGATGTGATGGATGGTGGTTGATACCCATAAAGTGCCATAAATGGGGTCATTTTTGTTGCTGTATGGAAGGAAGTGTTATACCACCATTCAGCCAGAGGCAACCATTTGACCCATTGTGTCTGTTTATCAGATACAAAGCAACGAAGATATCCTTCCAAACATTTGTTTACTATCTCAGTTTGCCCATCAGATTGAGGATGATAAGATGAGCTATGAGCTAACTGAGTACCAAGACAAGAAAATAATTCTGTCCAAAAATTTCCAGTGAAAATGGGATCTCTGTCACTTACAATAATCTTTGGGTTTCCATGTAGCTTTTGAATTGTTTCCATAAATGCAGTAGAAACTGTACTGGCTTTAAATGGATGTGATAATGCACAAAAGTGTGCATACTTGGTAAGTCTGTCAACTACCACCATGATGACACTCTTTCCCTCAGACTTGGGTAAACCTGTGATAAAATCCATTGAAACCTCCTCCCAACGTTGGCTTGGAATGGATAAAGGTTGTAATAGACCTGGTGTCTTAATTGTTTCAACTTTATTTTGCTGGCAAACCAAACATTCCGCCACAAACTTTTGAATATCTGATTTAAGGCCATCCCAAAAAAATTCCTTCTTAACCCTGTGGTAAGTTTTTAAAAATCCTGAGTGCCCTCCTAAGGGAGAAGTGTGCAATTCCATAAGAATCTTTTGTTTTAGCTGGGAATTCTTACAGAGGTATAAGCGATCTTTGTACCATAACGAATCATTTTGCCAGCTAAATGTATCAGAAGTACTGGAATCTTGTTGTAGCTTTCGAATAAGTGCCCACACTTCTTCGTCATTCTTCCATTCCTCCCTTGCTTCGTTTATCCAATCTGGTTGGATAATAGAAATGGCACACAACAATGCTTCCACATCCTCATCCTTTCTTGAGAGTGCATCTGCCACCACATTTTGCTTCCCTTTTTTGTAGATGATTTCAAAGTCATAACCCAACATCTTTGTGACCCACTTTTGTTGCTCTTCAGAGGATAATCTTTGTTCTAAAAAGTATTTAAGGCTATCATGATCCGTTTTTACCTTGAAGTGTCTTCCCATTAGGTAGGGTCGCCATTTCTTAAGTGCATGGAGTATTGCCAACATTTCCTTCTCATAAATAGCTTTTCTTAAAAACTTTCCCTTGATTGGACGACTTTCAAAAGCAATGGGTCTTTCATCTTGCATTAGAACAACACCAATTCCATTTCCTGAAGCATCACATTCCACAATAAAGGTTTTTGTGAAGTCCGGTGTAGCTAAGACCGGTGCTTGGCACATTGCCTCTTTAAGATGTTCAAAGGCCTTTGTTGCTTCCGGAGTCCATGAAAATGAATCTTTCTTCAATAATGTTGTTAGAGGTGCTGCTATTCTCCCATAATTCTTAACAAACTTGCGATAATACCCTGTCAACCCAAGAAATCCTCGCAGATGCTTTATGGATGTGGGGATTTTCCATTCCTTAATGGCTTTAATTTTGCTAGGGTCTACCTTAACTCCTTCATGAGATACAATATGACCCAAATATTCCACCTCCTGGACTCCAAAGAAACATTTGGATCTTTTTGCATATAATTGTTTCTCCTCCAATAGTTGTAGCACCCTGTCAACATGTTCAACATGATCCTTCCAAGACTTGCTGTAGATTAGTATATCATCAAAAAATACTAACACAAATTTTCTAAGGAATGGTTTGAAAATTGAATTCATCAAACCTTGAAATGTTGAAGGTGCATTGGTAAGGCCAAAAGGCATGACCAAAAATTCATAATGACCCTCATGAGTTCTAAATGCCGTTTTCGGAATGTCTTCAATCTTCATTCTGATTTGATGATATCCCGAACGAAGATCCAACTTGGTGAAGTAAATTGATCCATGCAATTCATCCAGTAATTCATCAATAACAGGAATGGGGAACTTATCTTTAATAGTGAGCTTGTTGAGCTCCCTATAATCTGGACACATGCGCCATGATCCATCCTTCTTGTGCACCAATACTACTGGAGCTGAGAAAGAACTTTGACTTGGTTGAATTATACCAGCCTCTAGCATTTCTGCAACCATACGTTCAATTTCACTTTTTTGGACATAGGGATATCTGTACGGCCTGATGTTTGGAGGAACACTTCCTGGAATCAGATGAATAGCATGATCATGATCACGCATAGGTGGGAGACCTTTGGGAGTCTCAAATACCTTGGAATGATTGTCCAGGACTTTTTGGAGATCTGGAGAAATAGATGATTCCAATGTGGAAACATCTAGCGAACATAATTGTGCAATTACACCTCTTTGCTCCTTTTTAAGAAGCTTTGTCATACCATTAGAGCTGATTATCTTTCCTGGTTTCCCTGCAATACCCCTTAATTCAACTTCCTTTCCTTCCATAGAAAATTTGATGAAAAGTTCTTGAAAATTAAAAGCTATTGTACCCAAGGATTGTAGCCATTGGACTCCTAGTACAACATCAGCACCTCCCATTGGAATGGAAAGCATTGGGCTAGTCAATACATATTCTCCCATGGATAGCTTGATATTATGGCACTTTCCAGAGCAATTTATTGTTCCTCCATTTGCAATCATCACTTGACACTCTGGTGCTGGATATAGGAAGCAATTCAATTCTTTTGCTACCCTACAATGAATAAAATTGTGGGTGCTTCCTGAATCAATCAACACTATTACCTTTTTCTTCTTGATTTGTCCTTCTATCTTGATGGTTTGAGGAGTGGTAATTCCCGCCAATGCATTACAAGATATGGTCGGATTTATTTGTTCTTCATCTAGGCTTTGTTCCTGGAGTATATCTTCTTCTTTTGACCTTTCTTGCTCCTTTTCTTCTTCCTCTTCACAATCTATGTAGAATAATTTCTTCTCAGCACACTTATGACCTTTAGTGTATTTGCTATCACAACTGTAACAAAGCCCTTTTGCTCTTTTTTCTTCCAATTGTTGTGGTGTCAACCTTATAGGTTGTGGAAGACTAGGGGCAACAACACTTCCGTCTTTATAGTTGTGAGTGGTATGCTTCCTGGTTGCCATAATTTTGCTTTCCATTTTTCTTGCTAACCTGAATGCCTTCTCTAATGAATCAGGTTCCCAAAGGCGAACATCATGTTGGATATTATCCTTTAAAGACCCTATGAACACATCAATCCTATGCTCCTCTGGAATATCTTTTACCCTTATGTTCAATTTTTGGAACTCCTCAATGTGCTCCATTACTGAACCCTTTTGTTTGAGACTTATCAATTGGCTAAAAAAAGTGTTGCTTTTTGTATCTTCATAATGTGCTATCAATTCTTCCGTAAAAATTGCCCAAGTGATAAATTGTTTACGAGAGAAAAGCCATTGATACCATACAAACTGATTTGGTTCCAAATATAGAGTTGCCATACGTACCTTTTGTGCGTTTTGCACATTATTGAGATCGAAGAATTGCTCCATCTGTAATATCCATGTGGCGGGATCCTTGCCATCAAACTTCCTCATATCGATTTTTGGAATATGGTGATTCTTCGATCCAACATTAGTGTCTATGGAATCATGATTAACATTTCTTTTGTTCTCATCATGAGTTTCCTTTACTACCTTTTCACCATTAGTGACCCTTTCTTGTAGCAACTTCTTCAATTCTTCCATGTCTGTCTTCAAATCTACCTTCAAATTTGCCATCGAATCCTCCATCTTAGCTTCCATGCCCTTGATCTTAGATTCCACGCCATTTATCTTAGATTCCACGCCATTTATCTTAGATTCCACGCCACTTATCTTAGCTTCTGTTAGCTTTTGTGAGCGTGACATTTGTTGCACTTGTTCTTGTAATTTTGATATATCATGTAGCATTTCTTCCTCTTCTTCATGAGTCATGCTAGAGCTTTCAGGTTCCTTACTAGGTGTTTGCATTTTCTTTCCTCGGGGCATCAGTTACCGATAATAATGCTTTACTATGCCCTTTGAATTCCGTTAAACCAATCTTACACAAAAATAAAAAATAAAAACTACACACCTTTTTTCACTTTATAGAAGCCTGATATTGAATCTGATGTATCTCTGTAATTTCGGATCATCAAGTTCTGAAATTGCTACCTGTAGTAGCCTTCTGCGTCCTCTTTCCAATGCCACAAGTCTGAGCCAAATTGGATTCTCCTAGGAATAGTTATGTGAAATCTCCCACAGTGACTTGCTTTTAGACTAGTTCAGTAGAGCGAACTTGTACGATGTGCCACGAGTCACTGTTTTAACCTTTGAATCTGAAACACACATACAAGAAACTAAAGTCCGTCCTCTTTCTGTACCTTCTTACGAAATTTCAATCTGATCCCCAGAGAGAAAGTTATGACGATTTTCCCCAGGTCACCAGTTTTGAATGTAATTCAGGAGTCTGCAAAAAGACCAACTTCCTCAGATCATATCTCCGCAAATATCGCGCGAAAAGCTCTGAAATTCGGACCCAAGGTTCAGCACGATTTCTTCTCAAATGGGTTTTTTTTGCGACTTCTGAAACATCACAGAAAAAAAGTTATAGCGAAAATGCCACGATGACCTGTTTGGAGCAGCGAAACCCTAGAATCCAAAGCTCTGATACCAAATGTTATGAAACCAGCTCACAAAAAGATAGAAAAGAGAGATCCACGCCTTAGAATTCAGCCTCCTCGAGGGGGAAACCTCCTTTACATTACATAAATGAACAATTCTTGGATGATACAAATGACAAAACCTCCTTTCTATATATAGGAGTCTAGGGAGTCACAATATAATCCAGCCGACCTAACAATAATAATATAAAGCCACAAAAATAACAATAGAGGGATTCTATGGGGCACAGAAATAACAATATGGGGGTAATAGGGGCACAACAATATAAATAAGGGGTATAACTACAATAGTAATGGGGTAATCACTAGTATTATAGGGACCCAACATGTTCATCTTTAACAACATGATTATAATCAAAATGAACATTCTAATGGCGAAACTGGTTATACCTTTCCTTGCCATCTCTGGTGTAATTATGGCAATGAGAGCTTGCTTCAGCTCTTTCCCTACAATGGAAACTTCCATGGGATGATGGGGATGTGCTCCCATCATTCTCTTTCCTCAAAGATTTCAAATATGTCTCAGAAGCATATGACAACTTCGAGCATTCTCCGTTGGTGTATCCCATAACTGCAAATTGATGTTCACGCACAACCTCCAAAGGTTGAGTTATGCATTGGTTATTAACACCAAGTTTTTCTTCCTCCTCATGCCTCATCCTTATAAGGAGCCTCATGTTTGTCCCTGTAATTTGGATCTCCACATCTCCAATAGAAATCATACTATGTGATGACAAAACTGAATGGAAATCAACATACTTTACCTCTGTCGATTTGGAAAGAATTGATGAGGGCTTCTCATCATTTGTTATTGGTGGTTCGCTAGCTAGCTCGGCACATTCCCCAAATTATTTCCTAACATACCCGAGTCCTTCCTGATGGGGTAATTCTTCTACTTTAATGGGGTTTACAATTCCTTGGCCATTAACGCCCATGCCTTTTCCTTCATACCCCATTCTCTTCAACAATTTGGAGTCAATTCCTGTGGTATGATTTTCAAAAATAGCGAAATCATCATCAGGAAACATACATGAAGATGTAGAACTAATTTTTACCTCATATGGGCCATGCTACAGCTTTTCTAAGGTCTTGTACTTAGCTTGCATTTGTCATAGCAGACTATGTTTCCCCTCTTTCTCTTCATGTAGAAGCATCTTCAATTCAGAATTCTCTGTCTAAAGATTCTGTTTGTTGTGCTTCAGTTCTTCCAGGGCCTCCTCCATGGCTTGCAATTGACGCTGCAATTGCTCCTTTTCCTCTATCTCTTTCTGTAGAGTTCCATACATTAGTTCTAGCCTTTGGGAAATTTTGAGCATGGTTTCATACATGACTTTTTCATCCTCTATCACTGCATGTTCCATTTTTCAAACTGCAATTCACATCCATGCAAAGAGCACTCCGATACCACTTGATCTAGGTTCTGGTATGACAAAGGACCCTTCCAAGAACTTTTACTTTAGTGATGTGTTAAATTTCATTTTTAAAAGAACATAAATGAATACATGTGCATGCATTAAATAAGAAGGACATGACAATCATCAGCACATGAAAACATAAGCCGTTGATAACAAAGTTCGTCCATGAGGGACTATGTCTCCAAGCCCTGGTGTCAATATGTTGTAGACCATTGCATTAAGTGCTGTCAATAGTGATGATGTAAATAATAGGTGATGTCACTATCATATAAGGAAAATTTCCTCACATAAGAGTGGCTCCAAGAGATGTTCCACTATAGGAACTCTCAGTCAAAAGGACTCCTATCAGTATGACACAAAATCATGCGTGATGATCATGAGTGTCCCACCATCATGGCATAAAATGGATCTCAATGAAAACATGCATGACAACAACAAGAGTATCCCATCAACATACAACAAAGGGATCTCAAAACACAACATGATGAATCATGACAACAGGTACATCACACAGATGATTCCACATCACATCAAGTAGGAATCATGTAAACAAGTAAGAAACAAGATCCCACATCAAACACCAAACAGGAATCTGTGCAACACAATGCATAGCAAAAGAAGTACATGAACACACTGCATATACCTCACATACTGGGGCCATCTGAAGAAGTGAATGTCAAACTGCTGAAGCTGGCCGTACCATCAACCTTGCTATGTCGAATCTCATGGAATGACAGTTCACATGTCGAATGCTGAGACCTACACTCCAGTTAGAAATGTGGCCAAAAAATGAAATGAGCAAATGGAAAATATGAACACAACATTAGATTTGAGGTGTCGAATAGTGCAAAATCAACTGTCAAATTTCTGAATTCTGAGAAAGTGGAATTATGGGGCTTAATGAATCCTTTAGATTCCCCCTAGATTCCTCAAAGATTCCCTCTTCCAGGTCCTCTGCAAATTGGTTGCTCAGATCAGGAAACTGACTGCGCCATTAGGTTTGCATTACCGAGAGGTGTAAGATCAACATAAAGTTTGTCCAATTTGGACACTGCGAAAATTTCACCCTCCTAGAAATTTTGCTGAGTCATGGTTCCACCTGCATAAAAATTAATTAAACAATTAAATGTGCCTTGCTTTCCATGCCCGCTCCCAGTTCCTCCATGTTCGTGGGAGCACTAAAAAATGAATTTTATATTAATGTTTGGGAAGATTTGTTAACAAAAGGTCGTTGGCATTGTGGTAAAATTACCAAGTTATAAGGATGAGGTCGGGTGGTCAAACCCCGACCCCTCCATGTTTAGACCTTTATTATTTTTTACAAACCCACAAATATATGGTTTTTGGGGGGTCAGGTCTACATTGGGTGGCCTGCCCCCATAACCTTCGTAAAGCATTAACTGGTGCTATTTGTATTAAAGTTTGGAGGCGCGTTAAGGTTTGGGCTGTTGCGATGTCATATCGTACGGAGGTGATATGATATGGAATGTGGGGAGTGTATGAGGGTGCCCTGGAGGCGGGATGGCCACATCGGCCAGGTCGGTTTGAGCCCTGCCATTGTCAGCATATATATGGTAATGTTTGAGGGGTGTCAGCTAGGTCCACCGGAGGTGCCCCGCGCCCACCCCATATATATAATGTTTAAATGTGGGGTGCGGTTGGACCAACAGGGTCATGGCCATCGGTCCTTTTAACATTTTTTTTTATATGGTTTTTGGGTGTGGCGGTGGTGGTGGACGGCCACCGCATTAATATTTTCTTTTTTAATTTTAATATTCAAAATGGGGCCTTTTTAAAATTTGTCTACGATAAGGGTTATTACACAAATTAAAGAGGCAACAATTTCGGCTGCTACCAGGAGCTAAGTTTCATGCCCCAAGGTTGGTCAAATTGTAGGACACTTAAACTTGGCCCACATCCAAACTTTGACTGGCTTGTTCTCTCTCATACGATCTCAGATTGATGAACCATTCCCACTGCCACAATCAGGACGACGAGATGTTTAACATGAATCTGGTGCGAGCATAATCCCAACACTTTGACTTTTGACCCTTCCTGAGTCCTCCTGGACTTCTGCATGTGTATGGAATGACCTAGATCATCTCCCCCTCTCTGTTCCCCTATCATTGATCACTGCATCATCTCCATCTCAGTTTCTTCTTCAATGTCAAGCATAGTATCGTCCTCTGTCTCCTATGTAGATTTATATTTTAATAACAACCCTTCCACTAGTATTGATAAATATAATAATAATAACATTATTAATGATAGTAATATTATTAACAACAACAACAACAATAATAACAATAATAATAATAATAATAATATTATTATTATTATTATTAACAACACTTCAGCTAATATTAATAAATATAATAATAATAGTATTATCAACGATAATAGTATCTTGTTTCCCTCACATCCTATGAATAATGAGAGACATTATAATAATATTACAAATAATAATAAATATTCGTTTAATTCGATTAAATATAGAAATAAGAATATTATTAATAATAGGAATAATTTGATTTCCCCCTCCTCCCATAATAATAGTAATAACATAGATTCCTCTTATTCGCTTAATAATAATAATAATAACGATGACGATGATAATAATAATAATAATAATAATAATAATAATAATAATAATAAATCTTTGTTGTGTTTTAAGAATGTTATTAATCTTTCCAACAAAAATTTTGATCCCTCTCTCTTAGTCTCCTTAATAAAGGTCTCAATTTTTCCCTTGCCCTTAATAAGATTCCTACTAATGACGTTATCTGTAACATTGAGTATGGTATTAAGGACCTTCCAAATAATGTCAAGGAAACTATTAGGAAATATTATGTTGTTGTTCTTAGAAAGGCCAAGCCTCATTAGAAAAACCTGATCAAGGTGGACTTTCTTGCCCATAAGTCCCTAAGGGAAACGTGACATTCTTGTCTTTAGACGGGACAAAGGTGGAGCAATTATCATTCTTGATAAGTTTGAATATGTCTACAAAATGGTAGACCATCTATATAATAGTGGGAGTTATATCAAGCTTAAGAATAATCCCATTAAGCCCATTTCTAAGGAAGTACCAACCACTGTTAAATTTAATCTATCTCTTAATCCTCTCTCCTGAAAGCTCATTGAGAGCGATCCCCTTACCCCTAGACTCTATGTCTTGTCAAATATTCATAAATTCAGGGCTCCCTTAACACCTATTGTTAACAAAATGGGTAGACCTACCTATCTTCTTGCTAAATTATTAGCTCGAAAGCTTAAACCTCTTATTGGTCGCACTGATTCTTTTGTTAAAGACTCTACCTCCTTTTTTCAAGTGTGGAGAGATATCAAGCTACAACCTAGATATTTGTTGGCTAGTTTTGACATTGTATCCTTATACACAAATATCCCCATCCAAGAGGCCATTGATATCATAAATCACATCAGTCACAAAGACACTGCTGAGTTAGTTAGCTTCCACCTCACCTTAACTTTCTTCAGTTTCCAAGGTGAGCTCTCTAAGAAAAATTGCAGTGTTACAATGGTCTCCCCTCTTTCCCCTATCATCGCTAACTTGTCTATGAAATATTTTTAGACCAAGGTGATGAGCACCAGTATTGTAGTAAGAATGCTACAACTCCTGGGGCTACCAACATTACTTTATCAACTTGAGGTTCATACAAACTTGGAGGTGATAGTGTTGTATACACAAGTAGATGTGATGAGTCCACTCTTTGTCACTGCTGAGATGGCGATAGACCACTATGGTTTCTCAAACCAACGTTCTATTGATTCAGAAGAAGTTTGATTACCAATGAAGGAAGGGGAACTTTTCACTAATTCGGGGAATTGAAATATTTTCTACTGCAATAAGGAAAGAATGAAATCAATACTTTAAACACACCATTCATATAACTAATTCCTAAGAGAGATATTTCTTTAGAAGAATTCTAAAGCTAACATGTCTGTAATCCTAACTATCCTAGGCATGCAATCTGAATTAACCAAACATTATACTATTGTGCATATGAATGAACACAATAACTCTTTTTTCCTTTTTGTCCTTTTTTATGAAAATGTGAATGCTAAATCTTCTTAGTGATGTGGTAGGTGGGTTGGAGATGGTGATGCAAGGTAGGATGGTTTGGGAGGAAAGTAAGTGTCTTATTCTATCTTCCTCAATGTTTTTTTCACAAATCAGTCTCAACACAGGCCACTATAGGTCGTCCTACAAGATGTCCTAATGCTTCCTACACAACGTCCTAATGCTCCTACAAGATCCCCTGTATTCCTATATGATCTGGTCGAGACAAATAGGAGTATTTGTAAGGTGGTATAGGGCTTAGGGAAGGTGAATGATGGAAGAAATAGGGAAAGGGAGTGGCTAGGACTGCTTAGGAGCTCAAAACAAAGTTTGTAAGATGGTTGGATTTGCTCAACAAACCTAGAAAGTTGTTCTTATAGAATGATGAATTGGTTTAGGGACTCGGTGGCTTTCGGTGATCATGGATGGATGAGATTAGGCTGGTGTTTCTATCATGAGATATTCTAGCACTATTGAAACTCCTGCAATACATACATTATTAGCTTTTATCCATGAATCATATCAAACAAGGAAGATTTCCAATCAACTTAAGAAAACATAATTTCATTATTTAGTTGCCTAGTTCATCCATGGAAATACTTGCAAAAGATTGTGAAACGCCATGAGATCCAATATAAAGATGAATATATCAGAAATGACAATTGACACCTATATTTGAAAACTTAAAAGATGTCGGCCTAAGTAGTAGAAAACTGTAAATTCCATAAGAAATTAGAATTCTACCTTTTTGGGGCTGAATAGGAGTTTTTCCTCAAACCATGGTCCGTGAAGGGAGGAGTCAGGCCAAATCCACCGGATATCAACCTTTTTTTTATTCCCTTACCTCTCTAAACTATTGTTGAAGCTATGAACAAATGGAAGTAAACTAATCAAATTTACCTCTACTTGCAGTGAAACAATGTTGAAACAAATTCAACACGTAATCTATGAAATAACCTAAACATATAAGTACAAGAAGAGGAGTTTCTTCTGCTAGGGTTGGGCCCTAACCCAAGAGCTTCCACCCTCTAAGTCAACTCAGTGTTGGATGAAGGAAATTCTCATTCTCATTATCATATCAGAAAAACTACAAAACAATGTTTTGCCACAAAGCTTGAACTTGAAAAGGCTTCATGCTCTTACATGAAAAATCTAAATCCTAATGAGGCTCTAGGCCTCCTTATTTATACAACTGAAGTCTCCAATAGATTCCTTAAATCTAGGGGGGTTTGGCTTCCAAACTCAAGATGAACTGGCTCTTAACTGTCACTAGCTTAGCTGCTCATGATCTCCATGACTTGGCTACTTGCAACTCCGAGATAGTGTGAATTGATTGAGGAATATTCGAATGAGTGAAGATTTAATGAGGAGGATCTATCTCCTATAATCTCTCCTTCTTGTCTAACTCGAGTTTCTACCGTTAATTAGCCAAAATTTCCATGATTTTCTCTAAAAAGCTTGCATTCAATTCACATTAGACCACTAGACATACGTCTTACTTTTACTCATCTCATTAAGAAAAATATAATTAAAACATGTAAGGAATTATGAGAGGAGTTTATTTTAATAAGCTTGAGGTGTATTAAGGTCCATATAGTTACCCAATGTTGAGGCTCATCATCACCCCCAACTAAAAGTGTTTCTCATCCTCTAAGAAACTTAATCTATATCCATGTCCTTCATTTCCTTGGTGGCCTCCCTAACATCCCATGCTTCTGTTGTAGTTTCTTCTTCTTGTGAATAAAACCATGCCTTTCTCTCTATCTCTTCACATTTATTTCATTCTTCTTCTTCCTTCCTTCCTTCCAACATTCCTCAAAGCAGTGGTGGACTCAGTCTCAAGCAAATCCAATTGACTTTGCGTCTTTGTAGACCTTGCTTGTACATGGGTGTTATATTTAGTGCCTCTCTCATTCTCTAAGAAGAATGGTATTCTTTGATTTTTAGGCTGTAAGGAAAGGTGTTCCATATTCTTTGACTAGATTGCATGTTGTCATCTCCTAGCAACTTGAAAATGTCTTTAAAGTGTGTGACTGCTTGTGCTTGTGCAACAAGGTACCTAGGTACAAGCTTAAGATCATTTGCAATTAGGTTGTGGGTGCTGATGATAGTACTTGTATTGGATTATTCAACTCTGATCATAAGTGGTTCTATCTCTTCTCTTTCCATTACCATTTTCATCTTTATATCTCTTGCCTCCTCATGATTCATTCATGATGCTAAGACCATCAATTGCAAGTCTCATAGCTTTGAATTTTTATCCCACACATTCAAATCTTTCAAGGCGAAGTTGCATAGGTAAAACTCAAACATCGTTTCTCTATCTTCCAAGGTGCTTTGATCATAGAGATCAATGAATTCTCTATAGTATTCAAAGGGCATAGTGCCTCTCTATGCTAAAGTCTTAGTTTGGAATTGTAGCCATTGTTCCTTTAGTTACAAGGCATAAGACTTGGTTGGCATCCTGCACTGGATTGCCTCTAAGGATAAACTGGCCATAGATACCAACTAGATGTCCCTTTCTTGTAACTGTTCCCTTAGCCATGCATTCTCTGCTTCTAACTAAGATTTCATCATTTCCTCTCTATCCTTTATGCTGCTCAGTTCTTTGCCCATCTCCTTCAATTTTTCCTCCATGTGGCCTACATCCTCCACTCCTTTTGATTTGGAAATTTGCATCCACCTATGTGTCCTTGCCCTTTCTTTCTCAAGTTAAAAGAATAAGGGGATGTTAAATTTTTTTGGGATAACCCTACCCCCTTCAATGAACCTACAGTAAGAGCTAAGGTTGGGTTGTGGAATAGGCTCTCTGATATCTAGGTCTTCCTTCTTTGTTTCTTGTTGAGTGATATCTTCTTGGTCCATTTTTTGAGTTTCATGTAGGCTTAACAGAGCTTCCTATAGGCTGAACTCTGCTTCCCATAGGTCTTTCTATGTCTCTTGTAGGATACCTCTTCCCTTTGATGAGGAGGACCTTGCGACAAGCCTCCTGAGATATGTGATGGGAGATTTGGGAGAGGCTTGTCCTGATGATCCTTCTCCTTGATTTTTCTCAAGAGGATCTATATTTTCTTGCTGCCTTGGGGAGTATTCAATAACAATAGGAGTTTTGGTGGGTGTTTGAGGTCTTCCTTGCCTAATCCTTGTGCTCCTTCTTGTCCTAATGTATAGTAGGGTTTGTCTTTGTCCTTTTCCTTTTGGCTTGATAGGTGTACTTAGGGCAGTAAGAGTAGCTGATGCCTCCTTCTCTGTGGGTTCTGGAGATACCCTTGGTGATTCTTCTCTTCTTTTGCCTTGAACTGTAGACCTTTGTTCTTCCTCTGTTCTGTCTCCTCTTTCCCATTCTCCTTCTCCTCCTTGTCTCTCTCTTTATCTTCTTCCTCTAGGTCCTCAATCTGCTCATCCATCTCCTCTTTTGTTTCTTCTTCTATCTCTTCTTCATTTTCCTCTTCCTTTCCTTCATATTTTTCCTCCTCTATTTCCCCTTCATTTTCTCCCTCTGTTTCTTCATCCTTCTCACTAGCAGTGGGGCTTTTGTCATATTCAAGAGCTTTAATTGCTCCCTATGCTTGCAAGTCTTTGAAATTTTCCCATGTAATAGGGAGTCTTAGGTTTTATAGGGCATCTTCTAGGATTAGTTTGATCAACCCATGATGGGCTAGTTGCTGATGCTTTCCCTCATGCACTTTGATGCTCATATCTATCAATGATTGAAGATGAAAGTAGGGTATGCTTAACCTATTTTGATGAGGTGTGTCTTCTTCAAATCTCAGTTCTTAGAGGAGTCTGAAATGGTATCCGTACACCACACTGTATCTGTTAGGTTCCTATACCAATAAGAGTCATAATTTTGAATGACTATGGTGAAACCTTGTAATATTGTACATACCTTTTCTTTCTACGAATGTTTTCCATATTAAAAATTAAAAAAAGTAGAGGGTAAGTCCTCAAAGAATAATCAAAGGACAAAAGAATAGGAAAAGTTCAAAAGAAGAAAGATGTATGAACCCCAGAAGACAAAAAAATACCATGAAAGTGTGCAAGTAAAAATCCCACTACTATTTATTTTTATGCATAATAATGATTGTGTGTAGCTTGTCACTCATGCCACAATCCATGGTAATCAAACTATTTAATCTCGATTATACCATGATTTGAATTTTATGTTTATAGTTAGAGAATAAAATCTTACGAAACAGTATAATCTTGGCAGATCATTAGATAGGTACAATGAATAAAAGGAGGTCATTAGTTTAATATGAGCCCTTGGATGCTATAGGGTTAGAATTAGATAGTTTACTTTGTAAAAGAAAAGAAAAAAATTGATAAGGGTTTGCTAGCCTAAATGCACCCAAATAAAGTGAAGGAAAAATAGTAGGATGAGTAAGTGGGTAAGTAGTAGAAAGGTTGCAGAAATATCATGTGATTCTGCAAAAGAACTTATGTCATGGTCTTAAATGCAATTTTCAAAAATCCATAAGTAGTGGACAAAGAAAAAACAATGGTTCACAATATGGTTTATTTTAACACCCCCTCATTTATTTCACTACTTCACTTCAATAATTTTCCTTTCATAATAAAAATATTAATACCTGTAGTTCTTTAATTGAAAGAGGCTCAGAGCATTTCTCTGACTTTTGGTGGGACTGGACCCTCATCTTGATGACCTAAGAAGGAATGGTGTTAAATTCCCTTGCAATTCATTCATCCCCCTCACAAAACCCCTTTTCCTAAGGTTAAATTCTTTTTTCCTATGAAAACCCCATGATAAACATATTTTATGCAAAAACCCATCAAATAAATTTATCCTAAGTACTAAGTGTATGGAAAGTGCATAATGTTTTCTATACCTAAGAATAATACCCCTTCGTCTCATTTCACCTCATATTCACTTTATTATATAAAATTCCCAAAATACCCATTGGCCTATATATGTTTAATTCCTTTATATAAATAATCCCACCCCTTAGTTTAATTTTAAACTATATGACTACCCCACATCCCACAGAATATATTAAAACCCCGCCCACAGTCCTTAATCCCATATTAAGGAACCCCCACTGAGCGATGAGCCTCATAAATGGGTAATTATATGGGCTCATTTTACCTCCTAACCTAGTCAAATCAACCATTCTCTTAGTTTATTGTATGATTTTCTGATTATATTTATGCTTACAGAGTGAGTTGAGTTAGTTATGATGCCATGTGGTCTAACATGTGTTTAATGCAGATTATTAATGATTTTTGAGGTCAAATTCAAGGATCCAGTGGAGAAATGAGAGGAATTATAGGAGGGAATCCCTCTCATTTATTAATCCTCACTTCAAATTCCCCTTCATTTAGCTCAAAGTACAAGCAGCCAAGTCATGCACTAGAAGGAATCCGAGCAAGTGGAGGATGACTGATGATTATCTCAGGTTTTGGGAGCCAAGGCACCTTGATTTTAAGGAAGTTATTGGTAGTTTCATTTGTATAAGTAGAGAGGCCTAGGGCCTCACTAGGATTGATTTTTGTTGGCTATTTTCTTATGTAAACTCTGCTCAACTTCAAGCTTATTATCTTGACAGTTCATGTAATCTTGTTATTGTTTTGAGAATAAAGATGGAATCCTTTTTGAGTTAGCACTGAGTTAGCTTAGAGGGATGGATCTCTTGGGTTGAGGCCCAATACAAGCATCCAAGCTTCTCTTTATTTGTATTTATATGCTTTGTTTCAGTTTGTAGATTAGTTACTGTTTGATGTGTCTCTTTCATGGTTAAGAGTAGGTTGTTTTTGATGATTTAGGAGTTTCCTTCCATTTGTGTTTTCTATTGCAGGTTAAGTAGTGATAAAGAAAAGATTGAGAAGGCTAGCAACAGTGCCTTGGCCTCTCTTTCCCCCTTTTGGGACCATGATTTGAGGCAAAGGCCCTCTTGCTGTCCCAAAAACATAGATTTTCCTCGTTCATAGGATATCTAGTGTTTGCAGCTTCTTAGTTGGTTCCTACTCTAGTTGGCTTTGCTTCATAACTTCTTCTTCATGCTCATTTCCTTATTTTCAACAATCTTCTTTCATGCTTTATTTCCCTACAATGGTTATCAACATTTCCCTTCATAGAGCATAGTTTACTTGATGCAAAACTCTGTTTTTTAGATACACTTATTTCCTTGCTTGCTCAATCTCATTGGTTGCCTGTCAGTTGTTTATGTAACAGATATCTTCTAGCAGCAAACCATCCTATCAACCATTACATCCTCCATATGATCCATACACTACGGCTCGCCCAAGTCTCCCCTCAATTCTGCCTTAGTTTCCTGCATTTTCCATAGAATTGCTTCCTCTCTTCTTGAGCAAATCCAATCATCTTTCTCTCTCCTAATGATGCTTCGTAGACCCTATGTGCCCTAACACTTCAATCCAACCTTCATTCACCTTTTTTTCCTACTCTCACACCCTGAAAACAACCAAAACTGCTCTCGGCCTCCTCTTATAGGCCTCCTGTAGAACGTTGTTTTTCCTCTTGTAGATTTCCTGTGTCCTCCTGTAGATTTTCCTGTAGGCTTTATTTTGAAGGCCGAGTATGGGAAAAGCCTCCAGAAGGCCACTTGAGACCTCCTAGGACCATCCACACCATGCTACATCCTCTCAAATACCAAAACCTCCCTCCATCGCCACCTATTCGCTGCCACATTTACAAACAAATAAATTACATGCATGACACATTCACATAAATATACATAAAAATCCAAAAAGATGTTTTTTGCTCATTTACTTCCAGAAATAGCTTAGGTAGATGTTTTTTACTTTCTTGCGTAGGTAATGGTATTCTTTTCATGGTTCTCATAGTGCTTTCTGCAAAAGTAAGATTAGTGGTTAACTAGGATTTCCTTGGTTTGCTTTACATTTCAGTCTCTCTTTCTACAAGTAGAATAGCATCAATAGAGTAATCTCTCTATCTATTTCCTTTCATCACATATAGAGATTTTTCTGGAATCCATAGAAGTTGGCTTGAGCTCCTAGTGATCTTGTGCCGACTGACCAAGTGACAACCTGCAGCGAGAACTAGTACTTCTGCATATAGCACCATCACTTCCAAGTTTGTTACGAACTACCACGTTGATAAGAGTAAAGTAGGCAACCTAGGAGTTGTATCATTATTGCTGTAACACTGGTTCTCACCACATTTTGGCACCATTGCCAGGGAAGCGTCAGAGTATTCTATGATCACTACTTTCTTCTATTTTCTATTGCAACATTCTACTAGTAGTTTATTTTAGCAAAAGTAGACTAGTCATTTGCTTTCTTTCAGTTCTGCATTTCTTTTGCTTTCCTTTTCATTTCTGCAAATCCATTTCAATTAGTTGCAATTTTTTTGTTCAATCAATCTTAGTTTTTGCAGGTACCTTCAGTGTGGGTAAAAAGAAACAAAAACCAACCAAAATGATTTCCTTTCATGTCGTGTAGGAATGGAGATAACTCAGGAAAAAAATTTCCCAACACCCCCACTGCTTCACATAGCCAACCTTCTCTCTTCTTTGGTGGCTACAATCAAGAAGAAACATTAGGTGAACAACAAAACATATTTGAAGAACCTATAGGGGAAGAAGAAGAAGAAAACATTCCTCTGGAGCCAATCACTGAAAATAGAAATGCTCGGGGTAGTACCTCTTCTTCTAATTTATCCATTAAAGGTGAAACTGGAAACATGATAGAAGACTTCAAGAGTGAGATGCTGTAGATTCTTGCGATGGAAATGGATACCTTACATATCAAAAGAAAACAAGAGGAAGCAAAGAGGGATTTGGCCATTTTTTCCCTAGATGCACACGGAGGGAATGCCCATTGAACTTTATAGGTGTTTGTTCAGTCTCCGAAAAAGATCATTTTACAAATAAGTGTGCTTCCTTGCTTAGGCTTAAATTTGTATACCAAGGGGTTGGAGGAGTCCCTGAACAAATCTATTACATAAACCAAAGGAGGCCGCATGGACCTAGACCGTACCAGTAGGGGATGCAAGGGACATCTTACGCATACTACAACCGCAACCAAGTCACATCCATACCTTCTTGGGCCCCCCTTGCTCATCCTTCCTGGTCCACACGTCCTTCTTGGTTCCTCACATCTGCATATCATGCCCAACAAGCCACCCATTCATTTCAACCCTATGTTTAGCCGCAACCTCAGTGGAATGCATCTCATCAGGGGTGGAGGCACCAATACAACTCTCTTCCCACTCTTCTACCTCCACCACCTACGCAACCACAACCCCATCCACATCCATCTCAAATATACACTCCCACTCAACTACCTATACCAAAATTTCCGAACCCACACATTGAAGTAGCTCAACCCATTTACAATGTTGAGGTACAACACTTCCAAACAACTCCTCTTGAGCTCAATGGTATTCACCATAGCTTAGGAAGAGTATTGAGAAAAAGAGATTATATTGATATCATTGAAGGACCACATCTAGAAGAAGAAGATTCAAAAGAGAAGATCAAAGAACTATGGGCTGCACTTGATGAAGAGAAGACATCAAAATCAGAGATCGAGAGAGCTCCCTCATGGTTACCATCAAATCCTCTATGTATTCAAGAGAAAAATCAGCAAAAAGAGGAAGTTGTGAAGGTCATGGTAGAAGAAGACATGAAGAATGATCCAGATCAGCAAAAGGACCAATGACATCACAACTATATTGAAACATGGTTCCAGACAGTCACTAAGTTGCAACATCACTCTCTTCCTAAACTATGCTTGATCCTTTCAAAGTCAAATCATTCTGTCTCTGAAATCTAGGTACATGTCAAAGCATACATTTCAAGCCTCCGCATCATTTTCTCTATCATCTTAATGTGCACATGGCTCCATTGGAAGTATTCTTATACTTGAAAGTGATTTTGCTTTTCAAGTATGGTAAGGTAGGAAAAAAAAATGAAAAATGAGAGAAAAAAATAAAAATGTAAGGTGAAAACCTCCTTGGAGGCACCCTAGATTGGCTCATTGATTGAAAACCTCCATAAGGCAATCAATGGGTTGGAAAGAAGTAAAAAAAAAGAGAAAAAGATCCTAGGTGAAAACCTCCTTTGAGGTGCCTAGGCATACGTACTAGTTGAAAACCTCATTGACACGGCTAGTAGGCCTAGAAAAAACAAAAAACAAAAAACAAAAATCCTTGCTCCATGCATGCATGTACTCTCCAACATCTATAAGCAACAAGAACAAGCTGGTACCAAAAGGAAAATTGGTCAAGCCTAGTCAAAAGAAGTCAAATTTTGACTTTCTCCTACTTCGCTCAAGTGCTCCAACAAGGCTAAGGCGATGCCAATCCATCACCATCATTTGTTCTCACCATCCACCCATCATTCTCAATCTTTTATCACTCATTTTCCTTGCTGTCCTAAAAAGAAAACTACAGGATGCTCTGTTCTACTATAGGATACAAAAATACATAGAGCAGAAATTTGTTTTTTCCCTAACTTGAAAACCATGCATCCATTTAAAAAATTGTTTCATGCGGAGATGCATATGGATGATGGTAACATGTTTAAGCACTTTTAGCAAATTCCAGTGCACACTTACTAAGAAATTGACCTCCATCACCTTCAGCCATTTTTGAAGTTTCTCAATATCCGTGCATCCATATAAAAAATTGTTTCATGGGGAGATGCATATGGATGATGGTAACATGTCCAAGCAATCTCAACAAATTCCAGTGCATGGTTTCCAAGAAATCGACCACCATTACTTTCAGCCATTTTTAGTTTTTCTCGAGATCCGTGCATCCATTGACAAAAAATTTTCTATGGGGAGGTGCATAATGATGATGGAAACATGCTCAAAGAGTTTTAGGTCAATCTAGTCTACCGTTTGGGAGATATGGACAAAACAAGTCACTATCCTACAAACCCACAACAGCTGATTCCATAGAAGTTCAACAGCAGCAACAAGGGACAACACATCTGAAGGATGAAAAGGCACATGCAACTCAGCTCCAGCAAAAGAATAACCTGCAAAAACACACGAGAACCCAACATTCATAAAGGGAAATGAAGACATGCAGCAGAGAAAGCCACAACACCTCATAGCAAATACATTCAAATCACAGGTAAGTAACTAAGTCACTCCTCTGTTTGCATTGGTGTAATTAGAAGTCTTGAAAAAGCAACGAGATGGTTGAGGTTGAACGAGGGAAAGGTGGCTAGTTAACTTGTCCACCTTTAGTTAGTTGACTCCACTTAACCGAGATGTCACCCACATGTGCACACAGTCAACTCCAGCAAAGGATGCCAAGGATAGGTAGTGGGAGGAAGAGTTAACTTCGATGCAATAATGAGGGATGATTACGAGGAAGGGCCATGATGACCAAGTAGGTGGGGACCAACAGTCCTAATCTGGGCAATGTACACCTTGCCAGCTCAACACTCATAACCAAAAATAGCCATAAAGGGTAATAAGTACTCCTCCCCGAGCATTCTCAGCACCTTTTCCTTCATTCTCTCCTCGTAACTCAGCTACAACAGTCTCCTTGTGCCCCCACAGCCTTGTAACCATCATCCTCCATCGATCTCTCCCATATTCCTACTCTTGGTGTTTTCTATAGGAGCACCTACAGGTTCTATAGGAGCACCTACAAGAATTCTACAGGAGGGACAGCAAGCTTCTATAGGAGGGGCAATCAACCATTTTGATGGGAGAAAACATGGTTTTTGGCACAAATTGCAGTATGAGGAGGTAGGTTCCATGCATGCCCCTATTGAATATCAATACATGAAAGGAGTAGTATCAATTTGAGGTTGAAATTAGTATTTAGAAGGGTGTGGAAATACATAAAAAAAATATTCATGTGTATTTTGAAAAAATGCAGTCTCC
The DNA here is from genome assembly GCA_031772625.1 of Pinus tabuliformis. Taxonomy (NCBI): domain Eukaryota; kingdom Viridiplantae; phylum Streptophyta; class Pinopsida; order Pinales; family Pinaceae; genus Pinus; species Pinus tabuliformis. The sequence goes on along the minus strand of CM062812.1, from coordinate 405,534,797 downwards.
TCTATTTTGTATTTTTTTTTCCCAAAAACTCTTTATCTCCACCTTCATATTTCTTTAAAAAAAAAACCTCAGGAAGTTCTATAGGAGACACTATCAAAACTATAATAGACCCAAAAGTTTGAGAAAAATATAGAAGGACAACCACAGGTAAAGGAAAAAGTAATAGAGCTACAAGAACCTGATCCCCAGCCTAGTCTTTCCTCCTATTACAATCTACTTGAAGGGGGGAAAATAATTCCACAAAAATTTGCAATCCCACTATTTTTCGAATTGGAGAAAGAAAGAGTGAGAACACACAGGTAGATGCAAATAGCAAAATCCAAAGGGGTTGAGGATGTTGGCCATATGGAAAACAAACTCAGGGAAATGGGTAGAGAGTTGAGTGCTCTCAGAGAAAGGGAAGCAATTACAAGTAGCCACCTTGAAACTAAAAATGAATCGCTAAGGAGGCAGCTGCAAGAGAAAGAGACTCAGCTAGCGTGAATGGCTAGCTTATCCATGGAGGCATTTTAATGCTTCACACCAGCCAAATCCTATGGCCTCTATCTCAAGGACCAATGGTTACAATTCCAAATAAAGACTTTAGCACAAAGAGGCACAATGCCTTTCCAAGATTATAGGTAGTTTATGGATTTGTGTGACCAAAGAACCTTAGAGGATAAGGCAAAGATGGAAGAATTCTACCTACATAACATGGCCCTCATTCACATGAATGTGTGGGACCCCAATGCCAAGCTAGGGGACCTGCAAGTAATGGCCATGTCCTCATGGATGAATCATGAAGAAATGAGGGCAGGAGAAATAAAAAGGTTGATGATAAAACAGCAGAATGAGACATTAGTGATCAGAGTTGAGCCATCAGATCCCATGGCACTCATCATCACACATAACCTGCTTGCCAATAATCCTCAGATTTCCCCTAGATATATAAGTGATCAGGCACAAGCCATTGCACACTTTGAGGATATGCAAAGGCTACTTGGGATGGTTGTGTGCATACATGCATGAGGAGATGGAACACCTTACCACACAGTATCTAGATCATGGAATATCATTCCCCCATGAGGATGAAGGAGGCATTAAGGAGAGTGCCAATGCACAAGCGCTCCATGCAGAGGCTGAAGGTCAATTGGATTGGCCTAAAATTGAGTCCTCCACTACTGCTAGGCATGCTATAAGGAGGAAGAGAAGAAGAAGAGCAAGAGTAGTGGGAAGCAATAGATAGGAAGGTAGGATTATATGACAAGGAAGAGGAGACCACATCAGAAGTATAGGATGCTAGGGAGGCCACCAGGGCCATAAAACATTAGGAGATGGACTAAGTTGCTGAGAGGATGAGAAAAACTTTCAATAGGGGGGTGATGATGAGCCTCATAAATGGGTAATTATATGGGCTCATTTTACCTCCTAACCTAGTCAAATCAACCATTCTCTTAGCTCATTGTAAGATTTTCTGGTTATATTTATGCTTATAGAGTGATTTGAGTTAGTTATGATGCCATGTGGTCTAACATATGTTTAATGCGGATTATTGATGATTTTTGAGGTCAAAGTCAAGGATCCAGTGGACAAATGAGAGGACTTATAGGAGGGAATCCCCCTCATTTATTACTCCTCACTTTGAATTCCCCTTCATTCAGCTCAGAGTACAAGCAAACAAGTCATGCACTAGAAGGCATCCGAGCAAGTGGAGGATGACTAATGATTATCTCGAGTTTTGGGAGCCAAGCCTCCCTGATTTTAAGGAAGCTATCGATAGCTTCATTTGTATAGGTAGAGAGGCCTATGGCTTCACTAGGGTTGGATTTTTGTTGGCTACTTGCTTATGTAAACTCTACTCAACTTCGAGCTTATTATCTTGATAGTTCATGTAATCTTGTTATTGTTTTGAGAATAAAGATGGAATCCTTTTTGAGTTAGCACTAATTTACCTCGGAGGGCTGAAGCTCTTGGGTTAGGGCACAATCCAAGCATCCAAGCTCCTCTTTATTTGTATTTATATGCTTTGTTTTAGTTTGTAGATTAGTTGATGTTTGATGTATCTCTTTCATGGTTAAGAATAGGTTGTTTTTGATGATTTAGGATTTTGCTTCCATTTGTGATTTCTATAGTAGGTTAAGTAGTGATAAAGAAAAGATCCAAAAGGCTATCAATAGTGCCTTGGCCTCTCTTCCCCCCTTTTGGGACCATGATTTGAGCCAAAGGCCCTCTTGCTACCCCAAAAACACAGATTTTCCTTGTTCATAGGATCTCTAGTGTTTGCGGCTTCTTAGTTGGTTCCTAGTCTAGTTTAGCTTTTCTTTAGAACATCCTCTTCATGCCCATTTCCTTATTTTCAAGAGTCTTCTTTCATGCTTTATTTCCCTATAATGGTTATCAGCATTTCCTTTCATAGACCATAGTTTACTTGATGCAAAACTCTATTTTTTAGATACACTTATTCCCTTGCTTGCTCAATCTCATTGGTTGCCTATTAGTTGTTTATGCAATATACATCTTCTAGTAGTAGGCCAGCCTATCATCCATTCCATTCTCCATCTGATCCATGCACTATAGGTCTCCCAAGTCTCCCCTCAATTCTGCCTTAGTTTCCTCCATTTTCCATAGAATTTCTTCCTCTCTCCTTGATCAAATACAATCATATTTCTCTCTCCTAATGATTCTTGGTAGACCCTAGGTGCCCTAACAATTCACTCCAACCTTCATTCACCTTTTTCACCTACTCTCACACCCTCAAAACAACCAAAACTCTCTTGGCCTCCTCCTGTAGGCCTCCTATAGAACACTATTTTTCCTCCTATAGATTTCCTGTGTCCTCCTGTAGATTTTCCTATAGGATTTCTTTTGAAGGCCAAGTGTGGGAAAGCCTCGAGAAAGCCACCTGAGACCTCGTAGGACCCATCCACACCATCCTACATCCTCTCAAGTCCCAAAACCACCCTCTATTTCCACCTATTCGCTGCCACATTCACAAACAAATAAATTACATGCATGACACATTCACATAAAAATCCAAAAATATGTTTTTTTCTCATTTACTTCTAGAAAGAGCTTAGGTACATGTTGTTTACTTCCTTGAGTAGGTAATGGAATTCTTTTCATGGTTCTCATAGTGCTTTCTACAAAAGTAGGATTAGTGGTTAACTAGGATTTCCTTGGTTTGCTTTACATTTCAGTCTCCCTTTCTGCAAGTAGAATAGCATTAGTAGAGTAACCTCTCTCTCTCTTTCCTTTCATCACATATAGATCTTCTTCTAGAATCCATAGAAGTTGGCTTGAGCTCCTAGTGATCTTGCGAGCTGACCAAGTGACAACCTACATTGAGAAATAGTACTTGTGCATATAGCACTGTTGCTTCCAAGTTTGTTACGAACTATCGAGTTGATAAGAATAAAGTAGGCAACCCAGGGGTTGTAGCATTATTGCTACAATACTGGTGCTCACCAATGAGATTAAGCATTAATCTAATCCTATACCACCGGTGATTAGACCCATGGGCCCCTCAAATACTTTTGCGTAAATCATTGTGCAACTCCATTGCCTAACCACTGTTGATCGTCCCTTCCCCACATCTAATGACCCATTTTCATATCGGTTCAGCCCAATGTCCATCCTTTAAACCCTCAATTAGGTGGTTTTCCTCCTGACCCCCGATGCTACGTGTCAAATGACGAATGGAATCGGGCAACCCCTCCCGAATACCACCCACACCACAAAAGTGGTACGAGGGCCCTCCTAAACTGCTTCCCCCATTTTAGCTGAAAAGCCACCACTGTTCATCAATCAATGAACCCTATAAAATTAATGTTTTTTCTCTATAAGCCCAATTAACTCTCTTTTCACTCTTTTCATGAATTTTCTATTGAGAACTTAGAAAGTCGTTGCGACCCCTGCAAATAGCAAATTTGCTCACAGGCCTCAGCCATTGCTCCATAGATGTTGCAGATAGCCCAACTCATTCATCAGTCCATACTAGAACCATATGAACTACCACAACCACCATCAACCACTATTTACAGTCAATTTTGCCCAATTCTAGGTATTTAACCATGGAATACTAACTCCATTGTCAAATTCCAAGTAAATTCACCTTCATAACATTGTTAATTAAGTAAAAAATATCAAGTTTTACATTAATTTTGACACTTTGAGCCATAACCATCTGCAATACCTCTGTTTACCTAAAAGCCTTTGAAAAATCTCAAGAAAAACCTTTTTTGAAACTCCCAGAGCATGATTCAAATCCACAAGAACTGAATTATGGCTTCCTCGATCGCCATGGAGGTGAGACCCATTACAACTCCACATTTGGACCTAGACCACCTTCCCCTGGCTGACAGGGACTTCTAAATAAAAGATACCACTACCCTAGAACCTATGCTCAAAGTGCATTGCCAAAGTAGGGACATATACCTTAATCATGCTAATGAGATTGGCCTTTGGGAGTCAAATTTACGAAAATACCAGTTGCCCCAAGTTCATATCTTTCTAAAGATTGTACATATTTTCTATGCATGCTACATCCCCAGCCACAGAACCATAATGTTTCATGACCAGAAGGTCCTATTCACCATCATAGCTAAGACCATTAATGAAATGCTGCAGCTCCAACCAGGGCCAAACCTAACCCCACTCTCAATTGGACACTTGTTGGACTAGTATCTTGAGCTAAGATCTGCAAAATTGGCCCAACTTTTCAAAACCTTCGTTATGGAGGAAAAAAACATCCCCAAGGACTCCCCTCCATATGTATCAACCATTTTCTCTCCATAGGGCCAAAACATTGTAGCCATGATATCATGTGTTTTAGGTTCTACCACAAGTGAGTACATTGATGAAGGTATCCTTGCTTTCATGTCCATCTATACTCCAGGACAACCTCCTACAACCATATATGACTTTTCCACATTTATAGCTAATAGAATGCATGAGCAATTCACAAGGATGGGCAATGAGAGGGTGTTGAAATATGCTTTTGTATTGTACCATCTATTTTTATATTTTCAATCAGAGAAGTTTCCCTTCACTCTCCAAAAGCTTGATACCAAGGGCCAGCCCAAATCTGTAATCTTTTGGACCCCACTTTTCCATGAGTTTAGATCACCATATACCTACTCAGATTTTATAGATTCTTTTGTGCATCCAATCATGACTATGCTTACTGGAAATCCTCCACCTAGGATAAGCCCAGAAATAAAGAGGGTCCTCCAACTTTCCAAGTCGACCAAAGTGGGTGACTGGTACTTTTATCAGAACCACATAGAAATCAAAATATATGGTTGCATGCTTGCACCATATAAGTTGCCAAGATACCTCCCTATGAGGTTGTTTGCCTTAGAGTATTATAGAAAAATCATTAATACAAATGAAGTCAACCTCGTCAATGCCAAGAAAAAGGCCTATTTTAAAATCAAAGATCAATTACATCCCTTCATACCAAGAAGAGGCAAAAGGTCAAGCTAGGACCTTTCATCCACCACACCATACCAAAAATAGAGGCATATGCCAATTAAGCAGAATGGGTTGAAGGTACTCTAGTAAACCAAGATAGCATAAGAGTAGATGTAGAAAATGCTTTGATTAATTTAGAAAAGCAGCTTGATGACAACTATTTTCTACAAGTACCAGAAGAGAAAGAAAGAACCATGAGTACCCTTCCATTCATGCAGACTCCTTAGAATGAGGAGAAAATTCCAAAAAGAAATAGAGAGGGAGCTTCCACATCAGGGATGGACACCTCAAATTTGCAACAGGAAACAAACAAGAGGCAAAGACTCAGTCCGGCCTCTGAACATGAATACACAAAATATTCGGCACAGGTTACAAACATAGAAGTAGGAAGAGGTAGGCATACCACTCGATCTGAAGGCATGCAAGAGCATTCCATATCACAAACTCAGATGTTGGAAAGGTGACCTAGTGTGGAAGTGTCTTCATTCAGCAGGCCTAATGATTGAGACCAGGACATAAAAGAAAGATACAAGGAAATCAAAGCAAGAAACGAGAGGCTTAAGGTCCAAACATATGCTCAATACCTTAAACTGACTCCTACAAATCAAACAATTCTAATGTCCACCTTTGACATTAAAGAGGGGAAGCTGCAGATTTCTTTCATCAAACCTATAGCTCAATAGCCCAAGAAAACATCTGATTTCAAAAAGGTTGACTTTGAAGTGTTGGCCAGGGATATCCATCTCATAGCACAAACACGCTAGAGAGATGATATACTCCACCTTGATAGGTAAAGCCATAGCTTCTGATCAGCTACAGAACTCTTTGAACAACATTTATGCACAATTTCAGTTAGAGAAGGCCTCCTCATAGGCCAAGGATACAAGGATGAAGTCCTTAGAGGACTTAGTGATTGAACTGGGACATGATACCAAGGATAAGAAAGCTACAGAGCATCTTATAAAGAAGAAAAATGATGATATTTATGCACTTAAGAGGCAATTAAAAATACCCCAGCTGTAACATCCTCAAACTCTAGAAGTCATAGAGGGCCAAATCAGAAATGAGGAGTTGATGGACTTTGTCCTAAAGCTGAATGATCAATTAAAGGAGACAGAAAAGGAGTTGGATGCTTTAATTCAATTGAAGCAAAGAAAAATGGCCACAACTTCCAAAGATGTCATCCCTACAGTATCCACAACAGTCCCTTCTACACTAGTAGCTTCATTGGAACCTACAGCTCCACCTGCCACAACATTGCCAGTCACAGCAAAATCTACAACAATAGGTGCATCAGATGAGAAAGCAACAGAATTGGTTAAAGCCATGGAAGAGATGTCTATCCAGGCTATAGAAATGAACAGATTGAGAGAAAAGGTGGCAAGTTTGGAAACTGACTACAAACTTGCCCAACTTAAGCAAAAGGAAGAAGCACAAAAGGCCCAAAGAATGAGTGAAAGGATCAAAGTCTTAGAGAAAGACTTAACACTGGAGAAACCTCTTTTACAAACCAAGGAGATGTTATGGGCCAATAAAATTAACTCCGTCAAGGATATTTGGCCATTAATTCAAGTTATTTTTTAGCAGACTGAGTTAATAGAGATAGCTATAGAAGCTATCCAAAAGGTCAAAGAAGAATTAGGAGACATGCCTAAGGATTCCAATAGACTCATCCACTTCCTCAATAGCAAAAATAGGTATGATCTCCAAGAACTCAACATAGAAGATAGGACTAAAACCATCTTGGGAATAAGGAAGGTCCTTTCCAAAAGGAACCTTATGCTTAACTTAGAAGAAAAGTGCCACAACATGCGGATAGCCATTAATATGTTCATGGCTAAATTCCAAATTTTCAGGGAGAAAGGTCTTCCCAATCCTTTGGTTATCAATGACAAACTCATGACACAATTGGACTATGATAATAGACTCAGACAGTTGGCTAAGGAAAAAACAAGAACTTCATCCATAAAAGCCCTGCCAATAGGAAAAGTTCTGTACAACACATTTGAAAACTTGTTTTTCCTTGAGCATGAGATAAAACATTTATTCCTCACCAAGCCCAATTTTTCCAATTATACTGAAGCTAACAAGATCTATAGGAGGATGATGAATGTAAAGTTACCTGATGCAGAATGGTGGGAGACAATGACTAATTTACTGTAATAAATTTACAACAAAAAGTTACTGCACAATAAAAGTAAAAGCAACTAGGGAAACAGATGAAGACAAGGTAGCATGGTCAAAGAGTATCGGGGTCAAATAGTTTCAGGTGAAAGATTAAAATTGAAGAAGATTCCAACGTGAAAGATCACAACTACAAGCCAGCATAAAGGGCTACAAAATCAACCATAAAAGCCAGCGGTACCAAATAAAAAGGGACATCATGAAATAGTTCATTATTTGTCTCTATCTTCTTGCAAGAAGATATTTGTATTTCCTAGAATAAATCTCAAGTTTGTTTTGAGATATTTTGTAATAAATTTTTGTATAAATACTTCACAATTCGAAGTATGTAGGGTGGATTCTTAGACATTTCTATAGACTTTCCTTGATCAAAGACTGTAAGCTATTGTATCACTGTTTGGACCAACAAACTAGATTAATGAATAAAGCCAAGACATTTCACAGGATTCATGTGTAGTGCGAAGTACATTCAAGTATTTTCCCTTGTGATTGTTATATTTCTTTTAATTTTTTTTCCATAATCATTAATGTACCTGAAATCTGAATGCTATAATATGGAATGATATCTTAGAATTTGCTTCATTGCACTCTGTTTTGACTATTATGCATTTTAATAGTTTTTGCTAATTATTTGAGTTAAGGAATTCTTCATTGCTCCTTAGTTTAGGTAGTTTCCCTACAATCTATAGTAAAGGATTCTTAATTTCCCTTTGCTCATGATTAACCCTTGTTTCCTCATCTTAATCCCGGTCTGAGAATTCTTAAGTGCTCTCTCACCCTGGTTAAGATCATTTCACCCATTTGACCTAAAGACCTGTACTTCACTCGGCTAGCTTGCCCTTTGAACACTAACTTTAACGAGTTAATCCTAGTTCTGTTGTCCATCTTTGACTCCATAGCCAAATGGTCCAGAGACCTCATTCTATCCATCTGTTTTGAGGATTCCACCATCCAACTTTCAATACAAATCCAAACCCTTTGAAACTTAAGAACTAGCCTAAAATCCCACCAAACAAAGCTAAATCATATAGAGAGAGCCCTCTCTGAGTCATAGGTTGGCTAGAGCATATACTTAAAATATTTTTTTGTGGTTACCTCATTCTTTTCCTTCTTCTGATAACTTCTAGGGAAAATTTTGAGTGATAACAATATCTCCCTTCACATGATATATATTTAATGAGGTGGTAACTAACTTCATTCCAACGGTATGAAAGTCTTTCTCTTCTAACCCCATTTTTGTCCTCCATTGCCTCCTCCCTTTTCAAAAAGAATTTATTCTTTGCAAGGGTGTTGTTTCCCTTATCTTTTTTTCTCCAAGGTAAATCTAAAGGGAGTGCGGTGATTCTACTTATAACTTCATGGGTGATTCTACTAATAGGCCTTTCACCATAACAATGGAATGGGTTCCTGTGAGGGGTATGGGTGAGAAAGAAATGTCTCTAGCCACCTTATCATCGTATCCTCTCATTCTTACAAATAAACCCATCCAATTGTGCCTTATGAAAATTTCTACTACAGGAGGGTGCTGATGAATTATTACTGTGTTTGTGGGTTCCCTCTTGTTAAAAGCCCCTGTCATCTTTCCCTGGTAATTATGGAGGGTTGTATTGATATAATTCAAGAATTCTAGTGGGTGAGAGATTTAAATGATAACTCTGCAATATAATTCTCTTATACTGCAACTTTCTTAACCAAATGGAGGATTTTTCTACTTTTTTTTAACTGGAATGTATGGGAAGGTATAGCTCCTACCTCACTAGTTATTGTCTGATTAGGATGGCCTTTGATCTCTCGTCCCTTAATGCTAATGGACAACCTTGTAGATGACTTCTTTGTATCCTGTAGGTCTTCCTGTAGGATCTTGTAGGTTTTCTTATAGGATCCTTTAGGTGCCTCTACGCTACAAAATGCTCACTATCTCTTGTAGGTGCTACTTCTAGAAGGCAAAGGCAATCCTCTTTTTGATGAATTCTCAAGATTTCTAATAATATTTTAGTAAGCGAATAAATGTTTTATTTCCTTCTATGGATGATCATGTGGGATGGTGTGTTTGCTATCTAAGTACGAGCATATCCTTTTGCACCGTTTCTCCCATCATTAGTCCATCATTTTAGTCACCTTGTAATCATCTCCCACTTCATTCCTCTATAAATTAACCATTTTTGACATTATCTCCCTTTTCTTCTGATTTGACTACTACCCTATGTGGAGTGGTCTAATTATTTTCTCCTCGTCGACTGGTCGAAGGTGGCAAAGTTAACTGGCCACCTTTTCTTATAAAATCGACTCTTACATAATCCTACATTTTTTTATCATATCTTGCTAATGAGAGAGCATGAGTAAGATGGCATGCATGTGGGTAAGATGAGTTGATGATGATGGTTTTTGGAGAATGATGTCCTTATTTTGTGAATTTGTTGCACTTTTTTTTATTATTAGCCTCTTTTGATGCTTGTTTCCTTGATGTGTAGATACTGGAGAGTGATGTTGATGATCTTGCTACTGCTGTCAAGATCTGGAGGAGCTTCCTTAACCTTGGAATATCTATACTAAAGATGGTTGCAACCGTATGAAAATTCCTTGGTGGGATAGGCTGTTACATGATTTCCTACAAGAAATGTACAAGATGTCTTGTAGCTACCTCTCCCCTAAACTTTCATATCCTTTTTTAGTTTTGGAGCATGAGGATTGTTGACAAGAGTAGAGAAGGGTTTCTGTGAATTTTAGGTGAGAGGTATAGCCGTATTGTCCCTCTATCCTCTCTTCTTACCCTCTTCAATTTGTTTTTTATTATTTGAAAACTGTATATCTATGTCTATATATATATATATATATATATATATATATATATATATATATATATATATATATATATATATATATATATATATATATATATATATATATATATATATATATATATTGAATTGAGTTATTGGATGGATGCAGGGGTAACAGGGTGATCAAAGGCATGGTGATGATGTGCTGGAGTGATTAATTTTTCTTTTTGATACGAGCTGGTCATCCCCTTACTCTAGGGTCACTTTTCTTGGGATTCTAAACCCACTGTAATTCCTATAGGTTTTCAAGGAATCTTGTAGAAAACATAGAGCCTGTGTAAACTATGCTGGAGGTCCTTCTATTCCTCTCAAGTTGAGCTGATCGTCCTCTTGCGAACCTACAAACAAAAATTTCAAACTTTTTTTTTTTCTCTCTCTCTTATTTTTTTCTTTTTTTTTTCCTTTTTTGGAAACAACTAGTCTACCTCCAAGAGGTTCTCATCGTAGTTGCCTGCCCTGGGTGTGTCAAAAGAGGTTTTGAACCAGAGATCTTTTTACTTTTTTTCTTCTCTTTTCAACACCATTGGGCTACCTCAAGAGGTTTTCATCCCAATGCTAGGACTCAGGTGCCTCATGAAGGTTTTCACCTGAGTCTCTTTATTTTTTCTCTTTTTTATTTTTTATTTTTTATTTTTTTATTTTTATTTATTTTCTCAAGGACTTGATGGGGTAGAAGCTAATACTTTCTCCACCATCATTACTGTCTTTCTGATTCCATTGATGAATTCTTGCTTTGAAAACAGCTTCTTGTAGACCTTCAATCTGTACCCATTAACAAGTAAATGGATAGTCTTTACATCAATGGTTCTTATATGTACTAAACCATTATCATCACATTTTTCTATGACATAAGGCTCTAACCATCTATCCCTTAATTTCCTTTAACATACTTGTATCTAGAATCATACAACAAAGCTCAATCACCTTCTTGAAGTGGTTTCTCCTTTATGTTCTTGTCATGCCAAATCTTCCTTCGAACTTGAGTCACCTCTGTGTGGAGGAGAGCCTACATTCTAAGTTCATCTAACCCATTCAGCTGGAGCAATATTTCTCGTTGTGCCCTGGTGATATCTAGATCCATTTGTGCTACCATTCTTAAGGTGTTGTATTCATATTCAATGGACAACAAGGACTTCTTCCCATAGACCATCTCATAAGGAGTGAATCCTATGGTGGTCTTCTAGGTGGTGTTGTAGACCAAAGTGGCCTCAACTAATCTATCTGTACAATCCTTTATGTTGTTTATAATCACGTTGATCAGAATGCCTTCTAGTGCTCTATTGGTTACCTCCACTTGCCCATTCGCTTGTGGATGGTAAGGAGTGGATGTTCTATGCTTGATCTTGTGCTGACTCAACAAATTTTCAATCATGTGAGATGCAAATTGACAACCTTGATCAATGACTAGTTCTCTAGGGTGCCCAAACTTATAAAATACATTTTCCCTTAAGAACTCAACCACTTTCTCTTTTCTTACTTCTTTGATGGCCTTGACTTCAACCCACTTGGTTAAATAGTCAGTGCACATAACGATGTACTGCCTTTCCCTAGATGGAGGGTCAATGGGTCCAATTAAATCCATGCCCCACTTGTCAAATCACTCGAAATTCACTTGAGGTTGCAGAGGCATTTCATCCCTTGGGGTAGGTTTCCCCATGCTTTGGCACCTATCACACTGACTAGTATACCTCCTCACATCCTGGTGAAGAGTGGGCTGGTAATAACCAGCTTGTAGCACCTTGAATGTTTTCTTTTTGGCTGCAAATTGACCTCCACAAGGCCCATCATGATAGGTCAGAAGGATGTCAATGACTTCCTCCTCCCTGACACACATTCTCAAAATTTGATTCAGGCCTAGTTTGAAGAGGTTGCCCCCAATCCAAGTGAATGAGGTGCTCTTCCTCACAATCTTTCTCTTTTCCTTGGAGGACAAATTTGGTGGAAATTGTGTAGACACCAAGTAATTTGCTAAGTCAACAAACCATGGAGAGAAAACTGAAATGTTAAATAAGTGTTCTTCCAGTAATTTGTCATCAGCCATTCCTTCCTCCCCTATAGGCAACGTTAATTTGGATAAAAAAAATTGCAACAACATTCTTCTTTCCAAGCTTATCAATAACTGTTAAATGAAATTGTTGCAGTAAAAGTAACCATATAATAATCTAGGAATTTACATCGGGTTTATTCATCAAGTATTTAATTGTTGCATGGTCAGTATGTACAAATGTTTTGTAACCTGTAATGTAATGCCTAAATTTGTTCAATTAATGCACAATAACTAGGATATCTTTTTCAGTCACTGTGTAGTTCAGTTTAGATTTTGAAAGATTCTTACTGATGAAGTAAATGACATAAAGTAGCTTGTCATCTATCTGGCCTAGATTTGCTCCTATAGTTTTGCGAGAGGCATCAACATGTATGTCGAAAGGAAGAGCCCAATTTGGGCCTTGGATAATAGGTGCAGTAGTCAACTTGTCCTTTAGGGTGTCAAAGGCCTGTCGACAACTTTCTGACCATAAAAATTCGGAATCTTTGGCCAATAACCCAAATAAAGGAGAAGCTAACTTGCTAAAGTCTTTTATAAATATCCTATAGTATCTAGCTAATCCTAGAAAGCCTTTGACATCCCTCTATTTTTGCAGAGGTGGGACCCTTTGGATGATGGCTATATTATTTGGGTCCACCTGCAGTCCTTTCTGGGATATTGAATGACCTAGAATAGTTCATGTAGTCATCAAGAACTCACATTTTTCAGGACGAAGGGAGAAGTTCATTTCAATGCATTTGTTCAACACCTTACCCAAGTTTGAGAGAGCCTCCTGTAAATCACACCCATAGGGTGTAAAATCATCTATATAAATTTCCACAATGTCATGGACTAGCTTGACAAAGATACTGAGGACTTCCCCTTGGAATGTGGCAGGGGCATTGCATAGGCCAAAAGGAAGGACCCTATAAGTGAAAGTACCCTGAGGACAAGTGAAGGTGGTTTTATCCTAGTGCTATGGGCTAATCTGGATTTGATTGTACCCGTTGAACCCATAAAAGAAAGAGAAAAACGTTTTCCCTGCCAAGCCATCTAACACTTGGTCAAAGAAAGGTAGATGGAAATGGTTCTTCTCCATTTCTTTGTTTAACTATCTGTAATAGACACAAATCCTTCACTTCCCATTTTTCTTTGGAACCAACAGCAAAGGAGAAACCTACTCACTATCTGAGATAGGGTAAATGAATCATGCATCCAGTAGCTTTTGCATTTCTTCTTTGTCTATATCTTTGAGAGCTGGATTCATTCTACTTTGGGGTTTTTGGTCTAGTTTACAACCTTCTTTGATATAAATGTGGTGAGTACACACCAGGGGGTGCACTCTCTTCATTTCTTTATAACTCCAAGCGAAGGCATCCAGATGTTCCCTTAACATGTTGCACAACTCTTCTTCTTGGTGTATAGAAAGAGAGGGGTTGATTTTCAAAGTTCTTTTAGAGCCGAATTATATTGTGTTGACATGAGTAGGGTTTGAATTAGCTAGCATATATCAATCTAATGGTTTCTCTTGGTTTCCTTTACTACTTCCTCTAAGGACGACGTGCTAGGAGTTGGATTTTGGAGTATTTGTTCAATCAAATCATCTTCATCCAGTTGTCCTCCTCCAATCGCAGCTTCTATGGTATAGAGTTGGGTGGAGAAAAATTCATATTCTTCCTCCTCTTCTAGCCATAAAGGTAAATCATGTTCTAAATATGGCTAAGCAGGAGGGTATAAGACCAACTGCTTAGACAGATGCCCATTTTTTATAGTCATATTTCCAGCCCTACGGCTAATGTAGGCATCGACAATGGCTAGCCAAGGCCTCCCAAGTATGAGCGGATAACCATTAAGCTTGGCCTTAGGATGGAGAACTAGGAAGTTTGCAGGGTACTCCCAGGAGTCAATGGAGACCATCACATCCTCAAAAATCCCCTCATGGGATATTGTGGAATGGTATGCAAGTTGCAAGGCTGTTGTGGTCTTTCTTAATGAGCCCTGAAGATTTAGCTTGAGCATGGTGTCCTTAGTCATCACATTAATGGCAACCCCAAGATAAGTCAAGGTGTGTGGGAAAATGGTGCCATTAATGTGCACATATACTATAGGGCTTCCAGGGTCTAAATACTTTGGGAAAATTACTTGTCGCAGTGTTAAGTTGGACAATTGTCCAATGACATTAATAGTAGGGTTGTCTCTTTTTCACCTCCCTGGATGTTTGAAACAATTCTCTTTAATTAGTTTGTTGTAAATAGGTACATACTTAATAGCTTGGAGAAGTTGAATGTTGACACATAGATTTTTCAATTCACCCAAAAGTTCATTCTCTTCTGTGGTAGGCTGGACTGGATGAGTTAATCATCCAGGAAAGGGTGGTGGATTCACTCTAGGCATAATTTCCTCTCTTTCCTCCTCACTCTCCCTAGGTGGAGATGGAGGTTGGTTTTTAGGGAGCACTCTCCCAGACCTTCGGTTGATCTCCTAAATTTCCAGAGCATATGCAGGGTAGGATGTCTCTCCTCTATATACCTATTGTGTGTGTCTGTTTTTCAGGTTCAGATTTTGCTGGGTAGACATCTGAGGTTGTTTAGGTGGATCACGGTGTAAAAGCTATGGTGGAGTAGGAGGTCAAGGAAATAAAGTTGGAGCATTTTTGTATGGGGGCCTCCACCCCTAGGGTGGTCCATTCCATTGATGTTGTGGAGGAGTATATGGCTGAAATGACTGGGTGGTCGATAGGGAATGGTACTAAGGTGAAAAATACCAAGGAGAAGGTGTAGACAAGGAGGGATGAGCAAGCGGGGCCTAGAAGGTAATGGATATGTTTTCGTTAGGGTTGTAATATGCATAGGATTACCCTTATGTGCCATGTTGGTATGGTCGAGGCCCATGAGGTCTCCTTTGATTTATGTAGCGGAGTTATTTATTCAGCCCTTCAGTTCCCTGATACATAGCTTTTAGTCCAGTTAGAGAAGGGAACTTGTCTGTGGAGTGGTTTTCTTCACAGACTGAATAGATTTCTATAAGGTTTAATGGACATTCATTCCTAAGATGCCTCCTTGTTCATCTAGGGTAGAAGATGGCTAATGCTCTCTCTGCTTCCTCCTTTCTCTTGATGCACATACTGTCCATTTGTAGGGTGAGGTTTTGGAGCATTTCACTTTTAATATCTTCCATCATATTTCCAATTTCAGCTTTTATGGATGTGTTGGAAGAGGATGAGTTGGCCATTAGTTGACTACCCCTACCCTTCTTCGTAGCTTCACTAGAATGATTCTTAAAGACAATCTTGATATCTTTAGAAGGTAGCTGGTAGATGTCCCCACCTGCTAGCCGTTTTAGGGTATCCAAAAGATATTCCTTTACCCTTCTGAGCAGCACTAGCTTTAGTAACTCAGGGTCAAGTGTGCACCTAGCCCTTTTGTAGCTAAGCTAGAGTCTTTCCTCATAATCCTCCAAGGATTCATCATGCCCCAAGGTCATTCTAAAAATTTCCTCTTTAGTTTCTTTGGAACTACAGTAACCCAATAATTATTGTTGAAGGCTTGTTGCATTTGAGCCCAGGTTGTGATGCTATCCTCAGGTAAACCCATGAACCAACACAAAGTTACATCCTTGATAGTGTATGGGAATAATTTCAACTTCTGATCAGAACAAACTGAAATAAGAAAGTATATGGATCTTCTGAGGTTAGGCCATAGACGTGAGGAAGAGAAAAGGGGCTTATGTTTTTCATCTTGGTATCCCCATTTGTTTCTCTGATGGGAAATAATCCTCAATTCTTTCTCTATCTCCACTCTCAATCCTATTTTCAGCCATTAGGTTAGTTGGAATGGGTTCTCCTTCTTCTTTTCCCCCTGTAGGATCTTCAAAATCTCTAGTTGTTCACCTAAGGGTTCTTCTAATTCACAGCCATTGAAGAAGAGGGAAGGTTGGCTGTTTGAAGTAGTGGAGGTATTTGGCAGAATATTCGTAAGTTATCCCTATTCCTATGAGGCTCTAAAGAAGTGTTTTTGTTTTTTTGTTTTCTTTTTCAAGCTTTGAGAATAATTGCAGAATTGAAATAAAAAACTGAATGGATACTAACTATTGAATGAAATATAACTTGTAGAATGGGAAATAAATAAAAACAACTTACAATTATTGTTTCAGAAATGAAGCTAATAATAGAATGAAAGAGATAAGAAATTGAAGAAAGAAATCAAAAATCACATCTTACTCAAACACCTCCTCGGTAATGGAGCCAAAGAGTGATGAGCACCAATATTTCAACAAGAATGCTGCAGCTCATGGGGATACCAACTTTACTTTATCAACTCGAGATTCATACAAAATTGGAGGTGGCAGTGTTGTATACAAAAGAAGATGTGATGAGTCCACTCTTTTTCACTGTTGAGATGGCGATAGACCACTATGGTTTCTCAAACTAGCCTTATATTGATTCAGAGGAAGTTTGATTACCAATGAAGGAAGGAGGCATTTTCACTAATTGGGGGAATTGAAATATTATCTATCGCAGTAAGGAAAGACCAAAATCAATAATTTAAACACACCACTCATCTAACTAATTGCTAATAGAGATATCTCTTTAGTAGAATTATATGCTAACATGTGTGTAATCCTAACTGTCCTAGGTGTGCAATCTGAATTAACCAAACATTGTACTACTGTGCATATGAATGAACATAATAACTCTTTTTTCCTTTTTGTCCTTTTTCGTGAAAATGTGAATGCTCAATCTTCTTGGTCATGTTGCAGGTGAGCTAGAGATGGTGATGGAAGGTCAGATGGTTTGGGAGGCAAGTAGGGTCTCCTCCTATCTTCCTAGATGCTTTTTTCACAAATTAGCCTCAAAACAGGCCACTATAGGTCATCCTATAGGATGTCCTATTGCTTCCTACAAGATTTCCTAGTGCTCTTACAGGATCCCCTGTATTCCTACAAGATCCGGCTGAAAGAAATAGGAGTGATTTTGAAGGTGGTATATGGCTTAGGGAGGGTGAAACATGGACGAAATAGGGCAAGAGAGTGGCTCAGACTTCTTCGAAGCTCAAAGTAGAGTATGTAAGATGGCTAGATTTTCTCAACAAACCTGGAAAGTTTTTCTTATATAATGATGAATTGGTTGAGGGACTTGGTGGATTTTGGTGATCATGGAAGGATGATATTGGGATGGGGTTGCTGGCATGAGATCTTCCTGCACTATTTAAACTCATACAATACATACATTACTGGCATTTATCCATGAATCATATCAAACAAGGAATATTTCCAATCAGCTTAAGAAAACATAATTTCATTATTTAGTTACCTCGTTCATGCATGGAAATAATTGTAAAATATTATGAAACACCATGAGATCCAATACAAACTGAATATATCAGAAATGAAAATTGAAACCTGTCTTTCAAAACTAAAAAGATGATGTCCTAAGTAATAGAAAATGCTAAATTCCATAAGAAATCATAATTCTATCTTTTTGGGGTTGAATAGGAGTTTTTCCTCAAACCATGTTCCCTGAAGGGAGGAGTGAGGCCAAATCCACCTACTATCAACCTTTTTGGTATTCCATTACCTATCTAAACTACTACTAAACCTATGCACAAATGGAAGCAAACAAATCAAATTTACCACTACTTGCAATGAAACAATGCTAAAACCAGTTCAACACTTAATCTATGAAATAACCTAAACATATAAGTACAAGAAGAGGAGAATTTGCTTCTAGGGCTGGGCCCTGGCCCAAGAGCTTCAGCCCTCTAAGTCAACTCAGTGCTAGATCAAGGAAATGCTCGTTCTCATTATCATATCAGAAAAATTACATAACAATGTTTTACCAAAAATCTTGAACTCGAAAATACTTAGTGCTCTTATATCAAAAATCTAAATCCTAATGAGGCTCTAGGCCTCCTTATATATAAAATTGAAGTCTCCAACAACTTCCTTAAATCTAGGGAGGCTTGGCTCCCAAACTCAAGATGAATTGGCTCTTAATTGCCACTGGCTTGGCTGTCGATGATCTCCATGACTCAGCTGCTTGCAACTCCAAGCTAGTGTGATTTGATTGAGGAATATTAGAATGAGTGAAGATTTAATGAGGATTATCTATCTCCTATAATCTCTCCTCCTTGTCTCATTCAGTTTCTACCCTTAGTTAACAAAAATTTCCATTATTTTCTCTCAAAAACCTGCAATCGATGCACATTAGACCACTAGAAATACATCTTACTTTTACTTATCTCATTAAGAAAAATATAAGTAGATCATGTAAGGAATTATGAGAATAGTTTATTTTAATAAGCTTGGAGGTGTATTAAGGTCCATATAGTTACCCAATGATGAGGATCATCACAAGGCCTGAGCCAAAAATCAATTTCGCCGTAAAAATGAAAGAGGTTTGTTTATGATACTTGTGTCATCTGGCCTCATGGTTAATTCTCAATCAGACTCCATAAAGTTCAAGATGGAAGTTGACGTGAATGGAAACCTTCCATTTCTTTACATTCTCCTTTCTAGGATGGATGGTGCTTCCATCTATCACCAAGTTTTTTGAAAGAAAACTCACATGGAACAATATCTCCATGCTAGTTCTCATCATTTCTCGGCTCATAAATTCAGGGTTCTCACCGCTCTCACTACCCGTGCTCTAAGAAACTTTTATGATAGCCACCTTGAATAGGAGAAATATCATCTTCTTGAGAGTTTTAAAAATAATGGGTATAGTAGATCTCAAAGCCTCAAGGCCTTTCAGCAACCCTACAAAGCACCAAGAGTTAAACCTGCTCGTGCTGATCCTATCTCTAAGGTTCATCTCCCGTATATCCAAGGAACTAGGTATAATATTGCCCATATCCTTAGGAAGATTAATGTCTCTTATTTGTTCAAGCCTCTCAATACCATTGAAAATTCTCTTGGATCTGTTAAAGACCCTATTGACCCTAGAGACACGAAGGGGGTCTACCTTGTTCCCTGCTCTTATGGTATTCCCTATATTGGAGCAACATGTAGGTCTATTCAAAAAGATAATCAATGAGCATGCTACATAAATTAGATAGAATTTCTCACATGCATTAGCCCTAGCCAAACATGCAAATAAATCGAAACACCATGTCTGCATTGAAGAATCCAAGGTCATTGCTAGGGTTGATCACTTCCACCATAACAAACTTAGGGAAGCGATTGAGATTGAGAGACATGCGAGAAATATTAATAGGGATGATGGTTGGAAATTGAGTAAGCGTTGGATTCTATCTCTCACTTCATGATTCTTCCTCCCTTTCTTCTGCTTTCTCCTTTTTAATTCTTTCTTATTTACTTCTTCTAGTTTCATCATTTTCCCCCTATTATCCTTATTAATATTATTTAATTTCTTATGTTTATCATAGTAATTATAGTTTTTAGCAGCCTCTCTTTAAATTATTCTTATCTCTTTAGCACCCCCCCCCCCTTTTAAATTATGCATTTTTGAAAACCCTCAAGTTTTGGTTTTTATTTTATTTCCCCTCTTGACCATTCTTCTTTCTAAATTTAATTTCTACAAAATTATTATGTTTGTTGATATAACTAAAATATGTATACGCCTAATAATATAACATGATGCAACCTCCTTTTTATTTTATAGATTATTAATATCTTTCTAGTAATAATTCTTAGCCTATAACTCTAGTTTTATATAATTTCACATTTCTATACTTCTATTTAAGGGGAATAAGATATCGTCTAAACAATAATGATAATGTAAAATTGATAATATTAATAAGTAATTATTAAAATATATTGAAATATAATATTTTAAAATGAATTATTCCTAACAGCTAGTTTTCAACTGAATATATGTTTATTTAATGGAAATAAGTCAACCCCTAATAGATAATATTATATAAATTGATATTATTAATCCCCGGATGCGGGTGGTTGTTAGCAATACAGGGCCCATGGCTTGTCAGCAGGGCAAGTGTCCGCCCGGACAAGCCACGTACACCCAAAGGACAAGCCTTAAACACATAGGCATGCAACATTCAAGGAGGGTAGTTAATTCTGGTTGCAGAGCCGTCCCCTCGGCATTCACTGCGAGCATTGAAACGCTAACCATGGCTCTTCATAGCCGGAAGCTCTCGGACATTCCCCCGCATTTCTCGCCTGCACCGATTCTGATCTTGAAGGAAGTGGCGGAGGCTTAATGCTTCGGCTCTCTGTCAGGCTCTGAGAGCGATTGCGACGGTTCAGGTGCTATAGACCGGAGCAATTGGAAAGCTTCCCAACAGTTCAGTCGTGAACCTGGTCGTTTGGAGGTGCTGCATACCTTCCATCCGCAGTCTTGCTGGGGAATTGGGAGTCTGGTTCAGGGGAATAATCTGTGTGTTCACGCCCGCCATCTGCACACCTTCAGAATGCAGCGTGAACGACTTCGGGGTACCAGTCGACGGGGCAGTTTCAGTGGAAGAGCCCCTTCTCCCTCCTCCTCCATTGAAGATTCCTCTGAGCATAGAAGACCAAGAGGAAGGCCTCCGGGCAGAGGAAGAGTTGCGGAACCTCCGGAGCGAATGGAGTGCGGGCATACTGAGCATCCAATGGTTAGATATCGCCTTCCCTGCACTCTGTCCAATTCTACCTTCTTCGTCACTGTTTCAGTTGAGCATTGCCGAAATCAGTGGGGAGATGATGACGCTCCTCGTGCTGACCCTCCGCGGAATCCTGGGGTTGTCCCGACTGTGGACATGGAATTTCTGGCCGTTGATATACTGAGGCTTGTTCATGATCCTGGAGCTGGTCCAAGCGAGCCTGTGCAGCGCAATGTCGGTAAGGGTAAGGCTATTCTCCAGCCTCCCTGCTGCAAGATGGAGGATGAGCCACAGACTACGGATGAAGGCTAGTTCGCGCTCCCGGTTTCTCTGCATGAATTTTCTCTCTGTCAGCTCTCTTTGCGACCACATATGTATCTGCACTCAGTCTTTTTGTACTTATGTTCATCTTTGTTATGGTGTCGGTTATCTGTTACTTCTGCAATGGTGTCTATGTGTCTATCGTGTCTATGGTGTCTTCGTGTCGGTTATGTGTCTATGTTGTCTCAGTCCATGTGCCGGCTACATAAGCGTCACTCTGGTTCCAGCTTTTGTAATCCTGATATGAACATTCTCGTGTTTATAGTCGGTCCCAGGACCAGTTTTACAGGGCCGCGGCCCTGGTGTAATACTGATAATGTAATTTGGCTCTCGCTGTAATATATTTTAGCTCAGTCTTATTTAGAAAAAAAAGATATTATTAATAAACAATTATTTTATATAAATCAATAATATTGAAATAAAATATTTTATATTTAATTATTCCATAACAACTACTTTTTAACTAAACATATAATATTTTAATAGATAACTCCTTACCACCAATTCTTAAATAATATTTTACTTACCTTATCAAGTAATTTACAAATGAGTAATTTTCAACGGCTAACTCTCGGTAATGATACATCCATGCATTTTATTCCTATGGATCGATTGATTTCTCACCTTGTCTTGAGGATGAAACACATTAGTTGGTTTGAAATGTCGACCAAATCCTAACACTGTGATTAATCCCAAATAATTATATCTACATCATGGATAACAAAAGCCTTATATCTAACATAAAAATAATTGTTAATTATCCTACAAAATAGTTCTCTAGGCAACAATGATCATGAAATAAAGTAAGAATGCACATTCAACTAGATGTATACCAAATCCAATGAAATAGTACATTTAATCAGTACATATGAATAGACACATACATCATAAACATTAATAGAATAGTTTTACAACATTCACGATACATGCATGAAAGTGCACCGAGTCTAAAATCTTCAAGATATTAAGTGAAAGTTACAAGATACACAATTGAAATGATGCAATAGTCACTCCAATAGTGGAACATGAAGCTACCACTTGCTCCTCCAAAGAATGATATTCTGTCCTATTCTAAAGTAGAGAATTGAATGCTAAGAATCTAAAAGGTCAAGCCCTTTTCTTGAGGCATGAGTGTTTATTTATAACAAGTGAGGTGACTCCTCACTTCCCCATGTGACTCTTGAGCTCCCTCATGACTCCTGAGCTCCTATATGACATTTGGACTACTTAATGACTCTTACCTAATGACTCTTCACATTCCACATGTGACTCATGGACTTCCACTCACACATTTTACATTTTCTTATTATTTTCAAATTACAAAATTACATTCAATGACAAAAATGTGGCAATAGCCATGAGACAAAATAACACGTCATGTTCAAACTTAAGGAAAATGCAACTCAACGATCGTGACATGTAGCTTTGTTGTAAGATGTTGGTACCAAGTTTTACATTTTTCTTCTATCTATCCAACCTTTTACGATAGCTCTGGATTATATCTGATATTTCCCTCCAATGCATCTGGATATATTGTCATGGATCGTGTCTGAATGTTGTTCCACAACATGACTAACTTCATATGTAGTTTTCTTGGCTTAGCTACATATTCTAGAACATAATAGCTTTTTACCTCCAAGTCACCCAGAGTAGTTGTCTATTTAATTCTATGCAAGAATTCTCATATCTTCTTCCTTATAGCATTCCTGCTATGTACTTCCCCAAGTGTACCTACAAAAGGTATTTTATGGATTCTCACAAATTCATCCAATCCATTCTTAAATTGTGCATATATTGATATAGTGTTGGTTACATAATTTTTTGAGTTTCTCATAACCTTATATAAAATTCTTGTCTATGCTCTATCCATCGCAACATAATGGCTTCCCTTCCTAACCAACACTGCAGATACATTCAAATACTTAGCACCGCATTCCTGGATCACATTTATGGCTACCTAAGTTGTTTTCAAGACTTTAAATTTCTCTTTGATCCTTTTTGTACCTCATACAATGGCACACCTAGCTTATGTAACATTATCATCACCTCATACACCAACTTCATTGAATCTTCCAATGGTTTGAGCTCTTTAGGTGTGGCTTCCTATAAACCTTCTCTATTAGCACTATTGGAAACAACTCGTTGATTTCCAGTATTGAGATGAAGAATATTCCACTTTGTAGTAGCCAACTCTATCTTCATCTACTCATTCCTTTTCATTAGGAAATATGTATTCTTTTATGTGGCCACTACAAATGTTACATTGGCTAAAGTAACTTCTCTAGCATTTTTCTTGTTGTTCAACACAATCACCTTTTCTATGTTGATGGAAAATGGACGAGCATGACCATTCGGGAAGCACCTTCATCTTTCCTATACAATCATGTTTTTCAGTTCATTGATGATGAAGTTTAAAATATTTATGAACCTGTCATTAGGTGGAGGGAGAATCCACATTTCACTAAACAAGAGATGGCCACCAGTCAAAGAAGGTGCGGGCTAGATGCTTGGTTGTTCTATGATTGGCTCAATATCTATTGCCTAGTCAACCTCCCCTTCTTCATCATGTATATATTTTGGGCCTACAAATCTTCCTCCAACTTTCTTACAAGTTCTTCCTCTTCTAATTGCCTGTGTCATTTCTCCTCTTCCATTTTCTTCTTGAAAGATTCTTCCTGTTGTTTTGACAACATGGATTCCTGCTTCTTATTTTTTGTTCTTCTTCTGTTTTCATTCCTCTCCCTGCTTGCACTCTTCTTCTCACTTACAATCCTCATTTTACAACATTTTCATTTCTTCTTCCCATTCCTTCCTTTTCCTTTCTACTTCATTTGCACCTTTGGTATACAGACCATTTTTGAATTTCTTTCTCCTCTGCTCTTTGGGATCATGATTTAACTTCCTCTTTGGCCCAACATCAACCTAAGTGGAAACTTCTTGATGAGGCCCTTATTGACTAGTATTTGGCATATGAGCTGCATGAGAAGGGTGTGCCTCATCACTTGGTCTAGCTTTCCTAGAAAAATGATACCAAATATTGATCTTCTCCTCATCTTCCCAAGAGTTAGAAACATATGGCCAGATGAAATGCATATTTGCATAATTTCACTTGCATACTCCCTTAGGGTCATATTGACCAAATATCATCTCACCTAACCTAAGGCAGTTGAGTTATGAAATCTCTGCTTCTGTTATTCTCATAATATCTAATTCATATCACCCTACTTGTAAAGGGAAGTGGTGGGCTCCAGTATTTCAGCAATAATGCTGCAACTCCTGGGACTCCCTTCTTTACTTTTATCAACCCGGTAGTTCGTAACAAACTTGGAAGCGATGGTGCTATATGCACAAGTACTAGCTCCTACCGCAGCTGTCACTGGATCAGCTGGCACAAGTCTGCTAGGAGCTTAAGCCAACTTCTATGAGCTCTGAGAAGAAGATTTTAATGGTGATGGATGAAAGCTAACTCAAAGGAAGATAGTCTACTTACAGAAAGAACCTGAAAGTGAAAAAGGAATGCAAACCCTAGCAAACCCTAGTTCTACAGACTAACCCTACCAGTGCAATGAAAGAGATGAAAGTAGTGGAAATGGATTCCATTGACTTCTAGAAATGTAGAATGCATGTGACTAAGCTACTCTTGCAGTGAAATCTGAAAGGAAATGTCTTTTTGTATTTTTGAGTAATCTTGTAGAATTATTATGCATGTGCTTAACTGTTTTGACTGTGCAGAGGTTGATTGATGGAAGGAAATGGTGAGGGCACTTACAGGAGGTTTGGAAGGTGAGAAGAGGGCCTAAGGGGTCCCTAACACCCTTCTAGAGTGTTTCAGAGTGATTGGATCTCGAAAAACCACTCTCGTGATTTTCTACAGGAAGTCTCCAGGGGTTCTACAAGATGTTCCAAACGGAAATTTTGAAGGGTTGAAGGTGGAAGAAAGGTGGAGATGGAGGTTGGATGAGGGTGCGAAGAGGTTTAGAACTTGGCAGATGAAGCTGAGAAGTGATGAGGGTGGTTGGATTTGTTCAAGGAGGGGTAGAGCAATGTTGCACAAAAATATGGAAATTAGGTCAAAGTGAGAAAGTGTGGAAAACGAACAACAAGAATCCAAGTTAGGGGATGGAACAAGTTGCGCTGATGGAGGAAGGGTAGGCAGGGAGGTTTCTCAGGTGTTCTGCACACTACTTCTTGAAACTGACCAAACAAAGATCATGCAAACTGAGTATCTAGCTATTCTAACCTAATTTGACCTAGGCACAAGCAATCAAGATGAATAGAAATCCCTTGGTAGAAAATCATGTGAAACAACTTATAAAAACCAAGCAAGAATTAATTTAAGCATGTAATCACATCTGGTATCAACTTTTACAAATGACAAACTAACAATAGCAATTGCATGAAGAAGCAAGAACAATGTTTTTGTGGCAGCAAGGACATCGTGGTCTTAGCTCATGGTCCCGAGGAGGGAGAGGTGAGATCCAAGGTTTCTTGATGGCCCTTTTCAAAGATATTTTCTGCTATAAATCTATCACATCACTCTGAAACATGAAAGATTTTTCAATCATCAAAACTGACCTAGATAACCAAGCAAGATTTTAATCTACTAACATAAACTATTTTATGAAGACAGTAAAGAAAAACATATAACAGTACATGGAGGAGGTCTTGGAACTTGGGTTGGGCCCAACCCCAAGAGCTATAGGCTCCTAAAAGAAGCTTAGAACTAATGCAACATAAAACCGGTTCCCATTACTCAAAAAATAACCATGTCCAAAATGTGTTACAACAGAAGCTCCAAAATGGGCTCAGAAATAAAACAACACTATAGTGTGAAATACAAATGTTCAACAAGTATCATACGAAGGCTAGAAGCCTTCCTACTTATGCACTATGAGGACCTCTAGTAGTCCTCCTTAATTCAAGGGGCTTGGCTGCTCAAAACTACAGTACTCAACCACTCCCTAAAACCTGCTCAACCACCTTTGGAAATCAACTTTGGTGGGCTGCTGAACTCCGAGCTAATGGTGGAGAACTCGAGGAAGGGGTCATTTAGTTTAGGATACACCCTTCCTACAAATCCTCAGTGCTGTCCCCTCATGTTTGGCTGCCAAATGGTCCATAAATGCTTGAACTTGGTCCAAAAGTTGTCCAAAAATCTGCAACAAACACGTATTAGCCTTCATAATCAAGTGACTATTCCCATTCGTTCAATTAACATAAACATACTTCAAAAGCATACATAAACTATGAAGAATGGTGAATAAATGGAGAACAATAGGCAAAATGAGCCCAATAAGTTACCCATTTTTGGGGCTCATCATCACCCCCCTACTAAATGGGTTTTGCATCCTCTGAGCAACTAATCTAGCTCATCATCCTTGACAACTTTGACTGCCTCCCTCACATCCCAGGCCTCCGAGGTGATGTCTTCTTCCTAGTCATGAAATCCTGCTTTTCTATCCACTTCCTCCCACTTTCTGTTTTCTTCTTCTTCCTTAACTCCTTCCAGCAATCCCAAAAGCAAGGGAGGATTGAACTTTAGGCCAATCCAATTGGCCTGCAGATTTTGCATTTACTATTTATAGAGGGCTACCCTTGCCAAGGCCTCCCTCATCCTAGTTGGGGAGTGGTATTCTCTTATTTTCAAACTGTGGGGCAGTGTGTTCCACCTCCTTGTGCAAGCATGAATGCAGTTATCCCCCAACAATCTTTCCATGTCCTCAAAGTGGGCAATAGCTTGAGCCTGTTGTTCAATGTAATCTGGTAAAACCTGAGGGTTGTTGGCTAGGTGCTGATGGGCATGTATTAAAGCTGATGTATCCTTTGGTTCTACCCTGATCATGAGTGGTTCACTTAGCTCCCTGTTCATAATATCCCGAATCTCTGCTACCCTATTTTCCTCATGATTTAGTCAAGAGGCCATGGCCATAAGTTGCACATCTCCCAATGTAGCATTGGTGTCTCTAACAGTCATGTTTGGAAGGGCCAAGTTGTGTAAATAGAATTCGGATAACTTAGCCTTATCTTCTGCTAAGCTGCTGTCACATAAGGTCATGAATTGATGGTAGCTTTGAAATGGAATGGTGCCCCTTTGGGCCATGGTGTTAATCTGGAACTGCAACCACTGATCTTTAAGATATAGGGCATATGACTTGGCAAGTTTCCTACATTGCAAGGCCTCTACTACCCAGCTGGCCATGCAGGCTAGTTGGGCTTCCTTTTCTTGTAATTGTTGCTTTAGAGACTGTATTTCCTCAGATTCCTGTGACTCCTTCTCCTTTAGTTGTTTTGTTAGCACCTCAACCTCGGCTTACAGCCCGTCCACTTTTGTTGTTCATCAGAGGTTTCTTTCTCCGTTGAAGGCTTTTCCTATTGTTGTTGTTCTCCTAGAATGGAGGGTCTGTTGTCCTTATGAATTCCCTGTAGCCGTAGTTTCTATTTCAGCAGCTCATTCTCTTCCTGTAGTTTGGCCCTCTGACTACTTTCCACATGCTTCACCATGGCCAATTCTCTCCTTGACTCCCTGAGTTGTTCTTCTAGGGGGCCTATGTCCGCCACACCCTTGGACTTGGCAATCCTCATCCAAGTGTGAGTCCTAGTTCTTTCTCCTTCCAGTGCAAAGAAGAGTGGCAGTGGAAATTTCAGGGGAATTATTTTCTCGACTTCTAACAGGTTATAGTATGAGTCCAAGCTTGGCTGATGTTGCATCAATCCCATGCCTTAGTTCACACAACAACCTGAAATGGTATCTGTAGACAATGCTAAACCTCCCCTCACATGTAATGTACTTCATAATTTGAAAACTTCCCTCACTCCAGAGAGGAGGCAAGCTGGTTCTTCTAACCCCATTTTTGTCTTCTATAGGATATTCCTCTGATAGAAAGAATGCTTTCTTGCAACCTGGCCCAATGACCTCTCTTATTTGCTCCAAGGGAGTCTTAATGGTAGACGAGTAACACGACTGATGAGCTCAGGGGTAAGTTCTAGGGTCAAACCCCTAAAACTTACTGTGGCCTGTGTCTTTCATTGAGGTCTCAGGGACATTAAAAATTCCTCTGTTATCTCCTCATCATAACCCTGAATTCTGTCAAAAAATGTCATCCAATTGGCCTAGGTGAAAAGATCCACCACCTCAGGATGCTCATGCAGTTTTCTAGAGTCTAAGGGTTCTTTCCTTATGAATGCCCCTTGCATGGCGAGAGTGTTTTTCTTTTTGCTTTGATCAGAAAAAGGAATGCTTCTTATGGTTTTCCCCCTTAACTCAAGAAGGGATTTCTCGGGTATCAATATTAATTAATAGTTATTCCCTGGTTTTCAATACTGTCGTTGCCCAGAACACAGCTGCCTGTTTATGAAAAGGAGAGTTTTGTTTCTACAAACAGAGTACAGAGCTCAATTTTCCTTCCCATCACATATACAGATATTCAAATTCAAAATTTCATACACAGGATGACCTCCACAGTTGCATATATTTCTACAGGAGAAAAAAAAAAGGAACATGGAGGAGAATTTGGATGCAAAAACAACTGAGAAACACAGTGCAACACACAGGCAAATGTTTTCTTCCAATCCCCAGGCATATTTTTCTCTGGTTGCCCACTTTGATATCATTCAATTCACCACCTTTTCAAATCACACCATGCATAAAGAGTTTTCGCGCCTACCTCCCTTGGAGCTCCAAATTCGATGAAGAAAAATCCCAGGTTTCCTTGCTCCAGAAGGTTGTGCAGGGTTTCCTGTAGAATGCTTCCTACAGAAGACTCCCTGGTTCCTATAGAATATCTCTGTACTCTACGCAAGCCCGATATGTGGGAGATTCTCAGAAGCAGGTAGAAAAATTGGTGGTGGGTGACTGGTTAATAGTTTATGGAGTGGAGGACACGTACTTCAGTCGAGGACGTTGTAAGTGCAAATGAATAGAGGGTGGTGTGAGTTTCAGCTGAGCATATTTTAACTGCGGCGTAATTCGTGGTGAGGGGTGAGGTGGCTGGACCGAACCATTGATCCAATATCACGACCATAATTTCTCTACATGTATCTGGCCGCCATCACCTCCCCTGTACCGTTAATCGCCGCCACCACTGCCAGTCCCGACGATTCTCTCGGAGTGGACACTCCACACATGTTGGCCGCATGTCTCGTCAAAAATTTGAATGTAACTAAGCTTGTACATATCCCACAAGGCTTTGTAACTGGCCGACGGTGGCCAATTGAATGGCCACCGATCCCATTCTATCCAACCATTTCCATAGGCATGTAGCTCTTTGAAATATAGTTTATGTAATTGACGAATGAGTTTAGACACTTACCTGGATGGTCACAGCTGCGTTATGCAAATTTCAGTTCTCTGGACCATTTCTTCCTTTGCTGCTGCTTCCTGCACGGGTTTTGGAACCTAATCCTTCAGTTATTGACGCTACATGCACATGTTTCAGAATTCATTCCATTGGTTGTTGTCGCTGCATGCTGAGGTGTTGCTTGGTTTTGGCTGCCGATGATGTTTCTACATACAAGATGAGCTATTTGCATGTCTCCTTTGATATTTTTCAGCTATCCTCATCTCAAGAGTGTGTCTTCCAGATGGATCAACTGCTACAGGATTCATGTAGGATGTCCTGTAGCTGCTTTTCCTCCTGGGTTGCAAGCTAAACGAGCAGGGCTATACTAATGACAAGGGATTCAACTGATGAGGAGTCCACATGGGGATTTGATAGGTAGGGAGAGCGAAACACCACTGCAAGAATTATCACTCAGAGTTCTTGTTGGCAGTATGAGGAAAACAGGGGTTTTTTATTATATTTTGTTTTTGATTGTGCAGGCATAAATAACGGAATGGGTGCAATGGAGGTGTGAAGAGATGAACCAAGGTGATGTATGGAAATGGACGTAAACAGGGGTGGTTGTAGGCTTAATAAGCAGATTCCAACCTTCAGATTCCCTCCCATGATTAATGTTTGCATGTCTGGAGGTTCTACTGGATCTTCTTGTAGAAGATATAGAACTTCTTGTAGAAGGTGAAATCTTAGTCTGAATGCGATCAAATCTTAGGAAAGGGGAGTGGTCATGGAGGAGGTGTGTGTGAGGGATGTTTGTAGTCTATTATTGAACTCTATCCTTGTTTTGCCCCCCCCCCCCCCCCTGAACTTGCAATGCCTTCTCTGCAACCTGCAATTTTTCAACATAAATTAGGCCTATTTCTTTTTCCTTTTAATTTTTTTTGGTGAGACAGTTGGGGCACCCCCAGGAGATTTTGAACCTCTCTGTCTGCCCTGGGCGCCTCTAAGAGGTTTTCACCCAAGGATCTTTTTATTATTTTCCGTTTTTTTTTTTTTAATGATCAGGGTGTGGATGGAGTAGAGGCAAGGCCCTGCTCCACTACCAGCATTGACTTATCCAGAGTTTCAATGAACTCCTGCTTGGAAAGGGGCTTCCTGTAGATTTTCAATCAGTGCCCATTGACGAGCATGGGGATGGCTTCTTCATCAATGGTCTTGATAAGGACTAAACCATTTTCATTGCATTTCTCCAGTGCATATGGTCCCAACCACCTTGTCCTCAGCTCCCCTTGAAATCCTTGTATCTTGAGTCATATAACAGTGCCCAATCTCCTGGCTGAAATTGCTTTTCGTTAAGGTGCCAGTCATGCCATATCCTTCTCTGGAGTTGAACTACTTCTGAGTGGAGGAGGGCCTGCATTCTCTATTCATCTAATCTGTTCAACTGTAGTAACCTTTCCTGTTGTGCATGGCTAAGATCCAGGTCCAGTTGAGCTACCAACCTTAATGTGTTGTATTTGAACTCTATGGACAGCAGAGCCTTCTTCTCGTAGAGTAGCTCATAAGGTGTGAAAGCTGTTGTGGTTTTCTGAGTGGTGTTGCAGGCCCAGGTGGCCTCAACCAAGCAATCTACACAATCCTTTCTGCTGATGCTCACCATCTTAGTCAAAATTTTATCTAAATCCCTATTAGTGACTTCCACCTGCCCATTTGCTTCCGGATGATAAGGGGTGGAAGTTCTATGCTTGATCTTGTGATGAGCGAGTAGGTCTTCAATCAGGTTAGAGGTGAATTGACTTCCTTGATCTGTGACTAATTCTCTTGGGTAGCCAAATTTGTAGAGGATATTTTCCCTTAAAAACTCAGCCACTTTTTCTTTTTTCACTACCTTGATTGCCTTTGTTTTTGCCCACTCTGTCAGGTAGTTTGTGCACACAATGATGTAAGACTTTTGGTTTGAAGGAGGGTTGATAGGACCCACAAAATCCATGCCCCACTTCTCAAATGGATTGAAAGTCACTTGATGTTGGAGGGGCATTTCATCCCTCGGAGTTGGTTTCCCAATCCTTTGACATCAGTCACATTGGCTGATGTATCTTCTGACATCTTGATGAAGAGTGGGCCAATAGTAGCCTGCCTATAGAATTTTGCAGGTAATTCTTTTTGCTGCGAAGTGGCCTCCAGACGTGACAGGTTAGGAGAATGTCAAAAACTTCCTCCTCCCTAACACAACACCTCAAGATCTGATCTGGGCCAAGTTTGAACAAGTTGCCCCCAATCCAAGTGAAGGGGGAGCTTTTCCTCACAATTCTACTCTTTTCATTCAAGGATAGGTGTGGAGGGAACTGTGCTGAGACCAAGTAGTTCGCTATATCAACAAACAATGGAGAGAGTACTGAAATAGCAAACAGGTGTTCATCTAGCATCTGGTCATCCACTATTCCTTCTTCATCTGCAAGCAAATCTAATCTAGACAGAAAATCAACGACGACATTTTCCTTTCCTGGCTTGTCAACAATGGTTAAGTCAAATTGCTGCAATAAAAGTAACCATCTAATAATACGAGCATTCACATCAGGTTTATTCATCAAATACCTTATCGCATCATGATTAGTATGTACAAATGTTTGATAACTAGTGATGTAGTGTCTGAACTTATTTAGGGAATGGACTACAACTAGGAGCTCTTTCTCGGTCATAGTATAGTTTAATTCTGCCTTGGACAGGTCTTTGGTTACAAAGTATATGGCATATGGTAGCTTCTCTTCAATTTGTGCTAAATCTTCCCCTATGGCTTTGTTTGAGGCATCCATGTGGATGTGGAAAGGTAGGGCCCAGTTTGGACCTCTCAGGATTGGGGCAATTACCAATTTATCTTTTAACTCATCCAGAGCCTCTTGGCAGTTGTCAATACATTTAAATTCAACATCTTTCCGCAAAAGATCCAACAATGGCGAGGCTAGCTTACTAAAGTCTTTGATGAATCTTCTATAGTATCCTGCTAAGCCTAGAAAACTCCGAACATCTCTTACCTTCTGAGGAGTTGGAACCTTTTGGATAATAGCAATTTTGTTAGGATCCACCTGTAATCCTTGCTGAGAGATTGTATGGCCTAGCACGGTCCCTTCAGTGATCAGGAATTCACATTTTTTAGGACTGAGGGACAGGCTCATCTCAATACACTTGGCTAAAATTTTTCCCAGGTTAGTCAATGCTTCTTGGAGCTGGACCCATAAGGAGTAAAGTCATCCATGTAGATTTCTACCGAATCATGAACCAGCGTAGCAAATATGCTCAGTACTGCTCTCTGGAAAGTGGAAGGAGCGTTGCATAGCCCAAAGGGAAGGACCCGGTAGGAAAAGGTTCCCGAAGGACAAGTGAAGGTGGTCTTATCTTGGTCTTCTGGGCTGATTTGGATCTGATTATACTCGCTAAACCCATCTAGGAAAGAAAAGAACTTCTTCCTTGCCAGCACATCTAGCACTTGATCTATGAAAGGCAAAGGCAAATGGTCCTTCTTGGGGGCTTTGTTAAGTTCTCAATAATCTACATTGATTCTCCATTTCCCATTTTTCTTGGACACAAGCACTAGAGGAGAAACCCATTCGCTGTTCGAGATGGGGTAGATGAATCCCGCATCCAACAATTTTTTCAATTCTTCTTTAATGATGTCCTTAAGGGCTGGATTCATTCTCCTCTGAGGTTGCCTAACTGGTTTACAATCCTCTTTAATGTAAATGTGATGGGTACAAACAACAGATGGACTCCTTTCATTTCCTTATAGCTCCAAGCGAGAGCTTCAAAATGGTGGTTCAACAAGCTACATAGCTTCTTCTCCTGAGAGGGAGATAAGGATGAGCTAATCTTCAAGCTTCTTTCAGGGCCAAATTCTGCATTCTCAACTCTGGGAGAGGTCGGGTCAGCCACACATAGG
This sequence comes from Pinus tabuliformis, assembly GCA_031772625.1. NCBI lineage: Eukaryota > Viridiplantae > Streptophyta > Pinopsida > Pinales > Pinaceae > Pinus > Pinus tabuliformis. The sequence continues at coordinate 405,501,204 of CM062812.1, read as the reverse complement.
TCCACTAAAGTGGGGGATTGGGTACTTTCCACCAACTTCTTTAATGGCAGCACACCAGGGGGTGGACTTTGAATCAAGTTCTCAATTATCTCATCCTCGGTCTGAGGACCTCCCCGGGTGGCTTCCATTGTGCACACTGGTGCAGAGTAGACTTCATCCCCATCTTCCTCCTCCAACTAGAGAGGTAAGTCATGTTCTAGCAGAGGTTAGGCAGGAGGGTATAGGACTAGCTGTTTGGACATAGGCCCATTCTTGATGGTCATGCTCCCAGCTTGACAACTGATGTAAGAATCTGTAGTAGCTAACCAAGGCCTTCCTAAAATGAGGGACCAAAAAGCCCATAGGGTACTCCCAAGAATCAACAGAGACCAGGACATCCTCCACAATCCCTTCGGGAGTCACGGTTGAGTGGTTTGATAACTACAGTACTATCGAGGTCTTTCTTAAGGAACTCTGAAAGTTGAGTTTGAGCATAGTGTCCCTGGTCATCACATTGATGGCAGCCCCTAGATCGATCAGGGTGTGGTGGATTATGGTGCCATTGATGTGGACATCTACTACAGGAACCCCAGGATCCAAATATTTTGGACAGATTTTTTGCCCCAACATCAGATCGAACAATTGTCCTATGACATTGATAGTCGGGGCATCTCTCTTGCACCTGCCTAGGTGCCTGAAACACTGCTCCTTGATCAATTTGTTGTATGGTACATCTTTTATGGCCTAGAGAAGTGGGATTTTCACACACAACTGTGTAAGTTCTCCCAGAAGTTCAGTCTCATCTGGGTTTGGTTGTGTGGCTACTGTTAGTCTCTCAGGAAAGGGTGGAATGGATTTGGGTTCACTTTCCTGTTTCCCATCCTCATACTCCATGGGAGGAGGGTGGTGATCTAGAAGGACCTTTCTAGATCATAGGTTGATTTCCTGAATCTCCACATCATAAGTACGACATGTTGTTTCTCCAGTGTATACCTGTTGGGCCTATCTATTGTTGGGGTTCGGGTTTGGTTGAGCAAGCATCTAGGGTTGTCTTGGAGGAGCCGAAGGTAATGGTTGTGGTTGAGTAGGAGGTGGAGGCAAATAGCAGGAGGAGAGTTGTATTGGGACCTCCACCCCAGTTGAGGTGCATTCCACTGAGGTTGTGGATAAACATGAGAGTGAAACGAATTAGCAATAGGTTGAGTATGGTATTGAGATGGATAAGACCAAGGAGGAGGTACGGACCAGGAAGGATGAGTAGGGGGGCCCAAGAAGGCATGTGAGCGGATTGGTTGGGGTTGTAATAAGGTTGGGATGTTCCTTGCATCCCCTGCTGGTAAGGTCTGGATCCATGCGGCCTCCTTTGGTTAACGAAGTAGAGCGGCTCAGTGGCACCTTCAGCCCCTTGGTACATGGCTTTAAGTTCGGGTAAGGTTGGGCACTAGTTTGTGGGGTGGTCTTCCTTGCAAACGAAACATACCTCCACTCAGTGCAATGGATACTCATTCTTAGGATGCTTCCATGTACATCTAGGACAAAAGATGGCCAAAGCCTTCTTAGCTTCCTCTTTCTTCTATTGGATTCAGAAGGTATCCAGTTGTATGGAAATGGTCTGTCTCATCTCACTTTTAAGGTCTTCCATCTGATTTGCAAACTCATGCTTGGAGAAGGTGGCACTAGCTGAAAGTGGATTCTCCCTACCTCTTTTCTGGGCTGCCCTAGAGTGGTTTCTAAACACAGTCTTTATGTCCACATAAGGTAGTTGGTAGATGTCTCCTCCAACTAGCAGATGGAGGGTATCTAGAAGGTCTTCAAGGACTCCTTAGAGCAGGACTAGGTTCAGAGATTCGGGGTCCAGTGTGCTCCTGACCCTTTTATAACTAAGTTGGAACCTTTCTTCACAGTCTTCTAAAGACTCATCAATTCCCATGGTCATCCGAAAGATCTCTCCCTCCATTTCCTTTGACCTAAAGTAGTCCTAGTATTTGTTGTTAAAGGCTTGCTGCATCTGAGCCCAAGTTGTGATACTATTTCCAGGTAACCCCACGAACGAGCGTAGTGCTGCATCCTTGAGGGTAGAGGGAAAGAGTTTCAAGTTTTGCTCATCTTTTGCATAGTTATAAGTTCGATAAAGGATAGAAAACTCAAACAGGAAGGTATCAGGGTCTTTAGTGGTCAATCCATGGAAATGAGGTAAGGCTGAGGGACTTATGTTTTTCATTTTCATGTCCCCGTTGGTCTCTCGGATGGGAAAGGCACCTTCTATTCTCTCCTCATCTTCTCTACCGTTTGTGTTTTTAGCCATGGTCTCAAGAGGAATGTTTTCTTACTCTTCTTCTGTTATAGGATCTTCGTATATCTCTGGAGGTTCACCTATAGGTTCTTCTGGATCACTGCCACAAAAGAAGAGAGAAGGGTGACTCAGTGATGTGGTGGGGGTGTTGGGTAAGAATTTCCCTATATTGTCTCTGTTCCTACGAGGCATGAAATGGAATATTTTTGATGGATTTTTGGCATTTTTTCTACTTGTACATGCAAAAACCGAAAATTATTGAACTGAAACTAACTAAAATCTATCTTGCTGAAATGAAAATGCGGAATTGAAATGAAAGCATGAAAGGACTAATCTATTTTGCTGAAATTAAATTGCAGGAATGAAATGCTAGGCTATGCTTGCAGAATTGAAATTGCGGAATTGAAATGCTAATCTTTGAAAGCAGGAAATATCTAATCTACGCTTGCTGAAATGAAATGAAAGTAGGAAATGTCTAATCTACGTTTGCGGAAATGAAATTGTAGAAAGGAAATGAAACAACTATTCTACTCTTGCTAAAATAAACTACTGAGTAGAAGATTGAAGTAGAAAGTAGAAGAAAAGTAGCAATAAAAAATACTCTGACGCTTCCTTGGCAACAGCGCCAAAAAGATGGTGGGCTCCAATATTGCAGCAATAATGCTGCAACTCCTGGGACTCCCTTCTTACTTTTATCAACCCAGTAGTTCGTAACAAACTTGGAAGCGACGGTGCTATATGCACAAGTACTAGATCCTGTCATAGTTGTCACTGGATTAGCTGGCACAAGTCTGCTAGGAGCTTAAGCCAACTTCTATGAGCTCTGAGAAGAAGCTTTTAATGGTGGTGGATGAAAGCTAACTCAAAGGAAGTTAGTCTACTTGCAAAAAGAAGCTGAAAGTGAAAAAGGAATGCAAACCCTAGCAAACCCTAGTTCTACAGACTAACCCTACCAGTGCAAGGAAAGAGATGAAAGCAGCGGAAATGGATTCCATTAACATCCAGAAATGTAGAATGCATGTGACTAAGCTACTCTTGCAGTGAAATATGAAAAGGAATGTCTTTTTGTATTTTTGAGTAATCTTGTAGAATTATTATGCATGTGCTTAACTGTTTTGACTGCGCAGAGGTTGATTGATGGAAGGAAATCGTGAGGGAACTTTCAGGAAGTTGGGAAGGTGAGAAGAGGGCCTAAGGGGTCCCTAACACCCTTCCAGAGAGTTTCACAATGATCGGATCTCGAAAAACGACTCTTGTGATCTTCTATAGGAAGTCTGTAGGGGTTCTACAGGATGTTTCGAAAGGAGATTTTGGAGGGTTGAAGGTGGAAGAAAGGTGGAGAAGTGGAGATGGAGGTTGGATGAGGGTGTGAAGAGGTTTAGAACCTGGCAGATGAAGCTAAGAAGTGATGAGGATGGTTGGATTTGTTCAAGGAGGGGTAGAGAAATGTTGCACAAAAATATGGAAATTAGGTCAAAGTGAGAAAGTGTGGCAAATGAACAGCAATGTTAAGTTATGGTATGTTCTATGCTTAAACAGTTTACTTCTTTTTCTTATTATATTCTACCGATTATCAATCACATGTACATAAAGTAAAGTGCAAATAGAATATTAAACGATCGACAGAAAACAAGCCAAGACAAGAGACACAAGATGTGGCGGCTAGCCAGGGACAAACCCCACAATGTGCGGGGAAACCCTTTGATCAAATCTTCTTTTATCTTCAATAATTCAGCAGAGATAAATAGTACAATAAATCTGATTCATATCAGCAGTAGCAAACCCTAGATCAGTAGCATCAGCGTTAGCGGCTTCATTATCAAACTAGGGCAGACGATATCTCACAAACCGACCGTCGGATTGACTTCATTCCACCACCAAAAGTTTTGACTTCCAGAGGAGGTTCAGATGAACCTACAACGTAGTTTAGATGAAGAGATATTCTAGGCCATGCAAGTCAATCTTTTCTTCTGCAGTTGCAGCTTCAGTTTCAGCAGTTTCCAGCTTCAAACTAGGGCAGTCGATATCTTGCAAACTGTTCGTCGGATTGACCTCATTCCACCACCAAAAGTTGCGGCTTTCAGAGGAGGTTCAGATGAACCTACAGTGCAGTTCAGATGAGGAGATCTTCTAGGCCACTCAATTCAATCTTTGCTTCTGTAGTTGCAGCCTCAGTTTCAGCAGTTTCCGGCTTCAAACTAGGGCAGTCGATATCTTGCAAACCGTTCGTCGGATTGACTTCATTCCACCACCAAAAGTTGCGGCTTTCAGAGGAGGTTCAGATGAACCTACAGCGCAGTTCCAAAGAGGAGATATTCTAGGCCACACAAGTCAATATTTACTTCTGCAGTTGCAGCTTCAAATTCAACAGCTTCCGGCTTCACATGTGTGAGAGAGAGAGACCCATTTCAGCGCAGTAGAGAAGAGACTCATATCTGCGCAGTAGAGAGAGAGAGAGATGTGATGAGATGAGTGAGTCTAAATGAGGAAAAGTCCTCTTATATTTATACACAACATTGGTGGGTGAATAGATGCGACTGTTGGGCTTCTGAGCCTACATGAGTTGTAGGTCGGCTTGATAATAATTCCATAATCAAAATAAATTCATATCTCCATGAATACTTATCGGAATTGGATGATCTTTATATCAATCCTACACCTCTCGATGAGAGGAATCTAATAAAAATATTATTAGCCATGAATAACATGACCCACATGAAGTTTTGCCCTGGTTGCCAATTTTAACACTCCCTCTCAACCATGGAGAACTTCATCTGCAATCTGTCTATCGGTCGTTACTATTAATCCATCAAATGCACTGCCTTGTATAGCCTGACCCTTGCCCTGCTCTACTCTATTTTGCCTATTCTGCTTTGTCTTGTTCTGCCCTGCACAGATCTGTACTGTTTTGTTCTGTTCTGCTCTGCTCTTGCATTGTTCTGTTCTACTCTGCTTTTGTCCGAATTATGAAGAAGAAGAAATGATCAAGGATGTATCATACTGACTCAAAGTTAGTCTCAGAGTATGTACCACTAGTCCCAGACCGGTCTCAACCAACCCGAAGTCAGTGTCATAGTGAGTACAACTCCAATGGTCCCAGACCAATATCATCCTCCATTGACTCAAAGTCAGTCTCAGAGTATGTACCACTGATTCCAGACCAGTCTCAACCGACCCGAAGTCAGTGTCATAGTATGGTACAACTCCTACCACTGGTCCCAGACCAGTATCATTAATCCCAGATTAATGGAGGTCATCCTAGCGTAGGGAGTACGGTAGTTACAACGATGCGTCCATCGGTACTACTATGGTCCCTAACTTCATTTCCCTGCTCATTGATCAGATAAGAGGTACTTCCCATGAGTCCCAGACTGCATGGGTAGGATGCCTCGACAGGAGAACTAATCAATCCTGTCCTCATAGGAGAACACATCAATCCTGCTACAATTTCTGTGGAGAACACATCAATCCAGGCCTCACAGGAGAACACATCAATCCTGCAACAATTGCCATGGAGAACACATCAATCCAGGCCTCACAGGAGAACACATCAATCCTGCTACAATCACCATGGAGAACACATCAATCCAGGCTGCCATGGAGAACACATCAATCCAGGCCTCACAGGAAAACTAATCATCCTGCTACACAGGAGAGCGAATCATCCTGTTCCACAAGAGAGCGAATCATCTTGTCCCACAAGAGAGTGAATCATCTTGTTCCAGTGTGCACCACCAGGGGAGGGTTAGTCACCCTGTGGTCATATGTTGCTCCAGTAGGAACCGCAAGCCCTTAGAGCTCCCAGAGCTCAATGTATGCAACATGCAGGACCCTTGTACAAAGGTTTCTTGCCGACTCCAAGTCGTTTTGGAAAATCACAGATTAGATCTTTCCTCGGGGCTTTGATAAGGTGTATCAACCTGTACATCATCTTAATGTGATGGATCTTCCTTGCTCATCAACTTACCATATCCCAGATGATGTCTGTCTCCTAGAGCAATTGACGAATATAGGATTCCTCAATAATCGAATCCCACCTCTGGTTGTTACAGAGAATCACAGTGGTATCCAATGTAAATCCAAACAGCTCACTGAAGAGCTTTCACAACCAGACTGCCTCACATGAGGTTATGCTAGCAACAATATATCCTGCTTCGGCGGTGCTCAAAGCTACCGACTTCTGCTTCCTACTCATCCAAGATATCGAAGAAGATCCCAAGGTGAAACAGTACCTGGAAGTGCTCTTACGGTCCACCACACTGCCTGCCCAATCTCACATCTCTGGAAATGTATCTTAATCTATGAGAGATTGTGTCCTGAAGACATTTCAGAAGATTCTTGGCATCAATCCAGTGAGGCTCAACCAAATATGAGCTCACAATGCTAACTACAAAACATATGTTCGGACGGAGGTTCACCAAGAACATCAATGCGAATGAGTTTTTGAAACTCAGAGGCATTTCCCAAGTCTGGTTTGACATCACTACCATATAACTTCTAAAAGTTAAGATCCTCGAGGTAGTCACAGGCTTGCAGTCCATCATACCGAATCTTTCCAATGTATTTACCACATATTTTCCTTGAGATAGGAAAATTTCCCTTGGCTTCTGCCACACTTCAAGTCCTTGGTCCTTCATTTCAAATTCAAAAGCCATCTCCCTCTAACATTTGTGAATGAGAGGGTTTGCACCTGTTAGAAAGAGGTCATCCACATACAATACCAGTATGAGAGGCTTGTCATCTTCAACCTTAAAGTAAAGGTTAGGATCAGCTTCACTCCTAGTGAATCCCAGCTTCATCAAGTAGCTATCGATCCTCTCATACCATGCTCGGGGTGCTTGCTTCAGCCCATAGAGAGCTTTCTTCAACCTGCATACATGAGATTTTCGATCATAAATCTCAAATCCTTCAGGTTGCTCCACGTAGACCTCTTCTTTGATCGAGCCATGCAATAACGCAGTCTTGACATCCATCTGATGTAGGTTCCATCCTTGTGAAGCAGCAAGGGCTATGATCGAGCGGATGGTCGTATATCTAGCAACAAGTGCAAATATCTCATCATAGTCTATACCTCCCTTTTGGGAGAAACCTCGAGCAACAAAACGAGCCTTATACTTTTCCGTGCTTCCATCTGCTGCATGCTTTATCTTGTAAAGCCATTTGGAAGTAACAACAGTCTTGTCCTGGGGTCTGGGAACCACTTCCCAAACATCATTCTTTATGATAGACTCATATTCTTCGGTCATAGAATCCTTCCATACTTGATGCTTGACGACATCTGAGAATGATGAAGGCTCATTTTGTATGATCGTGCTCATGATGGTCAGGTATCCTTGATACCTTTTAGGTTTCTTACTTTCACGAAAGGTTCCTCGGGGTGCAGCATGTCCTTCAGCATCATCAAGTAACCCCTTAAGCCATGAAGGCCTCTTCCTAGAAGAGGAAGGCTCATATGGAGGAGGATCAATCGGATCCATGGGTTCTTCTACATCAGGCATTGATTCATCATCCTTTTCTTTCGGTTCCCTGGTGTCGGCTTCTAGAGAGATACTCAAATTCAGTAGATTGTCCACCTTGCTGAGAGCCATATCTTTGTCAAAGGTGACATCATGACTAATCATGACTTCCCTTTGACCGGTGGTGAACATTTCTTCAAGAGTTTAGGAACCCAATGCTTGATGAGGGCATCAATTTTGTACATATACGGCGGTTATTGTAGTTTCAGCCGATAGAAACTTTGGAAGTCTTTGATCATGTAGCATGGCCTGGACAGCTTCCATCATCGTGTGGTTCTTCCTTCCCGCCCCACCATTCTGCTCAGGAGTACGTGGTGTAGTAGTCTCCCTCTTAATGCCAGCCTCAGATATGCCTAAGTGAACCAACTATAATATATCGGAGGTCTTGATTTGGCTTGAGGGGAATGGTCCCCTTTTGAGCTTTCCTTTGGCACATCCTGGACATACACCTTCTTTCTCTACTTGGAATTCAGGCATCCCTGTTACCATCTGTCTTACATCAGGTAGAGCTTTGTAATGAAGGTGGGCAAACCTCCGATGCCAAGGTTCAGATTGAAGAGTTGTGTCATAAGACATGACCCCTAGCGGACTTCCATCGACCTAATATAATGAATCAACACTAAACCCAAGAGTAAAGGCATATTTAACATTATTTTTCCATATACATACCTTTCCATAGCTGAAGGTTACCTTGTAGCCTTTGTCTTCCATTGCTGAGATGGACACTAGGTTCTTTTTGAGGTCAGGTGCATTTAATACATTTGGAATTTCTAGCCTTCTTGAATGCTTGTCCTCTTCCTTGATTCCTAGCTCTCCTCTTACCTTTGCTGTTGAATTTGTCATTCCTTTGATTTCCATCAGAGGGATTTTGAGTTGCACCACTGCATACTGTACCATGCTTCTCTAATCATGATTATCATCATGCTGCCCATGTCCATGATCTCATTCATCATGATGATCATGATCTCAGACATAGTGACTTGCTTTATCGCAAATGTAACATCCTCATTTTCTTCCACCCTTAGGTCCATCCTTTCCTTTTGATTTAGTCCTGGAATTATTTCTTTTCTTTGCATGAGAAGAAAAGGCAGCAGGAGGACCTTTAGGCATGGGCATTTCTAGCACTTCTTCCCTTGTTTCTTCTTGAATGCATCTAGCCATTATTCCTCAAAACTAGGAATTACATTATAGTTCAGAAGAGTAGTCTTGAACACATACCATTCAGATGATAATCCTCCAAGAGTTGTGAGTGCCATTTCTCTATCAGTAATAGTTTCCCCAATAGATAGGAGATCGTTCTTAATCTCAGTAATTCTTAAGAAGTATGCTTGCATACTTTCATCTTTACCCTTCTTGATTTCCCTCAACTTATTTCTAAGAAACAAAACTTGATTTGCATCATTAACTTTAAATAAACTCACTAGTCTATCGTAGATTTCCTTGGAGGTGTCTAGATCAGAGATGTAGGCCACCAAGCGCTTGTCGATAGAGTCCCGGATGATCTTCTTTGTTTTAACTTCTCCATTTTTTCATTTGTTCTAGGAAGCAGCGGATGCATTTGATGAAGGCTCAACAATATTGCCTCTTACATGGTCCAGCACTCCTTGATCTTCAAGGGTTAGATTGATAGACATCTTCCATCCGTGATAGTCAGCTTTCTCACGGAGCTTGGCTTCGGTAGGAAAGAGTGTTGAGGACCCCATAGTTCTTTTAGGATAGCCTTGCCAATCTTCTCTTCAATGATTGCTCTTGCTCTTGCTCAGGCTTTGCCTTCACCTCAGCTCTGATACCATGTTAAGTTATGGTATGTTCTATGCTTATAACAGTTTACTTCTTTTTCTTATTATATTCCACCGATTAGCAATCACATGTACATAAAGTAAAGTGCAGATAGAACATTAAACGATCGACAGAAAACAAGCCAAGACAAGAGACACAAGATGTGGTGGCTAGCCAGGGACAAACCCCACAATGTGTGGGGAAACCCTTTGATCAAATCTTCTTTTATCTTCAATAATTCAGCAGAGAGAAATAGTACAATAAATCTGATTCATATCAACAGTAGCAATCCCTAGATCAGTACCATCAGCATTAGCGGCTTCATTATCAAACTAGGGTAGACGATATCTCACAAACCGACCGTCGGATTGACTTCATTCCACCACCAAAAGTTTCGGCTTCCAGAGGAGGTTCAGATGAACCTACAGTGTAGTTCAGATGAGGAGATCTTCTAGGCCACGCAAATCAATCTTTGCTTCTGCAGTTGCAGCTTCAGTTTCAACAGTTTCCGACTTCAAACTAGGGCAGTCGATATCTTGCAAACCGTTCGTCGGATTGACTTCATTCCACCACCAAAAGTTGCGGCTTTCAGATGAGGTTCAAATTAACCTACAGTGTAGTTCAGATGAGGAGATCTTCTAGGCCACGCAAGTCAATCTTTGCTTCTGCAGTTGCAGCTTCAGTTTCAGCAGTTTCCGGCTTCAAACTAGGGCAGTCAATATCTTGCAAACCGTTCGTCGGATTGACTTCATTCCACCACCAAAAGTTGTGGCTTTCAGAGGAGGTTCAAATGAACCTACAGCATAGTTCCAAAGAGGAGATCTTCTAGGCCACGCAAGTCAATCTTTACTTCTTCAGTTGCAGCTTCAAATTCAACAGCTTCCGGCTTCACATGTGAGAGAGAGAGAGATCCATTTCAGTGCAGTAGAGAAGAGACTCATATCTGCGTAGTAGAGAGAGAGAGATGTGATGAGATGAGTGAGTCTAAATGAGGAAAAGTCCTCTTATATTTATACACAACGTTGGTGGGTGAATAGATGCGACTGTTGGGCTTCTGAGCCTACATGAGTTGTAGGTCGGCTTGATAATAATTCCATAATCAAAATAAATTCATATCTCCATGAATACTTATCGAAATTGGATGATCTTTATATCAATCCTACATCTCTCGACGAGAGGAATCTAATAAAAATATTATTAGCCATGAATAAGATGACCCACATGAAGTTTTGCCCTGGTTGCCAATTTTAACAAGCAAGAATCTGGGTTAGGGGATGGAATAGGTTGCATTGATGGAGGAAGGGTAGGAAGGGAGGTTTCTCAGGTGTTCTGCACACTACTTCTTGAAACTGACCAAGCAAAGATCATCCAAACCGAGTATCTAGCTATTCTAACCTAATTTGACTGAGGAACTAGCAATCAAGATGAACAGAAATCCCTTGGTAGAAAATCATGTGAAACAACTTATGAAAACCAAGAAAGAATGAATTTAAGCATGTAATCACATCTGGTATCAACTTTTACAAATGACAAACTAACACTAGCAATTCCATGAAGAAGCAAGAACAATGTTTTTGTGGCAGCAAGGACACCGTGGTCTCAGCTCATGGTCCCGAGGAGGGAGAGGTGAGATCCAAGGTTTCTTGATGGAATTTTTTGAATATCTTTTTTGCCATCAACCTATCACATCACTCTGAAACATGAAAGCTTTTTCAATCATCAAAACTGACCTAGATAACCAAGCAAGATTTTAATCTACTAACAAAAACTATTTTATGAAGACAGTAAAGGAAAACATATAACAGTACATGGAGGAGGTCCTGGCACTTGGGTTGGGCCCAACCCCAAGAGCTACAAGCTCCTAAAAGAAGCTCAGAACTGATGCAACATAAAACTGGTTCCCATTACTCAAAAAACAACCATGTCCAAAATGTGTTACAATAGAAGCTCCAGAATGGGCTCAGAAATAAAGCAGCACTATAGTGCGAAATAAAAATGTTCAACAAGTAACCTATGAAGGTTGGAATCCTTCCTACTTATGCACTACGAGGACCTCCAACAGTCCTCCTTAATTCAAGGGGCTTGGTTGCTCAAAACTGCAGTACTCAACCACTTCATAAAAGCTGCTAGGCTACCTTTGGAAATCAACTTTGGTGGGCTGTTGAACTCAGAGATGATGGTGGAGAACTCAAGGAAGGGATCATTTAGTGCAGGAGACACCCTTCCTAAGAATCCTCAGCCTTGTCCCCTCGTCTTTGGCTGTCAAATGGTCCATAAATGCTTGACCTTGGTCCAAAAGTTTTCCAAAAATCTACAACAAACACGTATTAGCCTTCATGGTCAAGTGACTATTCTCATTCATTCAATTAAAATAAACATACTTCAAAATCATAAATAAAAGAATGGTGGATAAATGGAGAACAATAGGCAAAATGAGCCCAATAATTTACCCATTTTTGGGGCTCATCAGGAAGGTAGGCCAAGGTGACTTATTCTTCTTCTTCTGCAACAATTATGACAATCATGAACATGGTTGGTAACCAATCTCATACATGACTACTTTTTCGGTCACATACTTCGACATGATATATGGCAGCTTATAAGATATGAAGACTCTGATATATGTGCCTTGAGAGGAGGCAAACCGATCTACAACTTTGGTAATATCTTCTTTGACTTTGTCAGTAAGGCATGGTGCCTCAACTTCAAATATCATCTGATAAAGCATGACAAATAATTGCTTGACTATATTTTCATATAATCCCCTATAATTGACTTGTGAAAATAATTTGGAATAGATGTTGATAGTGGGTTGTTGTTTGGTCCATTTATACTCTATATTTGGAAACTCATTCTAGGAATATATCCCATCAAGCAAGTATGCAGACATATATAACTTAGGTTGCTCTCTTTGTGAGACCCTTTTCACCTTTGACACTTTTATCATGAGAAAATCATACATTGATATGTGCACCTACAAGGGTTGTAGACAAGATAAAGAAGAAGATGAGTCTCATTCCCATGACCACTCCAAAGGAAAGGGGAAAGAGGAAAGCATTCTCACACCTCCTAATAGCCCTATGCATAATAAGAAATCATCTTTGATTAAGTTAGATATTAAATTTGATTTGCCTATATATGATGGAGAGCGAAATGCTGAAAAGTTGGACAATTGGATTAGACAAATTGATGTGTATTGCAGAGTACAGATCGTAGACTCAGGCAAGAGTAAGATTCAGCTGGCAAGCCTATGCCTAGGAGGCACTGCCTTAGTTTGGTGGGAAGGCAGAACCCAAGCTGATATGATGAAGCATGGTAATACCATCTCTGTCTGGAGTGAATTTGTTGCTGCAATAAAATAGCAGTTCTATCCATTGGCCTACAAGCAACAAGCCATGATGAGTTGGAAAAATCTTCGGCAGTTGAAAGGGCAAAGTGTACAAGGGTATACTCAAGAGTTCAGAAAAAGAGCATTGATGTTGGGTATCTCATTAGACTCACCAGAGACTCTTTTGAAGTACATTGGTGGTCTACACAGCTACATGGGGCATACCATCCTCATGTTTAATCCCACTAGTATAGATGAGGTATCTGTACAAGCTACTCATTTAGATGCTAGAGGAAAGAATGGAAATTAGAAGTTGGGGGACCATCCCAACGCACTGTAAGCAAGAGCAAGGAGAAAAGGAAGCAAAAGTGGAAAGTAAGGAAGGCTAACATTGCACAAAAAGGCAAAGCTTCATGCACTCACTGTAAAAAGGAGGGGCATGATGATGAGCACTGTTGGATTCTACATCCAGAGCTGAGACCTAAGAAGTCCGAGGGCAAGAAAAAGATGACTGCTGCAGCTATTCAGAAATATTTGGGTTCAGACTCGGGAGATGAAACAATCATTGTAGCCACAAGTATAAAAGGTAAGAATTCTGAAGCATCTACTAGTAATTATGCTCAATCTATTATTGATGAAGAACATGAGAGAAAAAGACATGAGCTTTTCCATATTCGAGTTGTTTCCAAAAATCAAAAGATTGATACTTTGTTTGATAGTGGCTCACAAGTATATCTGATTTCTGAAGCAATTGTAAAGAAATTGGGATTAACAGCTACACCTCATAAGAAGCCATACCCATTAGGATGGTTGAATGATAAAGCACAACTACAAGTGACTAGACAGTGCAAACTCAAGTTTTCTTTTGGGTCAGCATTTGTTGATGAGGTTGAGTTAGATGTAATTCCTTTAGATTTATGTGGAATTGTTTTAGGAAGTCCCTAATTGTATGATACAAAAGCTGTTTTCTATAGAGCTGAGAACAAGTATCTACTTGTTAAAGATGGAATCAAATACTTTGTAAGGGCTCATAAGCTCAAGAATAATTATACTCTCATAAACTCAGGACAGATGAAAAGAATGATAAATTCATGCAAACAGTTCTTACTAATGGTTGTAAAGGAAAAGAAATATGATAAAACCAATGCATTTGGGGGTTGTAATGCTGATCGGCAAGCTGATATAGAAAAGATTGTTTCAGATTATGATGTCTTGTTTCAAGAACCACAAGGTCTGCCACCCAAAAAGGGAATAGTACATGATATTATTTTGTAGAAAGATGATCCTTTGCCTAACATTGGGATGTACAGGTTGTCTACTTTAGAGAATGCTGAAATCAAGAAGAAGGTGCAGGATTTGCTCAAGAAAGGGTTCATCAGGCCTAGCACATCACCATGTGGGTCACCCATCATCTTGGTGAGAAAGAAAGATGGCTCATGGAGAATGTGCATTGATTACCAAGGACTAAATAAGATAACAATAAAAAATCATTATACCCTTCCTCGCATAGATGATCTTTTAGATCAATTGAAGGAAGGTGTTTATTTCACCAAGCTGGATTTGCACAGTGGATACCATTAGGTTAGAGTTGCAGAGCAAGATGCATGGAATACTTCTTTCAAAACAAAGCAGGGATTGTATGAATTGTTGGTTATGCCTTTTGGCCTAATTAATGCTCATGCTACTTTCATGAGATTAATGAATGATATACTCAGACCTTTTCTTGATGATTTTGTTATTGTGTATCTGGATGACATTCTAATTTTTAGTAAAATGTGGGAAGAACATTTAAAGCATGTTAAGTAGACATTAGATGTTTTTAGAAGAGAAAAACTTTGTGTTAAACTCTCCAAATGTGAATTTGGAAAAACCTCTCTAAATTATTTGGGTCACATAGTAGGGGGAGGTGAATTGAAAATACATCCCTCTAAATTGGCAATCATTGTAAACTGGCCTAAATGCCAATCTGCTATAGAAGTGAGAAGCTTCTTAGGAGAAACACAATATCGAAGGAAGTTCATTTCAAATTTTTCCTCAATTGCAGCTCCCTTACATGCTTTGACAGGATTGAACAAGGTGTTTCAGTGGGGAGGCAAACAACAGAAAGCCTTCTACACCTTGAAAGAAAATATTAGAACAACACCTGTACTAGCATTGCCAGATCTACAAAGACCATTTGAGATTTAAACTGATGCCAGTGACTATGCCATGGGAGCAGTGTTGACATAGCACAGTAAACCCATATGTTATCATTCTGAGACTTTTAATCTTGCAGTAGTTAACTATCCTACCTATGATAAATAATTGTATGCATTAGTTCAGACTGTGAAAAAGTGGAAACATTACTTAATGGGCAAAGAAACAGTAATACATACTGATCATCAGCCACTTCAATATCTACACTCCCAAAATAAGTTGCAACAATCAAGAGATTACAGATGGATGGGTTTTCTACAATAGTTTCATTTAGTCATCAGTTATAAAAAGGGCATACATAACAAGGTTGCAGATATGTTATCAAGACCCATTATAAATGCATCTACCATACTTAAGCATAATTTTGTGCTGCATGAAAGCTACATAGAATAGTATGCTCAGGACATGGAATTTCAAGATGTATATGCAACTTTGAGTCAAGGAAAAAGAGTAGAATAATTGGACTATCTTGTGAAGGATTGACTCTTATATCATTGTGGGAAACTCTACATTCCACAAACTGAGAGAGTAAAGATAATTAGGGAAGCACATACTTCTCTGATATCAGATCACTTTGGGGTAAGTAAAATAGTGGCACAGCTGCAAAGGTTCTGCTATTGGCTGAAATTGAATGAGACAGTTTCTAGATATGTAAAGGGGTGTGCTATGTGTTCTAAAAGCAAGCCCAGTAACAGAAAACTAGGCTTATACACTCCATTACCAGTTCCTTCTCACCCTTGGGAAAGCATTTCCATGGATTTTGTTGGAGGACTGCCTAAATCTATGAAAGGTCATGATTATCTCTATGTTGTTGTAGATAGATTCAACAAAATGTGTATTTTGATACCCTGTAGTAAACAGATTACAGCTGAACAAACTGTAAAATTATTCTTTGAACATGTATGGGTTCATTTCAGATTACCCACTTCTATTGTATCTAATCGAGACACCTTATTTGTGGGAAAGTTTTGGTCAAGTCTGTGGGAACTAATGGACACCAAGTTAAAGAAAAGCACAACGTTTCATCCACAAACATATGGCTAGATAGAAGTAGTTAATAGGACGATGATCCAGTTACTGAGAGGATATTGCAGCAAACACCCTAAGATTTGGGATGAACACTTGTGTTATGTGCAACATGCTTATAATAGAGCCAAAGACTCTTCTACACAGAGATCTCCTTTTGAGAGCTACTTTGGTTTCATACCGAGGTCTCCTTTGGATTTTGTCTTTGGTAAAGATACCATGGTTGATAGACACAGTCATGTGGACAAGGAAACTAGGTTCATTGAACAGATCCAGGAGATCCACCAGGCAGGACAGGAACAACTGGAAAAGAGCCGGGCTAGGTACAAGGCTAGGCATGATAAGCATTGGATGGTGCATAGTTTTCAAGTAGGAGACCAAGTCTGGCTATATATCAGCAAGGACAAGATGCAAGATGAAGGTGAAAAGCTAAAACCTATTAGATATGGACCCTTCAGGATACTTGAGAAGATTGGTGAAAATGCTTTTCGCCTTGATTTTCCAGCTTACATGTACATCTACTCAGTCGTGAACATAGATTTCTTGAGGTTGTTTGAACCTTCAATGATTGAGGACTCAGAAGAGCAGAGCCCATTACCTTTTGTTAATGACCTGCTACCTGAATATCTTAATGAGTTGCAGGAAGACATAGTGCTGGACAGGAAGGTAAGGACGATGCGCAGCGGACAGGTGGAATACCTCACGATTGGGCTTAAAGGTTCGAAGTTGAGCAGTGCGAAGTGGATTGAGATTAGACAAGTGAGACAACAGTTTCCTCACTTAGTCGATGCTTGATGAAAATGAACTTTTGGTGGTCCAAAAGATTTTTCAGTAGGGAGGCTGTGATCTGAATTAGATCCACAAAAGACTGTCAAGAACCTTAACTATATCAAGCTGAACAAATCCTTGAAAATTCCAAAACAGTGATCAAAAACGCCTTGAACCAGTGGCAATGGCCACCAACGTAGAACAATGAGGACCTTAGTTAAAGTGCACTGACCGAGGCCCGTGGAGACTGTGCAGGAGGTCAAAGTAGCCCCTAGGAGCCCCGGATCGGGAAAAGGAGGCAATTTTGATGTGCAATTAGCAAATAGGGCCAAAATGGAAGAGCTTTAAGCACTCAGTCGTGTTGGAAGCCGAAGAACTGTGAGCAGAGAAACAAAAAGCGCTAAAGGACAGAGGCAGGACCCGCGCTTTGGAAAACTAGCAGTATTGATTGGGGCACCCTTGAATGGTAAGGGGTTTTGGAAGAGAGTGGAGCGATCCCACTCAGCGATCAACACGTGGCAGCGGAGGTGAGAGAAAAACTGCCATGATCGCACGCTATCGGTCGAACAAGTCAATCGTGCTCGACGTGCGTATGACGTTGGATCTAGAGGAGCCCAGATCAGACGGCTGAGATTGCACCCGATGGAGGAAGAAGAATTGACAAGGGATTAAGGCATGTTCTAAAGGGATTTGGAGTTCGTTTGGCCACCATGGTGGAGAAAGAATGCATACCCAGCGTAACAGAAGAAATGAACCGATGAAGCATGCTAGCACCAGTTAGATGGAGACACGTGGCCACTTCCCGAGCGTTCATGTTGACGCCAAAAAGGGAACTCCAAGCGTAGCTACAGAAGGTGAATCAACGCAGGTGGGAGAGGAACCGAATAGGCATAGGGATCGAATAACTAAAGCCATGAATAGAGACAGTTGGAACATAGATAGAAAGGGAGAGACAGAGAGAAGAGAAGAGTTAATTGGAAACACAAATTGAGAGGAGTCCAAGCAACTAAGAGAGACAGTGAACACAAAGAGCAGTAAAGCCAAGCAAAGGAGACAGAGGGCCGAGCTGACCATAGGCAGCATTGAGCACCAGCGAGCTTGAATATTCAAGCCTCCCATAGAGGAATCTGTGTGGATCGAGCATCACAGTTGGCTCTTTCCACTGTAGACCAAGGGTTACAGAGCTAGTAGGAAGAACAAGAGTCTGTGTACTGCAAGTGGCTTGGGGAATCCAAGAACCACCCTCCCAAGCAAACCTGTTTCAGGAGAACTCACATTGAGTCACTGTATTTGTAATTCTCTACTTAAAGACACAATAAAACAAGGCCACCACTGAAGCTGGACTAGAGACGTAGCCCTAGAGAATAGGGTGAACTCCTTATTAAAATTGTTTGTGTCTCTGTGTTGCTTACTGTATTTCTCTGCTGTATTTCCACTTATTTTCTATGTAATGGCAATCTGATTGATCCGTTGCTTAAATAACACAGAGCACACACCATCACATGAGTCTATAATACCTTTTTGTTTAATAAATCTTCAACTGAGGTCACTCATAGGGTGATTATCAGATCAGTAGTGAGGGTCACGAAAACCTATTCAACACTTAGGGAAGCAAACATGGTTAAAGAACACTTCACCTATTGACATGATGGGCTGACCATTCAATCCTTGAACCCCAAGAAGCCTTAATGGAAAGTGTACAATATCTGCCATCTCATTGATGAGGCAAATGACCATATTGATCATCCACAGGAGGGAAGGAGTACTCAATATTTCTATTAATACAAGTTCATGGAGAGCCAAAAGTAAGAATAAGTTGAACTTTTATGCTGTCAAAATTTCTCCAAAGAGATCTAGCATACCATTGTGAGGAGAATTCCAATGTTGTAGAGATTTTTCTATGTTTCTTTGAGAAAGAAAGAACTTGCAAAAGATATTGAAAATAGGAACTCCTTATTGAGATATTTTGATCATAACTAATCAAACAAGTCTCTTCAAGTGCCATTGATACTTTTATTGTAACTCTTCCACCACCTGCAATCAATAGAGAGGATTCTTTTCCTATACCTTTATTGATTTTTCTTTCTTCACAAGATTGTTTGGTGTTATTTAGTTTAGTTTTAGTTTTGCTTTTTTCATGCATCATCCCCATTACATTCAATGCTTTATTGGTCTATTTTTATCCACTAACACATCTCATTTGTTTGTATACTCTTTGTAGGAAGCAGTTGGATGCAAAGATGTTTTTGGGACTCATTTTTGGAAAAAATGTTAATGCTAAGAGGGGGGGTGAATCAATATTAAGGCCTAACATTAATTTTTTTATGAAAATTTATATTTTCTCATTTAAATATGGAAACCGTTCATGTGAGAAACAAACAATATATCATGTGCAACAACATTAATCATCACATGAACATAAGCACCATGAGCACCGAATATTGTTTGTTATTTTATGTAATAATAAATCCTAATATATTAAGTCAAATTGTTTATGAGCCACCACTCATAACAAGCAGCAACTCCCCTTTTATTGTTTGCTATCACCCACTAGAAAGAAGCACCAACTCCCTCTTTTTGTAGACACCTGATTAGCTTACCAGAAGCACCATATGAGGCAACAACTTCATGGATTTGTTGTAAGCATTAACTTACAGCTCATTGGATTTACAGAGAAACTTAGAGAAATATGATAATTAATTTTTTAATTTCTCCAAAAAAAATATTTTCGAGATTTCTTAATTGATAATAAGAAATTTAGATATTTCCAAATATCTTTAAATTTAGATATTCCCAACTATCTTTAAATATGGGTTATTTACCATAATAATACAATCTTAAAATTAAAATATTTAAATATAAATATAAAAAACATTTTCTTGTTTCATCCATTTGTTTAAGTAAAAGGATATGGATATGGATTAAAATAATTAGTGTGAGTAAGTGGTGACAGTGTTAAATCTGTCAACATTTAGGGTGTCTCTCTAGTATGACATCCCAACTAGACCTCACATCATTTGGCGTAGGAGTCCCATCTGGTATGATGGTACGATTGCCATTATATTAAAGATATGTCGTAGCTTTTTCTTTTCAACATGTGATAGTGGCAACTTAGTCTTCAAATAGTGAGGTTTGTGTGTCTCATGACTGCCTAGTGTCACTTGTGTCAAAGTTCTTTTTCTGCAGAGGGAGAGGTTGAAAGTGAGCCTTAGGTTGAAAGGGAATAGTCTCACTCTATTAGAGACACACAACACATCATGACATGCGCAACCTCTAGTGGAGTATTCCACACAAATGCAGTAGTCACAAACACAAAGTGAAAAGATAGCACGTACAACACCCAGTAGAGTAGTCCACATGAGTACGATGGTTGTTATAACAAGTTTATGAGAATGAATCTATCGAGTGTCCAGTGGAATAGTGCACATGGGCGAGACAATGTTAAGAACTGATACAACACATTTCCAACAACATATGTACTAGAACAACTGAAATAGTTCAGCTATATTAATACAGGTTCAAGAAACATGCATTACAAGCATCCAAAGATTATTCTTAAAAATGAATACAATACATGTTTGAAAGTGTGCTGGCCTGTTAACATGCTTCTGAATTAAGTGGAAGTTCCATGACACATGTGTACAGTATTACATTACTAACCTAGATAGTAGAGCGTTGGATCCACTACTCACTCCTCAAAGAAAAGACTACACACTCTCAAGGTTATGTGGGAGGAGCCAAGGTGAAAATTCCCTTGCATGTACAAATGAGGGGTGTATATAGCCAATGGTGAAACTCAACCTTTTGGCTGTTTGACTTCCCTCAAGACTGTTCGACTTACATGACTCATTGACTTCATTCGTGGGTCTCTTGGACTTCCAGGTTACATTCCATTAATTACATAATTATGACCCAAAGTAGTGATCTGGCTAAGGCGACTCATGAAACAACTTGACATGATGCTAAATGTATTCACGTGTGAGTTGTGTTGTTTATGTCAAGTTGTTTTGTTGATAAGTGATGAGTGTACCCATGGTGTAACATAGATTCGTCTCCGCATGGCAGAGTGCATGGAGTCTTCAATGGTCATGGTGTTCACTTGATAGTTCATGCAGGTGCATTTTTCTCCTTCACTTGCTACTTGGTATGCATCATGTGTTCATCCAATCACAAGAAAATCTTCTAGCATGCTCTCCTTGTTCATCGTGTTCATCATAGCACCATGTCTCATCCATTTACCAGTTTCTACAAGCAATCATGGTGAGATGACATAAAATCGTGAAATCCCCTAGTCTACCATGATGCATCGTATTTTGTTTCTAGGTGCAGGTGACTAGGAGAGAGGAAAATGATATAAAATAGTGTAGATCATAGGTCAGGCCGGGAAGCGAGGCTCTAGGGTAGTGTCAAAAAAATTATGCAGAGGTCACTGGGAGGCTGGTATGAGCAATATGGAACAACACTAATATTATACGAGATCTAGCTCAACTAGGAGGCAGAACTCTGCAATGTTTCCTAGGAAGGAAGTGTGGACAATAAAGGACACTCATAGTGAAATTTCACGTATTTTTTTGGGAGGCTAGAAGTGGGTAGTGGAAGCTTGTTGGCCAAAACTGCATGGAACTGGGAGGTAGTCATTCTGAATATGTCTATGAAGTTTCCGGGCTGAGCAGGGTGTCGGGTAGCTGGTGGACAATCCAAGAAAATTACACAATGTTTAGGAGGAGCAGCAGGCCGATTGGCAAGGGGACTGACTAACAAAACTACAAACATTACAGAGACAGTTGTAAAGTCTCCAAAATGTATTCAAAATATCATCCACTTTCACCTTTATCGCTACCATTTCACCCACATGTCACAACTCGATGACCATATAACCTTTCATTAGCCTCCATTTTTATAATTATATGGGTTCCAATTCTGTTTTCCAAAAGTTAATGATTTCTAGTATTATAAGTGAATTAAATGGTTAAAACTTAGAAAAAATATAGATACTTGCTAATACTTAAAAGTGGTTTGAGTTTCATGACATGTGTAGGTCATTTGGAAGATTGCAAGGAACGCTTATGTGGCCTCCAATGCTCAAATTCGAATTTCCTTCAGGATATGCAAGAAGATTTGGATAAACATAAAAAAGGATATGTGTCTCATCATTACTTGTTTGAGTTGTAACTCTATGACACTTTCTAGGGATCTAGGGAGAGAATAATGGACCTCCATTAATGACGTAGCTTCTTATGTTTTTGTATAAATAAGAGAGCCTCCTCCATTGAAAGGCATGTGAAAAGTTGGAGATACTCAATTGGCGAAGTTATGATTATTCATGAATGGATTTAGATTTAGCACCATGCTCATAACTGGCATTCACCTCTTTCTAGTAATGCTTGCATTGGGAGCCTCTCAACTTGAAATCTCTCATACTTTTGGATTGGCCACCTATAATGTGTGATATTTATTGTTTTCCATAGATTAAGATTTATTGCTTTTCATAGATTAAGATTTATTTCTTTCATAGATAAGATTTATTCCTTTCATATCTTTTCCTGTGTGAGAGGTTAAGAGTGATTGTTTTTGTTTTCTTTCATATGTAGAGGTTAAGAATGATTGTTTTTACTTTCATTTCATATCATGTGGTTTTGATTATCCATTTCATAGGATCCTGATTTGATAATGGACACATGACCCCTTAGAGTAGATTTCATTTCATGCAATTTCAATTCCTTGCAAGTGTTGTAGATTAAGACTTCAATTCCATGTGCTGTACTATAATTGTACTATGATCTATTTTGAATTGATTGTTGAATTAGAATAGGTGAACTTGGTTTGTTGCTATTTGGTTTCGTAGTTAGATTGATCTAAATTGGAAGTTAATTTCTAGCATATACAGTCACGCATTCTTCACAAGTTTTACGAAACCCCTGGGTTGACAATTAAATGATAGGTAATTAATTTTCCTCAACATTTTGGCGTCATTGCCGGGGAAGTGTGCATTGGAAATATCTTTCAGTCGAGAGTTCATATTTTTTTTTAGTTGTTTTTTTTCTAGATGCACAATTATAGCATGTAGATGCATAAATCATTTGCTTTCATATCATTTTTATAGTGTGTGTGTGTGTGTGTGTGTGTGTCTATATATATATATATATATAGATAACCTTCAATCACCTACCACCCCCACTATATGATGTGGTGTAGTAAGAGCCACACATCCACATCATAAATTATAATTTTTGTAGGTAGAAGAGATGACAAAGGAAGATGAATAAATGGATGGAGATGACGACAATGGGGAATATCATTTGGTATTTCCCATTCAAGAAACTAATGTCAATGCTAAAATGAAGAACATCCCTTCGTCTGTACTTCCTAACTTCAAAGGTATGAGATCAGAAGACCCAGAAAGTTTTCTTTATGAGTTTGAAATCATTTGTAGATCTTATGGCTACTCATTACACATTCAAAAATTAATTTTTTTTCCAACAACAATGAAGGATAAAGGTCTTAGATGGCTCATGACTTTAGGAACAAATTCTATAAGGAAATGGGATGATATGAAAAGAGTATTTTTAGAAAAAATATAAAAATCATTACAAACATCATCACCTTAGAAATGAATTATTTAAGATGAATAAGAAAGATGATGAAAATATAGAAGACCTAGTGGAGAGATTTAATTATAATATCAAAATATCTAAATGCATAATTTAGGATCATACATATTAAAAACACTCCTACTAAATTCTATAACGGATGAATGGATTGAGCTTCTTAACCTGGTGGGAAAAGGAGATGTTTATCAATTGTCATTTCAAGAGATTTGTGAACTATGCAAGAACATATCAAGAGGAAAAGAAAAATATTGAAGATCTCCTCAGGATCCTCTTATGGAAAGAGTAGTTAAGTCAACATCAGTATTGGTAAGTCAAATTGATCTTAAAAATTTTCTAGACATTTTTGGTAATTTAAAAGAATAAATTGATATGCTAAGAATGGAAAGCAAGCAAATAGTTGAGAATATTGCTTCATTTGTGTCTTGCCCAAAATGAAAAAGGAAACATGCTTTGCATGAATGTCCAATTGATAACATTAAAATATATAAAATTTTTGCAGGATCACATACTACTAAAGATTTTCCATCATTACCGAGGTTAAAGGTAGTTTACTAAAGAGCAAATCAAACGTTGGAACAATATTTTTATGGGGCTCCAAAATTATCATGGCAACCTCATCAACCTGGTATGATGCAAGATCTTACTTGTCAATTTCAAGGTTATGCACAACAATCTCAAAGTAATTGGTAAACACCCTTGGCTTGGCAACCTTGGCCATCTAAATCCCAACCTCAAAACCAATCTTGGAAACAAGGTTGGCAAGGGCCTTACAGAAGAATTCCAGCGTATCCTCAATATTTTCCTCACTATCATCAATGCCAAGCTCAATTGTATTCATACTATTCACCTCCACCACAACATCAATTTCACACTCAATTGACCTCAATCCAACCATTACCATCTGCACAAGTACTCCAAATATCCATTCCCACTCCACTACCTGCACAACCATTTGGAATCCCCAACAATAAAACACCTTAATGTTGAGGTACTGCAAAATAAGCACCAATTTCCATTGAAGAACAACAATTAGAAGAGGAAAAATATTCAGGTAACTTCAAAGAATCACATATGCATGTTAAAAAAGAGAAGTTGTTGAAACGTGAGTTTCATGTAGTTCTATCACCTGATTTTATGAATGAAGATCACATCTCTGAAGACTTGCATGGCATGATATTATAAAACCAAGGAAGACAAGATTACATTGAATCTTGGTTTAATACAGTTATCAGATCTCACGATTCCATTCTTTAATATCTTATGACATCATTCAAATTAAGGCAGTTGGTCTCTCATACACCAGTATGTATCAAAGAATATATTTCAAACTTGCATATGGGTATATCTATCATTTTGTTACACACATGGATCCATTGGAAACATTCATATATTTAAAAATTAAAAAAAATAAAGTAGATAAATTAGGAAAAATAAAATCAAGCTTGATTGCAATTTTTTAAGCGTGATTACATTTTTTTTTTAATTGCATTTTTTTAGAATGATAAATTTTTAGATTATATTTATTTTCTTGTATTTTAATAATTTGAAAGACATATATATAATTAAAAAAATATATCAATGAAATGTTTAAAAAAAATAGAACATATAATTTTTATTTATTTTTTGATTTGTTTATTTAAACAAATTTAATATATATATATAAATATATATTTATTTGTTTGTTTGTTTGTTTATTTAAACAAATTTGAAATATAAAAATTAATTTAAAATACAAATCATAAAACAATTAATAATAAAAATAAAAATAAATAAAAACACAAAAACAGAAATGAAAATAAAAGAAATTTAAACAAATAAAACAATTAACAAAACCCAATTAAAAATAAAACAAAAAAACAATTTCCTGTAAGCCAACAACAAGGAATTGCTGCAAATGTTAAGTGGCTTTGAAAAAACAAAGGTGGAGAAAGATTGTTTTACATTCTCTGTACTGATCTCTTTAACTAAGAATTAGGCAGGCTGACCTATTCCTATTCTCCTCCAAGTTATTTGCCATTTTCAAAATCTTCCTTGCAGCAAAGGAGATATGTTTCTTTGGAGTTACCGCATGCCAGAGGCGAATTTAGCCGAATTGTATTTTGTACATGGATTGCAAAACTCATGAACTATCTGGATCATGAACATTGTTCCGACAATTCAATTCTTGACTGAAGACAATAAAAAAACGAATTTCACCCGGCAGTTACCTAAGCAGGGGCCAAATAGGCACAAGTTAAAAACGTCATTTGTGAAATGCAATTTGTGGCCAAACGAAAATGAATCTCAAAAATATAAAACATGGGTTTTTCTTAGGACTGAGTGAATTATGTTTAACATGGACAATTTCCTCAAAATTCATAATCATTTGAGAGGTTTTCGGGGTTCTCTATAGCCTTATCTGTCGGATTGCGTGAGAAAAATGGATTTAGAATTTAATCGACAGATAATCGCAACCATGATGGAAGTTGAAGATCCAATTTCCCTAACCTTCAGGAGGAGGAAATGAAGCCAAGATATTCTCCAGCATGATCAAAGAATTATGATGTTGTATAGGACTTTCTTCATCCATCTGTATTGAATCCATATTGATATAAGTATAAAGGCATAGCTCTCTCTGTGCTAGTTCTTAGCATCGTATCAGTTGGTTGTAGTGTTAGTTGAGCCTATTTTCTCAGTTTTAACAAAACCTAACTTTTTTCCATGCAGGATTTTCAGCTGCAGAAATTGTTGCTCCATAGTGGTGGCCACAAGGAGATTTAGCTTCAGCAGGCGCTGTCCCAAAAGGAGAAAGGATGACCTCAATTTCTTAAATGAATCATAAAGTTCGACAATTAGATTGGCTGCCACGTTTATTACAACTTCAATGTGTCAAGTGCTCATTCATGGCCAAGAAAGCTCATCTTTCTATGCACAGATTTTATTCAGCATTGGTTGACATTTGAATTTGTTTGATTGCTGGTATGTTGCAGTTGAGAAAAGGATGCATCAAGCCCACTCACCTCGGGTGATTAGAAAATATTAATCAACCCAATTGCATTGTGCTACAAAGGATGCACAAATATAGCTAGAGCCCACATAACAGAGGATAACTTTTCTAATTATTCATAGTCCTTGGCACATACCAAATAAATGTTTCTAACATTTTCTATTGAATCTCCTCTTTCAATTTAATTGATGGTCTCATCGTATTTATTTTATTTTCTAGTTTTAATTAGTTTTATTTTAGCTACTTTAGTTTTGTTATTTTAGTTTTAGATTTTATATTTCAACATAAATTCACTTATTTTTAGTGGGTGATCCAGTATAAGAGGACATGGTAGAGAAGCTATACATGAAGCAATGCAACAACAAACAAATCGCTTTTCTATTGTTCCACCATTGAAGGTTTTACAAGATTTTAGCTACAGAAACTGCACAATTCTGCAGTTGAACAACAATTTTGCAGCTCTATATTTAATTCAATGATTTATTTTGTTACAATGCATTCTAATCAAAATTCATGAGAATAATTCCATCTAATTTTCCTACTTCATCCTTCACATCAACATCATGTTCCCATCCCACACTTAAGCATGACAATTTTCACTGTTTCACCCAAATTTCAAATCAGCCTAACTTTCTCATACAACATCGGATTTTGATGATTCAAGCATCGTTGGAAAGATCTCAATGCGATATACACAATGCGAAAGATATCGTTAGAGTTTTAAACAATAAATAATGAATAAATTTCTGAAAAAACACAATAGGTAACCTAAGGCACTAGTTTCGAAATAGGTAAAAAGACATTTGATTTTCTTTCATGAATTTGTTTTATTAGGACCAATTATCAATTTTTTTGTGTAAATGTAATAAATAGAGAGATTAATCACCTCTCTCTTTTGATAATCTTACATTTCATTGAAGAAAAAGAACTAAGTTTTTGCATGTTCCGAGAAGACAAACAGATGGAGACAAACAAACAATGTCTCTCAAGGACCACATTTATTTCAAAATAACATGATCATAGAAACATCAAAGATGAAATATCCAAGCATTAGCACATGATTTTGGATAAATAATGTCGAATTAGATCCATCATACCATTTGGAACAATCTTACCATTGCATTCCTACTTATTCAGTCAATAAAATCTTCATCTCATTTTCCTTCACAGTGATTTTCCTACCTCGCTTTCACTAACCTTTAAACACAACAATAAAACCATTCAGGTTCGCTACAAAGCAGATTCCTTCCATTTTCCTTTTTCAAATAAACCTTGATTGACTGCAAAGTTTTTCATCCATAGTATTTCAAAATTATTGTTTTATGCTCGCGTTAGATGATGGAGGATTCATTAAGCCCTCCCTTCTAACAAGTCCTGGCCTATCGACATCGACATATTATCTAGGTTGAAGGCTAGAGTCCTTATTAGTACCTTGAGGATTTTATTCATTAATGACAAGTTCTCTCGCTCACAATCATGGGAATACACCAATGTCCCTTGATCGTTAGATCTTTCAAGTGGCTCGACATCAAATCATCTATTCACACTTTTCAAGATGTACTTAGGTTCCTTGGCACTTGTTGACATTAATGGCGAGCTTGCCTCGCATTGGTTAATGACATTCATCAATAATCCAATGACTTCTCTTCATGCTTGACAACAACACATTTATTCACATGACTAGAATTGTACCATCAGGTTTTGTAGGAGGTGAAGACTATATCATTTCAGCATTTTGCAGCAGATATAATAGATATAGCAGCAGCAATAAAGAATCTGATTTCACCACCTCATCCACCATTTATGCAACCAAGAAGCAAATGAAATTATACATTCTATTCCATGACCCAACAACAATTACAACTTCTCTACATATGCACAGTTTGTCCACTTCCTAGGTAAGTAAAGGTATGTTTTTTTCTAGCTTTTAATCATAGAATTCCTTGAATACTAAAATTATATTTTTTGGAAAATAATTCACCATATTTCCTTTCTCATTTGAAAAAAAACTATAAACACCTTTAGTTGGTGGGGGGGGGGGGGGGGGGGTGGGCAGCGAGGTGGAAGGCACATCCATTTATTATCACATCCATATCACTTCATTTCATCCTAACATACTTGTTCTAATCAGTTATGATTACATTATGGTTTAAAAGTTATGTTATTTGCAAATAAATGCCTAAATTATGAGCATATTATATGGCTGATTCAAAGATGCATTCTTAAATATGTTCAATGAATCTTGCTACAACAAAAAGAAACAAAGTATTGAAACACAAGAACCAATACCAATTAATATTTGGTTGTCACACAAGAACCAACCAAATATGTTTCAATTCAATGCATGAAAAGGAATACTTTGCAAAAATAAATGAAATTTCCAAACGCAAAGTTCAAGGAAAATTGATATAAGCCAAGCTCATTCAAAAGAAAATCATGACTAAGCATTGCAGTAGATTGCATGAGGACATGCAATAACGTCAGTTGGGGGGAATGTAGAGTCTCAAAAATTTATTCAAAATATCATCCACTTTCACCTTTATCACCACCATCTCATTCACATGTCACAGCTCCATGACCATATAACCTTTCATTAGCCTCCATTTTTATAATTATATGGGTTCCATTTGTGTTTTCCAAAAGTTAATGACTTATAGTATTATAAGTGAATTGAATGGTTAAAACTTAGAAAAAAGACATACACTTGCTAATACATAAATGTGGCTTTAGTTTCATAACATGTGTAGGTCATTTGGAACCTTCCAAGGTGCCCTTATGTGGCCTCCAATACTCAAATTCGAATTGCCTTCAAGATATGGAAGACAATTTGGATAAAGATAAAAAAGGATATGTGTCTCATCATTACCTATTTGAGTTGTAACTCTATGATATTTTCTGTGGATCTAGGGTGAGAATAATGGATCTCCATTAATGAGGTAGCTTCTTATGTTTTTGTATAAATAGGAGAGCCTCCTCCTTTCAAAGGCATGTGAAAAGTTGGAGATACTCATATGTCCAAGTTAAGATTATTCATGAATGGAATTTAGATTTAGCACCATGCTCATGAGTGATCTTCACCTATTTTTGGAAATGCTTGCATTGGGGTCCTCTCAACTTTCCATCTCTCATACTTTTGGATTGGCCACCTATAATGTGTGAGATTTATTGTTTTTCATAGATTAAGATTTTTTTTTTTTTATAGATTAATATTTATTGCTTTCATAGATTAAGTTTTATTCCTTTCATATCTTTTCCTATGTGAGAGGTTAAGAGTGATTGTTTCTATTTGCTTTCATATCTAGAAGTTAAGAATGATTGTTTTTGCTTTCATTTCATATCACGTGGTTTTGATTATTCATTTCATAGGATCCTGATTTGATAATGCACTCATGACCCCTTAGAGTAGATTTCATTTCATGCAATTTCAATTCCTGAAAGTGTGGTAGATTAAGATTTCAATTCCTGCAAGTGTGGTTGATTAAGACTTCAATTCCACATGTTTTACTATAATTGTACTATAATTTCTTTTGAATTGATTGTTGAATTAGAATAGGTGAATTTGGTTTGTTAGATTGATCTAAATTGGAAGTTAATTTCTAGCATATACAATGCATCCATGCTTCACAAGTCTTACAAAACCCCCGAGTTGACAATTAAATGATAGGTAATTAATTTTCCTCAACAACGGTGTAGTGATAGGAAGTGGGTGCCTATCCCTCTTGTCTGTGCAATTTATTCAATTAGTTGAGGCATGCATTTTGACATCTTTTGCACAAATTTTTGGAGGAGTGAGGCCCGAGTCACTGCTTGGTCAAACTCTCTGGTTGACCAACGAGAGGCTTGATGGATTGGCTTGCAGGCAACATAGATTGAGATAGATTCTTGGATAACTTCTGCAGTATTCTAGGTGACAGTCACCCAGGTCGATTTCATGGTTACGCAGTGCTGACTTCCTAGGAGGTAACCTCAAACTTTGAGCAATTCTGGGTAGTAGTACATGGTCATTGAGGGTTGAGACTGCACAATCCAGCGCAGTGAAGGTCCGACTAGTGGAGGGTGGTCCAGTCGATAGGTCTTCGACAAAATGGTTAACTGTGTGAGCGAGTGAACTTGTGTATACATGACCTCGCGAACACACACTCAACACGACTTGACGCTAAGACATCTTGAACCAACAAGGTAACATATGCTAAGTGTGACTAACTGTGGCACTATCTAATGGTGAAAGTGACAAGTGCAACACTTTGGATTACCTTGGGATGACCATGAGTACACTTGTGTGACAGTGCTTACAACATCATGTGTGACTGGGATAGATATTTAGATAGAGAACATAACTCAAACACAGCATGACGTAGCGATCAACATGCTGAACACAACAGTTGGTGAAACAAGCAAAAAGGAAGCAAGAAATGTAGAGGAAATACATGAAATGACCTTTTGTGTTTGTGCACATGCATGTTACTCAGGACACGATGATATGAAATGACAAGTAGTCTTGGAAACTCAACTAAGAGGTGTACTTTGAAGTTGTTTTTATTTACCATACTTACCCTTAAGTGATCATGTGTCTGATGTAGTTTGCAGTGGTCATGATATTTTCCCATTACTTGGTCTCTTGGTCCTTCTCCTCGACTCCTTGGGAGTGATCTTGGCATATCACCTTTTCTTATAGTCACTGAGAGATATATCAACACGTTTTAGTGGGAAGTGACTTATGCCAGAATGAAGCCTTGGGAGGCCCATCTGCATAGTATCCGCATGCAAGACAAATAGGGAAGCTTTGACAACATTACACAGTTTTGAGGCATAGGGCACTACTGTGGGATGGGGGTCCTAGGAGGAGACCTTTGCATAGTTTCTGAATGGAGGGTAGCTGGACTGCTCTATGTATTTATGGATAACAGTGCTAGATGCGTGACTGCTTTACACATTTCTGGAGAGAAGTGCTGGCTGGGGTCTCTATGGGTTGTGGGGTTTCAGGAGGCAAGGGAGGGAGCTTGATGGTTGCAAAGGAAAAGTGCATTGTTTTAGGAAATTGAATGAGGATAGGTTGCTTGGGAAATAGTTAAGTGTGAGATAAGTGACACAGATGTTAACAGTGATAGGACTTGACTGTGATCAAGCACATAAAATTAGTGACAAAATGTCGAGCATATAGAATGAATAAGAGATACTTTTCTTGATGTAAAAACCTTCATGACAAGAGTGCATGAAGTGGGTGTGAAACATATCTATGTGATGATAACCAGTCATATGCACACAATTCCATTCAAGCACAACAACATTCCCTTTTCATGACAAACAAAAACCCCTATGTCCAAAGATGACACATGTGACATAAAGATGAGAACATGGATAACTCTTAGGATCAAGGAGGGGAGATTGAAATCATTAACTTACCAAAAAGTGACCAAGGATGATCGATTGCAGGATTGAAGGTAGGATCTAAAATTTGTATGAGAGCCAAAATTTTGGAGGGTGATTGTAGCCCTACATCATTGATGACACAATGGTAGAAAACAAACTCTCTATATGGACCTTGTTCCATGAAAAGCGAGTCTAACCCTTTGAGAAGTATTCTTTGATTCCTTGGACATGATGGCTTCTAGAGCAGCTTGTGTGAAAGGTATATACCCTACCATTCTCTTGATCAGTGAGCACACATTCCAAGCCCAATGAACTTATTTGTTTCGATTCAGGATGAGGGGTATATTGATGCCCAGGTAATAAAATTGTCAGAGTTTAAGTTTCATCTCTAGTGTTTCTCTGCTGCTAGGAGGCCTCGACAGTACCCCAATAGAGTCATGCAGGAAAACAAGCATCGCTCTGCTACCTGTGAGCCTGTTGAGTACCCCGGTGGAGTTACTTTCATCACATCACTATGCAGGAAGCCTTTCTGTTCTTTCGCCTTATTCTTTTTTAATTTTTTTATTTTTTGAAAGAACTGTGAATGGGCACTTATTTATTTCAGAGACAAAAGAGGGATCCCGACTTATTGAGAGAAGAAGAGGTTGTCCTTCTTAGAATTATGTTATATACCTCTAATGTTCTTGTTAAGGTTTTCCTCCTCATGTTACTCTAATTGATTGAGCTGACAAGGGTTAACCCAAAAGAACTGATTAGAGTAGCCGGTACTAGTTAATAGTGCTAGCATTGTGTTTTGACCAAGTCTCTCTCTGAACATAACACATTTTCCAACAAGGCATCATCGACCAAAGATAAAAGTCTCTTCATAAAGAGAGAGGACAACAGATAACTAGATGTTGATAGTTGTATAAGTCCTCTTAGAATTGCCTGTATTGTCTTGAGAGCCAAACATGCTTTCAAGAGAGGCTAACCTATGGGTACAAGAAAGCAAAGGAAGAAAAAATAAAAAAGTAAAAGTAAAGTGAAAGAAAAACAATTAAGAAAATAAAACAAGCAATAAAACTAAACCAGGTAAGGAAGAAAAGTAAACATGAAAGCTAGGAAACAAAGAAATGTAAGAAATAAAACACTACTCCTACCCCTATGCTAAAAAGTGCACAGGCCTACTCATGTGAACTGATATTTCCAATGCTGCCACCAGTTCATTGGCTTGCCCATGTTGGTTAAGGCATGAAAAATATGCATGTAAACCAATGAACAAGAAATATTTCACAATGAATGCCAACATGCTTCGAGTTCCAAAACATCCACATAAAAGAAAAGAGATAATGTGAAAGACGAACAATCTGTAAGATTAACATGTTTTTGTGACACATTGCATGCAAACGATAAGCATGCACACTCCCTTAACTGTGACAGGCAAGCAAACATAACAAAGAGAGACAACTTATGGCTTCCAAGTGTGCTTGTTGTATATGATTCCTCCAAGGAATGGGTGATGGGATCATGTGATTCGAGTAGAGGAAGAAAAATCTATGTTTTTCATTTATTTTCAATGCGAAGTAGAGAGTGATGAGGGGCCTTTGGTGTTTCAAAAATTTTCTGATCAAAAGTGGAACTAACCTCAGGATAACGAGGGCCTAACATAGCCATCAACCTAGGCTGAAGTGCCTTGACAGCCTCTGGGGTTTCCACTCTGCCAATAGATAGATCATTGGAGACCAATGGCTTTGACATGTTAACAACGAGTGAATCAACACCATGATCAAATGAAGAATTACATAGATCATGATAACCACGATCAGAAAACTCGAGATGTTTGTCGACATCCTCATGATTTGATGAACTGTGGAGAGGAGTAGATGAGAAAAAAATATTTTGACCCTCTGTGTTTTTAGAAATGGCAGATGACAGATGGGACAAACTTTTAGAGGAAGATGTGTCATCTCTATAATGTAATGACAGTCTAACATCTGGTGTGTCCTGTGAATGATCGAAAGGAGAAACATGCAGAGATGAGTTTTCACAGGGGAAATCAAAAGTGGCAGAATCACAAGGGATGTCAAGATAGAGAGGATAAGGTGTGGATGGAAGGGAGTCATCCTTCATCGTAGGTTCTTCTTCATATTCCTGGACACACTCATTATTAATGGTAGCATAGGTTGGTTGCACAACACCAATTTCATTGACAACTTGATCCTCGTTCACAAGTGTGGAGTTCAGAACGAAAGAACACAAGATAGTAAAATCCAAAGGATCAATGGAACATGGGGACAGAGGTGGAGGTAACAAGTCCACATGACAACCAACATTCTTGTAAGCAAAATCTACATAAATATCAAGAGTCGGTGGGGTAAGAGGATGTGGCAGTTCAATAGATGTGCACACACCATATCCCACCTCACACTATGGAGCTAGAGCTATTCGATGGGAAGAGGACGGACAATCACTTGTGATAGCAACCTTATCTTTCTTAGATTTGGCATATCTAATACCGAGGTATGATGGGAGGGGTTTTAATGATTCTAAGAATTTCATATTTTCATATATGTAAAGAAGATACTTAAATATTCCATCAAGAAATTGTCAATTAATTTCATCTTCAGGAAATTGGTATGCAAGATTAGAAAAGCGTGTGTGAAATTGCTCAATGGGTTCATCAATTTATTTCCATAATTTCATAATTTCTTTATTGAGTGCTTGATAGTCAAAATGATAGAAAGCACATGTCAACTCTCCAACCAAGTGATAGAGAGAGTGAATATATGTCGCAGGTGATGTTACACACAATTGCAATGCGTGCCCTTGAAGCGTGGATGCAAACATTGAGCAGGAAACTTAATCATCTTGGATTTCATGCCTTTCTTAGAAGCCTATGAAGGCAACTGCATGTCTAAGAAAGGCTTGTCCACCTTCACCATCGTATGTGTTCTGTGACAAGTCATTCCAGAGATCCGCCAATACTTGAAAATCTTCTCCATGAGAAAGATGTGTTAGAGGATAAATTGTAACATAATTCATGGAAGATGTGTGGAGACTCAAAATAGACTTTGAGGACTCATCTTTTCATCTAGACCTCCTTCTAGTGCCAGAAATATTGACGATGCTATACTTGCCAACATTCAGGGGATCTCCCCAGTGTGAAGTCCCAACTAGACCTCACACTATTTGGTCTAGGAGTCCCATCCAGTATGATGTCCCGGTTTCCATTAGCTTAAATATATGCCTTAGCTCTTTCTTGTCAGCACGTGAGACTGGTATACTTAGTCTTCAAATAATGAGATTCATGTGCCTAGTGATTGCTTAGTGTCGCTTGTGTCAAAGGTTTTTGGCTGCAGAGGGAGGGGGTGGAAGTGAGTCTCAGGTTGAAAGGGAATATTACTAAATCTACTAGAGGCACACAACACAACCAAACATGTGTAGTAGTCCACATAGATGAGGGAGTGACAAACACAAAGTGAATAGGTAGCACGTACAACACCCAACGGAATAGTCCACATGAGTGCAGCAGTTGTTATAACAAGTTTATGAGAACAAATCTCTCCAGTTTCTAGCGGAATAGTTCACATGAGTGAGACAAGGTTAACAACTGATACAACACATTTTCATGAACATATGTACTATAACAACCGAAATAGTTCGACTGTCTTAATATAGGTTAAAGGAACATGCATTACAAGCATCCAAAGAATATTCTGACAAACAAAGACAATACATGTGTGAAAATGTGTTGGCCTGTTAATAGGCTTCTGCATTAAGCGAAAGTTCCAAGACACATCGGTACACCAATACCTCACTAATCTTGATAGTGGGGCATTGGAGCCACTACTTTCTCCTCAAAGAAAAGACTAAACACTCTCAAGGCTATATGGGAGGAGCCAAGGTGAAAATCCCTTTACATGTACAAATGAGCAGTATATATAGCCAAGGGGGAAACTTTCCTTTATGACTGTTTGACTTCCCTAATGACTGTTCGACTTACATGACACTTTGACTTCATTCATGGGTATCTTGTACTTCCACGTTACATTACATTGATTACATAGTTATGACCCAAAGTAGTGATGTGGTTGATGCGACTCATGACACAACTCGACATGACGGTAAGTGTATGCATGTGTTGACTGTGTTTTTCATGTCGAGGTGATGTGTTGCTGAGTGATGAGTTTGGCCGTGGTGTACCATAGCTTGACCTCCGCATGGCATAATCTGTGAAGTCTTCAATGGACTTGATATTCGCTTGATATTTCATGAATGCAAATGTGTCTCCTTTGATTGTTACTTGGTATGCTTCGTGTGTTCATCCAGCCACGAGCAAGTCTTCAAGCATGCACTCCTTATTCATCAAGTTCATTATCACACCATGTATCATCCATGTGCTTTTTTTCTCAATCATTAATGATGAGATGACATCAAATCTAGAAATCCCCTTGTCTATCATGATGCATTGTCTTTCCTTTCAGGGTGCAAGTGACTAGGAGAGAGGACAAGGCTCTAAAACAATGGAGAGCACATGTCAGGCCAGGATATGAGGCTCCGAGGCACTGTTAACAAAAATTGCGTAGATGTCACTAGGTGGTTGGGATGAGTAGTTCGAAACAACAATGACATTCTGCAGGATCTAGTTCAGCTAGGAGGTAGAATTGTGTATTTTTTCCCAGCAAGGCAGTGTGGGCAGTAGAGGACACAGGCAGTGAAAACTCTGTAGATTTTCTGGGGAGCCTGGGAGTGGGCTGCGAGAGCTTACTGGCCATAACTACGCAGAAATGGAAGGAATTCATGCTGATCATGTTGTTATAGCTCCAAATCTCACTCTTATGGTTTGTGATGCTGCACTTATGGCCTAGGGCAACCCCTCCTTCCAGACCTGGTCCAAAAATTTAAAAAACAGTGTTTTATTCCCTATACGCGACTTTGCCCTGTGTTAAACGCGTGTACACGCGGGTCTGTCATACCCAACCCACGTGTATCTATTAAAACACTTAAAAAAAAATATAATTTCCTCTTTTTCAGGCGGTGATCGTGGGTTTACCTGCTGGATCACCTGTTAGTGCCCGTGGCCCAACTGTTCCCAACCAACTCCTAACTAAAAAACTACTTTGGAGAGGGTATAAAAAGACATCAAAGGGAAGGCCAAGGGGGGAGAGAAAAAAGGAGAGCAAGATTATTATGCTGAGATTTTTCCCTTAGACCAGGTTTGAAGTCCTTGGTGGATTCTGCACTTCCCCCATTTTGCATAGGAAACCCTTGTTTCCATGTGTATTGGTGATCATTCATCCTTGACATCATCATTGAGTAAGACTTGGAAGGAGCTCTTGTTGGAGGCTGGAGGCTGGAACGAATCCGGGAGGAAGCTTGCTTGGAGCCTGCTGAAGGTGTTCAGGTGATATCTTTCCGATATATGTACTTTATTTGCCTTTATATATAAAGAAACACGTCTTTGTTCCCGAATAATCTTTCTTTATGCTTATGAGATTCTTGTGATGAATTCTTATGAAAGTAGTTACTTAAAGATTTTTTATAACTAACTTTATACCATAAAGATGATTTATATATAAACTTCTATACATGTACTATTGTGTTCTTTGATTTGTTTGTCTTGCAGGTCAAAGAAAGAAGAAGGGAACTCCAAGAAGGGTTTGCACCCTAACGGTCTTCTCGAACGTAGGACCTTAGGTATGTACCCTAAACATTAGAATTTGCTTAAAAGTAAAAAAGATGGTTGTGTGTGTGTGTTTCTTTGAATAAGCAATTTTCAGTCTAGTAGAGTTTTAGCCCAAAGGACCCTAGGGGTACTTTCCCTTCAACCAGAATTGGCGACTCCGCTGGGGACAACACTCTTGTTGTTCCTAGTTTGGGTAGTCCTCAAGCCAATCAAGGCTCAGTCCCTCTGTTTGTTGGTTCTGACTGTCTGATATTTTCTTGAACTCCAAGCTTTTCCAGTTTTTCAGTTTGTGTTTTTTTATTTTTCTTGAAAGATTTCAGATACGCACTTTTTCTTGATTACAGAAGCGTATATATGCAAGTTTCACTAAGTAAACCCGCGTATACGCAGGTTTCCTTAGTTACAGTCGCGTATACACGCATTCTGCAAATAATTGCAGGCGCGTATATCACATAATTTTCAAGATTTATAATTTTTCTTTTGCTGAATGTTTGTCTGGTAGTTTGGGTCAGTTTAAAACAGTCAATTTCCAGTGACAGTTCTCTGTTTAACAGGGGGCATCTTGTTTCGAACTCTCTCTAGTTATAAGGAGTGCTAGTCTTGTTTTTCGTTGATTGCAAGCGTCATTGATTTTTGACACACAAGATTTCTGTTTAAGAATCTTGATTGCTCTGTTTCGGCAGAGTTGGAAGATTGTCTTCAAATCTTTGTGTCCATTTTGTTTTCATGACATTTGTGTTTGCTTAACGAAATCATTTTTATGACCATTTACTCCTTTGTTTCGGGAAATTTGTTTGTTACCAGTTTCTTGAAACTTGTCTTTTGATATTTTAGACTTTCATTGCTACTTTTGATTGTCAAAAGCGTTTTCGAACACATTTTATTTTTGTTGAGTTTTCATCATTTGAAAGGTGTCAATTCACAAAAGTGTTTGGTGGCTTGTTTATCAATCATTAGTGTCAGTATTTTTGAGAGTTTTCCTTTGAAAAAGACTTTTTGGTTTGATTGAAAGAAAATATTTTGAAAGTTTTTGAGTTTCGCTTTCTTAAACTTGCTTCTCATTTGATTTCCTATTTTGCCAAGTGAAAGTGCTTTGTTTTTATCTTAAAACTTGTTTTTATTGTTTGGACGAAATGATTAGTAACAAATCATCTTCTATCTAAGCATTTCAGTGGCAAGACAAAATTTGGTAAAGCAGCGACTTTCCTTCTTTGTTTTTAGAGTAGTCTTTGAATCGTGCATCCACATTTAGTTCTTGCATTAGGGTAAGATTTGCATCTCTTTTTAGGCATATTTAGTTTTGTTAGCTTTTGTGAGTGTGGAGTCTGAAAAGAAAAAGGAAAAAATTTTTGTTTATATTACAAGTGCCTTCTGAACCTCATAGAAATTGCTATTCATCGAAAACAAAAGTGCATATGCATGTAGCTAAGTTTTATTAATTTCTTTTGCGTCCATAAAACACCACAAGTTTCACCTCCATTACCTTTGACTTAAAGAACAGCCTAATAAAATCAAGCGCTTAATTAAAATCCACTAGAACTTTTTGTTTTAGTTATTACACCAACAAGTTTAGGATTTTAGGGCCTTGGATTAGGCGAGTGGAGAGTTAACTCTCCAAGGCCACACAAAACGTCAAACATAAGAGTCTGATTAAAGAGAGTAAATCCAATAGCGTTAGGAAGACCAGGAAAGCTCCGGATCTGGGAGTTAAGCACGAGGGTCTGTGAAGACAGGGAAGAGAGATACCCCCTCTCCTACTTGTCCGAACTTACCTCACGACTGTTCTGCCTGGCTTCTGCGACGAGTTGGTACCCATAGTTGCCTCTCCTAGGGATCTGCATAGGTGGTTGCGGAGGGGAATCCCGTGGCACCTGAGGTCGACGTTGTATCACTCTCGACAGTACTTCCGGAGGGCACCCTTGCGAAGCTTGGGGGCTTGCACCGGCGCAGACTGTTGTTAGGAGGTCAGCGTAACTTCCTCTGATACCTTCGCTGATAGGACTGGGCCCTCATCATCCCAGACTATCCTCAGAAGGCCCTTTGATTCACTTTCTCGTATTTTGGTGTCCGGTCTCAATCACCCGGAGCGGAAATACTTGAAAGTTGTTTGACTGGCTGTATCTTTAGGAACTTTATACTGTGTGCTCTGTGCTCCTAGTCGGCTTAGCTTTTAATTTTTTGAGTCTTTAGTTAGATCTTAACAAAAAATTCAAAGTGGCTGACCGGTCTCCAAGACGGTCTCGAAGACTTCGTGGTCTCTCGCCACCTAGTTTAGAGCCTTCTCCTAGAAGGTGCAGAGGGAATACTACCGGTGGGGTCCGTCCCACGCCGGTTGACGCATCGGGGATTGATCCTCCTCTCAGGGATATTAGCGGCCAAGCAAGGCCTGGTACTTTTGAACAAGAGAGGGACACTCCAGTCTTTTCTCAAGTTCGCTTTCAAGCGGAGAATAACGTAGAGGTAGAAGAACTTTCAGAATCATTAGTGATTCCAAATTCTCCACTACCATCTAGTTATCCAGACGTATTGCAATACGTTGGGCCTCCATTATATAGACCAGCGAGTCCAGGTTACGCTACGCGCTTACCATTTATAATCACTACTGGAAGCATGGCTTCCACGAGTGCTGCGACTATGCAAACCCCAACATCGGTGCAAGGGGGAGGAACCATTTCCATCCCCTCCGCTTCCTTGTTCGGATCGTTTGCTAGCACATCTTTGGTTGGGTCTACCTCCATTCCGTACACGAGTGGAAATGCCCAAACCAATGCTTTTAGTATTGGTTCCTTCCTTTTTGGCACCCAATCACAGGGTATTCCGTCAGTTCCGTTCAGTGTCGCTACGTCCATGATGGGCGGATCAGCTTCATTTCAGGGTTTTCCTTTTGGAAGTGGTCATATCCCACATTCCAACCCAACGGTAGGATCCATGCCTTTTTCTTCAATAGGACAAAGCAGCAATCCTTTCCAAGGTTGGAATAGCCCTGGGGTTAGTAACGCAGGAACTGCGAATCCATTCATTGGCCAACAA
This sequence comes from Pinus tabuliformis, assembly GCA_031772625.1. Taxonomy (NCBI): domain Eukaryota; kingdom Viridiplantae; phylum Streptophyta; class Pinopsida; order Pinales; family Pinaceae; genus Pinus; species Pinus tabuliformis. The sequence continues at coordinate 405,460,657 of CM062812.1, read as the reverse complement.
GGAAGTAGGCCGTATTCCACGGTTAGCATGTTTCAAAGTATTCCTCCCCTCGCTTCGGCTTGGAACCCATATCAGGGGTTATCGACTCCTTACAATTCTTTAGGAGGAAACTTTGCAAGCTATGGAGCTTATACGGAAGGAGTCGGTCAAACTCCGAATTTTGCTGGACCACAAGGCTTGCCTTTTGGTTCAGCTGGTTCTATTGGTCACTTGGGGCAGCCTGGTGCCTCTCAAATCCCAGGACAATCTTTTCAGAACTTTGGGAGTTCTGCCCAGTCTGGGTGGAATCCCCTAGGTCCTCCTAGGCTTCCATTTCTGGCAACGTTAAACTTGCCAGATCTCACTAAGCTAACGAACGACCCTATCAGATACAATCCGGCCTGGCCTCCGGTCCCAACCAAACTCCCTTCGGACATACCAAAATTCGAAGGGAAGAGTGGTGAAGATCCGGGCGATCATGTAACCACATTCCATTTGTGGTGCTCATCTAACTCCCTCATCGAAGATTCAGTCAGGTTGAGACTCTTTCAGCGCACCTTGACTGGTAATGCGGCTAAATGGTACATAGAGTTGCCAGGGGGCAGCTTTACATCGTTCGCTGACTTAGCCAATATCTTCTTGAATCACTTCCAGTTGCCTGTCCGCTATGATGCCGGAACTGAACTTCTGGCTACCTTTCGTCAGGATAAGGCAACCCACATTTCTGATCACATACAGGAATGGAGACGGAGAAAAAGGCTCATTAAAGCCGAAATCCCTCCGGAGTACCGTCTAGAGTGGTTTTTGAAGTCTTTGCAACCTGAGATCTCCAAGGATGTCTCCATGTCTGGGGTCTATTCTGAGGAGCAAGCCATTTTCAGGGCCCAGCAATTAGAACTGATCTACTCTCAGTCTGGGATCCTCCAAAAGTACTTGCCAGATGCTCCTGGATCTAAGGTTGATTTAGCTAAGCCAAAGCCAGGTCCTCACGCGGATGGTATCGCGGGGTCAGTAGACTCGACTGCAGTGAACTTGTTGAATCAATTGCAGCAGTTGTCATTACAAACTGCTCCTAACAACCAAGTCACAATGTCTAATCCTCAAGCTTCCCAAAATTCTTCCATTAATGCCATCCAATCTGATAACCCCAAAGGAAATCAAAATTCCGATGGAAAAAAGAAAGGACGTGGTAAGAAGAAGAATCAGGATGGGAAGCCCGATGCAAATAAATCCGGCAACAACGCTGGTGGTGGTGGAAATGAGTCGAGAAAGAAAGTTAAGTTTCCTTGCAAGTTATGCAAAGGAGACCATCTAACTCATCTCTGCCCTAGAATCGAAGACGCTCAGCGCTTGTTAGGACAGCAAGGGACTTCTAGTTCGCAAGCTGTGTTAACTAACCCGTTTCCCCAAGGGCAGCAACTTCTTGCTGGCGCAAGTTCGAACCCTGGTACCTCCGCAGGGGGCAACCAGGAAGGGGACAAGTCATCGAATGTTTTCATGATGGGTGCTCACGCTAATGTGGCCACACGGTCACGCGATTATGGTGAAGGTGAAAATTCTAAGGGTAAATTAGTTCCCGAAACTAACAACCCACTTCATATTGAACGACCTTCTGTTGAGACTATACCTCGGGTGCCGAAAGGTTCAGCTAAATGCGCGACTATCAACCCTAATATTAGGGCAGCCCAGAATTACTCCATTGTTGAGGATCTGGCCCAGAGTCCATGTGCTATGTCCGCGTTAGAGGTTCTCCAGACATGTCCTACTCAACGAAGTGCCTTGCTATCGGCAATGGGGGCAGTCGATCCAAGTAATTCCTTAGCTCTCTCTTTTGATATGAGTAATGTCAAAAAGAGACTTCCTCATCATATGGCTTTCCAGATAAAGTCAACCTAACAGAAAACGAATATTTTTCGGACGGTTGTAGATGAGGGAGCTTCCACGTGTGTCATGTCTATGTCATGCTGGAAGGCCATTGGATCACCGTCGGTTGTTCCTTCACCTACCCTATTGACAACATTTGATGGTCACTCTCATAGGCCATACGGGATTATCCCGGCCTTTCCTATATGTGTTGGAGGAAAGGTCGTTAATATTGAAGTAGAGGTCATAGACGCTAACCTGGATTATAATCTCCTATTAGGAAGGAACTGGGTATACGAGATGGATGCCATTGTTTCGACTCTGTTTCGTGTCATTTGCTTTCCTTATGAGGGGAAAATCGTTAAGGTTGATCAGTTGGACTATTGCCCAGTTGATCCTCAAGCAAACTCTGACTCTGCTATTCCTTTAGTGGGTAACCCCCGTCCGCCTATTGAGAGTCTAGGAGTCGGGATGTACTCTTCATTGATGGGTACGTTTAACCTTCCCCCTCCTACAGCTGGTATAGATACAATTTCATCCTCCAGGGATCCTTTACGGAGAGAGTTTGTTCAAACTCCTTATTCATCGAATCCTGGAACCTTAGCTTCATCTGTGACCACATCAGGTGACGACAAGGTGGGTGAAATAGAATCTCTTATGTCTGCAGCAGAACCTAGATGTGAATCTATCGACAACTCTGTAGATAACCATTCTACTATTTCCTCTGGGAAAGAAATAGATGGTGATGTGGCTCATTTTCGGACCCTTGATTCCACCTCTGCATCGGATTGCTCGGATATTGTTTTTCCATCGGATGAAGCGATATTCGAAGCAATGACGGCCATAGATCGACCTTTGGAAGATTTACATCGTCGGTTACACTTTCATCCCCCTGTGCATGAAGTAGAATCTCGGTCCTCCGGTTCGACTAGTGATGTTTGTACGGTCCCTTTGGCTCCAACACATTTATTTTCCGAAGAGAGTATATTGATTGGTTCGATCGTCGTACCTATAAACATCCCTAGGAGTCAGTTGGCGGAGCCCCCTGATGGGCTCTACCTCAGGAAGTGCTTTGCTTAGCTTTGGCCAGGCAATGGCTTCTTTGTATTTTATGTATATTTGTACATATCTTATCGAGCGTTTTCTGATATCAACACTTTTTGGTCTGCTTTGGCAGGTGTTGATGGATGATTTGGTTTATTTTGGATTCGCCGATGGTGCTAGTCGGCACACTCGGAATCTTGCTTCCGCAGCTTGGGTACTTTATTACCCAACTGGTCAGTTGATGACATCGAGAGGCGTGTGTATCGGTCCTGCGTCAAACAATATGGCCGAGTATACAGCTGTTATCAATTTACTATCCGAGGCAATCTCTTATGGGATCGACTCGTTGGTAGTGTATCTTGATTCTCAATTGATAGTGTCTCAGTTAAATAACATTTATTGGGTTAGAGATCCATCATTATATCGCCAATATTTAAGGGTGAGGTTGTTGCAAAGATCATTTACTTACATTAATTATTTGCACATTCCAAGATCTCAAAATTGGTTAGCTGATTCTATCGCTAATCAAGCATTAGACTGGCATATCAATCATTCATCATCATAAAATCATGCATCAAAAGGTCAAACTGTATATATATATATATCGCAAAGCGTCTCGAGTGTACATATGTGTGTCCAAAATATACAAAATTGGGACTCAAATGCCCATAATCATGTCAGGCATATCTAATGCCTCGGCTCTGGATGAGCAGCTAAATAACTAACTATAGCAGTGGCCACGCGCCGAAAGACGCAAACCCAGTCACGTGGCATCCCAACCACATGACGCTGCATATCTGGAGGAAGGTCCTCTATCTCAGCCATCGGTACTTGGTAGCTCAATCTCGCCAAGTGTCGCTGGATGTTGTTGAGGGTCCTTTCCGCATTCGCAGCCTCCTCTTCGGCTCCTCGGCCACGCCGTCCATGCCATGGGAATCCATCTGGTCGCACGGGCCCAATGTCTGGAACATGATCATCATATCAGTCATTTGAATCTCATAAAAAAAAATATATATATTTTTCAAAGTTCATCATTATACTTGAAAAATCCTAAAAATCATAAAATCATAAAAATCAAAAAAATCTTACCGATCTCGCCCCATGCTGCATCTAGTGGCAACACTAGGTCAGGATCTCCTCGGAAATCCAGTCCAGCATAGGGGTAGTCGTCTATGGCGATGATCTGTTGCTCCCACCAAGCAAAAAAGTCGTCGTCGAATGCATTCCTGGGCACTTCCCCACCCCCCAGACGTTTCATCAAGTTAGCCCATCGGCCCATGCGTGGATCACATGGACTACTGATGGGAACTGCTACCCTGGGGCGGAGTGCGGGAACCTTCTCGAAGAAAAAAGTACATAAAATGGTTCCGTACCCAAAGTTCTTGGTCTGTCCCCTCCTGATAGAAGCAAGCTGCTCCTTCATGTTGGCAAGTAGAGGAGTACACCAGTCAAACACCGTGGTGAGACAGTCCACTGCTACGCTCATGTTTACCCGTGATGCCTGATGTAGCGAAGATGATCCGTTCACTCGAGCTATGGTGAACAAGATTATCCGCAGTGACAAACTCGCCACATGTGGGATCGAGATCTGACTCCCGACCTTCCGATGACCTGGGCAGTAAAGTTGTACATAGTCGTCTACACTGAGACTATTCCGGGTCCTGCCCCGGGAGTGTACTACCTCTCCCCTTCGGGAAAGGCCCGTGATGAAATATATATCTTCCACTTCTATCCTGAGTGGCATCTGATCAATCATAAAAGCTTCTTCCTCGACATCCCAATAATCAATAAGTCTCTCGAGCAGACGCACATTTGCTTTCATATTCGGCAATTTGAAGAATTTTAACAATCCGCATCCCCGTAAGGCATCTAATGCCTCATCATTGTCCATGAATTCATTAACTACAGCTGAGTGCTCTCTTTCACGCCATGTGAGAGTCATCCTGGAAGAAAAAATCATTTTCATCCATTAGTTTTATGTATAAAAATTTTTCGCTGTGCACACGCGGTTTACCCTATACACAGTCGCGTGTAGGGCCGTCGTATACGCGATTTATATACATCCAACCCGCGTGTACGCCGCAGAACGATTTTTCGCAAAAATCTAATAGTGAAACATTAATTAAACTTCCTAAAAACTATCACAATTGATTGCAAGACAAGTTTAGTGCTTACCTGGAAGTTTTCGGCAAGTTTGAACGGTGGAATAAGTCATGGAGAAAGTTTGCTCCTTTTGCTCCACAATTTGCTCTCCAAGTCAAACGGTGAAAATCGTAAGTCCAAAATTTCTTTTTATAAGTTTTGAAAATGCAAAATTTTTTCAAAATTTTATTTTGTTTGGTTTCATGTCACTTTTAACTTGGGAGCTTGGAATGTCGAGATTGAGTTGTTTTTCAGGACATTTTTGGACATTTTTCGACGGTTCGAGACGGTTCCATGACTGCTGACCCGTCATGGCAGGTATCGTGTTCTCACTGGCATATAGGTTAGGGACACCATTTTTCCGTTGCATTATGCATACTAGCCTCCATTTGACCGATACATCTGCCGTAGGGTCGACCCCATCATGTTATGGTTCGCAAGCCACTTTCACTCGCCGATTCTTTAAATCATGACATGATGGTAGAGCCATCCTTTTACATGGGCATCCTAGTTAGCACCTCACTAACATTTGTTTCCCATGCTGCTTCGTTTTGAGTAGGCTCGGGAGTCCTCTGTAGTCCCGCCATGACTTATGCGTTGAAGACTCATTCTTCTTTGCTTCTTCGTTTCGTTCTGGCCTTATACCCTAGAGGCTCCTATGTGTGTTGAGTTGTACTTCTGCATTGCATGTTGACCATTTGCACCTTTTGGCCTATAGCCGGCTTCACTTGGACTCGTGTTTAAGCCCACTTTTGACCATGAGGTCTGCAAAAATCAACCTTGCATACCCTTGACCTCTGCAGCTTGACATACCCAGATCCGTGGAAGGGACATACCTCTGAGTGTCACTGACCAGTTTTTCACCTCCCTGCATTGAGCATAGGAACGTTCCTTTCCCAGGAACTAGATCATCTGTTTCACCGACACTCGTTCTTTCCACTGTACCATAGCATTCTTTTATTCTTTTTCCGGCTTATCAGAAAAAGACAAAAAAATTAAATATTCCAAAAAGAGCGGGAACAGGGACATTATTTCCATTTATTGTTGGCAGCTAGAGTCAGTCGTGTCGCTCTTGAACAAAGCACTCAAAACAAAGTCTCCTCCGCATGGGTGGGATTTAGTTTGACTTAGGTAAGCCATAGCCTTGTTATCCAGTCAGTTCTCCCCCGATTGGTTATCTCTTCCAATCATATGGAGGGTTCGTTCGTGCCTCCTGCATGATGAACTTATACAGATTCATTATATGCTGCCACATAGTCACATTGACTCGTGCTTTTGTTCAAGGGAAGTTAGCCTGAGTCGGCCTTTCTGCGGTGTCTCTTGACTCATTTTTCAGTCGGCCATCCCTGGTTGTCAGTGTCATGTCTATCATCACATCAGTTATATTGGTCCTTCACTCGTGCCGGTTTGAGAAGGTCCCCATTGACTTCCTGCTGGCGGGTCTTGTCCTTATCGACGACGACACATTGCTCTGAGGGCAGACCTAGAGACCGTACCCTGGCCCTATTTTCATTATTGATAGGTCACCTTGTGCTCAGCATCGATCAGTATCATGGGTCTTTGACTGAGTGGTTTCCCTTGTGTTCGACATCAGCATACATTATCACACATTGGGATTCGTGCAGTACCTTGGTTTCCATTTGACCCTATTGGTGGATACCTCGCCTCTGTGTCAGCTTTCATTATTGGTTGGTTCAGAGGGTTTCTGCCGTGCGCTAGCCACATCTTGTGTACGCCGGAAACGTACTTCGGTTGGGTTACTACATCTTTTTCGTCCGATTCCTTCCACATTATTGGCCTACGGGTTACACTCGCGCTAGATTGATGGAGGATGCCTTAATGACTTCCTTCTAGCGGATCTTTCCCTATCGACTCCGACTCATTGCTCTGGGGCAAAGATCTAGAGTCCATTTGGCAGTACCTTGGGGTTTGCAGTCATTAGTGGCAGATTCCTCGCTATCGACAGTGGGAAACCATCATTGTCTCCTGATTGATAGATTCTTACAGGTGTTCGACTTCAGCTCATCTATTCACACTTGTTAGATTGTACTGGGTACCTTGACGCTCATTATCATTATCGGTGAGTAGTCTCGCGTTTGTTAACGGTATACATCAATGACCGGTAATCAAACGATTTCTCACATGGTCGACTTCAGATCATTTATTCCCATGGTGTAGAAATGTACCACGGCGGTCGGTGAAGACCTCAGGTTGTATCAGCATTCATTGGTTCACTTGACAGTTGCTCCTGTTGCTGCTAGTTGATACCACTCCACCTTATATGTTGCAGTCAGTCATGGCGACATTCTATATGCTGGCACCTGAGTTTGCAGCGTAGTACCATCCTATTCCATCATGTTCAGTTGGTACCTTATGGGATCAGTCTTTGATTTCAGTGATCCGTTGCATCTTTCAGCATCATTGACAGTTTGATATGTGATATTCAGACATGTACTTACTCATTATGATCAGATGATCCATTATGTATTTTCCAGTCATTTATACTTGTATACTTAGTGGATCCGCTTGTACTTGATATGCGGACATGCTTTACTTTTCCTGAGCATGGGTATGCCCGCCTCAGACAGTGTTTCTTTCTGATCTCCTTTCGGTGGCTTGGCAGGCTGAATTCTGGTGAAGTCCTCCTCGGTTTTTCGGCAGAGTTCCTTTCCTTGTACTTACTTAATATATTTCGGCCATCATGTTCCCCTTCTAACCTCATACATTAGGGGGCATCTGTTATAGCTCCAAATCTCACTCTTATGGTTTGTGATGCTACACTTATGGCCTAGGGCAACCCCTCCTTCCAGACCTGGTCCAAAAATTTAAAAAACAGTGTTTTATTCCCTATACGCGACTTTGCCCTGTGTTAAACGCGTGTACACGCGGGTCTGTCATACCCAACCCGCGTGTATCTATTAAAACACTTAAAAAAAATATAATTTCCTCTTTTTCGGGCGGTGATCGCGGGTTTACCTGCTGGATCACCTGTTAGTGCCCGTGGCCCAACTGTTCCCAACCAACTCCTAACTAAAAAACTACTTTGGAGAGGGTATAAAAAGACATCAAAGGGAAGGCCAAGGGGGGAGAGAAAAAAGGAGAGCAAGATTATTATGCTGAGATTTTTCCCTTAGACCAGGTCTGAAGTCCTTGGTGCATTCTGCACTTCCCCCATTTTGCATAGGAAACCCTTGTTTCCATGTGTATTGGTGATCATTCATCCTTGACATCATCATTGAGTAAGACTTGGAAGGAGCTCTTGTTGGAGGCTGGAGGCTGGAACGAATCCGGGAGGAAGCTTGCTTGGAGCCTGCTGAAGGTGTTCAGGTGATATCTTTCCGATATATGTACTTTATTTGCCTTTATATATAAAGAAACACGTCTTTGTTCCCGAATAATCTTTCTTTATGCTTATGAGATTCTTGTGATGAATTCTTATGAAAGTAGTTACTTAAAGATTTTTTATAACTAACTTTATACCATAAAGATGATTTATATATAAACTTCTATACATGTACTGTTGTGTTCTTTGATTTGTTTGTCTTGCAGGTCAAAGAAAGAAGAAGGGAACTCCAAGAAGGGTTTGCACCCTAATGGTCTTCTCGAACGTAGGACCTTAGGTATGTACCCTAAACATTAGAATTTGCTTAAAAGTAAAAAAGATGGTTGTGTGTGTGTGCTTCTTTGAATAAGCAATTTTCAGTCTGGTAGAGTCTTAGCCCAAAGGACCCTAGGGGTACTTTCCCTTCAACCACATGTCTGCATAATGTCTGGGCTGAGTGGGGTGTCAGGAAGGTGGTGGAGAATTGATGACAACTGCAAAATTTTCAGGAGGAGCAATAGGACAACTCGCACAGGGACTAGCTGACAAAATTACACCATTTTTAGAGACAATGTTGTGACACGGAGTGGGTGCTTGTCCCTCTTGTCTAAAAAATTTATTCAGTCAGCGAAGGCAGGCATGCTAACAAATTCTACACAAATTTTGAGAGGATTGAAGCTTGACGTCACTGCCCGGTCAAACTATTTGGTTGACTAGCGGGAGGCTTAATGGATTGGCTTGCAGGCATCATAGATTGAGACGACTTCTTGGAAAACTTCTATGTTGTTCTGGGTGATAATGAGCTACATCAATTATAGGGTTGCGCATTGCAAATTTCCTGGGAGGCAACCTCAGAATCTGTGCAATTCTAGGCACCAATACTTTGTTACTAAGGGTTGAGACTATGAAATAGAACTCACCAGAGGTCCGACTGATGGAGGTGGTCAGGTCGACATATCTTAGGAAAAATGGTTAAGTGTGTGAGCGAGTGAACTCGCGTATACATGATTTTGTGAACACACACTCAGCATAACTTGACGACAAGACATCTTGAACCAACAAGAAAACATATGCTCAATGTGACTAACTATGGGATTGCCTAATGGTCAGAGCAACAAGTACAACACTTCACATAGGCCTTTGGATGACTGTGACAACACTTGCACAATAGTTCTAAAAACATCATGTGGGAGTGCAATATATGTTTACATAGTGAACAAAACTCAAACAAAAGCCTTTAGCATCATTAGAACAAGGTCGCAAGCATGACATAGCAATCAACATGCCGAAGACGACACTTGGCCAAACAAGTGAAAACGAAGCAAGACATGTAGAGGAAACACATGAAATGCCCTTTTGTGTTTGAGCACATTCTTGTTACTGAGGACATGATGTATGGCAATGACAAGTAGTCATGCAAACTCAACTAAGAGGTGTACTTTGAAAGGTTTTCTTTACTTACCATAGTTACCCTCAAGATGATCATGTGTCTGACAAAGTTTGCATGTGATCCTTATCTTTTCCCTTTAATTGGTCTCTTGGTCCTTCTCCTCGACTCCTTGGGAGTGATCACAACATGTCACTTTTTCATGTAGTAACTAAACGATGGATCAACATGATTTCAACAGGAAGTGAATGTTGTCAGAAATAGGCCCTGCGACGCCTATTTGCACAATATTTGCATGCAAGAAGGATAGGGCAGTTTGGACAACGCTGCACATTTTTGAGGCACAGTCCTTCGCTATGGGATAGGGGTCATGGGAGGACACCTCAACACAGTTTCTGAATGGAGGGAAGCTAGATTGCTCTGTGCATTTCTAGAGAGCTTAGATAACCGCCTGACTTCTCTATGCATTTCTGGAGATTAGTGCTGGTTGGGGTCTCTATGGGTTATGGGGTTTTAGAAGGCAAGGGAGGAAGATTGATGGTTGCAGAAGCAAAGTACAAAGTTCGAGGAAGCTAAATGAGGCTAGGTTTCTTGGGAAATGGCACTTTGACAGAGATGTAAATAGTGATAGGACTCAACTGTGATTGCACACAGACACTTAGTGAAACAACATAGACCATCTAGAATGCATAATACATACCTTGTTTGATGCAACAACCTTCATGACAAGAGTTCATGAATTGAGTGTGAAACACATCTATGTGATGACAACCACTCATATGCACACAATTCCCTTGAAGCGAAACAACATTCCCTTTGCATGACAAACAACAACCCCTATGTCCAAAGATGACACATGTTGCATAAACATGAGAACACAGACAACTCTATGGATCAAGGAGGGGAGCTTGAAATCATCAGCTTACCAACAACTGAACAAGGATGATCGATCGCACGATCCAAGGTAAGCTCTAAAATTTGCATGCGAGCCAAAATTTTGGAGGGTGGTCGTAGTTGCTACAATAGTAAGATAATTAATTTTATTCATGTAAGAAAATTTATATTATTGAGTAGAATTTAATTTTGTAATAATTTAAATTCGAAGTTGTTTTGAAGTTATAAGATACTTTAAGGTAATGATATAGTGATAAAAGAAAACATGAAATATGTATTTAGAAAAATAATGGTAGTAAACAAAAATATTTATAAATACCTATAAATAACTGGCTTTAGATAATGAAGTGAAGATTGACTTTAGATAATGAATTTAAGGGTATTCTCTACAAGTTTTTCTAGCCATAAATCGTTCCAGTTTTTTTTCAAATCAAAATAGAGAAGTTATCATTTTATCTCAATCTCTCAATCCCTATTTGAGTGTCCCCTCTTGCAAATTGCAACCCTTCACTCCATATTCAAGGATTTTATTTTTTCATTCACAATGTGTTTCCCTTTTTATGGAGGTAATTCCATCTTTAAAAATAGACTTTTTACAAATGGTTAAAAGTCATTTCGAGACTCATTTTTCCTCAGGAGAGGCCAATAAAATGAGGGCTCCCTACTCTTGGAAATTGTAATCCATTGATGCAAATAAAAGGATTAACTTTTCTTTTGTTTGTTTTTTGTGTGTTTTGACAACGGGTATCCCTTCCTCTAGAACAATCCCATCTCCATAAATACGATATGCTCCAATTCGTAAATGGTTTTCTACCTGCTTTAACAATGGTTCTCCCTTCTTTTAGGACAATCTCATCTCTGAAAATAATAGAAGTGTCTAATGGTCAAATGCCATTCCCAAGAAAAGCTTAAGTGCTTCTATGTCACCTTAGAATATCAATATTTGAAAGGACAACGGATTATTAGGTAAACTTAGGTAAACTTAGAGGCCTTTGGCCCAATATTTTTTGAAAGGAATGCTAAGAACTAGGTTGATCATGACCTTATTGCAATGTTTCATTATGGTAAAGATTTCTTTATTCTTATTTTGCATGGAAGGAAGCAAGGGATTTGATCTTCATATATGGTCCTTAGTTCATGGTCTCCAAGGGAATCCTCCTATCCCATCTCACCCTTGATTTCAATGGAAACATGAAATCTTTTTACCTTTCATCTTAATTAGACTTTTGCACTTCCTTATTTATTCCATCAAAGCAAGAAAAAACAAGCATCATTATATAACCCATGTAGAGCCTATAGATGGTATTCTCATTTGTGGTAGAATATGCACAGAAATATATTTTGATAACAGATTGCATGAGGTGCTCACAGTTGAATTGCAAGGTTGAGTATGGCTGCTTTGCAAAAACTTATCTAATCATAAAAAAATTTAGGTCACATTGTAAACTGAATTCAACTCCGAGAATAATGATGAGAAAGGATTAAAGCAAATTTCTAGAAAGAGAAATAATCAAAGAACACAGGGGTTTCAACCTACCTTGAGACCGTAGCTTCCCTCCAAGACAGAATTCCAGTCAAATAACAAATTTTGAGCTGTGCAATCTTAAAACGAAGGAGAAGAGGTTCAAAATCCCATGACATTATGAGTTTGGTTGCCATTAGATAATATATATTCTTTAAAAGTAGATGCAATTCTCATTGAGGCTTTTTCAAAAACTTCTCAAGATAAGATTTTTTTATGGAAAAAAATCGACCTGCAAAAAAGAGAAAGAAAGAAAATATAATTTGCTTTAGTAGCCATTCTTTTAATAAATATATAAATATTAAAAAATAACTAGTGCCCTAGCCCTTTTCTGATACCAGCAAGAAAAAGACTAAAAAGCAAAAAAATCCCAGATCCAGGCAAACTCTAAACTCCCTTCCTTCAAGTAGAGAGTGCAAGTTTAATTAATTCATCATCATGCTTTATTTTTTATCATTTCCTGTAAACAATTTGTAAGAATGTGTTTTTGGTCAGTCTTCAAATTAACATACAACTTTTTTTTTTTTTAATTTACGAACTGAAACACAGTTTATCCATCGTGAAACAGCGTGGCTTCAAATTTATCTACCGTTCCATCTTGGAACAGTGTGGCTTCAAATTTATCTCCCATTCTCCTTGCTCCTCATTACGGATTTTGTTGAAATGTAAGATAATGATAATGTACTATAATGGAATCTGTAATGGGAATCTGATCTCATTACTGGCATGTTACATAGCGTTAATATAACTATTTTTTACCCCTGGAACCTTTCGTGCTTATCCTTCGTAAGTCAAACACGTTCTTGAAGATACGGATGCTATTAATTCAAATGCCATATCTAATATCTGGTGTAAAAGATCCTTACATCTTTTAAATGTCAACCAGATGACAGAAAGGACATTGATAAAGGGGGAGTCGATTAAGATTGCTCACAGTATTCACAAAAAGTGGTGGCCCTCCACCTACAACGCTGTCTCACCGGCAATCTTTTGTGGCTGGCTTCAAAAGCACATCTGAACATGTTAGCAGTCCCTTTTGGATGACTTTACTTCGAGTAAAAGTTGACGGAAATAATTTGAATGATAAGGTGGTAGGTTTTCGTATTCTCTATAATAAAAGTGTTAGTTGAGCATGAGTGTTTGAGGAGGGATGAATATTTTAGTTATCCACGATTATCTTTAATTCTATGTTAGAAAGGTAATGATCTCTACTTCAAGTTTCTACTTCAAGTTTCTTTCTATGTTAGGAAGGTGATGATCTCTATTTCAAGTTAGGAAAGTCAGATCTCCATAAGACATTATGCATATTCACTAATAGTGCACTATTACATCGATTCACCAATGCTTTTGCCAATAAACTTTGATAATTTTAATTAATTATTAATTTTCCAACAATATGAATTATATTGTTAAATTATTTATTTACTAAAATATAAAATAAATTATAAAAAAATATTTAATGATAAAAAATTAACATAATATTATATTTAAGTTTTCTATCCATTTCAATCATAAATAATACTAAGCAAACATAAATGATATTAAATTAGAATAAGTTTTCTATCCATTTCAATTATAAATAATATTAAGCAAACATAAATGATATTAAATTATTTAGATTAAGTTCTTTCGTTAAAAAAAATAGTAATGTTAATATAATATTATTAAATACATTATATAAACATTGGGTAAAAAGAGACAGCAATATTAATAATATATTATTAAATACATTGTGTAAACATATTATGTTATTGAAATCTTAAATAAATTATTTAGATTAATACATTATATAAACATGGGGTAAAAAGAGACAGTAATATTAATAATATATTATTAAATACATTATATAAACATGGGGTAAAAAGAGACAGTAATATTAATAATATATTATTAAATACATTGTGTAAACATATTATGTTATTGAAATCTTAAATAAAGTTAGTTATTTATTTTTTATCATTTATTGATTATATATATATATATATATATATATAATTTATCAATTACTCTTTTTTTTTGATGTGTGTGTGTGAATGTGTAATTTGATAAATTTCATGATACTATAATATAAAAAGTCATTATAAATTTTAAATGTTTATATACTTCTTTCATAGACACAAAATAATGAATAGATTTGAATGTGAAATCTCATCATTTAGAAAATTTTCTAGCATAGTTATAGTGAATCAATTACTTTATCTATTTTTTTAATCTAAATTATATTTTATAATTAATTGTTTTTTATATAACACTAAAGTTTAAATAATTTAATAAAAATAATATTATAAAAATATATCAATATAATAATATGACTTTCCATTTAAATGTAAATTTTCTTATAAAACAAAATCACAATTCCTGTTGTCAAACGATAATATTAGTATATTACTGAACAAGAAAAATTCAATCCAAAGATAAGAATCAAATCATTGAAACTATTCTAATGCTCATATTAAATGTAGAATTTACTTCTTTCAACATGTTTATTTTTTATAATTGTTTGCTAATTTGTTCATTTGGGATTAGCGTCGTCTTACTGAGTCAAAATCACTGAGGTTGGGATTTATGTCCATCGAGTATTTAGATTATATTGAAACGAAATTTGATATAAATAATAATTGTAATTTAAATATTTGGCATTTTCTACTTTATATGTTTTAATAAATTTTACTTTAATAATTATTATTGAAATAGCATGAATACTGAATTTTACTCAAAATCCAAGGGCAAATTACATAATGAATAAGAACAACCAAAATAATGATAAAATTATATGAAATAGAATTCCAGAAAACACTAAGATAAAATGAAATACCACCGGCTCGCTTGAACAGCAGCCACAAAAATATGACACAAAAATAAATAATGTCAAGATAAACCACCAGGGGAAAAAGATGAAAGCTGCAATGCGAGACAATAAAATGTGGGTGCAGGAGCCGGGGAAATTGCAGCTTCAATGTGGGACAATAAAATGTGGGTGCAGGAGGCGGTTGCGCCCCTTTACCGCTGGTTTCACCGTGTTTGCCGTGCCACTTTCGTACTCCTGCCCATAACGACAATAATGGATCTTTTCGCTTAAACAGATATTAGACTTTCAAAAATATCAGTCTCAAAAGTCGACAATTATATCGACATTTGCCGACCAAAGCTTCAATTATAATTATCCTTCTCAACTGCTATCACGTCGAATCTCTATAAGAGATGGCTCGCCACTGGATAATTACGTAGCCCATGTGCAACCAACAAGAAAGAACGGCCATCAAATGAAAAAGTGTAACGCAATTTCTTAGGCTCATATGGACTCCTTACAAAAATTCAATCAGTTGATAGTGCCGGGACTTCATGGCTGTAAATTTGTTTGTTAAATCTTTGGGTATAATGTCAACGGGCTTCTGTGAATTTCTTGGTATGATGGGGACATCTTTTATTTAGATAGGATATTTTAGGGAATATTTTGACATTTGATTAACAACAGCTATATCAAATAATTGACTAAGCTATTCTCCTATATTAAAATATTTCCAAAACCTACCAATCAAAAGATTCAATATATAAGTTCTAATCTCAAGCAATACGTTTTAGTACGAAAAAGGAAACTTGAGGAGTGCAGGAAACGAAAGGAGAGCAGAACCATGACACATTGATTATCATAGAATACATGGAAGCAAGCAAAAAATATAGGGGACCAGCCACATGACATCAATCACCTGGTGTAATAGTGCTCGCTTATAATACACAGGATTCCACCTGGTCCCCATCTTATAGACATGGAAACTTAGTTTATCTCGGCCTTTCAATGACCGAACTGACCTATGAGATTTTGTCCTTTTATCGAGTACAGATCAATTGATTTTGCCAGGGTTTGCAACCTTTGCCTATGTCATCGGCACAGCACAATAGATGGCTGGTGTGGACAATGTGGGTCTGTTATTATCGTTTGTTGGGATGTCAGGTTCTCAACAGATTTTGAAAAGCCTAGTTGCAACTTGCAACCTTGGCTCGTCGTACTGGACAGAGAAGTTTCATATTCAAAAGCTAAACTGCAGGGACTTGCCGTAGTGGATAACGCTTTCTATTGCGTCATCAAAAACCAATAAATAATGCCTAATGAAACACTTTTTGGGTTTGCTACGGTCTGTTGTTTAGGAAAGAGGCTTTGGTTCAAGGGCATCCTTATTTTGATTCGAGAATATTTTGGAATACATTTTTGGAATCGGTAATCAAAACAAGTTTAGATTAATTTAAGAATTTGTTTATTTATAATTTGAAAAATTGAGATTCAAGGTTATCCTTGATTTCAATTCAAACATGGAAATATTTTCATTCTTCCTCTTGGTTAGACTTCCGCTTCTACATTTCTGTTATTTTCTTTTTTGGGGTGAGGATATTTTCAAAGCAATAAAAAAACATATATTATTATGTAAGCTGTGTAGAGCTTTTATATGGTATTCTCATTTGTGTTAGAATATGCAGGGAAATAGATTTTGATAAGGCTGAGATTGCATGAGGTGATTGAACATAAATTGGAGGTTTTTGGTCATCTTCGATCTCTTAATTGTGGACATGTTCTTTTAAAAAAATTGTCCAATTATAAGAAATTCTTAATCACTCCTCAGAATAATGATGAGAAAGGATTTTAGAAAGTTTCCAGAGAGAAAAGGAATCAGGGTAAAATGGGATGTCAACCTGCCCTGAGGACTTAGCCTCCCTCAAAGAATGAATTTCAGCCCAATAACAAATTTTGAGCTCTACAATCTTAACAGGAAGTAAAAGAGGTTCAAGGTAACATGCCATAATCAATACAATTGTCATTAGAGAATATAGATTCTTCACAAGTAAATGCAATTCCCATTTAGATCTTTTCCAAAAACTTCTCAAAATAAGGCCTTTGTATTAAAAAGAAACGTTCACCTTTAAAGGAGAAGAAAGAAAAAAAAGTTATAATGCAGTTTTCCCGCGATTCTTTTAGTAAGTGTTAAAGAAGAAGTAGTGTCCCACCCGTTTTCTTAGGCGAGGAAGAAAAGACTAAAAGCAAAGCCGAAATCCACATCCAAGCTAACTCTAAACTCGCTTCATGTAAGTAAAGAGTGCAAGTTTAGTATTAAAAAATAAACATTCATTTACAGAAAAGAAGAAAGAAAATACTGGAAGTAAGGCATCGATGTGTTGTTGTAAGCTGTCATTTTGAGTTTCTAAGGGTAAGTTTAGAAGTCGGTGATTCCTATATTATGGGTTGGGGTCATGATCTAGATGTTTTGAAGTCAACATGTTATGTCTTATCTATTTGTAACTGTTGTGATATCTATCTGATCTCTCTATTTTCTAACGTAGTATCAGAGGCATACGGCTGAGATCTGAGAGACAAGATATAGTGTTAAAGCTCCTGCAATCTGGTTTTCTTAGAGCTATTGGTTTTAAATCCATTGTGTGGTGTGTAGATCAAGATCAATTAGAAATGATATAATGTTGCCACTATATCTTCCCAGCCCGCGTTTCTTTAAACAACATCTGCGTAGTTCAAAGATCAAATAGAAGATGCGATATCTGTGAATGACATTCATCGAATATGCAATTAGATTTGTGAGTGGTTGTTTTTGCTAGCTGAAGGTGAGGGCGTGAGAGACAACATTCCGTCACTGTCGTTCGAAAGACTTTGGGTATCATACTTTGGAGATCTCGCTGGAATAGTTGGGTAAAGTATCATGGTTGAAGGAGGTGAAGTTGGTCATGAAATTGGTTAAGGAAATCCACTGTCGCGTGCCTGGGAGCGAGCAAGGGTTAGCAAGTGTCAAGATATGAAAAAAAATTTCAATTCATTTTCGAAGTGGGACGACACAATTCCAAACTTTAACAGGCCTTCTACTCGGGATCTTACCCTACTTCCTTAGCGGGGAAGTTTCGTTGCCCACTACCTTGGTAAGGGATCATAACAACAACTCCATCAAAAGGAAGAGTTTCAGAAAAAATAAGAATGAGGTTTAGGAAAATAAGATTAGTCGGGAAGAAATCCAAACTGGGTTGTGACAGGGAGCTCCATAGCCAGCTCTGCCCAAATTTTAAATGTCGAGGCCAAGACCACAACACATCGCATTGCTAGTTCTAGAGTGCGGCAAGAAAATATATGTTGGGAATAATGCTTAATCTTGTTATGTCAACTGCTGATAAATTAGTCAGCAGGTTTTGTGTTCTCAGTGCAAAATTAGGGAACCAAATTATTAGGGTGGTTAATGTTCGAAATTACCTATCAGAAGATTGATAGTGTCATTAGATTTGTTTCACATTAGACATTCAATTGATAATCATACTATTAATAAGGTTATTATATAACAATGTAGTTAATGGTTTAATTGAATATGAGATTTATTGCAAGTTTGAGCTCACACAGTGTGTGTGTTTTATTAGTTCATTCATTTTTTTATGCGTTTTTCTTCATAATTATGTTGGCTGCCTGTTCCAAAATTTTATGGGAACAGTTATGATTATTGGTGCATTAACATGCTGACCTTTTTGATTGGAAAATACTTTTTGATTGGAAAACACTTTTGTGAGATTGTTGAATCAAGTTATGAGGAGCCAGTTGATTGGAATGCCCTTACAGCCAATGAGAGAACAACAAGAGAGGAAGCAAGGAAGAAGAATTCTCAAGCTTTGTTTCACATTCACGTAGCTCTTGATAAGATCTTATTTCCAAGAATATCAGGAGCAAAAACTGCCAAAGATGTCTCGGATGCTCTACAAGAAGCTTACCAAGGTAGTGATCAAGCTAAGGTGCTCAAGCTTCAGACATTGAAGCGAGAGTTTGAGAATTTGAAGATGCAAGAAGCTCAAAGTGTTAGTGACTATTGCATGATAGTCAATGATGTGGTCAATAAAATGGCTACACTTGGAGAAACGGTAAGTAATGAAGCTTTAATTAAAAAGTTATTGAGATGTTTAACAGATAGATGGAATCATGTTGCCCTAATCATGGAAGAAAGTAAGGTTTTGACAAAACTACAGTTTGATCAGTTGGATCCTTGATGTCTCATGAAGAAAGATTGAAGGACACTTTTGCTAGTGTAGAGAAATATTTTTCCCCTAAACTACAAATTAAAAAGAATGAAGATGCAAGCAAAAGTAGTGCCAAAACCAATCAAGTTCAAGGTAAATGGAAAAGATAAAATTCTTCAAGAGGTAGAGGAAGAAGTGGCTTAAGAGGAAGAGGTAGTTTCAGAGGAAGCGGTAGAGGTAGATTTGATAAGAGAAATTTTGGAAGCGGTAGAGGTAGATTTGATAAGAGAAATTTTAAATGTTACTATTGTAACAGGTAGGGCCACTTTGAAAGAGAATGCAGATTGAAAGAAGGTGAAAATGTTAACTATGCTCAAGAAAGTGGTGAGTATCCTCTAGATCAGTTATTTTTATCTTATGCCAAAGGCGAAAATACTAGTAAAGATGCTTGGTACCTAGATTCTGGATGCTCTAACCATATGACAGGGAATGAGAAGTTGTTTTCAGCGAAGGATGGGAGTTTCAAATCCAAGATCCAACCTGGTGATGATAAACCATTGGATGTTGTTGCCAAAGGAGCTATGGAGGTCCAAACAAAACAAGGTATATAGAGTATTCATGACATTTATCATACTCCACAATTGAAGCATAATTTGTTGAGCATTGGGAAGCTATGTGAGAAAAATTATAAAGTAGTCTTTGAAAATAAGACATGTACTATCTATGATAAGAATAAGGGAAATAGGGTGATCATTGTTGTGCTTATGACTAGAAATAGGATGTTTCCCTTGAGGTTTGATGAAAATAACAACAATATTGCAAATATGGCTTATCAATATTCAACTTGGTTATGGCATCTCAGGTATGGACATTTAAATTTTTACATTTTGAAGTTTCTAACCTCACATGCATTAGTTTTTGGTTTGCCGAAGGTAGAAGATCATTAGAATGTTTGTGAAGGATGTGCTAAAAGAAAGAATGCAAGGGAGAGGCTTCCAAAGGGCACTGCATGGAGGGCTCATCACCCACTCATTCAAACATATGTGGTCCTATGCAGACTAAAATTTTGGGTAAATCATCATATTTCATCACTTTTATTGATGATTACTCACGAAATTGTTGGGTATATTTTTTGAAGGCCAAAAGTGAGGCCATGGATACATTCAAGAAGATCAAAGCCCTCATAGAAAATGAGAGAGGGTGCAAGATCAAATGTTTGTAAACTCGCCGTGGAGGAGAATTATGCTTAGAATATTTCTAGAGTTATTGTGATATAAATGGCATTAGGAGGCAGCATACTACGACACACACACCCCAACATAATGGCATAGCTGAAAGGAAGAATCTTATTGTGGTTGAAATGGCAAGATGCATGTTACAAACTAAGGGATTGAGCAGTTCTTACTAGGGAGATGCAATTGCTACAACATTATACATCCTCAACCATAGACCCACTAGCACACTCGAAAAGATTACTCCTTATGAAGCTTGGTAGGGAAAAAGGACTAATGTTAATCATTTCAAAGCTTTTTGTTGTTTGGCTTATGTGGATGTATCTCATCAAAAGAGAAAAAAGTTAGATGCAAAGACT
The DNA here is from genome assembly GCA_031772625.1 of Pinus tabuliformis. Lineage (NCBI taxonomy): Eukaryota > Viridiplantae > Streptophyta > Pinopsida > Pinales > Pinaceae > Pinus > Pinus tabuliformis. The sequence continues at coordinate 405,439,923 of CM062812.1, read as the reverse complement.
AAGTTATGTATTTTTATTGGGTATAGTGAGACAAGAAAGGCTTGTAAATTGTATAATCCTCTAACTAACAAGATTATTCTCTTAAAATATGTAATTTTTATGAAGGGGGAGTTTATGGTCATCAAAAAGGCCATCTTGGGAAGACAAAATCTATTTTGAATGATGACATAATTGTTGATATTGATCATGAGCAGCCAACTAATATTTTTGTAACTAGTGGGTTAAGTCCACCAAGCAACCCTTCATCAATTTCTTCAATACCATGTTCAAGTCCAACTTATTCTCCAAGTTCTACAAGGAAGATAAGAAGATCGAGTGATATTTATCAGAGGAGTGCAAATCAAGCACATGAAGAAAGCCCAATACGTGAGATAGTCAATTTAACTTTATTAGTGAAGGCTGATTTTGAACCATCATGTTTTTAAGATACATGTACTAATGAGGTTTGGATGCAAGCAATGATAGAAGAGATGGATTCCATTCAGAGAAATGACACTTGGAAGTTGAGAGAGCTTTGACATGATAAGGAAAATATTGGCACCAAATGGGTCTAGAAGACTAAATTTAACAGTGATGGGAGTGCTGAAAGACACAAAGCAAGATTAGTTGATAAAGGATTCGGACAAAAGTATGGAATTGATTATGAAGATACATTTGCACTAGTAGAAAGACAGGAGAGCATTAGAACGTTGATTTTGTTAGCAACTCAGAACAAGTGGAGCGTACATCATATGGACATGAAAAGTGCCTTCTTGGATGGGTACCTAGAAGAGGAAGTATAAGTGGAGCAGCCGCAAGGTTTTGAAGTGGAAGGAAAGGAGAATACCAATTGAAGAAGGATATATATGGTCTCAAGCAAGCACCAAGAGCGTGGTATGCTATGATTGATGGATACTTTCAGGAAAATGGCTTCCAGAGAAGTAAGAGTGATCCTACCGTTTACTCCAAACAACAAGGTATTGATATTCCAATCGTAAGTTTATATGTTGATGATCTATTATATATGGGTAATAGTTCTAAGATAAATGATAAATTCAAAGTTTCTATGAAGAATGAATTTGAGATGAAAGATCTAGGCATCATGAAATATTTTCTAGGAATGGAGGTTTATCAAAGTAAGGATGAGATTTTCATTTTTCAGACAAAGTATGCACACAATATGCTAAATAAATTTGATATGCTTGATTGTAATCCATCCCATAATCCAAGTGCTCATGCAGATGTGTTATGTAGAGATGATGGTGCTGATTTAGTTGATGAGAAAAATTACAAAAGTATTGTGGGGAGCTTGATATTTTTTACCCACACAAGACCTGGTATGACATACTCAGTTTTACTTGTTTCAAGGTATAGGAAAAATCCATATGAAATACATATGAAGGCAGACAAGAGGATTTTAAGGTATGTGAAAGGTACTCTGAATTTTGGTATTCATTACTACCCTTCTGAAAAGTTCGATTTAGTGATTCGGTTGGGGAGGTAGTATTGGTGATCATAAGTCCACATCTGGAAATTGTTTCTCTTTTGGTTCTGGTTTGATTACATAGAGCTAAAATAACAAAGTATTGTTCCCATCTCATCCACAAAAGTGGAGTATGTTGCCATTACCTCAGCAGGTACACAAGCTCTTTGGCTCAGAAAATTTTTGGAAGAAATTGGAGAAAAGAAAATTCAGCCTATAATGATTTATTGTGATAATGTAACTGCCATCAAGTTAGCAAAGAATCTGGTTCATCACAACAAGACAAAGAATTTTGACATGAAATATCACTTCATTCATGATTTGGTGTAGAAGAAGGATATTGAATTGAAGCACATAAATACTCATGATCAACTAGCAGATATCTTCACCAAAGCAGTTGCAAAAGCTCAATTTTTGGCACTAAGAGAAAAGATAGTAAAACCTCATTAAGCATTAATGGGGAGTGGTTGGAATAATGTTTAACCTTGTTATGTAAATTGGTGACAAATTAGTCAACATAGTTTGTGTTCTCTGTGCAAATTTAGGGCAACAAATTATTACAGTGGTCAATGCTCAAAATTAGCTTTCAGAAGATTTGTAGTGTTAGTAGATTTGTTTCAGATTAGGTAGTTGATTGATAATCATATTAGTAATAAGCTTACTATATAAAAAAATAGTTAATGGTTTAATTCAATATGAGATTTACAACAAGTTTGAGCTCACACAGCGAGTGTTTTATTTGTTCATTCAATTCTTTTATGTGTTCTTCTTCATAATTATGTTGGCTTATCAGCTAGCTTAAAGAATCCATTTCATATTCTACAATATAGAGATTTGTTCCATAGACTGAAGTAGAACGAGGTCTACACTTTCAGTAAAATCTCTGATCTCAAATCTGAAAGAGGTAACAGAAATTTAATGGCATCAATTTTCATACATAGAAAGTCAAAGTTCAAATGCATCTCATGAAGAGGGGTTTGCTGAGTACAATTAAAGGAACAAAAACGACTCTTACTCATTCTAAGTTTTTAATTGAATGGGAAAAGAAATAAGACAAGGCTAAGGCGATAATTTGGATGATTGGGTTAGGTATTTCAGATACTCAAATGCATTTGATTGATTTGGCAAAACCATCAAATGAAATTTGGGAGAGTCTGTGTTAATTATTTGGAGAAAAGGCTATGAATGCAAAGTTCTTTCTAAAACTACAACTCTTCAGTCTCAAAATGCATGATCAGACACCTCTCTCTAAGCATATAAATGAGATAATGTCTCTCCTTAGGAAATTAGCTGAATTTGGTGCCAAGGTAGAAACAAATGATGCTAAAGTAATTCTATTAAATAGCCTATCTCCCAAGTATAGCAACATTGTATTCACATTAAGTTAAATGTCGTCTCAATCATTAGAATGAATGGTATCATCACTTTTAGCTAATGAAAAATGGGCAAGTTCATAAGTATCATATGTTGGAGGTCACCATGAAATTGCACTATTTTCCTAAGGGAAGATGTAAAAAACCAAGGGTTCAAAAAAATGCTTCGAGTGTCACAAATATGGACACACAATCTAAAGTTGTAGAACTCGTGTAAGGGATATTCTAAAAAGAAAGGAAAATACAAACATAGCCAACTTGGATGATTTGTGAGAATCAGATAGTAATGAGGGGTCACGAGAACCGCCTCTCAAACTATTCTAAAAAAAAGGACTTAGGTTTTTTTTCTTTTGTGTGTGTTTGTCTCTATGTTTCAGTTTGTGGTGTCAATTAAAGTAGTATTGTGTTATTATATTGCACAACAATCAAATGATGCAGGCCCACAAAGGACACAACAACTATTCAACAAACTAATGTGAGTTGTCATGTTCTAGGGGGCATTAGTTACACGTAGTTTTTAATAAGGTCAAGGTGTGTGACATGTCGTGCTCCGGGAGCATCAGTAAAGGTTATTTTATGCAAGATCAAGTTGTAGAGTTCTCTACTAAATACATTATGTACCAAGAATACCATCCGAAATAAAAGGTGAAGGCTATGGACGGTCATGGATTCAACATATGGTAGGGGTTCTATAGGATTGTATAGTATCAAGACTAACCCATTGCACTCTCGGAGGTTGAGAAGTGTCAATTCTGCGAAGTATGTAAGTGATGGTTTGAAGTAGTTATGTTAAATGAATCAAGTGGGAAGCTCGAATGCTTCACGGAGAAAAGAGAAGAAATGTGAGATTTTAGACTAGATATGAGTACTAGTGATGACCATACCAAACAAATATGACAAATATTCATTATTATTATAATGTGTGATTGTTACATGTACGCATTAAAGGAGGGTGTTGGAAGTAATGCTTCCATGTGTTGTTGTGAATTGTCATTGTAAATTCCCAAGCATCACGCTTCAAGATGTTGATTCCTATGTTATGAGTCATGGTCTAGATGTTGATTCCTAGGATATGACTTGGTGTTGTGATCTAGATAATGTGTACCATCTATCTTATTTCTCTATTTGCTAACCAATAAAAAAAGGTATAATGTGCTTTACCTACCATTCTTTTAATAAGTATTAAAGAAAAATAGTGTACCTTTCCTTTTCTCAGGCAAGGAAGAAAAAACTAAAACAAAAAAAATCCAAATCGAAGCAAACTCTGAACGCCCTTCTGAGAGAGTGCAAGTTTAATTAATTCTTCATCATGTTTTATCCCTTATCAATTGCTGTAAACCATTTGTAATGATGTTCTTTTGGTCAGTCTTCAAATTAATATACATATTTTTTAATTTACCAAATGAAACACAGTTTATCCATCGACAAACACCGTCGCCTCAAATTTATCACGCGTTCCTTTTTATCCATGTTACAGGGTGGTTTCAAATTTATTTGCCATTCTATAGTGTTCAAATTTACCCCCCTTCGCTCTCTGTTACGGATTTTGTGAAAATGTAAGATAATGATAATATACTATTATGGGAATCTGATCTCACTATTGGCATGTTACATAACGTTAATTGAATTATTTTGCACCCCTAGAATCTTTCATTCTTATCCTCCATAAGTCAAAAACGTTTTTCAAGATATGGATGCTATCAATTCAAATGCCATATCTAATCCAGGGTGCAAGAGATCCATCTTCAAAATGTCAACCAGGTGACAGAAACGACATTGATAAAGGAGTCTCGATTAAGATTGCTCACAGTATTCGCAAAAACAGGCTCACTTCCACCTACAACCCTGTCTCAAAGGGAACCTATTATGGTGTGGTTGATTGAATGATTACGTGGTACCTTTTCATATTTTCTTAATAAAATAGTTGGCTGAGCAAGAGTGTTTAAGTAGGGGTCAATATTTTAGGTCGTCAATTGGATGTTTATTAGTAACCAATGGTTTAATATTAGGTATTTATTTGGAAGAGTTTATAGAATTTGAACTTGAACATAAATTTGGATTTTCTTTAATCAGAGGAATTGCTCACCAGATGGATTTAGTACTCACGTGATAAAGGGTTACATGATAAAGAATCAATTCCCAAATTCATCGTTGTAACCTCAGGGATTTATCGCTATCCACAATAAGGTCTAGGTTTAAGTGAAGAAGGTTTGTTGTTTACCATTATATATGGGATGCCCTAATAATATATTTGTTTATCTACTATCTTACTGTGTAAAAGTAAAAATTGATTTTGGTTAATTACCAATTTTCAGAAAATATTGATTATATTAATAAATGGTTTCTTTACTAAAATGTAAAAATATTTATAAATAATAATTTCGCTAACAAGTATTCTACAACTCATTGTAGGAGAGATATGTGTAATGTAAGTAAATTTGTCAACATTTATTAAATGTCAGGAAAAATATATATAGTAAAAAATTCAAAACAAAATATAAATGTAAAATGTAAAAAGCTAAAATGAAAAATGTATAATATAAAATATAATGTGAAATGTAAAGCAAAGCCTAAAACTTAAAATCCATATAACCTAAAATAATGATTTGGTAACCATATTTATATTTAATTAAAAAAAATCAAACTCTGAACATACAATAAATTTATAATATAGCAAGATTTTTGACTGTGCATATAGGGCAATTAGATGATTTATGATTTCCAAATTCTCAAAAACCATAACTCATTTCACAACCAAAATAATTTATTTTTATAAAATTTTTAATTAAATGTAAAAGAAAAGAGGTTATAATTACTTTTGAGATATATTTAAACTCTATGTTCTCATCATTACTAAAAATATTTCTCTAGATATTCTAGAGAAAGATGAGGGGAGAGGAGCAATGAAGAGGGGAGAGCCACAGGGAAGGGAGAGGTTACTTTTGGATGTAGATTATATAATTTATTTGAGCCTTAATCAATCCAAGCCTCAAGTGAAGTGACATGATTACCACTAGCAAGGATTGTACAAAGATTAAGTGGACACATCATAACTTTCACATGCCTATGTATAAAGGATGTACATGTGGAAAATTAAGTTTACAATAGTAGGTAATCATGAAAATAGTGCACAATAGTGTATATGATGAATGGCTTAGTGGTAAATTATAAGTGACTTCAAAATTATCAATAAATAACATTTAACTTGGTTATATTTTTTAAATGTGTTTATGTATTAATGGTAAAACTAAAAACTAACAATCACATTTGTTTATATAAAACAATATAGATCCATCTTAACTCAGTAGGAGCTTAGTAAACGTTAAGTTAAATAAATCTAAAATGAATTTAATAATTATAAAATTTAACATGAAAGATTTTTCTATCCATTTTAATAAGATATAATATTAAATTAGCATAAATGATATTAATTTATTTTCATGATAAAAATAAATAAACGAGATTAATGTAATATTATTACTTAAGTGAAGTTAATCTAATATCAAATTTCTTAATGGTATTGAAATATTAAATGGACTTAGTGATTATTTTCTTATGATTTACCAATTACTTTTATTTTTTATATGATTGATTTATCAATTATTCTTATAATTTGATGTGTAGATGAACAGAGAATAGTTAATTAAAAAGGTTTCAGGAAAATAACATAAAAAGTCATTATAACCTTTTAATGTTTCTATACTTCTTTTTACGGAAACCCGTTAATTTATAAATTTGAATCTTAAATACGATAGTTTACCTAATATTTAATAGATTCATAATTAGTCAATTACTTTAACAAAAAAAATAAATTTTTAATATTAACTATATTTTATAATATTTGTAGTGTTATTTAATGAGTTATTTTTTATATGAATCTAAAACAAAAATATTTTTAAGAATAAAAATTCAATTAAGAATAAAATAATTGAAACTATTTTAAATTTGCATCTTTCACCATTTTTCATTTTTTATATCTGTTTACTACACGACAATACAAAAGGGGGTTTCAAGGAAATATTTAAATATTTTTTGGGCAAATTGTCTTAACTTGAGAGAAAAGAAAACTTGTGTATTGTCTTAAATATTTTCTTTAAGCGGGTGCCTTAAAATTAAACTGTCTTAAAATATTTTCTCTATAAAGACAATATATAACACAAGCATTTTTGTCTCTCTAGAGACAATAAAAAATTACATTAAAAAACAATACAATATCAATTTTGTCTCTTTAGAGACAATATAAACTAATGAATCTAGAAAAATATCTCACCATTGAAATAAACCAATATTAAAAGTATTTAATTAAAAATAAACTACAATATCATTGATTAATAAATATTAGGGCATAGGGGAATCATACCACTGACCTCGTGCTTATAACACATGCACTCTTCAATTGAGCTAGCACCCTTTAAAGAATTATGTGAGAGTTATGGTAGTCCTTGAAACTGCAGATATAGGCATTGATTTAAAAAAAAATGCTTGACACGTAATTGCATATTTTTTTTAAAATCTAAAATCATGCAGCCCCTATTTTTAACTTGATAAAAATAACTCAATGGAGTTAGCTCAATGTCACACCCATGTAGCATGACTCAAACAACAAGCTACTATTATAAATAATTTACAAACTATTTAATTTAGTCATACAGAAAAAAGTAACTAGAATTATCACAAGCCTTCAATATCTTGCCACAACTATTGAATGGTTTATGTTTCGAATGTTTCCACTCTTCATATATTCCAGCAATATGAATTTTTTCAAGGAATTTTTCACATCAACTAAAGATAAAGTACAGAGAAATTGGCATAGCCATCCTCCACTAGCATTATATCACATGAGTATCACATGAGTAAGTAGAATGTGATGTTGGAACAGAAAGTGAATATGAAGGGATCCATTGACAAAAACTAGAAACCAGAACCATTACCAGTTAGACATTTTGAGATACATACCAACTTATCGACTTACAAATTAAACTGAGTAAAATAATGGAAACAAAACAATGAAAATTTGTCAGATATTTAAAACAAGCTTGTTTGAGAAACTCAAGTTTATTAGTTTCATAATTAGAAATATGAGTTTCATGCACAACCAAAAAGTGTATATGATCCTAGTGAAATTGCACTCGAGTTTCTGCATGTGGTGGCAATCTGCCTGCTGGTAGCTATAAAAACTTATTCCTAACCCTTTCCTAGCCATCAGTTCTCCATACACAAATATGCAATGCTAGACATCCCAAGAGTTATTGCATTAGCCGTCACTAGGCTAAAAGACAACTAAAATAATTATGCACCCTAGGCTTAGATTACGACTACAGGATGTATCATGTAGAAAATACCTGAGCATTTGCTCCTTGTGATACAAAAATGTTCAATGCATGAGAAATGGCAAGCCCAGTCACTCACTTTTGATGTACTTTAAGCTTTCTCTTTACCTGCATCCAAAAGGCATTTTATTCAAATTTACATGCAAGTGCCTCCTAAAGGGGTTTGATTGCTGAAAATTCCACCAAAGTTTGAGCTAGAACACTATCCACTTGAACATTCTAAATTTGAATTGTAGAGTCTTCCATGCCAATAGAAATTTTGTTGTTGTCCTATGGGTAGAAAGCAAGAAAAGTTGTTGGTGGTGGTGGTGCCATGAAAGTTGTCATTGTTTGCAGAAAACCCAATGAAGCACCAAGTGATAAAACTATTTAAAGAGAAGTTCCTCAGAATATAGTAAATAAATAGCTAGATACTTGTCATTCAACATTTGAAGCATTACCTTGAATGTCATAGTGAACAAAGAATATTTACCACCACTCGTTGGCATGATGTATGAGTCATTTTTCAATAATGGGTTAGTATCACTTATGGCATTTGTCATCAGTATGCCACTGGAATCTTGCCATAACTAAGGTGGAATACTGGTTGTTTCCTATGAAAAGAACTCCTTTTAGATGATATACCAAATGCATTCAGTACAAACTTTAAAATTAATTTGTAAGATACTAATCAACTTGATCTCTCTCAATTAACTAGTGTAACAACTTCATGCACACCTTTTTAAAGAGCATGACCTAAACAAAGGATAACATAAGCACCTTGCCACTAGCATTGTGATCATTTCACTGCCATTTCCAGAGCTTGTGCACAACATTGGAAGCCAATGCTAGAACAACAACTCCTGAATTAATATATATTAATCTCGAAATCTACAGTTCATGAAAGTATAAAGTGATTATAATAAAGAACTAAATATATACAAAGAAAGTCTCTTGTTGTAAGCTACAAAACTGAAATGTACCAATTCTCACTTTATATCCAAACTCTACAGGAAGGCATTGGGAATCAAAAGCTAAGTATGTGCCAAAGAATGCTCCAAAATCATACATGGCATGACACTTAAACTGAGAAGAAATAGAAACTTTATGTACCAAGCTAGAGGTTTTGAAAAAATAGTGTGAATAATTCAACAAAATTAGGAGGTCGATGTCCTCAATGCTCATGTGTCCTAGATAGATTAAATTTTTTGATAAACTAATAGTTTATGACCATGAAGCACTCATATTTGTTCATACAAAAGAAAATATAAGGGAAAGACCCAGATAATATCCATCAAATGGGCACCTGTGAAGTACATTGATTTGTAAGACATAACTACTCAACAACAATAAAAAAAACATATAAGACTGAATGAGTTGCATATTAAGAAATATTGAAAGGTACAGGCTCATATGCACTAACAAGGACAAGTACATATTTACTGCCCTTACATCAAAAGAAAATGGAAATAACCAATGAAACTTCACAATGATGCTTCTAACCATGCAATACAAATTACTTTTCAACATAAATGTGGCACATTATACAATATCACAAGTTTCATAACAAGCTCAGATTGATACAAGATATTTTTTCCCCTAGTAATCCATTATGAGTTATTCAACCTGAGATAATACACACCTTGCTTGTTGGTAGGTTATCTAAGAGTCTCAAGGACTCGAACTGAGCTGGTTCGATTATTTCGGTGGGCTTCCAACTCTTGTTTTTATCTACTGAATCTTCTGCCACTGTGAACTTATCTCCAACACTCCTAGAATCCACTCCATTTTGACAAACAAAAAAATCAATCACTTTCAATTGTTTAGTTTACACATTTCCAACCATTCTTGCTTTGAATATGTCCTTTTGTTGAAAATAAACAAGCATATTCATATTCAAAAGCATAGAAAATCATTTAAACTCTCCCTACCATGAAACTTCCACAACCTTCAATATACTTTGAAAACATTAAGTAGTTGGCAATCGATGCATTATGCAAGATATTTATCCTTGTAGTTTAGAGATATTTATAATATCCCTAGTTACATCCCCCACTTACTATAAAAAATGTAACAGGCTAAGTTAAGGACATAAGTTCCAGGGCTAGGGAGGATTGAGTGCTGAGGACATATTCTAATTAAGTGGCAGGCAAACCCAAAAATCACTTAGTGATTACAAGGTTAACTAAAACCCAAAAAAAAATCTAGAATAAAAGGATAGGTGGAATATTTTTTATTGTTCCAGAGGATTTGGACCAAGCTTAGCACTAATATGAGAAGAAAATTTGGTCAGCTTAGGACAAAAGACAGGGGAGACACCAATCAGGGAGATCATACCCTATATATGTGTTCTCAGGTATAATGGTCAAGGGATCTTAATAAAAGAAAGTAATGCTCATAAGAAAGGAAAAAGGAGGTCTAAACTTTGTGGAGAACAACACTTTGTCTAATCAACTCATGAAAGCATGCACAGGAGAGGGAGGAGCCCTGGTTGTTGTTTTTCTTGGGATTCCTATTCCAATTAGTAGAATAGTTTTTATCCACGTAGCAGTCCTCTCAATCCTCACAACTTGGCCTGGGGGTCAGTCGGCACCAAGAACGACTATAGTGCATGTTGGGCACCGAATTGGCCTATCTTTTCCCTGCATTTCCACTCCTCTTTTCATCCTTTTTGCATTCATTCGCATATATTTAATGTGTAGCCTTATGAGGTAATTCCCCTTTATCGTCTCTTGGGATATTTAATTAACAAAGTAGAGTCATGAAGGTTTCAACCTACACAACCACTAAAACATGTGATGACTGCAGATTATGGAGCATAGGTATTTTTTATTTTTATTTTGAGCTTTTATTGTTTTTTGTTTTAGTAGGGCTGATCTCTCTCCTTGGGGAGGGAGGAGTATTTCGACACCCTTCTCTAGTCTCCGAGCTTAGATTTTTCCCTAGCATTTTTGTTTTGATTTCGAGAATCCCAATCTCTTTCCCTGTGGAGGGAAGGCTCCTCTAATGCCCTACTTCAGGTCTTGAAGTATTAAGGTTTTCTTGTGTGTGTGTTATTCCTTGATTGGGGTCTTGTTTTGGGGAGGGAGGATTCTTTTGACGCCCTGCTCCAGGTCCTAAACCCTAGGTTCCTATTTTCTTTTCTTTTCTTTTCTTCTTCTTTCGTCAACTGCCCTCCCTTCAACGTGATCTCCTGCGCTGGGGAGGGAATGGTCTTTTGACACCCTACTCTAGGCCTTGAGCATTGTGGTTTGATTTCTGTCACCACACCAACTTGTATGAACAGGGAGCCAAATAAAAGGGGCAGAGGGAGAGCCCCGAAGAAGGGAAGACATGATTTGGGAAGGAACACGTAGATCCAGCAAATCATTGCAAAAGCTGAGTTGGAGGCATCTTCCCCTACAGCTATGATGCTAGGTGCACGAACAAAATCGGAGGGACAATCTATAGATCAACTAGTGTTGTCCATAGCACCCCCTGTCGGTTCAATAGAACAACCCCTTCCAGTAGCTAGAGAGATAAGTAATAGTACACCTACTAAAGGAATCCCTTTGCTTGCAACATAAGAAGAAGGAATTACAAGTAAAGCATCTGGAGGAACCGCCCATTCTAGTAGGGAAGAAGAAATTGTAGAGACGAGATACGAAGGGTCCATCCACGGTGACAGGGAGGAAGAGATTGTGGAAACATTTCTATCACCAAAGGATAGAGGAAGCACTATTAAGGCAACTCGAACCCCTGTGATAAAAGCCCTTCCTGTGAAGCCAGCTAAAATCCATAGTGAGAATTGGAGGATATTCATGGCACATACAACCACTACTATTGACTTCCCAATTGGGTATTTAGGGACGGGTGCACCAACAAAGCCCACCCCTTTAACAATTTTACCTAGATTCCATGGGCTTACTTCAGAAGACGGTGACACTTTTTTTTTTGAATTTGACATTGTGTGTCGAGGGTATGATTCCATAATGGATGCTCAGAAATTGAGAATATTCCCTACTACACTAAAAGGGACAGCCCTGCGGTGGTTTATGGGTCTTGGGGGAAGGTCTATCACCACATGGGAAGCAATGAGAGCTGCTTTCTTGGAGAAATACCAAGACTACTATAAATCATGGGATATTAAAGAAGAGCTTTTTAAATTTATACAGAAAGAGGATGAAAATATGGAAGATTGTGTGGAATGCATTAAAAACACATTGTAGAGGTCAGGTCACTCTAACTTGGATAAAGACTTTTTGAAAATCATCCTTCTCTGGACCTTTCGAGAAGACTCTTTGGAATTGTTGAATATAGTCAGAAAGAGAGATATATCAAAGAACGACTTTGATACCATCTGTGAGTTGTGTATTTAGTGTTCAAGAGGAGTTTCACAAAATAAACAAGGGATTCAATCAACAAAGGTATCTGTCAGAGGTGTTACAAAAGTAGAAATTGGGAACCTGCTGGACAGCTTGAGGACTGATATCCTGAGTACCTTGTCTGAACAGATAGACACACTGCAGGTAAAACAAAAACAACTAGAATTGGAAAGAACTATGGCTCTATTTTTCCCCACATGCAGAGAGAAACACCCACAGAGGGAATGTTCATTGAACTCTATAAAGGAGTGTGCAATCTGTGAACTGAAGCATGTGACAAGTTCATGCCCATCATTGCCAGGGCTAAAAGCAGTTTCTCAAGGGACATGAGAAGGTATGGAGCAGTTGTACTTTTGGGACCTAAAAAGCCATGGAAACCTCAGCCATCAATGGGAAATCAAGGTATGTTTCCAGATCCATCTCAATATTTTAGCAATTTCAATATGGGTCCCTAGTTTATGACTTATCTGCCCGTATGGCCCCAATACTATTTTCCACCTTCGCAACAGTGGGCTCCTCAAGCTAGTTCAAGCTCCTTATGGGCTTCAAACTGGTAGGGACCTTCCCCTCCTGGTCATTTTTCCTAGTCAATCCCACAAGAACAACTTCAAATGCCCTCTAATATGCCCCCTGGTAATCAGCCTATTCATCCTCAACTCCCTATCCATCAAAATCTAAATCCTAACAGTAAAGGGGCTCAGTAAGCTGACATCCTCAACCTGCCTTCATACAACATCTCCACTGTAGAATTCTATGAGATGCATTTACGATTTGGGTGGCCCGTAAGTGCTTAGCCCTCACAAGTTATCATTGAGCAGATTGATAATGAGAAGGAACCAGAAATAGTCGGAGAGGAACCAAGCCGAGTTAAAAAAAATAATACACCTCCTCAACCATTATCTACTCAGAAACACCAAGCTGAACCGCCCTATCCAGAAAGGTTGGCTGTGAGTAGACCGACCCCTCAACCTAAGTTTGACTTGTTAGGGGAGCTACATTATTTATTTGTCAAGATTCCCCTCTTGCAAGCCATGAAGGATGTACCTATATATGCGAAGACTCTTAGGGAATATTGTGCTAAGAAGCCTGAAAAGAAATCAAGAGATATACTAACCATTCATGTAATGGGGAAACTATAAGATTTCATGATGGGAGGGTCCATACCTGTAAAGTATGGGGATCCCGGGAACCCAATTTTGATTGTGCACATTAATGGGGTAGAAATTCCAAATGTACTGGTAGAATTGGGCATTGCCATAAATGTCATCACTGTTGAAACCATGCATGCATTAAGACTTCGTAACTTGAAACATACACCTACGGTGTTAAAACTGGTAGATTGATCTACAATAAAACTAGTAGGGAAATTAGAATATATCATGATTTCAGTGGATTCATGGCACCACCCTGTGGACTTCCTAGTACTCCAAACGCAATCTCCAGCTGGAGGCCATTCATTGATTCTGGGAAGACCATGGTTGGCAACTACAAAGGCTTATATTGGGTGTCAGTCTGGGCATATGATCCTCTCAAATGGACAAAACACTAAGAATCTAGTGTTATATCCTCCGACAGAACCTAACCCATCAACAAAACCAGTAGGCCACAAGAAGTCTGTACACAAGAAAGAGTCTGAATCAGAAAATGAGGAGTTAAGACTAGTTCTCACTATTGGGCAGGCCCTCAAGTTGAAATATGAAACAGAAGATAACGCAATTACTACCTTTACCAGTGATCCTTGTTCTATTTCAGATTTGAATTAACAAATCCCGAAGTCCGTCTTGAGCTGTGAGACTCCAAAAAGTATTGGAGCAGCACATAGATTCAAGGAGCTACCTATAGCTACACCCCATGACAGTGTTTCCATGGAAATAGAACTGGGAAACACCCTAAATATCAATCCAGAGCTGTCAGATTCCTAGAAAAGCAACTCCTTCATGTTCTTCAGAAACAAAAAACAATCCTTCACCCGGGACTATTGAGATATGAAGGTAATTCCTTCTAATCTGTGCACTCATCACATATACATTAAGGAGGATTATCGTCCTATAAGGCAACTCCAGAGAAGAATGAACTCTACCATGAAAGACATTGTTAAGGATGAACTCTAAAAGCTGCTGGACATGGGATTTATCTACCCCATTTTAGATAGGCAATGGGTTTCCCCATTGGTAATGGTCCCTAAGAAAAATGGTAAATGGTGAATATGTGTGGACTATAGAGAATTAAATAAGGCAACTTAGAAAGACCATTTTCCATTACCATTCATTGACCAAATCTTAGGTACATTAGTGGGGAGGAAGTTTTTTTCCTTCCTAGACGGATTTAGTTGGCACAACCAGATCTAGATAGCTCCTAAAGATCAGGATAAGACCACATTTACATGCCCCTGGGGAACATTTGCATACAAAGTCCTCCCATCTGGTCTCTATAATGCACCTACTATGTTTCAGAGGGCAATTTTGGGGATTTTCTCCAAACTGATGGATGATAGTGTTGAAATCTACCTGGATGATTTCACGGCATATGGAGATTCATTCGAAGAATCATTGGGGAAGCTAGAAAAGGTTCTTGAAAGATGCGAGCAGGCACATTTCTCTTAAGTATGGAAACATGCCATATGATTATGAATGAAGGAATAGTCTGGGACACTTGCTTTCGGTTACAGGAATCTAGATGGATCCAGCCAAGATAAAGGTGATACAACATTTTCCAATACCGAGAAAACCTAGTGAGGTACATAGCTTTATCGGTTGTGCTGGTTATTACAGGCACTTTATAGAAAATTTTGCTAAAACAACACATCTTCTTTTTCAATTACTGACAAAAGATGCAGACTTTGTCTCGATAGATGACTGTGATGCAACCTTTGTGAAGATCAAGGAACTGTTCTGTAGTGCTCTGATCCTTAGAGGACCAAACTGGGCATTACCATTCCATATTAATGTTGATGCTTCCCAAACAACAGTTGGGGCAGTTTTAGGGCAACAGGTGGATAACGTACCATATGAAATTTACTATGTTAGCGAGAACTTGGCCTCTGCTAAGTTAAACTACACAGTGACTGAAAAGGAATTCCTCGTTGTCATCTACACCATTAACAAGTTCTGGCACTATATCATTGGTTACCCCACCTTTGTACACGTGGATCATGTAGCCATCTGGTATTTGATGAATAAACCCATTACTCCTGGTCGTATTACAAGATGGCTTTTGCTACTTCAAGAATTTGCTATTGCCATAGTAGATAAACCAGGAAAGGACAACGTGGTTGTGGATTTTCTGTCTAGATTAGAAAACAACATTGAAGGTACACCTATCGAAGATAGCTTTCTAGATGAATATCTTTTTGCAATTTCCACTAACACTCCGAGGTATGCAAACATTTCTAACTATCTTGCTACAAGAAAGGTACCTTGTCATTTGTCATACAAGGACCAACTAAAAATTATTCATCATAGTGCTCGATATTCATGGATGGTAGGATACATCTTTCATACGAGGGTGGATCAACAGATTCAACACTGTGTATCAAAGGATGATGTCTATGAGATATTGAAGGCCACCCATAGTGGACCTTGTGGAGGACACTTTGCAGATAAAAGAACAGGCCACAAGGTGCTGCAAATGGGATACTATTGGCCTTCTATCTTTTGAGATGCTAGAGATTATTTCCAAAGATGTGACAACTGTCAATGTATGGGACAACCCAGGAAATTAGATGAAATGCCATTACAGCCCCAGATAGTCCTAGAACCTTTTGAGAAATGGGTCATCGATTTTGTTGGACACATCAACCCACCTTCCCATCAGAAGTTTCACATCCTGGTCTATACTGATTATGTGACTAAGTGGGTGGAAGCCACACTGGTTGTGAAAGCAACAGAACAGGTGGTGGCAAACTTCCTTTTTGAAGAGATTTTTTCCCGATATGGTACCCTGAGAGAAATTGTTTCAGATGGAGGAGCACAGTTCACATCCCACATGATAGAGAGGCTTATGCAGAAATATGGGGTCAAAAACAGAGTGACAACTCCTTACCATCCCCAAGCGAATGGACATGTAGAATGTACAAACAAGGTGTTGGAGAATATCTTGACAAAAACTATAGCAAGTCATCACCGGGATTGGTCACAGAAACTCCTAGAAGCTCTTTGGGCGTATAGGATGACATGGCGAAATACAACCGGTTTTCACCATTTGAGCTAGTCTACAGGAAATCTCCCTTGTTTTCGGTTGAATTCGAGATTAGTACACTTAGAACAGCTTTGGAAGTGGGATTGAACTTATCAGAGGCCCAGAAACACTGGCTGAAACAACTCAATGAGTTAGACAAGATTCATTTAGAATCTGTCCAGAGAACTGCTGCTATCCAACAACAAAGAACGAAATGGCACGATAAATTTATCAAGAATAAGGTGTTTCATACAGGGGACGGGCATTGTTATATTACTCTCGGTTCAAAGACTTTAAAGGAAAGTTTTGCACTCATTGGATGGGACCCTATGAAGTGGACGTTGTATTCGCCAATGGCACAGTCAGATTGGTTACATTAGATGAAAATCGTACCTCCTTCCTAGTGAACGGACACCGTTTGAAGTTATACCACTGTCCAACGTCTAAATATGCCTTCATAAAACATCTTCTTGATACATATGGTTTGATGGTTGTTGGTGTAGAGAATGCTCCATCTTCCCTTTAAAAAAATAATATGTTGTTACTACTTACTTGTTTGTCTTTTTGCAGGAATAAGAACTGAATTATGACAAGGAGAAATGAAGAAATTTTTCAAGTAACATTCATTGTTGTTACTTTGCCAGTGTTGTTACTCCATTGTTGCTGTTACTCCACTGGTGCTCTTACTCCACTGTTGTTATTACTCCCCTGGTTTTTGTTACTCCGCCGATGTTGTTACTCCATTGTTGCTATTACTTCGCTGGTGCTATTACTCCACTGTTGTTGTTACTCCACTGGTTGTTGTTACCTTGTTGTTGATGTTACTCCATTGTTGCTATTATGTTATAGATCTGACCTGCAAATATATGAAAATACAAATATACCCTGAAACAATAAGATAGAAATAGATAGAAATTCTTCTTTATCAATATCAAACCCTTGAGGTGGGGCAACACCATACATTCACTCCTTAAGGAAGGAGAACACTCCACAAGCCATATGCCTATTCATACAATAATCCTTGACATCTCTCAATGTGGAGTCTCTAGCCTCTATATAGGCCTCATACATATAATACCATGGGTCATTACCATGGTTCCCTCAATACCATCTATCTAATACCATGGGCTTATTACATTATTGCTAACTACTTGTGGTCCCTTACATGATACAGGTTAACCACCTTATTTATTACTATGGCCCATCCCATTATTACATTGTTCCTTTGGGTACCTCCCTTTGTACCCCATATTATCCCCCTAGGTATACTACATTCCACCCCCCTTAACATGTTTCATCCTTGAAGCATGGGAAGAACACAAATAATAAGATCTACTCAAAAGAGTAGTCCACTGGTATCATGCACGTGCATCTAGCCATCCAAGAGAAAGGTAAACCCTCAATCCAGCTGGTGCCTTGCTCGCTTGAGATGGAAGTTGATCGTGGCGGCTCTTCTATGTTGATGTGTAGTAGGTGGATCGCCACTCCTCTCTATCTATCATGTGGGGGTTGTTGACCTTGTGGCTAGTTTGTTGCCATCTTGTTGGTTGTTTTCTTATGGGGTGATGTGGGTGGTGATATGCTGAAGTTTTAACCCACAGTGTCTTTTTCTTTAATTCACCACCTAATGGAGCCTGATTGGTAGTTGGTACATGTTGTGGTGTCTTTTGTTGTTGCTTATCTTCCAATATTACTTCAACCACTGATTCCTCATCTGATGTATCTGTACCTGTAACATTTTCTGCTTCAGCCTCCTTGGACTCTACTTGTACTTGGTTTGATGTTTGTGTTTGGTTGTTGACCATCAAGGGCTCATCATCTGATGTGTTAGTCCTAGACTCCGATACCACTTGTTATAGATCTGACCTACAAATATATGAAAATACAAATATACCCAGAAACAATAAGATAGAAATAGATAGAAATGCTTCTTTATTAATATCAAACCCTTCAGGTAGGGCAACACCATACATTCACTCCATAAGGAAGGAGAACACTCCACAAGCCATATGCCTGTTCATACAATAATCCTTGACATCCCTCAATGTGGAGTCTCTAGCCTCTATATAGGCATCATATATACAATACCATGGGTAATTACCATGGTTCCCTCAATACCATCTATCTAATACCATGGGCTTATTACATTATTAATAACTACTTGTCGTCCCTTACATGATATGGGTTAACCACCTTATTTATTACTATGGCCCATCCCATATTACATTATTTCTTTGGGTACCTCCCTTTGTACCCCATATTATCCCCCCTAGGTATACTACATATTACTCCATCGGTGTTGTTACTCCACTATTGTTGTTACTCTGTCGGTGTTATTACTCCGTCATTGTTGTTACTCCGTTGTTGCTATTACTCAATCACTGTTGTTACTCCATGGTTGTTGTTACTCCATCGTGCTGTTACTCTGCCATGCTATTACTCCACTGATGCTGTTACTCCATCGATGTTCTTACTCTGCTATTGTCGTTACTCTGCCAGTTATCTTTGCTGTTACTCCACTACCAGGTAGGTTACCAATTATGCCTTCATTGAGTCTTACGAATTTAATTAAAATATTCCAAAAAGAGACTAGTACATGTTGCGGACGACTGCATTTAAGTTGGGGGGTCCCGTCATAAAGAAACGATGGTGTACCTAAAATTGTAATCATATCACATCATTACCAAATCCAATGAAATGAAAACCAAAAAAATTGTGCGATTTTGTAATCATGATTCCAACGCATTGGAATTTGAAATCGTATGCAAAAAACTTTACCGGACATTTCCCCACTGCGCTGTATTCAATTTCCATAATCATTCACCTGTACTGCCACACCCTGCCATTGATTACTGTGTTTCTCAAGGCGTACCAGTCATTATTATCATCCTTTCACCCTGCGCCCACTATGCTAATAATATTGTCATCATTAGTTGGGATTTTGTTACTCTTCCCCTACTAGCCGACTGTACCCATTGCATTGACCTGTTCTTACAGCGATGGGTGGGCTTGTTGTGTGCCATGAGCCAGAGGGCATGACAATTATTAGAAAAAATCTAGAGGTATGGTAGGTCTTTAAAAATGCAGGGTGGAAAGTTTATTTTGACAGGTTGCAAGGATTTAACAAGCCAATTGTGATTGAATTCACACTCAATTTAGAAGAAGAGAGCTCTTGGGTCTGGGGGATAGAAATCCCTGTTACAAAAGAAACCATTGCGAGGTTAGCAGGCTACCCCAGCAGGGGCATAAATGGTTTTCATGAAGAACTGCCCTCATAGAGTTACCTGAATCATTCTTATAGGCTAGAGAAAATGTTGTTTAGAAGGCCTGTGGGTACGACCGAAACTCATTACCACACCCATGGGGTGAGGTAGCAGGTTATGTAATGAGATACACAACCTGCGAGGGGAGGTATACCACCATGTTTAAATACAATTTCAGAATATTGGCTCACCTGCGGTTCCCATAGGCGGAATCCTTCTCATTGAATATGCCTTTCTTCCTGTTAAAAAGTCTCTAGCTGATGGCACACTCTGCTCAACATTCATGAAAAGTGGCAGCAGTCATTACCAACCATGGTCTGGTCTGGCTGCTAGTCATGCATGCAATTGGTCGATTTCAAATATTGTGGGAAACATTCTGGGATTCTATAGAGGAAGAAATAATGGCTGCTAGAGCTGCTAGAGAGGAAGAGCCGGAAGCCATGCATGAAGGAACTGGACCAGAGGATGAATACATAGATCAGGAGGAACTAGAGGAAATGAAGATGGAACTTGAAGAGCGGGAACAAAATAAAGAGCATGAACCAGGGAGTAGAGTTGATGCTGCTCCATAAGAACCAACCTCAACCTTAAAACCAATGGAAGAAGAAGTGTTGCAACAAGGGGCCAATATAGAAAGGGCCACTAGCACCACGACCCAGGATGTCCTTCAAGAATCGGCCTCGACTATAGAGTGAGTAGAGAAAATCAACAACACTATAATAAGCGAAGAGGGACCACATCAAGCTGAGGTGGAGGAATTCATTAATATTGTGGTTGGGGGTGTCCCACAAGAACCACCCTCAACCTTAGAATCAATGGAGGAAGGAGTAGAATGAGAAGGGCTCAAAGCTAAAAGAACTATGGGGCCAATAGAAAAATATGATACGGGTTAATAGATGGAATCGATGTGATTATGCGAGAATCCATCTGGATCAATGCCATGGTGGAAGAAACAGTGCCAACATCATCTATTCACGAAATGCTGGACATGGAAGGTCGTGTCCCATAAGAACCACCATCGACCTATCTAGCTTTGGAGACCACAGAGAAATTAAATGTCAGGATTGACGTTGTTCCACAGGAACTAGTGTCAACCTCGAAACAAGGGACTGCACAGGCAGGGGTTTTAACCCAGAGTGGAGATGCTGTAGACAGAGGGAAAGAACCTGAGACCATAACTGGGGCCGAGATAGATCAGGTAGGAGAATTCTTTTAATTTTCCTCTTACTTCTCCATTCCAAAAGGGGCAAGGGTGTCTTTCTCTACCTGACATACAGAAAAGGAGGTGGTCGTTCTACCAATTTTGAAATATGGTGGGTCGAAGAAGGGACTAGCTGCCACATGCTTGTTGGCCATAGATCCCCACAAAGACCTCTCTCAAGAACCCCGAGCAGAGGAAGAGGCAGATGTTTTTGAAACGAGGGATCTTGGAAGGGAAATTGGGCTAGACCACTGATGGAAGTTCATTGAGTGAGCCCTCCACCTATCAAGATAGCTTCACAATAGGGCGAGCTAGGAGACAGTAAGGAATGGTTGCTCCCCAGGAAGAGAAACTAAGCAAAGAAGCCCCATTGAGTAACCCTGTGGGTACTCCCTCGGGTAAATCACCACCTATCGAACCAACTGCAGTACGAGATGAGCTGGTGGTTAAACAAGAATTGGTGGAGTTGTGTGAATAATGAAGGCTACCTATGAATTAGAGATATCACCTTTAGTTTAAAGAAATGATGTGACTCAAAATAGGGGTTAAGAGGCCAAGGAAATAGATGCACCGGTTGAAGAACCAAGTGAAGAAATATAAGCGGCGGGCTAGGAAGCCCACAATCATGATGAACGAAGTAGTGAAGAATGTAGATGAAGTGGCAACAACTTCTGTTGCCACTTAGACAGACTCGATAGAATATTTGTTTGAAGGGCATGAGTATTCTTTGTCGGCTAAGGTACAGACTTGGAAATCCACCGCGGTGCAATATCAGAATGAAACTAAGAAAGCCCAAGAGCGAGAATCCACAACTATCTTCGAATATGTAGAGTGCATTGATATAATGCACCTGAGGCATGCAAAGTAGAAATTCAAGGTGGAGCAGCTACAAAGGAATGTAATAGTGTTAAAAATCGATAAAGAGCAGATGCTCCATTTAGCACAGGAAGCGATGGCATGTCACCCTCCTGCTCCTTGTTACTCTTTATTTTTGCATGAGCACTTTCTTTTCTTTTGTTTGGAAAGCATCCAGAAAGAAATTAGTCACAAGATTGAGGACGGTGTAGAGTTCCTCTAGATATTGAGAGCCCATGATGTGCCAACTCAGCACTTGACGTGCGAGCTTTATATGCATGGGTATCTCTTGCATGTTGAGAGAGAATTTAATCTGGTTCCATATGTGGGGGACATTCATTTAAGGGCCCTCACCTCTTACACTTTTAATCAGATAAGTTGGTAGAAGGCTTCTAACATGTTCAAGTCAAATCAGGCCATGAAGCCTTTTATGGTAAGAGGAGAACCCGAGAGATTAGTGACTATGTATAATAGGCACACTACATTTTTGGAAATTATGGGAAACAAGGAATGGATGCTGAGGACACAAAAGTGGTGCATCAATATCTACATCAAAAAATTGGTCATGTTTCAAGCTGAGGCCCTGGATAGTTGTCAAAAGAGGTGTATGATGTCCCCCACATCTGTCTAGAACAGAGAACTGTTTGGAACACTAAATTTTGCACGGGCACTCAGTAGGGTGCCAAGATATGTGGCATGCATCCAAACATGTCAGGTCCGATGGATGGGAATTCAATTACAGTACCCTGTTCTATGGCTGCCGGTATAACACTACACCCGAGCCTATAATGTACCAAATGATTGGTGGAAGGAAGTTCTCCTCTCAGAAGGGTTCAAGGTTCAAGGAATAGAAATGGTCAAGGAATATGATCTCGCCCAGCCTCAGGAAGCACACAGCCTATCGAACCTAGACCTACGAAGACAATGAGCTGCATGAGTGCGTGCAGAAGGCTAGTTGGGGGGAGATGTTGGGCACCAAATTGGCCTATATTTTCCCTGCATTTCCACTCCTCTTTTCATCCTTTTTGCATTCATTCACATATATTTACTGTGTTAACTTATGAGTTAATTCTCCTTTATCATCTCTTGGCATATTTAATTAATGAAGTAGAGTCATGAAGGTTTATACCTACACAAACCACTAAAAATTGTGATGATCGCAGATTATGGATCACAGGTGTTGACTGTGCAGCATATTGTAGCAGTTCCATGATTAACAACAGCTAATCGACCATGACAAAGCAGCATAACTAATTTCAGTTGATCAACCCATTTTTTACAATTTTTATTCTTACACTCTCAGTGCTAGTGTTACGATACAACTGATGTATATCTTTGGGCATATAGTTTCCATGTTTTGGGGAGAATTATTCTCCTTTGTATTGTATAAAATATGGGTCATTCCTATATCAAGGGGAGACCCCTATCTATTACTATAATAGCATTATTCATATTAATAAGATATAAGTCCTTTTTCTGATCTATCACTCGCTGTGAGTAACACACCTGTGATTAGAGAGCTAGGCCCGCTCTTCTGATCATGTGCTGCAAGTTTCCTTGTGTTGTGTGTATTTTCTATTGTTGTGTTTATTTCTTGTGACTATTACAGATCTCTTAGATAACCATGAATACCCTTTTACATTCTACAGTTTAGTTTCACTTCTGTTTCAACAATTTTTTGATTGCTAATCATGAACCCTTGGTTGAGGGCAGACCGTAACCTTTCCCCTACATATAACTTGCATGTTGCCTTGAAAAGAATATGCACTCGGATTGATACATTAATGTAGGAAACGGAGTGGACAATTTAATCATACTTGGACACCAACAACGCAACCTAGTCTAAGGTTGGGAGGAAAAGTGTGGTCCTAAACTCATTGCTTGGTCTTGCTGCAAGATAAGTATCCATCACCATTATAGTGAGCAAGGAATCTCATGTTTATATTCTCCCATTGAGTGATTCTAGAGATGATTAAAGAGTTTCACTAATTTAATTTCCAAGATCCTTTTGTGGGGGGGCTGGGGGACTTCTCTCAATCCTCAAGTCGAATTTTTGTTGGTTGTGTTTCATCCTCTCTTGTGGTCATCTCTCCTCTCTTGGCCACACATTATGTTTTTTCCATTGTCAGGTGTCTACACTTTGCCCATAGGTCACATAAAAACCATACTTCATGATCTAGTGTTGTCTGGGTGATTACACTTTACCCATAGACCTTTCTCAACATTTTTATGTCATTGGGCATCTTCCTTCTATCCACAAACTATGGGTCAACTCTCTTGCTCGCTGCAATGTGGTGATTTTTTTTTTTTGAGTGTCTTACCTCAACACTTTTGAGTTAAATTGCTAAGCATTCCCTTCATCCTCTGTTTAATACATATTGTGCTATGTTCATCATTGGGTATTAATTTCTTTGTTAGCTGGTGTAATAAGCCTTCTATTTGACCTATACCTCTCTCTTATTTTGACTGAGCAGTGGATCTATCTTACTGAATAGTACGACTAGTTACGCACAAATGAGGACTTAATGTTGTGTCTCAATGTGAGATGCTTGATTAACCTCCACCTGGTTAACTCTCCTGCTTAGTGAGTTTGTTTACACCTGGTCAACCTATACCATGGAAAGATAACTTCTTTTGGTGAGATACACAATAATTTATGTGGTGAGATATGCAACTTACTCTTTTTTCTACATGCAAGTGATAGAAAAATCCCATTTTTCAACCTTTGCTTTTGCATACTTACAAATTGTTCCTAACATTGAGGAATTAAATGATAATATTTTGAGCCAGTTTTTTCTTCACTACGTAACATCAAAACCATACCATACTTTAGGCACCCTAAATCTTGCACATTTTGTTGTCACAATAAGAATCCTGAATGCTCTAATTAGCTTTGTGTGCATGATAGTGTGCTAAACTGTAGACCTCACTTTTAACCTCAACTACCAAAAATTGTCATAGGGAAAATTATTGTGTAGGTATATTCTAAAGAGCCTGAGTGAAGGATGATATATCCTTCTAGGATATGGCACACTTTGTATCATCTAAATAAACAAGGAAATTAGAGAACTTAAAATAAATTTTCCTAGTTTCAAATCCCATACATGATTGTTCACTAGTACAAAATGGCTAATTAATTACTAAAAACGACTAAAATTTTCATATAAACGACCATTTTTTAGTCGGTCACCAATAGTAGCTAATTTATAGTATCTTATAACACAACCAACTTTTACTCGTTTTTAGCTTAGTCATTAATTGGTTGTCTCAATTTTATCATCTAGTAGTATATTTAGTCATAAATTTACTCATTAATTGCCACAATTAATTACCAAATATACAACAAAATATATTAATATACGATCACCTGAAAAAATCAATTAATGACCAAAGAAATATTTCCAAAATGTTAGTCGTGTTATAAGATACTGTAAATTAGCTACTAATAGTCATATATATGCAAAATTTAGTCGTCATTTTTAATCACAAATTTATCATTTGCAATAGTCATTTTATCTTTTTTTAGTAGTTTCATATTCATTATATAAACGACTAATTTAATAGTTTGTATTTATTTCATTTACTTTCATTAATAATCATTATAAATTACTAATTTAGTTGTATATTTATTTTATATGTCTTCATCATTAATCAATATAAACTACTAATTTAGTATTTTTAGATTGATTTTATGTGTTCATTATTAATTAACAAAAATTAATTAGTATGATTTTGCTTTTGAATATAAAAAATGTCATACAATGTGCATGCTTATCTAATATGAAAATGCCTAGTTACATATGTCAATTGCAATACTAAACAATATCAAGTGAAACTATAAATAATTTCAACCATATAAATTATATTATATGAAATATTAAAGTATTACAATATGAGTTTCCAACTTAATATTGGTTGGACTACAATTTGCACATGAAATGACGTTTCATCACTTCAAAACATTATCATGGTGTTACCAAGGCATTCTAGGTGAATTCACCAACTCTGAAGATTTTACCATCAGTCTCTATGTGTGTATCTTATGTCAGATATTTACTCTAAGGGTATCACTAGATCGGCTCTCTTCTCTCTCTCTTTTTGCATTTGTCGCTCCAGTGTTATTTCTCTCAACCTTTTTCTTTAATTCCTTCTTCTTACCATGAATATTGAGTTCCTTTTCTAAAAACAAAAGAATATACAATTCAGAGTGTAAGAAATAAAATAAAATTAACAATATAATATAAACTAAAGTAGACTATAAAGAGTTTATAGCACATATATCTCAACATCAACAATGTCAAAGCCATTTTTCCCCGTACAAGCAAGAAACTTGAACAATTTTTCTTTAGTTGGACGATAGTGGCCACTATAATGTGGCTAGATGACCTTTATAAACAAAGAAAATAAAATGTCACCATATAAAATAACACCTTAGTAACTTAGTATTCAACCTTCAATGAAAGCTTAAGCACAATCATGCCAACAAAGTTACATGCTAAAAAGCTCAAGTTGTAGATAACTTGTGAAAACAAATAATCTCTGGTGTGTTGTTTAATTCTTATCATTTTATTCACAACAACATTTCATTTTCTAATGCATGAACTGGGTCAAATATATAAACATGTGTTCAAATAACCACATGGAAGTAAAAAATTTGTATACTCAAGATTTTTTTTAACAAAAAATAGCTATAAAGATTCCAATCAATATCGTGTAATACTAATGACATCTTCAAGCTTTGGTTGTTCTTTAAATGGACATGATACAAAGTGTTCTCTATTTAATAGTTAAAATACAAAACAAAATCAAAAGAAACATTCAAAATACAATCAAACAATAAAGAGAGGATATCATGGAATGGAGATTGCAATTATAAAAAATGTGTTTACTTGTCCATCAATGTCTTGTCTGGCATTCCTAAAACATTTTCTTACCCAAAATAACCATGAGGTGAAAGAATCACAACATTAAAAACGATAGGAATCCCTAGTAGAAACATTTCTAAAGTCGATTGCTCAGGTGCCAGAAGGATCTCTAACAACAAATGAATCATATCCAATGCATGCTCTGCATTATCTCCCCATCATTTTTTCAATCGTATTCCCTGTAACCTTCCCAAAATAGAGTCAAGTAACAATCAAACGAAGGCATTAACATTTGTTTTTATCTTTTATATCCAAAACATTTGAATCTGATTTGTTTCAGGAACATATTAATTCATATTTAATGTTTTCGTGACATATGAGAAGGTATCAATCAAGCATGACATCAGAAAATCGAACTAAATGAGGTCCTCAAACAAATTCTACAATATCAATTCTTTTCTTGCTATGATATCTTGGGTAGAAAAAAGAACATATCTGTAAAAGAAAAATCCATATATTTCTTATGTTCAAACTCTGTATATGGTGTATTTTTAGGTAGCGTTTTAAGATGTTCATTCACCTTTACCAAAGTGAACCGTAGCTTGGTTAAACTCTATATCCTTTCATTCAACATCAATTCTTGCAAGATAGAAGTCACACATTATTCTTTCCCATTTCTCAAGATGCTACATACGATAAATTGAAAGTCACATAAAACCAAGAGAAAACCCTTTTCTAAACAAAACAAACAAGCAAGCACTTCCTTTAATAAAACTTCATTCTAATACCAGTAGATGAAAAGAGAGTGGACAATTTTCGTTGCTTGACTTTTCCTGTTTTTGTTATGAGAGTGATTGAGCTTCAGGAACCAACAAATTTGGGAGAAGTTGTAAATATTAAATAAAATTATGTTAAACTTTATACATTTCTTCAAAATGATGTGAATGGTGCCATTTTTGGATGTGGTAAATCTCATAATAATAAATGGCCACATTGGATGCAAAGATTAAATATAAAAAAAATTGGACATGGCATGTAATCTAATAAATTGCATTGCAATTACCCTAGGCCTCCATGAGTTACGGGTCCTCAGTATGTTAGTCTTGATGATGAAAGAGAGATGAGAATGATGAGTATGGGTGGTCCTAGTTTGTATGGTGGATATATTCAAACCAAGGTCATCATCTTAATGAACCTAGGTTTTGACATGGTAAATCCGGATCTGGTCCTCACCCAGTATCATTCCATCATACTTTTTCAAGACTCGAGAGGACATAATGGTCCTTCAGCTTATAATAGGGATGCTTTTGAGGTTATAGATAAATATTATCCAAAGCAAATGGATTTTTGGGCTCCAAGAGATATGGATCATTTAAATGATAACAATCATATGTTTTTCCCCCAAGATTCAAAAGTAGGGATACATTTCATAGATTTTAACTGTTCTCTGGTGTTTTGTCTAGCATTCCTAAAACATTTTCTTGCCCAAAATAACCATGAGGTGAAAGAATCAAAACATTAAAAACCATAGGAATCCCTATAAGAAACATTACCAAAGTCTATGGCTTGAATTCCTCAGCTCCTTTTGTATTGGAAAAGCATTTAATGTAAAAAGTGAACTGCCATAAGCTATTTTGTCTAGAAAATCCTTCATAGTTGAATTTGGAGGTAGTTCTTGCACAGTCATCTATTTCAAAACAATAAGAAATCCTTTATTCATGAAATTGATATGATGGTATAAATTTCAAAAGCATACATAAAAAATTGTGTAAAAGATTAGCAAATGAATTTCAAAACAAGCAGATTGCAAATCATCTACATCGTAATATGGTGTTTTTAAGAATAAAATACTCACTTTATCATATTTGAACATAATTACAAGGACACTATCATTTGTGCCACATGGTGGGCTCTAGAATTTATCCATATGTGGGCAGCAATCTTTATGGGAAGTGACAATAACACCCATAAATCCAGTTGGATGCATTGGATTGTAGGTGAGGAAATCATAGCATGGTAGCAGTTTCATATTTACAAAACAACCAACACGTTGAGCATTAACAAGCATATTAATAACAAAAAAATGTTTATTATGACCAATGGTTATATAATCATTGCTACATCCCATGCTTCTAAAGATTTAAGAAGTCAATCCATCATCTTATGAAAAAGGTATTATTACATCTTTCATAAATGCTTGTACAAGATAAATGAGAAGATATTGTTGTAAGTATGTGTACACCACCCTTTCCATGACATTAGAGGAAATTCAGTAAGATTTAACTACCTGTTCACTCATAATATGAGAAAAAACTTAAGGAATGCCCTATCTTACACAAATGGCCACGTAATAGAGTAAGTGGGAAGCATGGGGTTATGGTTGAGGTCTGAGTATCACCAGTTAAAAAAACACACTAACAACAATAATAATACCTTTCATTGGCATGGGCACATTAAATTTCTCCCTGGTTGGCTCTGCTTTCAATGTGAGTAGAGATGTTCACTTCATAGCACAAAAAATACAAACAAAATTTTGTTAACAAACTAAATTCTAAAACACATGTCTCCAGCCATGCCTAAACTCATATGTTTGAAAATGTGGTTGGACAGAAACAAAATTACCATCCATCAAGAAAAAAAATATGTCAAAAAAGTAGCAGCCAAATTTTAGAGATGTTGATGGAAACAATAGAGGCTAATGGAATGGAGAGGAAGAATATCCAGATACTAGAGCAGAAGGAAAAGAGTGAGATCAAAGATCTATTTCCAAGAGGGGTGGCACATCCAAAATGTATCCTAGAGAAACCCATATCATTGTCGGTGGAAAATTTGAATGGATGAGGATGAATCCCAAAAATGAAAAATCTAAGAAAAAATACTCTTTCTCAACAGACTCAAAGGGAAATCCACTGACTGGTGTGGTGGGGGGAATGTGCTTGATCCTGGGGAGGAAATAGAAACAATTGTGGGTGGGGTCTAGGGAGGCATCAAATAATTGATCAACTGATCATCATAGGAGATTCTTCTCTTATTATGAGATACATTCCAAATTTATCCAGTCCAGTGGTTCTTAATAATGCAAGAATAATCTCAAGGATCAAACGATAGGAAAAAAAGGTTTGATTTCATTGATTTATACCACGTGCTAAGAGGACTAAACCAGAAGTTATATGTCTCAATAAATGCAACATCTTTCCTACAAGCCATAAAACTAGTTACAAATGGAAGGAACACCAGTCCTCATTGTCCCTATACCATGAGCTCTAATTATGATTTATTCAAAGTTTAATGTGCAAGACAGAAAATCAATACCATAGTTCATATGTCACAACAAGAAGAGGCCTACAAGCTTGTGGCAAGGATGAGCATCAATATTCCTAATGGAAAATTGTGTGACCATCAAATACTAGAGAAGATTGTTTTTAACATGCTAGTTAGCTCCATGATGACAAATGTAGATTGAATTGATCTATTGAATGGGTTTTTGTATTTTCATTTCTAAATATTCTGTAGCTTTTCCTGTTGGACAATACATGGAAGGATTTATGTCAGATTCTTATCCTTCCTTCTCTATGGATTGTTGTCAGGCATCAAGAAATTATATTCACAGGGCAATGACCACTTTGTATTTTAATGGATGGAAGGTAAATCATAAGCAATAAGGAAACTCATCAAGATCCACTCCTCTAGCTTCAAAATGACAAGCCAAATGATCTTACAAGGGGAGACTCAATGCTCGGTACACCGAGATGTTATAGAGAGTAAAATTACAAAAAAATCAAAATGCTCAGCTACAGATAGTTTGTGCAAGGACTCAGTGTTCCATACAACGATGAAGAAATATCTACTATGGGATTGTTATGAGAAAATTTCTCGCCTTAGTGCAAAGAATTTCACAAGGGTCTAAGAAAATGTAACATGGGAACTGATCCAGGTGGATATTTGTGGCCACCCGCTAATTCCACTTGGACCCCCACCATTGCTTCTTTCAATTTTTCAGTTTCATTAATTGTAGCACAGTTTACTATTTTAGTAGTTTTTTGGTTCCTAAACTTCCAGAGCTATTTTGAGGCCCTAAACGATTTTTTTTGGGAAATCTAGTGCGAACAAGTTTTTGCCTAAATTCACATATTTCGTCATAGTCCTCGAAGAGATCTTTCCAATGGGCTATCATGTGCATCAAAAGGAGATAATATGAGCAAGTCATGACCCCGGGAAGTTTGTTGTCCAACTCACCCCAACGAGGCCTATAAACTCTTGGTGTCACATCTCCTTGAGTTAGGGTTTTTGTTGTTTAGGGTTTGCTCTTATTGTTAAATAATAAAAAGGCCCTTGAGCCTCATTGTAAGGGAATTCAGAGGCATTTATCCACCACATCTATTCTTAGAGATAATCTACCATCGCCCTAGCTAGTTTATTTCCATTTCTGCTTGTAAGCATATTTTAGTATTTTACATTAATGAAATGAAGTATTATTTCCACTGCATCTATGTATTTATGGTTTTCTCTGTAATTTTTTGCGTTCCTGTTTAAATCTGGATGAGTGGTATTAGAGTGGTCTGCTTTTTCTTTATTTTTCTTTGCATGTCCCCAACAAGGTCGGGATATAAGGAGTTAGGGATTGAACTCGTCGAACCTTTGCAAGACCAGCCTTGCAAATCCTAACGGCCTCCCATGGTGGATGAAAAGAAAGATGAGTGGGCAGGAGATCCTATCAAAATCTTACTTGAAGAAGCCCTCAAGTGACAAAGGAATGTGATGATGGACAAATTTTCCCAGATCCTTTAACGGCTACCCAGAGGCAACGCATTGGCTTTCAACAGCTACTCTGGAAACGCCATTCCCTTTAAGGTACAAGTTTACTTTGAAATCCCCATATTCGAGGGTTAGATAGACGTAGATGTCGTAGATAAATGGTTAAATATACTAGTGGGTTATTTTTCTATTCATGAATTTTCGAGTCAGGAAAATATTGCTTTTGCTCTTCTCAAAGCAGCCCCCCACATCAGGCATTGGTGGGAAACGTACTGCAAGTAGAAGGATGAAAGTACAAACTCACTGTTCTTAGCTGCACCCACTTGGAATTCCTTCTCAGATGCCATCAATGAGCAGTGCTACCATGTCAAAATATATGGGGACAAATACATAAAGTGGACCATGTTGCAGCAGGGAAGGGACCAAGATGTGTTGGAGTTCATAAACATTTTTCATACCCTTCGTACAGAGTTGGGTATCAATGATTCTGAGCTACATTTGGTACTCAAATACCGTGACTTGCTATGCAGGTACATGCAGGAAGAGATGGAGATCCTGAAGATCTCCTCTTCATGGCACGATGTACTGATACGCTGTCAAAATCGAGTAGAAGTTCAAACAGAAGAAGCGAGACTTTGGATCTACAAATCCGAAGACCAAATGACAAAGCCAAGGCAGGGTGACCTAAGACACCCCATCAAAGCCGCAAGAAAAGAACAACACCACAAATTCAAAGAAGGATACAGGAAAGTGGTGTGAGTTCCATAAGAACCCCACTCACAGCACAAGTGAGTGTCGGACCAAGCAGTCGCTGGTGGCCGAGTTGGAGGCTTCAGAATTAGATGCATGTTCCGACCGTGAATCAGAACCTAACAAGGGGAAAGGAAAAGGGAAGTAGATAATTGATGTAGATCCCAGCGCCACTGTTGCCACTGCCAAGATCCAGAAGAATGAGCCCGAATATCCAAAGGAGGGGGAGCGTCTTTTCCACTCATAGATGTGGGTAAAGGGTTCATCACTGCAATTCATTGTTGACAGTGGGAGCCAAAAGAAACTCATTTTAGTAGAGGTCGTGAAGTGGTTGGGCCTATCGGCTACACCACATCTGCAACCATACAACATCAAGTGGCTTCACCAAGGGTGAGACCTCTAAGTTCGCTAGCAGTGCCACCTTCCTTATAGCATCAAACCCTTCACAGACAAGGTATTGTGTGATGTTACACCTCTAGATGTTTTTTATGTACTATTAGGCCAACCATACTTGTGGAGGTGACATGCTGTGTATGAGTCAAGGCCATGTGTTGTCATTATTTATTTGTGTAATTCATTATACAGGATACTGGAGGTAGCCCCACCTACCACCACCTCTTTGATCACTGCCTAGAAAGGCAACAAGCTCATCTCTGAGACTAGGAAATTCATTTTCTGTCTAGTTTGCTTTCAAAGTAAGTGGAAGATCATCACCACATCCATGACCCCCGCAAAGGGTTCATCCACACATCAACAACAACAAAGGGATAATGTCATGACAAAACACAGAAACAACTTCTCCTCAGCCACAGGGGTACCACACAAGCTTCAGGTGGGCAACAATGTCTGGTTGCATCTACAAAAATAACACTTTATAAGAGCCCATCAGAAGCTCCGACGACACCAACATGGTCCTTACACCATTACCAAGGCTGTGGGAAATAATGCTTTGGAGCACCGCATTCCTTCATTCCTTAGCCTACACCAAGTGTTCAACATGTATCGACCTTGACCATGCTTCCCACCATTACTGGACACATCCAAGATTGCAAAATAACTCACTAGGGACCAAGTTTAGCAGATGGAGGAACTCAATGCAATGGGGACCATTGCTTCCTAAAAGGGGAGGAATGATCTAGGTCGATATTGGTGGCTAGGCACCAATTCCACTTGCGCCCCACCATTGCTTCTTTCAGTTTTTTAGTTTCCTTAATTGTAGCACAATTTACTATTTTTAGTAGTTTTTCAGGTCCTAAACTTTCGGAGCTATTTTG
This sequence comes from Pinus tabuliformis, assembly GCA_031772625.1. Taxonomy (NCBI): domain Eukaryota; kingdom Viridiplantae; phylum Streptophyta; class Pinopsida; order Pinales; family Pinaceae; genus Pinus; species Pinus tabuliformis. The sequence continues at coordinate 405,406,276 of CM062812.1, read as the reverse complement.
AGGCCCTAAACGACATTTTTTTGGAAATATACCACCAACGATTTTCTCCCTAAAATCACATTCTTCATCGTACTCCTTGGAGAGATCTTTCCAATAGGCTATCATGCACGTCAAACGGAGATAATATGACCAAGTCGTGACCCCGGGAAGGTGGTTGTTGAACTCACCCCAACAGGGCCCATAAACTCTTGGTGTTACATCTCCTCGGGTTAGGGTTTTTGTTGTTTAGGGTCCGCTCTTATTGTTCAATAATAAACAAGCCCTTGAGCCCCATTGTAAGGCAATTTAGAGGCATGTAGCTGCTACATCTCTTCTCAGAGATAAGCTACCATCATCGTAGCTAGTTTATTTCCATTCCTATTTGTAAGAATATTTAAGTATTTTACATTAACGAAATGAAGTATTATTCGTGTTGCATCTATGTGTTTATGGTTATCTCTATAATTTGTTGCGTCCCTGTTTAAATCCGGATTATGAACATTACCATTGTAACATAAGTAACCAGTTCCTCTTTTTAGTGAAATATCAATCCAACATAAGGGAGGATTCCCTTGTAGCCTCAAGGAATCCTTAGGCAAGACAAAATCAATTCTAGGGCCTTCTATACTAACTACTTATTACTACAACTTAAACCTAACATTCAAGGTAAGAAATAAAATGGTTTGTGAGGAGATTTTGTAAATTTTAGCATTTAAAACTTCTAAGATCATTTTGGGATGTTTATCAAGTTAACATAAGTCAAAGAGTAAACAACAAACACTACAAATGAAGAAAAATATATGGCTGTTGCGAAAATTGCAATTAAGATAATATATTACAGAACACGAGTTATTACCACAACAAATAAATTAGCCCTTGAACTTGAATCCCAATGAAAACTAGGGCTGGAAAGAAAAATTACCCTAAATTTTAATTAACATATAAATTCTAAAATTAAAATGGCATATAAAAGCCCTAAAATGCAAACTATCTAGACCTGCGAAGGCTGTGAAATAAATTAGCAATACAAGATATGAGGAATGCGTGTATTTTCAACCATACAAATGCTCAAGTATGGTAGCAGTATTAAACAATTCAGAGAATATTATGGGTCAATTATTGGATATGTTGTAAGTTCTTTTCAACTCAAAGAAAGTTAGCACAAATTACATGCATGAAGAGATAGATCTCTAACTTGGGTTTGGATATTGTGATATGCCTTGTGCAGGATGAACTATTATGGGAAGCAACATGGCTTCATGAAGCAACAAAAGACCAATACTACTTGAACTAGATGATTTCCAATGTGGGTCCACTTAGTCGGAAAATGTAGTCCATGAATGAATTTAGTTGGGATGATAAATAAGCAGGGGTCCAAGTGCTTACATCTAAACTCATACTGCAAAATCAATAAATAAACCAAGTTTCAAATGGTTGTTTATGTAGTTATAAGTAGTATTTTCAATAACCTTACATTGTAGGCTTCATACCAATGGATAGATTAGGCTGCTCATCAACTCAATCAGTTTGGATTGAAATTGAATGGACAATTGGCATTGTCCCTGGTCTTTGTCATCATCTTCATCATGAGGGAAACCAACATGTTCATCATGGGCTTCCTAAATTTTAGAAATGGACTTGTCGAGAAACAATTAGAAGATTTTCAAGGAAGATTTCGAAATATTTGTTTAGCAACAATTACTACTAGAATTTGGAGAAATTGTCATCAATTAATGAGGCATCAACATTGAAGTTCATTCCACGTTTGTAGAAATAGTAGAATAGCCAATTATATTGGTACATCTTCATGGAACTAACAAAGTCGTGGAATTTTTGAGATTTTTCAATTATTTAATAGTGAAGAGGAAAGGAATATCCATGTTCCGAAACCCCATCCAATTAAAAAATCCTGATTTTGAAGAGTTTTTAGGTTCGGTTGTGTTATATTCTTTCCACGACTAGCCCACGTAGTTAACCACGGGGTTAGAGGGGGGGAGGAGCACCCCCTTTGTTGCGCCGATTGTGTAGCGAGGGGGGGTCATTGGGGGTTTGAGGTGTACCCATAACCCCACTTTATGGGGTCCGAGGCAACGCCCCAGAAAATTTTGGTTTTGGACCCTATGTTAGGTTGGGCAGACCCACCTATGGTTTTGTGCATGATTTTCGCACATGTTTAGTTTGGACGCGATAGTTTTTAGTCCATGGTATTAGATGCTTCAACATATATAAATATGTATTATAACATTGAAGGGAACATAATGAAAAATCAAGCTGGTAGTCCCGTTTTGGGATCCATGGGAAAATCTCTCTGTTTATGTGTTTTATGTGTTATGGTTTCACATTTTTTATTTTCTGTGTTTTAGAATTCGTATGCAGGTAATTTCTGTACGGAGTTAAAACCTACATTTGGTATCAGAGCTGATTTGGCTTCAAGGGGACGCCTTTGTTGCTGAGGCATTTCGCTTGGGCCTGTGGTAGACCTTGTTCAGTGAGAGATCTACGAGATCGATTTTGGTGGTGAATGAAGATGGCAAGCAGTGGAAATATAGAGATCGAGAAATTTAATGGTCAGAGTTTTGAGTTGTGGAAAATCAAGATGGAAGATCTGTTGGTGGATAAAGATCAATGGATCGCGGTAGATCCGGGTACTAAACCAACGAGAGTGTCCAATGAGGAATGGAAGAAGTTGGATTGGAAGGTAAAGAGCACAATACGATTATGTGTCTTAGATTCAGTATTGCTGAATGTATCAGGGAAAGCTACAACAAAGGCTTTGTGGGAAAAGTTAGGGACTTTGTACCAATCTAATTCTCTAGTGAATAAATTGTTCCTAATGAAAACGCTGTATAACCTAAGGATGAAAGATGGAGACTCCGTGACATAGCATCTGAATGCATTTAATATTGTGATAAGTCAGTTAGCATCTGTTGATATTAAAATTTCATATGAAGATAAGTGCATCAGTTTGTTGTGTTCTCTACCAGATTCGTGGGATAGTCTGGTTATTGCAATAGGTAGCAATGTAACTGCCTTGCAGTTTGATGAAATAGTCTCAGCCTTACTGACGGAGGAGATGAGACGGAAAAATATGGAGAGCTAAAATGGTGATGCCTTGTTTGTATGAGAACGGTCCCAGAACAGAAATAAAAATAAGTCATCGAGTGGGAGATCTAAATCTAGAGGGAGATATAAATCTCCAGGAAAACATGTAAAGGTGGTGTGCTGGAAATGCGAAAAGGAAGGCCACTTCAAAAGGGACTGTAAATCTAAAGCTTCTAACAAAGGAAAGGGATCTGATGAGGCCCCTTCTGAAGAGGTGAAAACCACCTCTGATGAAGGTGGGGATGTGTACTTGGCTTCTTCAAGTACACATATAGATCATGAGGCATGGTTGATTGATTGAGGTGCATCCTTTGACTTCATTCCCCATAGAGAGTGGTTCTGTGAGTATGATAAATATGATGGTGCTGATGTCTTCTTGGGGGATGATAGGAAGGCTAGAATCATTGGTCGTGGAAAAGTAAAGTTGAAGCTGCAAGGTGGAAGGGTTAGAACACTTCTGGGTGTTCTGCATATTCCTGCATTAGCCAGAAATCTGATTTCTGTTAGTAACCTAGATGATGCAGGTGTAAAAACAGTGTTTGAGAAGGATACCTGCAAAATGGTTAGGGGAGCACTGGTATTAATGCGGGGGTTCGGATTGGAACTCTGTACAAGCTGCAAGGTAGCACTGTTATTGATGGGTGCAATAGTTCTATGGTTCCTCAAAGTGGAGCAGAAAATCTAGTGGTCTCTGGAGAGAAGACCATGTTGTGGCATCAAAGGCTTGGACATATTGGAGAGAAGGGCCTTCAAATACTTCATGGTAAAGGTATGGTAGAAGGTACGAGTAATAGCTCTCTGGATTTTGATTTCTGTGAAAATTGGGTATATGGGAAGAAGAATCGGGTGAGCTTCCCCTCTGGTGGTAAGAGGGCAAAACATATATTATAGCTTGTGCACAGTGATGTGTTTGGACCTATGAAGGTTCCATCACTCTGTAATTATGTGTACTATGTATCATTTCTAGATGACTTCTCAAGAAATACATGGATATATTTCATTAAGAAGAAATCTAAAGTCTTTGACAAGTTTAAATAATTTAAGGCTTTAGTGGAAAACCAGACAGAGAAGAAGATAAAGGTGCTGAGGATAGATAATGGTGGAGAGTTTTACAGTAAGGAATTTGAAGAATTCTACAAGAAGTGTGGTATAGCATGGTAGAAGACTATTCCATATACATCTCAGCAAAATGGAGTTGCAAAAAGAATGAACAAGCCATTGATGGAAATGGAAAGAAGCATGCTCAGTGGTGCCGGGTTAGGATAAGAATTTTGGGCAAAGGTGGTGGATACTACATGTTACCTAGTTAATAGGTCACCTTCATCAGCATTGGATGATAAGACTCCACAAGAGGTATGGACTGGTAAGTAACCCTCTCTTTCACATCTGAGGGTATTTGGATGTGATGCATATGTACATGTTCCAAAGGAGGAATGAACCAAGTTAGATAGTAAATCTGAGAAGTGCATCTTTATTGGGTGTAAATATGGTTTAAAGGGTTATAAGCTTTGGAACCCAGTCACACTGAAGGTTGTGTACAACCGAGATGTGGTGTTCATAGTGGTAAAATATGTTATTAAACATGAAGTCCAACCAAAGGAACCTGAGAAGATAGAGTTTGAGCTAAAGGAGGAAGAATCAGACTCTACAGCAGAGGAGGAATCAGAAGATGAAGAGCCACAAACTTCGGCTGTGAGAAGATCAGTTCAAGAAAGAAGGCAACTAGAAAGGTATAGTCTATCTACCTTCTATTCAAATTTTGCTTTGTCTGCTACTGATGATGATCCCAGAACTGTGAAGGAAGCAGTGGATTCAAAGGATGGAAAACTTTGGAAAGAGGCCATGGTTGATGAAATGGCATCTTTGCACAAAAATGAGGCTCAGGATCTAGTGGAGTTGCCGACTGGAAGGAAACCCATTGGCAAGAAATGGGTGTTCAAAAAGAAGACAAATGTCGAAGGAAAAGTGGAGAAATACAAAGCTTGGTTGGTAGAAAAAGGTTATTCCTAGGTGTCGGGAATTGATTTTGGTGATATCTTTTCTCCTGTTGCGAAGGTAACTTCTATTAGATTACTTTTATCTATTGCCGCTACTTTTGATTTTGAGGTAGAACAGATGGATGTGAAGACAACATTTCTTCATGGGGATTTGGAATAGGAGATCTACATGAAGCAACCTGAAGAATTTGTGGTGAAGGGTAAGAAATAACTGGTGTGTAAGTTAAAGAAGTCTCTGTATGGGTTAAAACAGTCACCAAGGATGTGGTATCAGAAATTTGATACATTTATACGAGGACTTGGCTTCACCAAAAGCAAAGCAGATCACTGTGTGGATTTTAAATTAATTAGTGACCATGTTGTTTATCTGGTCTTGTGTGTGGATGATATGTTTTTGGTTGGAAATGACAAAGAAATTATCCAGGAGTTGAAGACCCAATTGTCCTCCAAATTCGACATGAAAAACCTTTGTTCTGCAAACTATATTTTGGGCATGGAAATTAAAAGAGATCATACAAAGAGGAAGCTTTGGTTAAACCAGAGGAATTATGCCGAGACAATACTACAGGGGTTTAACATGCAGGATAGTAAACCGGTGAACGTTCCTATTCTTGTAGGTGTGAGGTTATCTGCTGAACAGTGTCCCAAGACACAAGAGGAGGAAGAGGACATGTCCCATGTTTCATATGCAAGTGCAGTCGGTAGCCTGATGTATGTAATGGTTTGTAATAGACTAGACATTGCACATGTAGTAGGAGCATTGAGTAGGTTTATGTCAAAACCAGCGAAGGAGCACTGGACAACAGTGAAGCAGGTTTTCAGGTATTTGCGTGGCACTAGTGATTATGGTTTGTGCTATAAAGGAAGACTAGGATTGGATAGAGTGTTGGATATTCATGGCTTTGTTGATGCAGACTGGGCTGGAGATCTGGATTAGAGAAGATCTACAAGTGGGTATGTGTTTAACCGATCTAGAGGTGCAGTTAGTTGGATGAGTAAGAAATAATCTGTAGTGGCACTATCGACTACAGAGACAGAATACATGGAATCCACTCATGCAAGCAAGGAAGCAGTTTGGTTGCGGAGATTGTGTTCAAGAATGGGGTTAGTACAGGAAGCTATAAGGATAGACTGTGACAGCCAAAGTGCATTTTTCTTGGTAAAGAATACCGCATATCATTCAAAGACAAAGCACATTGATGTTCAGTATCACTTTGTGAGGGATATGATAGAAGAAAAAAAGGTGTTGCTAGTAAAGGTGGACACTTTGAAGAATGCTACAGATGAATTGACAAAATATGTGAGCTCTGAGAGGTTCCCTTGGTGTAGAGAAACAATGGGCATTTCAGGGCTGGAAAAATGACTAAGCTCTCTTGTGGCCCCTTTTGGAAAGAAAACAACAAGTGGGAGAATGTTGGGTTGTGTTATATTCTCTCCACGACTAGCCCACATACTTAACCGGGGGTTAGAGTGGGGGTGGAGCACCCCCTTTGTTGCGCCAATTGTGTAGCGAGGGGGGGTCACTGGGGTTTGAGGTGTACCTGTAACCCCACTTTATGGGGTCCGAGGTAGCGCCCTAGAAAATTTTTCTTTTGGATGCATGTTAGGTTGGGCAGACCCACCTATGGTTTTGTGCATGATTTTCGCACATGTTCTTTTTGGACGTGATGGTTTTCGGTCCATGGTATTGGACGTGATGGTTTTCGGTCCATGGTATTGGACGCGATGGTTTTTCGATCCATGGTATTGGATGCTTCGGCATGTATAAATATGTATTATAACAATGAAAGGAACATAATGAAAAATCAAGCTGGTAGTCTCAATTTTGGGATCTAGGTCAAAATATTTGTGTATATGTGTTTTATGCGTTATGCTCTCGCATTGTTTATTTTGTGTGTTTTAGAATTCATATGTAGGTAATTTATATAGGGGGTTAAAACCTACATTTTAGTGGTCAACAATGTGGGGTGAGTTTCAAACCTATGAGTTTGTCACAACCCACTCAAAGTTTGTTGAGATAGGAGGCCTAAGATTATAGTTGTTCACATCACAAGGTTGAATATATTGTCAAATACTTCACATTCTTTAATGAAAATGGGTAGGATGTTTTTTCATTTTTTTTTATTTATAATCGTGAATATTAGTAGTATCTTGCACTAAATAGAAAATGTTGGCATAGAATGTTTTATTGTGTTTTTTAGTCCATGTCACAAATTTATTGATATTTTATGATTCTTGGTTTCGATTTCCATGCTAAGACTGGATTCATCATGCCTTATAGGATTTTTAGTTGTGCACACAGCATATTCATCACTTCTAATTGTATAAAACACAGAGAATATGCACAATGAAATGTAGTGACATGTGCGTGTCTATTTTACTCAATGATACGCTTGATTTTTTAACCCATGCCAATCCTACCACAATGGAATTAAGAGAGACAAGGACACAATAAGAACTACCAATAAATGAAATTAGAGACATTAGAATTCAACTCAAATTGTACTTGAATGTAATGATAAGTATTTGTAGCCACCTGCACTAATCCTCTATAGTAGTTCTTTGAGTTGACTATAGATATAATTTTATAAAGAATCCTACTCCTGCAATTCTTCCCGACATGGATCATCTTTGTCCCCCCCTATTGATAGTTATTTTTTAAGGCAACAAAATATAACTCTCAAATTTCATCATCGCCTTTCAAAAAAATGCTTGAGTATTTCTAGGTGATTATCGAACCATTCCCTACTCATGTCGACAAAATAATTGATTTGTCTCCATCCCATAAACCTCTTTTCATAATAAAATTATAAATCCCATGTCTACATTGCTCGCTCTTGACATACCTTTATTGTTTCTCCCTCAGTGCAATAGAGATCCACTACTTTGGAATGGAGATGATTAGTGTCATAAAATGGTGCAATGCATCCTTCAACATATGTCACAAAACTCCTCTCACTGTTGGGTGCTAAAAGGTGTCTTTTAAAACTCCTAGTTACCTCAGATTAATCATCAACCTGGGCAAGTCCTTTTATTCCAAGAGTGTACACAATATGTGCATCCTATGAATCGAGAGAGTAATGTTTCTTCAAAATGAAATATAAATATTTGATACAAGAGTAAACATATGCATTTATAAAACTCAAATTGCAACTGTCAAAGGAAATATTACATCTAAGCATAAATACTTAATCCTCTACTGAAATCGTAATCAAATCTCAAACAAGAAATTCAATTGACAATAGCATCAACCAAGGGTGTAGTAGCATTAACAAATGTCTTCTAGGTAATTCTATCTGAATCACACTCAATCTCAATTAAGAAGTTCAAATGGAAATGAAGTCAACTGAGAGTTTAGTAGCATTAACCTATCTCTTTCATTTGATTCTATAATAACCACACTCTTACAAAATTCAATTCCTTAACTAATAATCAATTTAATCTACAATAAGCATGAATAGAATCAAATGACAATGCTGCGAAGCATGTAAAGAAAATGTACCAACTTTAATATAGGAAATCAGTAAATAAAAAATAAGATAAACTCACAGAAAATGGGAAAAATATCAAACCAAACCAACTTTCCTGAATCAGAAATATATAAAACAAGAGATAGCAGTTTAATCCACCAGAGGTTTGGCCCTTAGCCACCATCGAATACTGCTAAGGTACTTCAAATAATATGAATGAACAACAACGTAAATTATATATTAACCATTGAACTCAAGTCTCATTATAATATGGTTGTGTTCCTTCAATAGCATGACTCTGTAAATTAAAATTACAATTTGAAATAAATAGAGATTTATCCCCTTTCCCCCTACAACCTTTTTCTTGTATGCGCAGAAAGAGGCAAAAGATAAATGGGATTCCTCAAGATCGGGAGATTCTGAGGGATTCACAACTGAATGGTATCTTCTGACACTCTTCATATTTAACGTTCATCCTCTTGATTCATCCTCTGACCTGACCACAAACAACGCACCCCATTCTTCCTTTATTAGTTTATGTTGTTATGTCTCTAGGGAACAACAATTGTTCCTTTTGTCATTTCACTGCATAAAAAGGAATAAGAGTTAGTTACGGTGGCTAAATCTTAATCGAGAGTAGTTTATTCATTTCTTATCATAATCCATCAATATATTGGCATATAAAGATACGAAAGAGATAAGAAAAGAGGAAAAAGGTGATGGAATTAAGAGTAAATACATACCCATTTCATAACTCAACATACTCCCTTGCTTACCCTATTTCATGTCCTCATGAAAAGTAAATAGTTCTTATGCAGTGTAGTTAAACAATAGGTTGGAGAGAAAGCATAAAAAATTGGTCTAAAACCACGATGTTGAGTTAGAAGCAGAAAGGAAGGCCCTTCCTTTCCTTCAGGAACTTCATAGTCAGCTCAATACCCTTCAGGGGGCTACCAAATAATGGGGCTCCAAAACCAGCATCCTAACCAATAAGGTCCTTCTCTCAAGATAAGATTGCTATAGGTGACCATACCGGCTACAGTAGCTTTAACATTTCTGTAATTAAATGGTTCCCTATCTTTCACACTACTAGTGGAGATTGTCCATCTGAGCTTACATGTAGCCAGAGATCTTTCTTGAATGGAGAGGAAATATGATATTCCTTTCTACACAATCTCCTTATTTATGGGCCCTAAAGTTTTAATTACCCCTTCTCGTTTCATCAGTCCCTTATGGTTGGCAAACATTTGAAAGGGGTTCTTAGGTTCACTTCTCACCCAAAGATCCAGTCCATGTTCCTATCTTTGAAATGCATTATAAGCTTTAAACAATTTGAGTTGGTTAAATGCAAATGAAATAAAAGCCTGGAATTGAACATCTACTACAAAAGGGTTAGGGTTCTTTTCCACCTTGTTTTCTAATATGAAACTATGCAGATAAAACTCAAAAAGAAGCCTTTAGACCTTTACACCATGTTTCTTACAGAAATTTATAAAATCTTCAATTTTTACTAATTCAATTGGTTTACCAGCTCTTATGGCTTTGATTTTCAATAACAGGCACCGTTCTAATAAAAACAAGGCATAATTGGTGGCGGAAGACCTACATGCCAGGACATCTGAATACAATGAGCAGATGGTGTTTGTCTGACTTATGACTCTGTCTAGCTTGAACTTGATCTTCTCCATTTTTTCTTTTGCTTTTCTACACCTGTCAAAAGTCTCGCTCTCTGTTATAGTCATTTCCCGAAGCTTTTTCTGCAGCTATTGATATTTCTGCCGGGAAATGGTTTCTTGTTCAAATCATTCCAATGCAAGCCAGGCTTATGCCAATTCCTCCTGAAGATTTAGTAGAATTTGGTCATGATGCATCATAATGTCTTTGGATTGTATGTCCATCTGAGCTCCTATGCTATAACAGGGGATATCCTTTGTCTGTACTTCTTTATTGTAGGAAGTCCAAACCTCCATCTGAGTAGCTACGTCTACTAAATTTGCATTCAGTCCTTCTTGAGTGATGATTCTTTGAGTAGGTATGAGCTTAGTTTGAGTTCCTAAAACCCTACCTTCATATAATTCTGTTTGCACGGCCACGTTTACTACCTCAAGGGTATTATTCGGAACCTTTCCCATTGTGATTTCTTTTATATTTCTTCGAAGCCTCTTGACCGTCTTACAAAGCTTCTGGTGTTCTTTTCTTAGCTTCTTCAATTTCACTCTGGCTTTGTTCCTTTTCTGAGGAGTAACTAGTCTTCTAATAGTCTCGTTAATAGCTCTTATCTCTAATGATCCTGGTTGTTCACCCTGGCTTTGCTCTAATAAGACCGTGTCTCCAGATTGACTATCAGACTCCCTAATAACGTCTGTCTCTGCTTCCTCTTCTTGGCCTATATTTTCTGTGTTTATACTTTCATGACTGTTTTCCACTGGGAGCATGTCACAAGATTGGTTCTCTAATTCCTAAATAGGCTCTATATATGTTTCCGCTTCGCAGTTTGTATCTTTTGAGGAAGACATAATTTTTGTATAGCCAGAATTCCTTGGGGATTGGGTTTCTCCTAAGTTAAGATTAAGTGGTTGTTCAAGCTGCATGTAGACATTCATGTTGGCCAGGACCTGGGCCATCCCTGCCTCGAAATCATGCAAAATATCATCTTGAGAACTCATATTTGGTGTTGGAGGAGGACCCACTTCGTTTTTTCATTCATCGTCAGGATGCCCTTCTCCTTCCTCAGGTTTTGGTTCAGGGATATCTTGTCCTTCTAACTCAGGTTGCAAGTCTTTTACATTTACCTTGCTGGATAATTCTATGGGTTGACTAGTGCTGCCTTGAGGATTTTCAGACATTCCCTGGTTTGAATTCAATCTTGTAGATCGTCTGCGCTTGTGAGGTATTCTTCCTGAAAGGGCAGTCCTTTTTATTTTTCGAATAGGGTTATGTCTTGGCAGGTTTTCGACTCTTTTGAGGGCTAATATGAGATCATCCCAAGTTGATTTTTGTTGGGAAACATTGTGGCTAACTATTAACCTAATTAGAGAATGGTGGCTAACTACTGTTTCTGGATGTTGAGACCAACTCAGCTTCTTAGCAGTGTCATGCAATAATGAATTCAACAGTGTAGGCAAATTAACAAAGCATTTTTGTTTTAAAATTGCTAAAAATTTGAGTTGTTGCGGCCTTACCACATCTCTACGCCCATCACAGGTAATATAGTTTTGGACAATTCATGCCAATTCTCTCAATGGCTCTCCGAGAGAAGATGGCCAAATCCCTTTACCCTTCTTGATTAGCTCTTGTCCTTCATCCCTAAAAACCTCCATAGCGTGATGCAACCTTAATCGCTTTTCAGCCCATACTGGTCCTTTTGCCGACAACCCAGACACTTCTGCTATCACAACATCTATTACAATGATTTGTCTACCTCTTACCAAGGATTGTCCATTCTGTAGATGCTGTAAAAATTCAATGGTGATTTCCTCATTGGGGGGTTGAAATCTTGTAAAATATGTTGTCCATCCTGTGCGAGCTAGAATTTCCTTGGCTTCATTGGAGACAACCAGTGTTAAAGGTTCTTGGTGCACTGTTCTTCCTCCCATGATGCTTGACTTCTACAAACAATTAGTGTAGTGGAGAAATCACAACAACAAGAAAATCTGAGAGATGGAACAACAAATGGTTGTAATGGCTCTATCAAGGGATGTTTTATAAACATAAATACCGTTATCGAGGACTATTATAATGCCACATGCTTTGTGATTATGGGATGTCATATTATTCTACAAAATTAAATGAGCAGATGATGGTGCTTGCATGAGTATACTGGAGGTCCCTGCCCCCTCTCAAAATGATAGGTTGCCTACGATCGAATGGATGAAAAGATGATGTGCTCGTAGCGAATCACAAGGGCGATGGATTGGGTAATGAAAGCAACAGGGTACATACATTAATGAAAGGATCATAAAAGGATATTGGAGTAATGAAAACAAGGCATGTAACGAGAACTATTAATAAGTGATAAGATGTCGTGAGGTGATGCGATAAAGAAAAAGGACAGCATACGTAGGAGATGATACTTTACCATCGTTATTCCACATGAAAATGTTGTGATTGATTTTAAAAGATTAACAAATGCATAAAGGTTCAAGGTAAGTTAGGGAAATAATCTCTCTGTAGAAAAAATAGAAACATAAGAAGAGGGCATTGTAATAATTATTGATGTAGAAAATAAAACTTCAATACCATAAGCAGAGCTTCTATTGCCTACAAGCATCCATAGCCTCGACAGAGTTGCTTTCTAACCCTTGAGAGCCATGGTCCTCTATGTATAATTGGGGAAGTGCATTATGATGTCCATAATAGAGACCAATGTGCTGGCATGGTAACCAGATGAACACATTATCATTCACTAGGAAGTAGCGAAAGTGGTCAAGCCGGCTCATGATGAGACCTCCTATTCCAAGGACTTTATTTCTTGATGCATCCATTGGATCATATCCTTGATGTGGTGGCCATAGTGAGAATGCCACTTCACTCCTTCCTTATGATCATGGTAGGTTGGCTCGTGATGAGACCCCCTATCCTCCATCTGTGGAAAAAAAATCATAGAAGTGTTAATGAATGAATATATATATATATATCTTTTAAACACTCCCCGTTTTATATATAGAGGGTGGTTCAATACTCCTTAAGAGTAGGGATGGCGGAACAAGTTTGAACATATCAATAGAAAAAAGTATACCCATAATCTTATTGATAATAAACAGAGATAATTAGATGAGACGGGGGAGAACCGACATGGTAAAGATAATCAATCAGTTTCATTTATAGCAGAAATGAGGACAGTGAAGTGATATAGATAATCCTTTTTTTTTTATCATCAGAAAGCAGTCTTATTAAAGATGATAATATTCAATATATTTTCCTGCTTCAGTAGACTCCATACTTGTTGTCCTTAGATATGTATTGTACTTTTATGCCATAAAGAGGATCATAAAGAGTGAACTAGGATGGGCTAGGAATGATCATGCAAAGGGGAGAAAGGGTGTTCTAAAAAATACTCACAAGTTGTTGTTCACTGAATGGAACAACAAAAGAAAACACACGCAAATAGTGATGTTCCCTATAGGGAACAGCTGTTGTTCCCTGTACGGAACATCAAAGAAAAACACACATGAAAAGTGTTGTTCCCTATAGGGAACAAAAAAGAAAAACACACAAAAAGTGTTGTTCCCTGTACGGAAAAACAAAGAAGAAATAAACGCAGAAAGTCTTGTTCCCTATAGGGAACAACAACTATTCCCTATAGGGAATAAAAAAGGAAAATACACACAAAAACTTTTGTTCCCTGTAGGGAACAACAAAGGAAAATGCACACGAAAAGTGGTGTTCCCTATAGGGAAAAACAATTGTTCCCTGTAGGGAATAGCAAAGAAAAGTGCACGTGAAAAGTGTTGTTCCCTATAGGCAACAACAGTTGTTCCCTGTATGGAACAACAAAGAAAAATGCACATGAAAAGTGTTGTTCCCTATAGGGAATAGCAACTATTCCCTGTAGGGAACAACAAAGAAAAATGCACACGAAAAGTCATGTTCGCTATAGGCAAGAGTAGTTGTTCCCTATAGGGAACAATAAAGAAAAAGGCACATGAAAATCATTGTTCCCTATAGGGAATAGCAATTGTTCCCTATAGGGAACAACAAAGGAAAACATGACAAAAACCGACCAACAATCATCTCGACTATTCTAAGAAAATACAATCGAATAGAAAGATAATAGAAAAATAGTTGTATGTACAGGTTTCGAAAATAAATTCTTTACTGGACTAGTGCTGTCGAAGAGTTGCCTTCTTCAATGAGAATTTGTATTGTAGAATCTTCACATATTTGTTGGCAAAATGATTCCCTTGTAAGCGGTTTGTGGTAGAGGCGTACCCGATGCCCATTTTATTTAAAAGATTAGCCAGACCCATCAATGGTGGCTAATGTAAGGGTTCCATTATCTTGCACCTCTTTTATCTCATGGGGGCCTAACCATGTAGTTTGGAGTTTTCCAGGGAAATCCTAGAACCTGGAATCGTACAGAAGTGCCCAGTCACCTTCGTGGACTATATTTTTCTTGATGAGGGCATCATGCCATTTTTCTCTTTATTGTTGAATAAGTACAATATGCTGAAGAGCTAATAGTTGGATTTCATCCAATTCATTTGTTTGTTATAGTCTATTAATATGTGCTTTATTCAAATCCAACCCTACTTCTTGGGCTATCCTCAATGTCTGAATTTCAAATTCTATGGGGGAGATAGGTTCCTTACCAAACACCAGCTGATATGGGGAGTATCCTGTGGTATTCCTCCAAGTCATGTGATATGCCCACAGGGCTTCTGGCAATCGAGTAGCCCAGTCACGTCTATGCGAGGCAACTGTCTTTGTTAAAATGACCTCAATTACTTTGTTGGTACTTTCTACTTGGCCGTTTGCCTGTGGGTGGTATGGAGATGTGATTTTGTGCAAAATGTGATGATTTTTTAGTGTAGCAACAGTCTTATGGCCTACAAATTATGGCCCTCCATCCATAATTATTTCTTTTGGCAAGCCATACCGCATGAAAATTTCAAAAAGAATGTTGATTGCTATGTCCTCTATTGCTTTTGGTAATGCAACTACCTCCACCGAGTTAGTCACGTATTCCGTTGCAACTAGTATATATGACTTTGAATTAGATGATGGATTTATTGGGCCAATGAAATCTAATGCCCAACGTTCAAAAGGTTTGATTACTAACTGTGGATGTAGGGGAATCTCGTCAGACTGGCAAGGGCGAACCATTCTTTCACAGCCATTGCATGCCTAGACAAATTTCTTGGCATCCTTAAAAATCGTGGGCCAATAATAGCCCATCTGTAAGATTTTATGTCCAGTTCTGCAGTTTACAAAGTGACCACCACAAGGTCCATCATGGTAGGCTTTTATAATATCGTAGGTTTTGTCTTCCCCAATACACCTGCGGATATGCATATCAGCTCCTGTGTGAAAGAGGTATCCTCCGATCCAGGAGAACTTAGTGCTGCATTGCACTATTAATTTTCTTTCTTTGGGTGTCAGGTGTTTGGGTAGTTTTCCCACTGCTAAGTAATTCACGAAATCTACATACCACAATGTTTTCATGGTCATAGCAAACAGATTGTCATTAGGGAACTGGTCTTCTACCACCACTGCGTCATCTATTCTTGGCACACGTGAGAGGAAGTCTGCCACCAGATTTTCCTTTCCTGGTTGATCCTTGATCGTTATGTCAAATTCCTACAAAAGGATTAACCATCATGTCCCTCTTCCATTCGTGATAGGTTTATTAGCTAAATATTTGATAGCAAAGTGATCAGTATATAGGACCACAAGGTATCCTGTTATACAATGTCTGAATTTGTTAATATCATAGATTACAACTAGAAACTCTTTCTCAGTCACTGTGTAATTCAACTCAAAGCGAGTTAAATTTTTGTTGATGTAGTATATCTGATAGGGTTTCTTGTCTTCTTCTTGGCTGAGAACTGCTCCAATGGCCGTATCTGATACATCGGATGCAATCTAGAATGGTAAATCGCAGTTCTAGCCCAATAGTACTGAGGTTGTTGATACTAGTTATTTTAATTCTGCAAAGGCAATGTCACATATGTTAGTCCATATAAAATCGATATTTCTTGTCAAAGCATATAATGGTGTAGCAATTTGGGAGAAGTTTTTTATAAATCTCTGATAATAACAAGAAAATCCCAAAAAACTACGTACCTCTGTTTGAGTGTAGGGGGTAGGTAGTAAGAGGTTTACTTGAATTTTTGTTGGATCTACCTGAATTCTAGTTGTTGAGATGTAATGACCAAGATCAAGCCTTCTGTCATCATCATGTGGAATTTCTTGTGGCTTAAGTAGAGCCTAGTAGCAATGCATCTTTCCAAGACTTTCTCCAGTGTCTATAGTGCCTTCTCGAAGTCATCTCCATAGGGTGTAAAATTGTCCATGTACACCTCTAATCCCTCGTTTATCAAATCTGCAAAAATACTGAGTATGGCTCTCTGGAATGTAGCAGGTGCATTGCACAGTCCGAAAGGAAATACCTTGTAAGAAAACATCCTCCAGGGGTAGGTGAAGGTTGTCTTATCTTAGTCTTCAAGGGCAATTTGGTTTTGGTTGTAGCCACTGAAGCTGTCCAGGAAAGAGAAGAATTTTTTACCTGCCAATGTGTCTAGAACTTGGTCGATAAATGGAAGGGGAAAATGATATTTTTGCGTTGCTTTATTAAGCTCTCTGTAATCGACACATATATTCCATTTCCCTTTCTTTTTAGGAACCAAAACTAATGGATAAACCCATTTACTATTAGGTATATGATAGAGGAAATTTACATCTAACAGTTTCTGTAGCTTGTCTTTAACAACATCCTTTAGGTGAGGGTTTAATCTTTGCCGAGGTTGTCGAATGGGTGTCATATCTTTTTCAGGGTAGATGTGGTGCATACATAATTAGCAGTAAATCCATTTCATATCTAGGTAATCCCAAGAGAAAGCCCCTTTATATTTCCTATGGATTTGAGTAAGCTTTCGCCACTGGTCATCACTAAAATTTTTTCTAATGTTAAGGACTTTCCCTGGCTCAATTTCAATGGGTTTGCTGTTATAGACAGTTGTTGTTGGTATTGTTTGGTCATTGATATCTTTTAAATGATCTTCTTCAATTTCATTATCAAAGATTGCTTCAATCATGTGACATTTTAGATTAGATACGACAGTTGGGTTATTAATGTAAGTGTTAATAATATCATCTTCTGTTTGATTCTTAAATTCAAGAGAATCTATTACAGTTAGTGGTGATCAAATATTTTCGGTTAAATATGTTACATGTTGCTTCCTAATTTTTATTATAGTTAGGCTTGAATGAGCTAGAGGGTATAAAGCTAGGTTCTTCACATTATTTCCTCCGGCTATAGTAATACTACCTGTTCGACAGTTTATATAAGAATTTTTGGTCGCTAGCCAAGGTCTTCCTAATATTAGAGGATGTCCATCTAGTCGGTTTTTAGGATTAATAATAAAAAAATCTGCTGGGTACTCCCAAGAATCTACAAGCACAATTACATCCTGTAATGTCCCTTTTGGTTTAATAACTAAATGGTCAGCAAGTTCCAGGAAGGCTAGTTGGATCTAAGGTTGTGATGCCAAGTCTCTGACAGGTTGTTGTTGTGAGAATCTTAATGGTTGCCCTTAGATCGACTAACGCATTGGGAGAGGAGCATCCATTTATTTGTACTGTGACAATAGGGTTTCCTGGGTCTTCATATTTCACCGGTATCTCTCTTCCTAATAATAAATTTGACAAATTTCAAACTACGTGGATTGTTGGTGTTACCTTTATTTTCCTCGTAGGCTTTTTGGTACACAATTCCTTAATGGTTTTTGCATAGATTGGAATGTCCAGAATAGCCTAGAGGAGGGTTATTTTTACACAAAGATTTTTTAATTCTCCCAGGAGATCAAAGTCAGGATATTCGATTAGGCGAGGTATAATCAATATTTCTGGGAATGGCAAAGAAGATGTAACAGTTTGTTCATGGCTTTTCCGCTTGACTGTATTCTCCCTTTGAGTTGTTTGTTCTATAGGTAGTGGTTCTTCCAATTGCATATTTTTACCATCCTCTGCCGCGATTATTCATCCAAACCTCAATTTGAGCTCATTACATTCTATCAACTTAGTTTCCGGATCCAGACCTTCAATAATTTGTACCGAATGGACTGCTCTGTTGTTAGGATTTGGGTTGGGCTGGGCTGGGAGTTGTGGTTGTAGATTGGGTTGAGGATTCTGCGACAACATGTAAGGTGGTAGTAGCGTAGATAGAGGCAGGGGGACTGTCCCTACTAGCTGGTTCTTAGGTCTTTGCCAGCTTGATTGCCAGTTTTCGTTTTGTGAAGTGGAGGGGGGCCATTGAGATGGATATGGATTGTTATGCCAGAATGATGGAAAGTAAGAGGAAGTTGGAAAACTATTGTTCGAATTTGACTGATTGGACCAAGGTGGCATAGAAAATGCTTGTGGTGACCAATTAAGAAAAGGTGGTTGGTTTTTCCATGTAGCTCCCATGTATTGTTGACAATTATATTGTGAAGGCTAAAAGAATGAAGATGGATCGGTAGGCATACCTGTTTGTCATGCTTGCCATTGGCGACATTGGTTTAATAGGTAGACTGGTTCTGCTTATTCCTCCGCGTCCTTGAACACCGCTTTTAATCCTCGGAGTGATGGGCAATTTTTTGTGGCATGTTATTTAGTGCATATGGCATAGGTCTGTACCATATCTAGTGGGCATTCTTTATGACTATGTTTCTTCCTACATCAAGGGAAAAAAATAACCAGGTTCTGTTCTGCTTTGACCTTCTTCTACTTGGCTTACATGATGTTTAATTATGTTGTCAAGGTTCCCAAGATATCTATTTTGAAATCTTCCAGCAGGCTGTTCACTTCAGTACAAGTAATGCTTTTGCTAGAGACTTTGTTGTCCCTGGTGATCATATCGCATTCAGTTAGTTTCAATCCTATACTGCCCCTCGAGAACCTAATACACAAATCAATAACGTTAGCTTAGTCTTCTTGATAGATACCACCTTTACCCATGATATTTAGTGTCTATATACACTGGTCTTTCATCCCCTTAATTAGCATGGTTTTTAGCACATTATCAGGTAAAGGCACCTTTTCGTAGGGAGTCCTTTAGAGGTTATATTGGAAATGCTCCACATACTCTTCGAAAGTTTCCCCAGGCCTTGCTACCATTTGGAATATCTCATCTTTTACTTCTCTAGATCTGCAATAATCTTGATATTTTTTAAGGAAGGCAGTTTTCATTTGGTCCCAACCATTGATGGTTCCTCCACCCAGTCCCATAAACCGACGCAGGGATACTCCCTTGAAAGTGAAGGGAAACAACTTCAGTTTCTATGGGTCAGTGATGTAATCATAACCCTGACATAGGGTGTCGAACTCAAACAGGAATTCATCCGGATCTTCTGAAGTGATTCCATGAAATATGGGAATATTTTGTAGAGGGATAGCTTTCATGTGGGCATTGACAACTGTGTCAACAATAGGATACTGTAATGTAGAGGTCTGGAGTGTTTGTGGATTATAGGCCATTGGATCAAAGATATGCCAGTACCCTTCCAGGATCTCTGGAGCTAGAGAGTTGTCCTTAGGATGTCTAGAAGAGGCGGGAATGATCCTAATAATGCTCCCTTGATCTGGGACACTGGGTGTCGTCTACTCAATTACTACCTCAGGAGATCTTGGTTCCTCGGATTCCCCTGTTTCTCCTTCTCCTTCACAGATGTTACAAGAATTCCATTCTTGTGAGGGGATTGATCGCGAATTTTCAATGTCCAGGAAACTCTATTCAGTCCCTTTAGTTTTACTGTGGACCTTAGCATAGGCTACAGATGGTGAGCCTGTGGCCCGAAGGGAGATAGTAGGTTGTCTAGAAGCAATGGTTCGAGGACCTACTGATGCCTGAGATTTAGCTTTTCTTAAGATGTTGTCGATAAAAGTTGATTGTCCAAGGTTCACCAGTTCCTTAGAATTTTCAAGTTTTCGGTGTGGGATTGTATTGCTTCCTAGTCTTTTCTTCTTAGTCACTCATGCAGAAATTCAAATGTATATTTCTACCTTAAATTCCTAGCAATTCTACTAGAAAGCGGGTGGGGGAGAAGGCATTTTACTTGCTCCATATGAAGGTTCTTACCTTCTGCTTTCAATACCCAATTCTTCTCGAATTGAAATTATCATATATACATCACTCTTTGTAAAAATGGCGACACTCTCCCCAGCAATGGCACCAAAATGTTGGTTGTTAAAAGGTGTCTTTTAAAACTCCTAATTAACTCACATTAATCATCAACCCGGGCAAGTCCTTTCATTCCAAGAGTGTACACAATATGTGCATGTTATGAATCCAGGGTGTAATGTTTCTTCAAAATGAAATATAAAGCTTTGATACAAAAGTAAACAGATGCATTTATAAAGCTCAAATTGCAACTGTTAAAGGAAATATTACATCTAGGCATCAAGACTTAATCCTTTGCTGAAATCGTAATCAAATCTAAAACAAGAAATTTAATTGACAATAGCATCAACTGAGAGTGTAGTAGCATTAACCAATCTCTTTCAGCTGATTCTATAATAACCACACTCTTACAAAATTCAATCCCTTAACTGATAATCAATTCAATCTATAGTAAGCATGAATAAAATCAAATGAAAATGTTGCGAAGAATGTAAAGAAAATGTACCAACTTCAATATAGGAAATCAGTAAATAGAAAATAAGATAAACTTGTAGAAAATGGGAAAAATATCAAACCAAACCAACTTGCGTGAATTAGAAATATATAACACAAGGGATAGCAGTTTAATCCACCAGAGGTTGATCCCTTAGCCACCAACGAATACTATTGAGCTACTTCAGAGAATACGAATGAACAAAAATGTAAATTATCTATTAACCATTGAACTCAAGGCTCATTACAATACAGTCATATTCCTCCAACAACATGAGTCTGTAAATTAAAATTACAATTTGAAATAAACAGAGATCGATCCCCTTTCCTCCTATAGTCTTTTTCTTTTATTGTCAGAAAGAGGTAAAAGATAAATATGATCCCTCAGGATCGGGAGATCCTTAGGGATTCACAATTGAATGCTATCTTCTGACACCCTTAATATTTAGCATTGATCCTCCTGATTCATACTCCGACCTGGCCGCAACCAACGCGCCCCATTCTTCCTTTGTTGGTTTATGCTGCTCCGTCTCTAGGGAACACCAACTATTCCTTTCATCATTTCTCTACATAAAAAGGAATAAGAGTTAGTTACAGTGCCTAAATCTTAATTGAGAGTAGTTTATTCGTTTCTTATCATAATCCATCAATATATTAGCGTATCAAGATATGAAAGAGATAAGAAAAGAGGAAAAAGTTGATGGAATTAAGAGTAAATACATACTCATTTCGTAACTTAACACTCACCTCACATAACTCCTCTCATCTACAATAGTAAGAGTCCTTTGAAACTGTCTCAGTTCCTTCTCATTCATCCTAAAGTAAGTCAATATTTCTATGGCTGACAAAGTGTGCTTGGGGTTTTAATAGAAGGAGCTATCACCAAAAAATAAAAATACAATGCATAATAATAGTTTTCAGCAGGAGGAACAACCCTACCGAGCTACTCCCTAACTAGATCAAGATACTCCTGAGTTACCTGTTATAACAAACAAAAGATAACCTCAACTGCCTATAGAGTCTACCAATGCATGGTAGCAATGTAAACACTGTCAAAAACAACATCTACAACAACATTGGCCAATTTATTCTTCTAGTCAACGGTATGCCCAACTTTTGAAAAGTATCAAGTAGGTCACGGCCCACCTCATCCAGGCTCCTCTTCTTTTGCTAATCTCTCTGTTTAGGTTTAGAATATTAGAAAAGGTCTTAGAAATTTATGGGTAGGTAAAATTTACTAGACCATTTGGGTTCTTCCCTTTTTAATCATTGTTTGTAAGCATTGAGTCTAATTTGCAAAAGCCATTCAGGTTCCTTCTTTTTAGCTAAAATTCACCTAATCTTTGGAGAGTTGTAAGGTTTAATGAATCTAAGTATATTCTACTTAAAATATCGTAACATTGTTTAAAATTGTATGCATTAAGATCAGAATCTAAGGATGAAACAGGCAATATTTTATGTTCATGATTACAAGAAATTTTAATTTCATCTAATAAAGTTTGAGGAAGGTCTAGTATTTTCATCCTACCAGAAAATTTTCTTGCATCACTCGAGCCATTTGAATTTGGCATGGTACATTCCATTATACAAACGATCAACCACTAATAAAAAAGGTGAAAAGAAAAAATAAAATTTCATGCATTCTGGCCCTAGAAAAGTTAGGGAGGAGTGAACTGATCTCTGCAACAAGGACATGCAAAATGCTTACTTGTCCATTGTCTTTTGATAAATTGTTGACCACAATCAACATCTGCATTATCATAATCGTTAAACCCTTTGTACAATAAGGACATGAAAAATTCTTACTTGTGCATTGTCTTTTGATGAATTGTTGGCTGTAATCAAGATTAGCATTCTCATAATCATTAAACCCTCAAGATTTGCATTATCATGACCATTAATCCCTAAACTCTAGATGAAAATTGTCTTTTGATGAATTGTTGGCTGTAATCAAGATTAGCATTCTCATAATCATTAAACCCTCAAGGTTTGCATTATCATGACCATTAATCCCTAAACTCTAGATGAAATTTATGATTTGATCATATAAACCCTCAAAATTTTTTACCCATAAGAACACAGATCATCTTTAGTAAAAGGGAAGAACTCTCCATAGCCAAAATTCATACCCATGTACAAATGTCCAAAATCTCCATGCCCAGTGACCTTTCCCTTCCTCCATCTAATCATCTGAATCCCATGAAATCCATAGGTCACAATGATGGTATTCCTTCTTCTGGAATTTCCATGTAGATATCAACAAGATAGACAAAAATGCAGTGCTAAAATGTGATGTTGTAATCTGTGTGAAAAAGAAAAGAAATATTTATAATGGAAAAAATAAATGAAATATTTATAATATAGAATAAAATATATAAATTGGAATTGGGTTAAATGATTTATTTTTAATAAGAATTTGTTATTTTTTCATAAGATGCTAAATTAGAAAGAGGAAGAAGAAGTTAAAAATGATATTCGATGAGTGTAAACATTTAAATATGACCTCAATTAATAATACAAAATTAAATTAATAAAAATAATAAAATTCAATTTGTTATATTTTGATTTCGTTATTAACTTATGAATAGGTTTGTTACAATTCCATGGGCCAATATCATGGCTTATCAATACTACAAGTCCAAAAACCATAATTTCTTTCACAACCAAAATATTTTATAACAATATGACAAGATTCTTAACCATGCATATCCACCCCACATTACGGTAGATATTATTAACTTGTAAAAAATAGTCTTTGTTACAATACCATCGGTCAATACCATGGATTATAAATACCACGTGCCCAAAAAACATATATTATTTCACAATCAAAATATTTTATAACAATATAACAAGATTGTTAACCATGGATATTCACCCTCACCTTACCATGGATATTAACTTGTAAATCAGATTTGTTACAATACCATTGGCCAATACCATGACTTATCAATACCACATGCCAAAAAAACCATAACTAATTTCATAGTAAAAATATTTTATTTTAATTTAATTTTACAACATTTTTTAATTGAATCTAAAAGGGAAAATGTTACGATTTGAGATATATCTAAACCCTCTATCCTCACGACTACTAAAAATATTCCCATAGAAATTAAATTAAGGTTTTAATAAAATTAAGCTAAGATGGATCTATGTCAGTTCTTTATATATATATATGTAACCGGCATAGATCCATCTTAGTTAAGGATCAAAGGGATGAGAGCAACAAAATTAACTAATTATATCCAAAATATAGGTTTAATATTTTACAGAGAGTTGGGGAGGGGGAAGAGAGAGGGAAGGAGATAGTGAAAAAGTTGGAGGGTGGAGAAAGAGAGAAAGAGAGAGTGAGGTGGGTGAGAGGAAGCCAGAGAAAGGAAGAGAGAGGAGAGAAACAAAGAGAGAGATGGAGTTGGAGTGGGAGAGAGAGGGAGGAAAGAACAAAGAAATAGAGAGATAGAGGTGTAGAGAGAGAGGAGTGAGAAGGGAGAGATGGAGAGAGAGTGAGGGAGAGAGAAGAGGAGGGAAGAGAAAGAAGAGGAGAGGATAGAGATAGGGAGAGAAGGGGAAGGGAGAGAGATGGCGGCATAGATATGGAGAAGGACAGGGCGGGGGGGGGGGGGGGGGGGGGGGGGGAGATAGTGATAGAGTTGGACAAAAGAGAGAGAAATAGAGAGGGAGAGTGATTTAGGGGGGAGAGATAGAGGGATGTGGGAGATAAGGGATAGAGAGCAATGAAGATAGAGATGAGGAGAGAGAGATGGAATTGGAAGGGGCGGGAGAGGGAGGGAACAAGGAAAACATAGAGGGAGAAAGGTGGAGAGAGAGTGGGGTGATAAGGGAGTCATGGAGAGAGAGTGAGGGAGAGAGGAGAGTTGAATGGGATAGAGAGAAGGATATAGATAGAGAGGGAGAGAAGGGGAAGAGAGGGAGAAAGAATGTGTGTATGCTTGAGGGTGAGATAGAGAGAGGTAATACCAAAAAGAGACAAATACAAATATAGATATTATATAGTATTATATTATTAATCCGATAACTATCAAGTGCCGAGAGGGATCCAATATCTTGAGGTGCAAACCTTTCCTCAAGTTTTATACTAGAAAAAAAAAGTTTACACCTTGAGAGACTGGATCCCTCCTGACGTTTGATAGATCTCGGGTTAAGATGGACCTAGGTCGGTTAATATGAAATTAAATTAGTTTTTATTTGATATTATATTCTTAAAAATTAAATTGATATTCAAATTAGTTTCAAATTGAAACTAGATCCAATTAGATTCAATGAATAGATTTTTAAAAACTACATAAGATACTTTTTTTTATTTATTAAAACATATATTTTTTAAATTACAAATTATTAGAGATAAATAATTCAAAGTTGGCTCACCTATACACCATGTGAGGATGAAAAGTGTTTAAGGAAGGATAACCTTTCAACCAATCTTTAACAACCTTTCAATCCCCTATCACTTCTAAGTTTAGATTTCTTGACACAATTAAGATGACTAACTGAAAAAATAGATTCATATTATTGTACTACTTATTAAGTAGTTGTAGTTTTATTACTAGAATGGGTTAGTGATTCATGTTAGTCATTTTTAGTTGTATTACTTATATGCTAGTCACATATTTTAACCCGCGAATAAATTATTGATTTCTGTTAGTCATTTTTAGTTCAGTCACTTAAGATTGCTCCCTTTTGGTAGTATTTCACTTGTTAAAGTTGTGGTGACTAACTTTTTTTGTCACGTAGCCACTAATTTGTCTTTTTCTACTAGTGGTTGTACAAGCGATAACTAGGCTTTCTTGCATTCAAAATTTGATAAAGTTACTTTTTCAAAATAAATTTTCAGTATTTTAGATCGATTCATATTGGTAAATGGATCTAAGCTTCAGAACTTCGAGTTTTTTATCCCTCACAATGCTTCATATCGAGGGTGGAGATGGATTGTTTTGGATTGAATCATATTGGTGAATGAATTTGAATGCATGTGATCAAGCTTCCTAGTCTATATCCAAGATCTTCTAAGAGATCTAGGCTATTTCCTATTTTCTTAGGAGAGCTCACAAAATCATAGTGGAAGAATCAAAATCTTTGAATGTGGTTGGCAACATTTGGACTTCAACAAGTATGTATGAAGTGGGTCATTGCTTCTATGCATGTGAGTCTATCATCAAAGGGATGCAAGGGACAAAGTTATGTATATCCTTTACATTTTCTATGCATATGTACACTAGAGATCAAATGCACTTGTTTTCTACCTCACTTCTTGATTTTTTGTCCTTCGAAACCTCAAAATCTTGATGAAATCTCAATATTTCTCTACCCAAAACCAAGTATTTTAATTAAAAAAATTAATGGCTTGGATATGTTTCCAAATACCTGTGTTTGGTCCATTGGTCAAGGAATATGTCTCCATAAGAAAAAGGTTTGGAGTTCCAGTTTGATATTCAAGTATATGTTGTATATCATGTACAATTTTTTCTTCTTCAATTATTGCATATTGAAAAGTTATGTACAAATAAATGTGTATGAAGATACAAGGAAAAGAACATCTAGATCTCTTTAATCATCTACAAACTTTTTATAACTAAGAGCATTCTTAGGAGTGAAATCTCATCCAAAGATAAGATAATAATCTCACCTATATTATAACTCTAAAGATCCCTTGGGAATTTTGAGTTCAGAAAAGAACATGGTTTCTCAATTATAGCATATCCTTACTAATGTGAAATATCCTATGGTCCACTAAACAATAAGTTTCAGTGGGTCATTGGGTTCTACAGACGGTAAATCCTCGCAAAACATATATTTACAACACCTTCCATTGGCATAGTTTCATGACATTCTTTTGTATTGATGATTTGTTTCATTCTAAAGTAACTCTCTTCTCTTTTGAAAGATTAATTCACAAAAGCTTACATAGCCAGATCAAGTGAGATAGCTTTGGAAACTGAGCCTAAATGATCATGGATACATCTACTAATAGGGATTATTAAACTCCTCCTTCGCTTCTATGATATTTATATTGTTCATTTACTTTTAAAGGACTTACAGGACATGTATGTTATTTGTCTCATAGACTAGTTGACCTTGCAGATATTTATAATATAATCCATCAGTCTGTCCAACTATGCATCACAATACTTGTATCCTAGATCTTATTCACATTGGCCACATTTTTAACTTGTCAATCAAACACATGATTCACCTTTCTTAAGCCACATAGCTTGTACGTAGTGAATCAAAATATCAATTTTGCAAGACATAAAGAGATGGGATGATGGCATAAGCTAGGAAAATGATATACATAAAAATTTACTGTAAGAAAAAATGCCAATAGCACATGAATTCTATCTTCAATTTCTCATTCATCACATAGGTCTTGGAAAAAATTTACAGTTCTCTCTCCATTCATTTCCATTGCCCTGTTTCAATTTCCAAGTTATCTGAAGCTATCCTTATCCTCTATCACAGTTGTCTTTTAAAGATTGATAAAGATTCCTGCAAGGGTTATTATTTATAAATGCCCAATGTATTTATTTGATTCATTGTTGGAAATCACAATAGAGAACGTTAAGGATTTAGGTGAACAAAATTATTTGGAATGATTTTTTTTGGGACATTCCAAAAATTTAGACCTTTTCATAAGACCAAATTTCACAAAAAGGAATTTCAAACCTAGGATAGACCAAACCAAACTCTAGCCATTACAGGATATTTGAGGTATGAACAGTAGCTACAAATCTCATGAAAAAACCTTGTTTGGTCTTGTAGGCGTGCATTTGCCTGTTTATGTCGAAAATTGTATGCACCTAGAAATCCCATATCTTTCTACACTTAGATGCAAGTTATGAACAACACTCAAAAAGTGAAGAAATTCAAGCTATTTATAAGTGCCAACTTCCAAGCCATCCAGGCTGCTGGCACTATAGGTAAATTGTGAACTAAACATGGAAGTAACTAAGACCTTCATTTTTATCTTTATAAGTTGCATAAAGGATATTCTCAGACATGTTGTTATATGGATAGATGAAACATTTTTACTTCGATTGTGGGTATTTCTTTTTGCACTGCAAGAAGCTGGAGATATTCTATTGTTTACAACATGTCTTCCCTAGAGGCTTGGTGCTGCACTTAGCTAGTGGCTAGATTTTCTTGCTTCGGAAATGAAACTTATCCATGGAGGATCATCAACCCCTTCAACCAGGAAATTTAAGTTGCAGTGTTGGTTGATTCTCTCCAAGATATTTCTTATGTATTGATCTCTCCCCTCAATTTTGTTGAAGCATAGTGAAAACTAAAGTTAGGGTTTCAACCCATAGAAATTTAGATTTTAGGGTTTCAAGATAAAGCCTAGGCTAGGTAAGATAAGGTAATTTTGTTGTCTAATGAGTGACCAAAAATAGGGATGCTACATGTTTTAGACTCAACACACAAGTCAATGTGTGAGTGAAGCTCTTAAAAACAAAAACAAAAAAAATCTTCTAAACCCCATCCTCATAACTGCACCTTGAGTTTTGGGTCATCTTAGTAACCATCCTTAGTTAAGGGGGTGTGTTACACCTTGTAGTCTAGAGAAATATTATAGTATGAAAGTAGACATACTAGTCCAACCATGGAAACTG
This sequence comes from Pinus tabuliformis, assembly GCA_031772625.1. Lineage (NCBI taxonomy): Eukaryota > Viridiplantae > Streptophyta > Pinopsida > Pinales > Pinaceae > Pinus > Pinus tabuliformis. Next base: position 405,377,784 of record CM062812.1, on the reverse strand, counting down.
TGGAAGCAACTCGATCAGATCCCCCAATAGTTTGTGCCCCAGGTGTGCTTACAAATTCCATTTGAGTTACTACTGACACCTACAAAACCAAATATCAGTTTAGCTACATTTGAAGTAAATCTTGAAATCCAAACACATAATAAATGTAGAACTCTTGCCTTAGTATGAGAGGGAACTCTTGTTGCATCAAAGGTACAGTTCAAATGAGCGTAATAATTGATGGCCATCAGCCTTGACTAAAATTTTGATGCCATTATCACTCGTTAAAACTGCCAATAATGTCCCTTGTTGAAGCGGAGATAAGGAGTACTCTGAAAATAGGAAAAAATAAAAGCTAACCTGAAAGTATTTCTTTCTATCCATGCAAGTAGTTCACATTAAAAAAATAGTGTAAGAAACTATGTAAAACCATACAGCTAACCCAACATTAGCATCAACAGTTGTTAGTAGGTTTGTGTTGTCCATGTCACATAACTTGATCAAATATTCATCTCCAGCAGCTAAAAAGTTGTTCTTAGTCATATCAAACTGCACAATATCCAAAGAGTTCTTACAAAATCCTTGATAAGTATGCTTTATAACACCTTCACTCCCATTCCATTCAAGAAGAAAAAATTCTCTTTCTTTTCTTATTCCACATGAGCAGAGCCTGCATCAAGTTGTCAGTGTTTTTATTCTCCATGTATTGTAGAGCTAATCAATAATCAACATAAATAATGCATAGCACAAAGCAAGAGCTGAAATGACACGATGAATCAACCTTGTCCCATCAACACTATAAGCCATTGTAGTGAACCACTGACCAGGAGCATCATAATCAACCCTTGAACCCATCAAATCATATAACCAAGCCTTTATCTTTCCATCAACATTCGTTGAAAAGATAAAATGATACACAATAAGAGTCCAATATAAAGCTTCAACTTGAGGAATCATCATATCCATGAAATCAGTCTCCCTGAAAAACAAACACTCTCCCAGTCATATTAAAAAAAATCAGAATCACAACAAAGAGTTCATACCTGAATGTTTTCTTTACAATGGGGACATGTAGAATACGACTGCTTCGTGACTTTCAAAAGTATATTGCTTAACACCAGTAACAACATACCATACCTCTTGCACCAACCAGGCTTGATCAACCTAAAATTTTCTAAGCCCTCCACTTTGCACAATATATAGTTTCATGTCAAACCTTTATTGTTTTGTCATATCCACATGTAAATACACATTTTCTTGTTGGGATATGAAAAATAAGGGCCATTTATACCTTCAACATGGGCATCAATCTACCAAAAGAAATTATATATTAGATGTGAAAAACAGTGAATTCACTGAAGCAAACAATACAATAAATACAATACATGGAGAAACAAGAAGCACTTTCTGTAACATAGATGTCAATGCTCTCTGTAACTAGGTTTAGGTTTATTACAAGAAGATTGAATGAGAGGGGCAAAATACCTTCATGTTTTGCCGAAAGTCATTTGCAACATGGAAGGAATATATGTGCACTATGTGCTATGAATAAGCTACTCATGTATATTAAAAAAAACATAATCATACACTATATTTCAAATATGGGTTCAATCATCTCATTACCAAGAATATATATAGACAAGTTCAATATTAGCATAATATACAATTTTCCTGGTCTAATTACATACCAAACAAAGAACCATATGGACTCCACACAATAGGATTGACCTATACAAGAGGATCCTTGAGAACTACTGCTTGTTGTCTAGAAAATGGGATGACAAGATTACTTAGAAAATTCATTACAAAGAATGGTTAAGAAAGATACAAGTTATACTTATGAAAATTTTCCAAAAACAACCAACAACAGCCAAATGGACAAGTAAAGACTAGTTATTGTAGATACCTAAAGCGTTCCCAACCTAAATCTACATAGGATACATCAAGGGAAACAAAAAGTCATCTTTTGTGACTATAAAGGTGTAAAGGTCATATATATTACCTGCATGGAAACTGAACAAGATCCAAGATCCCAAACCCTGAAATTTATATCAGCCATCTTTCCTGTGAACCTACTTCCCATGCACCAATTTCACCCACATGTGTACCAACTAGACCATACAGAAACAATGAATGCATATTAGCACCATAAAATTATGTACTTTGTGAAATATGAAGAAGAATGGCACTCATGCCTTCCAAAGAGAGAATATGCATTCCTAAGCATATGAATTAATCTAAACAGAAAAAAATAAGCATTATAAAAAAAAGAAAGTCATACCTAAAAGTATGGTATACTACAAAGGATGAAAATATATTCTTTTCATTAGATATCCTTGATTTAAAGTTCATGCGACAATCTTGGGAAGGTCGCCCTGTGAATATAAGCCTTGTGGAAGTCATGGAAAATATTACTACTCTGGAAGATTTTGAGATTTTATATGATGCAAGAAAGAAATGCTTCTTATGGCATCAAAGTTTGTTTACTTAAAGATACATTGAATTGGTCTTTGTAAAGAGTTTTCTTTACCTGCAAACAGGGTTTGATGTATCGTTATAGTTACTTTTATTCCTAGTATTGATGATCTTGTGTGTGTTTCCAAATTTCTAGTAATTTAGAAAAATGCAAATCACTATATAAGATAAGGTCCCACTCTATCTTAACTCTATACATAAATCCTAAATGGAAAAATATTGAACATTTTAATGCAACCTATAGAGAGTGTGCCTAGAAACCAAAGTAAAGAATACTTCAGTAATATTCATTATTCAAATAACTCTTTCCAATAGTGGTTCAAACCTAGATATTCCCTCTGAAAGAGATCAGACATACCACCTTAAATATCTTCAAAAAGAGATAAGCCTCAAATAGAAATAACCTTTTGCTTCGAGATGAGATTATCATATGCACTGGGAAGGTTGACCCAACCCACCCAACCATAATCTCTAGAAATCATTTAAAAAAATTAATACATGAAAAACACATGAACTCCATCCATAGATATATAATGTTGAAATGAAAGCTCAAACTCACCCATAATTAATAGCCAACATCATTAACCATAACAGTTAAAAATCCAAAACCATTGATACTCTATTCTAATACTTGAATAGGGAATATTTATAAATCTCTCAATTGCTGGGAATATTCTACTCTAGTAATTATAACTAATTTACAACTCTTGTTAATGGAGAGAAGACCCACTAGGTTTATTTTGAAAATTGAGAGTTACACAATGACTGAGAAAGGTAAATGAAAAACATATACAGGATGAGCAATTTTCTCAAACATTTTCATCATTATTTTCTCAAGTCCTATAAAAGATAGGAATGTAAATGCAGAAAGCACACCACATAATGGATTCACAATTCCAAGTTATTTAGCTTCATAATATTCATGTAATATACTTTCCAATAATATTTCTGTGCAGGTGAACTTTCAAAGTGACAAGAACAAGAAGAAAACAATAGATGGAATACAAGAGAATATAAGACTATTAAGTTACATATCCCATCATACATGAATCATGTGTAGTTAATTATTAATAATATATTCCACTTTCTCAATGAGCAGATCTCTTCATTTTCTGAAACCAATAGTTGTGCATATATCCAAAGCATTCTGATTGCATATCATTACTCCTATATATTTCATCCTTTGATATATTATACTATAGTTTCCCATAATATTTATGTGGATATGTACTTCCAAAGTGACAAGATCAAGACGAATACAATAGATAGGTACTACACACCTTCGTGGGTGAAGAACAGGCTACAAACGATCGTAAGAGAGCACAAAAATATTTTTCCTAATTTCAATCCATCAGTATTATGAAAATAAAATATTAAAAAAAGGGGGAAGAATAAAATAATTAGGAAGTAGCTACATTTTTCCAAGTAACATACCTAGGAACTTATCCTCCCTTGTTCCTAGATTCTTCAAATCATAAAACCATGTTAACAACTCATGAATAGATCATATACAACTCAGAGGATGGTAGTCAAGGTAAACCCTAGATTTTTCAAATCAAAAGCCATGTTAACAACTCATTAATAGACCATATTTAACTCAAACAATTGGTTCACTAACAACAATCTCATAAAATGAGATTTGAAGCTCAATGATAGGGTAACAATTTTTCCTCACAACCACTTGAACTGCATGCAATAAACATTAAGAAATAATTGTACACCCACATGAAAGACTGTACAAATATGGGATTGTGTAATTAGACAATAAGACAATGATGCATAAATGCCAACAAGTAACAGTATTAAGATACTATTTTGAGAGCCATCCACAACAAGTATTTATTGTTGGTTTACTAGAATGAAATAAATCTTATCTAGCGAAGATTAAACATGGAACACTTGAAGGTTACTAGTAAATGTTAGAAATAAGAACAAGAAAAAGTTCATACAGGCACTTATCAAGTCAGGACTCTACAAAGAGATACTAGAACAGAGAAGATAGCCTATACTAAACCTGAAACAAACAATAAGCAAGTTTTATGGTTCACTTCAATCCCGATAGAAAATATCTTCAAGCATGTAGATATAAAACTTGAGGAACAAGCGACTCCATGGCCATGACACTAAACCGAAGCATCATCTTCAACACTGACAAATGAATTCTCTTATTTGCATATTCAACTCAGAGATGAGAAATATCCATAGAGTTTACAATATAACCCATATTACTTTAGTAAGCATGAATTTATAAGTTCCTAAACACTAACATATTGGATGCCACACCTATATTTCCTAAGACATCTTTAACCTTCACACAAAAATTCCACAGTTACTCAGATTGTAGAGGAGGTTTTTCTTTTGGGTGTTTAGATGAATAATGATCTCCAATCTGATTTTGATTTGCAAGTTTGACCTGCACACAAGTACATGTATTCATCAAACATGAAGAACTTCACAATAACTTAAACATATCAATACTTTTGCTTTAACACATACTGTACAAGCGAGGGTTCCCCTACCTACACAACAATGATATATGAAACAAAACCTCCATCCTATTCATCTAGGAGATAGAAAGTTCAATTCACCTATAAGATGTGCATGCTTGGGAAGTGTGTGCTCATAATCACTTTATATGCTATCATACATGCAGCTAACTAGAGGTGTTCTACCACTAAATCAAGCTAGCTACTATATCTATCCAATAACTAAATATATATGTAATTCATTATAGGCAACATATAACCTAAATTCATCACTAACAATCTAAGGATGTTTAGATCTACAGATTGGTTGTCATATCTTATTTTATAATAGGTCTAACAAGTAAATCAGGGATTTTTCCAACCTAGAGAACCGTGATACAATTTGTCGATCTATGATGATCTGTAAGCATAAAGGAAATAGTTTGTAATAAAGAAAATAGGAAGGGTAGAAAACAACATTACAAAAAAAACCATGGTTTAGAGAAATATTATTAGAATCTTTTGTTTGATGTTGGTTCCAATAAGGAATATTTCAATGTACTCACTACAATTGGTAGAAGAAACATCTCCAATTACTTCCTTTCGGAGCATTCTGTAGGCATCAGAGGTTGCGGGTAGTCTACAACCTTAGATGACACTTATAAGCACCATGCTTCACAAGTAGCCTAGTATACAAAAGCATCAAACTATGAATTTATTTCTATAAGCTCAAATAGTGTGAGGGAGTTTGCTTTATTTTTCATTGATTCTTTAACTTATATAATTTATTCAGAGGACTGTCTAAAAGAAAAAACAAAGTGACCTGATGTCCATAAGCATCTAGAATGTGATGGTCGAAAATTCAGCAAGCAGTACAGATCTACGAAGCCATAATGAAAAAATGGTTGGAACTCACCTAACGGACTTAGGTTTGAGTCACAAGCTTCTCCAGATCAATATCAAAATAAAAACATGTAAATATTCCTAGTGTCTGCCACTTCTCGTGGTGCCCCTTGTAAATTTCCACCCAGTAGCTGGGAAAAGATAGGAACTCCTCTGATATTGGGGTTTGTGTTCTTGTTTCCAAATTGAAACAATAACATTTTCTCTTTTATATGTTTTTTTATATTATTTTGGGTATAAGATGAAAAATAATAGAAGCTTTCTGTGAATAAGGTGCCCTAATTCTTGACCGTTGGTGCTCGTAAGAGTTACAGTTCTTTGTTTGGGTGCCTTTAAACTTTAAACCCTATTTCTTCCAATGGGACATTAGTTCACTAGTGAGATCGACGGTGTTAAGCTTAGCTATCTACCGGGGTTCCATTCTCATGGTCCTCTGCCCCATCCGTAAACATTACATTTTAGACACATAACTCTAAGTGAAGGTCAGGGACAAGTCCTGATAGCTATTTTAGGAGAACATATGCCGCATACCTAGAAGCTAAACAAGGAAGTACACTCTCTGTAGTGCAGTGCTAGGTTTATTGTTTTCCATTATAGAAACAAATGAATGAAGTTATAATGGTGATCATCTTCATCATCAATAATAATAATAAAATATAGAAAAACCCAAAAGGACATAATCATATCTTCTGGATAGTGATACTGCAATAGTAACATAATCATAATAAAATCCAAAAGAAAACCCAAAAATGGGAAAACCACAACCTCTAGATAGTGGATTATGTAGTAAAGAAAGGAATTTGATTGACTGCCTCGGCCTTAACTGGAATCTACCATACGCAAAGGGTTCTCTACCTATAACCACTAGATCAATCCCATATCCACTATATCAAATCTAATTTTAACATTCAACCGAATAAAAACTACATAAAGTAATTGATTATTGATCTTGAATGTAATTGATGCTCAAGAAAACAAAATTGAAACCGAAAAAAACGAGGTGGCCACCCATACCCACAAAACAAAATGAACCCACATCAGGTATTGATATGAAATTGAATTTCATTCACGGAAAGAAAACACAAGCATGAGTGAGGAGGCATACCATGCAGATGGGGCATGTAAATTTGAGGGCTGCAACTCTGGCCTCCAACTGAGATGCTTTGTGCTTCTTATTTTTCTCAGCATTTTGTTGCTGAACTTCAATCTTCTACATTCCCCTAGTCATTTTGGACAAGTATTATCTCCTCGCTTTTCGCTTTCTGTCCTCCTATGTATTAACGATTGATGGATTTTTGACCCTTAGTTATATAGAGAGAATTTTAGAATTTGATGAAGGAAGAGACGAATTCTTATAGTGTGATTCTCCATCTTTTAAGTAGAGGGCTAGATATAGTTGGACCTCAATGACAAGAATTTGATCCATTTGTATGTGACACAATCATTTTAGATTTTATGGGGAAGAAAACAAATTAAGTTTGATTTTGACATGACATTGAACGATGTACATTTCTTCTTTAACATTTTGATGCAGACCATAGTAAACTACCCACCATGAAAATATTAGGCATGTTTATGTATTAGATTAATAAACTAATTATTGATTTACTCTCTTTCTAAATTATTCATTATATTAGAATAAAGTGATATTTAATGGACAAGATGAAAACGTAGTGAACTAATAATTACCTTATTACATGGTATTTACTATTTACCCTTAGTGTTGGGCAAGATTTATTTACCATGCTATTGATTCATAAATGTGTGTGGCAGTATATACCCACTGCTCAACTACATTATCCATTTCGATCCAGCAATGGGCATATACTACCCCCCCCCGCATTTATGGATTGATAGCATGGTAAATAATGCTTGACGTAGTGTTTGGGTTTTGTTGATGCCTCAAAAATCACTGCAACAATAATGGGGGACAACCACCCAGTTCAGACCTTAAAGCAACTCCTTTTCCATTTGGTGTGGTGGCTCTGACTGGTTTAACTAGGTCCAGTTACCTTCTCCCTATCGCTATTGGTTTATGATGTATCTTTAACTACCAATAGACAGGGATACCAGATCACTTCCTCTTGTTGATTAGGCAAGAGAATGACCCTTAAGCAGATTTGGGTTCAGCCAAGCCACAACTAAAATTTTGTCTCTTTTGAGAAGAGGACTTAAAAGAATGTAGAAATTACTCTAAATGCAAACTTATTCTATAATTCAAGAAAAATAAACTAATTTTAATCCTCTCTCAATTAGGCAGATATAGATCTATCCCAACCAAGAGAAAGATATTTAAAGTATTGGGATTTAAATATGTATTGTTTATAATGAATATCAAGTTAATGAAACAATTCAATTAGTTGACATTATGGATACCAAAACACATCCTATTGAGACCTATTAACTGAAATAATCAGTCAACAACACTCAGGAAGAAATTCACAAAACTTTTATTGATTGTCAAATCAGTAAATCTAATAATTAAACAATAATATGCAGAAATAGTTCACAACACATTACCATTCACCAAATCAGTTTTATAAGATATATTTCTGAGTAAATAATTACTTAGAAATGAGAAATTAATTCATAAGAACAGAAATACATAATAACAACATTAAGACAAATTACCCATATTGACAAAAGTACACAAATATGAATAAAATGACACATTCCTGTTATCATAAAAATGAAACTAATATTTGAAATAGTAATATTAGAAATACCAATTTATTGCATCTATTTCTCTGACCCTGGTCTCCAGCAATCCTTTACATTGCTTGAACTTCTGATTTCAAAGGTAAATCCACAATAGTGCAAACTTTGCCCATCATGCATAATTCAATATACAAAAGAGAAAACCTCAATAATTCCCAGATATGATATTTTCTCTCCTCCCTCCTACAACTATAAATTCATATTACAGAAGTGATTTTATAAGTCCAAAATTGCAGAGGAGAGTAACCCCTTATTACATTCTGCAATCTGCTATTTATAATATTTGCAAAGGAATTGTTGAGAGGAAAGTTTGTTGAATAGAAATCTATCCAATCCAATTTTATTTGCTCAAAATTCCAATCTTTAATTGCCGTAGCATTCTCATTGATTGAGATCTTTTTCTCCATATCTCTACTACTGTTTTCCTGCAAGAAGAAATCAAAATAAATTAAAATGCAACAATAAAATCAGAATGTCATTTCTGGAATTTAAAAAAAATCCAATCAAATACAATTAAATAAATAATTGAAAATAAAATGTAAGCTTTCTATTGATGTCTCGGATGGTTTAATTGGCCAAGGATATCATTGACGACTGGATCTGCATTGAGAAGAGATTTGGACAAATGAAAATGTAGAAAATAAAACTCAGAAATTTGATTTTGTTTTAGAAATTCCGAGCTTTATCTTCTACCTAATTTTGAACCCAATAAATTACCAAATCTGTTAGCGAAACCTCCTCAGAAATGTTCTCCTTGATTTTATCTTTCCAATGAGCCATCTTGGACCTCATTTGGCCAAGTAAAACTCAATCTATAAGCTTCCAAAGTAGATGAGTTAATTCTGGCACAATTCTGGAATTTCTGTTACTGTGCTAAAAAATTAGAATTTTAATTAAAAATTTAATCGTAAATTAGAATTCTAATTATCTAATAATTAATTCTAATTCAATTGTTAATCATAAATTAAATTAATTTTTTAATAAACTATTTATTAATTAATATCTAACTAACTAATTAATATAATTAACTATTTATAAACTATATAATATTAATCTAAATAATAATTAACTTTAATTTAATATTTACATTACCCTATTCTCATCCTTATTCATTTCACTCACATGTATGAGTGATTTCAAAACTCAAACAAATACAAAACTTATAATGAGACCTGGATTAATGTCTTATACCCCATCGTAATCAGCAATCAGGAGCATGGAGTATATCTAGGTTCTTTAAACTTGTCATATGCGACAACTCCAATCTGATCGTGTAAAAAAAGATATTTTTTAATATATTTTACCAGTTCGCTTTATTTATTCATGTATGAGTAAGTTTTGGAATGCCTCCATGCCTTCCTTTAATCGAGAGATCAGAAATCGTGAGGTGTCGAGGTTTTTTTTTTTAATTTGTTGCGATTGAAATCTCCGATACAATCTCCCGATAATGAATTTTATTATTTATATATTTTGTTATATTATTTTATTTTTGTTTTATTTTAATGAAGTTTATTTAAGTTATGAAACTTTCTAAACTACAACCACTCTAAAAATAAAATAAACTACAACCATTTTGACATTTTGATTTTTCAAGATTAGTAATTTATTTAAAATATTGGGGTAAATTACTAAAATCTAGTTGCTTCATGATTTGGTTGTATAAGAAAAAAATGAAAAATGTTAGTAATAACTAACTAGGGGTTAATATTTAAAATAAATGCATTATTGAACTAATTTAATTATAAAAATGGGATATTGTACATTTTACGCATTTTTAACCAAGGAAACATAAATGATTAGAGTTCAAAGGAGTGTCATTTACAAACCAGTTGACCAAATGAGGCCAAACAAGCATCAATGGGAAGCTTATAAAAAATTGATTTTAACAAAGTAATAAAAACAAGAATCAAAGAAAATGAAAAATTAACAAAAACATAGGATAATCAACTAAATAAAAATCCTAAAAGGTGTTTAGCCAAAATTTTTATAGAAAGGGTCTCGATTATTTGAGGTGAACAAGTCAAAAATGGGGGTGTTGTGTTTTACCTCAATCGGTTCTTATGTAAGTGTACTTGAATTGAGTCAAAATTAAATGGTTAGTTTTCATTTTGGTCTCTATAAAGTATGTTCTTGAATATTGGGATATCATTTTCCGTGAATATTAAACAACATGTAGTGATTCAATGATTTTCTCATTGCTTTTCCATCTTATTATTTATTAGATGAGAATAATATGATATTAAATGGTGAGGATGGAAAGATAGTGAATCAATCATTGGCTTATCGCATGGTGCTTAATATTTGTTAGTAGGTGTTGGGTTATTATGCATCTTGGAAGAAACATTGAAATTTATTATGTTTGGGGTCTTGTTATCATTCCAATAATAAGATAGAAGGTTATACCATGTAGAAAAGGCTCAAAGTAGTTAAAAAAAATGGCATATAATTGGTCAAAATAATAGAAAATTCCAAAACCCTTATTAATCATATGGTATATAATTTAGAGTAAATTCGATTGTGGATCATGGTAAGCAAGAAGTGAGTTTCTTCTCATCCATCATGTCTTGTGTTATAAAAAACAAGAAGTAGATCGATGAGAAAATTATAGTTCAAGTTTTAAAGTTGGGGAATTAGTGGCTAGTGGCACATTGCAACAAAAACTCATCTACTTATTTCTTGATTAGTACTATGGCATGTCTAATGCCCTTAAATCATCTCATAACAAGTCACATGGAAAGCTACATAAATTTCATAAGTTCTCACATCTTGCATATTCCATACCTCATCAATCACATGATATGCATTATTAAGGGATGCGAGTCTATCAATGACATGTTCCAAGCATTAAAATTACTCACTTATCATCTAATGGCACTAATTTTTCCGGCTCATTGTGGGATAATGGTAACTTTGATAAGCAAGCTTGTGTGGGATGTTAAATCTCTTGGCTAGGCATCTAGTATTATTGATCTTTCTTTGTTGTTTCGAGGTATTTTTGGTACCAAGGTTCTCCTAGCAAAACCCCCCACTAGTTGAATAATTAGATTACAGAGCTATAGAATATTCCAGGCCTACATCAACCATCAAAATCCAAGTGACAAACAAGTTCATGGATCCTTGACTTTGATAACATCTTAGTGGATGAGATTTGGGAACTGGTGTGGTCATAGCAAGCAAGCTACAACATATTTCCTTTGTCAAAGAGATGGGTTGTACACAATATCAAATGGGATCCAAAGAACTTGAAGGATCTATCATGCTCTTAGAGGCTCCAAAAATGGTTGAAACAAATTAGATTTTTTGTGAAGAACCTATACAAACTTGAGGTGGAAGCTTGTGTTGCACTAAGTAGCAAGGTAGGAGAAGTGTAGAGTTGGGATGTTGGAGAACTCTCACACAGACACATGGGAGACTTACACAATGGGGCCTTAAAAATCATGCAACAGATTACCACCGGTTTCCTGAAATGCACCCTTGACCAACATGATGTCTGCAAGGGATGAACATTGGGGAAATATGTCAAATCCACCTTCTAGGGCTGAGATAACATAGTTGGAGTAATCTTGGAGTGAGTCCACTCCAATTTATGTGGACCATTTTCTACAATGTCTACAACAAAACGCAGGAATTATGTTATTTTTTTTTTATGAATTTTCAAGAAAATGTTGGATCTTCGTCATGTGGAAGAAGGATGAAGTTTTCTGAAAATTATTGAATTGAAAGAATTGGTTTAAAAGGACACTGGTCAGAAATTGAAAGCCCTGAGAAGTGGTAATGGAGGAAAATATGTATCTAGCACCTTTAAGTACTTTTGTGCCAAAGATGGTATTAGAAGAGAACTAATAACACCCCATAACCTACAAAAAAATGGGGTAGTTGAAAGGAAGAACAAAAGAATAGTGGGAGTAGCAAGAGCCATGTTGCATGATGAGGGGATGTCATTACACTTGTGGGCATAAGCATGCAACAACACAGTCTATTCGTAGAACCAGACTCCTCATAGAATAATTGGCATGATCACACCTGAAGTTTTCTATGGGAGGAAGCCAACTGTATCTCATTTTAAAATTTTGGGAGCTACTATGTATTTTCATGTCTCCAAGGATGTCAGGAATAAAATTGAGCCTGCAACTGAGATGGGAGTCTTTGTAGGATACATAGAGACACCACATAACTATAGGGTGTATTTGTCGTCACCCAGGGTGATAGTAATGAGGAGAGATGTCAAATTTGATGAGGAGAAGGCTATGAGATGCTCTCTAGAGTGAGAGTTGAGTATCCCATCATAGGAGGAGCTTATAGTTCCTAAGGAGGAGCCTCATGCAGAGATTTAGGAGGTTTTGGAGCAGCCACATGCAAAGGAGTAGACAAGAGGCTGAGTGGAGGCACCCACTCAACAAGAATATTTTGTAGAGGGGAGGAAGAGAACTAGACAAGCTAGCAGATTGGTACAAGAAGCACAAGAGCATGTGGGAGCTCCTTCCTCTTAGCACAGGATGAGGATTTCATGAGATAGGTACATTGCGTATATGGCTCTCATTACAAAGCTCATTGAATTAGAGCCTTCTTCACTTGAGGAAGTAATTTCTCAACTAGTGTGGGTTGATCCCATGGTGGAGGAGTATGACTCCATCATGAAGAAAAATGTATGGGAGGTGGTTCCAAGGTGAGAGAACAAGTTAGTAGTTGGTTCCATATGGATCTACAGAGTGAGACATGTAGCTGGTGGGAGAATCGAGAAGTACAAGGCTAGATTTGTGGCCAAAGGCTTCTCTCAGGTATAAGGACTCGATTATGAGGAAACGTTTGTAGCAGTGGAAAGATATACCTTGATCATAAACATTCTAGCATTAGCTACACCAATGGGGTGTAAGATCCACCAGATGGATGTGAATACCACCTTTCTCGATGGTGTTGTTGAGGAAAAAATTTACATAGAGTAGTTAGAGGGATTTGAGACATATGACTAGGATACATGTGTAGACTCAAAAGAGCCCTGTATGGTGTCAAACAACCACCTTGAGCATGGTACACTCAAATTTATACATATACTAGTTGATTGGGATTCACCAAAAATGAAGCAGATGTCAACCTCTATCACATTGTGGTATATGTCAAGTTCCTTATCTTGGTATTGTATGTCAATGACTTGATACCTAGAGGAGATGAGTAGTGATTCGAAGATGAAGGACATGAGATTGATACATTACTTCCTTAGGCTTGAAATATGGCAGGGTGATGGTGAGATTGTTGTGATTCCGGGAAAGTATGCCTCTCAGTACTTTATAGATTTTACATGGAGAACTGAAAGCCTATGGAAACACCTCTAGCTACAAATGGGAGGAAGGAGAATTCTTATTTACGAGAGGCAATAAATGCTACCATCTAGAAATAGCTTGTGGGATCCTTTATGTATCTGGTGAACAAAAAGGCTTAACAGATGTTATGCAACGAATTAGCTGATTCAAGCCATGGTTAATCCCACCAAGATTTATTGGAAGGTGACAAATCATGTGTTGAGGTACCTCAAAGGCAGAACTAAGAATGGGTTATGGTAGAGGAGGACAAAGGGAGTGAAGCTCCAAGGGTTCATTGATGCAGATTGGGCAGGGAGTCCATCAGACCAAAAAAGTACTTCAGGTGCTATCTTTAGTGTTGGGTCTACAGTTTGCTAGTATGGTAGGAAACAAAGGTATGTGGTACTCAACTCAATAGAGGCTAAATACATAGCTACAAGTCAAGAAGCATGTGAGGCCATATGGATAAAGAAAATACTTATGGGTATTTTTAGTCAACAGATGGATTTGACAATGATTTATTGTGATAAACAGAGTTGTATCAAACTCTTTGAGAATGCATTACTTCATGACAGGTCCAAGCACATTGATATCAAGTACCATTACTTTCGGAATTGTGTGCAGAGGAGAATTATAATGTTACAATACATTCCAATTGAGAAGTGGGATGTAAATATATTGAAAAATGCATTGTCAAGAGGAAAATTCAAATTCCACAAATGCAGGATATGGGTGGTTCAAAACCCCTTTCTTGCTAAGAGGGAGTGTTAGAAAATGTAGCAAGAAAGGCTAAATTTGACTGGTTCCTTAGTCAAATTTAGTAATTCAATTTTCCAAATCAACAAAATGACTTGGATGGAAGTTAACTTGTGTGACATGGTCTTCTCTACCTGTTTACTTAGTAAATTCTACTTATAGGTTAGAAGTAGAGTTGTGCATGTAGTGTTGCTAAAATTTAGCAGTCTAATTCAATTATTTTCATTTTGAGTCAATTGTGTAGTATAACTGTTGTTAACTCAATGATCTCTTGGTTCAACTAGTCAATCAACTAAAAATAACCCAGACATGCATGGAATTTGAATTGCCAAACTAAAGTGGAAGAAAAGGCACATTGTAATTATTAATTATATACTAGTTGAGTGTACATGTTGGGCATTGAGGAAGAGGATCAATTACTTGGGATTTTCACAAGGGAATAGCGAATTCCCAAACTATTTATGAGTTAATTTCCTTGGGAATCATGCAATGAAATATGATAAAGATGGGGCTTTGAATTGACTAAGTGTTTGCCAGAGCAAGACAATCAATAGGAGAACAATTTTACAATGAAGGGTGTGCTTCAAGATTGAAGCAAGATTTTGCAATAGTTTTTCATTCTCATTTGATTAATGAAAAAAAGTGGAAGGGTTTTTCCCTACTGGTTTTCCCTATAAATAATCGTGTTCTTATGTTTTTTTTATGGTTGCATGTGTTTCTAAATTTTGATTTCCATTTTGCAAAATAGTAGAGAAAATTTGTAATCTCTTGTTTTCAATTCAAATACATCAGTAGTAGAAAATTTATATTAATTTTACACTCTTAGGGTGTTGTAGGGTACAAATATCTCAATGATGGGAAGCTAAAAATGTTCCCAACACTCCCAGTTCTGCCTGGACCACACTCTTAGCCTTTAAGATTCTCACCCAAAATAAAACAACATTTGGCGAAATGTATAGACCCTACCCTTACCTAAGATTTGATCACTAGGGTCGATGGATTATGGTTGGTGTCAATATACACATCATGGTTCCACTAGGGTGTGGTTTCACCAGTGTCCACTAGGTGTTGGACCCACTAACATGTCAACAAAGTCATGTTCTCCCACTTCCTCTCGACCTTGAAAACATAGCGTATATGGACTAAAAAGAAACCTAGGCTATGTTCATAAAGCAAAACTACAACTGTTGTGTGCCCACCCTCCTGTAGTTTTAAGGAGACTCATGGCCCAATTCTTGATACCTAAATTCTTAGTTTTGATATAATAACTAGCATAGGGATTGGTTAAACTAAGTATACCCCTAAATTTGGAATTCAAGTGATTGAATATGAACACATAATTGCACATTCACCACACATATAATATTGAATAGCATATCCTAGGCACACTTTAAAATTCATGTGCATGGCACTGTTCTAATAAAAAAGACATAGTGAACGTCAAAACTCAGACATTCATTTATATTTACAAACACGCAAGATATCGCACAATTCACATTGTAACAAGATTCATCACACTCCATAAGTCAATACACATAAGAATTGTACACTTATCGATCTGTGTGTTTAATGATGACTCAAAAATGAAGGAAGAACTTCAACTCTCTGCCCAATTGTAAGTCAGCCACATTGCAATCTTTCTTGCAGTTGATTACCATGATATAGATCCAAAGTCTAAGGGGATGCATATTAATGGAAATTTAAACTCGAGGCTTAATCACATAACTAGGAGAAGAAGTCCACATTTTAGTTATTTTACTAATGGCTCCACAATAGTAAGCACAAAAGTGACTCATCGACTGAATGCAATGACAAACAAATTTTCTCTAATTGTATCAAAAAAGATCGAAGGGACAAAAGTGGAATTGATGTCGAGGAAATATTGCAAGGAAAAGTTGTTGCGTCCTTCAGAGTCGACTACCCCCACAAAACGAAGATCCCAACAGATCATTGTCTTTATATAAGATAACATGAATGGTAAGTGGAAAACAACCTCGGTGTAGACACTAGAGAGTAGTAGTATGTTAGAGTAAATTTCATAGTTGTTAGATAATATTGTCTTAAATTCATATGTTTTTGTCTTAATTGTTAATTATCTTAAATTAGTTTCCTTTTAAGTGGTCATTTTCTTAAATATAATGTTTTGTCTTAAAACAACTTTGCCTCAAACTGTTTTTGTCTTAAAATAATTTTGTCTCAAATCGTTTTTGTCTTAAATATAAAGGTTTATCTTAAAATGTTTTGTCTTAAAATATTTTTGTCTTTAACTATTTTTGTCTTAAATTTAAAATTTCGTCTTAAAATATTTTTGTCTTAAATTGTTTTTGTCTTAAGATATTTTTGTGTCAGATTGTTTTTGTTTTAAGACAATTGAATTGATATTAAATTTTAATGTAAAATAACTAAAATAAAAAATGATTTTTTAAGACAAAAGATTTCTTTTGTCTTAAAAAAAGTCTTAAATACTCTTAATGTAGTAGTGATACTTCGTTGATATGGAATTAGAAATCAGTTGGTCAAAATCATTTAGATAAAAACAACCATGTTTAAGATGATTGGATTTATGTTTCTGGAGCGTTGAATATGAAACATTAACACACAGAAATAATATTTATATAATCTATCCCACTTACCCTTCAACATTTTCTATATTACCAAACTATTTAGATTAGATTAAAAAAATAAATCTGATATAAATAATAAATATAATATATATATTTGACATTTATGCTTTATATTTTTTTAGTAAATTTTATTTTAAATGTCACAATTATATTGAAACAACAAAATCGCAACAACAAAAAATTGATAAAATTGATAAAATTATTTGAAATAGAATTCCAGGAAAACACTAAGATAAAATGAAATACAACAAATTTACATCATGAATAATGAAAGTTATCTAATAGCAAATTAGATAATGAATAATCACAACGAAAAGATTGATAAAATTATTTGAAATAGAATTCGAGGAAAACACTATGATAAAATGAAATACCACCGGCTTGAATAATCCCATCAAAATTAAACAAATCACTTGAACGGCAGCTACAAAAACATCAGAGAAAAATAAAAACAGTGAGGATACACCACCAGGATAAAAATAAAAGCTGCAATGTGGGACAATAAAATGTGGGCGCACGAGCCCCTTTATCGCTTGTTTCGCCATGCTTGCCGTGCCACTTTCAAAAATATCAGTCCCAAAAGTCAACAATTATAATCCACATTGGCCAACCAAAGCTTGAATTATAATTATTCCTCTCAACTGCTATCACGTCGAATCTATATAAGAGATGACTGGCCACTGTAAGTACCTCGGCCATGTGCAAACAACAAGAAAGAACGGCCATCAAATGGAAAAGTGTGATGCAATTTCTTGGACTCAGATAGATTCCTTACAAATATTCAATCGATTTGATGGTGCAGGGACTCCATGGCTGTAATTTTTTTTATTTTGTCTGTGGGTATAATGTCCACCCGTTTATGTGAATTTCACGGTATAACTGGCTATTTTTTATTTCGATTGTATATTTAGGTAACGTTTTCTAATTTTATCTCTAATAGTAAAATTAAAAAATTAACTTCTTTATTGATTTATTCCAAAATAATTTCGGAATCTAGTACAAAAATTATTTAGATTTCATTTATAATCTCAAGAAATACGTTTTAGTACAAAAACATTTATAATCTCAAGAAATACGTTTCAGTACAAAAAATGAAACGAGAGGAGAGCAGGAAACGAATGGGGAGCAGAACGATGACACATTGTTTACCCTACCATACATGGAAGCAAGCAAAGAATAAAGGGGACCAGACACATCACGTCAATCACCTGGTGTAACAGTGCCCGCTTATAATACACAAGATTCCACCTGGTCCACATCTTATATGGACATGGAAACGTAGTTAATCTCAGCCTTTCAATGGCCGACCTGACCTATGAGATCTTATCCTTCTATAGAGTACAGATCAATTAATTTTGCCAGGGTTTGCAACTTCTGCCTATGTCATGGCACAGCATTACCAGCAAATACAGCACAATAGATGACTCATGTCGACAATGTGGGTCTGCTACTAGCGTTTTTTGGGATGTCAGGTTTCAACAGACTTAGGAAAACCTAGTTGCAACTTGCAACCGTAGCTCGTCCTATTGGACAGATAAGTTTCTATCAATATGCTCATTGTCAAAAGGGCCATAAATAATGTCCGATAAAACCGCTTTAGAAAACAGGTTTTGGTTCAAGGACATCCTTACTTTGGTTCTAGAATATTTTGGAATCTGTAATGGAAAACTTTGGTTCTTAGAATATTTTGGAATTTGTAATATTTTGGAATCTGTAATGGAAAACTTTGGTTCTTAGAATATTTTGGAATTTGTAATGGAAATAAGTTTATATTAGTTTAAGAACTTTTTATTTATAATTTTAAAAAGGGGATTCAAACATATTTGATATGTTTCAATGAATATTTGGGCGAGTAAAGTCACTTAAAAATGAATAGATCTTATAGATCTAAAACACAAATATACAGATATTTAAAATATTAAAATAAAACATTATATTAAATTTATGTTATATTAACTTTGAACATAATGCATAATTTTAAGAAATTTTTGTGTTTTAAAAGACTGTTTATTTTTGTTCGTTTGGGGTAATTCAACTGGCAATGGTTGAGGAAATAAAGTCTCACCAAACCAAAAATCTTGGGTTCAAATCTGCTGCTATCCTTCAATTTGAGTGAGAAGTTAAACAGGATGAAAATATAATCCTACCAAAATTACAAAAAAGTTTATTTAAAAAATTATAATTCAATAATATTTAAATTATTAAATCAAAATTATAATATAAATTTACATATAAATGGTTATATTACATAATGTTATAAAATGGAACTTTTAAAATGCAATCATATATAAAAGGAATTGGACAATCTGATAAAAAAAAATACTGTTATCAAAAGTCATTAACGACAATTTTTTTGCAGGATCACCCATTCTTTTTACACAATCACTGAAATGACATTGTTTATCAAAGCTACAGTGATATCTTCACATCCACAATGGCTATAAAGTATCGTTCAAGTTATGCAAATACGCATGAATCCTACCTGATTATTACTGAAGGAGAAATAACAAGTTGAAGTTATTGATCACTGTCAGAGAGGCCTAATAATCACTAACAGTAAAATATATACCTGACAATGTCGTAACAATGTTTTTCCTTAAATTTAAGGTTAATATATTATAGTAATTTTTTTTCATCTACTTTGTTCTCTCAAATATTAGAAGTCGCTGTTTTTTCTGGTTCTTAAAAAGCGACAGCTGGGTGATAATATTACGTGTTTATTTTTTAAAATAAATGTTATAAAGTATTTTACTTTCTACTATATAAAGACCCGATTGTATTTAAAGTAGTTAACTATATCGATATTTTGGTATGATGGAAACGTTAACTCAAGTATTCTAGGATGGAGATGCCAACTCTACATCAATTTTGTCTTTTGACATATATATATATATAATAAGTAATCCTAAATATTATACGATAGTTAAACATAAATATATAAAAATATATTTTCGTCGGTTCCTCTCTAAAATAAAAAACAAATATTTTATATATAAAAAATAAGTAATCCTAAATATTAGAGAATGGTTAAACATAAAGATATAAAAATATATTTCCCTCTGTTTCTCAAGTTCTATATCTATTTGCTTGAAGATATTTTCTATCAGGATTGAAGTGAACCATAAAACTTGCTTATTGCTGGTTTGAGGTTTACTATAGTCTATCTTCTATGTTCTAGTATCTATTTAGAGAGTCTAGACTCCATAGGTGCTTGTATGATTTTTTTTTTTTTTTGGTAATTTTTAGGCATTTTCCATTTAATCTTTAATATTTTTTTTACTTCCAATTTCTTTACAACATATTCATTTTTAATACAATTTTAACTTTTATTTTTATTTTAGAGAGGAAACAAACATATCCTCTTATACTAGATTGTAGAATGAGCCTCTCTCCTCAATCATTCATTTATATATATATAAAAAATTTAAAACATTTTCAAATTTGATGGAGATGAAGTTAATTTGGAACTTTAGTCCTAACATCATACTATCTCTTATTCCTTGAAAATGCAATCTATGGACGTTTAATTTAAGTTTCAATGTGTTAAACTACCGTTAGATTGCGGATTTGGGTAATGATAAAATACTAGGATTTTTATATCCATATATGCCATAGTATAATGGGGATGTATATTTGAACAAGAGGATTAATTATCATGTAATATAGTTACCTTTTATCGTTAATTAATTAATTACATTTTTTTGGCACAAATTTATCTATATAGTGAAAGCTCTTTGTATAAGTGTGTCGTGACATTTCACACTTGCACATATGTCTTATTGCTAATATTTTAATATTTCCATATTGTGAGAATTGTTATAAGTGGTTGACCCATACGATATTATTAGTAATATTTTAATAATAAATAAATTATATCTCTGTATTCTGAATATCGCTAGTCAATTGAGTGAAGGTTGTGCAGAGTTGAGATAAAGCATTATATAATGAAAGCCCTCTACATAGCGAAATGTCTTTGCACTAAACTCTACACATAAGCAGTGTAAAACTTGTTTATGGTTATCCTTGTGATATTAGGAAGTTCATTGTGTGGAGGAAGATTTCACAATTACATTGTGCGGACCTCCACACTCCACCCTAAAAGACTTTGCTAATTAATTGATTAAAGGTTGTGCACTCACAATCGAAGCTACATTTTTATGTAATAAACAAATGTGAAATATCATTAGATTACGAATTAAAGTTACAAAACTCCTTTTTCACTTCCATTTTCTCACACATCTCGTGCTTAGCTAAATATGTAAAATTTTTAAATGGAAAATAATTTAATATTAATCTTTCCTCTACACCCTCATTGTCCCAAAGAATCCCCATCATCTATACAATAAAATGTTCATCAAATGAAAGCTTCACACAAGGAAACATAATAGTACTAATTCAAAACTTGTTCATAGCTAATTAATTAGGTGTTCATATTATGCGGAGTTTCTACAAATGCCTTTGATTTTCTCGATTGTTAGTAGAAAAAGGCTTCAAATCAAGCAAAGTTCCATCGATGCCATACTTAGATTGCTAAAGTGACTTTGCAAGTATACATTTAGGGATTAGAGCCATAATTCACCAAGTTTATTAGTAAGCGTGGCATAGGTTGAATTTTATGGAGTGTGAACAAAACTCTGTGCAATGAAATACCTTCACACATTGAAATCTCTCGGCACAAAACTCTTTGCATTAGCACAAATGTTAGCGAACACCTTTTGAAGACTAAGTGATTTTTCTGAAGTCCAGTAGAATCAACTTTTTATGTGGTGAATACTTTTCTAATCAATTTATTAAAGGTTGTAATGAAAGTTATTCACACAATGAAATCTTTGTTTGTAGTTATATTTGTGTAATTAGGCATATGTGTGGGGTTGTGCAGGAAGTCTGTTATGCGATGTTGGCTTGATGGGCCCTGACCCATGTTCAGTGTTAGTCAGCTAAGCAAATCCCTACACTACTAGCCCTTTTGGTATTAGTCCGCGAAGTGCAGACCGAAGACTCACTCGAAGCAGTATGGGGGGGGTGCAGGAACTAAGTTTCCACACCTTAAGATGGTCGTGATGTCAACTTTATACCTTAAACACTTCCCTCCCGTAGATGGATAAGCCTATAGGGCTTATCGATGTACTTTCTCTTTCATCTCTTAAAATCTCTGCAAAGGTATATGATCATCTTTCGTGCAACCCTAAACGATGATTTTGGAACTTACATGCCTCTATAAGTATGTTACTGTATAAGTTCCCGAATTATCTTAAGTGTTTGCTAAATTTGCCATGAAGTAAAGATTATCTTCACGTAAACATATATCATTATTTGTGTTCATATAACAGATAGAAACATATACATTTACACATCAATTTAGCATTATAACATAAACCCAGAACTTAACATAACATAATCAGATGTGATCCATAGAGGAAAAATACATAGTAATTTTAGAATACACTTTTTATTGATGATTCAGATTTTCAATACAGACTTGATCTGCCCTACGAACACAGTTGCAGGGGTCTGTACACTCAGTTGTAGACTTCTACCCTAGGCCTCTGCGCACTTAGCTGCAGAGCCTCTTCCTACGTTAAGACTCTCACTCTTAGCTCTTTACAGACTCATCAAACACTTCTACTTCACTTCCTTCCTCCTTAGACTCCTCTAAGACCTCCTTTTTATACAATCCCATGGTCCGCGAACCAAGGGAAGATCTATAAAGCCAACACAACCTATCTAGACTAAGGGATGAAACCCCTATTTGAATCTTGACATATTCTTGCCCCGGGACCATAAAATGCAGATATTTTACATTTCTTTATACAAACTTTGGGCCTTTTGCCCCAAAACATGGGTTTTTAACCCCAAAATTGATCCGCAGGGGACCCGTTCCCAACAGGCCCCCAACACAAACATGGTGACTCGCCCTCGAGTCACTCTGCTACTGTGGAGATCTTGTCACAAAGACCTCCTAACTCAACTTGGATAATTCTATCTTGGTGATGCACTGCATTGTGGCCTACTTCATCTCCTCAACCAACTACTCTATTGTTGGCCCTGCACTGTCTAACTTAATCTTCTGCTAAGTCTCCTATAGACTATCCAACTTGCCTTCAATAGTGGCCGTGATCAAGTAGGCCTCATCCAACCAAGGCTTCAAGCGAGCCTTCAGCATGAATTCCTTGTGCTAAGTTGCATCTAACTGCTCTTTCAATTCCTTGCCTTCCTGTAGCTTAGATAACCTCTACGTGATGGTGTCAATGCATGCTGTCTCTTTGACTTCGTTGTAGCATTGTTGTATCTCCCGCACTTCTGTTTCCAGCAGTTGTACAGTAGGATATTCTTGCAGGCAGGTGACTACCTCGAGCGAATGCTCAAAGAGTGTGGTATAGTCCTTCACTGAGCTCTCCACCACTGCTACTGCATCATTCACAGTCGTCTTGCGCTACTCTCTGATATCTAGCGAAGTCGAAATCTTAGCCTTTAACTAACACTCTACAATTTTGAGGTTCAACTCGAGCTGAACCTTCTCAAATTCAGTTCATGCATTGCCCACTCTAGCAGTGAGCTTTTGATCCCTCACACCTATCAGCTTAGCCTCGGCAATGCCGAGCTTCGAGATAGTCCTGCACGCCTAAGCCACGAGTGTGGCAATGCGCTCGTTGTTGTCTATAATTTCTTTTACAAGGTTAAGGGCAGAGTCTCTCTACACGGTTAGCTGGCTATTGTTGACCTCATGTTCATTGATCACCTGCAATGCATATTGTTCACAGGCCTGAAGTTCCACAATCACATCGTCCTGCAAAAGGTGAAGCGCTTCATTGGGAAGCGTGGCCAGGTTGAGTCAAACTCTTTTGAGGGCACTAACAGTGGGTTTGTCAGCTTAAACCTCTGTTGTGGGTGCCCCATTCGACAACACTATTTCTCAGCGATCCCTTGCGTGAAACATCCCTACATCTTCTAAGGTGTTAATGTCACGTTGATGTCACGTTGGTCTGTATCTATGATCCATGGACCTATAGCTCGAGCAGACCCATCCGTATAGCACCCAACACCTAATGTTGTTGTTGCTTGAAGTGCTACAGCAGTTCCATGATGGCATCCTGCACCGTATCACCTATGTCATTTAAATCCCCCTCTGTCAGGATGATCAGGTCCAGAGACATCATTCTAGTCTTGGAATTCTTCCGTGACCCTACTTTCTCTAGATATCTAATGTGCTTGGTGTATAATGGAGTCATCTCTAGGTCCACTCCTCCATGCTCTGTTTGATCATCTTCTTCCTCGCACGCCAGGGAAGGTGACTTCTAACACCAGTCAGAGCCGTGCTCCTCTTCACCTGCATGTCCACCTGACTGCTACATGACAGTGTACTCCGCCTTGGCCTTGTCATCATCCTCCTTTCTCCTCTTCACAACCAACTATTCCATCCTCAGCTTGTCCTCTTCCTTATTCTGCTACGCAGCGGTTTTGCTAGATCCCACTGTCAAGTCCATTACATTGTGCCAATATGTCAGCCAACAGTCGAGGATTGCTACAATTGCATCATCTGTGGCCAACTATGGCAGGTCATTCCATTTCTTCTTAGGGTCCTTCTCTACCCGTATTGAGACATGGTGGAAGTCAACCTTGAATTCCACAAATTCTTGCAACTTCTCAAAATTTGTAGGCGCCAATTGTGACTTGTGGTTGATGGCAATATGGATGTTCATTTCCATCAATATCTAGAAGATCTTGCTATGCATTATTTGCTGAGGATCCTTCAGCGCCCACAGTGAAGTGAATTTCGTTGTCTCTGGTAGGTCTGGCATGACCGGAGGAAACTAGCTATCTTTAAGTAGCTCCAATGCAACGAGCACTATGAACAATAATAGCCATGCATAGTGGAAAGTGTTACTGTGATGTTGTGCCTTGCAGCAATTCACGAGGAACTCACCGCAAAGGTAGCGTGCCCAGTTAAATTGAACTCCCTCCGTGCACTGGGCCACCAAAGCTATCACTGGTGCTGACACTTCAACTGCTTGACACTTCTGCATGACCTTTCCTGCCATGATTTGTGTCGCTACTTTGACCGCGGGCTCGCAGATACTCAAAATGGCATAGTTGCATGGCTTCTTTACAAGCTTGAATTCTCCCTTCATTTTCGGGGCAAGCGCATTCTCGCCGGCCTTTCTGCCAAACGCCATGGCCAGATTTTCTCCTGTGTACAACAGTCGTGTGATCCTATGGATTAGCATGTCAATGATGGGTATCGACTCCTCCAACCACAGACACCCATCGTGTAGCCAGCACATCAAATGCTTGATCACTAGGTTGATCGTGTGTGGTTGTAATCTGGCACCCATAGTAGGTTTAGCAGGCCTGCTTTATCGATGCCTTTCATCCACTTTCTTGGCTCCGAAGCGGTCACTCCAATATTTTTGTGGAAGACATGGTGCACAAGTTGGTACATCACTAAATGAGGGAAGCGCTCCATGTTAGCTATGTCCCAGTCCTTCAACCTCAAAAGGCGGACACGCCCCATGTGCAGTCCCTCAAAGAAAAATTGGTCCGGTAGGAGGGGGGTGTGCACAGTGACCTTACTCTCATTGATATCTTTGGGCACCTTTGTCTTGCCCCTGTGTGGAGGAATGTATTTAGGCAGCTTAGAGATGGGATCCGACCCCTCAATTTCAACGACATCTGTTTCACTACAACATCCTTGTCATCCATGGGGATATCTTTGGCCTCTTCTTCCAGCTCTAGGTCAATCATTTTGGATTTTTCTTGCACAGTGGGTTTTCCCAACTGTGGGTGCTTCGTATGTGATGCATGCACCGGCGACTGCATTTTATGCTTGTCCTTCTTCATTTTTGGACCCTCCTGGGTCAGCGTAGGCTTTGGCATGGGTGTCCTACGGGATTTAGGCACTTCTGGAGACACTTCCACAGGAGCAACTTTCAGGGCAGCTCCCTCTGCTACCATAGCTACCTCTGGAACGGCTACCTCGACTTTCACTACTTCAGTGCTCATAGATTTTGCAAGTGTTGACATGATGTTATGCAACAAATCTTATGTCTCCTTTAACAACAACTCAAATACTAGACTTGCTATCAAAACCTCAAAGTTTTCAGGATTCATGCGTGCCTAAGAGCTCAACACCTCAATTCTCAAAATGCCAAGTTTTTTCCGTTGGGCAACCCTTTCTAATTTATAGGCATTTTTGAATTCATATACGATTGTTCCCCCCAAAATCAATTCATTATTGTGAGATTTGTGGCAGATTTTCAAAGATCTGGTTGATAAGTTTTGACTTAAATATCACCCCCCACTCCATTTGGCCATTTTCTCATCGTCAAATCATGAACATTGACTTTAATGGTCACTTTCTAGCTATCCTACACGGATTTTCCTTTGGTAGCACAACTTCTTGGATGCTTCTATGGGATCTGTGGCATTTCGTTGTTCCGCGCAGTTCTCCCCTTGCATAGCTCCCCAAACTCAAAAATCTAGTTTGTAATCTCGTACCTCCTTTCAGCTGCCTGGAGCACTAAGACTGTGCATCCCTCATATAGTCACCTAGCTGGATCACCAGTGTATGGCTTCAATCAACTGCAATTGACCTTCCCTAGGAAGGGTTCTCCATTCAATTTGACCATCTGAGCTGACCCACCATCGGTAATCTCCTTGATGACATACGACCCTAGCTGATGCATTCTAAATTTCCCTTGAAATTTGTCAAATTTGTTGTCATATAACAAGACTAGATCATTTACCTTGAAGGAGCAAAGTTTGATGTGTCGATCGTGCCATGCCTTTTCGCCCTCCTTTTGAACTTGTTTATGAAATCCGGCTATAAATTGGTCCTCCTCAAGCTCCGCTAGCTGTGCGAGCCTCTCTTTCAAGGCTCTGCGATCCACCATTCCAGTGAGTGCTACTATGCACAGACTAGGTACAATGTATTCCATTGGCATCACAACTTCTGCACCATACACGAGTCTGAAAGGCATTTGCCCAGTCTACTTCTTGCAAGTTGTTCTGTAGGCCCATAGCACCACGGGTAGGCACACATCCCAGTGACTTCTCTGAGCATTGAAAATCTTCGTCACTGCACTCTCCAATATCTTATTGAATGCTTCTACCGTCTCATTAGCCTACGGATGATAAGGCATACGTTTCTGATGACACACCCGAAATTATTTTGTCAACGCATTGATTGTTTCATTAAGAATGTGTGTACCGTGATCACTCATAGAGATCTTTAGAGAACCAAATATTGTCAATGCATATTCAAAATTAAACTTTGTTGTTGTACTATCTGTATAGTCCTTCACAGGCTGCGCCTCCACCCACATGGTCAAGTACTTAGTCACGGAGATGATGTACTGTGCACTCGTCTTCTTTCCTTGAAGCTGAATTAGAACCACAAATTCAATCACCCATTTCTCGAATGGTTGTAATGTCACTTGCAGCATCAAAGAAACTTCATCCCTCCGCGATGGCCTGCTAGTCCTTTGGCATGCATCACATGCCCTACAATATAATTTCAAATCCTTATGCATATTCATACATCACCAACGACATTAGAGGGAGTTCATCCCTCCACGACGGCCTTCGATTCCTTTGACATGCATCACATGCCCTACAATATGTTTTCGAATACTTATGATTATGCAGAGGAAGCTTTCAATCTTTTATTGTGTGGACCTCCGCATTCCACACAATGACAAACCTTCCATGCAATTCATACAACCTTGCACTAATAGACATGTTTTTTAATCACAATATTTACAAAACATACTTTTGTTCACGTTGAAACCTATAAATAATGTTGGTCCCTGCCGCTATGTTATTAGTTGGCTTTAGGAATAAGTGTAAAGAATTGTGAATATCATTATGTCCACCTCTATTTGCAAGGACACCGAGGAAAGCAGTGAATCCATATGATATTATTAGTTATATGTTAATAAAAAATGATTTATATCTCTGTATTTTGAATATCGCTAGTCAACTAAGTAAAGGTTGTGGGAAGTGTAGGAAAATTTTTATACAATGAAAGCTCTCTGCACAATGAAATATCTTCGCACAAAACTCTCTATATAAGAAGTGTAAGAATTTTTTATGGTTATCTTTGTGAAATTATGCATATGTGAAAGAGTGCAAAGGAATTCCACTGTGCAAAAGAAACTTTCAAGCTTTGATTTTGTAGATCTCTGCACTATGCACTAAAAACTGTTAATTTATTGACTAAAGCTTGTGCTCTCATAAAGAAAGTTGTCATAATTATGTGGAGCATGAAATTGGATCTGAAACGTTTATTGTAGAAAGCATGGACTATCATTACATTAGAAAACATGAAAAGTTTATGTATTAGGAAAATGTGAAATATCCTTAGGTTACAAATTAAAGTTATGAGTGCCTTCTGCACCTTCATTTTCTCACACATATCACACACAACAAAATTCATAAAAGTTTTGAATGGAAAATAGTTTGAGATTAATTTTCCCTCTACACCCTCATTGTCCCACACAATCCCTATCCTTCACAAAGTAAAACCTTTGAACAAGGAAACATAATAACACTAATTGAAAATTAGTTCATATAGTTAAATTATTACACGTTGATATTGTGTAGAGTTTCAACTATCACCTTCGATTTTCTTAATTTTTGGGTAAGTGTGGATCAATATAGAATTAATGGTGAAGACAAAGTTTTAAATTCAAAGAAGGTTAGATTAATGGTAAATTTAGATTGTTGGAGCAACTTTACAAGCATATAGTCCCCGTAGAATGAAAGCTCTTTGCAAAATGAAATGTTTTTTGCACAAAGCTCTCTTGATAATGAAAGATTTCTATGGAAGTGCAGAGAATAGTGATTTTGTTGCACTACCACAAAATTAATTTTTTCTGCACTAAAGACACCACTATGAAGCTTTTTTTAAGTGTAAAAAGGTTCAAATACAACATACAATGTCACACATTCAACTTGTCCATAGTTCAAAACTGACATACGATATCAATTTTCTTTATCAAATTTAAGATCACATATTTTATTGATTATTTCTGCAATTTAACATTAGTCTTTATAACATATTTGATTATGTAACTACTCTAATGATAGCAGGTAACAAACAAACTTTTGGAAGCATTTAGTATTAGAGCATGTGAGAAAGGACAAGTGTGTTATTTTTGAAAACTCTGTCAAGAGGGTAATGTTTATGAAGATGTGGAAACTTAAAAATCACACTTATGCCATAATTGACACGTTTGCAGTTCCTTTGCAAATGCAGGGAGACAATGAACACATTTTCAATTAATACTATTATTTTGCTTGTGGAGAGCTTTCACTGTTTGTGAGTAATGATTCACCAATCCCCTAAATGATAATTATTCATGGCTCCTGCAATGCGGATGTGGGGGACAACTATTTCCACATAGCTTCTACAATCCATATAGTGTTGGTAACATTTTGCTACTAAAATTTATGGATATCTTCATGATGCTCGTGTAGAAAACCATATTTTTTATGTGAAACCTTTAATCAATTAATTTTCTAAGAGATAATTTCCCATTTCTTCATAGTCTAAATATTTCACCATTAACATTCTTCTGAAATGGAAATATGAATGTGGAGGAGAGCTAATTTTTTATAGCTTGCACACTCTGTGTAGTATTGTAATGGGATATGCAGAGAGGAATAAGTGTGTTAGAATCATAGTTCATTTTTTATGAATTTTCTTTGCACAATGAAAGCTCTTTGCATGGTGAAATCTCTTCACATAACACAGAATTAAACAAAAAACTAATTAATTTATTGAAAGTTGTGGAGAGTGCAAAGAAAACTTTGCACAATCAAATATTATCTTATTTGGTGCTACATGATTTTCATGTTGTTCAAGAAATCGAATGTGTGAAGCAATTTCTTGGCCAACAAAACTTTCAACAATCAATTTTGCAAAGGAAGCTTTCAAGATTTCACTATGCTAATGTAAAGGGATGTGCAGAAAGAAAATTGCTCAACCAAACCTTCAATCATTGTTTTTTACACTTTCATATACATTACCCATCCACACCTAGTAACATTTAGAACTGTAAATTACTGGATATTAAAAAGTTACACATTAAAGAATTACGTGGAATGTTTAATCACGATATTTTCTTACTAAGTGAAGTTTTCTTTCTACACATTTCACAGAGAACTAATTTCAAATCTATATCATATTATGACATATATAGTTCTAAACAAAAACGTTGATACATTGTGTGAAGTTATTAAATATTGTATGGTTTTTTATTACACTTAAACAGAATAAAATCCTTATTTGTCCTTCTATATTTTGCAATGTTGGGCAGCGGATCCCCCCATAGTGGGTTTTTGGAGCTTAAAGACAAGTTCTGGTCAATGTAATGTAAAGACCACGCAAAATGTAGGCACAGAGCACAAGTGTCTAGGGTTGTCTACCCTAAAATAATATAATTTAGTGTATGGTATGTCGACCTACCCATGGTCTGCGGACCATGGGATTGTATAAATAGAGCAAGGCTTGAAGTGTAATGTTCAGTCTTAGTCTAAGCTTTGAGGAATAATATGGTTTTGGGATAAGGAGTTTGCTTTGTGTCTATAAGTCTGAGTCTTGCATTGTAGTAGCAAGAAAAGGCTGTGCAACTGAGTGCGTAGAGGCCTGGTAGAGTCCGCAGCTCTATGCGTGGACCCCTGCAGCTGAGTGCGTAGGGTGGAGTTGGGATTGTACTAGAATAGAGGATTAATAAAAGGTAAGTTGATTATGAAATATTGTGCATCTACTCGTAGATTTGTGTGTTTATACTTTTGTTATATCTTTGCATCTCTTTACAGTTTATGATTACGCGCACTTGTTATAAATGTTGAATGGTTGATGAGAATATTAGGGCCCACGTAATTAAGTTAAGATCTATAATAATAACGTAGTAAGATTAAAGGATCTACACAATGCCTCTTCGAGCTCTGTATAGAGCTGCGCGGAGCAGTTGCATAAGTTGCGAAGGACAGATAGTTGCACGAAGCAGCGCAAGCATGCAGATTTGGTTCATGAACTTCCCAGACCTCATCAAGACATCCCTAGGGTGTGGAAACCTGGTTCTAGCACCATCCCATACTACCTTGGGTGAGACCTCAATCTGCGCGTCATGTACTGTTGCCAAAAGGACCAGTAGTTTCAGGATTTTTTTGGCTAAATCGCTTCTGAACCTAGGTCAGGCCCCAACAAGCTAACAAATGGTTCCATTGCCGAGACTAGGATTTGCCTAAGGGATGTCTAATGTTGGAACACTTGAATCCTACAAAGAAGGAAATTGAAGAGTGGTTGGATCAGAAGCTTCACGAGTTCGTGACACAGCAAAATAGAACTCTCTGGATATCTGAGAAAAGGTTTCTTGATCGCTACATATATATGAAAATCCATGATATCTTCTTCGCATCCTTCCCTTTTGAACTATATGACTAGATTCTTAGGTTATCCGACAGCCAGGGAAGGTACAAGCCCAATCAACTAATAGTCTGGACTCCGGAGTTAGTGCGCAGATTAGAGGTATTAGAAGATAAGATTGTGTGGGCTATGGACCATTAGCTCAACCAAATAATAGGGGGATTTATCACTGAGTTTGCGGTAGAGATGACCGTGAGCTATAGCAAAGTAGAACGACGTTTTCTCAAGGGACTGCAAGGTAGGTACATTAAATCTCTGAATACCTATTTTAAGATGCTTTTATGTGAAAATCGAGTGATGTGAATAGATTAATGTTCAAAACGACATGGAGTGGAAAGATATACAAAGGTACCGAGGGATTAGCGAATAGTCCCTAAATTTCACCTTCACAAGAGAGTGAGGAAGAGCGTGCTTGGGCCTCTCTGAGAATTACGGTTAGTTTGATAAGGCAGCACATTCCACAGTGACCACCTCCACTTATGCCACCACCCACTTCACCTCCTTCACCACCATCTTCACCCACCCCACCTCCACCACCCCTACAGTTCAGCATGGCGAGCGGAATTAAGCTACCTGTATTCAGAGGAGTAGGGAATGAGGATTTGGACCAGTTCGGGTTCGTGGTAAGAGCAGTATGGGAAGCACAAGGGGTCATAGACAGAAACATTAAGAAGGGCACATTGGTGAGTGCACTACAGGATCACGCGCTGACATGGTATATCAAGCACTCTAATGATCACATTGGTGAGTGCACTACAGGATCACCCGCTGACATCGTATATCAATAACTCTAATGATCACCCAAATGCAAGAATAATGGACATCTAGAATGCGTTGAACCAAGAGTTTGGCTAGCCGAAATCAGAGACACAATCAATCATCAGATTTAAAGAGATCACGATGCTTCAAGGCAAAACCCCCTAGGATCTAGATCAAAGGCTGAAGAGTACGATCCATGAGGGTAATATGACTTTAATGGATGCACAAGACCAGGCATGGTTTGTGGCATCTTTGGCACCACACTTGAGGATGGTGTTGTCACAGCAAAAGCTTTCAACCTAGGCCGAAGTCTTGGAAATGGAGATGAGGTTGCATAAAACATTGATACAGGATCTGGGATTGGGAGTCCAACAAATCCACACACAACTACAGAATCTATGTTCGGAGATGTAGAGTTTGAAGCAGGATAGGGTGCAATTTCCAAAGGCACGCGATGAAATGTAGTGCATAAAATACAAAGGCTAGGGCTATGACAAAGACCATTGTCGAGTATTCACGAACTACTTTGTAGGAAGGGGACCAATGTCGTTAAGACCAGAGGCACATGAAGGGCCAAGTGTGGCACCCGTGCTATGGTGCACGATCTGTCAGATAGGAGGAAAGCACATGATGGATAACAGTCATTTGTTGCAGAAGTATACACATACTCCCCAGCAACTGTTTTGTAATTTTTGTAGATCTGTGGGCCACAATGAGCATACTTGTCAGAGCTATGAGTTAATGATGGATCAGACCCTAGCCTATCCGATGCAGATAGAAATGCGAGCCCTCAACCCAGTAGCAGGAACGGTGTGCTATTGATTTCAAGGGTGAGGTCAAGGATGACGAGGAATGGGGCCAGGAAGGGGCCAGAGGTAGTTAATTTGTTACAATTGCGGAGGACCAGGGAACTACACTCACAATTGTACCAACCCAATGACAATATCTTGTTCGTACTGTGCTGAGTTTGATCATGAAGTAGTAGATTGTCCTACATTGATTGGACAAATGTGCGAGAAAGGGGTACTACAGCCTACTTCGACTCAAAATATTCAAATGATGAGGTATGAACCACTCGAAGAAGATCCCAATCTAAACATGGTGCTCAGAAGTGGTGCGACCATAGGGGAAGATAAGGGGAAGCAGCCCGAGGAAGATACATGGGTTTGCAAGGCTCCTGCAAAGGAACTTGAGTTTGACATGGAACTTTCAAAGGAGACATTTATAGAAGCTAAGAAGAGCTTCACGAAGGCCTCATCTTTAGGTAGTAAAGATCAACCAAAGCCAGGAATGGATCCTTCTATGCTAAGTACCTTTTTAGAGACATGCATGAAATTGTTGGGCGACAATAAGGTGGTTAAAGGACTATAGGAGTTGATAACTAGGTGGGCAGGGTTAAGGGAACCGTGCATAGTCCGGAAACTAGGAAAGCATACATTGCGCATCGGGAGGGAAATGAGATTAACGGCACAAACTGGCGAATATGAAATGGCTTAGGTAATCTTAGACCAAGGATCAGATGTGAATGTATTACCAAAGCAGACATTGGAACACATGGGTGGGCCCGTGTTACAGTGATCTGCTATTCAATTGTAGATGGTAAACAAACAGAAGATTTTGCCCATGGAGAAGGGGTAACAGTTGATATCGAAGGCGTGACCACACAGATAGACTTTGAAGTGATAGAGATTGTTGATGACAACAATCCTTACCCCACGTTGCTAGGAATAGACTGGGCCACTGATACAAATGGAGTCATCAACTTGAAGAAGTGGGAGATGATATTCGAGAAAAAGTCCCTAAGCATAGTAGTTCCACTACATGCAACCGAAGGACCGCACTACACTGAACCTCTGTGCAATGTTGAAATCAACAATGAGCTAGATTGCATCTACTAGATAACAGTGCAAGACCAAGATCAGGTGAACCCAACTGCAGATGGGAGAATCTCATGGGAACGCGACAGTTCCTGTACTTCAGATTCAGATGAAGAAGTAGAACGTTGGCAGAGTCAGTCGCACGAAGTGAAAACACTAAACTGTAACATGATGATTAAATCACTAGGATGCGTAATGAAAGAAATAAGGGAAATTCCAACATATGATGCAGTTACAATGGTGACTGAATTCTTAGACAAGTTTGAAAGGGCAGTACCGGAATAGCAGCGGTACGGTGCGTTGGAATGGGCGTTGCACATGACACCCTCAAAATGTTGGAGTACACATCCAAAGGCAGTAGGAAACTTGCATGAATGTAGAAGGCAGATGCACTGGCGGTTTGGAAGTCTGCAGCATCGAACAAGAGCTGGGCAACTAGGACAAAGCAGTTTGCATGCCCACTTGTGTCGATGGGTGCATACATGTGTTGTGCGAACACATTCTAGACTAAGGATTGAAAATCAGAACCAGGCACAATGACGTACACCACAAATATTCCACGATGGGTCATTCAAAAAGCTATGCAGAATCTTGAACAGAGTTCACCAGGCGAGACAAATTGACTGGGACCTGCACGTACAAGCAGTTTGATGGGCCTATAGGGCCATAAGCAGAAATCAAAGCATGGAAATGACCCAAACATTGACGAGAAAAAATGAAACCGGGAGAACAGAGAAGAATTGCCAAACCACAACTCTCGTAGTTGAGATAGGATGTGAGGACCTGGGTCAAGGAATTAGCGAGTTACAAGAAGCCATTCAATGAGGGAGCTTGAAACTATCACAAACTCGATAAAGATTGGGCAGGGTTGAGGAAGAAAAGCATGACATTGGATGAAGAAATCAATGAACTGGAAACCAAAGTCACGCAAGCGAACCTTGCCGAGAAACTAAGCACGATGGGACAAAGTCTAGCTAGCCCTACTACTCCATTAGAAGAAGTTGTGACCCTGCTACCATGGTTGGGGCTGCACCTTGCTAAACATGGGAGCATAACATACCAAGAAGAATGTGACGCACTAACAGATGCAAGGGTAGTTGAGGGGTGTCCGTGGTCCTGGCTAGCAGGAAATTTGAAGCCTCACACTGGGGGTGCAACCACCTCACTATCTGTAGGAAGCATAGTCTCAGCACTCCAAGCAGTTGAGATAGAGCACAGGACTATAAACAAGTTAGCAGGAGGGCTGCTTAGGAAGGAGGTTATGGGTAGGGTCAGGATGTCACAGGGGTCGCAGTCGCGCATAAGGGGTTGCACTGTTATGCAGTAGGCTGGAAGGTGACCGTTGATGTCATTTTTCATGACCAGACATCCAATTTAAGGTAGAAAGGATCAGGTGATAAGCAACTAAGATAGGAATTAAGAGCTACATTTGGGACGATCTTCCACCAAGAAGGTATTAATGACTTAGAAGTAGATGGAATGCTCGAATTCAAATTCAAACGATACTATAAAATCCCTTGGGGTAGCCTCAAGACAACACTTGGTTGTTTAAGATTTGAGCCAGTACAGAGCATTGAGCACCAAGCACCCTTGTCACCCTTGATTACACGACCAAATGGATCCAGTGTAAACACAATGACAATTGTGAGAACAAGAGTGCGATTCGTGGAAGTTACCCCATAGCCCCGTGTAATTCAAGAGGAGCCTGGAGAGGCAGTAGTTGCACCAAAGGTCCCAAAGTCCCCACACACACTGCGACCACTGAAAGAGAAACAAACAATGGGGCTAGTCCAAGTATCACCACGGAACCCACGATTTAGCAAATTATCAATGGAAAAGAAGGACAAAGTCGTCACCTTTGAAACAGAGGAGGAGGAGGAAGACTTGCAAGCCCTGATCACTGAAATTGAAGCACAGGACGATGAGGTGGAGAATATCTCCCGAGTGCCTTCAGCAATAAATTTACCCCCTTACATCCCCCTGTGGAAGGGGAAAGCCAAGATACCAAAGGACCTAGAGGCCACAAAGAGTGCGCTCCAGACCCCGCTCCTTCTGGATGAAATAAGGTTCGAAGGTCCACTGATGGGATGGGTACCTAATATAAAGCTCAAAGACTGGGACCTCACAGACATCAAGAAGTTCCCATAGTTTTCCACAGAGAAATCACCGAAACATAAATGGTTATGCTATGTGGAGAAGGTTGGGTTACTCGATCTGTGATGGATACCCCACAACCACCACATGCCCATCACAATTTTTTTCATCCGGTAGCTGTTGTGCCTAGTACATGATGGGTATCTCTAGTTGGAGGAGCCGATTGCCATCAAAACTAGTTTAATTCACTAGATTTTGCGGCTACCCATCTAAGGAAACAACCCTGCAACTATAGCAAGAAAGAGCAGTGACTTGGCCCTCGCAGAAGCTATGAAGGACAAATATAAGCTAGAGAAGAGGAAGCGAGGGTATGTAATAGTGAGCATTAAAGACCAAGGGGTGTGCATAGCAACCTAGCTACTGGTTTGCAAGCGAATGAGGAAATGCCACACAGACGATGTGCCAGTGTCTATACTTGCATTGGCAGAGCAATGTGTAGAAGGGGTCTAGTTCAACTGGGCACAGTTTCTCTATGATGAGTTTTTGACAAATTGTAGGGATGCTGAGGAGCAAGGTAAGATGTTCCACTACACATGGTTGCTCTTATCCATCCTGTTGGTTGCCGAGGAGCTACCAGAGGATAACCACTTTCCCACCATTGAGAGGAACTTGCCTGAGGCACTGAGGTACACCTCACTCTAGGCTACGAAAGACGCCATGAGGATTCACGAGATAAAGGTGTTCTGGGTATTCATGGAGGCGAGCATCTGAACATGGATCAACCGTAGGCTGTGCTTGTCCCCTACAGTATATAACAGTTTGCAAAGCGCGGCAAACATCAAGGCAGATATGTATAATCTATATATTTGGGCACGAAAGGGTCTAGCCCGAACATGGGAGAAGCTTCCATTCATTGCAACAGATGATGTAATCTTCGATGTGATGGCATCACAGTCTCCAGAGTGGTGTGCTCCAAACTTGGTAAAAATAGAAAATATAGTAGCACAACAACAAAAACAGGAAACCAAGCTACGCATCGCAAAGTTAGCAGAGATAAAGCGCTAGGAACAGGAAGCGGCCATGCAGCGGAAGGTAGCTAAGGAAACAGTGACAGCGTAGAAGAAAAAAACCACAAGCGCACCCACCGAAGAGACCAAGGAAGGCCAAGAAATGTCCACAGACTAGGACATAGAGGGGGAGGCCAAGACAGAGGAATGCATAGACCCTGTACCAAAATCGACCCAGCTCAAGAGGTTGCATGTCCAGGAGAAGCCAACCGTGTGGAAAAAGACAAAGGCAACAAAGACCTATGAGGGAGGCCTTCTTGAGAGTGGAGAAACAGTTCACGATGTCACTAAGGATGCTATTTAAGAATTAATGATGAAGAGGACAATTGTGTATAGGGCACTCAGAGCGTAGTTGCAGGCATTACAGGTGTGACACCCAGGAATGATGACACCACACCTTGCAGAAGGTGCATCTGAAGCCGAGCAAATGTTGCGTGCCCGCACAATGAACACTTTAGTGTTACTAGAAGGCGTTGTCTTAACAGAAGCTGAGGGTGACATGAGGGGTGGGGGTTCAATTTGGCACCCTTCCTAGGGAAACCCTATACCAGCTGCAGGATGGGGTAATTGCTGAGCTTCGTTCCAAGGAGGGCCGCACCCACCAAGTCTTGAGGAAGATGAATTTTAATTTAGAACAACTCAGCCTGTAGTGCGACAACCTAGTCACAAAAAACCAAGGATTAGAACAGGCCATGGAGGAGGTCTGTAGTAGCATACCATAGTTGGCAGTATCGGCGACACTCCCCATAGTGGAAAAGATTCACCAACTAGTAGCTAAATTTTGCAAGACCTAGGAAGAGGCTGTGAAGTTTTAGTTGGAGACGAACTTGCAGACCGCAGAGCTGTGAGTGAAGGCATAAGGCTCTACACCCTTCGAAGTTAGAGAGAAGTACCACCATGCCATCCAATAGCGGTTGGAAGTGATAGAGCACGATGTATAGGACTGCACGGGATTCTTGGACTTGTCCCTCCTCACACTCACTTCACTATAGGAAGACCCAACACTATAACAGTTAGAGACGTAAGCATGGGAGTTGCAGCAGACCTATGACAATTTCCAGGGTATTACGTAGACGATCACCCTTATTCAGCGATTGGCCAAAATGAGGGAAGCCTAGGTTTTAAAGGAACAAGTGGATGTCGTGCGATAGAAATAAGTAGGGCTTAAAACATGCATCCAACCCTCGCTCGAGTAAGAATTCACGGTCACCACCACGATCAAGGGAAAGCTGGCCTAGATGCAGGATACATATACACTAAGGCAAGATGGTGCCTCTAAAAATGATGCATCAGAGAGTCGCCTACAACTGATACAACGAACAACAGAGGAATGTGTGGCAGATGTCAATGAAGCGCAGAAGTTGCTGGATGGACTCTACACAAAGATCACCACACTACCGAGTGACTCAGGATGAGTCACCATGATTGTTTTGGGGGCCTTTTAGGTAGTGGATCCCCCCATAGTGGGTTTTCGGGGCTTAAAGCCGACTTTTGGTCAATATAATGTAAAGACCCCGCAAAATGCGAGTGTGGAGCATGACAGTATAGGATTGTCTGACCTAAAGTAATATAATTTAATGTATGGTACTGTTATAGACATTTTTGTGCCTTACGACTCCAAGCATGGAATGTCCATAAACCAAGGGCTCCTAAGTCCCTAAAAGTGTTGTTCTAACCCCTAAAGGAACAAGGTCAATTGATTACAGCTTCTCCCAGAAGTTCTCCATAAAAAATTGCTCAGAACTGGTGAAAACTGGATCATTGCACTTGCTCCATGGCCAAAGTGCGATGCATTTCACCTTGTACACACGGGAAGTGCATTG
The DNA here is from genome assembly GCA_031772625.1 of Pinus tabuliformis. Taxonomy (NCBI): domain Eukaryota; kingdom Viridiplantae; phylum Streptophyta; class Pinopsida; order Pinales; family Pinaceae; genus Pinus; species Pinus tabuliformis. Next base: position 405,338,516 of record CM062812.1, on the reverse strand, counting down.
CATTTCAAAAAGCCCTTCTATGGGGTGCGATGGACGAGAAAAGACAAGTGGCAGAGACAGTTTGCGAGGTGGATGATCATGGAATCTTCCGGAAACTTCTCCTGGGACACTTGCCTCTCAGAATCGCCCAAGGATGAGTAAGAGATCAATGAGATCTCCAAGTGGGATCAAGAAATATCAGAGAGAAGACACTAATCAAAAACCCAGAGCTGACTCACACCTCTGCAAATATCTATATATAGATCTCTCATCCCATAGATCCAGAGGTGGAAGGCTGGAATTTTGCATATTGTAAGGAATTGTTGTTGGTTTTTTGAGACAAACATCAGAGTATTGGGTGATGTATGATTTGTTTGAGGTGAAGAGGGGCTTCTTTGCTGGGAGGTTGATGCTGGGTCAGGAACCACCGATTGTAACTCCTCCTGGATCTTTTCTTGTTTATCAATAAAAACTATTTGAGTTTTTCCTCCATGCTTTTGTATCATTGATGCTTGTTACATTTGTATGGTTAACTTAAATCTGATCCTAAGTTGTTTATGAATACAGATCCATGTCTTTGTATCGTGTTCTTCTTTTGTGATCTTACAGGTACTTTGTGAAGCTGGGCAAGTAAGGGAGCAAGCAGCTGGAGACTATCAAAGAAGAGAGGGATTGGATCAAAGGATTAGCGCAAGACACAGGTTGGTTCTTTCTATTCCTCTCTATCTATAGTTCATAAAGGAAATACAAAAGTAGTTTTTCTCTGTTTGTTTCTAAGGCAGCTGTCACACCTTTGTGGGATAGAGTAGTTCTAAATAGACACTTTTCCCTGTAACAGGTACGTCGGCCTACCCATGGTCCGTGGACCAGGGGATTGAATAAATAGAGCAAGGCTCTAAGTGTAAAGTTCAGTCTTAGTCTAAGATTTGAGGAATAATATGGTTTTTGGATAAGGAATTTGCTCTTTCTGTAAGTCTGAGTCTTTGGTTGTAGTAGTAAGAGGAGACTTTGCAGCTGATTGCATATAGGCCTAGTAGAGTCTGCAACTATGTGTGCAGATCCCTATAGCTGAGTGCGCAGGGTGGAGTTGGGATTGTACTGGAAAAAAGGATTAATAAAAGATAAGTTGATTATGAAATATTGTCCATCTTCTCATAGATCTATGTGTTTATACTTCTGTTATATCTTTGCATCCCTTTAGAGTTTATGATTGTGTGCACTTGTTATGAATGTTGAATGAATGAGGAGAATATTAGGGCCCACATAATTAAGTTAAGATATATAATAATAACTTAGTAACGCTAAAGGATCTCGACAACGCCTCTTCAAGCTTTGTATAAAGCTGCGTGGAGCAGTTTCATAAGTTGCGAAGGAGAGACGACTGTGCGAAGTAACGCAAGCACGCAGATTTGGCTCACGAACTTCCCAGACCTTATGAAAACATCCCTAGGGTGCAGAAACCTGGTTCCAGTACCCTCCCATACTACCTCGAGTGAGACCTCAGTCTGCGCACTGCGGACTGTTGTCGAAAGGGCTGGTAGTTTCGGGATTTGTTTGGCTAAATAACTTTTGAACCTAGGTCAGGCCCCAACAAGCCAACATATAAAATGAAATTTATTCAACTCTAAAGACATGGCATTAGAAAATGTATTTGTTATAAATCTATGTCTCAAATCCAAAACTGTTGTCAAACACTCATTTTCATTTTAATCAATAATGAAACATTATATATTAAACAAAGCCTCAGAGCATATGTTTCAAAATATATAAAAGATGTTATCATAAAATCAATAAAATGTTAAATAGTTTTAAATGGAAAATAGTTACTAAAGACCAATCTACAAATAGTGAATACTTCAAATCTCTTTTTAGCTAATTAAAGTTTTTGTCACACTCATATAATACAGATTTAATACACTAGATCATATTCAAAACATAGGAATAATAAAGAGATTTTCTCAACATAATCAATATTGTAATATTGAGAGTTATTTCATTGTACATAGAAAGGGTGTGTGTAAACAAAATTAATTAATTAATTAATATGCATATCGATAATTAAACTAACATTTGACTGTGTATAATGCGACAATGCGAAAGAACTACAATGAAATTTTCTCCAGATTTCCACATTCTATGGAATGAAATATATACATTTATGAAAAAATAGTTCTATCATTTTATTATTTAGATATATATGTCTAAGATCCAAAGCCATTGTCAAATGTTCAATTTCTTTTTAACAAATAACACAACACTAAATATAATAGAAAAGATCAAAGCATATGTTTGAAAATTTATAGAAAACATTATCATAACATTGATACATGTTGTGATTCACTAACAATTGTATCCAAATTAAAATGGCAATGAAAATATCCACAATTAATATATATACGAGATAGTATTCAAAACATAGTCATAAAATAAAAAATTGTTGAACAAAGTCAGAATTGTACCAACGAGAACTAAAAAGTAAATGTGTTTATTCTAGCAGAAGTTGGGATTGTGCTTCTGTAAACCATAACACTCAAAAGACATATGCAATGGAAAATAATAATTTGTATATAGTGATTAGAAGACGTCACCATAACATAATCAACAAAGATAAATTATCTAATATTGGCTAGCAGAAAATCGGATGTTGAACAATTTGAGAACACACACACTATGAAAAATCATTTGACATGGTTGCGCTTCTATTTGGTATGTTATGGTTTAATTATTTTTTAAAAAATTCATTCAACAAAGTTTTTATTTAATCTTGCCATGAGTAACTATAATTTACTTTCCATGTTTTTATTGAATATATATTTTTCAATTTTCCTAGCTTCTTCTTGCATCTGGGCAGCCAAGGCATAGTTTTGATTATTGAATTTAATAAAAGTAACTAGCCATTGGGTAATTTTTTCTGAAATAACATTATTGATGCTATGAAACTCTGCTTCCATTTCATGTTTTTTCCCATCGAATTTAGCTTTTAACGTGTCTCCTGAAATTGCTTTAGAATTGAACGGGATGCGCACATCATGTAAGTGTTGTATAATTTATGTTGCCTCGAAATAGGCATCACTTCTTCTATTACGTAGCTTATCACAATCGAAAATGATTTCCTCTAGTGTACTGATTCTCTCTAACCATACAACTTTGAATTGTTTTATTCTATTAGCATATGGAAGCTGTTGGTTTTGCTTCGTGGTACGAGAGAGTAATGCAAGCCTCTGACTGAGAAAAAATACATCATTGTTAACAAATTTCATGTCTTACTCAAGATTAATATTAACGAAATTCACAGATGTCCTACTTTCATGTTGCAAATGTGTTAAGTCGAAAACTACTTTCCATGCATTATCAATAATTTCTCATGTTTGACATATGTTATTTATGATATGTGACTTCACAGCATTCAGTAGATTGACAACTTTGTTAAATGTTTGTAGTGTTGCAGTAGTATAACTTAACAATGAAGGTGACCGTATTTGTAGTGGAGCCATTAATAGAGGAACCAGATTTATAATGTCTTCTAGTTTTTTAATCACTTTTTCAGTCTCCGATTTTTTAAAATTAGTTTATCAATAGGCAGAGAAACAACATCATTGACAGATTGATTCAATACCATGAGCCTCTCCATGCCAATGTGAGATAGATCATTTCTTCTTCACCAATAACATTCTTATCTTGAAATTTTACATTTTCAATTCTTAAATTTTTGTGGCCTTGTCATATTTTGGAATTTGCTATGTCATAGGATGTCCATCGAAGATAATAACCTCCTCTGCAATTTTCTCCATTATCTTCTCACTCTCTACTAAATAAGAAGTAACCCATTCAGGTGGTAAATTGTTTTCATTTTCCACGCCTATAGCTTCTCGAATGCATTCTCTATTTACAAAACTTTTGGATTTGGTTGTTTGAAGTATATGAACTTTGTCTAGAAATTATTTGTGAGGAGACTCATTTTCATCTCAACAACCTCATAAATCTCCATGAACCAATTTTCTAGTACCAAATTTTTTCCCTTTCGTAGACTCAAGGATGAAATTGCACCAGTACCAGGTGTGGAAACTGGAAATTGTTGTGTAAGCTTTAGGTCCTTTTTCCTCTGTTTTGCTTCCCTATTAATACTAGTCTCTTGGGAATTTTTTTTAGTATCCATTACCAATATTTAATATTTTATTCTCTCCAAATATTATGAATGATTAGTTGTTCTAACATATTTTAAATTAGACAAAGATTTACACAAACTATTTACTTGCACATTATGAGATGCAAAAATTGCATTGATTCTTTTTTCGAATGCAATTTACGTTACCAGGGTAAGTCATCAAATACAATTTGTCTTGTATTAATAACAAATAAAATGAAAATAACACAAGGAAAATAGAAAGCAATAATAATTTAATAAAATGGAGTGCGTATTCAATGTGATAAGTTCATAAGATAGAGTGAATATAGCATCTGCTGAAACATTTTTTGGAGTTCATATGTTCATAAGGTGAAAAAACGAAAAAATATAAATCTCTAGAAAACTATGTAAAGAAATAAATACCTTGGAGAGAAAGATATGAAACGACGTGAGCAATTGAGAAAATCAATTGTTGAATAACGTTGACTCTACCGAGTTGTCAGCCTATAAAAGTATTTTCCTTTCACAATTTCAAGCACTTGTTTGCTACAACATTCATCAATTCACTACAGCAAATGTCCTTATTTCTTTTGTTTTCCGTTGGTGGATTCAGGTACCAGTCAGTTGACTGTACAAGTGTAAATAACTTATTTCATTTATTAGTTTGCAATTTTTCACTCCAATCTCAATTACCAGTTGTTACTATTTCTCGCTTGGAATCTGCTACAAACAACACTCTCAATTAATAGAAATTAAAAATATCAAAGACAACATTTATGGGAATTAATGGATATAAATCTTGATATTACAAAAGCATCTCATCTACTTTGCATTTTTCACTTGTTTTATTATCATTCAAATACATGTCAATAGAAATAGAAATTTGTGATACAAAATAAGTATGAATATATTTGTGATTATCAACATTAGCTTTGAAACTCCCAATAGTAATTGTAAACAATGGCAAAAAAATATTTTCTGTAGACGTTCTCAGCTGCTTCTACCACGAATTAATTTGGTGGATGAGCTATCCCCCAACACTAAATGAATGTCTATTTGATTTATTTTGAATCTAGAGTACACAAAGCATTGAAAGAAACTTTATTTACAAATAGTTTGATACATGATTTTCAAAATCATGGTGCAAAGCTAATTGTCATATCGCATTCAAGCTAGTTGTATAGACATTTTCGCATGATTTTTGACAAAATGTTTTCACCTGTTATTGCTATCAATCATGACTTGATAGTCTATGACAATATATTGTAACGCCATTTTTTCTTATTCGTGACTGAATTTAGATCCAATTTGTATATTTCTCGACTTGTTTAAAACTTTCAATAAATAGCAATCAAGATTCAAAAGAGAACATTGATGGTAACGGTAAAATAAATATTGAAAGTCAAAAATTATTTCGCTCTTTTATTTTTATAACCATTATTGCTTTAATATCACCAATATATGTGTACCAAGTAGAAAAAATTTACAAAATAAAATAAATACAAATTCATTATGATCATGTGCATTGTTATACAAACAATCAATACAACAATACAAAAATATTGTTTGCAGATGTGATAACTTAGCTCTAACGCAAACTAATTCCATGGTTTTGTTAATGTTCGATACATGGTGTCAAAAATCATTTTTTTCATTTTTGTTTGTAAGGTATTCAATGCAAGGTAAAAATGGACTAATTACACATCAATTAATCGAAAAAATTTCTGAAATGGTTTGCATATAATGAAAACCCTTAATTTATTATTTTATTGACGTTAAAGTGTATCACCAAAAATGACATTAAATTGTGTCACCCCGAAATGTGTGCTAAGTTATGAAATGCATGAGATAAAGGTTTTTCGACACAATTATTTTCCATGTTGTTATTACCCCATATATACACCATCCTCCATGCAATATAATATCTTCACGATGAAACATAATAATATTAATTGAATATTTTTTCAACCTCATTTCCCACCCTAACCATATATACCAAAATGTCAATTTGTTTAACCATTTTTTATCAGCATAAAAGTGTTGTGTGGAACAAATCTTCGAACAACTTAACATCTATGAAACATGTGAAATTTATACATATTTTCCATAGTTTCTTTGTGGAAAATAGATTTATTGAAAAATTATACGATGATGGACATTTATATGAGGATGCAAAACTTTTCGTCGCTAGTCCAGATATTCAAAAGTTTGGACAACTTGAAACGCTTCACGCTATGTGCTCCCCACTTTTCTCTAACCCTGTATGCTTCCACTATATTATGTTCATCTCCTATTTCTGTATTTTTCATGATGAAATCTTTCTTCGTACTTGTACAAAGGGATAATACTAGCAAATTAATTGATATATAATATTGATAAGTATTTGCTCAATATCCGTTTTCCAATTCCACATAAGGATATCCTAAGACATATTAGAGAGGCATAAAATGGGTAATGATGAGTGCCTAGCTATGGGAAATGATTTCAAAACATTAACATAAACATTTTCACTATTATAGATAGTGTCATTTCTCAATAAAAATCTTTCACTATTATAGATAGTGTCATTTCTCAATAAAAATCTTTGACTTCTTCTTAGCACTCAGAACAATGAGAATGTCAACACTAGCAATGTTTGCTCCATTTAAAACACTTTAGGAATCAATATAAGCATAATATTTCATTAATATCCTAAAACTCATTCTATTTTGGTTAATTAAATATCTTATGCCAATGTGATGTCAATATTGGTAGGATGGATATGCATAAGCATGGATCTACACATGAGGCAAACCCGGAGAGTTTTTCGACAATAGTCAAAATGTATTATCATAACTTAAGGTAATTTTTGGCTACACAAGTCCAAAAGCAATGAAAGATGCACAAGTGGTGTAAAGAATATGCCGATGTGTACAAGTGTTGTTTTATTTCTATTATGAGTACTATGTTTGCTTCGTCGCACTGTCATTTCTTACAGTGTTTTACTTATTTATCAAATTGGCAAATTCTGTAACTAGTCAGACAATATTACAACTTGGTTATAGTCAATGAATAATTTTCCAGTGATACTCTTTCTATTTAATAGAGTGTACAATGATGATTTTTTTTTTTTACATTGCCAGGTAATATAGTAATGGTATAGTTCTTGTTTCTTGCATTTTCAAGTAATCTTAACATTACCTTTAACATTCTAGTTGAAGAACTCGACTATTGTCAAATAGTTCTTTTGGTTTATGTCATGATTGGAATCTGGTTTAATATAATAATTCAGAATGTGCGAATGTGCGAATGTGTGGGACAATGATTGCTCTGTACTCCCACAGAATCATCTTCTTCCGCACCAAAGACTTTATGATCCCTGTGTTTCCTCGAAACACATGAGGAAGTGCATAAATTTCCTTGGATACAGAGAGTGAACATGGAAAGTTCAAATCCAATATATAATATTGTGCATTCAACATTTATGCACTTCAAATCCAACATGCAATGTCATGCAATCAAAGTTTACGCACTTGAAAACCAATATACAATACTAAATCTCATTTATCAATTTCAATGTTATTTATTGTAGTATTTTTCAGCGCAATTTAATAATCTTGTTTATAACATATTGTATTATGCAGTCATTCTAATGATAGAAAGGAACATATAAATTGTTGAGAGAATTAATTTAGTATGAAAATGTGGAAAGTTGGAATTCACACTTAGCATTCAAAAATTAATTAATGCTAAGTACTACTAATTACAAGAAAAAGGGACATTGGTGACAGTGAAAAATGTTACCATAAGCTCATTGGTGATGGTCAAAAGGACCTCCGTCACCAAAAATTGAACGTCACCAAAGGTGGCATCGCCAAGAGTATAGATGTTGTGGTGACATTCAAGGTCCATCACCAATAATGATTACAATTCTGGATATTGACCATCACCATTTTATATGAGCAATGGTGACGAACCTTAGCCTCTATCACGAAAAAAAATGAACGTCACCAAAGGTTGCATCACCAAAAGTATAGGTGTTGTGGTGACATTCAAGGTCCGTCACGAACAATTATTATAACAATGGATAGTGACCGTCACCATTTCACATGAACAACAATGATTTATTGTGATGGAACTTTCATGGTCATCACGATTTATGCATATATGTGGTGACGTTCGTTGACCATCATCATTTGATATGAACAATAATGATTTATGGTGATGGACCTTTTATGGCTGTTAATATTGATGCATATGTATGGCGGGGTTCATTGAATATCACCATTTCATATTTTGGCGAGTGTTGAAAAATGTCACCATAAGCTCATTAGTGATGGCCAAAAGAGCCTCTTTCACCAAAAACTAGTCGTCATTCCATATGAATATCAGGGCATGATGGAATCGAACCACCAACCTCCTTCTTGTAATACAGCTGCCCTTCCATTGAGCTAGCACCATTTAAAGAATCAGACTTTAAAAAATTAGACCTTGAATATCCAAATATGCAATTGCATTGATACAAGGAAAGCATTCTCTACCTCTCAATGATAGCTATGTCATCCCATGTCACACACTTTCTTACTTAACTCGAAGTGGTTTCTAAGCTAACCCAAGGCTCAAGGTGCAATTGTAAGAGTGGGGTTTAAAAGATTTTTTTTTGTTGGATGTAATTTAAATTCTCGTTGACCTAACTTGGCCATTCATGGACATTAATATATTCTTCATTTCTTTCTACTTTTAATGAAACTAATATATTGCAAACTATTGATGCCATGAAGAAAAATACCATTTCTCAACTTCAAGAGAAACTTGTTGAGAAGGACATGTTTATCCTAAATCTACATGTCCTCAATAGCAAAAATGTTCAAGAAGTAATAAATTTAATAAGTATTAACAATGAGTTTGGGAATCGCCTTAACGAACTACAAAACCACACCTATTTTTGTTATAAAAACTACAATAATCTTTGTTGAGATGACAAACAAGAAGGGGTCAAACAAAACTGCTAATGAGAAATAAAGTAGCTTGAAAGTAATATTTATTTACAAAGATCAAGAATTTATGGCCTCTATATTTTCAACATAATTGGGAAACGGGCAAATTGTGATTTGGTGTACGTCATGTGGCAATAGATACATAATTAGAGATCCCCAGCATAGAAAAGAGAAGAATGAAATTATTGAAAAGAGGGAAAATAGAAACAAACATCACATGGAGGAGCCACTTATCTAAAGTTCCAACTGTGAGGAGAAAGAGAGGCCAACACACTATAAGGAGGAATGATGTTGCCACTACTCCATCTTGAGCAAGAAAAGACGTGACAAGTCAAAGCTCTATTGGCAGGAATTAGCAAAACAATTGATACAATTTGTCCAAGCACAAACGAATCTTGAAGTGCCAACCCACATGTTGTAGTTCGATAAGCTAAAACGAACTCAGAATAAGTGATGTAGTGAAATTGACATCCCATAGATAATGAAGATTGGAGGTACCTTAATTAAGACAAGATAAATATAGTGGAGTTACTATCAAGATGAAACACCATTAAATCACCACTACTAAAATGACCCGACTTCAACTTCTCAACTCTGTTTGATCATTTGGTTTTAGGCTCCTGAATCCTGGGAAACAAAAAAAACAAACTTGCAAGTTTTGTTTAGATGCAAATATTGCAATTCTTAGTGATAAGCATAGAAGATTTTACACTTCAAAAGTATCCTGAAAGATGGACACACTATTAGAAAATAGTTTAGTTACTTGATATCCCATATTTCCTAGTAAACATAGCTAGCCAAAGGTTTTAATGGGAAAAGGAAACATGAACTAGTTTATGTGAAGGATGGCTTTGGCTAAGTTTGGCCTTGAGCTCAAACAGAAAATTTTATGGTCGGTTTTTGAAAAATATTTGGAGGGGACAAATTTTGTCTCCCCTCAATTTTCACCATGTTTTTTCAGATTTGAGATGCAATTTTGAAAATGCAAAAATATAGCTACAATTTAGCCTCAGCATGAAATTGGTTGAAACCTTAATTTGTAAATATCATTTGGCTAGTTGACCCTAATGCTAAATATTATGATTCGATTGTGATTTGGTAAAACTATATCTCATTAAAATTGCTCAAAGAATCATTCCTACTTGCATACAGGGAGATAAATCAGTACTTTCATCAACCCTCAAAGAACTACACATGGGTAGTGCTAAAAAAATCAAATAATAATGTAGAGAAAGGTACAAGTAGATGAATGGCCATAGAAGCAGAGAAGTTGACAAACTAAGAACTATGATAAGTCGCAAATTGGCACACAACTACAATGGGAGGAGAATATGGTACTCTAAAGGAACATAATGGGGTAGGGGAAGAATATGGTGGCTTTTCCCTCAGAATAGACAAGCACATTCACTACAAGGATTTTAAGGAAATACTTCTTCATAATGAAAAATAGAGAGAATTTAGTGTCACTTGTAAGCTAAAATTTCAACGATGTCCAATGCTCGAACTATCTATTTTAAGTGGATTATAGGTATTACCGAGTGTAACCCATATGACTTGACAAGGAGAACTCATATAAAATCAATGTACCATGGATAAACTTGGTAATTCTCTCTTCTGGAATCCAAAAACCAAGAAAAGCCATTGTAAGTTTAGAGCTTAGATTTTTATAGATTTCCCATTACATCTGGCATCAAATACCATTTCAACAGATTTTCACTCTGTCTTCCATTTTACATCCCACAACCAGTAGCTTTATTCCCACATTTATTTCTCAAGGTCTTCTCATTTTTCTGCTATTTCTTCAAAAATGCTTTACTTAGAATAATTTCAAACCACTTTCCACAGACAACTTTAGAGATGGCTTTCAGACTACAAAAATCAATGGAAAAAGAATTTAAATAAGGGGTAATAAAAGCTACTCCTATGAGAGCCACAAATGAAGCAAGAAAGTATGAAACTATCGAAAACAACACAAAATGGTATGACTTGACAAGAACTCCTATAGAATCAATGTACCATGGATAAACTTAGTAGTTGTCTCTTCTGGAATCCTAGAACCCACAAAGGCCATTGTAAGTTAAAAGCTTAGATTTTGATGGATTTCCCCATTCTATTTGGCATCAAATACCATTTCAACAGATGAAGAACACAACACAGAATGGTATGAAGAATGATGCATCATATTCAGTGCCTTTTAGGAATTGCTTTCATCTTACATAACATAGGAATAAGAACATTTTTGTTGACTAAATCGGGAATCAAAGGAAATGGCCCATGGCTATACATTTTTATTGTTGATAGGAACTAATAAAACAACTAAGACCGCTTTAAAACTATGACGACAAATCAGAACTAATATAAGTTCCTTTCATGCTAAGGGTAAAGTGAATTCAGCTACAGGTCAAGGAGATCTAACAAAAAAACACATAAGAGGATACACTTATACGTAACATAAGTTTCATTTAGATTAAGGTGCCTGAAACACTTTCGAGCTAAAAAAAATCTGCAGCCCATCTGAGGTGACATAATACAATTTGGGAATTAGTAACCGACATTGTTTCGTCAAGTCCATAACTAAATAATTAATCATTCAGAATTGATTAAGGTGAAAAACTTACAAATTAACTTTAGGGATACTTGTTCCATTTAACGAGTCATAAACACTAAATTTAAATTTAAGATGTCACCAGCCATATGTATTCTTATAGTGGTCAATGGCTGGAAGATAAAACCATTGGGTAACAAAAATCAATGTTCTATAAAGAGATTAAAAATACGAACAGCAGAACAGAAGATGATAATCCCAAAAATTTTCTACCAAATATGCATTTTCTAGCAGACCTCAGGATATACAGTAGCTACAACTATTGTATGTCACAGTTAGGATAGCAATAAACAATGATACATTACAAATTTCCATTACTTATTGCAGTAGAGTGCTGATATAATTATCGCCACATAGTCATAATGGTTGTAAGGTGACAAGAAATAGAGTTTATCTAAATCAAAAACTATACCTACATATGCTTCACGACTTAACTCATAGGCCTGTAACTGAATTCTTACAACCACCAAAATAATTCATGCACTATCAAGAAGTATCGTCAATGATATACATTTCCTTATAAAAGATTATGCCGCATACCTTGAATTTGACCTAAGTTTAATGCATATTTCAATCATAAGTTCTTACCTCAAATAAAATTTGCAACTGATTTAGGGACTAGGCTTACCCACCCAACCATAGATTCTGCAGCACCGTGGTCTTTCTTGCTACCGAATCACCCCAAGCTAGATTCCAGGGAATAAGGAGGTTGCTCAAGAATGAAAATAATTTGGAATCTCAGGAAATATCTTCACCCCAAGGTTGTCAAATGGAAATTTTGATGATGAAGTTGAACTCATTGACAAAATGCTTGAATGGGATTTTGTGTCTCGGAAAACAAACATTTAAGCATGTACCTAGCAAGGCCACAATAAGGAGGCTCTAAAGCTTTATTTTCATATGAAGCCTGTAGATTTGCGGCTAATAATTTCATCTTATGCCCCACAAGGCCACAATAAGGAGGATCTAAAGCTTTACTTTCAAAATGAAGCTTGTATATTTTAGGCGAGACCAATTTACATTGGACAGTGGTCTAAATTTGTGCGCCAACTTATTTTCTCTACAATATGGAGTACAAGTTCATGATGAGGTAATCAAAGTGGGACTTGAATCAAATACCTTTCTAGAGCTAGCTCTTATTGAAATTTGTTTGATAAAAAGGAGGATGCAATCCAAGTGTGTGATTACATCTATGTGCCCAATGTTTTAACATGGAATTCTTTGGTTGTTGGATATGCCCAATGTGGTAAGTTAGAGCATGCAAGGTGATTGTTTGATATTATTCCTCAGAGGGATGTGGTCTCTTGGAGTACATTGACTGGGATCTACACCCAACATGGGTATCATGAGGAATCCCTCCAATAGTTCCATGAAATGCATCGGTATAGCACGAGGCTAAATTATATTACCTTAACTAGTGCCCTCAATGCTTGTTACCTTACACTCCATTAAGGAAGACATCTACATGGCTTGATAGTCATAAGTGAACTTGAATTGGATGTCCTTTTCAGGAGTTCCCTTGTGGACATCTATACTAAATGTCTTGGAGTATAGATGATGCACACCTTTTGTTTGATAAAATGGCTACGCGAGATGACATCTCATGGACATCAATCATTACGAGCTTGGAACCTTATATAGTGCACATCAATTATTTGATACAATGCCTACAAGGAATGTAGTTTCTTGGTATGCAATGATGGCTACATATGTTCAAGTTAGGTATGGTGAGAAAGCGCTACATATTTTTAGATAAATTTTGTTGGAGATACTGAAGATAGATTGGGTCACCTTCATTATTGTTCTAAGTTCATGTGTCTGTTTAGAAACTTTGAAGTAGGGAAGACAAGTCCATGTAAACACTATCAAAAGTGAACTCAAGTAAAAATGGGAAGCCACCTGACTTGAAGAATACCATGCGCATCTGTTGGCATTATGATACATATGTTGTACTTGATGGAAACCCACTCATCTCAGATGATAAACTATAGTGCAGCAAAGTTCACGCACTTCCATGAAGATAAAAGTTTCTTTCATGTAGAGAAAAGTTCACGCACTTTCATGAATATAAAAGTTTCTTTCATGTAGAGAAAAGTTCACGCACTTTCATGAAGATAAAAGGTTCTTTCATGTAAAGAAAAGTTCACGCACTTTCATGAAGAGAAAAGTTTCTTTCATGTAGAGAAAATTTCACGCACTTTCATGCAGAGAAAAGTTTCTTTCGTATAGAGAAAAGTTCACGCACTTTCATGCAGAGAAAAGTTCCTTTCATGAAGAGAAAAGTTCACACACTTTCATGGTTGGCTCATGGTATTAGTCCAACAGTTTTTGATCCTATGGTTTTGGTCCGTGGTATTGCATCTAAAAGTCTTGACCCCAAGTATTGGGTTCATGGTATTGTGTTATTATGGTTTTGGACCGTGGTATTGTGAAAGGCCTAAGACTATAAAAGAGGAAGGAGATCATTTGGCAAGGCAATCAATTTGAATGAATTGAATATCTCATAAGTGCTAGATCTGAAATATTTCTGATTGGGGTTATGGTGCAGATCTGGATCTGAATGAAGGAGGAACCTTAGCATATAAAGAAGGATAGCTTCTATTGATGGGTCATAATCTTTAGGCTTGAATAATAGTATCTTTGTATGATTTTGATCTCTTATATGAGGCGCATGCTTGATCTATAAATCTGACAATCTGGGTTAATTTGTGTCTGAGTATTTGAAAAAATGAATTATTCTTTATAGATCTGTATGCAGGTTCAGTGAAGTGAAAGAGCGTATACACGCTGGTTCAGTGAATGAAAACGGCGTATACGCAGGTTGGTCCAAACACAGGAGCGTATGCACGCAGGTTTCAGGTTGTTGAAGTAGCGTATATCTTTTAAATTATGATCTAGCTGCCTCTGTTTATTGCTGCAGTATTCTGGGTTTAGAATTTGGTGTGTGGTTACTATTACTGTGTTCTGGGTACAGCTGTCAGAGAAGTGTTTACTTGATTCAGTGCTAATTGGGGAAAAGGAGATTGTTTGATGCAGATATACTTGATGATTAATTGATGTTCATGGATCTAGTCTAAAAATTTATGAAACGTGGTCCCTGGAAGAAAGAGAAGGTTGTAGCCTTCAGTAGGCTAGCACCTACGTACTAGTATCTTGGCTAGTACAAGAGCTAAGGGGGTTGTAGCTCCCTTCCAGGAGAAGCTTGAAAACGAGAGAGGGTTGTAGCTCTTTGCAGGTTGTAGCCTGCGTACTTGTAAAGGACTGCACCAGTACATTGTAAAAGGAAGTTTCTAATTAAAGAAAGATAGAGACGAATTGCAATAGGTGGTTTTCACCCACATTGGGTTTCCACCTTATATCTTGTGTTCTTGTGTGTGACTATCTTCTGTTCTGTTTTACTGGTCTGGTTACTATCTGTTTCACTCAGATACACAGATTAATAATCAACATCTGAAAGATAAAGTAAATCATAAGTTTGCAATGTATATGTGGGTTTCCTTCTACATAGTATATATGCGGGTTTTACTAACTGAAGTAGTGTATATCCTCTGAATTTTAAGAAGGGAATGTTTGGCTTGATAATACTGATTCACCCCCCCCTCTCAGTATTATTTCCAACAATTGGTATCAGAGCAGGTCCTTCTGAAGAAGCTTGATCGCTTGGAGGAAGATCCATCATCATGAGAAACTACGAGAGAGAAGCATCTATCAGGCCACCAATTTTTTATGTGACAAACTTCGTATATTGGAAGGTAAGAGTTACTGCCTATCTTCAATCTCTTGGTACAGAAGTCTGGGATATAATCGATACAGGGTACACTTTTCCATCGGCAACTCCTACAAATCCGGCTAAGAAGAAGAAATATGAAACAAATGCAAAGGCAATCAATACCCTGTTAGGATGTCTATCTCGATCAAAATTCGTCAAGGTTATGCAGTATAAATCTGCAAAGGAAATATGGGACAAGATTGTTCTGAGCTATGAAGGAGATGAAGGAGGTAATGATTATAAACTTTTAATGGCTTTGAAGATGATGATTACATGGACGCTATAGATGTAGATGGTTTTTATGAAGAGATTTCTAGACTCAAAACATGTTTAGAAGAAAAAGATATGATCATTGCTACTCTGCAATTCCAACTTGATGAAAAAGAAAAATTTCTTGAGAAGTTAGAATGTGAAATTGTTGGCCTTAGAAAAGAAATTGAGAACACAAAGGCTCTTAATCTTAAATTTGTTAAAGGATCTGAAACTCTGGATGAGATTATCAATGTACATCATTCTCTACTAATCAAGACAAGTCTTGGGTATAATGGAGAAGCATCTCAAGCATCCACCTCAAAGAGTTATCTTGATGCAGCAAGGAGGAATGAGCAAAAGGCCAATGGAGATCACCAGGTAAAACAGGGACGAGTTACATCAAGAATAAACAAAGACTACGAGGTAAACCAGGGGCAATCCATCTTAAGGGTGAATAAAAGCTACAACCAGCCACAGGTAAAAACTTCTCAATTTTCTTCAAGAATGGATTACAATAGAAACTATAATCGTTTGGCTGGTAGATTTGATAATCGCATAATTTTCTTCAATGGCCAATGTTTCTCTTGCCATAACTTTGGTCACAAAGCAGCTCAATGTGTTGCCTATAAGACAACCATGACTAGAGAAGCTCAAAAACAAAGAAGTATGACTGGGATTACGAAAAGGACCTATAACAACTTTTCGGCCCTTGAAAATGAAATTGAATGTTCTATTTGTAATAACTACGATCATGAAGATTCTAAATGCAGGAGCAGGTTTCGACAGACAAAGGAACAAGCCTCAAGCACCAGAACATGGAGAATAAAGGAACCACAAACAGAAAGATGTGGGATGCCTTTTTATGCAGAAGGACAGGAAAATATATGGTACATCGACAGTGGATGTTCGAAGCATATGACAGGTGATAAACAAAAACTTGAACCATATAGTGTTTTAGAAAAGGGAAAGAAAGTTTCTTTTGGAAATGATACCCTTGCAGTCATAAAAGGAAGAGGCACTGCTCAGTTGAAAGAAAAGGTCAAAGCTGGAAATGTTTTGTATGTTGATGGCTTGAATCATAATCTACTGAGTGTCAGTCAGATGTGCGATCAAGGAACCGAGGTAATATTTTGATCAAATGGATGTAGTGTTCATGATCTTGATACAGGAAAAACAGTGATCAAAGGTAGAAGAACTCCAAATAATTTATACATATTTGAAGAAGGACAACAAAAATGCTATTTGAGCAAGGATGATGAACACTGGTTATGGCACCAAAGGTTGGGGCATCTAAGCTTTTCACAAATAAGGAAAGCATGCAAATACCAGGCAGTTCGTGGTCTTCCAGATATCAAAATTCCAGACAACACAATATGCAAATCATGTCAGTCTGGTAAGCAAACCAGAACTAACTTCCTTGAGAAGGAAGGATCAACTAGCAGGCCTCTTGAGCTAGTCCATACAGATGTATGTGGTCCATTTAGGACAAGGTCACCTCGAGGAGAAGAATACTTTATATTATTCATTGAGACTTCTCCAAGATGGTTTGGTTAGGTGTTAAGTTATGGTATGTTCTATTCTTATAACACTTTACTTCTTTTCCTTATTATATTCCAAAGATTAGCAATCACACATACATAAAGTAAAGTGTAGATAGAACATTAAATGATCGACAGAAAACAAGCCAAGACAAGAGACACAAGCTGTGGCGGCTAGCCAGGGACAAACCCACAATGTGTGGGGAAACCCTTTGATCAAATTTTCTTTTATCTTCAATAATTCAGCAGAGAGAAAGAGTACAATAAATCTGATTCATATCAGCAGTAGCAAACCCTAGATCAACAACATCAGCATTAGCAGCTTCATTATCAAAATATGGCAGACGATATCTCACAAACCAACCATCGGATTGACTTCATTCCACCACCAAAAGTTTCGCTTCCAAAGGAGGTTTAGATGAAACTACAGTGCAGTTCAGATGAGGATATCTTCTAGGCCACGCAAGTCAATCTTTACTTCTGCAGTTGCAGCTTCAGTTTCAGCAGTTTCCAGCTTCAAACTAGGGTAGTCTATATCTTGCAAACCGTTCATTGGATTGACTTCATTCCACCACCAAAAGTTGTGGCTTTCAGAGGAGGTTCAGATGAACCTACAGTGCAGTTCCAAAGAGGAGATCTTTTAGGCCACGCAAGTCAATCTTTGCTTCTGCAGTTGCAGCTTCAAATTCAACAGCTTTCGGCTTCACATGTGTGAGAGAGAGACCCATTTCAGCGCAATAGAGAAGAGACTCATTTCTATGGAGTAGAGAGAGAGAGATGTGATGAGATGAGTGAGTCCAAATGAGGGAAAGCCCTCTTCTATTTATACACAACGTTGGTGGGTGAATAGATGCGACTGTTGGGCTTCTGAGCCTACATGAGTTGTAGGTCGGCTTGATAATAATTCCATAATCAAAATAAATTCATATCTTCATGAATACTTATCGGAATCGGATGATATTTATATCAATCCTACACCTCTCGACGAGAGGAATCTAATAAAAATATTATCAGCCATGAATAAGATGACCAACATGAAGTTTTTTCCTGGTTGCCAATTTTAACACTCCCCCTCAACCATGGAGAACTTCATATGCAATCTGTCTATCGGTCGTTACTATTCATCCATCAAATGCACTGCGCTGTACAGCCTCACCCTTTCCCTGCTATGCTCTATTCTGCCTATTCTGCTTTGTCTTGTTCTGCCTTGCACTAATATGTACTGTTTTGCTATGTTCTACTCTGCTCTTGCATTGTTCTGTTCTGCTCTGCTTTTGTCCAAATTATGAAGAAGAAGAAATGATCAAGGATGTATCATACTGATTCAAAGTCAGTCTCAGAGTATGTACCACTGGTCCGAGACTAGTCTCAACCAAGCCGAAGTCAGCGTCATAGTGAGTACAACTCCACTGGTCCTAGACCAGTATCATCCTCCACTGACTCAAAGTCAGTCTCAGAGTGCGTACCACTGGTCCCAGACCAGTCTCAGCTGACCTGAAGTCAGCTTCATAGTAAGTACCACTCCTACCACTGGTCCCAAACCAGTATCGCAGTCTCAGAGAGTGTACCATTGCTCCCAGACTAGTCTCAACCGACCCGAAGTCAACGTCATAGTATCTACCACTCTCACTGGTCCTAGACCAGTACTGCACTGACAGGAAGTCAGTCTCGGAGTATGTACCACTGGTCCCAGACTAGTCTCAACCGACCCGAAGTTAGTGTCATAGTATGGTACAACTCCTACCATTAGTCCCAGACCAGTAACACAGTCTCAGAGAGTGTACCACTAGTCCCAGACAAGTCTCACCCGACCTGAAGTTAGCGTCATAGTATGTAGCACTCTCACCTGTCCCAGGCCAGTGCTGCACTGACACGAAGTCAGTGTCGGAGTATGTACCACTAGTCCCAGACCAGTCTCAACTGACCCAAAGTCAGCGTCATAGTATGGTACAACTCCTACCACTAGTCCCAGAGCAGTATCATTGATCCCAGATCAATGGAGGTCATCCTAGTGTAGGGAGTACGGTAGATACAACGATGCATCCATCGGTACTACTATGGTCCCTAACTTCATTTCCCTGCTCATTGATCAGATGAGAGGTACTTCCCATGAGTCCCAGATTGCATGGGTAGGATGCCTCGATAGGAGAACTAATCAATCCTGTCCTCACAGGAGAACACATCAATCCTGCTACAATCGCCGTGGAGAACACATCAATCCAGGCTGCCATGGAGAACACATCAATCCAGGCCTCACAGGAGAACTAATCATCCTGCTACACAGGAGAGCGAATCATCCTATTCCACAAGACAACGAATCATCTTGTCCCACAAGAGAGTGAATCATCTTGTTCTAGTGTGCACCACCAGGGGAGGGTGAGTCACCCTGTGGTCATATGTTGCTCCAATAGGAACCGCAAGCCCTCAGAGCTCCCAGAGGTCAATGTATGCAACATGCAGGACCCTTGTACAAGGGTTTCTTGCCGACTCCAAGTCATTTGGGAAAATCACAGATTTGATCTTTCCTCGGGGCTTTGACAAGGTGTATCAACCAATACATCATCTTAATGTGATGGAGCTTCCTCGCTCATCGACTTACCATATCCCAGATGACGTCTATCTGTTGGAGCAATTGATGAATACGGGATTCCTCAATAATCGAATCCCACCTCTGGCTGTTACAGAGAATCACAGTGGTATCCAATGTAAATCCAAATAGCTCACTGAAGAGCTTTCACAACTAGACTGCCTCACACGAGGTTATGCTAGAAACAATATATCCTGCTTCAGCGGTGCTCAAAGCCACTGACCTCTGCTCCCTACTTATCCAGGATATCGAAGCAGATCCCAGGGTGGAATAGTACCCGGAAGTGCTCTTACAGTCCACCACACTGCCTGCCCAACCAACATCAGTATATCCAAGTAGTCTCACATCTCCGAAAGTGTATCTTAATCCATGAGAGATTGTGTCTTGAAGACATCTCAGAAGATTCCTGGCATCAATCTAGTGAGGCTCAACCAAATATGAGCTCACAATGCTAACTGCAAAACATATGTTCGGATGGAGGTTCACCAAGAACGTCAATGTAAATGAGTTTTTGAAACTCAGAGGCATTTCCCAAGTCTGGTCCGACATCACTACCATATAACTTCTAAAAGTTAAGATCCTCGAGGTAGTCACAGGCTTGCAGTCCATCATACCAAATCTTTCCAATATATTTACCACATATTTTCCTTGAGATAGGAAAATTTCCCTTGGCTTCTGCCACACTTCAAGTCCTTGGTCCTTCATTTCAAATTCAGAAGCCATCTCCCTCTTACATTTGTGAACGAGAGGGTTTGCACTTGCTAGAAAGAGGTCATCCACATACAACACCAGTATGAGAGGCTTGTCATCTTCAACCTTAAAGTAAAGGTTAGGATCAACTTCACTCCTAGTGAATCCCAGATTCATCAAGTAGCTATCGATCCTCTCATACCATGCTCGGGGTGCTTGCTTCAGCCCATAGAGAGCCTTCTTCAAGCTTCATTCATGAGATTTTCAATCATAAATCTCAAATCCTTCAGGTTGCTCCACATAGACCTCTTCTTTGATAGAACCATGCAAGAACGCAGTCTTAACATCCATTTGATGTAGGTTCCATCCTTGTGAAACCACAAGGGCTATGATCAAGCGAATGGTCGTATATCTGGCAACAGGTGCAATATCATAGTCTATACCTCCCTTCTGGGATAAACCATGAGCAACAAAATGAACCTTATACTTTTCCATACTTCCATTTGCTGCATGCTTTATCTTGTAAAGCCATTTTGAAGTAACAATTGTCTTGTCCAGGGTCTGGGAACTACTTCCCAGACATCATTCTCCATAATAGACTCATATTCTATGGTCATAGCATCCTCCCATAGTTAATGCTTGATGACATCTGAGAATGATGAAGGTTTATTTTGTATGATCGTGCTCATGATGGTCAGGTATCCCTGATACCTGTTAAGTTTCTTACTTTGATGGAAGGTTCCTCAGGGTGCAGCAAGTCCTTCAACATCATCAAGTATCCCCTAAGCCATGAAGGCCTCTTCCTAGAAGAGGAAGGCTCATGTGGATGAGGATCAATCGGATCCATGGGTTCTTATACATCAGGCATTGGTTCATCATCCCTTTCTTTCGGTTCCCTGGTGTCGGCTTCTTGAGAGCTACTCAAAGTCAACAGATTGTCCACCTTGCTGAGAGCCATATCTTTGTCAAAGGTGACATCATGACTAATCACGACTTCCCTTTGTCCGGTGGTGAACATTTCTTCAGGAGTTTAGGAACCCAATGCTTGATGAGGGCATCGATTTTGTACATATACGGTGGTGATTGTAGTTTCAGCCCATAGAAACTTTGGAAGTCTTTGATCATGTAGCATGGCCCGGACATCTTCCATCATCGTGTGGTTCTTCTTTCCCACCACACCATTCTACTCAGGAGTATGTGGCGTAGTAGTCTCCCTCTTAATGCCAACCTCAGGTATGCCTGAGTAAACCAATTGTAATATATCGGAGGTCTTGCTTTGGCTTGAGGGGAATGGTCCCCTTTTGAGCTTTCCTTTGGCACATCCCGGACATACACATTCTTTCTCTACTTGGAATTCGGGCATCCCTATTACCATCTGTCTTACATCAGGTAGAGCTTTGTAATGAAGGTGGGCAAACCTCCGATGCCAAAGTTTGGACTAAAGAGTTGTGTCACAAGACATGACACCTAGCGGACTTACATCGACCTGATATAATGAATCAACACTAAACCCAAGAGTAAAGGCATCTTTAACATTATTTTTCCTTATACATACCTTGCCATTGCTGAAGGTTACCTTGTAGCCTCTGTCTTCCATTGCCAAGATGGACACTAGGTTCCTTTTCAGGTCAGGTGCATTTAATAAATCCTAGAATTTCTAGCCTATGCTTGTCCTCTTCCTTGATTCCCAACTCTCCTCTTACCTTTGCTGTTGAATTTGTCATTCCTTTGATTGCCATCAGAGGAATTTTGAGTTGCACCACGGCATACTGTACCATGCTTCTCTAATCATGATTATCATCATGCTGCCCATGTCCATGATTTTATCCATCATAATGCTGCTCAAACTAGTGTGCATCATCATCATGCTATCCTATATGTCCATGATCTCATGTTGTCCTTTATGTCCATGATCTCATTCATCATGATGCTCATGATCTCATACATAGTGACTTGCTTTATCGCAAATGTAACATCATCATTTTCTTCTAGCCTTAGGTCCAGCCTTACCTCTTGATTTAGTCCCAGAATTATTTATTTTCTTTGCATGAGAAGAAAAGGCAGCAGGAGGACCTTTAGTCATGGGCATTTCTTTCACTTCTTCCCTTGTTTCTTCTTGAATGCATCTAGCCATTAATTACTCGAAACTAGGAATTACATTATAGTTCAAAAGAGTAGTCCTGAACACATACCATTCAAATGGAAATCCTCCAAGAGTTGTGAGTGCCATTTCTCTGTCAGTAATAGTTTCCCCAATAGATAGGAGATTGTTCTTGATCTTGGTGATTCTTAAGAAGTATGCTTGCATACTTTCATCTTTACCCTTCTTGATTTCCCTTAGCTTATTTCTAAGAAACAAAACTTGATTTGCATCATTAACTTTAAATAAACTCACCAGTCTATCGTAGATTTCCTTGGAGGTGTCCAGTTCAGAGATGTAGGCCACCAAGTGCTTGTCGATAGAGTCCTGGATGATCTTCTATTGTTTTGACTTCTCCATTTTTTTCATTTGTTCCAGGCAGCAGCGGTTGCATTTGATGGAGGCTCAACAATATTGCCTCTCACATGATCCAACACTCCTTGATTCTCAAGGGTTAGATCGATAGACATCTTCCATCCATGAGAGTCAGCTTTCTCACAGAGCTTGTCTTCAGCAGGAAAGAGTGTTGAGGACCCCATAGTTCTTTTAGGATAGCCTTGCCAATATTCTCTTCGATGATTGCTCTTGCTCTTGCTTGGGCTTTGTCTTCACCTCAGCTCTGATACCATGTTAAGTTATGGTATGTTCTATGCTTATAACAGTTTACTTCTTTTCCTTATTATATTCCAAACATTAGCAATCACACGTACATAAATTAAAGTGCAGATAGAACATTAAACGATCGACAGAAAACAAGCCAAGACAAGAGACACAAGATGTGGCGGCTAGCCAGGGACAAATCCCACAATGTGTGGGGAAACCCTTTGATCAAATCTTCTTTTACCTTCAATAATTCAGCAGAGAGAAATAGTACAATAAATCTGATTCATATCAGTGGTAGCAAACCCTAGATCAACAACATCATCATTAGCAGCTTCATTATCAAAATAGGGCAGACGATATCTCACAAATCGACCGTCGGATTGACTTCATTCCACCACCAAAAGTTTCGGCTTCCAGAGGAGGTTCAGATGAAACTACAGTGCGGTTCAGATGAGGAGATCTTCTAGGCCACGCAAGTCAATCTTTACTTCTGCAGTTGCAGCTTCAGTTTCAGCAGTTTCTGGCTTCAAACTAGGGCAGTCGATATCTTGCAAACCGTTCATCGGATTGACTTCATTCCACCACCAAAATTTGCGGCTTTCAAAGGAGGTTCAGATGAACCTACAACACAGTTCCAAATAGGAGATCTTCTAGGCCACATAGTTCAATCTTTACTTCTGTAGTTGCAGCTTCAGTTTCAGCAGTTTCCGGCTTCAAACTAGGGCAGTCGATATCTTGCAAACCGTTCCTCAGATTGACTTCATTCCACCACCAAAAGTTGTGGCTTTCAGAGGAGGTTTAGATGAAACTATAGTGTAGTTCCAAAGAGGAGATCTTCTAGGCCAGGCAAGTCAATCTTTACTTCTGCAGTTGCAGCTTCAAATTCAACAGCTTCCGGCTTCACATGTGTGAGAGAGAGACCCATTTCAGCGCAGTAGAGAAGAGACTCATTTCTGCACAGTAGAGAGAGAGAAATGTGATGAGATGAGTGAGTCCAAATGAGGAAAAGTCCTCTTCTATTTATACAAAACGTTGGTGGGTGAATAGATGCGACTGTTGGGCTTCTGAGCCTACATGAGTTGTAGGTCGGCTTGATAATAATTCCATAATCAAAATAAATTCATATCTTCATGAATACTTATCGGAATCGGATGATCTTTATATCAAGGCTACACCTCTCGACGAGAGGAATTTAATAAAAATATTATCAGCCATGAATAAGATGACCCACATGAAGTTTTTCCCTGGTTTCCAATTTTAACATTAGGACTTATGAAGCACAAAGACGAAGCATTCGAAAAATTCAAATCCTTCAAAGCCTTGGCTGAAAACCAATCAGATCACAAAATTAAGTGCCTCAGGTCCGATAGAGGTGGGGAGTTTACCTCAAATGAATTTTTTGATTTCTGTGAAGAACATGGAATAAGAAGGGAATTCTCTACAGCTAGGACTCTTCAGCAAAATGGAGTGGTGGAAAGGATGAACAAAACGGTCCAACAAATGGCTCGTGCTATGCTTGATGAGTTTGGAACTCCCACAACTTTCTGGGGTGAAGTTGCATTTGTTGCGGTTGTTATTCTCAACAAAACAAATGTCTGAGTGAACAACACTCAAACTCCTCATGAGCTCTGGTATGGTGAGACTCCTTCGGTAAAGCATTTCAAAATTTTTGGAAGCAAATGCTATATTAAGAATAATGATGAATAGCTTGGAAAACTTGAACCTAGAGTAGATGAAGGCATTCTCCTTGGTTATTCTCCCCACAGCAAAGCATATAAGTGTTACAATAAAAGATTTGGAAGAATTGTTGACAACATTGATGTAATGGTTGATGAAAAAGGATACATTCCTAGGCAAGTAAATTATGAAAATATCGAAGAGGATGAAGACTACTCTCCAAATCATACTGATGATGAAGAAGAACCTCAAGGGGCACCAGAGGAACAGATAAGGATAGAAGAGAAGACTCCATCCAGGTACATTCAGAAGAATCATCCAGAATCTCAAATTTTGGGAAAGAAAGAGGCAGGTGTACAAACAAGAAGAACAAGTGTAGAAGCCTCAAGCTATTTGGCATTGCTCTCCTCCACTGAACCTCAAAATGTAAAAGAGGCATGCAAAGATGAATGCTGGGTCAAGGCAATGGGTGAAGAACTTGAGCATATCGAAAAGAATAACACTTGGGAGTTGGTTCCTAGACCAAAAGATAAGAATGTCATAGGGACAAAATGGATCCTTAAAAACAAGTTGAATGAAAATGGGGAAGTGATTAGAAACAAGGCCCGACTTGTTTGTAAAGGGTATGCTCAACAATAAGGTATAGAATTTGAAGAAACTTTTGCTCCCATTGCTAGACTTGAGGCCATCCGAATGTTCCTTGCTCTCTCAAGCTTTCAGAAGTTCAAAGTATTTCAAATGGACGTGAAATCAGCCTTTCTGAATGGAGACTTAGAAGAAGAAGTGTACATTGAGCAACCAGATGGCTTCATCCTTGGGAATGATCCAAATCTTGTATGCAGACTAAAAAAGGCTCTCTATGGTCTTAAACAGGCTCCAAGGACTTGGTACTACCGTTTGGACAAATATCTTCATCAACAAGGTTTTTCAAAAGGATCAACAGATAGCAATCTTTATATAAAAATTGAAAATGACAAATTGCTAATACTTGTTGTGTATGTAGATGATATTATCTTTGGTAGCAATGAAGAAGCTATGAGTCAAAGCTTTGCTTTGGTAATGCAGAAAGAATTCGAAATGTCTTTGCTTGGAGAACTGACATATTTTCTTGGATTACAAATCCAAAAAAATGAAGGCGGTATCTTTTTGTCTCAAACCAAGTATCTCAAGCAGATCTTGGAGAAATATGGCATGGAAGATGCAAAACCAGTATGCACCCCTATGGTTACAGGATGCAGCCTCAGTGCAAATGATGAATCAGCAGCAGTGCATCAACCAACCTATAGATCCATGATTGGAAGTCTTCTTTATTTGACAGGTACTCGACCAGACATCATGCATGCAGTGGGAATAGTTGGAAGATTCCAGGAAAATATTAAGGAAACCCATCTTCAGGCAGTAAAGAGAATTTTCAAGTATCTTCAAGGAACTCAAAACTATGGCTTATGGTATCCTAGAGATATAGATCTCACTCTACATGCTTATATAGATGCAGATTGGGTTGGAAGCGTGGATGACAGGAAGACCGCAAGTGGTGGATCATTATTTATGGGTTCCAGATTAGTATCTTGGTTCAGCAAGAAACAATGTTCGATTGCTTTATCTACAGCTGCAGCGGAATATGTGGCTGTTGCATCTTGTTGCACTCAACTCCTTTGGATGATGCAAACCTTGCAGGATTTTCAAATCACTTGTATACCACCTATCTCCATCTTATGTGATAATACAAGTGCAACAAGCATTTCAAAGAACCCAGTTATGCATTCAAAGACCAAGCACATACCTATCAAATATCATTTCCTCTAGGAACAAGTGCTGGAAGAAAAGGTCAAGCTGGAGTATGTTCCTTCTAAGGAACAAGTTGCTGATATACTCACCAAACCACTACCCAGGTAAACTTTTGAATACCTCAAACAGAAGCTGGGTGTAGTTGATGCATCATCTTGCTGTTAAATCTTGTCTGTTTCAGAGAAAAATGGGGCTACGCGAGTTGCCTAAGGAGGATCCGCGTACATACGCAGGTTTGTGTAGAGACAGTCGCGTATATGGAGGTTTGATGGATATCAATAGGGATAGGCTCCGGTTGAAGATAATTTGGTATGGGTTTGACAGAGACCATATGACACAGGTTCAGAGGGAGTAGATAAACTTCTAATGATGCATTGTTGGCATTATCTCAGAAGCTTTTGGTTCTATTTCACAACTGTTGTTGGATTCAGGTGGAACAAATGCAGAGGGAGAACAAAAGGAAATAATGGTTGCTGATCTGATTGGTGATTGACAGATGCTGCTGCTATCAGTTATTGTGACTTTCATAAGCCTTCCTCTAGATATTTTGTCTCTATGTCATGTATCTCTTTTATGGTGTCAAGGTCATGTAACGACCTATTTTTGCTTCCCCACTATGCCTGGGATGAATATGTAATGTATTTGGTTGTCAAATGTAATTCTATGATGTATCCCCACTTGGTTTGGTGGATGATCCCCACTTGGTTAGGTGATGGATGTATGTATTGAGTCTTTTGGTGATAGGAAGGTATTTTATGATGTATAAGTCATCGTTCTTCTTGTAAAACATCTTTTTGCAGACCTTGCTTATAGTCAAGGGGAGCATGAACAACACACTTCAGTAGAGCAGAGACTTCAGCATGTACTCAGAGGAAGCATGGACAGAGTGGTACACCTTGCCATATACAAAGGGGGAGCTCATTCAGAGATTTTAGCAGGTAATCAGGGATAGTATGGGCAGCGGAAAGTTTATCTAGGAAAGAGATTATCTTGGTCTGCCCTTTGCCCTTGATGACAAAGGGGGAGAGTGATTGGTTGTTGTTGCCATCAAGTCCAAAGGGGGAGATTGCTCGCATTATCATACATATGTTGTACTTGATGGCAACCCACTCATCTCATATGATAAATTATAGTGCAGTGAAGTTCACACACTTTCATGAAGATAAAAGTTTCTTTCATGTAGAGAAAAGTTCACGCACTTTCATGAAGATAAAAGTTTCTTTCATGTAGAGAAAAGTTCACGCATTTTCATGAAGATAAAAGGTTCTTTCATGTAAAGAAAAGTTCACGCACTTTCATGTAGAGAAAAGTTTCTTTCATGTAGAGAAAATTTCACGCACTTTCATACAGAGAAGATTTTCTTTCATATAGAGAAAAGTTCACGCATTTTCATGCAGAGAAAAGTTCCTTTCTTGAAGAGAAAAGTTCACGCACTTTCATGGTTGGCTGATTGTATTAGTCTGACAGTTTTTGATCCGTGGTATTGCATCCAAAAGTGTTGACCCCAAGTATTGGGTTCATGGTATTGTGTTATTATGGTTTTGGACCATGATATTGTGAAAGGCCTAAGACTATAAAAGAGGAAGGAGATCATTTGGCAAGGCAATCAATCTGAATGAATTGAATATCTAATAAGTGCTAGATCTGAAATATTTGTGATTGGGGTTATGGTGTAGATCTGGATCTGAATGAAGGAGGAACCTTAGCGTATAAAGAAGGATAATTTCTATTGATGGGTCATAATCTTTAAGCTTGAATAATAATATCTTTGTATGATTTTGATTTGTTATATGAGGTGCATGCTTGATCTATAAATCTGACAATCTGGGTTAATTAGTGTCTGAATATTTGAAAGAATGAATTATTCTTTATAGATCTATACACAGGTTTATTGAAGTGAAAGAACATATACACGCTGGTTCAGTGAATGAAAACAACGTATATGCAGGTTGGTCCAAACACAGGAGCATATGCACGCAGGTTTCAGGTTGTTGAAGTAGCGTATATCTTTTAAATTATGATCTAGCTGCCTCTGTTTATTTTTGCAGTATTCTGGGTTCAGAATTTGGTGTGTGGTTACTGTTACTGTGTTCTGGGTACATCTGTTAGAGAAGTGTTTACTTGATTCAGTGCTAATTGGGGAAAAGGAGATTGTTTGATGTAGATATACTTGATGATTGATTGATGTTCATGGATCTAGTCTGAAAATTTATGAAACATGGTCCCTAGAATAAAGAGAAGGTTGTAGCCTTCAGTAGGCCAGCACCTACGTACTAGTATCTTGGCTAGTACAAGAGCTAAGGGGGTTGTAGCTCCCTTCCAGGAGAAGCTAGAAAACGAGAGAGGGTTGTAGCTCTCTGCAGGTTGTAGCATGCGTACTGGTAAAGGACTGCACTAGTACATTGTAAGAGGATGTTTCTAATTAAAGAAAGATAGAGACGAATTGTGGCAGGTGGTTTTCACCCACATTGGGTTTCCACCTTATATCTTGTGTTCTTGTGTGTGACTGTCTTCTGTTCTGTTTTACTGGTCTGGTTACTGTCTATTTCACTCAGATACACAGATTAATAATCAACATCTGAAAGATAAAGTAAATCATAAGTTTGCATTGTATACGCGGGTTTCCTTCTACATAGTTGCATATATACGCGGGTTTTACTAACTGAAGTAGCGCATATCCTTTGAATTTTAAAAAGGGAATATTTGGCTTGATAATACTCATTCACCCCCCCCTCTCAGTATTATTTCCAACAACATTGACGTGGTGGACCATGCAATCTAATGAAAACTAGCTGCTATGGGGTTTGAAGTTTCAACCTACAACCTGGCAACGACACTACACATATATGAGTTTGGAAGGGAAGTGGTATTCCTAGTGAGAGATTAGAGCTTGCAAGGGAAGTGTTTGTTAGAATTACACTAAGAATATGCATTGAGGTAGTAGAAATGGTCTCCCTCTAAGTTTTCTCCCCAAGTTTAACAAATGGTGGAACAACTGCACAAGTATCACCAAATACCTCTATATTTGAACATTCAATTTTACTTCAAACTACTCAAAGCTCAAGCATAGCTCTGTTCTTATTAAATATCCACGTAAGAGGTTATAAGGTTGTCACAACTTATAAATTTACAATTTGGCACACAACAGTAGCCATGAATGTTTACGAAGATCCAAAATCAGTGTATTCTCTTCGATATTTTTCAAAGAAAAATTTCACCAAGTTGGTAATATTTCTATTTCTACAAGAATGAAGACCCCCTCAGGTCTATATTGTATTTTTTTATTGTAATGCTTCATGGCTATTGTAAAAGCATTGCAATATTTTGCAAATTGGTAAAAATCTGTGAAAAATAAATGTTTTATTGCACTACTTGTAGAGATATGGACTTCAAACTAATCTACCTCAGTGCAACTACTTCTTGGCTCTGGTGCAAACAAACATATTATCAGAGTGCCAATTGTATCAAAGTGGTTTTTTCCTCATATTTTATATTGTGAATGGGTGACTGAAAAGTAGGACTCTTGACTCACATGCAAAAATAGTTTATTTCAAGGATTTGGTGATATACTTAATGTGTATATTATATACTAAAATGTATACACAGTAGCTATCGGGATTCAACAACAAAGCACTAGTCATGTCTTCATCAACCAAATCCAATAGGTTTGAACCCACATGTCCAAAATGTCAATTTTGGTATTTGGATAGATATGTATATGTAATATGAGTAAATATACATGACATATACTTAGTGGTTGTGGACATACAATGAAGCACTAATCAAGCACACAATGAAATATAGGCTACTACAGTGTCTAAGCAATTTTTCAACCTATTGTCTTGTAGAGAACCAACCTATTTAACTATATATATATATATGAAGAAATAAATTGAATGCATACATATTTTCAACCATGATTGTCCTACTTTTGCGTTGATTTGATAGGGATCATTGTAGACTTTGCGATCAATTCAAGTAGTGAAGCTGAAAGGAGATGTTTAGAGTAGGTAATGAGCATAGGATGAACACTACGATCGTATCAAGTGCAAAATCTTGCCATAGTAGGCTTCAAAACTAGGTGGATATGGAAAATATACATGGGTATTTGTTTTGTTATTTTGGGAAGTATATATTATCTTAGCACGCCTTAAAATGATATAGTAACTTTCAAGACAAATGAGTATTAATCTTTCCTATCTTATTATTCTAGCCTTTTTGGGTTCAGGGATGCCTCAGGTATTTTTTATTAGAGCGTTTTCTAACATAGCCCAGGGCACAAGCAAAAGAACTGCAAATTGTGGAATGCCTCAATTCCATAACCTTTTTAAGTCAATTCAAGGCATTGTCAACTAGATGGATTCAAATTGCGATGCTATTACAATACTACAAGGATTTAAGTCAACAAGTTTTACTATAATGTCCTCAGTTTCTTAGCAGATGGGATCATCATTGATCCTCTCTAATCTTCCTATCTTAAAAACCTTACGGGCTTCAGTGTCAAAGGCATGAAGAATTATGCAAATTCTGTGAGAAACTTTCTCCAGTTGTCTCACTGCAAGAACACTACAGGTTGTCTGCTGAAGCGCAATATTCCTTCCATGTAGCACTATAATGAGTAGTGCATGTGTGATAGGACATTATTCTATCCCCTTCCAAATGTGACAATATGGCACCATGGAGATGATGAATTTTCTCACTTCTCCTAGTTGCATTGCTAGAGTTTCATTAATTGGATACTCACTCCCACATTGACCCATTTGGATGCAAAGTGTGGGCTAAAGTGGGAGTTGGGTGTTATGGGCACTTTTTGATGATGTTCACTATGACCCCAATGTGGTCTATCAACATGCAGTAGATGTAACTAACAATATGAGTTGTGCTTCTAAAGATGGATATCCAGTTGATGGGTTTGGTCAAGGCATTGGACACATAAAAGTATGAAAAAGGCATGGTGAGAAGGCATATGATAAGGACTGTAAAAGAGATCACAATGGATAACTGTGAATTAAAGTTATAGTATCATCATATCATCAATAATCTTTTCCATCCCTTGGTGCAAACCCACAAAGGAGATTTATTCATAAAAATATTTGTACTTAACGATCTATACGACGCAATCTATTTTTCCTTTTGTTTTCAATAAAAGGATTGGCCGTGTCTTCATAGGAATACATCCTTTGTACTCTATCTACAACATACCCAGAATGAAATTCAGTCAACTTTCCCAAAATGAAACAAAGTCAGCCACAAAATCCTTAAAAAGGGAAGACAGAGAAAGATTTTGCATGGTTTATGGAATACAACAACACTTTCAAAATGGTATATAGGTACATTATATTTTTAAGAGTGTAAGCTTCAACACAATTGGGTAAGTTGTAGGTAAGAGTACAAAATAATTCATCCCTTGGAAGAAAGGACTGATAGATTTTATAGGAGATGATCCCTGAAAAAAGAAACCATCCCTAGAATCTAGATCGATAAGTAAAAATTATTTTATCATTTAATCTCCTGGTGTGATTTTTCACCAAGGGATGGAAAATGTTGCCAACAACAGGAAAGGTGGTTGAAAATAGAAGGTAATGCAAGTTGGATTTGTAGGGAGGCATAGGGATCACTAAACCACAAGGTATGTTCCTGTCATCTGTTGGTCAGAGTAGCTGCACATCAAGACAAGCCACAAATTGAAGAAGCAATGTAGTGGCGACTGAGGCCAATTTATTTTTGTTTCCTACTATAGATATGAGCCCCTTTTCATTCTACAATGTTATAGGTCAACAATTCTCTCCAATAGGTTCCAAAACACTCAAGCTCTAAGTCACTAACCATGGTGCATCAACTTCTAGTAAGTATGAAGTTACATTGATAGGCATTAATGTGTGTCTCTTGATAAGGGTAGAAAGAAGTAGTTGAGGTTGATAATGGAAGATTTTTGGTTTTACAATTTTATAATACAATACAATACACATAATACAAAATACAGAATATACAAACAGAGATATAATGGAATATTTCCCTCCCATTAAATTTCTAGCTTGATTCGAGATTAAACCTTAAATTGAAGGTTCTCTATTTTGTCAACCAAAATTTCTATCTTCTCACCCGAGTCAAGGACTTGTGAAACCAAGTACAATTGTTACCTAAAAGTATATAAAAGTGTAGGAAAACTAGTAATTAAGATTAAGAAAACAATATATAAAATGGAAGCACATTCTGCACCCTCCAATGGACACAAATCCAACAACATGTAACCTATCCCCAAAGGATCCAAATATAGTACAAGTTGAGTAATTTCCTTCCATAAAATGAAAAAGAAAAAAATATATGTAGATGTTGGCACAAATCTATAAATGCTTGACATTAGTCTGATACCAATCTTTTATATTCTCAAATAGATTCGAGATAAATGACTGGAATAGTAGGAAAATAGTTAACTACTTTATACTAAGAGGTGATTTATTGGTTCTTGGGTAGAAGGCCATTTGTTGCAAATCATAGGAGGAAAATAGTTCTCTGCAATTTTGAAATTATTGGTTGCATTCAAATCTTTGGTTAGATGTTAAAAGCATATTTTCCCGCTAAAAATTGAACCGCTTGGAGCATCTTTCTCTATTTTTCCTTTTGAGGGAATATTGTGGTTGGATTTGTTTCAAATTTTGGGCATAAGTTGAACTTTTAAGTGTGTTTGGGTATGTGTGAGGTAGAATAAAACAATGTGTTCCTTTGAAGAAAGGACCATTGTGCCTTTTGCATAAGCCACACTCTGAATTTTGAAAAGATAGGTTATGATTCATAGGCCCTTTCATAAGTTTTTAACAATGGATAGCAAAGGGGATGCTGAAAATAAATATGATAATAGAAAAGGTGGTTGAAAATAAAATAATAATTTAACTTATATTTGTTGGGAGCATTGTTGTGTTAGGATCACAAAACCACAAGATATGTGTCTTTCCTCTGTTGGTGAGATTAATGGCACATTGAGTTGAGTACCAGGTAGTAGTGGTGGCTGAGTTTGTTTCAACGATGTACAAGGTTGATCCAACACTAGTGTGCACCTCTTTCAACTGTCACCATTGATTGCCTACTACTAAAAACTGAGCATTATGCCAGTGCTATAGTTATATGATCCCAATGCCTACCTGTGCATCTAAGTTACTGTATCATATTATCTTTAGTAATTTTTCCATCCCTTAGTGCAAACCCACAAAGGAGATTCATTCATAAAAACATTTCTACTTAAGAATGTATACAACATAGTCTAGTTTTCTAGTGTTCTTTCAATAAAAGGATTGGTCTTGTCTTCTAAGGGATACATCCTTTCCACTATATCTACAACATACCCATAATGCAATTCAGTCCACTTTCCCAATATGAAACAGAGTCAGCCATGAAATCCCCTCAAAAGGAAGACATATAAAGATGTTGCAAGGTTTATGGCATACAACAACACTTTCATAATGATAGATAGCTACGCTAAAATTTTAAGAGTGCAGACTTGAACACAACTGGGTAAGTTGTAGGTAAGAGTACAATTTGATGCATCCCTTAGAAGAAAGGACTAATGGATTGTATAGAAGATGATCCTTGAAAAATAAACTATCCCTAGATCCATAAGTACAAATGCTTTTATCAATAATCTCCTGATCTGGATTTTCACCCAGAAATGGAAAATGTTGCTAACGATAGGAAATCTGGTTGACAATAAAAGGTAATGCAAGTTGGATTTGCAAGGAGCCATATTGATCATAAAACCACAAGGTATGTTCCTGCCATCTATTGGTCAAAGTAGTTGCACATCAAGACAAGACACAGATTCAAGAAGGCAAGTAGTGGTGACTAAGGGCAATTCAATTTTTTTTCCTATTGCATAGATGAGCCCATTTTCATTCTACAATGGTATAGGTCAACAATGCTCTCCAACAGGTTCGAAACATCTGAGTCTCTCACTGACTAACCACGGTGCATCAAATTATAGTAAGTAAGAAGTTACATTGAAAGGAATTAACATCTCTCTCTCGATAAGGGCACAAAGCAATAGTTGAGGTTGATAATGAAAACTTTATGGTTTTACAATTTTATAGTACAATATAAAATACACAGACAGATATAATACATAATATAGAATACAAAATACACTCGCACACATCCATATAAATTATGGTACATGCACACCAAGGTTGTGACATCAGGGCCCAAAGACTAGTCAAACAACGTTGGGGGATAATGTCTCAAAATGCATACCAGGGGATTCTATAGTAGTAATGGTGGTCACACAAATATCTTACAAGCATAATTTAACCCATATAAAATGCTCTTAAAGAGGACCAAAATTGTTTTAAGGAATATGTTTTAGGAAGGGGCATAATGCGAACCCAATGAATTCCTCCAACAACTCCATCTCACATGCCACAACCTTCTGCACAAATGTATTTAGAGGTACAAGTTTGATACAATGTTAAATTTTGAGTTTCACTGCATGGTGGCCAGATTATAGTTAAAACCCTAAAGAAAGTAAAATGAGACTGCTTAGAATACTATCTAAATAGGGGAATTCTAAGCACCATTTATACTAATGAAAAACCCTAAATATCACAACATCACGCTATAGAGATTCGAAACAACAGATGTAAATTCCAATTGTGTAAAAAAGAGTTCTCGAAACTAGGACAGCGAGAGGAATTTGTAGTACACAATCACATATATCTTAACTTGAAAAGACTTCCACAACAAAATTTTTCCCTCCTAAAACATGTCTTTAATGAAGAACACTATCCCTCTTTATAGAACTAGAGAGCAACGGTTACAGTGAATGTCGAAAAAACCAACAACCCACATATCTTAAAGAAAGTTTTGTGACCCTAATGTGCCTAGGAGAGAGTACCCTCATGCATGGAATACACTACCTAGAATAGAATACCCACTTGAGAAAACAAAGTGTAAATATGCATGCACCTTCCAACCTTGGAAATAATGGAAAGTATAAATCTGGAAGCTCACTGAAATCATGCACTATGTCTAAGACTAAACTTACAAAAAAACCTTATTCGTCTAAAGATAGCATATGCATGGTTTCTTACTTAATTGTTGTGCATTCCTACTAGATTCTCTAGTGCACCACGAAGAAGAATGGCTTAGCAACATGTACAATCTCACAAAACACTCAATAATGGCACATGTAAAATCTAAGCTTCCTATTTTTTACAAGATTGTTCTAAGGAGTTTTTGATATATAATTCCAAAGCATTATTTATATTAAATATAGATGCAAGAGCAAGGTCCTATGTAGAAAATTGAAGATGGTGAATTGGGAGCCTATTTATATCTATGAGATGAAGGGCATTTATGGGTTGGTGCAGCTCCACAATGAACAATATAGCATAGTAAGTAACAATCAATAAAACAATGTGAGGTTGGTCTTATTTGATAGGACCACAAAAATTTAAGATCTACCAACCACTACTACCTTTACTCCACGGATAAAATGCTTCGGTATTAAGATAAATTGGTTTTATTTTCATATTATTGTGGTATTCTTGAGACTCCGATATGCACATCCATCTTATTTATCGTTGTTGTCAATAGTGGCCATGTTTACAAGGAAGAATTTGACTCTATGAATTCCATGATTACAGTATTTGAAACATTTGTACAATTTGAGATCAATTTAATAGTTTGTTGGGAGCCTTGTTTATTAGCCATATATGCCTTTTTTTTTTTGGTTTAAGCTGAAATACATTTACAGCGAAAATGGGATGAACATAGTTTACTTACCTCCAGATAGGTAGTTTACCCCTCTTCATTTTTGGGTATGATGCTTGTTTATTTACCTGAGTCATTTCACTTCTTTGAATTTCATAGTTTACTTACCTCCAGATAGGTAGTTTACCCCTCTTCATTTTTGGGTATGATGCTTGTTTATTTACCTGAGTCATTTCACTTCTTTGAATTTCAAAAAGACCGCAATCGTATTTGCAATGCCGACCTGTTGAAGAAATGATTTGTCTCTGTATAGCTCCGTCTTCTCCAATCTTTGTATGGAATCCTTTTTGCGTAGGAGTGGAGACTGGACTAGTTGAGCATTTTATCCATGGAGTAAAGGTAGTAGTGCTTGGTAGATCTTAATTTTTTGTGTTCCTAACCTGACATTGTTTTATTTGTTGTGATTTACTACGCTATATTGTTCACCGTGGAGCTTTCAATACCTTTTGGCAAGTTATATGTGTTTTTTCTACTCTAGTCAAGTGAAGCCAGTCATTGCACATATGATTAAAGGGTTTGGATGCGTGGGAATGGCCTGTAGGAACTTGCTAGGTTTTTTATTATTCTATTACTTACTTTGCACATATTTGACTGTAAAAAGTTACTGGATAAAATTATATACTATGTATGCGGCAAACAAAACGATCCAGTTTTAAACTGTTAGTCAAGAATGATTGGTGTGAGAGAATGGAACATGAGGTTTGCCGGTTCATAATTTGAACACGTCATCTCTGCTCAGTGTTTTCAGTGAGTAACAAATATGATATGTTGTGAGATTGATTTGACGAAAAGGATTCGGTGGGATTTTTTTAGTCAATAAATATTGTGTAAATTTACAAAAATTGATGTACTGAAAGTCTACACAGTGAGGCTGGAATTGC
Source organism: Pinus tabuliformis (assembly GCA_031772625.1). NCBI lineage: Eukaryota > Viridiplantae > Streptophyta > Pinopsida > Pinales > Pinaceae > Pinus > Pinus tabuliformis. The sequence goes on along the minus strand of CM062812.1, from coordinate 405,301,146 downwards.
ATTGTGATTTTTTACATAAGGCACCCATCAGCCTTGAACGTGGCACTCTCCTTTCTTGCATGAACCGGACATCCGGCGGAAATCCTAGCACCTGGTCCGGAAGACAGTCTTCCATCCAATAGCTCTAGGAACATGGTTCGGTGGTCGTCTTTCATCCAATAGCGTCCGTCAACCTGCTAAGGCTCTCTCGTCGTGTCGGAACATGGCCACCTGCTGGAATGTGGCACAGCTTAGTCTCATCGATCTTGCATGACTTTGGACATCTGGCGGAAAGTCTCAACACTTGTTTTTGTTATTTAATCCTCAACAAAGGAGTCTACTCGGTTTCTTCCTCCAGCCTCACGGGCTGGAGGCCTACCTTGCCACTTTTCTGTTCTGCCACCCTTCTGTTCCTGTCCTTCATGGTGATGCTGGTATCGGTGCCTTCCTTGGCTCTCCGTCTCGGGCGTGCTCGCGGCCTCCTCTCCAAGGAAGACCGACCCTATTGCTGACAGTCTCCGCTTGGAATTCCTAAATAGGAATTTCGTCGATGTTATTCCTCCCAAGATGGTTCCAACATGGAATAACAACAGAGTTGGCCGGGCGTACATTGCTAAGCGTCTAGATCGTTTCATCATCAAGGTTAGTATTATTGAGCAATGGGGTATGCCGGTCGCTAGCACAGGAAACGATTATACATCTGATCATCGCCCCATCTTCCTTGAATGGCGGGACCCAGATTATAAATTGGGTTACTCATTCAAATTTAACAGAATCTTTCTCTCTGATGAGTCCTTCAATGAACTTATAACAAAAAAATGGACGGAATTAAAACAGTCAGAGAGGAACTCTTTCTCTACTTTCCGTGAAAAGATTCAACTGCTCAGGGGGGCGGCCAAGGACTGGATAATTAAAAAGCGGGCGAAGGATAAAAAGATGCTCGATGATATTAAAAAAGAATTAAGTCTAGCTGCTTCAGCATCCATCGATTTTTTGTCTTTCGAACAGAAAAATCATATCAGAACTTGTGAGAAAATGAAACAAGATTTGTTGCTAAAAGAAGAGTTTTCCTGGAGGCTTAAAAGCAGGGCGACTTGGCTTAAGGAGGGCGACCGCAATACAAAGTTTTTCCATAACTTTGCCAATGCGAGGAGGCACAGGAACTCGATCTGGAAGATCGAAGATGAAAATGGAGGCTTCTTATATTCTCAACAGGATATCATGATGGAGGCCACAAGGTTTTTCCACAAGCAGTATAAGCGGCGGCCAAATGAGATAAATGATGTTTTTGAGATGATTGAACAGATCCCGACTATGTTTGATGATGCAGCCAATGAAGATTTTTTCAAGCCTATCTCTGCCGAGGAGCTTCATGGAGTTATAAAAAAGTTTCAAAAGGACAAAAGTCCTGGGCCGGATGGTTGGCCGATCGAATTCTTCATCCATTTCTATGACTTGTTCAAAAATGATTTGCTGGGGATGGTGGATGCCTCCCGTATGTCGGGGAATATAAACAACGCCCTCACAGCTACATTCATTGCGCTTATTCCCAAAAAGGATCGGTCTGAGTCGTTTGCTGACTACAAGCCAATAGCACTATGTAATATTCTCTTTAAAATCATTTCAAAGATTATAGCAGAAAGACTGAAACCGATCCTCAACTCTTTCATTTCCAGGGATCAACATGCCTTTTTAAAACACAGGAGCATTCTAGATGCAGTTGCCTCGACTCAGGAGTGTCTTTTCTCTGTCTCAACAAAAAACATTGATGCTGCTATTCTGAAGGTTGATTTGGAGAAGGCTTATGATTGTGTGGATTGGGGGTTCCTTCGTATCCTCCTGGCAAAGATAGGTCTGAGGTCTCAAGGAATAAATTGGGTGATGGCCTGCGTAGAGAACGTTCAATACTCAGTCATCATAAATGGCTCTCCTTCATCTTTTTTTTAGGCTGAGAGAGGACTGCGCCAAGGCTGTCCTCTCTCCCCACTTCTCTTCATCCTGGTTATGAATTCCCTCAGCTCACAGATTAACAAAGCTGTTGCCGATCATCGATGTGCTCCGATCAAGATATGCAAAAATATCTCTCTCTCTCACAATCTATTTGTTGATGACATTCTTTTATTTTCCATGCTCTCTAAATCCAGCTGGTTATGCCTTCACGGTATCTTTCAGAAATTTCAAGCTGCAACGGGCCTGATCATCAATAAGACCAAATCATTTCTGTATCACAACGACTCAAATATGGAATTAGCGCTATGGATTGCAGCTTTATTTGGTATAAATTTGGCTTCAATTAAAGATGGCTTCAAATACTTGGGCTTCTTCCTCAAGCCTAAAGGGAACCACATACAGGACTGGTCTTGGCTGATCGACCGGTTTTATAACAAAATTTCGAGATGGGAGATGCGATTTTTATCCTTGGGAGGCAGACTTATACTGGTTAAATCTGTTCTTTCACAACTTGCGGTTTATTGGGCTCATCTGTATTTTTTGCCTGCTTCTACTGTTAGAAAAATGATCTCAATATCTGCAAAGTTTCTATGGAGTGGTCGTTCTCATAGTTCCAAGATCCACCTTGTGAAGATGGAAGCTATCTCTCGGCCGAAGAAATCTGGCGGGTGGGGTCTCTTACACATGCGGTCATTTGGCAAGGCCCTCCTCTGTAATTCCATCCATAAAGGCATCAGTGGAGAAGGCAAATGGAGCTCTATTATTAATCAAAAATACTTAAAAGGCAAGCCCTTAGTTTACTGGTACAGGAAGAGATCTCTGGGCTCGGGAAGAGGATCATCCATCTGGCGCGGCTTTAGAAAGGTACAGGATCTCTTCTTTCTCTTTCTACGATGGCGCATCTCAACTGGCTCCAGCATACTAATTGGGCTCGACTCCACGGTTTTTGGCTTGGAAAAAATGCTCTCTCCTGATCTCATCTCGTTTCTGCAAACAAGGGGTCACTTCACATGGAATTCTCTGATTCAGTCTTGGTCCTCTACTTCGCCAATATGGAAGGATGCCGAGGTCCTTCGTCTCCCTCTCTCTATGCGACAGATTTGGGATGCGGCGGTCAAGCATTTCAATGAAAAGGGCATTAAAAAGACAGGGTCCAAAGATGCATTGGTATGGTCAGCGCCGACTTCAACTCAGCCAGTTCGCGTCAAGGATTTATATGAAGTTGCATTGGAAAACCTTCAGCCAAGACCCTCTCCTATTTTTCCAGCGAAATTTTGGAAAGCCACAGGCCCGCTCAAGGCAATATTATTTTCGTGGTTGATGTTCTCCAATCGGAACCTCACATGGGAGGTGCTCCAGCGAAAGGGATGGGCTGGTCCAGGCAGATGTGTCATGTGTTGCCAGGCTTCAGAAACCAATGCCCACATGTTCTTCCACTGCCCAGCAACGGCGCAAATATGGTATGATCTCTCCGTTTCTCATGGTTTTCCTCACCAGGTTTTCTCTTCTGTACAGGAGGGATTCATGTGGTGGAGTGCCCAGCGTCCAGAATGGAGATCTCTTTTTATCATCACGTGTTGGTGTCTCTGGAAGTGGAGGAATGCTTGCATCTTCCAGGACTCCAAGTCCCCTATCGCCTCTACGCTGGTTGTTATATCTGCAATGCTTCAACAGGCTTGAATAATTTTGGCTCCGCTCTTTATGTTTTCATTTATCTGGATCTATCTCTTCTTCTTATATAGTTTAATTGTTGCACCATGCGGAACTTCTTCCACATCTTTTTGGAAGCTTATCTTGGTTATGTTTTGTTTTTCTCTGGATATCCTCATATGGTTCATGTTACAGGCCTGTATCAGCGGGCTTATGTGTTTTGGCTCTATATGTACCTGTTCATTATATTTCCTTAATATAATATATCTTGATTTTCTCTCTGAAAAAAAAAAGGTATGACCTCAATTTGTAAGCCTCAGTTCAATATAAAATTCTTAAACTAGTAATAAAATAAAAACCCAAGAGAGAAAAGGACAACAAATTGATAAACTTATTTTCATTCCTCTAATTACACGAGCTACCGAACCCTAAGCCAACTAAAAATCCAACATCAATATAGCGAACGAAATGTAAAAATTAAAGCTGCAAAATGCAGATTTGGGGAAAATATTTTAATTTTTTTTGTTTGAACAAAATTAAAATACCTTTCGACATGAATTCAACCATGGAGGGCAGGGCGCTAAAATTGTTATTCGTGTGTAACGCGACCCCCATTTGCAGGGACGAAGTTTTAAGTTCTGACGAGCGTCCATTTTCCGAGATCATCTTCAACAGGGACCACACGCCACATTGGCACCTCCTTCCTTGCTCCCATCCCATTCATTCATTCTGAAATCAGACCGTGCCACTGACATCCGAGATTAATTTCATCACTCGAAATCCTCAAAATTTGGTTGAATTTGCAAATAATATTTGTAAACCACGTTGTGGAGGAAAATGTCTCACTGGAAGAGTTTATGGCGGGAGCTTTTGAACATGAAGATTTCATTTAATAACAGTTTCTCATGGTAGCAGCCTGGTACGTGGATGACTTATGTAACCATCCCCAAATAATACTATTATATTAAATTTGTTCAAAGTATTATCCATGTATTGGAAGAGTCTTTCAAAGTAATACAATATGTGTATTATATTGATATTAATATTATATTATATTATATTATATTATATTATATTATATTAGGTTGTTTTTTTTAATTTAATACGGAAGGATTTTTATTAATATAAAAAAATTTACATTAATAGCATATGATAGAACCAGTTTAAAAATGGCAATAGACAAATTAGGTTTAGGATGGCCATGAAACAAAGTCCATAACACATATAGGAAATTAAAAAATAGAGACATTGGAATCTCACAGATTGGGATTGCTCACCACTACATCTTTTCTTTCCTTTCTTCTTTGTTACTTTGATCTAACCTTCTAGAGGTCTAGCTATCAAAGCCACCTTAAGATTGTTTTGGCAATCCAAAGAGGCATATTTGTCAGAGTATGAAGAGGTTGATTCATGGGAGTGCTTCATGGCATCGATCGGAATATTGTTACTAAGTTCTTCTCTTTTGGCTAACAAAACTAGGATCTCCTAATATCCTTCACGAGGCTTTTGGAGATGTGAATCTTGGGCCTTGTCCAATGTGAGATGTCATCATCAGACTCGTCATCTTCCTGATCCAAGGAAGACGAATCCTCCTCTTCTTGAGGAGGCGGGCCACATGGATTTTATACTTTAGATATGGGCTTCTGTTTTATTAGTTTTTGAGAACAAGAGATATGAAGATGACTTGTTTTATGGCAAAGTTGAAACAAAAAAGTGGTGTTCTCATAGTGAAGTTGTTGGGTGCATCACTTATTTTTAAATTAATTTTTCCATGAAATCTAATGTTGATGTTGAGTTCTATGCAAATCCTGTCATAGGTGAAGACTCCACACTAGATTCATGAGGGATATGCAGCCAGAAAACAACCCAAGGTGTTTCTAATACCCAAAAAGACTAAAGAATGCCATAGATGGGCCAACAAATTTAGGAGCCTAACCTAAATGGGTAGCCTTGTGATCATAGTTGTGGACGGGTCAAAATCTGTGAACCAAGGGGCAAGGAATAGCCCAACTTTTCCCCAACCAATGCCCCTTAGAAAGAACATTTTGATAATTTGCATCACTGTCAATAATGATGATGAATAAGCCCTTGGAACATAAGAGGACCTTGCATGCCTTGGTCCAAGTTGAATGGGTCCATTGGTAAAGGTTTGTTGTACATGGCCATAGCCCATTGAAACAACAAATGAGGCCACTACCTACGAACAACTCATAGATTCTATCCAGATATGGATGAGTGATTTCCATGGAAGGAACATCCTCAACTTTGTCTATTATAAAAGGACTCTGAGCAACATGGTTCTGAGCCAACTTCCCAAGGGCATGGGATGTTTCTAGGGTGGCTCTGCACTTTGGGGATCTTAATTCAGACCTCGTCTTTTGTCACACCAACGTTCACATACACATAATTTTTTTTTTTACTATATACCTCATTTAAAGAACTTGCTATATAACACATGATTTTCCAACCTTTATGTATACACGTATGTTTAATTATTACCATACGCATGCCACGTATTTATAGCTGATTAGCCTATGTTTTGATTACTGTTGTAACCCCGGTTTATATAAGCTACGTGGCTATATATACACTGTCGTACGGGTTTTGTGTACGCATTGACTTCATGTAGAAGCCAGCTATTAGACCACCAGTTCTACAGTGAATATTAATGTGGCATCGGGCTTTGGCGGTCCTGTCGCAGCCCTTGCAGGTGCCAACTCACTCTTGCCTTAATGACTTCAGTCCTTAACGAGGCAGGTGGCAAGGTTTGGCTCCTTTGGCCATGTGACATCTCGGTCACAGTGATCTCGACCTTTACGCTTTGTATTCCCGCCTTGCATAGACGGTCAGGATCTCACCCTTGGATCAAAGGGCTGAGATGCACTCAAGGGTTTAAGTCCTTACAAAACCTCATCTGCACGTTCTCGGGGTTTATTCATTCGTTCGGCCTTTTCGGCTCCGTCTCGACGTTCATCCTCTGGTTCAACCCCACCCATGCTATCTTCTTCACCTGCAATTGCTGCGAAAGCTGTGAAGTGCCTGACACTAATCCAGCACAGGTATATGGGACCTCGACTCTTAAATCTATTGCATATATTTACAGTTCTGATTATCTGTAACGATCTCTTATGGTTTGTTTTCTCTTTGCTTACAGGGCGCGCAGTTGGGCTATCCGAACCCCTCTGGTGGTGCCAAGGCGGTTATACATGCTGGTTCCACCCTCTCGGCGGCCACAGGTATGCCCTCAGATTCTTATTTGCTTTGCCCCTGTCCACAAGAGCTCGCGGACCATCGATTTGAGTTGTTTAAAATTATGATTGTGCAGACCGCTGTTCGAATGAGGGTCTCTTCGCATCGATTGCCGAGGTATTCTCCACAGAGAACCCTCACAATTTGCACTTAGGTTTTCTTTTGTGTTCTGGTCAAGTCCATGACCCGTCCTATTGAGATGTTATCCACGGCGGAACTCTCCTGAGTTCTGTTGTATGTATTTAAGGACTTATTTTGTTTGTAATGCAGCCCCTTGTGGCATACTCAGATTTTTGGTTTACCATATCTAATCTTGGACATGTGACATCGGATCTGGCCGTAACGCGCAGATCTGGCTAACGGGTTCAGGTTCTGTTTGAGGTTTTCCCGTTATTTAATGTATGAACAGTTCTATTCTTCCAAGATTTCGCCATTCGGGTTTTGTTCTTTTGTGTTTTATATATGGAACCCTTGCAATTTATGCATGGACTACGACTCTATCTGAGCCTTTAGGGAAATTTACGTTTTGCACCTTATATGAATATAATCTGTGTATTTAACCATGCTAGAGCAGTGCATGGAGGTTATGTTTTTATTACTGGTTTCGCTCGTCTCCACGACGGCAACCTCATGGATTATCTCAGGTTATGATGACTGCTTCGAATCATTCGTTTTGTATTCTCTATACGACTGATGTGTTTGCTAAGCTTGTTCAGTATGTACAATATGCATTTGGATGGTTATAAGGAAAGATATTATACTTTCCCCTTTCTTGTGAGAATGTCGAAGTAAATGCATGCCTGATTTTCCTCTTTGAAGTAACATGTACAGGATTACTTGAATATACATATTCATAACTTGTTTCATTTATCGCTCTAAATGAACTGGGTTCTCTGATATTGAGTCCGTGAGCACTGTAACTTAATAATGTGGTTTGATGGAATACAATATGATTCCCGTTCTCTGTTTTGCATAGTTTACAGATTAGACTCTGTTCATCTGAAGTAGTTTATTTGTTTCTTTATATATCACAATCATTTATTCTAAATAACTGTAGCCGTCGACGAGATAGCATCCAACTGCCGTCGGTGCTCTCTACCCAGACTCAGAGGTTCTAACCTCGTTCCTGTCGACGCATTCAAGTATCTGCTTGATTATTTATCAAGGTGTTCAATACTATTTATTCCACTGTTAGTTTTTCTTCTATTGTTAAACAGTGATTTGGTCTTTCGGACGAGGTTATATCATGACCGTTATTCAATAACCAGTTTTTGATTAACCTCCCATTGTGCCAATATCCAGTCTTTAACTATATACATTTATGTAGCTTTAACTACAGTGCGACTAATTCAGACCATGTCTATTGAATGACAATCTGTCCCTTAACTTAGAACTACATCTGTGCAGTTATATTATTATTATGATAGTAACTAGGAAAATGGACTTAGTTCCTGTTTGTCTACTGTAAATTCACTGTATATTCATAATCAATCAGGGACTCTGCAGTTTGAAACCGTACCTGGTTCACCAGAGTCGGGAATGGGTTCTCAAACAAGTCACCTGTGCTTGATTCTGCTCTTCCACCCAGCCATGAGATCCATCCCTCAGACGGAATTCTCCCCCCGAGCCATCTTGCAGGCCTTAAGCCCTCAACAAGATTTGTGCACTTTGTGCTTGGTTATCTGGTCCTAACCAGACTTAACCAGTTCTTCTTTTCTTTTCCTTTTTCCTCTTCTTGAGAAAGGTCTCTTCTGTCTGTCCCCACAGCACAGAACTTCCTCCCTACAGCCAGGACTTTTCCTGTTTGGGAGGGTAGTTTCCATCAGTTATTATAACTGATCTCTTTCTTTTAAATCCACCTCCTAGAGGCTGCCAACATTTCAAGAAAATATTTAAATTACATTTAATAAAATATTTTGTCACAGTTTTGTTTTTAAAACATAAACAACAACTGTCTTTTACCACAGTACATTTTCACATTTACATAGTCTGGGGTCATTACATCTCCCCCTCCTGTGATTGGACATTGTCCCGATGTCTATCTCCCTTAAACAAATTCGGGTAAGCTTCTCTAAGGAGTTCCCCATCCTCCCAAGTGGCCTCTTCAGGCCCATAGTGCTGCCACTGCACTTTAGCTTGGAAAATAACCCGTTTCCGCAGCCACACTTCTCTCCGGTCGAGAATGGTCAGTGGTTCGACCAGAACCTCGCCTTCCGGCTCGACCTGCAATCAGCAACAGATTTAGTTATTTTCTTATTTAGGAACAAAGCTTATCTAGAATGACCAGATTAATTCTTACCCGAACATTCTGCCATTGAATCACATGTTTAGGATTGTAGACGTATTGTTTTAACACGGAAACGTGAAAAACATTATGGATCCTAATATGGCTTGGTAGGGCGAGTTGATAAGCTACCGGCCCCACCCTTGCCAAGATTTGAAAAGGTCCAAAATAGCGAGGTGCAAGTTTGGCACACCCGCTCCACTGCAAAGTACTCCTTCTGGGTTGAATTCTAACAAACACATGGTCCCCAACCTGGAATTCTTTGAACCTTCTCTTTCGATCAAAAAACTTTTATGTCTGTCCTGAGCGGCTTTTAAGTTGGTACGCACTTTTTTTACCGTGTCTTCCATTTCCTTGAGCATTTCAGGACCAATTCGTAACCTATCCTCAGGTCCACTCCAACTTGAGGGTGTGCGGCACTTCCGCCCATACAGCACCTCAAAAGGACTCAACTGTGTTGAGGAATGATACCCATTGTTATATGCAAACTCGACCAGGTGGAGGTATTCCTCCCATTGAGTTGGTTTCATCATAACACATGCTCTCAGCATGTCCTCCACTACTTGATTCACTCGTTCCGTCTGGCCATCAGTCTGGGGATGATAAGTTGTGCTAAAGTTCAGCTGTGTTCCCAGTTCAGCAAACAATGTCCTCCAAAAGGTTGATGTGAACTTAACATCACGATCAGAGATAATTACCTTCGGAAGTCCATGCAATTTGAACACATTTTGCATGAAAATATGAGCAATTTTCACAGCCTTATACGTTGATTGCACAGGTATGAAGTGTGTTGCCTTACTTAACTTATCCACTACCACCATAATGGAATCATTATTTTTCTTCGTTCGAGGAAATCCGGTTATAAAGTCCATGGAAATAGTCTCCCATTTCCATTCCGGAATGGGTAAGGGTTGTAGCAGCCCTGCTGGATGCAGATGCTCTGCCTTAATCTGTTGACATTCTAGACATCGTGCTAGATACTCGGCTACCTCCTTCTTCATTTTTGGCCAGTAATATTCTTTTCGAAGTGCGGTAACCATTTTCTGGTACCCTGGGTGCCCAGTGTAATGGCTGATATGAAATTCGTCCAGAATCAGCTTCTTAAGACTATCTTCATTGGGTACATACAACTTTTTATTAAAATACAGCATTCCGGCATCATCTAGCTCATACCCCTGTTGTATTTCCTTACCAGAAAGTTGTTGTACTTGTTGTTTAATTTGCTGGTAAACAACATCTTGATCAGCCACTGTTTTTATCCTTTCAAGTAGGGTACTCTGCCATTTACTAACTGAAATCTTGCACATGCATTGTACCTTTCGACTCAATGCATCCGCTACTCGGTTCTCCTTCCCCTTTAAATGCTTAATTTCAAAATCAAACCCGCTTAAGAAGTCGGCCCAACGAGCTTGTCTCGCATTTAAAGTGGGTTGGCTGAAATAGTTTGTTAAGCCGTGGTGATCTGTTAACAGCAGAAATTTTCTTCCCAAAAGGTAGTGTCGCCACATTTTCAGGGCATGAATAACAGCTGCCAGCTCCAAGTCGTAAGCAGAATATTTCTGCTCATGTTCCTTCAGTTTCCTTGATTCATATGCAATTACTCTTCCTTCTTGCATCAGCACTCCTCCCACACCTTCTTTACTTGCATCAGTACAGACCACGTAATCCTTATTAGGATCAGCTATGCTTAATATGGGCGCGGTGGTGAGTAAGTGCTTGAGCTGTTCAAAGCTCTGCTGACATTCTGAGGTCCACTTAAATACCTTTCCCTTCTTTTGTAAGGAGGTGATAGGGTATGCTACCCTTGAAAAGCCTTCCACAAATCTTCTGTAATAACCTGCTAGCCCCATAAAGGACCTAATATCTGCCACGTCCTTTGGTATGGGCCACTCCATTATAGTTCTGATTTTCTCAGGGTCAACTGCAATTCCTTCCTTTGTGATTACATGGCCTAAGTATTGTATTTCCTCCTTAAAGAAATCACACTTACTAAACTTTGCATATAATTGATGTTCTCGCAAACTTTGCAACACCAATCTGAGGTGTTCTTCATGCTCCTTCCTTGATCGGGAGTAAATTAGAATGTCATCTATGAATATCAACACAAATTTATCTAAGAACCTGTGAAACACACTGTTCATCAAACACATGAAGGTAGCAGGTGCATTGGTCAGACCAAAAGGTAGCACCACGAATTCATAATGGCCATACCGCGTTCTGAAAGCTGTCTTAGCGATATCCTCTTCTTTAATTCTGATCTGATGATATCCAGATCGCAGATCGATCTTAGAGAATACCGTTGCCCCCTTCACTTGGTCAAAAAGTTCATCTATCCTAGGCAAAGGATATTTATTTTTAATCGTGAGCTTATTCAGCTGACGATAATCAATGCACATCCAAAAAGTTCCATCTTTCTTTTTGACAAATAACACTGGGGCTCCCCAGGGTGATACACTGGGACGGATGTAATTTTTATCTAGCAGCTCCTGCAGTTGCATTTTTAATTCTGTTAGTTCTGGTACACTCATTCGGTATGGTGCCCGTGACACGGGTGCTGCCCCCAGAATTAATTCAATGGTGAAGTCCACATCTCTTTTAGGTGGTAATCCCGGTACTTCCTCGGGAAAAACATCTGCAAATTCTTGTACCACCGGAATGTTACCCAGCGTAGCAGTTTTTTCTTTCTGATTTGCGTAACCCACCTGAATAGCGTAAATTTGACATTTCTTTCTGATGCATTTAGCTAACTGAGATGCTGTAATGGGTCGAATCTGTACGGGATGCTTGATTCCTTGTAATTCCTGCTGCTCTCCACGGTCATCCTTATAGTAAATGGTTTTTGTCTTGCAATTTACTAAGGACCAGTGCTTCTCCAGCCAATCCATCCCGATCAGGATGTCATATGAACCCAAAGGTAGTATGTTCAAGTCTACCACTATTGGCTGCCCTGCTATGGTTAGAGAGCAGTTATTTATCTTGGCCAAGACCCGTCTCTTGGCTCCTGTAGCTATCTGTACCAACCATGGATTCCTGAATTTTTCAGATTGTAACTTACATTGTTCTACTATCTTTGGGCTAACATAACTTAAAGTAGCTCCTAGATCTATAAGAACAGCTATAGAAAGGTTTGAAATTTTACCTTCAAATTCAACCATGGTCGGTTGGTATTCCGCTTGGCGGTCCTCCAAAGCTGCATTAATTTTGGGTACATTACGTGCCACGTCCCCAACGGTCGAAGCTTCATGAATTTGGGATATCTGGTCTGTCCCCTTTCGCTGTGGGCAGTTTTTAACATAGTGAGGTCCTCCACAGCCCCAGCATTGAACTGGGGGTCTGGTCATCCCTTCGCCTTCTGGTCTAACAGGCTGCTCACTTGCTCTAGATTCACTTATTGGCCTAGATCGGGGCGCATTCTTTGCAACAGATCTACTGCTCAATCCTTTACCAGCTCCCTTACTTCCATTGCTGCGACCTCCCTTGCTGCTCCCAACCATCCGACTACCCTTTTTTTCATTCCATCTTTTGTTTGAAGTATCCCCCTTCTGTTTATTCTGCTGGTAGCAGATCCTTGCTTTACGAATAGCCTCATCCATGGTCCTAGGATTGTCAAACTCAATCCTCTCTCTTATATACGAAGGTAAGCTGCTCACAAACCTTTGTACCTTGGCCTTTTCCTCTTTGATATAAGGTACATAACGTAACAGAGAGGTAAAGCGATTAATGAACTCGTCCATAGTCTGTTGTCCCAATCTTAAATCATGGAATTCTCTTGCCTTTTCATCGTAGAAGCGTTCAGTCAAGTACCTTTCTTTGAAGTATTTCTGAAACTTCTCCCAGGTAATGGTCCGTTCGCTTACCCCCTTGACAATCTTGATTTCCTCCCACCACAAGGTTGCCTTACCTTGTAACTGGAAGATAGCTAATCTCGCCTTCAAGTTATGATCATACTTGTACAACTGAAAATATTTATTCATATTTATTAACCAAGCTTCAGCTGCTTCCTCCTATTCGCCATCAAAATGTGGGGGTTTAATTTTTCGAAATTCTCCCTGCAACTCCATTCTCTGACGTTTTGAAGTTTGCTGCTCTGGTACATTGTCAGAATGATCCTCTTTGCCTTCTGAATTTTCAGGTTCAATCTGATAGTTTTGTTCTTCTATCATCCTCTGCTGTTCCGCGCTGGGGTTAGATAGAGGTGGATTTTGCCTATCCGACAAACTCTTCAGAATCCTTTCTTGTTCAACTGTCAAACGTGCGTTGTCTTCTCGCAACCATGCCATCTCATTTTTCAACTCTTGAACAGTTTCCAGTATTGCAAGATTGGTACTTCGTGTTTCCTCACCCAATTGTACCCACAGCTCTGGGTTCTCTCGAGGGTTACTGCCGGTTCCTTGCATTTCGTCTCCTTTCTGGTTTAACTGTTAGCTGTTGTAATTTTGTGTTTCACCCCTAAATAGATAGAACAACGGTTAAGTAAATTATTAACTTACATACATATGCATGGTGTATGCTACTGCACAGTGAAACATGTTTTGCTTGAGGCCACAGTGTTGAAACTGGGCTCTGATACCAATTTGTCACACCAACGTTCACATACACATAAATTTTTTTTTTTACTATATACCTCATTTAAAGAACTTGCTATATAACACATGATTTTCCAACCTTTATGTATACACGTATGTTTAATTATTACCATACGCATGCCACGTATTTATAGCTGATTAGCCTATGTTTTGATTATTGTTGTAACCCCGGTTTATATAAGCTACGTGGCTATATATACACTGTCGTACAGGTTTTGTGTACGCATTGACTTCATGTAGAAGCCAGCTATTAGACCACCAGTTCTACAGTGAATATTAATGTGGCATCGGGCTTTGGCGGTCCTGCCGCAGCCCTTGCAGGTGCCAACTCACTCTTGCCTTAATGACTTCAGTCCTTAACGAGGCAGGTGGCAAGGTTTGGCTCCTTTGGCCATGTGACATCTCGGTCACAGTGATCTCGACCTTTATGCTTTGTATTCCCGCCTTGCATAGACGGTCAGGATCTCACCCTTGGATCAAAGGGCTAAGATGCACTCAAGGGTTTAAGTCCTTACAAAACCTCATCTGCACGTTCTCGGGGTTTATTCATTCGTTCGGCCTTTCCGGCTCCATCTCGACGTTCATCCTCTGGTTCAACCCCACCCGCGCTATCTTCTTCACCTGCAATTGCTGCGAAAGCTGTGAAGTGCCTGACACTAATCCAGCACAGGTATATGGGACCTCGACTCTGAAATCTATTGCATATATTTACAGTTCTGATTATCTGTAACGATCTCTTATGGTTTGTTTTCTCTTTGCTTACAGGGCTCGCAGTTGGGCTATCCGAACCCCTCTGGTGGTGCCAAGGCGGTTATACATGCTGGTTCCACCCTCTCAGCGGCCACAGGTATGCCCTCAGATTCTTATTTGCTTTGCCCCTGTCCACAAGAGCTCGCGGACCATCGATTTGAGTTGTTTAAAATTATGATTGTGCAGACCGCTGTTCGAATGAGGGTCTCTTTGCATCGATTGCCGAGGTATTCTCCACAGAGAACCCTCACAATTTTCACTTAGGTTTTCTTTTGTGTTCTGGTCAAGTCCATGACCCGTACTATTGAGATGTTATCCACGGCGGAACTCTCCTGAGTTTTGTTGTATGTATTTAAGGACTTATTTTGTTTGTAATACAGCCCCTTGCGGCATACTCAGATTTTTGGTTTACCATATCTAATTTTGGACATGTGACTTTGGATCTGGCCGTAACGTGCAGATCTGGCGAACGGGTTCAGGTTCTGTTTGAGGTTCTCCCGTTATTTAATGTATGAACAGTTCTATTCTTCCAAGATTTTACCATTCGGGTTTTGTTCTTTTGTGTTTTATATATGGAACCCTTGCAATTTATGCATGGACTATGATTCTATCTGAGCCTTCAGGGCAATTTACGTTTTGCACCTTATATAAATATAATCTGTGTATTTAACCATGCTAGAGCAGTGCATGGAGGTTATGTTTTTATTACTGGTTTCGCTCGTCTCCACAAAGGCAACCTCATGGATTATCTCAGGTTATGATGACTGCTTCGAATCATTCGTTCTGTATTCTCTATACAACTAACGTGTTTGCTAAGCTTGTTCAGTATGTACAATATGCATTTGGATGGTTATAAGGAAAGATATTATACTTTCCCCTTTCTTATGAGAATGTCGAAGTAAATGCATGCCTGATTTTCCTCTTTGAAGTAACATGTACAGGATTACTTGAATATACATATTCATAACTTGTTTCATTTATCACTCTAAATGAACTGGGTTCTCTGATATTGAGTCCGTGAGCACTGTAACTTAATAATGTGGTTTGATGGAATACAATATGATTCCCGTTCTCTGTTTTTCATAGTTTACAGATTAGACTCTGTTCATCTGAAGTAGTTTATTTGTTTCTTTATATATCACAGTCATTTATTCTAAATAACTGTAGCCGTCGACGAGATAGCATCCAACTGCCATCGGTGCTCTCTACCCCGACTCAGAGGTTCTAACCTCGTTCCTGTCGACACATTCAAGTATCTGCTTGATTATTTATCAAGGTGTTCAATACTATTTATTCCACTGTTAGTTTTTCTTCTATTGTTAAATAGTGATTTGGTCTTTTGGACGAGGTTATATCATGACCGTTATTCAATAACCAGTTTTTGATTAACCTCCCCTTGTGCCAATATCCAGTCTTTAACTATATACATTTATGTAGCTTTAACTACAATGCGACTAATTCAGACCATGTCTATTGAATGACAATCTGTCCCTTAACTTAGAACTACATCTGTGCAGTTATATTATTATTATGACAATAACTAGGAAAATGGACTTAGTTCCTGTTTGACTACTGTAAATTCACAGTATTTTCATATTCAATCAGGGACTCTGCAGTTTGAAACCGTACCTAGTTCACCAGAGTCAGGAATGGGCTCTCAAACAAGTCACCTGTGCTTTGATTTTGCTCTACCACCCAGCCATGAGATCCATCTCTCAGACGGAATTCTCCCCCCGAGCCATCTTGCAGGCCTCAAGCCCTCAACAAGATTTGTGCACTTTGTGCTTGGTTATCTAGTCCTAACCACACTTAACCAGTTCTTCTTTTCTTTTCCTTTTTCCTCTTCTTGAGAAAGGTCTCTTCTGTCTGTCCCCACAGCACAGAACTTCCTCCCTACAGCCAGGACTTTTCCTGTTTGGGAGGGTAGTTTCCATCAGTTATTATAACTGATCTCTTTCTTTTAAATCCACCACCTAGAGGCTGCCAGCATTTCAAGAAAATATTTAAATTAGTTTTAATAAAATAGTTTGTCACAGTTTTGTTTTTAAAACATAAACAACAACTGTCTTACTGTCTTTTACCACAGTACATTTTCACATTTACATAGTCTGGGGTCATTACATCTTTCTAAGAGGAGGCTTGGGAAGAAGAAGGCTTTCACAATGATCCCCCACATAGTCAAAGATCCAAGAAAATTGTGATATCCCTGTGTATATTATAAACATAGAGAAGAAAGAGATCTTCCATTTCCTTACCCTCAAAAAGAAGGCATTGCAATCCAAAGGGTAGCCCTGTTTTGAATTCCAACAATCGTTTGAGGTCTTTTACCATATATGTAACTCTAATCATTATTATAGTATGGATTTGGACCAATTATAGTATGTTGTAATATTGAAGCACAATATTTTTTTAGTTTTGGAGTGTGTTGTCAAATTGAATAAGGCGTTGCCTAATTATTATATATTTTTTAAGTGTTTTGCTAGAATT
Source organism: Pinus tabuliformis (assembly GCA_031772625.1). Taxonomy (NCBI): domain Eukaryota; kingdom Viridiplantae; phylum Streptophyta; class Pinopsida; order Pinales; family Pinaceae; genus Pinus; species Pinus tabuliformis. The sequence continues at coordinate 405,284,211 of CM062812.1, read as the reverse complement.
TGGGGAATTTTTTTTTTATGAAATTGTGATTTTTTTGTCATTTAAAATGCATTTTTGACTATATATGGATTCTACCATGCAAAAATCCTACGATGTTGAGAATGTGGAGAGTTCACAATTCTATCTTGTGATTCCAATCAATCTTTAGTTGATATGCCTAAAAGCACTCCAAACAGAGACGCTAGACAACTGGGAAACAAGATTTTTTTATTTCTAGGACAATGGAGTCTTTATTTGTAGAAATAAATATTTTTCTAAGTTGTTAAAGTGTCATTACATAGATTGCATTATATATGTAAGTATTATCTATGGTTTTAAAGGTATGTTTAAGTGCTTATGAGTTAAATGGGTTTTATGGTCTATATTCTTAAAGATTAAATTCATAATCATAGTTGATGTTTTATTTTAATGATTTTATTTATTTATAAATTTACTTATAAAGGTTTTTATTTTATTCTCAATTCTCTAATATAACATTTTTTTATTTTGGATCCAAGTTTTATGAAATTTCCATATTCATGGTTGTAATAATTTTTGGAATGTGATTGCATGGTGTGTTGTTCTAATTTAGATTGATTTGTATTTATCTCCTCAAAGCATGTGAGTCCCATTTAGTTAGTGCTTGGTGTAATTAATCTTTCTCTGGATAGATTTATTGCAATTCAATGCATGTGAATGCACTCACTGAATATGTATATAAGTATCTCCTCATTTGATTATAATGTAGGACAAGTGTAAGATACCCTCCATGATGTATCTTAAATTTTGCATTAAAATTTCTGAGTTAGGTCTCATTCTTCAGTGTGGCATTTTCTAAAATAGTTTATCTGTACTTGGCTATATAGATGCACTATCTTGGTTTCAATTTCAAATTGATATACACAGTGGCTATCACATGCCAAAGAAATGCTTCAAGGAAAAATTATGTTCTTTGGACTAAACCCATAAATTCATATATTTCCCATACAAGTTTGTATAACCATAAGTTGAACATAATATATCATTTCATTAGCATGCCACATAAATACATGTTGAGAAAAAGGGGCAGAGGAACTTGGTAATAACTCAACAATGTGAACTCCAATATATTAAGTGCTTTCTAACATGGTTTGAACAATACAATACAAAGAGAAATAGGCTTTCAAATGGCTTAGCTCGTTCCCCTTTTACCTAGAAATATCAGTCCTTGCAAAGATTGTCTACACTAGCCTTTAAACTAGAGGCAGGTTGTGTTGTAGGGAAAAGTATCCGATTCGGATGACCCTATCCCACTCTAAGGGTGATAGTACCTCAGCAACAACTGTAAACAAAACTACTTAAGGTTTACTTCTTTATGAAAGCAAGAGAGAATGAAGAAATGCACTAACCATTGCCTTGCGCTTAATATTTGCTCCAATCTCTTCTCTTTGCTGCTTTCTTCAGGCTCTTTGCTCTTTTGCTAGCCCAACTACAATGAGATCCTGCAAAATAACAAAGAAGGAAACTACAAGAAGCATGCATTCATAACTGATTCAAGGATTAGCATAAATCAAATATACAATCATCACAATACATCATTGAAACAAATGCATATAGAAGAACCTCAATAGCTTTTATTAATGGAAGAAGTAAAGTTCTGAGAAGGTTACAACCATTGAAGGCTCCAATCCAGCAACACCTCCCAGCAGAAAGAATTTCTCCTCTTCACCTCCTTCAAGCAATCACCCAATAGTTCTATAGTGAAACCAACAGCATATCATTACTTTGCACAAAATTCTAGCCTTCTGAGCTCATAGGAGAGAGCTCAATATATAGATGAATTGAGAAAGGATGAGTCAGCTTGCAACTGATGTGTAGCTGCCTTGTGTCCTCTCTCTCTTCAGTTGATCTTCAGTTCTTGAGTCCACTTGGAGAACTTTGCTTCTACTTGGAGAAACAGAGCCTCTGACTCATCACAAGGCGAAATCCCTGATCCAAGTGTCATTTTTGGAAGATTCTAGAGCAATGACTCAGTGTGCCACTTGTCCCATCTCGCTCAGCTCAGGTGGCCTTTGTTCTACCTGCTTTGCAACGCAGGTACACCATGGAGGAGTTGAGTTTCAGCGCAGAAGCCTAGTGGAGCACCTGCTTTGATTTCAGGATTGCTTGTTTTTGAGTGTTTTCAGGTGGAGAACTGATCTGAGAGCTGTTGGTTTGCTGACCTTGTTCCTCTAGGGGTAGGAACATCATGTTTAGGGACTTCGGATCCCTTGGATTATTGACAATTCATGCCTGATGCTGCAAGGCACAGAATTGTCTATAACAGATGCCCCCTAAAGTATGAGGTCGTTTATCGGGTGAAATGCTTTATTAGGAGGATCCGAAGTTCATTCAATCTGCTGAGAAGTGTCCTGTAATAAGATACAATACAATACATTATTTTTCATACTTTTTCATGGTCTAGCTGAGGCGGGCATTCCCATGCTCAACTTTATAAATTCATTTTGGTACATAGAACAGACGATCGTCTGATGGTAGACTGATAATTCTCTGCTGAAATTATCATCCTTTGAGAAGGATGATCATCTGCTGCAATGATGTACACATCAAATGTCTTTATATCTTGAATATATATCGCAGCCCGGATGGATGAAACTAGATCCGGGGTCTTCAATCTCTTCCGATCTTCACTCGATGTACAAGTCGATCCATGTGAGAATTTCTTGAAGTCGAACATGGAAAGACATCGCTTGATTACTGGTCAATGATGTAAACCGTTAACAAGCGCGAGAGGAATCACCAATAAGGATGATGACCCTCAAGGTACAGCAGTACAATTCACATGGTGGGAATAAAGGACTTGGTGTCGACCACCATGCAAAATCTTCTGCTCGAAGGTCATTGATGTATACCTGTCGCCGGAAGTGAGAAACTTGCCATTGAGGCATGCAAGCTTCAAAGTACTGAAGGGGTTGTTCCTAGATCAACTCCTTGGATAATGAGCTGATGTCGACAAGGAGCGATCTGTCAAAGGAGGGCCTTAATGAATCCCACATCAGTGACACGGAACGGAGCTAGTGATTGTGATGAGGTGAAAACAAACTGTGATGTATGATTCAGGGTGGCGGTCATGAAATGGATGAAGGACAATGTATGGCACTGGATGGGACACGGTTGACTCTTTGCAGAACAACATCTCTTGAACATATAACGACACTGATGTGATGGATCGGTAGCATTACCCCAAATGTGGATGGTGTGGCGAGGACCATGGCGATGAGACCGGTGAATGAAACAACCCAACCCGATGTGATACGGAGGACAAAGTGTCATGTTCAAGAGTGACTTGCTACCATTAAAGCTGTGAGGTTCTCCCAATTTTTCCCCAGTCATTGCTGACCAGTACCTCTTTATTTTTGTCAAGCTTGAGGAGGATAACATATGCTTGTTCTATAACCTGCCCTTCGGGCAAGCCCATCGCTATGTTTTAACGAGCCTAGCGATAGGGAAACTCGTTCTCGTCTAAAGACAAGTTTGTCGCTATTTAATGAATTTAACGAGTCTAACGACAAGGATAACTCGGTCCTTTTCATTTTTAGAGAGTCTGAAAAGGTACATAAAGTCAACTCCAAAATTCCTTTTTCGTCATCTAATCCCTTAAGTCCAAAAAAGTATAAAACAATACAGAAGGGATGAATTTTCGATTGCTTTAACGAGCCGAGCAAAACAAGTGCTCGATCTTTTTGTGCAATAATCCCTCAGGTCCAAAAAGATTAAAATCTAGAGGAGGGATAGCTCTTCCGGTTGCTTTAACGAGCTGGAAGGCCAAAACTCGGCAAACTTTTCATATTTTATGAGTCAGTGAAAAGAGCTCAAAGAAGACTCGTCTTTTGAGGAACGAGTGATGAACAGGGCAGCAGCAGATTCCAGGTACAGGTTGGAATATTCCAATCACGGCAGTGTCACAAGGATGGCTTAGTGAAATCACTCTTCGCAGTTGTTCCTCAAAATGGGTAAACAAACATATGGAGATGAACGATTGGCCAAATGAACGGATGGAGGTGAGACTGCAAGAACACGACCAAGGGCTTTAATATGGCTGTCAAAGGTTACATTTACCAAGGTTATTTACCGGTTCATTTTTTCTGGGTGAGCTTGAACTCTAGGGGAAGATTGCTCACAACTTATGTTTATTTTTTAACGAGCATGAACTATGTGCTAAAACTGCTCGGATCTTGCGTTTATTTTTTAACGAGCATGAACTGTGTGCTAAAACTGCTCGAAGATAAGTTTGCATGCCCCCAGCATAATAATGCAAATCAAGGTGCATGCCCCCCAAGCTTCATTGCATCCAACTCGGTGGTTGGAATGAAGGTTTACCTCGGGGATTTGTTTCATTTTTTAATGAGGTTGACACAAGATAGGAACTATCCTCGACTCCTTGTTTCATTTTTTAACGAGGTTGACACAAGATAAGAACCGTCCTCGGTGCCCATTGTAGTATTTCTATTAGGGCGATGCTCCATGCCGACAAAATATTTAGGAATCTTCCGAATCCAACCAGAAGATTGGATTAGATTTCATTTTGTAGGTTTCCACCGTGGCCACTCCCGCCAGATTACTTGGAGGCGGTAGGGCGAAAGTACCCATTAAGGCAGGGTCTTTTAGGAGACCTACTCCGATATTTTGGAGCAAATGATTCCTTCCATGGATCATTGGAATGCTTCCTGTAACTTGTGAACTGTTGTGGAGAAAAGTTTGTTGGTCGACGATTGTAATTCCTCCTTGGAAGGGAAATGCAATCTTCCTGAAGTAGGTCGACACAACTGCGGCCATGGCATAGATTCATGGTCTTCCAAGTAGGATGTTGTAATCGAGGTTTCCATCAATTACTTCAACATCAATTCCTACTGTTTTGCCCCCCAGTTCAACTTGCAAGTTACTTAAAATCCCGTATGGAGTGTATGATCGTCCATCAAATGCTTTTAACGTCGTTGACGATTTCGACAAGGGTGGTGAGCCTAAATCTTTCCAGCAACTCATCGACATAAGACATGTAGATGCCCCCTCATCAATAATTGTTCGATGAACAGTTTTGTTGAGGGCTTTCACTTGAATAAGGAAAGCTAGTTGAGCTGGTAATTGCGGGTCATATCCTTTATGATCAAAGGCCACAAGATTGGAATCCATTGGGCCAATCCCACCTATTGCTGATAATAAAGCTTGCTCTTGGGAGGGGTAATTTTGTGGTACCTCAAGTGTCGACATAGTGGACGGCGATTGGGCCAGGTCCTTTACTATATTATAATTCTGTGCTTCTTTGGCACGAGGATTAAATGTCGATTTGTGTACTACTCCCTTTGGTGACTTTATCATTGGCTCAGGAACGATGGGTGGCACAACTTCGGTCAAAGTTGTTGTTGAACTACTAGGTCGTTCATTAACCTTGTTGTTCGACAGCTTTGGATTCCCGTAATCCTTATTCCTTGTCAAAGAATTATTCTTTTGCTTTGAGGTAGACAACATAAGCACTTGGGATTCGGAAGCATTTTGATTAGCAACCAGATTTTGACCTGGATTAGGAAACGGATCAGTCAATACTGCTGGGGTTTTTGAACTCTTAAAGAGTTTCTTAACTTCAACTATATGTGGACAATATTTCGTCCAATGATCCTCATCGCATATATGACACCCTGCCGGGGGTTTCCTTTTTCTTCCTGTCTTTTTCTTCTTGCCCCCTGGTTGCTTCAGTTGTTTGCCCTTGTCGGTCGACATGGCATTTACTTCTGAGGCAAGAAGTTTTTCATTTGCATTTTGACTGTAAATTTTGTGCTTGCCAATCACGTCATCGTCGGCGTGAGAGTCATTGTTTGATTTAGGAGGAGGAGGAATTGAGAATTCCGGTCTAGGGGCGTCAGGTATTTTGTCGTAGAGCGTGCCGGACTGAGTATAGACCAAGTCCAGATATTGCGCACGAGCGATAACCTGCTCTTCCGTTACGACCCCCCCCTTTGCCACATCTTCCGTGATGGCAGGAAGTAATGACTTGATAAACCATTCAGCTAATAGCTGATCGGGAACGTACGTTTTTACCATCCTACGACGACGTCGCCACTCATGTATATGATCAGATATGTGGGTGGCAGTCATCTATTTGAAGTTGGTGAGGAGTTCTGTTCCCGTTTCATACCTTATCGGTAATTGAAAATGGGTTAAAAAGGTTGTGGCTAAGGTACTGAAGTTGTCGAACGAAGCTCTAGGCAATTCAATGTACCATTTTGCCGCTGGACCCGTTAACGTCCTCTGAAAGAGGCGAAGTCTTATCGAATCATCATTCAAGGTGTTCGATGAACACCATAGATGGAATGTCATCACATGATTCGACGGCTCTTCACCCGGATTTCCATTAAATTTAGGAATATCTTACGGAAGTTTATGTGGAATCGCTGGCCACCAAGGGGCATAAGCGATTGGATCATTCGTCAGCCGGTTTAGATCTGGTAATTCTAGAGTTGCTACAAAGGGCAACTGTTGATTCAGGTTAGGTGAAGCATATCCAGGATAAGATGGGATTGCCTGAGCAATGGGTCTTTGCAGACCAGCATAATGCTGGCAACTTTGACAAGGTTGATGGGCATAACCATTATAGTATGGTTGCCCATTACTTACAAAGACTTGTTGCCCAGGTCCTTGATATGATTGCTGGAATGGCGGTTGTTGACCAATACTGGATGATTGACCAGGATGAGGAGTTACAGTAGTTGTTTGAGCCTGAGTCGCTCCAGATAAGGAGGCACTACCCTGAGATTGCGATTGAGTCGTTGAGACAAGTGGTTGTTGTATTGCAACCTGAGATTGGGGTTGACATACAACAGGTGGAGCTTGTACTTGCGACACATTCACTATAGCAGGTATGGTGGGAATATTCGACACAGGGTGTAGTGGTTGCATCGAATATACAACTCCTGGTTGTTGAGGCAGTATTGGTACCCAACCGCTGGATGTAATTCCAGTTTGACCTGAACTTTGTTGTGAACTCACGTATGGGTATCCTCCCGGAGGAGGTAATGAAAGGGCATACTGCCCCCCATACGGTATCAATCCAGAACTCAAGGGGATTGATTGCCCAGATTGACCTCCAAATGGATCAATTTGGCGAGTTTCAACATAAGAAATACCAGATGATAATCCGGATGAAGAAATAGGAACTAACCATGTCGTTGTCCCTGATTGGACTCCGGCTTGTTGTTGACAATTTGCCGGGACAGATGGTATACCAGCGAACATCGTTGGAGTAGCAGCAGGAGGCTCTGCTGCTGCTGTGTCGGACGACACAGTCCTAGATGTCGATGGTTGTTCAGACATATCTAGTCTATCCAAAAGATTTCTTAGCGATTCTACAGGAACTTCCACTTGTGGTGGACTAACTTCGAAGATCAACGAGGGAAAGGTGATGATTATTCTGCTTAAAATAAATTTTATAACGACGCTTTAGACACAACTTGCTTTTTCAGTTTTAAAGAGTCGAGAAAAAGCTAAAGATGACTCTAGTCTCCTTCGATGTTTTAACGAGCCCGAAGTGACAAATGCTCGGATGGACTTTTTCAGTTATAGAGTTTGAAAAAGGCCAAAAGAAACTGCTCTGGAGATCTAGGCAGAGGGTGTGCCAAACCTTTCGCAAAACCACAGAATACGTTTTACGGTACGGGTGGTCAATCTTCGTGAATGTTGTGTTCACTGCATTGCGATCAGTAGAGCGGCCGACACGGCTTCCTAAGAATAAAAGATATATACCTATAGGGGTCTCCCAATATATACTCGACGGTACGTGGGAGCACAAGTCCATATTAGTGCCACCGACTCTCAGGAGGAATCACCCACCTTCTTCGAGATCGACAGTCACTACGTTTAATGACGCCGGAACACGTCTCTAGCTTAGACTTCTATGTGTTTGCGTTATGTTTCAAAGCATTGTTAGGTTCATTCAGTATATTTTAAGTTGATCTTTTTAAAGTTTGCCTTTCAAGGTTCACCACGAGATGTATGTAACAAATTCCTAAATGCAGTCTAAGATGAGAAGCAAGCTTTTCAATCTTTCAACTTTGAAAATCTTAACTACTGAGGGAAAAGCAAGACATATCTTTTCACACAGATCATACAGCACACACTAATGCACTTTCTCCTAAATCAACATGCAAACTTTTAAATGCAAAATGCACAATGCAAGTATTTCTTTTCTCTTTCTTAATGTTGATGTATTACAAAAAGAAAGCTGTTATATAACTTTGAATCCAATTTCAAGTGAAAGCAAACAAGCTTGTCCAAAATCAAAAGACACCTTAAGATTTACTTGTTTTGACACTAGAAATACATGAAAACAAACCATATGACGAAATCAAAAGACCAATCAGCTATGAACAGCAAACAAACTAACTCTTAAGATCAGCAAAAAAACACCTATCACAGGTTTAGATCTAAGAGGCCACAGCAAGACTAGTTCACTTTCGTTATGGGAAATTGTAAATGATGTAAGAAATACAAAAGAACAAGTACAATTTCTTTATATAACAGAGGTGGAATGATGGCAAGTAAGGTTGGTTTCAGAACAGGTACAAGACTGGTAACTGGCTGCAAAATCTATAGTGAAAACAGGCAAGAAAAAGGGAGGAAACCCCAAATGCACAAGGCAAAATTGGGCCAACGCAGGTGCTGCACAGCTAGTCTGGCTCTCAGCGCAGGTAGCCCCTTCGGGACCTGCGTTGCAAAGCAGGTAGCCTGTGTACTACCTGCTTTGGAAAACGAAAGTTGCGTTTTCTCAGTTTCCAGGTCACAATTTTCTCAAAAATTCACAGTTTTTGCTCAAATCAGAAGCTATCAGTCAAGCACACACTAAGGGATGACAAGGAAGATGAAAAGCTATCACTAAGAGCTTACAGGGATCCTTGTAGATCAGCTCTCCAAATCATGAACATGCTCATAAATGAGCTAGAGTAGCTGCCCTCTACTTCGCTTTTGATATAGTCAAAAGCTTTTCGATTTTGTACTCTTTTGTTCAGGAAATGAATAGCAAAATACTACAAACAATCAAACAGATACGATCCCCAGCGGAGTCACCAGTTTGTTGTAGGGAAAAGTATCTGATTCAGATGACCCTATCCCACTCTAAGGGTGATAGTACCTCAACAACAACTGTAAACAAAACTACTTAAGGTTTACTTCTTTATGAAAGCAAGAGAGAATGAAGAAATGCACTAACCGTTGCCTTGCGCTTAATATTTGCTCCAATCTCTTCTCTTTGCTGCTTTCTTCAGGCTCTTTGCTCTTTTGCTGGCCCAACTACAATGAGATCCTGCAAAATAACAAAGAAGGAAACTACAAGAAGCATGCATTCATAACTGATTCAAGGATTAGCATAAATCAAATATACAATCATCACAATACATCATTGAAACAAATGCATATAGAAGAACCTCAATAGCTTTTATTAATGGAAGAAGTAAAGTTCTGAGAAGGTTACAACCATTGAAGGCTCCAATCTAGCAACACCTCCCAGCAGAAAGAATTTCTCCTCTTCACCTTCTTCAAGCAATCAACCAATAGTTCTATAGTGAAACCAACAGCATATCATTACTTTGCACAAAATTCCAGCCTCCTGAGCTCATAGGAGAGAGCTCAATATATAGATGAATTGAGAAAGGATGAGTCAGCTTGCAACTGATGTGTAGCTGCCTTGTGTCCTCTCTCTCTTCAGTTGATCTTCAGTTCTTGAGTCCACTTGGAGAACTTTGCTTCTACTTGGAGAAACAGAGCCTCTGACTCATCACAAGGCGAAATCCCTGATCCAAGTGTCATTTTTGGAAGATTCCAGAGCAATGACTCAGTGTGCCACTTGTCCCATCTCGCTCAGCGCAGGTGGCCTTTGTTCTACCTGCTTTGCAACGCAGGTACACCATGGAGGAGTTGAGTTTCAGCGCAGAAGCCTAGTGGAGCACCTGCTTTGATTTCAGGATTGCTTGTTTTTGAGTTTTTTCAGGTGGAGAACTGATCTGAGAGCTGTTGGTTTGCTGACCTTGTTCCTCTAGGGGTAGGAACATCATGTTTAGGAACTTCAGATCCCTTGGATTATTGACAATTCATGCCTGATGCTGCAAGGCACAAAATTGTCTATAACAGGTTGACTTCATATTTCATGTTTAACTTCTAGATTGACTATAAATTCACTTTGGTTCACAGAACCAACAAGTTAGGTAATTTGTGGTCACTACAACACTAGTAATCTCTACACCTTCAATTGGAAAATTTAGTCATAGTATCGTGGCCTCTCCCCATAACTCTTCTAGAATGAAAGAATGGACTTGACCCTCCTTGTTATTATCATCTCTCTACCAACAATGAAATATGTACTTGACCAACAAGATAACTCAAATTCGGCTCTTGAAATGACACTCCCATCTCATAAATAAAGAGAAACTCAACCTGTCTAAAAATAACAACTTAGCCTCTTTAGTAGTGGGGGATTCGACACAAATACCAAGCAACTCGACTGGAAAAACCCAGGATAACTCAACCTATTTAGATGGAACTTGACCCCTATATTATAGATCTTAGTAAAACATTCTTTTACCTCTGACTTCCACCATCCATGCTACCCTTGTGTCCCTTGTCCCGTTCAATACACCATAACATATCTATGAGGGCATGATAGCTAGGGAGTTCCAAGGTGTTTCAGGGAATGCCAAGAAGTACTAACACATGCTAGACAGTTCTAAGGCATTTTAGGCATGCTAAGACATTCCAAGTGCTAAGGCATGCCAAGAAGTTCCAGGCCCCAGGGTGTGGTGCCAGCGCATGTGAGGGAGTGTTAGGGCCAAGCTCTAGGGAAACACCAGGGAATGCATGGAAATTAATGAATAAGAGTGTGACTACGAGTGTTAGCTAGTAAGTACGAGGTGTGCTAAGTGTCAGGGAGTGCTAGAATGTGCTAGGGAGTGCAGAAGCCTGCCAAGAAATGTAGGGGATGCTAACACATGCTACATAGTGCCAAGGGATTATTAGGCATGCCAGGTGTTATGGCATGTCAAGATTTAAACTTTGTTGCTTAGTTGTTTAATTTTATGACCATGGTTGGATGTGAACCTTGTCTTTGTAATTTGTTAAGCTGGATAAGTTTAAATTATACATGAGTAGCCTAAGATGAGTTATAGGAAGTTCTTAGGTGAACATGGAATAGTCTAGTTGTAGTAATTGTAACTTGGTCAAGATGTTTTTTATAGTCAAGTTGTTGTTATAGTCGAGGAAGGATTTTGTTGGGTTCACATGTTGCAAAAGATGTAAGGGTAGTTGTGAGGGCATGATAGCTAATGAGTATCAAGGCATGCTAAGGAATGAAAAGGCATTCTAACACATGCCAGATATTGTGAATGCATGCTAAGGAGTGTTTATGAGTTTCAAGGCTAGGCACAACATTATTTTTTCAATGACTTGGTTGGTTTCCCAAGTCGCAAAAAAGTAAGGCTATCTATAAGCGTATGAAAACTAGGGGATGATAACATGTGCCAGGAAATGCCAAGAAGTGCTAACACATGCTAGACAGTTCCAAGGCATGTTAGGCATGTTGTTGGGGTCTTCCTTTTGAGTTTTTGAGGGAAGACAAGACATGAACAGGTGGTGGGGACGACCGATCGAGTTGTGGATTTGACAATCTAAGGGGGGAATAGGAAGCAAGAGTGGCTCGACAGTTGTAGAAAGGTGGCGGGGGAGAGCAAGAGTAGTCAAGAAAGTAGAGAGGAAAGGCATCCAAAGGTAGAGTAAGATGACTAGGAAATAAGTGGAACTGACAGTCTAGGTGTGGAGTAGATGATAAAAGGAAAAAGAAAGGATGGGAAGGGGTTGATGAGTACTAGCTATTCATGAACCAAGTGAGCCAGAAATCAATGCAGCTTACCTGAGTTGCGGAAGGCAAGTACACCCTTGCTCTGTTGGTCTCTGATCTATGGGTTAGGTCATTCTTGTTGTTGATGATCAGGCTTTGAGCCTTATGTACTTATTTATGTATTTCTTTCTATGAAGATTAATGAAAGAGAAAATTTTCACCTATGATGTATTGTTTAATTTTATACTCGTTCTTTAAATTTTTTAAATATTTGTCTATATGCTGTATGATTTCCTAAGGTAATGTGAGTAGAATAGTATGGTTGGATTACAGTAGGTGCTTGATTGTTATGAGTTAATATCGGTTGCGGGTTGTGGTTCCCTTGGTGCCTCATTCTACCCCCTCCCACTTCAGTCATGGCATGCCCTAGGTGAGACTCCGTACCCTCTCTGGGTAAGGTGAAAATGCCGACATTGTTTTCGACTATAGCAGAGCCTTGTTGGCCCCTTGTGCCTGAACCTAGGGTCTCTTCCTTGCTCCCATTTTCATGCCACCACATGCCAAGTCATGCCAAGTGCTAAGGCATGCAAAGATGTGCTAGTTGGTAGGCTGTGGCCCCAACATATGCTAGTGAGTGTTAGGGAGTGCCAAGAAACACAAGGGAGAACTAGTTTCAGTTACATGGAAATGAATGAATAAGAGTGTGTGATAAGGAGTGTTAGTGAGTACCAAGTGTGCCAAGGAGGGAGTGACAAGGTATGCATGGTAGTGCCAAGGCATGCTATAGTTCTAGGGAAGCATGCCAAGATGTACGAAGTTCCAAGGTGTTCCAATGCATGCTAAGGAGTGTTAGTGAGTGCTAGGAAAACATAACGGATCACTACATCAAAATGCATGGAAATGAATGAATAAGAGTGTGTGACAAGGAGTGCAGTGAGTTTAAGGTGTGTTCAGGATGGAGTGACATGGTATGCTAGGTAGTGCTAAGGCATGCTAGAGTGCAAGGGTAGCATCCAACCAAGATGTGGCATGTGCCAAGGTGTGCCAATGCGTGTTAGGATGTGTTACAGAGTGCCATGGAAACGTAAGGGACCACTAAGTCAAAATAATGCATGAAAATGAATGAATAAGATTTTGTGACAGGAAGCGTTAGTGAGTTCTAGGTGTGTTAAGGGAGTGAAAAGATATTCTTTGGAGTGATAAGGCATGTTAGAGTCCAGGTAAACATTATGCCAAGATGTGCCAAGTGCTAGGTGTTGGGTCGTTAATATACCATTATTATTGTCACTTTTGAATGCTTATTCCACCCATTTCTACCATTCTTCATCACGTCATTTATCATAATTTATCATATAATTCTATTTTACAATGATTTATGCTCTTATGTAAAAATATTATTTATTCTCCTTTATTTCTAATAAATTGATTATGAATGATTTTATCAATTAAAGTTTCATAAATTGGTTATAACATTATTCACCATTTTTAGCCTCCAAGATAATTTCTAGATTGAAGATTAGATCATTAAAAGTGCCAACTCAGAAATGCGCTGGAATAAGAAGTGATAGTTTTGCGGTTGAAATTTTGAGCAAATGAAGATGAATCTGGAAAATCTAGAACATGGGTTTTGTCTAGAATGGACCAAGTGAAATTTAGTAAAGAATGGTTTGCCCAAATTAATCTTGTATTGAGAGAAACGCAGGGTTCTTTGAGCACAATTTTCTCAGATTCGGTGTGTGGCCATTTTCCAAATCTCAACTGCAAAGCCAAATTTGCCTTGCTTTTGTTGAAAGATGGATGGAAATATATCTTCTTGTTGATCAATTGGTTGGAAGCAATCTAATTTTGTAATAGAAATCATGTTGTAATTATCTCTGTTGTAACTTCTCTCTGATCTCTCTCTATTTAAATGAAAACAGAGATGAGAGAGGGGGATGGAAAAATGATGGAGAATTGAGGATTTAGAATTAGGGATTCAAGAATGATGATGGGATAGGATAGAATAGGAGGAAAAGGATATTGTTGCATTACCATTGTAATTCTCAAAGCTTTAGTTGTTGTAATGATTTCACAGTTTGATGATGAATAAATAAAAGGGTTGTTGTTCACTCTTCTCATCTGAAGTAGCCCAACAGCGTCCGTTGGTGGCTAAGGGCCCAGCCACTGGTGGATTATGCTGCTGCTATGTATTATATATTTCCAATTTCCGCCATGTGATGGTTTGATTTAATTCTTATTTCTTTGAATCGTATTGCCTTACAGTTTCATGTTTTTGCAGCGAGCTGTTATAATATCTTATGAAATTGTTTTATTGCACAAGCCGAGATTGAATCGCGTGGCTGTTCTTTTCCATCATGACAGAGGTTATCATCCTTCTCAATGTATATTGTTATGCTGTTCATTTCAAATGTAAAGCTTCGTTGTTCATTCCAGACCTTGATATTCATTATAGACTGTTCGTTATTCGATTCCTTTAATTGCAGTTTGCTATCCATTTACTTTGTTGTTCATTTCTGTTGATTAATTGCAATAGTTTTCTTTTAAAGAGTTTTCCTAGTTTACTTTCAATGGTAGCTTTAGTTCAATTTCTATTTCCTTTTAATTGCTTTAAAGCAGGACTGTCAACTGTAGAGAACATTGGTTATTGCTCCCTCGTTCCCAGATTGATTGTCTTGTTCTAGTCTGATTTCAATTGCATCAATCTCTAGAGGAATGAGTTATTGCTACTATATTGTTGGGTCCCTATAATACTAGTGATTACCCCATTACTATTGTAGTTATACCCCTTATTAATATTGTTGTGCCCCTATTTCCCCCATATTGTTACTACTATGCCCCATAGAATGCCTCTATTATTATTTTTGTGGCTTTATATTATTATTGTTAGGTCGGCTAGATTATATTGTGACTCCTTAGACTCCTATATATAGAAAGGAGGTTTTGTCATTTGAATCATCCAAGAATTGTCCTTTTATGTAATGTAAAGGAGGTTGCCCCCTCGAAGAGGCTGAATTCTAAGGCATTGATCTATCTTTTCTATCTTTTCTTGAGCTGGTTTCATAACATTTGGTATCAGAGCTTTGGATTCTAGGGTTTCGCTGCTCCAAACAGGTGATCGTGGCATTTTCGCTATAACTTTTTTCTATGACGTTTCAGAAGTCGCAAAAAAAAAACCCATTTGAGAAGAAATCGCGCTGCACCTTGGGTCCGAATTTCAGAGCTTTTTGCGCGATATTTGCGGAGATATGATCTGAGGAAGTTGGTCTTTTTGCAAACTCCTGAATTACATTCAAAATAGGTGACCTGGGGAAAATTGCCATAACTTTCTCTCTGGGGATCGGATTGAAATTTCGTAAGAAGGTACAGAAAGAGGACGGACTTTAGTTTCTTGTATGTATGTTTGAGATCCAAAGGTCGAAACAGTGACATGTGGCACGTCGTACAAGTTCGCTCTACTGAACTAGTCTATAAGCAAGTCACTGTGGGAGATTTCACATAACTCTTCCTTGGAGAATCCAATTTGGGTCAGACTTGAGGCATTGGAAAGAGGACACAGAGGGATACTACAACTCACAAATTCGGAACTAGATGATTGGAAAGTACAGAGATACATCAGAGGCAATATCGAGCTCCTACAAAGTGAAAAAAGGTGTGTAGATTTTCTTAAATTTTTTCTTAAGCTTGGTTTGAAAATTTATTTTGAAGGAATTCAAAGGGCATAGTAGAGCATTATTATCGGTAACTGATGCCCCGAGGAAAGAAAATGCAAACACCTAGTAAGGAACCTGAAAGCTCTAGCATGACTCATGAAGAAGAGGAAGAAATGCAACATGATATATCACAATTACAAGACCAAGTGCAACAATTGTCCCTTGCACAAAAAGGAACAGAATCTAAGATGGATGGTTTAAAGAAAGATGTAGAAGCTAAGATGGATGGTTTAAAGAAAGGTGTAGACGCTAAGATGGACTGTTTAAAGAAAGGCGTAGAAGCTAAGATGATTGACGTGGAAGCTAAGATGGATGATTTGAAGATAGATTTGAAGACAGACATGGCTGAATTGAAGATACATATGAATAAGTTGCTACAAGAAATGGTCCTTAAGGGTGAAAGGGTACTAAAGGAAACTCATGATGAGAACAAAAGAAATGTTAATCATGATTCCATAGATGCTAATGTTGGATCGAAGACTCACCATATTCCAAAAATCGATATGAGGAAGTTTGATGGCAAGGATCCTGCCACATGGATATTACAGATGGAGCAATTCTTCGATCTCAATAATGTGCAAAACACACAAAAGGTACGTATGGCAACTTTATATTTGGAACCAAATCAGTTCGTATGGTATCAATGGCTTTTCTCTCGTAAACCATTTATCACTTGGGCAATTTTTATGGAAGAATTGGTAGCACATTATGAGGATACAAAAAGCAACACTTTTTTTAGCCAATTGATAAGTCTCAAACAAAAGGGTTCAATAATGGAGCACATTGAGGAGTTCCAAAAATTGAACATAAGGGTAAAAGATATTCCAGAAGAGCATAGGATTGATGTGTTCATCGGGTCTTTAAAGGATAATATCCAACATGATGTTTGCCTTTGGGAACCTGATTCATTAGAGAAGGCATTCAGGTTGGCAAGAAAAATGGAAAGCAAAATTATGGCAACCAGGAAGCATACCACTCACAACTATAAAGACGGAAGTGTTGTTGCCCCTAATCTTCCACAACCTATAAGGTTGACACAACAACAATTGGAAGAAAAAAGAGCAAAAGGGCTTTGTTACAGTTGTGATAGCAAATACACTAAAGGTCATAAGTGTGCTAAGAAGAAATTATTCTACATAGATTGTGAAGAGGAAGAAGAAAAGGAGCAAGAAAGGTCAAATGAAGAGGATATACTCCAAGAACAAAGCCTAGATGAAGAACAAATAAATCCGACCATATCTTGTAATGCATTGGCGGGAATTACCACTCCTCAAACCATCAAGATAGAAGGACAAATCAAGAAGAAAAAGGTAATAGTGTTGATTGATTCAGGAAGCACCCACAATTTTATTCATTGTAGGGTAGCAAAAGAATTGAATTGCTTCCTATATCCAGCACCAGAGTGTCAATTGATGATTGCAAATGGAGGAACAATAAATTGCTCTGGAAAGTGCCATAATATCAAGCTATCCATGGGAGAATATGTATTGACTAGCCCAATGCTTTCCATTCCAATGGGAGGTGCTGATGTTGTACTAGGAGTCCAATGGCTACAATCCTTGGGTACAATAGCTTTTAATTCTCAAGAACTTTTCATCAAATTTTCCGCGGAAGGAAAGGAAGTTGAATTGAGGGGTATTGCAGGGAAACCAGGAAAGATAATCAGCTCTAATGGTATGACAAAGCTTCTAAAAAAGGAGCAAAGAGGTGTAATTGCACAATTATGTTCGCTAGATGTTTCTACATCGGAATCATCTATTTCTCCAGATCTCCAAAAAGTCCTGGACAATCATTCCAAGGTATTTGAGACCCCCAAAGGTCTGCCACCTATGCATGATCATGATCATGCTATTCATCTGATTCCAGGAAGTGTTCCTCCAAACATCAGGCCGTACAGATATCCCTATGTCCAAAAGAGTGAAATTGAATGTATGGTTGCAGAAATGCTAGAGGCTGGTATAATTCAACCGAGTCAAAGTTCTTTCTCTGCTCCAGTAGTATTGGTGCACAAGAAGGATGGATCATGGCGCATGTGTCCGGATTATAGGGAGCTCAACAAGCTCACTATTAAAGATAAGTTCCCCATTCCTGTCATTGATGAATTACTGGATGAATTGCATGGATCAATTTACTTCACCAAGTTGGATCTTCGTTCAGGATATCATCAAATCAGAATGAAGATTGAAGACATTCCGAAAACAACATTTAGAACTCATGAGGGTCATTATGAATTTTTGGTCATGCCTTTTGGCCTTACCAATGCACCTTCAACATTTCAAGGTTTGATGAATTCAATTTTCAAACCATTCTTAGAAAATTTGTGTTAGTATTTTTTGATGATATACTAATCTACAACAAGTCTTGGAAGGATCATGTTGAACATGTTGACAGGGTGCTACAACTATTGGAGGAGAAACAATTATATGCAAAAAGATCCAAATGTTTCTTTGGAGTCCAGGAGGTGGAATATTTGGGTCATATTGTATCTCATGAAGGAGTTAAGGTAGACCCTAGCAAAATTAAAGCCATTAAGGAATGGAAAATCCCCACATCCATAAAGCATCTGCGAGGATTTCTTGGGTTGACAGGGTATTATCGCAAGTTTGTTAAGAATTATGGGAGAATAGCAGCACCTCTAACAACATTATTGAAGAAAGATGCATTTTCATGGACTCCGGAAGCAACAAAGGCCTTTGAACATCTTAAAGAGGCAATGTGCCAAGCACGGTCTTAGCTACACCAGACTTCACAAAAACCTTTATTGTGGAATGTGATGCTTCAGGAAATGGAATTGGTGCTGTTCTAATGCAAGATGAAAGACCCATTGCCTTTGAAAGTCGTCCAATCAAGGGAAAGTTTTTAAGCAAAGCTATTTATGAGAAGGAAATGTTGGCAATACTCCATGCACTTAAGAAATGGCGACCCTACCTAATGGGAAGACACTTCAGGGTAAAAATGGATCATGATAGCCTTAAATACTTTTTAGAACAAAGATTATCCTCTGAAGAGCAGCAAAAGTGGGTCACAAAGATGTTGGGTTATGACTTTGAAATCATCTACAAAAAAGGAAAGCAAAATGTGGTGGCAGATGCACTCTCAAGAAAGGATGAGGATGTGGAAGCATTGTTGTGTGCCATTTCTATTATCCAACCAGATTGGATAAACGAAGCAAGGGAGGAATGGAAGAATGACGAAGAAGTGTGGGCACTTATTCGAAAGCTACAACAAGATTCCAGTACGTCTGATACATTTAGCTGGCAAAATGATTCGTTATGGTACAAAGATCGCTTATACCTCTGTAAGAATTCCCAGCTAAAACAAAAGATTCTTATGGAATTGCACACTTCTCCCTTAGGATGGCACTCAGGATTTCTAAAAACTTACCACAGGGTTAAGAAGGAATTTTTTTGGGATGGCCTTAAATCAGATATTCAAAAGTTTGTGGTGGAATGTTTGATTTGCCAACAAAATAAAGTGGAAACAATTAAGACACCGGGTCTATTACAACCTTTACCCATTCCAAGCCAACGTTGGGAGGAGGTTTCAATGGATTTTATCACAGGTTTACCCAAGTCTGAGGGAAAAAGTGTCATCATGGTGGTAGTTGACAGACTTACCAAGTATGCACACTTTTGTGCATTATCACATCCATTTAAAGCCAGTACAGTTTCTACTGCATTTATGGAAACAATTCAAAAGCTACATGGAAACCCAAAGATTATTGTAAGTGACAGAGATCCCATTTTCACTGGAAATTTTTGGACAGAATTATTTTCTTGTCTTGGTACTCAGTTAGCTCATAGCTCATGTTATCATCCTCAATCTGATGGGCAAACTGAGATAGTAAACAAATGTTTGGAAGGATATCTTCGTTGCTTTGTATCTGATAAACAGACACAATGGGTCAAATGGTTGCCTCTGGCTGAATGGTGGTATAACACTTCCTTCCATACAGCAACAAAAATGACCCCATTTATGGCACTTTATGGGTATCAACCACCATCCATCACATCATATTTAAGAGAAAATTCTAAGGTTCAGGTAGTGGAACATCACATCGAACATCAACAACAAGTCCTCCAACTCTTAAAGGATAACCTCGTGTTGGCACAGAATAGAATGAAACAACAGGCAAATCAACATCGCAGTGAAAGAAGTTTTGATGTAGGTGATTGGGTATTCCTACGGCTACAACCATATAAGCAAATGTCCCTCAAGCAAGCTAAGAAGGATAATAAATTATCACCAAAGTATTATGGTCCGTACAAGGTGTTGCAAAATATTGGTACTATGGCATACAAATTGGAGCTTCCTGCAGCTTCTCGATTACACCCAGTTTTCCATGTTTCATGTTTAAAGAAGGTTATAGGCGACAAGCTCCCAGTTCAAACAATATTGCCAGAACTTGATGAGGAAGGAAAAATTATATTGGAACCGGAAGCAGTCACAGAAACAAGAACTCGACAGCTACGGAATCGTTCGATTTCAGAGTATCTTATCAAGTGGAAGAACTTATCCGCTGAAGATTCCACATGGGAGGATGAGAATTTTATGCAGAAGTATCCAGAACTACTCAAGCGTTGAGGACAACACTTTTTTGAAGGAGAGGGGCATGTTGGGTCCCTATAATACTAATGATTACCCCATTACTATTGTAGTTATACCCCTTATTAATATTGTTGTGCCCCTATTGCCCCCATATTGTTACTACTGTGCCCCATAGAATGCCTCTATTATTATTTTTGTTGCTTTACATTATTATTGTTAGGTCGGCTAGATTATATTGTGACTCCTTAGACTCCTATATATAGAAAGGAGGTTTTGTCATTTGAATCATCCAAGAATTGTTCTTTTATGTAATGTAAAGCAGGTTGCCCCCTCGAAGAGGCTGAATTCTAAGGCGTTGATCTATCTTTTCTATCTTTTCTTGAGCTGGTTTCATAACATATATGCTCAATTGATGTTTGCTGAGTGGATTTCAGAGCATTTGAGTTTATGTTATCGTTAGATTTCTTTTTCAAGCATTCATTTACTTTTGGATTTTAAGCACTATACTACAAAACATTACTCTTGAGTAAATAGCCGCCTCAGACTGAGTACAGTCTTGAAATAAAAAGTCATCCCTGGGTTGATAATTAATGTGAAGGTAATTAGGAGTTAAAAAGACACCTTTTTATTGCTCGACATTTTGGCACTGTTGTCGGGGAGAGTGTAGCCATTTTTAAAAGAGTAGTGTGCATCCGATGAGTGTCTATTAGGAAAGAATTGGGTATTAAAAATGGAAGGTAAGAACCTACGTACATAGCATGTAAAAGCCCTGCTCCCCCGCCCGCTTTTCAATAGAACTGTTAAAGAACTTAGAATAGAAATAGATGTTTAAATTTTTGTGTGAAATGACTAGGGAAAAAATAGAAATTTTGAAAAACGAATCACATGATCTCACTCAAGTGGTGATGTAAGCACCACCCATTTCACTAACTAATTGATAGGAACATTTGAGGAAGGAGCTTCGAAGGAACACATGAAAAACTTCTTCTGTTATGGTAAGAAACTGCCCAACATTTCTACTTTTGAATTTCCTGCTCAACTAATTCCACATCCTCACCAAAATAAACCAGTACAACATGCTTACAATGTTGAACTGCAAAATTTACCCACCCTTCCCACCCATTCTATCTCACATGTGCCATTAGAGAAAACTTACAATGAGATTCAAAATGTTTCAAATTCAAAAATTGTAGAAGCTATGGAAGAAAATGAGGTTTCTTTTAGGTTGCACCAACAAACCATTTTAAAATCTCAAGAACTTCATGGTATGATGGGAAATCAAGAAAGTAATAGATATATTGAAGATTTTTTTCACTCCATCACGTGTTTGCATCATCACTCCATACTTCAACAATTTTTGATACCATCTTTTCAAGGGAAGTTGGCTTCTCATACCCTAATTTTTATCAACATGCATTTTTCAAATTTGGGTATGTGCATATGTAAAGCCTTATTTCTAAAATGGTTCCACTGCAAATAATCTTATACATAAACATATTAGATTCTAAAATAAGAGTAGGATAGTGGAGGAAATAAAATAAATAAACAAATAAAACAAACTCATCTTTTTTATTTTTATTTTTGTAAAGCTAGTTGTTTTTTGTTGCAATATGCTATGGAAATAAACATCGGTGATAATTTTTTAATTCATTTGTGTATGTAGATGACTTATAATGGAAATAATAGTTCTAAAAACACTCATATTCACTTTTATCACCAATTTGAAAAAATGCTTGAATATCACATTTTTTTTGGCTTGCGGGCTTGATGAAATTTCTAAAAAAAATAGTCGGGACAGTCATGTTTTGAGGGACCAAAATGCAATATTTTTAAAACCTATTTCTATCATAAGTAGCCCTTGATGTCTACTTTCCAACCCAATTTGAATCACTCAATTTTGATTTGAAAATAAAAAGTTCGAACCAAAACATTGACAGGGTGTCTAGCGAGCAGTTTAGGAACAGAGTTGGGACAGTCATTTTTTGGAGGCCTAAATGAATGGATTTTTAAAACCTGTTTCTATGGTAGATTCCCCTATGAATCTAGTTTACAATGCAATTGGAATCACTCATTTTCGATATAGTATGAGGAACTTATGATCAAAATACTGACTGTCTATCGTAAATTATCACCCTTAAAACTATGTCTTTCCGATTATTCCTTATAGTATTTGACCTATCAATTCTTCTTGTGCTCAAAACCTGTTTCTGTTGGAGATAAATAAATGAATCTAATTTCATTTCCAATTTGAATCATTCGAACCCGACATCAAACGAAAAATTTATGCCTGAAGTATCAACTGTTGGTCGAAGCTGGGTAATTGAAAATGACTATGTTATGTAGGCTGTTCTAACTAAAATTGAAATATCATATCATTGAGTTGTTAAAAATTGTTGCTACTGAATATAAACCTTTGAATTAGCTCTCATTTCACTTTGGAATCACTCAATTTGGACGAAAAACAAAGAAGTTGTGATCAAAACACTGCAGGTTAGCATGATTGGCCACTGCTCTCCCGCAAGTGACAAATAAATTTTACTTTGTTATTTTCTCCATGGATTTGTTATACAGAGTAACTACTTGTTAGTTTTTTGCATAATTCTTGGATTAGGGGAGCCGTGCACCTCTCTTTCTCCATGATTTAATGTTTTATTGCAGGTAGACACTCGTTTTTGCAGGTCGTAGGAGAAAAAGAATGTCAATTTATGGACGAGTGATTCTTGAAAGAAATTTTAAATGAAACAAAGGAATTTTATCCAACTCATTACCCAACGGATTCATAATAGAAGAAATGAAGAATTGATTTCCATTCGAAGATTCATGTCTTGTTACTGCTGCCAAAACATTTTTCAAAGAGATCATTTTTTTTACATAATGTCATAGTTGTTGTAACTTAATTTATTTATTTACATACTGTTTTTTAAATAAAATGTTGTTTATTTCTTGATTTATCTTATATTTTGTGTTTCAAGTGTTGCTTCATTCAAACTATAACCCATCCTCAGCATCAATACAGTGATCAACGAATTCCTTCTTTCATGCTTGCATTTTATGCTTGTGCATTTTGTTGTTCCTTTTCTGAAGGGACAACATTTGTGTGCGCTTTTTTTGTTTCTACTGTTCCTTTTCCAAAGGGACAACATTTTCGTTTTTCTATTCCTTTTTCAAAAGAATAGCACCTTTTGTGTCATCCATTCCTTTTTCACTTTCATTTTGTCGTTCCGTTTCCACGGTTCATTTCGCCGTTCCTTTTCCACGGTTCATTTTGCTGTTCCTTTTTCACGGTTCATTTGGCTGATTCTTTTTCCAAACGAATGACACTTGTGTTTTTGCTGTTCCTTTTCCAAAGAAACGACACTTTTCATTTTTGCTGTTCCTTTTCCAAAGGAACGGCACTTGAGTTTTTGCTGTTCCTTTTCCAAAGGAATGACACTTTTCATTTTTGTTGTTCTTTTTCCAAAGGAAGGGCACTTGTGTTTTTGCTGTTCCTTTTCCAAAGGAACGCCACTTTTCATTTTTGCTGTTCATTTTCCAAAGGAACGACACTTGCGTTTTTGCTGTTCCTTTTCCGAAGGAACGACACTTTTTGCTGTTCCTTTTTCCAAAGGAATGACATTTGCGTTTTCACACTTTTTTGGTGTGCATTTTCTTTGCTATTCCCTACACGGAACACCACTTTTTGATTGTTTTTGTTGTTCCTTCAAAGAAACAACACTTTGGGAATATTTTTGAGATCAACCCTTTTCTTCCTCTTGTGGGATTATTCCTAATTTATCTCAACCACATTTTACTGACTCCCTTTTATGGCATGAAATACACTATTTTTATGAGGACAAAAATTATGGATTCTATTAAAGCGAGTTAATATCATTCACGCTATGATATTTAATAGGACAGCTCCTTGATGATAGCTTATTTTCAAAATGGACACAATTATTTATATACTACTTTACTGCATTGTTTTCTACTGTACATGATACTGATTGATCATCTTAATACCATGTTGGTTCCACCCTTCCTGGTTATAATCTTCTCTGTCTATAATAAATAAGATTATGGGTATATTTTTTTCTATTGACATGTTCAACTTATTCCACCATCCCTACTCTTAAGGAATATTCAGCCTCCCTCTTTTTATTATAAAAATATGTAATAACAACAAAATTTTGTTCGCAGATGGAGGAAAGGGGGTCTCATTACGAGCCAGCCTACCATGATCATAAGGCTGTAACAGAGTGACATTCCCATTATGGCCACCATAGCAGGGTTATGGTCCATTTGATAGCCAAATTATCCTTGGAACAGGAGGTCTCATTACGAGCCGGCTTGATCACTTTTGCTACATCCCAGTGAATGGCAGTGTGGTTATCTGGTTACCACGCCAGCACACTGATCTCTTCTGTGTAATAGCACTATAACTCTCCATTTATAAATTGAGGATCCTAGCTCATATGGGTTAAAAAGCAACCCTGCCGAGGCTATGGACCCCTATTGGCAGCAGCGGCTCTGCTTATGGTATTGAAGTTATATCTTATCGTCAATTATTACTATAATACCCTTTTCTTATTCTTTCTCTTTATGAGAGAAGTTATTTCCTTAATTTTTTTTCCCTGTTTTGAACCTTTATGCATGAGAAATTGTTTTATGATCAATCACATCATTTTCAGCTAGAATACCGTCAGTAAAGCATCTTTTTGGCATATTGCTTTCTTTTTTCTCTTTTTCATAACTTATCATCAATCCAAATCATCCTATCTCTTATTCATAACTATCTTTACAGACTCTGCTCTCATTATAACCATAACCCTCGCTGTCCTATCATTGCTATGTGTACTCTGCTTCATTTACTGCTATATTGTTCATTCCCTTGCCTTGCTATCAGCATAACACATTTCATAGGCTTTATGGTCATGGGATCCCTTTTCCAATCGGAGGGGGGAATGTATGCATTATGGGATTGTATGCGATATGATCACTGCACTCTGCCATTACTTCTTGATTTGACAACATATTAGTATTGCATGAATACATAAGTTTTTCTAATTGAAATTTTTGCATACATCCTAATTTGTTGCTATTCAAAACTAACACTATGGATTCAAGAACATTGTATGCAAAATAGTGCTTTGTTTACAGGAGAACAACAAGTATGGGAAGAATTCTATTCACAGCATGACCACAATATTGCAACTAACAGAAGAGGCTCGTGAATGTGAACAATTCTTTAGACATGATGTGCTTGCCTCGATTCCACCTATTGCATCACTTTCCGTACCAACTCTGCCTACATCAGCTTCAACAAATGCCAATACATATATGTCATGCTGGAGGTAAACCTTGACATAAAACCGAATAATTTTCTGATTTATTACGAATTTAGGAGAATTTAATGAAAATCCATTTTGAGCATTATTTATCATCCTTCATTCCACATTTTTAGCACTTTCCCTTTTTCAATGGCATATCATCTTTCAGTTTGGGGGAGTGTTGCTTTCATTCATTTCTTTCTTATGACCATGTCATTCATATTCTTTATCATCCATTGCTATTATTATTCCTTCTCAACACCTCCTTTATTCCATGTTGTTTTACACCAGGCATAGAATTCAACAGCTGGTAGCAACCACCTCTATTTGTCTTCTAGCATTGCATGAGGACATGCTAATTCTTCAGAGAGGGGGAATAATTGCTACGCATGATGCATGTTTTCTACTTTCTTCCTCATTTAAGGCATACAATTTCATTTTTACACAATGTAGAAATTGATTTCCATAATATTTTTAAAAATATGAACTCAATTCTTGTGACTTCTGGATAATACAAATGTATCATTAAAATACACATACCCAGATAATTTCAAGATAAATTGGTTCATTCAGAAATCATGCACTCTCACCTACAACCATTTTCTTTATATCTCATGATCCGTGCATCAAAACGATCTGATTTTTGGATCGTAGAGGCATTCATATATTACAAATTTACTTGCAACATTTCAACAAAATCTGGTTTGTAGTTTTTGGGAAAATTGTTAATGAAGGTTGATGTCACTTATATCATATTTTGCTGTAACTTCATATGCACATAACTTGAACGTCAATGTAAAAATTGTTATGCCTTCATCAAGAGTGTTAAAAGTGAATATTCATTAATTAAGGAAGAATTCATTTGTTTTATCCATTTCATGAGCTGCGATGAACAAATTTTTTTATTGCTTGGTTAACACATGGGTTTTATCTTTGGGTTGCATCAGGACATGCAACATATTGAGTGTGGGGGTATTTTGGGTTGTTAATATCCATTATTATTGTCACTTTTGAACGCTTATTCCACCCATTTCTACCATTCTTCATCACGTCATTTATCATAATTTATCATATAATTCTATTTTACAATGATTTATGCTCTTATGTAAAAATATTATTTATTCTCCTTTATTTCTAATAAATTGATGATTATGAATGATTTTATCAATGAAAGTTTAAGAAATTGGTTATAACATTATTCACCATTTTTAGCCTCCAAGATAATTTCCAGATTGAAGATTTGATCATTAAAAGTGCCAACTCAGAAATGCGCTAGAATAAGAAGTGATAGTTTTGTGGTTGAGATTCTGAGCAAATGAAGATTAATCTAGAAAATCTAGAACATGGGTTTTGTCCAAAATGGACCAAATTAACTTTATAGAAGAACGGTTTGCCCAAATTCAGCTTGTATTGAGAGAAACGCAGGGTTCTTTGAGCATGATTTTCTAAGATTCGCTGTGTGGCCGTTTTCCAAATCTCAACTGCAAAGCCAAATTCGCCTTGCTTTTGTTGAAATATGGATGAAAATATATCTTCTTTTTGATCAATTGGTTGGAAACAATCTAATTTTGTAATAGAAATCATGTTGTAATTATCTCTGTTGTAACTTCTCTCTGATCTCTCTCTATTTAAATGAAAATAGAGATGAGAGAGGGGGATGGAAAAATGATGGAGAATTGAGGATTCAGAATTAGAGATTCAAGAATGATGATGGGATAGCATAGAATAGGAGGAAAAGGATATTGTTGCATTACCATTGTAATTCTCAAAGCCTCAGCTGCTGTAATGATTTCACAGTTTGATGATGAATAAATAAAAGGGTTGTTGATCACTCTTCTCATCTGAAGTAGCCCAGCAGCATCCGCTGGCGGCTAAGGGCCCAGCCACTGGTGGATTATGCTGCTGCTGTGTATTATATATTTCCAATTTCTGTCGTGTGATGGTTTGATTTAATTCTTATTTCTTTGAATCGTATTGCCTTACAGTTTCATGTTTTTGCAGCGAGCTGTTATAATATTTTATGAAATTGTTTTATTGCACAAGCTGAGATTGAATCGCGTGGCTGTTCTTTTCCATCATGACAGAGGTTATCATCCTTCTCAATGTATATTGTTATGATGTTCATTTCAAATGTAAAGCTTCATTGTTCATTCCAGACCTTGATATTCATTATAGACTATTCGTTATTTGATTCTTTTAATTACAGTTTGCTGTCCATTTAGTTTGTTGTTCATTTCTGTTGATTAATTGCAATAGTTTTCTTTTAAATAGTTTTCCTTGTTTACTTTCAATGGCAGCTTTAGTTCAATTTCTATTTCCTTTGAATTGCTTTAAAGCAGGACTGTCAACTGTAGAGAACATTGCTTATTGATTCTTCGTTCCCAGATTGATTGTCTTGTTCTAGTTTGATTTCAATTGCATCAATCTCTAGAGGAATGAGTTATTGCTGCTGTATCCTTAATTGATGTTTGCTGAGTGGATTTCAGAGCATTTGAGTTTATGTTATTGTTAGATTTCTTTTTCAAGCATTCATTTACTTTTGGATTTTAAGCACTATACTACAAAACATTACTCTTGAGTAAATAGCCGCCTCAGACTGAGTACACTCTTGAAATAAAAAGTCATCCCTGGGTTGATAATTAATGTGAAGGTAATTAGGAGTTAAAAATACACCTTTTTATCACTCGACACTAGGGTGGGCTAATGCATGCCAAGGAGTGTAGGGAGTGCCACGGAAACAAAAGGGAGTGCTAGTTTCAAATGCATGGAAATGAATGAATAAGAGTATGTGACAGGGAATGTCAATGAGTTCTAGGTGTGTTAAGGAGTGAGTGAAAAGGTATGCTAGGTAGTTCCAAGTAATGGATTGCCAAGGCGACATGCCAATATGTGCCAGGTGTCTGTGAATGCCATAAAAAAACAAGGGAGAACTAGCTCAAAATGCATGAAAATTAATGAATAAGAGTGTGTGATAGAGAGTTTCAGTGAGCTTCAGGTGTGTTAAGGAGGGAGTGACAAGGTTAGATGCTAACCAGTGCCAAGGCATCCTAGATTTCCATGGCATGTCAAGGAGTGCTAGGGAGTGCTATCGAGTGCCAAAACATGCCAAGGAATGTAGGGGGTGCTAACATGTGCCACATAGTGCTAATGAATTGTTAGATGTGCCAGGTGCTATGTCATGTCAAGATGTAAACTATTTTCTTATTTGTTTTATGGCCATGGTTGGACATGAGCCTTGACATGGTAACTTGTAAATTGTTAAATTGGATAAGTTGAAATTATACATGAGTAGCCTAAGATGAGTTATAGTCAGTTCCTACGTGAACAAGGCATAGTCTATTTGTAGTAACTGAAACTTGGTCAAGTTGTTGTAGTCGAGGCAAGACTTGGTTGGGTTCCCAAGTCCCAAAAAAGTAAGGTTTCTTGTGAGGGCATTATAGCCAAGGAGTGTTAGGGCATGCCAAGGAATGAAAAGGCATGCTAAGACATGTCGAACATTGCCAATGCATGTTAAGGAATGTTAGAAAGTGCTAGGGCATCACAAGGGAGAATTTGGTCAAAATAAATGGAAATGAACAAATAAGTGTGTGCGCCAACGAGTGTCAATTAATTCCAGGTGTCTGAAGGACAAACTGTGTTAGGAGAAGGTCATAATAGGAATTTTATGAGGCAAGCCTATGGTTACAATTATAAGGGGTTGGTCAAAGCAGTTTATGATAAAGGGAGACTTTGGGTTGTGCACAACATTGCTTTTCCAATGACTTGGTTGGGTTCCCAAGTCGCAAAAATGGTAAAGCTATCTATGAGGGCATGACAATTAGATAGTGGCAAGGTGTGACAGGGAATGCTAGGAAGTGCTAACACATGCTAGACAATTCCAAGGCATTTTAGGGATGCTCAAACAAGCCAAATGCTAAGGCATGCCAAGATGTGTCAGGTGCCAGGGTGTGGCGCGAATGCATGCTAGGGAGTGTTAGGGCCAAGTCCCAAGGAAACACAAGGGAACACTAGTTTCAAATGCGTGGAAATGAAGTGTCAATGTAATGTCCCTTCCGAAGTTAAATTGTTACAGGTTTATTTATTCTACAATTTTGACAATTTTGGAGGCCATGGGAGCCATGTGATTTTTGGAAGAGACTTAAGAAGGAAAAAGGTGCTCAAATGTTTTGTTGGCATAGTGTGGGGGCCACCCACATGAGGAAATACACACCACCTTACAGGTAAGTTCGAATGATTAAGGATGGAAAGTCAAATTTCTAGTTAGACGACGACCACATGGGAAAAGGGGCCCACAAATTATAAATAGAGGGGGGCCACCCTCATTTGGTATCTCTTTGACATACTGAACTCAACATTAGTTGCTTGAGCTGCTTAGTTGAGTTAATGTGTTGTTTAGCACAAGAGTGTCTTTGAATGAATATCTCAACCCTTTCTTTAGTGGAATTTGAGTGCCACCCTAGGAAGAAAATTCATACTACCTTGGAGGAGAGTAGGTGGAGTTTCACAGTCACATCATTCAACATTTGTCTCGGCTAGTGCGTGTTTCTGGAAGACGCAAAAGGGTAACATGGAGGTGTTGCTTGTGGGTTCATCCAAGCAGCAGTTGTTGGGGGAGTTTTGGCATTGGAGCTATAGTGGAGGATCAAGCTTTGAGGTAGTTTTGGATCAGGAGGTTGCGACATTGGAACAGTTCGATTTACAATCACCTCGGCCTACACAGAGAGCCATCACTGGGCTCAGGTGAGAGTTGGAGGAAGGAATTGTAAAGCTGGAACTAACAGGGAGAAGTAGGAGATAATTTGGAGGGCCATTTGAGGAGGATTTTTGGAGTTGTGAGAGAAGATATTGACAGGATTAGTCACAACAACATAATTCGAAATTGGAGGAGGCCCAAGCTGTGAAGGGTCAATTTTTGAAGGTTTGAACCAAGGGAAACCCTTTTTGGGTTTTTGTAAAGGATTACTCTCCCAATGTTATAAAATTTTATGGGCAGATCTAAGGGGTCAAACAGGGGTCACAACTCAGCTAGAAGCTAGAGGAGATAAGGGGAATTTGTGCCAAAATTTTGAGGTCAACATTTGGCCAATTCCTTCATGGGTTATTATGGGTTTCTTGCATAGATGCTAGGATTAATTTCCCATAATTTTCTAAGCAACAGGGAAGCATCTAATGACAAATCACTTTAGGTGGCAACACCTTTCTAGGCAGTAACAATGTAGCTCTTGGGTTAGATTTCGAACAAATTTCAGGAGGTGTTCCATTGTTCATTTTGGGATTTTGCTAGCTTGCCTATAACAAGCCCAGGTGCACACATTCCATCACCTTGTTGTACACCTCTTCCCATTTAATAAAATGAGTAGACAACCTAGTATGGTTGCCAATTTTATGGTCTGATGGTTTGATTTAATTTTATGGCGTTATTTTTATTGTCCGCTTTGCATAGCACTATTTTTCCTAGTTTGGAACATTATAGTCAGCTAGTTCTAGGTGTGCTAAGGACAGAGTGACAAGGTATGCTATGCAATACTTCCAAGGCATGCTAGAGTGCTAGGGAAGCATACCAAGATGTGCCAAGTGCTAAGCTGTGTCAATGCATGCTAAGGAGTGTTAGGGAGTGTCAGAGAAACATAATGGAGCACTAGGTCAAAATGCATGGAAATGAATGAATAAGAGTGTGTGACAAGGAGTGGCAGCGAGTTCTAAGTGTGTTAAAGAGAGAGTGACATGGTATGCTAGGTTTTGCTAAGTCATGCTATATTTCTAGGGTGACATGAAACCAGGATGTGCAAGGTGCCAGGGAATGTCAAGATGTGCTCGGAAGTGTTAGGGAGTTCCAGGGAAACACAAGGGAGCACTAGGTCAAATTAATGCATGCAAATGAACAAAAGAGAGTTTGTGACAGGAAGTGTCAGTGAGATACGAGTGTGATGAGAGAGTAATAATGTATGGTAGGAAGTTTTAAGGAATGCTAGAGGCTAGGGAAACATGCCAAGATGTGCCAATGCATGCCAAGGAGTGTTATGGAGTGCCAAGGAATCAAAAGGGATAACTAGTTTCAAATACATGGAAATGAATGACTAAGAGTGTGTGACAGGGAGTGTTATTGATTTCTTGGTGTGGTAAGGAGGGAGGGACAAGATGTGTTAGGTGGTGCCAAGGAATGCTAGAGTGCCAAGGAAACATATGAAGATGTGCCATGTGCCAGGGTGTGTCAATGCATGTGAGTGAATGCTAGGAAGTGCCACACAAACACAAGGGAACATGTTGGCCCATTAGGTCCCAGTGTTGAGATAAGAGTGTGTGATATGGAGTGTCAATGAGTTTGAAGTGTTCTAAGGAGGGAGTGACAAGCTTATATGCTAGGCAATGCCAAGGAATTCTAGAGTGCCACGACATGTCAAGGAGTACTAAGGTGTGCTAGGGTGTGAAAACCATGCCTACAAGAAATGTAGGGGTTGTTAACACATGCCACATAAGGCTAAGGGATTGATAGATGTGTGAGGTGATATGGCATGTTATGATGTAACTTGTGTTTCTTAGTTGTTTTATGGCCATGGTTGGACATGAGCCTTTGACATGGTAACTTGTTAAGTGGGATGACTTGATATTGGACATGAGTAGTCTAAGATGTGTTTTAGGTAGTTCTTAGGTGAGAAAGGCATAATCTAGTTGTAGTAACTATAACTTGGTTAAGTTGTTGTAGTCGGGGCAGGACTTGGTTGGGTTCAGGCCAAGTCTAAAAAAAAGTAAGGGTAGTTTTGAGGGCATGATAGCTAAGGAGTTCCACGGCATGCCAAGGAATGAAAAAGTGTGCTAACAAATGGTAGATAGTGTCAATGGATGTTGAGGATTCTTAGGGAGTGTCAGGGGAATACAAGGGAGAACTAGGTCAAAATGCTTAGTAATGAAAAAATAAGAGTGTGTTCCAAGGAGTGTCAGTGAATTCTAGGTGTCCCAAGAATGATGTGTTTTAGGAGAAGTTAAAAATAGGACTTGGAAGAATGAAGCCTATGGTTGTGATAAGGCATGGACAAAGCAATTTCAAAGGGAGACTTTGGGTTGGGCACAATATTGTTTTTCTAATGAATTGGTTGGGATGAGGCCAAGTCACAAAAAAGAAAGGTTATTTGTGAGGGCATGACAACTAGGGAGTGCCAAGGTGTTATAGTGAATGTAAAGTTCCCAAGTCGTGGAAAAATGTAATGCTAGCCGTGAGGTCATGACTTCCAAGGTGTGTTAGGGAATGCTAGTGCATGCTAACATGCACTAGATAGTACAAAGACATGTCCAACAAGCTAAGATGTGCCAAGTGCTAAGGCATGCCAAGATGGGTAACGGTGTGACAATGCATGCCAAGAATAGTCAAGGCAACAAAAGGGAGGAGAAAGTTAAAATACAGGGAAATGAACACATAACAGGGTTAATGAGTCATCAATTTACCTTTTCCACGAGGGGCATTCTAGGCACACCAACACTAGGTGCCAATAGGTGCCAAGTGCCAAGTGTCAATGCACTCTAAGTGCCAAATATTCCTTTGTTTCTTCTCATCTACTTTCCAATAGTTAATCTCAAATAAATTTAATATTAAACCATGCCATAGCATACCAAGTCATCTCAACACATGCCAAACATGCTAAGACTTTCCAAGTGCCAATGTGTGTCTAGGAGTGTGATGCATGCTATGAAGTGGAGAAGCATGTTGAAGAGTGCTAAGGTCTGCTAGATTGTGCGAATGCATACTGAGGAGTGTTAGGGAGTACTTGGACAACACAAGGGAGCACTAGGTCAAAATGCATGTAAGTGAACAAATATGAGGGTTTTCCAATGAGTGAGCTTTCATGCCAAGGAGGTAGTGACAAGGTATGCTAAGCATGGGTAAGGCATGCCAGTGAATATCAGGGCATGTAAAGAAGTGCTATAGTGTGATAGGTAGTTTCGCGGTGTGCTAACATTTTCCAAACAGTGGCAAGGCATGCCAGGTGCTAAGAAATTCTAAGATATGCAGGGTCCTAGAGTCATCAATTCACCTTTTACATTAGGCGCAGGCTAGGCACAACAACACTAAGTGCCAATAGGTGCCATGTTCGAAGTTTCAATGCATTCTAAGTGCCAAATCGTCCTTTGTTTATTTTCATCTACTTCCCAATAATTGATCTCAAATAACTTTAATATTAAACCATGCCAAAGCATACGAGGTCATCTCAACACATGTCAAAAATGCTAAGACTTGCCAAGTGCCAACACGTGCCAAGTGCCAATGTGTGTCAAGGAGTGTGGTGCATGCTATGAAGCGGCAATGCATGTCGAAGAGTGTTAAGGCGTTCTAGAGAGTGCCACTACATATTGAGGAGTTTTAAGGAGCACTAAGACAACACAAGGGAGCGCTAGGTAAAAATGCCTTGAAGTGAATGAATATGAGGGTGTGTCACGAAGTGTCAATGAGTGCTAGCTGTCATGCCAAGGAGGGAGTGACAAGGTATGCTAAGCATAGGTATGGCATGTCAGAGAATATTAGGGCATGTCAAGAAGTGCTAGAGTGTGCTAGGTAGTTCTGGGGTGTGCTAACATGTGCCAAATAGTGCCAAGGCATGTCAAGTGCTAAAACATGCTAGGATGTGCAAGGTGCCAAACTATATTCCCAATATGTGTCAAGGAGCTTCATGGAAAAAAAGGAATAACCAAGCTAAAATGTAAGGAAATGAGAACATAAGAGGGTTAATAAGTCAGGACTTTATCTTTTTCAAAAGGGGCATGCTAGTCACACTAATAATAGGTTCCAATACACGCCAAGTGCTAACGTTTTCCAATTCAATTTTATGCCAAGGTGTTCTAGGGCATGCTAGGGACTACAGGGCATGCCAACACATGCTATGGGAGTGTTATGCTATGCTAGGGAATGCCAACATGTGCTTGCATGTCATACTCATGGCAAGATGTTCTAGGTACCAAGATATTCCAGGTAGAACTATGTTCCAAGACATTCGAGGTGCCAAGGAATGTTAGTGTACTATTCCAAAGCATGTTAAGGTGTTCCATGAGTGTTGAGGAATGCTAGGTATCTATCATTAATAGAATTAATAGAGCTTTATTATTTGTTAAATAATATAGTTCCTACCCACACTGGTGGAACTTTATTTAAAGGAAATTTGCTAGATAATAATCATGATAGAGATGAATCATATATTCTTATGACTTGAGGGAAATGATACACACTTATTACTTCTTAATAGATTAATTGACTATAACCATTATGACCTTGGATACATAATTAAAAAGACTCCACAACAATGGTCTTAAATTGTTATCTTTTGACAAAAAATATAGTAACAAGTACATAGCATCATCAAAAACTCATTGGAATGATCAATAATGACGAACATTTTTTGACTGTCAAGAAAAGTAACCAAAAAGAGCATGGGTGAGGGTCAATAAAAGATCGTCACTAGAAGTGTCACCAAAGAGAGAATTAGTGATGGTCCTTTAACTACCCTCACCAAAGGTGTCACCAAAGAGAGAATTAGTGACGGGCCTTTAACGACCCTCACCAAAACTGTCATTGGAAATGGCTTTGGTGACAAACCTTAAAGGACCATCACTATATACACTTATAACAATGTTTTTTTAAAGACCATCACCATATGCGACATTGGTGATGGATATTAAAGGTTCGTCATAGGCATGACCATCACCAATGACCTTTTTTCTTATATTGACTACTAATATATATTCAATAAATCTATCCACAGTCACATTACCGTAAAAAATGCCTAATAGCATTTACTTTGGTTCATTATGTAATGATTGTGTTTTGCAGAGATATCGATAAAATCGTATCTACTGATATTATAAGATACTCTTTTCGATACTTATTGGGTGAATTCAAGCATATATACTACTTTTTAAACAACAAAATTTATTATTCGATAGAGTCCTTCTAGGTTGAAGAAAAAGGTATGAGTTTTGGATGGAGATGTTGCTGGTGCTAGTGCTATTGTAGTTGGTGCTAGTTCAGTTGGTGTTGGTGTGGCTGGTGCTATTGATGATTAGCTTGTATATACATGTGATCAGTGAGAGAAGCTAGTCATATATGGAAGATATGTGCGCAAAGAACAATTTATGAGTTAAAGATTAGTTTGGAGACCAAATGGTACTTATGGGAATGGACCTCCTTCTATTCCTTGCATAGCAAATTGAGCCTATTTCGAAGGCCATTTCTTGAATAAATAATTTGAGACTCATTTCTATTATGTTATGTTTATGTGACAGTGTAATATGGAGATGGATGGTCAGTTTTCTTGAGTTGTGGCTTGCAAAGTACTCTTCAGTGTTAACTTTCTCATGATGTTCAGAGAAAATTGATTTTTGGCAATATGATGATTATGGAAGTTTTATGGATCCTCAAAATTTTGTTAAGCTGTGATCGATACTATAATATTTCCTTTTTTATGTGGCATATACTTCTATTTGTTTTTATTTACAAATGAATTCAACATCGTCAATTTCCCTTGAAAGCAATGCTGAAATGCACAAACGAATACATAAACATAAATGGCTATGCATAAACTTCAATAAACACATGTTAATTTCAATGTTCAATTTTAGAATTACTAATGTCTTAACCATTTAGAATAGTAACATCTCATAATTTTATTTTCAAACTTATGCTTTTTGACAGTAGAGCTTCCTTGTACAAAGTTTTGATTGTGCATAAGAGTTATAATAGTTTTGGAATGCTAGCTTTTAGATTAATGTAAAATAATACAAACCATAACAAGACATAAAATATTACTTAATTGACTTAACTGAGTAAATAAATTTCATTTAATATTAAATAATATAAGTACAATTGATGAATGTGGAATCACTAATGCAAAATTGGCCGATAGAAAAACAAATAAACATAGTAAATGTCGTGAATATGTGTTGGTTCATTGAATAAATGAATGAAAGTCTTGTATTTATGGCAGGAGAACTTTAGTTAATAAAAATAGGATGTGATATATATTAATACAATAGTATATTGATATTATTTTCTAAAGCATGCGAATTGTATCAATCCTGAAATTTAATCGTGTTAAATGCACTATCTTCAATTGGAATTTAAGTAAAATAGATAACATTTAAAGTAATTGATTTCACAATAGGCTTTTTTTATAAAAGGTCAGGTAAATCAGTACTAGTCAAATTGACGATGACAATTAGTTAATGAATACCATTAAAATAAATAGTTGTTAAATGTAATTTTAGATCTTAAATGTCAATTCCTGAATTATTCTACAATGATGCCAATTGATGCAGTTACATGTCCTTTGTATATGCACACATGCATGTGGGAGAGGTAGGTGGCTAAACAAATATTTAACTAATATCATTATGTTTCCTTATACATAGCGTTTACTATGTAAACGATAGAGGATGTGTGAGAGACTGAAGGTCCTTTACATAATGGGGGTGGTTTGACACTAACTTTGTTATGTTAAAGCTCTAACCAATTATGGCATAATTGATGCACTTGCAGGTCCTTTGTATAGGCAAAGGGGAGGCTGAAAGAAGAGCTTTTACTATACAAATCATAGAATGATTTCATACCTTAGATGTCAATTCCCATTGGCTATGAAAGAAATTTGTTAACGTTCATCTTGTATCATTAATACATAAGAGAACAAAATAATTTTCAATTATTGGGAAAAGGTACATGACAATATTCAAACTAATATAAAAATTTGTTATCCACATTTCCCAAATACTAAGTGGATTAGTAATTTCACATTTTTCAATTGAACTCGCACTATGCAATATTAAATAAATTGTATTTTAACTCTGTGTGAGGAATAAGTGTTTTGTAGTAAAACAAATATGCAAACCATACTATGAATGGGTCAATTAAGTACCAACTTATATCATGAAAAAATTAGTCTATGTGTGCATTGGTCACCAAATAAGTATAAATTATTAACTATATAAGATAAATTTGATGAAAATCTAACCAACACATAGAAATAAAAGTAGATAGAATATCCTTGAAATTTTTTGCAAAAAAACATTATTTCATATCACTCACGAACAATCATTAATAATAACAAAGAAAAAAACCATATTCTCATAAAATTTTGGAAAAACATCATTTAACAACATTATAAGGAAATGGGAAACATATTTGGGCATAAAACAGTGTGATCACTATTTATGTTTGAAAAGTATTTTACAGTAACAAACAGAGTTATAGTTACACTAATTATATCTAGATTCAAATGCTAATTACCATAGCTATGGTTAAAATAAACATCAAATATGAAAGAAATTTTTGATAACCAAAAATAGTTATTGAATATTCATTTTCATTATGACGAACAAACGAATCGTCATCTCTAAAATGTCCACAAAATTGATAAACAATCTTAGAATTCGCAAAAATAAATCAGTTTTAAATAATTAGGAATATAATTGGAGTACCAATAATACTACATCGATATTCATGATAACTATTATATCCATAATGAGAGTTGTTTGATATCTCAATTCACTAGCATATTCATAGCATCCATTTCGATTTTTTGTCTCTTTAACTTTCTGCACCTGCATTTAAGGAAAATGACAACAATTGTTCCATAATCAATTAAATACACGTCGCAAATGATAATATAAATTTGAAACAAAACTATATGGAAAGACAAATCCATGTGCAATTGAAATCCATTATGTAAACCACTTCGAAGGTTTTGGGTATAGAGAAGAGAACTTGGTTCCTAAATCACTTATAAAAATCTTTATACTTAGCTACTAAAGTAAATGAATTGGACTCTCATGAACTGTAACATGAAAAGTCCATCTACAAGGAAAATCAAGAAAATGCATCCATATATTAGCTTAGTTCACGATAATATATACACCAATCCTAAAAATTTAATAGCTTGTAATAAAAAATGAACATTCCAATATTTAGGAATACCCACAATCTATAAAAGAATAGATCCTCATACTTTAACTATTAACTGATTTTTGTATTTCCATCTTCTTAAAGAAATTTGTTCAGCTCTTCCTAGATGCAATATTTGATACTAGCAACTATAATTTCCAATTTGACACATTGAGTGAATACCTCCTTCTCAATTTCTCTCGCTTCTTGGAATTGCTCAACTAAGGCAGATTTCTATTTATTAACGTTAACAAAGGTAATTAACCATTCCCTAATTTCCTCTATACTAAAATCAACTATATTATCAAACTATGCCGCCTTTGACTATTTTACATTATCCAATTCTAGTGTCAACATTTATTTAGAAATTAACTCAGAGTCATATGTGAGATGTGGACTATTCATATTCTAGACAATCTGTACAACCTTGACATAGGCATTTTCTCTTTGATTCTCTATGTTTTCATATTCATAAATAATGTTCTCCATTCTTCTTATTCTCTAAGGCCATGCAACTTTAATTTGCTTCATTTGATTATCATTTATTAATTCTTGTCCTTTTTTAACTAGATCAGAAAGTAAATCAAGTCTTTTGATGAAAGAAAATAAGTCACTGTTCACAAAATACCTATCTCCTTCGAGATCACATTGAATGCACTCCAAAAATGACTTATTTCTTTATACTAAATGCTCCAAATGGAGAGCTACTTTCCATTCATGTTAAAAAATCTGCAATATTTCACATATATTAATGATAATATATGTTTTGACTATATTAAGGAGATTGATAGATCTAAAAAATCTATATGATGTTTTATGATAAAAATTGCCAATAGTGTTGTGCATATTGCTAATAGATTCATCAACAAAGGATCTTATTTTTGGCTTGAGGGGGCCTAACCCAGGTTCAACGTTAAGTAGCCAAACAAATCCCTACACTACTGGCCCTTTTAGCACCAGCTCGCGGAGTGCAGACCAAAGTCTCACTCGAATCAGTATGGGGGGATGCTAGAATGAATTTTCCACTCCATGAGATGGGTGTGATGTCATTTAGTTCCGTTTATTCCTACCTTTACGTTGGTCGTGTTGCTTTAGGGCTTATAAGATAAGCCCTCTGTTCCATCCTTCAATACCTTCGTGAAAGAGTATAATCGACCTTTGTGCAGCCCATACCTGCTGCCCAGGTACTTTTGCACTGCTATGGTAGCATACCATGCAGATTCCCCAATTTAGCTAAGTGACTTGCTTATCTTTGTCAAACAGTTATAGTTAACACCACGCAAATAGATATTCATAAATGCGTTCAGTTATTCAATGTAATTGTATTCATTCGCGCATCACATAATCATAATAAGGGAAATTCATACATAACATATCAAGATACATCAACAAAAATTGCATGTCTCTTTTTATTAGTATCTTCCAAGTGTTTACAAACTCTGCCCACCCTATGCACACAGCTGGAGGGGTCTGCACACTCAGCTGCGACTTCTACCTCAGACCTTGCTCAGCTGCAGAGCCTCTACCTGTGCTATGACCCAAGACTTAGACTTCTTATTTCAGAGCTATGACTCTCTTACGTCATTCCTCATTGTCTTCCTTCCTAAACTACTTAGATCTTAGCACTTTTTCTACAATCCCATGGTCCGTGGACCATGGGTAGGTCTATTACTACTGAATTTACTTTACAAAACTAAGGGTGGACTACCCATTGTGATACATGACACCTTCACGCTCTGCAACCACAAAATGTGGAGTCTTTACAATTGTGTTACAAAATTTGACTCAAACATGGGCTTTTAGCCCAAAACCTACCCTTGGGGGATCTCACTCCCAACAGGCTCCCAACACAAACATCATGACTCGCCCTCGAGTCACTCGGTAGGTGCAGAGATCTTTGCGTGAAGCCCATCTAGCTTGACCCATATGACCACTACCTCATCCGTGCACTGAGTTACTGCCTTCTTTGCTTCTTCCACTGTCTTCTTAGTCACTACTCCTGCTGATGAGCTCCAGTATTGTAGCAATAATGCTACAACTCCTGGGGCTTCCTGTCTCTCATTTTATCAACCCGGTAGTTCGTACAAACTTGGAAGCGACGGTGTTGTATGCACAAGTACTAGCTCTTGTCGCAGCTGTCACTTGGTCAGCTGGCACAAGTCCGCTAGGGCTCAAGCCAACTTCTATAGGCTCACAGAAGAAGCTTTATCAATGATGGATGAAAGCTAGCTCAAAGGAGACTAATCTACATGACAAAAATGAACTGCAAGCAAATCAAAGCATGTAAACCTAGGAAACCCTAATTTAACTAGTCTAACCTCTATAATGCAAAGAATGTGAAGGAAACTTCTACCAATGCTGCTGTTACCTCTAATAAGTGAAAATGCATGGATCTAAGCTGCTTGCATCATAAAATACATGTTTTTGTATTTTTCCTTTAAGTGTGTGGAATGATTGTGATTGTGTGCTAATTAGGGTTTGGTTGTGCAGATGGAATGGAGAAGGAAGGAGAACGTGGGACAGGTTGGGAAGGCTAGGAGAGGTCCCTAGGGATCCTTAGCATCCATCCACAGAGGTTCCTCACATTCAGAAGCTCAGCAACTGAGCGAGTGGCCTCCTACAGGATACTTAGAGGTTTCTACAGGATGTCTATAAACTACTACAGGATGACCTACCGTGAGTGTTTGAAGAGATGGAGGAGTGATGGAATGGTAGGGGGAGATGTGCAAGGTGGGAATGAGGCTGGTGATGGCTCTAGAAGTGGAGGAATGAGATGAGAAATGAGTGTAGGGGGTAGGTTGGAAGATAGAGGGCTAGGTCAACAAAAGGCTAGGAAATGAAGTTACGTGAGGAGTGGAAGGCTTTGGGAGATAACAGAGCGGGGTAAAGGTCGAGGAGATGTGATGCATGCGTGATCAAGATGGAGAATGAAGTAATGGACGAGAGAGGGCAGTGCAAGTGAAACGAATGCTTATGACTGTTACCAAACTGAAAATGCATTAACCTAAACTACCTGTGCTTGTAAATTCAATGAAAAGCAATC
Source organism: Pinus tabuliformis (assembly GCA_031772625.1). Classification (NCBI taxonomy): domain Eukaryota; kingdom Viridiplantae; phylum Streptophyta; class Pinopsida; order Pinales; family Pinaceae; genus Pinus; species Pinus tabuliformis. The sequence goes on along the minus strand of CM062812.1, from coordinate 405,242,858 downwards.
CAAAACGCGAAGGAGAATGTGCATGAAGCTGTGGTAAAGGAGTGTGGTGCAGGTGTGAATGACAAGGAAGCATCTAACGTAACGTGACTGTGTTTGCAGTAATCATGAGATAAAGAAATGCGTGTTTTTGGTGGTTAGTCATGGACTGCACCCCAATCCCAAATGAGACGGCAGTGAGCCTTAACAACCCTTTTTGTTGGAGCTCCAATGGACTATATCTATCCTCTGCTACACTAAACAACTGTGAACAAACTCACCATAAGCAAATCCTATCTAACTCGTGAAAAAGACCAACTTAACAACCTGTAATTCGAATTGCATGTGCAAATGAAAAGCTCAAAGTGCTGAAATGAAATGGAAACAACACTACAGCAGAGGGGATCTATGGCTCTCAGGTTGGGCCCTAACCTGAGAGCTACAGTCTCCTTAAGAAACTCAGAACTAGATCACAAACTGCTTTCTTTATTCATAATCTGATGTTATGCCAAATTGGCTTACAAAAAGGAATGAAAACTGAACTGTGCTCCAAAATTACAATAGCAATACGAGAGTTTCAACAACCTATCCAAGGCTAAGGCCTCTATACTTATACAAAAACGATGATCCAACAAGTGTCCTTGATTTTAGGAGCTCGGCTGTCCAACTAGAGTTTAACTGCTGATCTTGTAGGACGGTCATAACTGCTGTTCTTGTAGAGCAGTTTATAACTGCTGTTCCTGTAGAACAGCTGGCTGCTTCTTAAGCTCGGAGGGGAGATGGATTGGAGCTCGGAGTTCTTGGTGGGAATCACGAGGAATGTCCCAAGACCGTGGACATCCTCTCCTAAAAACCAGCAGTGCCACCTCATTGTCTCTTTATCTCCTTTTTCGTTGTCTCTTGCTCCCTTTTAATGCCAAAACCTGGAATCATAATGCATTAGTCACGTAGATAAAGTGCCTACCCTTCTTCCTACAAACAACATGAATAAACTAAGAAATGCATGCATAAGCAATAAAAAATGAATGGTTTGAGCAAGTAGAATAGGCCAAAATGAGCCCAAATTGTACCAAAATTGGGGCTCATCATCACCCCCCAGCTGAACCATTTTCTCATCCTTGAGCAATTTTGCCCCGGCTCCTTGTCCTTGGCCGAGAGCTGGGGCCCAGAACCTGCTCCTTCTTCTCTACTTTTGGGGCCTCTGTTTTCTCTGCCTCAGGTGGAGACGAGGGTGGTGCTTCTTCCCCCTTTTTCATTTCCTTGAGCCGGGCTTTAGAAGGCGACTGGCCTATTTTTCGCGTCCAGGAAGTGACTTTTGGGCTTCCCTTCTCAGGGGTGGCCTGTGTTTTGGAGGGAGTTCTTGTACTGGGTGAAGTAGGGATGTCTCCTGAAGTGGGTTGGCTGCTGGGTGGAGGCTGCGACTTGTCTGTTTTCATTCTCTGACTCCTCCTTGCTTTGGAAGGTAGAGGGATCTCCCTCTCTCTCTTTTCTTTGGGTTTTGCCGGTGTGCTGGGGGCAGCCAGTACCGCTGCCGCCTCCTTTTCGAGGATGCTAGCCTTCTCTTTCTTGTGCTTTGCTCTCTCGGAGCTCCTTGTAGAGGGTCCCTCCTCCTTTGGTTTCGGGCTTCCTGCAGAAGACCCTTGCTTGACCGGTTTTGGGCTCCCTGTAGGAGCATCTTCCTTAGCTCTTGGGCTTCCTGTAGGAGCCTTTTCTTTTAGCACGTCTGGGCTTCCTGCAGGAGCTTTTCCTTTTTCTTTCGGGCTACCTGTAGAAGCTTTTTCCTTTAGCAGTTTTGGGCTTCCTGTAGAAGCCTTTTCTTGAATTTTTGGGCTTCCTGTAGAAGCCTTTGTCTTTGTTTCCAGACTTCCTGTAGAAGTTTGTTCCTTAGTGATTTTCGGGCTTCCTGTAGAAGACCCTACTTTGCCCACTTTCGGCCCTCCTGTAGAAGGCTCTTTCTTTACGCTCTGTGGGTTTCTTGTAGAAGATCCCTTCTCTGTTTTTGAGCCTCCTGTAGAAGCCTTCATCTGCTTTCCTGTAGGCGTTGTTCTGGGGCTTCCTGTAGAAGCCTGCGTTTGTTTCCCTGTAGATGCAACGGTCACCACCTTTTCTTGCTTGGCTGCATGGATTTTGCTTTTGGCTTTGACTGCAGGAGCTGACGAGGTGCTTGGGCTGACAAGGACCACCTCCGCTTTGTCCATTCTGCTCTTCATCCTCTGTTCTCTTGCTGTCAAAACAGGTGTGTCACCCTCCTCTTCGTCTTCCTTTTCTTCTTGCTTCCTCTTTTGTTCCTTCCTCTGCACCGTGGCAGGGGTCTTCTGACTTGGTTCCCTCTTTTCTTTGGCCACTGCCTCTTTGTCTTCACTGCTGGAGGGGCCACTATCTTCGACCAGCATTTTGATATCCCCATCTCGTGTTAGATTTCTAAATGACTCCCAGGAGAGGGGAACTTTATAGGAGTGCAGTGCATCCTCTACAAGCAACTTGATCAGCCCATGGTGTGCCACCTGATCTGGGACGCCACCCTTCAGCTTCTTAGCACATTCCATTAAAGATTGCAACAGGAAATAAGGAATGCTTAATTTCTTTTCTACAGGAAGCTCACTTCGGTGCCTTAACTCGTTCAGCAATCGGAAATGGTACCCGTAGACGATGCTATAGCGCCCCTCACATGTAATATATTTCATAATCTGCAAGCTGACCTCGTTCCAAGGTGGTGTCAAACTATTCCTTCATACTCCATTCTTATCTTCAGAGAATTCTTCCTCAGGTGGAAAGAATTCCTTCTTCGCTTGCTGGCTCTATTTTCGTTCTTCTTTATCCCACGGGAGACCCATAGGAAGCTCAGTGATTCTACTGATGGACTGCGGGGTTATCTTGAGGCTTAGGCCTCTGAAATTGACTGTGGCCAGCACCTTGGATTTTGGCCTCAGGGCCTGCAAGAATTCCTCGGCCACTTCCTCATCATAGCCCTGTAGTTTATCACAAAAAGGCATCCATTGTGCTCTAGTGAAGAGCTCAACCACTGCCAGATTTATTCTTAGTGTATTTGAATCAGTGGGCTCTCGCCTGATAAACCCACCAGGCATGATGAACACAATGGTTTTGACCAAAGGCGGTAGATACAAAGGAAATTTGGTCTTATAGACAGAGCATGCAATGAATTCTCAGAACCACAGTCTAATTATACCTCTATCCCATAGAAGCGATAGTATGGGCACGACAATCCAATATCTTTTATGACCAAACTGTGAATAATGACCTTTTCACCTTTGAAAACCAATTTTGGAAGGAGTTTCAGGGTTACCTCTTTTCCGCCACCCTTTTTACGTGAAGACTTCACCTTCCTGTAGAGACTGCTTTCTGTAGATACTGCTTCCTGTAGGACTCTGTTCCTGTAGAAACTGTTCCTGTAGGAGCAGTGCGCAGACTTCGGGGGGAGCTATAGTTGGACAGCGGTCGAGAGGTGCCTTACCAGTGTTCAGGTAGCCGAGAGCTTGGCGTATCAACATGCAGAGGTAATCAGAGGAGCTACTCGAGATTTGAAGTGAGGTTGATGGATATACACGCTTAATCGAGCCGATTAGATTTTGAATCGGTGCAGCTCGTGGCGCGGGGGGTGAGCTGTCCCCGCCGGACCGTTGGGTGACGTCACCCATCGTCCGCCTGCACATTCGCTTGCTGCCGCATTCATTCCCACAGATCTGCCGCCGCCCTTTTCGGTTAAACTCGTTTCACGGTTGACGGGACTAATCTTCACGTGCGTGCTACGTGTGTCTTTTGTCGTGGCTGCCACCTCATCATCTGACTATCCTTTCACTAGCCGATGTGGCCAGTCAACTGGCCTTACGGCCGCTCAAACATTCACCTTTATGCCATGCAAAACAAATCAAAGTAATATCCATGCGATTTGACGGAGAGAAGGATTAGAACACTTACCTGCGCGCGGCTGCACATGATTTCCAGTTTGTGGACGATGGATTTACCTGCTGCACGTGGCTTACATAGACCCGGAGGCACATGGCTACCGGTTGCTGACGCTGGAGTGGATGGTTTCGCGTTCATGCACCCGTGTTTTATCTCGGATGGCGGTGCTGTGGACGGTATTCACTCGAGCAGGTTGAACTGTTACAGGATCCCCGCGAGGGGTCTTGTCACAGTCCTTTCTCCTTGGGTACATGCTGCATGTTGGCGGTTCTGGCTTCTTGATCACGATCCCAGCGCTTCTGATGCATAACGTGGATGTGGTATGGCTCTCGGTGCTTGGTTTTTATTTGACAGATGTTTTTTTACAAGAACTCATTGCTTTGTTGTGCTGCTGCAGGGATCTTGGTTGCATGGCGACGAGGATGGTGGAGCAAGATAATAGCAATGTTCAGGGGTGCCATCAGTGGCATGCATGCGTTCAATCCACTCCTCAGTCGCTAGATCTTCACTTGAAACACATTTCGGCCGTCGCAACCTTCTACAGGAAGTTTCCTGTAGAACACAGAGCTTCCTGTAGAGCTTTTGCACTTTCCTATAGAAGATCTGCGTCTTCCTGTAGGAAGACTGTCTGTTCCTGTAGAAAACTGTATCTTCCTGTAGAAGATCCAAATCATGATAAAAATTGCACATACCTTGAAAAGCATTGTTATTCTTGGAGGAGGTGTTGATGACATCCTTTGATAGCATGATGAAGGCCCCTGGCTTGGAGTGAAGAGGCTTCTTCTCCTCCATAGAACATCTGCATGCAAAACTTTTATTGTGCTTATTGTTTTTTTTCTCTCTTTTTTTTTTGAAAAGATAGCAGGGGTGCCCCAAAGAGGTTTTCACCCTTGCTACCTGCCCTGAGCGCCTCAAAGAGGTTTTCACTCAAGGATCCTTTTTTTTTTTTTTTTTTTTACTTTCTTCTTTTTTTTTTTTTTTGAAAGACAATAGGAGTGCCTCAATGAGGTTTTCACCCCTACTGCCTGCCTTGGGCGCCTCAGAGAGGTTTTCACCCAAGGATCTTTATTTTTTCTCTCTTTTTTTTTTTTTTTTCTCTTCAGGGTATGCCCAAAGTGGAGGCAGAACCCTTCTCTATGACCAAAACAGATTTCTCCATAGTGCTGATAAACTCTTGTCTTGAGAGAGGTCTTCTATAGATCTTCAATCGGTGCCCATTGACAAGCATGGGAATGGCTTCCTCATCAATGGTTCGAATGAGGACAGATCCATTGTCATGGCACTGTTCCACTACATATGGTCCTAGCCATCTGGTTCTCAACTTCCCCTTGAAATCTTTGAATCTGGAGTCATACAACAAAGCCCAATCTCTCGGCTGGAACTGCTTGTCATGGAGATGTTGATCATGCCACACCTTTCTCTGAAGTTGAACCACTTCTGAGTGAAGGAGGGCCTGCATGCGGTGCTCATCCAGTCCATTCAGCTGCAATAACCTTTCTTGCTGTGCATGGCTGAGATCTAGGTCCAGCTGAGCTGCCATCCTCAAAGTGTTATACTCAAACTCAATGGACAACAAAGCTTTCTTTCCATAGACTAGCTCATAAGGTGTGAAGCCGGTGGTGGTCTTCCAGGTGGTGTTGTAAGCCCATGTGGCCTCAACCAGGCAATCTGCCCAGTCCTTTCTGCTGCTGCTCACCACTTTGGTCAAGATCCCTTCTAATGCTCTATTGGTGACTTCCACCTGCCCATTTTCTTGAGGGTGATAGGGGTGGAAGTCCTGTGCTTGATCTTGTGATGAGCTAGAAGATCTTCAATCAAGTTGGATGTGAACTGGCTCCCCTGATCGATCACCAGCTCTCTTGGGTAGCCAAACTTGTAGAAGATGTTCTCTCTTAAGAATTCGACCACCTTCTCTTCTGTTGCTGCTTTGATTGCTTTAGTCTTTGCCCACTTTGTCAAGTAGTCAGTACACACAATGATGTAGGACCTCTGCCTCGAAGAGGGATTGATTGGACCCACAAAGTCCATGCCCCACTTCTCAAATGGCTCAAGAGTCACTTGAGGTTGGAGAGGCATCTCATCCATTTGGGTTGGTTTCCCCATCCTTTGGCATTGGTCACACTGGTTGACATATCTTCTGACATCTTGATGAAGTGTGGGCCAATAGTAGCCTGCCTGCAGGATCTTGAAGGCAGTTCTCTTTGTTGCAAAATGTCCTCCACAAGGCCCATCATGAAAGGTGAGGAGGATGTCAAAGACTTCCTCTTTCCTTACACAACGCCTTAAGATCTGATCAGGGCCAAGCTTGAACAGGTTGCCCCCGATCCAAGTGAATGAGGCACTTTTTCTGATGATTTTGCTCTTCTCTTTTGAAGAGAGGTGCGGAGGGAACTGAGCTGAAACAAGGTAGTTTGCTATATCAGCAAACCATGGAGAGAGTACTGAGATAGAAAACAGATGCTCATCAGGCATCTGGTCATCCACCGTCCCATCTTCACCTGCAGACAAATCCAATCTAGATAAAAAGTCAGCAACAACATTCTCTCTACCTGGTTTATCAACAATGGTTAGATCAAACTGCTGCAATAAAAGTAACCATCTAATAATACGAGCATTCACATCGGGTTTATTCATCAAATATCTAATAGCAGCATGGTCAGTATGTACAAAAGTCTGGTAACCAGTAATATAATGTCAGAACTTGTTCAGTGCATGGACCACAGCCAAGAACTCCTTCTCGGTTACAGTGTAATTCAGCTCTGCTTTGGACAAGTTTTTGCTAACGAAGTAAATGGCATATGGAAGTTTTTGCTCAACTTGTCCTAAGGCTGCACCTATGGCTTTGTTCGAGGCATCAGTGTGGATGTGGAAAGGTAGGGCCCAGTTTGGACCTCTCAAGATTGGTGCTGACACCAACTTGTCCTTTAACTCATTCAAACTCCTCTGACAATCGTCAGTCCACTTAAACTCCACATCTTTTGCCAACAGACCAAACAATGGTGAGGCTAACTTGCTAAAGTCCTTAATGAATCTCCGGTAGTATCCTGCTAATCCCAAGAAACTCCGGACATCCCTTACTTTTTGAGGAGGTGGAACCCTCTTGATGAGAGCAATTTTGTTAGGATCCACTTGTAATCCTTGGCTAGAGATGGTATGGCCTAGCACGGTCCCTTCAGTCATCAGGAATTCACATTTTTCGGGACTGAGGGACAGGTTCATCTCAATGCATTTGGTTAGGACTTTCCTCAGATTGGACAATGCTTCCTGGAAGTTGGCCCCATAAGGAGTAAAGTCATCCATATAGATTTCCACTGCATCATGGACCAGCTCCGAGAAGATGCTTAGGACAGCTCTCTGGAAAGTAGCAGGAGCATTGCATAACCCAAAGGGAAGGACTCGGTAGGCAAAGGTACCCCAAGGGCAAGTGAAGGTGGTCTTATCTTGGTCTTCCGGGCTGATTTGGATTTGATTGTACCCGCTAAACCCATCCAGGAAAGAGAAGAATTTCTTTCCTGCCAGTCCATCCAACACTTGATCTATGAAAGGTAGAGGGAAATGGTATTTTTTGGTAGCTTGGTTCAGCTCACGGTAATCTACACAGATTCTCCACTTCCCATTCTTCTTGGGAACCAACACTAGAGGGGACACCCATTCACTATCTGAGATGGGGTAGATGAATCCGGCATCCAACAGTTTTTGCAATTCTTCCTTGACAATGTCTTTAAGGGCTGGATTCATTCTCCTCTGAGGTTGCCTAACCTGTTTACAGTCCTCTTTGATGTATATATGATGAGTACAGACCGAGGGATGGACTCCTTTCATCTCCTTATAGCTTCAAGTAAAAGCATCTAGGTGGCTGGCCAACAGGTTGCACAACTCCTTTTCCTGAGAAGGAGATAGGGAGGAGCTGATTTTCAATGCTCTCTCAGGGCCAAACTCCACACTCTTAACTCTGGGAGTGACAGGGTTGGTTGTACAAAGATCCACTAAGGTGCTAGCTTGGGCATCCTCCACCAATTTTTCTAAAGGTAGTGCACTGGTAGGTGGGTTTTGGATCAAGTTCTCGATCAAATCATCCTCGGTTGGGGGATTTCTTCTATTGGTTTCTATGGTACACAGAGGTGCTGAGTACACCTCGTCTTCTTCTCCTTCTTCCAACCAGAGTGGTAAGTCATGTTCCAAAGAGGGTTGGGCAGGAGGGTATAGGACAAGTTGCTTGGACATAGGACCATTTTTGATGGTCATATTTCCGGCACGACAACTGATATAGGCATCTGCAGTGGCTAACCAGGGCCTTCCCAAAATGAGGGGATATCCAGTAAGCTTTGCCTTTGGTTGCAGGACCAGGAAGTCTGCAGGATACTCCCAAGAGTCAATAGAGACCAAGACATCCTCCACAATCCCCTCGGGAGTCACAGTGGAGCGATCTGCTAATTGCAGTACTGTCGAGGTCTTCCTCAAGGAACCTTGAAGATTGAGCTTGAGCATGGTATCCCTGGTCATTACATTAATGGCAGCCCCCAGATCAATCAGGGTGTGGGGTATGATGGTGCCATTGATGTGGACATCTACTACAGGACTTCCAGGATCTAAGTACTTTGGGCAGATGACTTGTCCTAGCATAAGGTCAGACAGTTGTCCTATGACATTGATAGTTGAAGCATCTTTCTTCCGTCTGCCTGGATGCTTGAAACACTTCTCCTTAACCAGCTTGTTATAGATTGGCACATCCTTGATGGCCTGGAGAAGCGGTATCTTCACACACAACTGCGTGAGCTCTCCCAGAAGCTCATCTTCTTCCGGGTTGGGTTGTGTGGTGGCTGTAAGTCTCTTGGGAAAGGGTGGAATAGGCTTTGGTTCACTTTCCTGATGGTCTTCCTCATCCTCTGAGGGAGGAGGTTGGCGATCTGGAAGAGTCTTTCCAGATCTAAGATTGATCTCCTGGATCTCCACAGCATAGGTAGGCATGAGGTCTCCCCAGTATATACCTGCTGAGCCTGTCTATTGTTGGGGTTCGGGTTCGGTTGAGCAGGCATTTGAGGTTGCTTTGGAGGAGCAGGAGGTAATGGTTGTGGCTGAACTGGAGGTGGAGGCAGAATGGCGGGAGGAGTGTTGTACTGGGGCCTCCACCCCGACTGAGGTGCACTCCATTGAGGCTGTGACTGGGCATGTGAGTGATATGAGTGAGTAGTGGGTTGAGTAGGATACTGAGGTGGATAAGACCATGGAGGAGGCATGGACCAAGAAGGATGAGCAGGGGGACCCCAGGAAGGCATAGGAGTCGATTGGTTGGGGTTGTAATAGGCTTGTGGTGCCCCTTGCATTCCCTGCTGATAGGGTCTAGATCCTTGTGGTCTCCTTTGGTTGATGAAGTAGAGAGGTTCAGTGGGGGCTTCAGTCCCTTGGTACATGGCTTTAAACCCAGGTAAGGTGGGACACTGATTGGTAGGATGGTCCTCCTCACAAACAAAACACACTTCAACCGAATGCAATGGGCATTCGTTCTTAGGATGTCTTCTTGTGCACCTAGGGCAGAAGACAGCCAGGGCTCTCTCAGCTTCTTCTTTCTTCTGCTGGATCCTGAATGTGTCCAGCTGCATGGCAATGGTCTGTCTCACCTCACTCTTAAGATCTTCTAATTGGTTTGTAAACTCATGTTTGGAGAAAGGGACACCAGTGGAGAGGAGATTTCCTCTACCCCGTTTCCTAGCTGCCCTAGAATGATTTCTAAACACAGTTTTGATGTCCTCATAAGGCAGTTGGTAAATGTCCCCCCCAGCTAACATGTGAAGGGTATCTATGAGTTCTTCAGGTACTCCTCGGAGCAGAACCAACTTAAGGGATTCAGGGTCAAGTGTGCACCTGGCCCGCTTGTAACTAAGTTGGAACCTTTCCTCATAATCCTCTAAAGACTCATCGTTTCCCATGGTCATCCAAAAGATTTCCCCTTTCGTTTCCTTGGACCTACAATAATCCCGGTACTTGGTGTTGAAGGCTTGCTGCATCTGGGCCCATGTGGTGATACTATTCCCAGGCAAACCCATGAACCAGCATAATGCTGCATCCTTGAGAGTGGAAGGGAAAAGTTTTAGCTTTTGTTCATCTTCAGTATAGTCATAGGTTTTACAGAGGACATCAAACTCAAATAGGAAGGTATCAGGATCCTCAGTGGTCAGTCCATGGAAGTGAGGCAAAGCAGAGGGGCTAATGTTTTTCATTTTCATCTCTCCATTGGTCTCTCGGATGGGGAAATCTCCTTCTATTCTCTCATCTTCTCTATTGTCAGCCATAGCTTCGGATGGAGTGGTCTCTAACTCTTCTTCTTCTATAGGGTCTTGGTATATCTCAGGATGTTCACCTATAGTTTCCTCTGGATCATTGTCGCCACCGAAGAGTGAAGGGTGACTAAGTGATGTGGTGGTGGTGTTAGGTAGGAATTTGCCTGATCTATCTCGGTTCCTACGAGGCATGAAATGGAAAGGACTTTTCTTTTTCGAGTGCTTTTTCTTTTTCTTTGGTACCTGCAAAACTGAAACAAAGTGATCTACAACTAACTATATTGCTCAAATGAAATTGCAGAATTAGAAAGCTAATCTAGGAAAGCAAGAAATACTAGTCTATGAAAGCAGGAAATACTAAGCTATGAAAGCAGGAAATGCTAATCTATGAAAGCGAGAAATACTAGGCTATGAAAGCAGGAAATACTAAGCTATGAAAGTGAGAAATACTAAGCTACTTTTGCAGAATGGAAACGAAATAAACTACTGAGCAGAAGTAAGAGTACGAAAGTAGAAGAAAAGCAACAATTACTAATACTCTGATGCTTCCCCGGCAACGGCGCCAAAAAGATGGTGAGCTCCAGTATTGTAGCAATAATGCTACAACTCCTGGGGCTTCCTGTCTCTCATTTTATCAACCCGGTAGTTCGTACAAACTTGGAAGCGACGGTGCTGTATGCACAAGTACTAGCTCTTGTCGCAGCTGTCACTTGGTCAGCTGGCACAAGTCCGCTAGGGCTCAAGCCAACTTCTATAGGCTCACAGAAGAAGCTTTATCAATGATGGACGAAAGCTAGCTCAAAGGAGACTAGTCTACTTGACAAAAATGAACTGCAAGCAAATCAAAGCATGTAAACCTAGGAAACCCTAATTTAACTAGTCTAACCTCTATAATGCAAAGAATGTGAAGGAAACTTCTACCAATGCTGCTGTTACCTCTAATAAGTGAAAATGCATGGATCTAAGCTGCTTGCATCATAAAAGACATGTTTTTGTATTTTTCCTTTAAGTGTGTGGAATGATTGTGATTGTGTGCTAATTAGGGTTTGGTTATGCAGATGGAATGGAGAAGGAAGGAGAACGTGGGATAGGTTGGGAAGGCTAGGAGAGGTCCCTAGGGATCCTTAGCATCCATCCACAGAGGTTCCTCACATTCAGAAGCTCAGCAACCAAGCGAGTGGCCTCCTACAGGATGTCTGCAGGGGATCCTACAGGATACTTAGAGGTTTCTACAGGATGTCTATAAACTGCTACAGGATGACCTACCGTGAGTGTTTGAAGAGATGGAGGAGTGATGGAATGGTAGGGGGAGATGTGCAAGGTGGTAATGAGGCTGGTGATGGCTCTAGAAGTGGAGGAATGAGATGAGAAATGAGTGTAGGGGGTAGGTTGGAAGATAGAGGGCTAGGTCAACAAAAGGCTAGGAAATGAAGTTACGTGAGGAGTGGAAGGCTTTGGGAGATAACAGAGCGGGGTAAAGGTCGAGGAGATGTGATGCATGCGTGATCAAGATGGAGAATGAAGTAATGGACGAGAGAGGGCAGTGCAAGTGAAACGAATGCTTATGACTGTTACCAAACTGAAAATACATTAACCTAAACTACCTGTGCTTGTAAATTCAATGAAAAGCAATCCAAAACGCGAAGGAGAATGTGCATGAAGCTGTGGTAAAGGAGTGTGGTGCAGGTGTGAATGACAAGGAAGCATCTAACGTAATGTGACTGTGTTTGCAGTAATCATGAGATAAAGAAATGCGTGTTTTTGGTGGTTAGTCATGGACTGCACCCCAATCCCAAATGAGACGGCAGTGAGCCTTAACAACCCTTTTTGTTGGAGCTCCAATGGACTATATCTATCCTCTGCTACACTAAACAACTGTGAACAAACTCACCATAAGCAAATCCTATCTAACTCGTGAAAAAGACCAACTTAACAACCTGTAATTCGAATTGCATGTGCAAATGAAAAGCTCAAAGTGCTGAAATGAAATGGAAACAACACTACAGCAGAGGGGATCTATGGCTCTCAGGTTGGGCCCTAACCTGAGAGCTATAGTCTCCTTAAGAAACTAAGAACTAGATCACAAACTGCCTTCTTTATTCATAATCTGATGTTATGCCAAATTGGCTTACAAAAAGGAATGAAAACTGAATTGTGCTCCAAAATTACAATAGCAATACGAGAGTTTCAACAACCTATCCAAGGCTAAGGCCTCTATACTTATACAAAAACGATGATCCAACAAGTGTCCTTGATTTTAGGAGCTCGGCTGTCCAACTAGAGTTTAACTGCTGATCCTGTAGGACGGTCATAACTGCTGTTCTTGTAGAGCAGTTTATAACTGCTGTTCCTGTAGAACAGCTGGCTGCTTCTTAAGCTCGGAGGGGAGATGGATTGGAGCTCGGAGTTCTTGGTGGGAATCATGAGGAATGTCCCAAGACCGTGGACATCCTCTCCTAAAAACCAGCAGTGCCACCTCATTGTCTCTTTATCTCCTTTTTCGTTGTCTCTTGCTCCCTTTTAATGCCAAAACCTGGAATCATAATGCATTAGTCACGTAGATAAAGTGCCTACCCTTCTTCCTACAAACAACATGAATAAACTAAGAAATGCATGCATAAGCAATAAAAAATGAATGGTTTGAGCAAGTAGAATAGGCCAAAATGAGCCCAAATTATACCAAAATTGGGGCTCATCACCTGCACTGTTAGCCTAAAGCTTTTGTTGCATCGCTTGCAGAGTCACAAGCTTGCCTTCAATATTTCCTGTGACTACATAAGCTTCCTCCAGCTGGGGCTTTAGTCTCGCCCTGCTTCCTTGTGCAGAACTACATCCACCTGTTCCTTCAGCTGCTTGGCCTCTTACAGCCTGGCTAGTCTCTATGTCAGCACAACGGTATTTATAATTTCTAGGGGTGATGACATGATTTAATGCAAGAATTCTTGTGTTTCTATTGCCAATGTCTCAAATACCTTAGTAGCTATCAGAAGCTCGTATTTCTCATGATTCATATGTGCCTAAGAGCTCAACAACTCAATTCTCAAAATGCTAAGTGTTTCTTGCTGGACAACCACTTGTATCTATAGGGCATTTTGAATTCATATCTGACCGTTCCCCCCAAAATTGGTTCATTAATGTCATATTTTTGGCAGATTTTCAGGGATCTGAGCCATAAATTTTGTCTTAAATGCCAACCGCCCACTCCATTTGGCCTCACTTGTACCATCAAATCATGAACAACGACTTTAACGGTCACTTTCCGGTTGAATTGCGCGATTTCTCCCTGTGTAGTGCAGCTCCCTCTACACTGTCGTGAACCCAGTGACACTTCCTTTCTTCACACCATCCTCCAATTGCACATCTCCCTAACCCAGGCAGCGTAGTTTATAGTCCTGTGCCTCCTTTTAGTTGCCTAGAGTGCTAAGACTATGCTACATTCATCCAATCACATGGTCAGACTGCTGGTGTATGGCTTCAAGCAACTAACATTCACCTTTCCAGGGAAGGGTTCTCCATTTAGTTTGACCAGCTGTACCGCTCCTCCATTGGTAATTTCCTTAATGACATAGGGTCCTAACTAGCGCATTTGAAATTTTCCTAGAAATTTATCAAACCTACTGTCATATAGCAAAACCAAGTCATTTACCTTCAAACCTACTATCATATAGCAAAACCAAGTCATTTACCTTCAATGTGTGGAGCTTAATATGTCGATCATGCCATGCCTTTTTGCGCTACTTTTGGACCTGTTGGTGAAATCCAGCTGAAAATATCTCTTCCTCGAACTCATCCACCTGTGTAAACCTCTCCTGCAGGGCTCTATGATCTGTCATACTTGTAAGCACTACTATGCATAGACTAGGCACAATATATTCCATAAGCATTACTAATTCAACACCATAGACAATCCTAAAGGGGGTTTGTCTAGAAAACTTTTTGCATGTCGTTTGATAAGCCCATAATACTGTAGGTATGCCTAGGTCCCAATCACTTTGCTCAGCATTGCAAACCTTGGTAAGCACATTTTTGAGCACCTTGTTGAATGCCACCACCATCCGGTTAGCTTGTGGGTGACCTGAAATTCTTCCATCAACACGTTGATCGTCTCACAAGAAGTGCATACCACAATCACTCATCAAGGTTTTTTGACATCTAAATCACATCAGTACATTCTCAAAGAGGAACTTTGGAGCAGTCGCACCTGTGAAATCCTTCACAGGCTGTGCCTCCACTGAACGAGTCAAGTACTCTATCGTGATGATAATGTACCTTGCTAGCATCTTTCCTTTGTGTTGAACGGGTCCCACAAAATCTATCGCCCACTTCTCAAAGGGTTGCAATGTCATTTATGGATTCAAAGGCATCTCATCTCTCTGTGATGGCCTACCAGATCCTTGACACACATCAAATGCCTTCCAATATGCTTTTAAGTCCTGATGGAGGGTTGACCACCACAACCCTGCACGTAGAATCTTTTGCACGGTTTCTCTTCCTACATAATGTCCTCCCTAGGCACCCCCATGAGCATTTGCGAGGATGCTTCTTCTTTCAAACTCGGGTACATACCATTGCAATATCTCACGAGACCCCATTTTGTATAGATGCCCAACAATGACAAAGAAATATTCCGTGCGCACCACTAATTCCTTCTTTTGTTGAATAGTGTATCCTTCTGGAGCACTTCCTATCATTAAGAAATGTATTATATCCTAAAAATAGCCATCCGCAATGTGCATTGCAAATAGCTACGCGTCAGGTAATCCCTCCTCCAAATTAGTGGGTTCTTCCCCTGTTTCGATACGCAACAGATGGTCTAGTCCCGCGTTCAGTCATATAGGCTTCATAATAACTTCAAAATCATACTCCTGGAAAAATAAGAGCCACCTGAAGATTATCCCCCCCCAACATAGGCCTATTGACCAGGTACATCAATGCATAGTGATCTGTATACATCTTAAAAAATCCTCCTTTCTGGATAATCTTTGGCTTGTAGATGCAATAGGATGGTCCAAGCCTTCTCCACCAGCGTGTGCTAGTACTACTCCCAGTGCTATACGTGATGCGTGGACATGTACATGAAATTCCTTCTTCTAATCCAGGAATACTAGAATTCGCGCGGTCACCATATGTTCTTTCAATATATCCAAGCTCTTCTTACAATCCTCATTCCAGCAGAAAGTGACATCCTTCTTCAACAATTTTTCCGTAGTTGTGGTGATTTGGGCATAACCTTTGATAAAATTTCTATAATATCCCCTATGTCCCAGGGTAGCACGCAGTTTCTTCACACTCCTCGACGCTTCCAAGTTCAATATCATTGTGATCTTTGTGGGGTCCACCATCAGTCCCTATCTACAAACCACATGCCCCAACAAGTTCCCAAAAGGAACAAAAAACATATACTTCTTGAGGTTAAGCGCGATCTGGTATCTTCGATAGGTATCCCCAACAGATTCCCAAAAGGAACACAAAACATACACTTCTTGAGGTTAAGCACGATCTGGTATCTCTGATAGGTATCCAACATTAGGCGCAAGCTTGCTACATCACGTTTAACCAGCCCAAACACAATCCAATCATCAAAATATACCTCCAAGAACTTATGAATAAATTCCTTGAACGCAGCAACAACTATGTGCGAGAAGATCGCAGGCACACTCTTCAATCCAAACAACATTACAGTGTACTGAAAACAACCCCACTGAGTCGTGAATGTTGTCTTTCTCCTATCCTCTAATCCAATTTTGATCTGGTGGTATCTCCAGAACCCATCAATGAAGGAATATGCTTCCTAGCCACCTACATTGTCCAACACTTCATTAGTGAATTGAGTCAGGAAAGGATCATGTACACAAGCGTTATTCAGCTTTTTGAGATCCACACATATCCTTATTTCATCCTCCTTCTTCTTTTCCTGTACCACCATCAGGCTTACCCAGTCAGATTCTTCCATAGGCTTAATGATGCCTACCACGAGCATCTTGTCTAGCTCTAAGCAGACCTTCTCCTTATATTTTGGATTAAGACGGTGAGGCCTTTACTTAATTGGCTTTGTGTCAGGCTTCAATGTAATCTTCATCATTCCTGGGTCCCCAATTATCCCCTTCAGATCTGTAAACATGGTAGGGAATAGATCCTGGTATTCATGGAGAAATTTAGCAACCTTATCTACCATTGTGTCATCCCAATAGTCTCCAATCTTTGTAAATTTGGGTTCTGCCTCCATACCAATTTTTACTTGTTTCATTTTCAATGGAACAGTTATATCAGGGTTCTCAATCTCTGATCCTTTAACCTTGTGGTGACCTTCTGTTTCCATAATGTTAATCTTCTATGGATCCTCATCTTCTTCTTCAACGGTCATGTTATAGCATTCCAGCATGTGACTTAGCTGAGTAGCCCACTCAGGCTGAATCAGGTCCAAGGGATCTTGTGGTATCCAAAATATGGCTGCTTTCACTTCTTGTAGCACCTCATCAATGCAGTCAAACTCGTCTTTAATGCTGAATGTCATTATAAAACCCTCGCGTAGAATATCCCATTCACCTGTACCTTGGCAAAGCTCTATTTCTACATACTAATTCATCGAGACAACATCCAGGGTGTGACAAACACATGTGCACCCATTCAGGTTGGGTTTTTCTCCATAACCCTGGGTCCATTTGGCCAAATGCGCATGCATATCATCCTGCCCATCATACATGTCTGTCAATCTCATCTTAGGCTTCACAAATCGTGTTCTCATCACCCTTCTACATTCGTGCTAATCATCAAATATTCCATTATGCGTACCCCACCATCTTGTGGGCGTAGTTCGCAGTGCCTAGTCCAATGCTTCGAAGCGCTACTTTTCTGGTACCTACCTTTCAAATGCATCAATGAAGATATCTACCTCATTCAGGCCATCACAAGTAGGTAGATTTCTTACCTCTGAGGACACACAATGCAACGATCGGGTCATCATGGTGCAGTTCAGCTTAGTTACTTCATGTAGCTGATTCCACTAGCGTTCTAACACTTCATAAAAGTCTGAAGTGTAGGAACTCTCACAATCCCATGTAATTCATCCATTCTTGGTGGGATTCACCCAATCGTAGTCTCGCACTATTATCTTATAGATATAGTTCAAATCATCATCAGTCTCATAATCGCAGACTAGTTTCGTATAGTGCAATCCTTCAATAGGATCTAGCGGTAATATTAACCGTAGTGATTTCTTCTCAAATATCATCTTTTGCTTCTTTAGATTGATTACCACATTCATATCAGTAGCCCAGTCAATTCCTAGAAGCGTAGGATAAGGGTTGTTGTCATCCACTATCTCTATTCCTTCAAAATTAACTTGCATGCTCGCACCTTCAATATCCACAGTCACCCCCTGCAGTCATCCCATGGGTATGATCTTCTGCTGATTTTTCATCCTTAGCTGAATCAGAGACCATTACAGTGCAGGTCTCCCCATCCGTTCCCAAGTCTGGTTGGGTAGGATGTTCGCATTTGACCCCAGGTCCAAAATAACCTGATCCATTCTATAATCTCCTACCTGCGCAGTTAGTCTCATCTCCCATCCTGTCCTTGTTTTATGCTTTCCAATCTTTTGTACTACACATGGCTCACCCAGCATGGTTACAACACATCTATTGATGAGCTCTTGTAACCCTTTTATAGCCTTACTGTCACGTAGTAACTTCATGTAGGTTTCTAGGAAAGTTGTGAGCATAGAAGGGCCTATCTCTTGATCAGGCTTATCCTTGCTTCTTGAGGTGGAGACCTTAGTGAAGCTCTTCTTAGCTTCCATGAAGGTTTCACGTGCGCACTCCAAATCGAACTCAACCTCCTTCGTCGGAGCTTTGCGGACCCATGTACTATCCTTTGGCTATTTCCCCTTGTCATCTCCTATCGTGATTCCACTCCTGAGCACTATATTTATGTTTGGATCCTCTTCGTATTGCTGAGACCTCATCATCTCCAGGTTCAGAGTCAACAAAGGTGGTAGCCCCTCTTTGTCTCATATCCTAGATATCAATGTAGAATAGTCTTCTGTTTCATGGTCAAATGGAGTGCAATACTTGCATGACGGACGTGTTGGATTAGTGCAACCACAGTCATAGTGTCATGGTCCTCCGTAATTGTAGCATATCAACTGTCCTCAACCTCTATTAGGTCCTCCTCCACCTCAGCCTCGTCTGCACCCCTGAAATCCTGTCCGTACCATCCCTACGCTCTGGTTAGGGGATTGCATTTCTACTTGAACTGTATAGGTGGGAGTTCTACCCATCATGAATTCATAACTTTTTCATTTATGCTCATCATGCCCTACCAACCCACAAAAGTTGGAGAACAGATGTTGCGATGTCTATACAAACTTTTGCACCAAGTGATAGTTATTCGCGGAATGTTTTCCTACTACCTGATAGATAGCGAGCCACAATGTAGGCCCTATGCTAGGTCCTGCTTGAGATTCTATCCTTAAATGCATTGGTCCTCCTCCTGTAATATAGTTCACAAAGACCGGGAAATGGTCCTTGTCATGTCACTGACTCTTGCATTTCAAGCACCATACTTCCTCGCGCACCTCTGGTCGAATTGTCCTATCCTTTTTTAGACTTTGCATCTCAAGGCATAGATTCTTCAACTGTGCATAGATCTGCTGAACCCCCAGGTTTGGATCTTGCATTGGTATTTCATGCAGTCTCATTGCAATCTCCAAGGCCTCTGCCTGAGTTTTTATCTTTTGTTGCAACAATGCAACCCTTAAGTGTGGTAGTAGCGAAGCCAAAAACCACTCACGATGCTATCCTTCTATCAAATTCATGTTGGCTTCACGGATTGTGCACTTCAACCTCTAATCTAGTTCCCAAGGCATCTTGCCTGGTTTCATCGTGATCTCCTTGAATCCCACAATCGACTGTGCCTCAGATTTAGGCCTACTTAACTCTCTATTCAGTGTTGTTCGGATGTCTACCACTCCAGAATTCGGGTTGTCATTAGAGTACTTGATATACCGGGTTAGTGCGTGATATTGCAGGGCACTAACCAATGTCACCTTCTTTATATGATCATTTGTAACACCTTTAGCTTCCCATACAACCTTCACAACAAACCAGAATTGGTTCGAGTCCTCATTTCTGAAGCCTTTGAACAAAGGCAGCTTCACTGAGTTTGCCATATTGAACTGCAATGGAGGTGGAGGTGGTATGGGTGAAGTTGGAGGTGATGGTGGTGAAGTTGGAAGTGGTGTGGGCAGAGATGGTATTCATGGGAATCCTTGTGTTATTAACTGAATAGCACTTCACTGAGAAACCTTCACTATCCCTTCCTTATCACCTTATCGAGGTGAAATCAATGGACTATACCCCGAACCCTTTTTTACTTCGTTCTTCTAAGTTTTTCCACTTCGCGTAGTTCCGAACATCAAGGTAGCTGCATAACCCATTTTTCACAAAATATCATTTTAATCTAGGTATTCAAAGATTTCACATACTTACCTCGTGGTCCTTTGAAAAAGTGCCACTTCACTTCACTATAGCTAACTGAGGTGTTGACTAGGAATTTAGTCACAAATCCTCCAATGACGCGATCAAGCCAATGATCGACAGTGCAGGTGATCTTGTCCTCAGATTCTTCAAACTTTTTTACTAGCTTCAGCGTCCACACAATAGGACCCTCAAGTTTCCACCTTCCTTGGCTATCTGCTAGATTCACGATCCACTCGTATAGCTCAATTGGGAAGGAGCAGAAAAAGATCTCGTGGATCTTTGTATACAGGTATCTATCCAACCACTGTTCCTTTATCAGTCATGTGTTTCTATTCTCTTGTGCCGTGAATTCGTGGATCCTCCTATCTAACCTATCTCTGATCTCCTTCTTAGTTGGATTCTAGTGATACGACATCAAACATCTCTTATGCAGATTCCGGTCTCGGCAACGGAACCATTTTTTGGCTTGAGGGGGCCTGACCTAGGTTTAGCATTAATTAGCCAAACAAATCCCTACACTACTGGCCCTATCGGCACCATCTCGCGGAGCGCAAAGCAAAGTCTCACCCAAAGCCATATGGGCGGATGCTGGAACAAAGTTTCTACAGCCTGAGATGGTTGTGATGTCGTTTAATTCCCTCTATTCCTACCTCCACACAGGTCACTTCGATCTAGGGCTTACAAGATAAGCCCTCTATTCTGTCCTTCAATACCTCCGTGAAAGAGTACGATCGACCTTTGCGCAACCCTAACTTGCTGCCTAGGTACTTTCACACTGCTATGGTAGTGTACTGTGTAGATTCCCCAATTAATCTAAGTGACTTGCTTATCTTTGTCAAACAATTATCGTTAATACCTCGTAAACAAATATTCGTAAATGTGTTAAGCTATTCAATATAATTTCATTCATTTTCACATCACATAATCATAATAAAGGAAATCATACATAACATATCAAGATGCATCAACATAAATTGCAAAATATCTCTCTTTATTAGTATCTTCCAAGTGTTTACAAACTCTACCCACCATGCGCACATAGTTGCTGGGGTTCGTGCAATCAACTGTGGACTTCTACCCTAGGCCTCTACACACTCAGTTGTAGAGCCTCTACCTATGCTATGACCCAAGACTTAGACTTCTTATTTCAGAGCTGCGACTCTCTTACATCATTCGTCATTGTCTTCCTTCCTAAACTACTTAGATCTTAGCTCTTTTTATACAATCACATGGTCCGCGGACCATGGGTAGATCTCTTACAACTGACTTTACTTTACAAAATTAAGGCAGAATACCCTTTATGACACATGACACCTTCGCACTCCACGACTACAAAATTCAGAGTATTTGCAATTTCATTACAAAATTTGACTCAAACATGGGCTTTTAGCCCCAAGATTGCACTTGGGGGATTCCACTCCCAACACCTATTTTAGAGCATCTTCTAGGTTCTTTATTCTTGTTTTTAGTCTCAAAGTTTTAGCTTCCTATTAACTAACAAAATATGCAAGCACGTCATGAGTAGCTTGATGCAGTTTCACAACCAATGTAGTTGTAACTCTCGACAAATCAACATGGATTTGTTTTTCACTTAAAACCTTTTTATTATGAAGCTTTAATTTCTGAATATTCATTTATTTACTTTCCTTGTCATACTTTCCATTTCAAAATGTGATAGAGCCATTATAAAAAAATATATTCTTTGGGAATTTACACCATTTTTTTTAGATTTTCTACAAAAGACTTGCTAACCCAATCAGATAGCACAATGTTGTCAACTTCTTTATTTATAGCTTTTTGAACACTTCATATTTTCATATGACTTTTGGAATTAGCTAATTCACCAGTATAGAGTCTTTCTTAAATAAATGTTTGATCAGGTTCTTTTTCCTTTCCACTAGCTAATAATTTATTGTGAATCAAAATTGAATTTGTAGTATCATTGGTCTTTTTTCTCAATCAAGGATTAACTTGCATCAGTATCATTTTTGTAACTTATAGATTACTTTGCATTAGTACTAATACTTGATTATTCAGTTCTTTCTTCGACATCTATGACTAACCCTTGATTTTTTTGTTCATGCATTTCAACTTTCATAGCCCTACTCTCTAATTTATAGAAACAAGTTTCTGTACCTAATTGTTTCCACGTGCCCATCAAATAGAACCTTCTTATTAAAGGCTTTAATGGTTTTAGATTTATTTAAGTTAAAAGGATGGAAAGTCTTTGTGAGCTATGTAACATGAGCCACATTCCTCACTGTGATTTCTCCAATAGTAAATGGAAAAGAAAATAATGGTTTTATCTTTTTGATTTCAAAAATTATTAGCTAGTCACAATATTTCCTGTAGCCTTCAGCAACAAAATACTTATCTATAGAAAATTTCACCAATGGAAGTGACTTACCTAGAAATCCATAAATTCTAATTAGTATGTTCTATTTCTTCATGCATACCTTAGCCCCATAGGAAAATTTTTCCTATTCAGACATTTGATATGACTCTTGCTTAGTTATCATGTATTTGACCTGTTTTACCAAGACATATTGAATTAAACAAAATTCTAAATGACCATTATTCTTCCACAATATGGGATACCAGAACTACATTGGTTCTGGATTCACATTGAATTTATGATTATATGGTAAACTATTAAAGTCATCATTGGAAACCAAAGATACTACAAGACACACCATCATGAATACCCTATTTGTCTTGGATAGATTGTCTAACTGAGAAGCTAATTCATTAGAAATGATATTAGCCTAGAAAAATATACAATCCTTTATGTATGTATGATAAAGCATATAAATAATTCATTTTGGAACATCTGTCATAGTTTCTCGGTCCATGATATGCGCATAGAGCTGACAAAATTACCTAAAAAAAAATTAAAATAAAGATATATATAGGACGTAAATATCACAAGGAACTTGGTAACTTGGCAAAAGAAAATCTCCAACAACATTAGCCTCACATGCTTTTGATCTCAGGAAACCATTTTCTTCAAATAATCTCAAGTGAATATTAGGTTTTGATAAATTGAATATCCATTTGAATGTCTTGACATTCAAATAATCATTTTCAATGGTAGCGCAAATTTTCTTGTTCATGAATCTAATTTTTTGGGTCAAAAATGGACAATTTCCCTTAAATCAGAAACTTATGGCACACATGTAGCATTTTCCAAACCACTATTGTTCCTCTTCTGCTATGTGGGAACATTCACATAATGCTCATATGGAATCGCCAAGTGAAAATTCTCATTGATACAAGAAAGTAAGTTAATGGTATCAGTGAAAATATCTACCTTACTTTCTCAGCTAACCATGTTCATTTCGTAGCTAATAGGACTTTCTCAATCAATAACATTGTCAATACTACTAAACTACACAATATTTTGGTTTTATATATAATGACCAACTTTTACTATTGCCATTGCAAAATTGGCTCTGAATATTCCAAGTGTGAAATTTTGTGTACAATGCATTTCTCAATAAATAGAAATTAATGATACAAAAGCTAATATTTATGGAAAACAGTGGAAATATGTCTCAAAATTCTAAAAATAACTCATCGATTTATTACTTATCTTGATTTTGTGATGTTATTACTTCATTGTAATATTGGAAATTATCTTACACATTTTTTATAATAATGCTTGCTACAAAATATGTGCTATGTTATCTCTATTACGAAGTGATAACGTTGAATGGCTAGTGCCCACTACTTTGTCATTGTCAACTATGATTTATGAATAACCTGATACACATATTTGAAAAGGCTTTGAGACACATGCAGTTTTCTTAATCATTTTAAATTACTTCTCTCTCTTATTTGTTAACCTAAATAAAGCTTAGTTCAAAAGTTAATTTCATTTTTAAAAAAAAATCATGAGCATATGGAAAATGTTTCATGCAAGATGGAAATATGTGAAGAACACATGCAAAGTGGCGAGTAAGTACAAAGAAAGGAACATGCAAAAAAGACAACAATAGTTCCACACATTCACACTTTCTAAAAAATAGTTGTGTATCTTTTAAATCTTCTACATTTGTGTAATCGCTAATTAGCTTAAGTTATGATAATACAATTAACAATTTTGAACTATGAAATATTGAAAAAAATAAATAGGGAAAAAAAAATAAAGAGTTAAGAATACTCATACCTCAAGAGTATATACAATTTCTACAATCTATGATTTTTTTTACATTGCGATAGTTGAATTAAATACTTATCGATTTTGGAATCTGTGTGAGAATAAACAAACAAGTATACCATTACAACTTATATGAAAATAGCTAAAATTTACAAAAATATGGTGTATTGCATTTATAATTGCCTATGTAATTTAGTGCTTCAAAACAAAAAAATGTATAGCCTATGCAACATTAGAATCACGCAAAGTGTAATGAATCATGAAATGCATCATGATCAATCAAGTGTGAATTTGAAATATGAACATGACATTGTTGAAGAGGGAAATTTTCCAAATATGATCAACAATCACCTTATTCCTGGAAATAAGATTTCTCGTTACTTCTTGTAATTTTTCACATTGAGTATAATCTAATAATTGTTTACTTTTTTTTCTATTTGAATTGATGTCAATATTGAAATCTCCAGTAATTATAAAAATGTAATCACCAGACATGGATTATTCCCTTTTTATTTCTATCGCTTTAGTGATCACTGAAACAAACAGAAGTGGTTCAACATATACATTTATTATGCATATTCAATATTGGAAATATATTTCGTACAAAACAAGCTTTATTTTGTTATTGCAAACAATTTTCATTGGTACGATTTCTACTTTTTCTTGTATGAAAGTAGATACTCCATGAAGACATTTTTATATGTTGAAATTGAATTTTTGAAATTTAGTATTTAACAATGGAAATTTTAGATGCATTTCCTAGATGCAAAGAATCATAGAATTCATTAGTTATTCATTGTGCACAATATCATTCACATGAGCATGTAGACATTTTGTATTCAAACTTGCAATGATTAAAGTATTTTCATTTGTTATCGTCTTCTCCATCTATCATGATCTCCATGATTCTTCAGTTCTTAAGCATTTAGTTTCTTCTAATATTTTCTTATTCACACAAAGGTTCTTTTGTGTTAGTTTCAGAAATAGATACAATGATTCCATGGTTCTAAAAAGTGACAATGTTATGTAAACTAATCCATGTGTTGATATGCCACTTGGATCAAATGAGAGTCCATTCAATGTTACACCTTTTGATCGATGACTTGTTCTAGCACAAGATAGTAGTATCAGAAATTGTTTCCAAACTACAATTGTAAATATCTTACTGTGACATGTCAATGGTTTTGAAGCCCCTAATATTGGAGGCCAATTAGATGAAATTTTTCTTCATACAGTTAATGATACTTGTTTCTTTGAAGTTTATCAATTTCTTGATTAACAAAATATATCCATAACATATTAACATTATTTCTATTTTTTGTATATTTGTTGCATGTTCAATTTGCACCATTAACGTGGCCATATTCTATACTACAATTCCCTACATATAGCTCACAAGAACATTATATTTGATAACGATTCTTGATGGTAATCTCATTTTTTTCGCATATGCTACATAGCCCATTTATTTACCATGAGATTCGTTAATCACGTTAATAACTATTATTTCTTCATTCACATCAGACAATATGTTTTCGTTATTCTTTTGTGCATCGTTGTTTCTATAAAATAGGTACGGAAACAATTGATCTAGCGGAGCAAGTCTATAGCACTTATTTTTCTATATATTTTATGTCTTCATCAGATTGTTGATTCACTCGCATTTTGTTAATAATTTCAACGATATTTTTATGCATTATGGTATGCAATTCATATCATTTTACTTTTTCCTTTTACAAAAAGTATATTGGTTTTTCTCTTGCTAAAATTGGTTGCTAAAAATTAGAAAATATTTGATCAGTTGCGCTTCGAACATGTCACTTGAAAATATTATATCAAATATTTCCAAAATAAGCCAATAGAGTATGTTTTATTTCTCGTAAATGTTTGTAAACGTGGTATAATAATGTTGTACCTATCAAATATACCCTATCAATTAGCATAACATGAAGTTGTTCGTAATGTTTTGTTAATGTGTCTAATTTTTCAGCTTTAAAAGAAAGATAATCTCATTTGTTAAATGGTAAATAGAATGTAGAATGCAATGTTATACCACTTTAATTTAATTACTCCTTTCCTATATATGTAATTAGGATTTTTTTTAACTGAGCTGGATCATAAATGAATATGTTATTGTGCAAGTGAGATAGATATTGGAATATTTCTATAACATTAAATGTTTTTCCAACACCTGCACCACTTGTTACAAGTACATACAATGGATCATTTGGATTTCTTTTTCTCAGTCACTATTTATTTCACTATTTTTCCTTTTTATAGGTTATGAATTCTCATGATTTCATAGAATTATGTTTCATCTAGTACTTGTGGTTGTTTTACAAGTTGTTAAGGTCTCTAAACAATTGGTTTTGCATTTCTTGCCTTTTGCAAATATTGAAAATCTAATTCGATATCATATTCTTGATAACATGTTTCACTGCCTATTTTTTCATGTGTAGGTACATCTATTTCAAACAATTCACTCTCGTTATTTTCAAGCTTATTTTCTATGCTACCAGTACCAGTCCACATAGTCATTTTTCATTTGTGAATTTTCATTCATTAAATTTTATGATTTTTTTCAAATAAAAATGTGCATTCTCCCAAGACGAATATTGGTCCTTAAAATTGTTCTCTTCAATACGATATAGGATGTAGAACATTAATAATTCTTTGTGATAGTATAACATCAATATGTTTATTACACTTTATCTATATTATAACGTATGGTCTTGTTGTAGTGGTTCTCACCACCCTCCAAATTTTTCCTTACCTTCGTTTTGGAGCCTCCCTACCAACATTTCGCAACATCATGTCTTTCTTCATCAAGTGCACAAGCTTTAGTGTTTTTCTTATAGAATGAGAACCTCTCCATCAGATATTCTTGCATTCCCCTCACAGGCTGAGCCACTCCCTCAGGAAATTGTACAATTCTGGAGGGAAACCAGCCTTCCCTCCAGTAATTGCTCAATTTTTTCTGGCATCCCGCTGGGCTCCAGAATTGCACAAATATACCATCCAATATTCATCTAAAAGGTTTCACAACTCCTCCCATCAAGGTTTCTCAGCTCCAAAATTGCACAATTCTGGGTAGCAGTCAGCTGCTCTATCCAGAAATTGTGGAATCCCTCTGGGTAGCCAACCCAACTCCCTCCCAGAAATGTGCATTTTTTCCTCCTAGCTGAGTATACTGTTGCATGTGTAGTAGATTCGTCTCTCTCCTTCTGGGACTGAGTAAAAATAATTTTCATGCATGGCCTGCTCCTCCCAATGCAGTGATGAGCCCCAAAAATGAGTAACTTATTGGGCTCATTTTGCTTATTATTCTCGATTAATCCACCATTGTTCATCGTTTATGCATGATTTTGAGTATATTTATGTTAATTGAATGACTGAGAATAGTCACTTGACCATGAAGTCTAATACATGCTTATTGTAGATTTTTGGACATCTTTTGGAGCAAGGTCAAGCATTTATGAGCTAGTTGACAGCCAAATATGAGGGGGAGAAGGATTAGTATTAGTAGGAATGGTGTCTCCTACACTAAATGGCCCCTCTCTTGAGTTCTCCACCATCAACTCAGAGTTCATCAACCTGCCAAAGATGATTTCCAAGGGCAGCCGAGCAGCTTTTGTGAAGTGGCTCATTACTTTCAGTTTTGAGCAGCCGAGCCCCTCAAGTTAAGGAGGGCTATTGGAGGTCCTCGTGGTGCATAAATAGGAAGGCTTCAAGCCTTGGTAGTTTAGCTCTTGAACAATTGTTTTCCGCACTTTGGTGTTGCTCTTCCTTTCAGCTCATTTTCGAGCTTTTGCTGTAAACATTTTTGTGACATGGCTATTTTTTGACTAATGGAGATAAATTTCACTTTGCACCAGCTCTGAGCTTTTCTTAGGAGGTTGTAGCTCTTGGGGTTGGGCCCAACCCAAGTGCCAGTACCTCCTTTCTGTACTATTATGTGTTTTATTTGCATCCATAGAATAAATTCTGTTATTCAGGTTAAGATCTTGCTTTGTTACTTATGTTGCTTTTGATTATTAAAATAGTTTTTCATTTTTCAGGTTGATCTGACAGTTTGATAATAGAAAATATATACAAAAAGGCCACCAAGCAATCCTTGATCTTATCTCTCCCTCCTTGGGACCATGAGCTGAGACAAAGGCATACTTGCTGACACAAAAACATTATTTTTCCTTTCAATGCAATTGCAAGTGTTACATTTTTTAGTTGGAAAAGTTGATACCAATTGTGCTTGCATATTTAGATCTATTCTTGCTTAGGTTTCCATAGTTATCTTGCATGATTTCCTGTTCATAACTTGTTTTTCATCATGTTTCTGGTTTTTAGGTCAGATTAGGTTAAAGTAGACAGATCTTTGATTTTTCTAGTCTTTCTTTGATTAGTTTTGAGAAATAGTGTGCAGATCACCTGTAATACATCCCTGCCTATCCTTCCTTCATCACACAACCTACTCCAAACCCAAATTCTGGATTCCTTCCCTTCATTTGCCACACTTTTCCAATTTGACCTAATTTCTACATGTTTGTGCAACATTTCTCTCTCCATCCTTGAACAAATCCAACCATCTTCATCACTCCTTAGGTTCATTTACTAGGTCCTAGACCTCTTCACATGCTCATCCATCCTCCATTTCTACTTTCCCACCTTTGTTCCTCCATCAACCCTCAAAATCCTCTCTCTCGGCTCTTCCTATAGAACATCCTGTAGAACCCCTACAAACTTCCTGTAGAAGATCACATGAGTAGTTTCTCGAGATTTGGTCATTGTGAAACTCTCTGGAATGGTGCTAGGGACCCCTTAGGCCCTCTTCTCACCTTCCCAACCTCCTTAAAATGCCCACTCCATTTCCTTTCTCCAATAAACCCCTGCACAGTAAAAAATAGTTAAAGCACATGCATAATAATTCTACAAAATTACTCAAAAATACAGAAAGATGTGTTTTCCATATTTTCCTTCAAAAGTAGCCTAGTCACATGCATTTCACCTTTCCAAGATTCAATCACATCCATTTCTGCAACTTTCATCTCTTTTCTTGCACTAGTAGGGTTAGTCGGTAAAACTAGTGTTTGCCAGGGTTTGCATTTCCTTTCATTTTTCAGCTTCTTTCTGCAAGTAGATTAGCCTCCTTTGAGTCAGCTTTCTTCCATCACAGTTAAAAGCTTCTTCTAAGAGCTCATAGTGGTTGGCTTAAGCTCCTAGAAAACTTGTGCCAACTGATCAAGTGACAGCCTATGGCAAGAGCTAGTACTTGGGCATACAGCACCGCCACTTCCAAGTTTGTTATGAACTACCAGGTTGATAAAGGTAAAGAAGGGAGTCCCACGAGTTGCAACATCATTGCTGCAATACTGGAGCCCACTGTATTTTTGGTGCCGTTGCCAGGGAAGTGTCAGAGTATTCATGATTGCTACTTTTCTTCTATTTTCTACTGCAACCTTCTGCTAAGTAGTTTATTTCAACAAGAGTAGAGTAGTTGTTTCATTTCCATTCTGCAATTTCATTTTCGCAAAAGTAGATTAGACATTTCCTATTTTCATTTCATTTCAGCAAGCGTAGATTAGCATTTCCTACTTTCATAGATTAGCATTTCAATTCCTCAATTTCAATTCTGCAGGCGTAGATTAGCATTTCAATTCCGCAATTTCCATTCTGCAAGTGTAGCTTAGCATTTCATTTCAGCAACATAGATTACTCCTTTCCTGCTTTCATTTCAATTCTACATTTTCATTTCAACATAATAGATTTTAGTTTGTTGCAGTTCAATCTATTTCAGTTTTGCAGGTACAAGCAAAAAAAAATAAAATCAACCAAAAAAATTTCATTTCATGCCTCGTAGGAATAGAGACAATACAGGAAAATTCTTACCCAACACCCACACCACATCACTGAGTCACCCTTCTCTCTTCTTCGGTGGCAGTGATCTAGAAGAACCTATAGGTGAACCTCCAGAGATATAAAAAGATCCTATAACAGAAGAAGAGCAAGAAAACGCTCCTCCTGAGACCATGGCTGAACACAGGAATGGTATAGGGAATGAGGAGAGAATAGAAGGTGCCTTTCCCATCCGAGAGACAAATGGGGACACAAAAATGAAAAACATAAGTCCCTCAGCCTTACCTCACTTCCATGGATTGACCACTGGAGACCCTAATACCTTCTTGTTTGAGTTTTTTGTCCTTTGTCGAACTTATGACTATGCAGAAGACAAGTAAAAGTTGAAACTGTTTCCCTCTACCCTCAAGGATGCAGCACTACATTGGTTCATGGGGTTACTTGGAAACAGTATCACAACTTGGGCTTAGATGCAACAAGCCTTTAACAGCAAATACTGGGATTACTGTAGGTCAAAGGAGATGAAGGGAGAAATCTTTCGAATGACCACGGGAAGTGATGAGTCTTTGGAAGACTATGAAGAAAGGTTCCAACTCAGTTATAAAAGCGCTAGGTGCACACTTGACCTCGAATCTCTAAAGCTGGTTCTGCTCCAAGGAGTCCTTGAAGACCTTCTAGATACCCTCCATTTTCTAGCTAGAGGAGACATCTACCAACTACCTTATGATGACATAAAGACTGTGTTTAGAAACCATTCTAGGGCAGCCTAGAAAAGAGGTAGGGGCAATCCACTTTCAACTAGTGCCACCTTCTCTAAACATGAGTTTACAAATCAGATGCAAGAACTTAAAAGTGAGGTGAGACAAACCATTGCCATGCAACTGGATACTTTCTGAATCCAATAGAAGGAAGAGGAAGCTAAGAGGGCTTTGGCCATCTTTTGTCCCAGATGCACAAGGAAGCATCCTACGAACGAGTGTCCATTACACTCAGTAGAGGTATGTTTCGTTTTTTAGGAAGACCACCCTACAAACCAGTGCCCAACCTTACCGAGACTTAAAGATGTGTACCAAGGGGCTGAAGGAGCCACTGAACCACTGTACCTCCTCAACTAAAGGAGGCCACATGGATCCAGACCTTACCAGCAGGGGATACAAGGGACATCCAAAACTTATTACAACCCCAACCAATCCACTCACATACCTTCTTGGGGTCTGCCTACTCATCCTTCCTGGTTCGTACCCCCTTCTTGGTCATATCCATCTCAATACCATACTCAACCTGCTCCTCATTCGTTTCATTTTCATGTTCAGCCAAAACCTCATTGGAATGCACCACAACAGGGGTGGAGGCCCCTATACAACTCTCCTCCCACCATTTTGCCTCCACCACCTGCTCAACCACAACCATTACCTCCTGCTCCTACAAGACAACCCCATATGCCTACTCAACCAAACCCAAACCCCAATAACAGACAGGCCCAGTAGGTATATACTGGAGAGACAACATGCCCTACCTACACTGTGGAGATTCAGGAGATCAACCTACGATCTGCGAAGGTCCTCCCAGATAGCCAACCTCCTCCTAAGGAGGATGAAGCAGAGGAATAGGAAAGTGAACCCAAAGCCATTCCACCCTTTCCTGAGAGACTAGCTGGAAACACATAACCAAACCCGAAAGAGACTGAACTTCTGAGAGAGCTTAAATAGCTATGTGTAAAATTCCACTTCTCCAAGCCGTCAAAGATGTACCAATCTACAACAAATTGATCAAAGGGAAGTGTTTTAGGCACCCAGGCAGGCGCAAGAGAGATGCCCCAACTATCAATGTCATGGGACAATTGTCTGACCTAATGTTGGGACAAGTAATCTGTCCAAAATATTTGGACCCTGGGAGTCTTGTAGTGGATGTCCACATAAATGGCACCATAATTACCCATACCCTGATTGATCTAGGGGCTGCCATTAATGTGATGACCAGGGACACTATGCTCAAACGTAACCTTTAGGGTTCCCTAAGGAAGTCCTCGATAGTACTGTAGTTAGCAGACCACTCCACTGTGACTCCTGAAGGGATTGTGGAAGATGTCCTAGTCGTTGCTGATTCTTGGGAGTACCCTCCAGACTTTTTGGTCCTTCAACCAAAGGCAAAACTTGCTGGATACCCCCTCATTTTGGGAAGGCCTTGGTTAGCTACTGCAGATGCTTACATCAGTTGTCGAGCTGGGAGCATGACCATTAAGAATGGGCCAATGTCCAAACAACTAGTCCTATATCATCCTGCCCAACCTTTGCTCGAATATGACTTACCTCTCTAGTTGGAGGAGGAAGATGAGGATGAAGTCTACTCCACACCATTGTGCACCATGGAAGCC
Organism: Pinus tabuliformis; assembly: GCA_031772625.1. Lineage (NCBI taxonomy): Eukaryota > Viridiplantae > Streptophyta > Pinopsida > Pinales > Pinaceae > Pinus > Pinus tabuliformis. Next base: position 405,210,818 of record CM062812.1, on the reverse strand, counting down.
ACCAGGGGAGGGCCTCAAACTGAGGATGACCTTATTGAGAATTTAATTCAAAATCCACCTCCCAGTGTGGTGCCATTAGAAGAGTTGGTAGGAGACACCCAAGCCAGTGCTTTAGTGGATCTCTGGGTAGCTGATCCGACCTATTCCTGAGTTAAGAATGTGGAATTTGGCCATAAAAGAACCTTGATGATCAACTCCTCCCTATCTCCCTCTTAAGAGAAGGAGCTGTGTAGCTTATTGAACAGCCATTTGGATGCTTTTTCTTGGAGCTATAAGGAGATGAAAGGAATCCACCCTTCAGCCTATACCCATCACATTTACATTAAAGAGGATTGTAAACCAGTTAGGCAGCCTCAGAGGAGAATGAATCTAGCCCTTAAGGACATTGTCAAAGAAGAATTGCAAAAGTTGTTGGATGCAGGATTCATCTACCACATCTCTCATAGTGAGTGGGTTTCTCCTCTGGTGCTTGTGCCCAAGAAAAATGCGAAGTGGAAAATCTGTGTAGATTATCGAGAACTTAACAAAGCTACCAATAAGGACCATTTCCCTTTGCCTTTCATAGATCAAGTGTTAGATGGCCTGGTAGGGAAGAAGTTCTTTTCCTTCCTAGATGGGTTTAGCGGGTATAATCAGATCCAAATTAGCTCGGGAGACCAATATAAGACCACTTTCACTTGTCCATGGGGTACCTTTGCCTACCGGGTCCTTCTCTTTGGGTTATGCAACGCTCCTGCCACTTTCTAGAGAGCAGTACTGAACGTATTTGCTGAGCTGGTTCATGATTTGGCAGAAATCTATAAGGATGACTTTACTCCTTATGGGTCCAACTTCCAAGAAGCAGTGACTAACCTGGGAAAAGTTTTAATGAAGTGTGTTGAAATGAACTTGTCCCTCACTCCTGAAAAATATGAATTCCTGATGATTGAAGGACCGTGCTAGGTCATACAATTTCTCAACAAGGATTACAGGTGGATCTCAACAAGAATGCTATCATCCAAAAGGTTCCACCTCCTCAAAAGGTAAGGGATGTTCAGAGCTTTTTAGGCCTAACGGGATATTATAGAAGGTTCATTAAAGATTTCAATAAGCTAGGCTCTCCATTGTTTGGTCTTTTGGTGAAAGATGTTGAGTTTATATGGACTAACAACTGTCAAGAGGCTCTGGATGTGTTGAAGGATAAGCTGGTAACTGCCCCAATCTTGAGAGGTCCAAACTGGGCCCTACCTTTCCACATTCACAATGATGCCACGAACAAAGCAATAGGAGCAACCTTAGGACAAGTTGAAGAGAAGCTACCGTATGCTCATATATTTTGTCAGTGAAAACTTGTCCAAGGCAGAATTAAACTATATTGTAACTGAGAAAGAGCTCCTAGCTATAGTCCATTCGCTAAACAAGTTCAGACACTACACCACTGGTCATCAAACATTCATACACACTGATCATGTTGTAATTAGGTATTTGATTAATAAACCTAATGTAAATGCTCATATCATTAGATGGTTACTTTTATTGCAACAATTTGATTTGACCGTTGTTGATAAGCAAGGTAAGGAAAATGTCGTTGCTAATTTTCTGTCTAGACTAGATTTGCCTGTAGGTAAAGAAGAGGTGGTGGATGATCAACTGCCAGATGAACACCTGTTTGCTATTCCAGTACTCTCTCCATGGTTTGCTAACATAGCAAATTACTTGGTTTCAGCACAATTCCCACCACACCTATCCTTAGAAGAGAAGAGCAAGATCGTGAGGAAAAGTGCCCCATTCACTTGGATTGGGGGTAACCTATTCAAAGTTGACCCAAATTAGATTTTGAGGCATTGTGTCAGGGAAGAGGAATTTTTTGACATCCTCCTAACCTGTCATGATGGAACCTGTGGAGGCTACTTTGCAGCAAAAAGAACCACTTTCAAAATTCTACAGGCAAGCTACTATTGGCCCACTCTTCATCAAGATGTCAGAAAATACATTAGCTAATGTGATTGATGTCAAAGGATGGGGAAACCGACTCCAAGGGATGAAATTCCCCTCCAACCTCAGGTGACTTTTGACCCATTTGAGAAGTGGGGCATGGACTTTGTCGGTCCTATCAACCCTCCTTCAAAACAAAAGTATTACATCATTATGTGCATGGACTACCTAAAAAAGTGGGCAAAACAAAGGAAATCAAGGCAACAACAGAGGAAAAAGTGGTTGGGTTTTTGAGGGAAAATATCTTCTATAAGTTTGGCTACCCAAGAGAATTAGTCATAGATCAAGGAAACTAGTTTACCTCTAACCTGATTGAAGATCTGATTGCTCATCACAAGATTAAGCGCAGAACTTCCACCCCTTATCATCCGCAAGCAAATTCATAGGTGGAAGTCACTAACAGGGCTTTGGAAGAGATTTTGACTAAAGTGGTGAGTAGAAACAGAAAAGATTCGGCAGATCGCTTGGTTGAGGCCACCTGGGCCTACAACACTACTTGGAAAACTACAACAAGTTTCACACCTTATGAGCTGGTCTATAGGAAGAAGTCTTTGCTGTCCATAGAATTTGAATACAACACATTGAGGTTGGCAACTCAGCTGGACCTAGATCTCAGCCATGCACAACAGCAAAGGCTACTTCAGCTGAATGGACTAGATGAACAAAGAATGTAGGCCTTGAACGGACTAGATGAACAAATAATTTAGGCCCTCCTCCACTCAGAGGTGGTCCAAGTCCAAAGAAAAATATGGCATGATTGGCACCTTAAAGAGAAGCAATTTCAGTGAGGAGATTGGGCGCTATTATATGATTCTAGATACAAGGATTTCAAAGGGAAGCTGAGGACAAGATGGTTGGGACCATATACAGTAGAGAAATGTAACGATAATGGTTCAGTCCTTATTAGGACCATTGATGAAGAAGCCATCTCCATGCTCGTCAATGGGCATCGATTGACGTTCTACAAGAAGCCCCTTTCCAAGTAGGAGTTCATTGAAACTCTAGATAAATCAGTGCTGGTAGTGGATCTGACCCACCCACAATCTGAGCACCAAAAAAAAAAAAAAAAAAAAACAGGAAAAGAATGAAAAATGCTTGGGTGAAAACCTCTTGGAGGCGCCCAGGGCAGGCATTCAGGGTGAAAACCTCCTGGAGGTGCCCCGACTGTCTCAAAAAAATAAAATAATAAAGAGATAAAAAAGAAAGAAAAAACACAGAAAAATAAACCTGACTTCTGTTGAACAAATTGTAGGTTGCACGAAGGACATTGCAGGTTAGGAGGATCACAAAAAACAAGGACAGAGGTCAGTACCAGGCTGAAAGAATCCCTCACAATCAATTCCAACATGATCACTACCTTTCCTAAGATTTGTTCTCATCCGGGTTAAGATTTCACCTTCTACAGGAAGATCCTATTAAAACTACAGACAAGCCATAATTGATCTTGGAAGAGAATCTGAAAGGTGGGAATCTATCTATGAGACCTGCAAACATCCTTGTTTCTATCCATTTCCATATGTCACCCTCTTCCATCTCCTTACACCTCCATTACACCCATCTTTTATTTTTTCCTGCACAGTCACACACAGAAAACCCTGTTTCTTCATACTGCCAGCAAAAACTTTTATTGAAAAATCAAGTAGCAGTTTCTCACTCACCATACCTGTCAATCTCCATCTTGACTCCTCATCACTTGAAATCCTTTTGAGCAGTATAACCCTCCTCATTCTAGCTTGCATTCTAGGAGGAGAAGTGGCTATAGGACATCCTACAGGAATCCTGTAGCAGCTCATCCCTCTGGAAGACATACTCTGGAGACAGGGATAGCCAAGAGTGGCAAAAGAGAGATGCAAAGAGCTCTTTGTGAATGTAATAATATCAGAAACAGCCAAAGCCAAGCATGCAGTGTTCTTGCAGCACTAGCAAATGAAGTAATGGTTCCAAAACCCGTGCATGCAGTAACAGCAAATGAAGGAAAGGGTTCCAGAACCCGAAATATACATGACGCGGTCGTGACCATGCAGGCAAGTGCCTAAACTCATTTTTCAATTGCATAAATCATATTTTAAAAGCTGCATGCCTATGGGAATGGTTCGGATTGAGTGGAATCAGTGGCCAGTCAACTGGCCACCCTCGGCCAGTTACATATCCTCGTGGGATCCAAACGAGCCCCATTACATTCAAAATTATCGACGAGATGTGCAGCCAGCATGTGTGGAGTGTCCATTCAGTGAGAAATCATCGGGACTGGTAGTGGTGGTGGTGGATAATGGCAGAGAGGAGGTGATGGCAGTCAGAAACACACAGAAACATTATGGCTGTGACATCGAACCAACGGTCTAGTTTAGCCACCTCATCCCCTCACCATGAATCACATTGTAGTTAAAAGATTCCCAGCTGAAACATGCACCATCTTCTGTTCACTTTGCACTCACAACATCCCCGACCAGAGTACGCAGCCACCGCTTCCAAAAATAGTTAGCCAGTTGTCCTCCACAAGTTTTTCTGCCTGTGTTCGAAAATCTCCCGCATATCGGGCTCGCTTAGAAGCACAATGTAATTCTTTATGAACCGGGGGCCTTCTATAGGGAGGGTTCTACAGGAAAGGCAGAACAACTTTACAGAGTAGGAAAACCTGAGATTTTCATTGAATTTCGAGCTCCAAACAAGGTAGGCTCAAAAAAACTCCTTTGTGCATGATGTGTTTGTGCAAGGTGGTGAATTGAATGGCATCAAATTGAGAAATCAGAGGAAAAGTTTGCTTGTGTGTTGAAAGTAAAATGTTTGCCTGCATATTGCACTGAGTTTCACTAGTTTCTCTGCATCAAAAACCTCCTCCACATTTTCTTTTTAAATTCTCCTGTAAGGAAGACATATATAGGTGTAGAGGCCAGCCTGTGTGTAAAAAAAATTTGAATTTGCATATCTATGTGCGTGCTGAGAAGGGAACCTGATCCTTATGCTTTGTCTATAAAAACAAAATTCTTCCTTTCATAAACAGATAGTCTAGTTTTGGGTGATAGAAGTCTTAAAAGAAGGGAATTGTTGCTAGTTGTTATTGAACACATGAAAACTTCCTTCTTGGGTTCAAGGGAAACCAATTTCAAGCTATCCTCTGTTCTAGAATAATTGTTTGGTTGCCTGAGCATTTCCTTTTTGGAATAAAACATAAAAAGAGCACTCTAACCATGCTAGGAGGATTCATAAGGAAAGAGCCCCCAGACTCTAGCAAGCTACATGAGCATCCTGAGGCGGTGCACCTTTTTACCCGAGAAAATTGGAAATCCTTCTTTGACAAAATTTAAGGTCATGATGAGGATATAACTGAGGAGTTTTTAATGTCCTTGAGACCACAGTAAAAAACACATGCCACAGTTAGTTTTAGGGGTTTGACCCTAGAACTCACCCCTGAGCTCATCAATGGAGTTACTGTTATACCATTGGGGCTCCCTTGGAGCAAAGAAAAGAGATCATTGGGCCAAATTTCTAAGAAGTCAATACTTCTACCCACAGAGCATCCTGTAGAAAATAAAAACGGGGTTAGAAGAACCAGCTTGCCTCCTCTTTGGAGTGAAGTTAGTTTTCAAATTATGAAGTATATCACATGTGAACTGAGGTTTAGCATCATCTATGGATATCATTTCAGGTTTCTGTGTGAACTAAGGCATGGGATTGACTTGCCTCCAACCAAGAAACTGAACATCCCCTATTTCCTTCTTTAGTCACTAATTGAATCTGGTATAAAGTTAAATGAAGGGATCCCAGATCAGTTGGCCCATCATGGGCTCATCAAACTATTGGTGGAAGATGCTCTGCACACCTACACTTTCCCCATATCTTGGGAAATCTTCAGAATCATGTCCGAGGATGACAATATTAGAGCTTTGGCTGAAAGCATCACCCCATCTAGCAGTGAGGAGGGAGAACACACTAAAGAAGGTGAGAAAAACAATGATGAAGGAACACAGGACATTCAAGCATAGAAAGAACAAAAAGAAAAAGGGGAAATGGGCCAGATTGCTGAGCCTAAAACAAAGGACGAAACAATAGCAAAAACACCAAGGGAAAAGAGGATACAGAGTAGAAAAAAGAAGGCCAAAAAAGCCCAAGTGAAGGCTGCCACAGCCAAAATAGGCACATAGAAACTATTGGGTCCCTATAATACTAGTGATTACCTCATTACTATTGTAGTTGTATCCCTTATTAATATTGTTGTGCCCCTATTGTCCCCATATTGTTATTACTGTGCCCCATAAAATCCCTCTATTGTTATTTTTGCGGCTTTATATTATTATTGTTAGGTCGGCTAGGTTATATTGTGACTCCTTAGACACCTATATATAGAAAGGAGGTTTTTTCATTTGAATAATCCAAGAATTGTTCATTTCTATAGTGTAGAGGAGGTTTCACCTCGAAGAGGCTTAATTCTAAGGTGTTGATCTCTCCTTTCTATCTTTTTGTGAGCTGGTTTCATAACATTTGGTATCAGAGATTTGGATTCTAGGGTTTCGTTGCACCAAACAGGTCATCGTGCCATTTTCGCTATAACTTTTTTTCTGTGACATTTCAGAAGCTAAAAAAAACCCCATTTGAGAAGAAATCGCACTAAATCTCGGGTCCGAATTTCAGAGCTTTTCGCCCTATATTTGCAGAGATATGATCCGAGGAATTTGGTCTTTTTGTAGACTCCTGAATTACATTCCAAACAGGTGACCTGGGGAAAATTGTCATAACTTTCTCTCTGAGCATCGGATTGAAATTTCATAAGAAGGTACAGAAAGAGGACGGACTGTAGTTTCTTTTATATATTTTTCAGAGCCAAAGGTCGAAACGGTGACTCGTGGAACATCGTACAAGTTCGCTCTACTGAACTAGTATATAATCAGGTCATCTTGGGAGATTGTGCATAACTCTTCCTTGGAGAATCCAATTTGGATCATAATGGTGGCATTAGAAAGAGGACAAAGAGGGCTACTATAGACCACAATTTCAGAACTGGATGATCTGAAATTACAGAGATACATCAAATTCAATATCAAGCTTCTACAAAGTGAAAAAAGGTGTGTAGTTTTTTTTAAATTTTTGCATAAGCTTGGTTTGAAAAATTAGTTCGAATCGATAATTGATGCCCCGAGGAAAGAAAATGCAAACACCTAGTAAGCAACTTGAAAGCTCTAGCATGACTCATGAGGAAGTGGAAGAAATGCAACATGATATATCAAAATTACGAGACGAAGTGCAACAAGTGTCACTTGCACAAAAAGCAACAGAATATAAGATGGATGGTTTGAGGAAAGATATAGAAGCTAAGATGGATGGTTTAAAGAAAGGTGTACGAGCTAAGATGGATTGTTTAGAAAAAGTCGTAGAAGCTAATATGGATGGCATGGAAGCTAAGATGAATGGCATGGATGCTAAAATTGATGGCATGGATGATAAGATGGAAGAATTGAAGATAAATATGAATAAGTTGCTACAAGAAATGGTCACTAATGGTGAAAGGGTAGTAAAGAAAACTCATGATGAGAACAAAAGAAATGTTAATCATGATTCCATAGACTCTAATGTTGGATCAAAGACCCAACATATTCCAAAATTGATATGAGGAAGTTTGATGGCAAGGATCCTGCAACATAGGTATTACAGATGGAGCAATTTTTCGATCTCAATAATGTGCAAAACACACAAAAGGTACATATTGCAACTTTATATTTGGAACCAAATCAGTTTTCATGGTATCAATGGCTTTGATCTCGTAAACAAATTATCACTTGGGCAATTTTTACAGAAGAATTGATAGCATATTATGAGGATACAAAAAGCAACACTTTTTTTAGCCAATTGATAAGTCTCAAACAAAAGGGTTCAATAATGGAGCACTTTGAGGAGTTCCAAAAATTGAACATAAGGGTAAAAAATATTCCATAGGAGCATAGGATTGTTGTGTTCATAGGGAATTTAAAGGATAATATCCCACATGATGTTCACCTTTGGGGACCTGATTCATTAGAGAAGGCATTCAGGTTAGCAAGAAAAATGGAAAGCAAAATTATGGCAACCAGGAAGCATACCACTCACAACTATATAGATGGAAGTGTTGTTGCTCCTAGTCTTCCACAACCTATAAGGTTGAAACCACAATAATTGGAAGAAAAAAGAGAAAAATGGCTTTGTTACAGTTGTGATAGCAAATACACTAAAGGCCATAAGTGTGCTGAGAAGAAATTATTCTACATAGAGTGTGAAGAGGAAGAAGAAAAGGAGCAAGAAAGGTCAAAAGAAAAGGATATACTCCAGGAACGAAGCCTAGATAAAGAAGAAATGAATCCAACCATATCTTGTAATTCATTGCCAGTAATTACCACTCAAATCATCTAGATAGAAGGACAAATCAAGAAGAAAAAGGTAATAGTGTTGATTGATTCAAGAAGTACCCACAATTTTATTCATTGTAGGGTAGCAAAAGAATTGAATTGCTTCTTATATCCAGCACCAGAGTGTCAAGTGATGGTTGCAAATGGAGGAACAATAAATTGCTCTAGAAAGTGCCAAAATATCATGCTATCCATGGGAGAATATGTATTGACAAGCCCAATGCTTTCCATTCTGATGGGAGGTGTTGATGTTGTACTAGGAGTCTAATGGCTACAATCCTTGGTTACAATAGCATTTAATTTTCAAAAACTTTTCATGAAAATTTCTGTGGAAGGAAAGGGAGTTGACTTAAGGGGTACTGCACGGAAACCAGGAAAGATAATTAGCTCCAACGGTATGACAAAGCTTAAAAAAAGGAACAAAGAGGTGTAATTGCACAATTATGTTCGCTAGATGTTTCCACGTTGGAATCATCTATTTCTCCAGATCTCCGAAAAGTCTTGGACAATCATTCTAAGGTATTTGAGACTCCCAAAGGTCTCCCACCTATTCATGATCATGATCACGCTATTCATCTGATTCCAGGAAGTGTTCCTCCAAACATCAGGCCGTATAGATATCGCTATGCCCAAAGGAGTGAAATTGAACGTATGGTTGCTGAAATGCTAGAGGCTGGTATAATTCAACTGAGTCAAAGTTCTTTCTCTACTCCAGTAGTATTGGTGGACAAGAAGGATGGATCATGGCGCATGTGTCTGGATTATAGGGATCTCAACAAGCTCACTATTAAAGATAAGTTTCCCATTCCTGTCATTGATGAATTACTGGATGGATTGCATGGATCAATTTACTTCACCAAGTTGGATCTTCTTTCAGGATATCATCAAATCAAAATGAAGAATAAATACATTCTGAAAATAGCATTTAGAACTCATGAAGGTCATTATGAATTTTTGGTCATGCCTTTTGGCCTTACCAATGCACCTTCAACATTTCAAGGTTTGACGAATTCCATTTTCAAACCATTCCTTAGAAAATTTGTGTTAGTATTTTTTGATGATATACTAATCTACAGCAAGTCTTGTAAGGATTATGTTGAACATGTTGATAGGGTGCTACAACTATTGGAGGAGAAACAATTATATGCAAAAAGATCCAAATGTTTCTTTGGAGTACAAGAGGTGGAATATCTGGGTCATATTGTATCTCATGAAGGAGTTAAGGTAGACCCTAGCAAAATTAAAGCCATTAAAGAATGGAAAATCCCCACATCCATAAAGCATCTACGAGGATTTCTCGGGTTGACAGGGTATTATTGCAAGCTTGTTAAGAATTATGGGAGAATAGAAGCACCTCTAACAACATTATTGAAGAAAGATGCATTTTCATGGACTCCAGAAGCAACAAAGGCGTTCGAGCATCTTAAAGAGGCAATGTGCCAAGCACCAGTCTTAGCTACACCAGGCTTCACAAAAACCTTTATTGTCAAATGTGATGCTTCAGGAAATGGAATCGGTGTTGTTTTAATGCAAGATGAAAGACCCATAGCTTTTGAAAGTCGTCCAATCAAGGGAAAGTTTTTACACAAAGCTATTTATGAGAAGGAAATGTCGACAATACTCCATGCACTTAAAAAATGTCGACCCCACCTAATGGGAAGACACTTCAAGGTAAAAATGGATCATGATAGCCTTAAATACTTTTTAGAACAAAGATTATTTTCTAAAGAGCAACAAAAGTGGGTCACAAATATGTTGGGTTATGACTTTGAAATCATCTACAAAAAAGGGAAGCAAAATGTGGTGGCAGATGCACTCTCAAGGAAGGATGAGGATGTGGAAGCATTGTTGTGTGCCATTTCTATTATCCAACCAGATTGGATAAATGAAGCAAGGGAGGAATAGAAGAATGACGAAGAAGTGTAGGAACTTATTCGAAAGTTACAACTAGACTCCAGTACTTCTGATACATTTAGCTGGCAAAATGATTCGTTATTGTACAAATACCACTTATACCTCTATAATAATTCCCAGCTAAAACAAATGATTCTTATGGAATTGCACACGTCTCCCTTAGGAGGGCACTCAGGATTTTTAAAAACTTACCACAGGGTTAAGAAGGAATTTGTTTGGGAGGTCCTTAAATCAGATATTCAAAAGTTTGTGGCAGAATGTTTGGTTTTCCAACAAAATAAAGTTGAAACAATTAAGACATCGGGTCTATTACAACCTTTATCCATTCCAATTCAACGTTGGGAGGAGGTTTCAATGGATTTTATCACAGGTTTACCCAAGTCTGAGGGAAAGAGTGTCATCATGGTGGTAGTTGACAGACTTACCAAGTATGCACACTTTTGTGCATTATCACATCCATTTAAAGACAGTACAGTTTCTACTGCATTTATGGAAAAACTTCAAAAGCTACATGGAAACCCAAAGACTATTGTAAGTGATAGAGATCCCATTTTCACTGGAAATTTTTGGATAGAATTATTTTCTTATCTTGGTACTCAGTTAGCCCATAACTCATCTTATCATCCTCAATCTGATGGGCAGACTGAGATAGTAAACAAATTTTTGGAGGATATCTTCGTTGCTTTGCATATGATAAATAGACACAATGGGTCAAATGGTTGCCTCTGGCTGAATGGCAGTATAATGCTTCCATACAAGAAAAAAAATGACCCCATTTATGGCACTTTATGGATATCAGCCACCATACATCACATCATATTTAAGAGAAAATTATAAGGTTCAAGCAGTGGAACATCACATCAAACATCAACAACAAGTCCTCCAACTCTTAAAGTATAACCTCGTGTTGGCACAAAATAGAATGAAACAACAGGTAGATCAACATCGCAGTGAAAGAAGTTTTAATGTAGGTGATTAGGTATTCCTACGGCTACAACCACATAAGCAAATGTCCCTCAAGAAAGCTAAGAAGGATAATAAATTATCACCAAAGTATTATGGTCCATACAAGGTGTTGTAAAATATTGGTACTATGGCATACAAATTGGAGCTTCCTGCAGCTTCTCGATTGCACCCAGTTTTCCATGTTTCATGTTTAAAGAAGGTTACAGGCGACAAGCTCCCATTTCAAACAATATTGCCATAACTTGACGAGGAAGGAAAAATTATATTGGAACCAGAAGTAGTCAAAGAAACAAGAACTCAACAGTTACGAAATCGATCAATTTCAAAGTATATTATCAAGTGGAAGAATTTATCCGCTAAAGATTCCACATGGGAGGATGAGAATTTTATACAGAATCATACAAAACTACTCAAGCGTTGATGACAACACATTTTTGAAGGAGAGAGGCATGTTGGGTCCCTATAATACTAGTGATTACCCCATTACTATTGTAGTTGTATCCCTTATTAATATTATTGTGCCCCTATTGTCCCCATATTGTTATTATTGTGACCCACAAGATCCCTCTATTGTTATTTTTATGGCTTTATATTATTATTGTTAGGTCGGCTGGGTTATATTGTGACTCCTTAGACTCCTATATATAGAAAGGAGGTTTTTTCATTTGAATCATCCAAGAATTGTTCATTTGTGTAATGTAAAGGAGGTTTCCCCCTCGAAGAGGCTGAATTCTAAGGCATTGATCTCTCTTTTCTATCTTTTTGTGAGTTGGTTTCATAACAGAAACAAAAGGAAAAGACACACCCTGAGATCTCAACGGCACAGATAGAAATAGTTGACACAGGGATCTCTACAGGAAGTAAGGAAAAAGGAAAGTAAGAGGATAAATCACTTGAGATATTGGCAAGGGAGGTAGCATTTGTGCTTTCTGCCTTAAGCACGCCTCCAAAACAAAAAGGGAAGAGAAAGAGGCAACCCTCCATGTACTTTAAAGCAAGGAGAAGCACAAGGGTCAAAGTTGGCAGACCCCAGCCACAATCAAGGGAGCCAATTGTCATTGAGGACACAACAACTAAACCAAAAGAAGAGTCTCATTCAAAGAAATATATCACCTATGAACGAGGAATCCCAAAAACCTTCACCTGGAAATAGACAATTAGGATGATGGACTCAAAGACAGCTCTACAGGAAGCTGAGACATCTCTATAGGAAACTCTATCTAAGTTTAAGGAGACCAAGAAATTGGAGGAAAAGGCAACCAAATCATCACAGGGAGAGGCAAAGACTGAGGAGATACTGGAACCAAGCCCTCAGCCTAGCTTGGGCTCATACTACAACCTCTTAGAGGGTGGGAAAATCATCCCACAAAAAATTGTTGTGCCACTCTTCTTTGCATTGGAACAGGAGAGGATCAGAACACACACATGGATGAAAATTGACAAATCTAAGGGAATTGAGGACATAGGCCACATGGAGGAGAAGTTAAAAGAATTGAGAGGAGAATTGGCCATGATAAGGCATGAGAAAGCTGCAAAAGAGCCCAGCTGCAGGAGGAGAATGAGCTGCTGAAAAAATAGTTGCACTTACAGGAAGTCCACAAGGAAGGTAGGCTATCCAATTTGGGTGGCCAACAGCAGTAAGGAGGACCTCCAGTAGACAAAGACACAACTGGGAAATAATAGAAGGAGGTAGAGGTACAAGCTAATGCGGATATTCTCACAAAACTGTTGCAAGAATAGGAGTCTCATGCAGCAGAAAAGATACAGGGTTTACAACAATAGTTGCATGAAAAAGACGCTCAGATGGCCTGCATGGCCAACTAGGCAATAGAAGCCTTACAATGTAGGTAACCTTCTAATTCATATGCCTTATATCTTAAAGATCAATGGTTGTAATTCGAAATTAACACCTTGGCCCAGAGGGGCACCATTCCAATCAGAATTACCATCAGTTTATGGACATATGTGACAGTAGCTCTGCATAAGGTAAGGCCAAGTTATCAGAATTCTATTTACACAACTTGCCCCTTCCAAACATGAATCTGTGGGACCCCAATGCTACATTGGGAGATGTGCAACTCATGGCCATGGCCTCTTGGTTAAACCATGAGGAAAAGAGGGCAGCAGAAATTCAGAATGTTATGGATAGGGAGCTCAGGGAGCCACTCATGATCAGAGCAGAACCTGTGGGTCCCTCAGCTTTAGTGTATGCCCATCAGCACCTCGCCAACAACCCCCAGGTTCTCCTAGACTACATTGAAAGACAAGCTCAGGCCATTGCTCACTTTGAGGACATGGAAAGAACGTTGGGGGATAACTGCATTCATTCTTGCACAAGGAGATGGAACACACCATCCCACAGTCTAAAAATAAGAGAATACCACTCCCCAACAAGGATGAGGGAGGCCTTGGAAAGAGTACCACTCTATAAACAGTCAATGCAAAATCTACAGGCCAACCGGATCGACCTAAATTTCAGTCCTCCATTGCTTTTAGGACTGCTGGAAGGGGTCAAAGAAGAAGAAGAGCACAAGCAATGGGAGGAAGTAGAGAGAAAAGCAGGGTTTCATGACTGAGAAGCAGACATCACCTTGGAAGCCTGGGATGTAGAGAGGCATTCAAAGCACTCAAAGATGATGAGCTGCATTAGTTGCTCAGAGGATGAGCAACACATTTAGCAAGGGGGTGATGTTGAGCCACAAAAATGGGTAACTTATTGGGCTCATTTTGCCTATTATTCTCGATTAATCCACCACTATTCATAGTTTATGCATGCTTTTGAGTATATTTATGTTAATTGAATGAATGAGAATAGTCACTTGACCATGAAATCTAATATGTACTTATTGCAGATTTTTGGACATCTTTTGGACTAAGGTCAAGAATTTATGAGCCAGTTGACAGCCAAATACGAGGGAACAAGGCTGAGGATTGTCAGTCCAAGTTAACTCCAGAAATTAATGAGCGCAAGAAAGAACTAATAATTTTATTCATTAGCCAACTATTATTTATATATATACATAAAACGGATCAATTCATCTTCTAGATGACTGTCCAGTTCACCCATCCGTTTCAGATTAGGTGTCAACATTCCCCCCCTTAATCTGAAGGGATGTTGGTGAGTCCAAGCATCGTTCTGAATCTTTCAAGCTTTTCTCTTCCAAGCGCTTTGGTGAAGATGTCTGCAATTTGCTCGTTTGTGGAACAATGACGGAGATGGATTGTTTTGGCCTCAACATGATGTCGGATTAGATGATATTTAGTATTGATGTGCTTAGTACGATCATGGAACTTTGGGTTCTTGGCCAACTTTATTGCAGAGGTGTTATCAATCATGAGTGGAGTTGATTGTATTTGTTTTACCTGCAAATCTTCAAGAATTTTCCTGAGCCACACAATTTCTTTCGTTGCTTCAGCTGCTGCCACATATTCTGCTTCTGTTGTGGAATCTGCTGGTACTGATTGTTTACATGATCTCCAGGAGACATCTCCTGATCCAAGACTCATAGCATATCCTGAAGTAGATACCCCAGTTTCTTTGTCTCCATCGAAGTCTGAATCAGAGTATCCAATCAAGTTGAAGTTGTCCACCAGTGTATACTTGATTCCAAGGTCTTGAGTTCCCTTCAAGTACCTTAGAACTCTTTTTGCAGCAGACCAATGTCCCTCACAAGGCTTTTTCATAAACCTGGAGAGGATTCCAACAGCAAATGAAATGTCTGGTCTGGTAGTAGTGAGGTAGATGAGACTTCCTACAAGCTGTCTATACTTTGTTGCATCCTCAAATTCCTTTCCTTCAATAGATGTGAGCTTCAAGTTTTGTTCCATTGGAGTAGAAAGGGGATTGCACTCTGTCATGCCAAATCTGTTCAACAAATCTCCAATGTATTTCTTTTGAGAAAGAAATATGGACTTTGGATGTTGGGTTACTTCAATGCCAAGATAGTAATGAACATAGCCCAAATCAGTCATTTCAAAAAAATTTCCTAATTCTTTCTTTATGGATGAAATATAGCTTTCATTTTTCCCTGTCATTAAAAGATCATCTACATATACCACAAGATATACAACTGTTTTGCCAACTTTCTTGACAAATAAAGTTGCATCATCAAGATCAAAATGTTTGAAGTTGAGTTTTAGAAGATGCTCAGTTAGTTTTTCATACCAGGCTCGTGGTGCTTGTTTGAGGCCATACAAGGACTTCACAAGTTTGCATACTTTGTGTTCATGTCCTTTCACAGCAAATCCTTCAAGCTGGGACATAAAAACATTCTCTTTTAGATATGCATTCAAGAATGCAGTTTTTACATCCATTTGATGGACTTTCCAACCGTTCTGAGCAGCTAGTGCAAAGAGTGTCCGGATGGTGGCCCATTTTGCTGTGGGAGCAAAAGTTTCCTCATAATCGACCCCTTCCTTCTGTGCAAAACCTTTTGCCACAAGCCTAGCTTTGTGCTTGTCAAGTGAGCCATCAGCTTTGTACTTGTTCTTGTAGACCCACTTGCAGCCAATTGGTTTGGTTCCAAATGGAGGATCAACCAGCTTCCAAGTGCCATTCTTTATGAGGGCATCATACTCCTTCTGCATCGCTTCTTTCCATTCATCATGAGAAGCAGCTTCTTTGAAGGAAGTTGGTTCAAAATCTGTAGACAAGTTCAATTCACAATCATAAGTAACATCCATATCAACAGGTGAATTAGAGTTATCTACATCACCTCCATCTTGTCGGTTTGTATTTTTGGTTCCTGTTTTTCCAATTTCATCAGGATGAACACTTTCAAGTGTCTTTGTCAGCCACTTTGGGGGACCTTTCTGAGATGGTCCAGGCTGTTCTGTTGATTGAGTTGGGTCTGAATCAAGATTGAGTCTCCCAATTCTATCAATTACATCACTTAAAGCATCATCCGTTGTTGGAGTGTCATGCAGGGGAGATTGTTCTTCAGAAGGAGATTCCACATGTTGATCTAGTATAGGAATTCCCCCCTTCAAGATGTGGAATCTGATTATCAAACTCTTGGAATGATTTCAGTTTTGTGAATCTATCCAAGCGATCAAGTTGCCGCTCAACAACACTGTCAGATTTGGATGATTCAAGAAAAATGACATCTCTAGATAAAACAGACTTTTTATTTACTTCATCATAAAGGCGGTATGCTTTAGATGTGTTTGAATACCCCAGGAAGATACAGTTACGACTTCTAGCACCAAGTTTGTTTCTATGTACCTTTGGTATTAAAGCATAACAGGTGGAACCAAATATCCTGAGATGTTTTACCGAAGGAACATGTCCATACCACAATTCATAAGGAGTCTTGTTTCTTATAGCACTAGATGGACATCTATTCTTTATATATGCAGCAAATAGAACAGCATCAGCCCAAAACATTGTCTTTACATTTTTGAAGAATAGCATGGATCGTACCATATTCAAAATTGTTCTGTTCATTCTTTCAGCTACGCCATTCTGTTGAGGATTATAAGGCACAGTTGTTTGATGTTTAATCCCATGTTGGCGAAGATAGTGTTCAAATTCATTTGATGTATATTCTTTTCCATTATCAGTGTGAATAGACCCAATATGAGATTGTGCATCATTTTCAATCCATTTATGAAAATTCTTGAATGTTTGAAAAGCATCAGATTTGTTCTTCAAAAAATAAACCCAACACATTCTGGTGTAATCATCAATAAATGTCATGATATATTTATTTCCATTTGCAGAAGAAACAGGCATTGGACCACATAAATCTGAATGAATAAGTTCAAGCTTCCTATGTGCTCTTGAATGTGAATCATGAAAAGACTGTTTGCTATGCTTTCCTAGAATGCAAGCATCACATTGTTTATGTTTTCTAGGAATTGTAGGCAAACCAGCAACACCATTTTTCTTCAACAAGCGAAGACTATCATAGTTTAAATGTCCAAATCTAGCATGCCATAATAAACTTGATGGAAGTGCATCTTCTTCATGATGAGAAATATATGAGAAATGTTGTGCATGAGCAGAGGTTCCTTGCAGTTTAAGAAGTCTTTCTTCTTCTATACCCCTCATGACAAGTGAGTGGTCAGATGCCTTTCTTACCTCAAGCTTGCCATCAAACATGTGAATGGAGTGACCTTGCTGGCGGATGTGGACCAGGGATAGCAAGTTTCTCTTGAGCTGTGGGAGATATAGAACATGATCCAGAAGAAAGTCTGGAAGACCAGGCAGTTTAAGCCTGATTGTGCCAAGCCCTGATGGCTTGATTTTTGACTGATCTGCAAAGTATACTGCTCCATCAACATTGTCAGTGAAATCTTCAAAGAAATCTTTCCTATGAGTCATATGACAGGTTGCTCCTGAATCAAGCAACCAGTCATTTTTCGAAGAAGCAAGTGAAGCATTAAACAAATCTTCATTTACTCCAATGTTACATTGTGCCTCAATATAGTGAGTGGATTCAGGTGCTTTACCTTTGTCTGTGTCATCAGTTTTACCTTTCTGCTGGTTTCTTCTCTGCTCAACCTTGTGCATGGTAGCTTGCATGTAGAAGCATCATGTGATCTGTTTCGTTTGCAGCGAATGCAATGCAGATCTGCCTTTTCTGCTTGAGGATGTCTGCCCCCCCTGCCTCTGAAGTATCTTCCTCTTCCTCTTCGTCCACCTCTTCCTCTTGTAGAATCTTGAGCAGGATGCTTTTCTTTATGAGCAAGGCAAACAGTCTCTTCAGAAGATTCAGGGATTGTTTTCTTTCCAAAGGCTTTCTCTCTTTCAGCAAACTTTTTCACAAGAGTGTCAAAGGTTATATCTTTAAGATTTCCATTTGCTTGTAAAGACTCAAGATAATTAGAGTAGGTAGGATAGAGTGCTTTGAGAAAGGCAATAAGAGAGATATCCAGCTCAACCTTAGTGGATTTAATATCATGCATTATAGACTTTATTTCAGATGCAAGAGCAAGAGCATCATTATTTTTCAGTTCAAGAGTGAAGAGTTTAATCATAAGCTAAACAACTTCAAGTGAAAAATGTGTATCATAGAGTTCTTTCAGCTTTTGTAAAGCTTCAAAGGCATTGGAATAGGATGAAATATGACGACTTACTTCCTCATTTACAGATGCTGCGATTAATGCATAGGCTTTGCTATTCTTGTTTTCCCAAATAACAAGTTATTTATCTGATGTAGGCTGCACAGGGTCTTTGTCTTCTTCTCCGACACACACTCCTTTCCACAGCTCATTGTAGATGAGGGTGTGTTTTACCATCCGAGACCATTCTGAATAGTTCTCCTTGCCAGTGAGAACTATTCCGACCATAGAAATGATTGAATGCATTCTGTAAAAAAAAATATCTCTGCCAAAAAACTTCTGTTGAAAAAAAAAATCTTTATGCCATAGCCTTATGCATTTTATTTTCTTCTAACATTTGCATCAAAAAAAAGGCGCTAAGGGATCTCTTCAACATATATCACTTCAATATATATCAATGTAAAAACTGTTAAGAAAATAGCGCAATATATAAAACTCTGCTCCAAGTATAAGCATGATATTGCATACTGTAATATGAGTCACATACTATAATATGTCATAATTCTTTTGCAACATAAATTGAATGAATTCAGTCAAAACTTCGTATAAAATGATTCCAACAAATTATGTTGTCAGGTTGCGCCAAAATCCCTGTCTCAGATAACAACAGGACGAGAACATATTCAATCTTCTGCCAATTTCCAGTGGACAAGAGATCCTTCAACGACTGATAACTTAGCAAACCCAAGAAACCCTACACCAAGCAGTAATATAGCAAATTCAACAAGACCTCTGGCTCATACAACAGTACCTCGCAATTTCCAACAACTGATAACTGTCAGGCACCACTTACATAACGCCTTGTTCATTCCTTGGATGCAACAATGCTTGGATGCTCAACAAAAAATAACTTGTTCCGCTACTGCATACTACCACCGCCGGGTAGATTGTCTGGTATTCATGCATGGCCTTCGCCTCAATTGGGCTCTATCGACAAATGATCTTTTCGCATCCATTAAATCATACAAATCAACAACTGGTCGGTAAAATTCCTTATAACATGAGAATGGAGCAGAAGGTGATGTTATTCAATTTGAATAACAAAGAGAAGAGAATCGATATCAATTGGAGCAGTTCTTAAAAACTAAGCGATACCATAGTTCTTGCAATAAAAACGCAGTCACCATACCAGAAAACGCAGTCACCACAAGAAAACGCAGTCACCAATAGAACTCAGTCTTCAATACAACGCAACCATGCTTCAATACAACGCAGGCTTCAATAGAACTCAGCCACCATAATAAAACGCAGTCACCATAATATCAAACGCACTGTAGGTGTGAAACTATAATAAATGCAGTCACCATATCATCAAACTAATAAAACATAAGCAGCAGTTCAAATGCAGTTCAAATGCACCAGGTTCAAACACAAGCAGCGTTTCCAGCGAAAATGAGTTTCAACGCATTGATAATTCAAACATTCATGCGCAGAGAGGGACAGTAGAAACGTAGTAGGTATTCCTGGGCGGAGGCACCAGAAACGCAATCAATTACTTATGATCTGAGGGCGCAGTCTCCAGAGGCGCTCAGGACAGAGGGCGCAGTCTACAGCAGTGGCAGCGCTGTATGCTCAGAGAATCGCTCAGGGAATCGTTCAGAATGATGCAGCGCTCAGCAGGAGTTACACTATTTTGGGACCTGTGCTCTGATACCATGTCAGGCCAAGTTAACTCCAGAAATTAATGAGCACAAGAAAGAACCAATAATTTTATTCATTAGCCAACTATTATTTATATACATACATAAAACGGATCAGTTCATCTTCTAGATGACTGTCCAGTTCACCCATCCGTTTCGGATTAGGTGTCAACAAGGATTAATAGGAAGGGTGTCTCCTACACTAAATGGCCCCTTCCTCGAGTTCTCCACCATCAGCTCGGAGTTTAGCAGCCCACCAAAGACGATGTCCGAGGGCAGTTGAGCAGCTTTCGTGAAGTGGCTAATTACTTGCGGTTTTGAGCAGCCAAGCCCCTCAAGTTAAGGAGGGCTATTGGAGGTCCTCATGGTGCATAAGTAGGAAGGCTTCAAGCCTTGATAGTTTAGCTCTTGAACAGTTGTTTTCTACACTTTGGTGTTGCTTTGCCTTTCAGCTCATTTTCGAGCTTTTGTTGTAAACATTTTTGTGACATGGTTATTTTTTGAGTAATGGAGATAAATTTCACTTTGCACCAGCTCTGAGATTTTCTTAGGAGGCTATAGCTCTTGGGGCTAGGCCCAACCCAAGTTCCAGTACCTCCTTTGTGTACTATTATGTGTTTTCTTTTCATTCATAGAATAATTTCTGCTATTTAGGTTAAGATCTTTCTTTGTTACTTAGGTTTCTTTTGATGATTACAATAGCTTTTCATGCTTCAAGTTGATTTGACAGTTTGATAACAGAAAAGATCTGCAAAAAGGCCACCAATCAATCCTTGATCTCATCTCTCCCTCGTTGGGACCATGAGCTGAGACCAAGGCATACATGCTGCGACAAAAGCACTGTTTTGCCTTTCAATGCAATTGCAAGTGTTAGTTTTTTTTAGTTGGAAAAGTTGATACCAGTTGTGCTTTCATATTTAGATCTGTGCTTGCTTAGGTTTCCATAGTTATCTTGTATGATCTCCTATCCATAACTTGTTGTTCATCATGTTTTTGGTTTTTAGGTCAGATTAGGTCAAAGTAGATAGATCTCTGATTTTTCTAGTCTTTCTTTGATTAGTTTTGAGAAATATTGTGCAGACCACCTATAATACATCCCTGCCTATCCTTCCTTCATCACACAACCTGCTCCAAACCTAAATTCCGGATTCCTTCCCTTCATTTGCCACACTTTTCCAATTTGACTTAATTTCTACATTTTTGTGCAACATTGCTCCCTCCATCCTTGAACAAATCCAACCATATTCATCACTCCTTAGCCTCATTTACTAGGTCCTATACCTCTTCACATCCTCATCCATCCTCCATTTCCACTTTCCCACTGTTTTTCCTCCATCAACCCTCAAAATCCTCTCTCTCGGCTCTTCCTGTAGAACATCTTGTAGAACATCCTATAGAACCCCTGCAGACTTCCTGTAGAAGATGACGTGAGCAGTTTCTTGAGATCTGATTGCTATGAAACTCTCTGGAAGGGTGCTAGGGACCCATTCAGCCCTCTTCTCACCTTCCCAACCTCTTGCAAATGCCCACTCCATTTCCTTTCGCCAATAAGCCCTTGCACAGTTAAAAATAGTTAAAGCACATGCATAATAATTCTGCAAAATTACTCAAAAATACAAAAAGACGTGTTTTCCATATTTTCCTTTAGAATTTGCCTAGTCACATGCATTTCACCTTTCCAAGAGTCAATCGCATCCATTTCTGCAACTTTCATCTCTTTTCTTGCACCAGTGGGGTTAGTCGGTAAAACTAGGGTTTGCATTTCCTTTCAGCTTTCAGCTTCTTTCTACAAGTAGATTAGCGTCCTTTGAGTTAGCTTTCATCCATCACTATTAAAAGTTTCTTCTAAGAGCTCATAGACGTTGGCTTAAGCTCCTAGCAAACTTGTGCCAGCTGATGAAGTGACAGCCTGTGGCAAGAGCTAGTACTTGTGCATACAACACCATCGCTTCCAAGTTTGTTACGAACTACCGGGTTGATAAAAGTAAATAAGGGAGTCCTAGGAGTTGCAGCATCATTGCTTCAATACTAGATCCCACCATGCAGCATGCAAAGGCATCCCTTGTTTCAGGGATCTATTTTTAGCAGCTAGAGGTTACATGCAAAGATCATTTTAGAAACCTCCCACCAAGTGTCACTTTCCCTAGATTTGTGACATGTGCATCGCAACCTCTATTTTATCAAAACTCGTCAAAAAGACACTATAGAGCTCATTCCTCACATAAATCTTGCAGCTCTGACATCCTACATTGCATCTAAGAGTCATCGGCACAACCAACTCAACTGTTTTCGGGTAAGCTCTCTTTTCATGTTCCGTGTTACGTTTTTAGTGCTTTTTGTGTTAATTTGTATGAATGTTGTCTACTTGATTTTAGTGAGCACATGCTATCATTTTGTTACATACTAGCTTGTACTAGCACTGTTTCAGTTTTCATTAACATCCCACTACTGTCGCATGCATGAAACTGCTTTTGCATGGACAGTCGTCGTTGTGGCGACTCACTTCACACACATGCATGCCTTCCTGTTTCCTGAATCATGCACTCCCTATTTTCATGAATGATCATTCACTCTTATTTGCACTCATATCACCATGCCTTCAGACTTCTGATGTTTCCAATTGCTCGTCGGCCGAACTAGGCTACCTTGGATCAAACCATGCATTTCTCGGCTAGCACTACACGTTTCCAGAAGCGAAGGCTTTTCCTTCCCTCCAAAAATTGTGAAAGCCTAGACAAGCACTGACCTCCAAGCTTGCATCACACAATTCTTGGAAGTAGCATCCCATTGGCCCCAAAAACTATGCAATGCAGTTTGTTGTTTGCATGTCACTACTAACTGAAATTATGCATTGAAAAGTTTCACTCCTTAGAATGCCGAGCTAGACTATGCATTGTGTAGTTCCAATAGTCAATCAACCTCCCAATAGCCAAAACTGTGCCTTTCACATTTTTGGTAGTCATTCTCCCGACCTCCCAACAGAAATTGCGCAACCTTCGTGATCAGTTACACAGGTATGTTGCAAGTCAGTTTTCAAGTTTGTTTCATTTTTCGATTGACAGATTACTTGCCATGAGTTTTTCTATCTATATAGGCATCATAGATGTTCATTTTTATCTCAGTAGCACAATTGCAATGGCATTGAGGAAAGAAAAGTCAAAGGATACTGATGAGAGCACAATGTTAGTTGCAACCAAGAATGTGTCTATGATCTTTCCTACCTATGAGTACTTCGAGATGCTCGTGGACAATGACATCAAGATAAGATGGTAGCAACATCACAGCAAAAAACAACATCAAGAGCAATAGAAGGAAGAACACCTGCATGCAACGAACGCAAGAAGAAGCATGTTGAAAACATCGAGGTGGAACAAAGTTGCAAGCTCGAGCAGATCCACTTGTTATGAAAGCAACTTTGGAGACTCGGGCTATGAGGTGACGGCGTGACATGAAGATCGTGCAAAGACAAAGATGAGAAAAAAGAAGGAGTTTTGTTTGCTCAAACAACAACTCAAGGAAGAACAGGAGCTGCATAGATGAGAGAATGAGTTGTAGTAGGAACAGGTATAGTAGTGGGTGCAACATGCAATCACGGATGAAACTGCACCAGTACAAGTTATAGATACATCCTAGCAATTGGCATAGAGAAGACATGGTGAGTAGTGTTGTTGATTGTATGTAAGGCAATTAAGTAGCATGCATGTCATTGTGTACACAGATACGATCCAACCCATTTCGCACACTCACCAAATCGAACACAAGAAGCAAGCCTAATTGGAGTTGAACATGTAGTTGATAGTTGATGCGCATGGCCACCAGCACACACTGGAAGATCAACACAGACACTATGCATCAGTGCATTGTCAGTTCAGTCGCACTCAAGAAGACCATGTGCATGCTAGCATACGAGTTGGATGGGGGAGCCACACTAATGCACCAGGATGTAATGGAGGCAAGAGTTCACTTCAACAAGATGTCACCATGGAGCGAATGCACACTGTCACAGATGACCAAGCTTGGCATCAGCTTACCACCTTCACCATCACAAGCGTGTCAAAGGGTTGGTCTCACAACTATGGAACAAGTGTAAGTGATGTCTTGCATGGCTTTCACAAGCGATTTTGTCTCACATCAACACATGTGCATTGTAATGTAATGTCTTGTTAAGTGGAATTTCAAGTGTTGATAGTTGGATGTAATAATCATAGATTAGATGAAGAGTCATGAGGGTAGATGAACTGTCACAAAGGGGAATGTCAAGGGTCACCCCACCCTTTGCTATAAATAGAACCTCATAACTCATTGTAAAGACTTTCGGGTAGCAAGCTTCTGATAGGACTATCTTAGAGAGAGCTTGGACAATATTATATTGAGCCTTCACTTCTCCACTATGCAGAGCTATCATATCTCTTTGGAGGAGTAATAGTTGTGATTGTAACATTCCGCTATCAAAACTAGTGGTTCAACATGGATGTGTTGTATGACTGGAACTTACACTTATTAATATAATAGAGCCAACATGTTTCATTTATATGTTGTATTGTATTTTATGCTATCTGGTTTACTCTAAATGATATATGTATTTGTTTGCTTACACATGCATGTATGGAATTTTATGTGTATGTATGTATGAATCTTTCTAAAATGTGTTATTGGTTTAATCGCCACTTTGGATTGCTAGCTAACTTGCGTTCCATGTTGTATGCATCTTTTCTCATGTGTTCCCTTCTTAACTTTGCATTATCATAGGTTTCCAAGGAGTGCACTAATCCCCACCCCTGTGTGTTTGAACCTCTCATGCACCTCCCCTATCTTTTTGTAGTTGTCACACCCTTTCTACCAACAAAGACACCTTACTTCCTCTGTATGAAATCACGGTCAAGGCATTACCATACGAACCACTGCCGTGACTCCTACACCAAATGGTATGAGGTCTAATTGGGACTTCTTACCGGGGAGATCCCCTTACATGTTAGAGGGTCCATCATCATCAACATTTTGGTGATAGAATGAGCGCCAGATGACAAGCTGAGCCCTCATCATCTGTTTTGAATCTTAACACATTTATCATGGAGTTTGTTATAGTTAGCTGTCTGAAATGTCTGTCCAAGGGACATATCTTTCATGTTGAGAGCGAGTTCTAGGATCACTTGTCACAACTCACGTATGATGGTGAAGGCGAAGTGGCCTGGCCTAAGAACATAGACAAATTCTATGCGCTCATGCAGGGCATGGAAGATTTTAATGAAATAGAGGTTTGTTCACTGCTCGTAGACACACTTCTCGACCACCCATCACAATGGTGTGGCACACTACTTCATAACTTTGTGCACTCATTCAAGAAATTCAATGATCTAACCGAATCTGTTTTCCACCATTTTGATCCTTAATTGCTTGATAAACATTTTCTAAAACAACGGAAGGCCCCGTACAAATCACCTATGTAGTTTTTAGAGTGCTTCCATCCAATCATGTTTGAAGCTCTCAAAAGTTAGATGAAATTTCAGTATCTTGTGGATAGGTTCAAATAGTGCCTTGTCCAATATGTCAATCCTAAGAAGAAGTTCAACCTTAAAACCTTCTCAGCATACTTCGGTGATGGAGCTACACAATCCCAGATGAAGACTGTCACTGTCACAAGTGACTATTCACCATCCCCTCACCAAACAACTCCACCATCACAGAGTGATGTGGGAAAGCATACACACCCATCTGTTCAACCATCACATCCTCCTGACATTTTTCCTTTCAATTTTTGTGCAGGAGGTTGTGAGTCCCATACCTCGTCACATGTATTTTGTACCTAAACCTCCATCTTCAGATTGGGATAATCCTTCAGATGAAAATGTCTTTTGTTCTTCCATTTCGGACTCTACAACTATTTTGAACGACGATTGATCTATAGACAGAGTTGGCGTTTCACAACCAACATGCACTGACATTCATGAAGAGCATGACTGGGAGCTTGAACATCCACCAGCAGTAGAGGACCATCCCTTTCTATCCCTACCTCTTCTGTTTTTTCTAACCTCCTCAGTGATCCTTCTATCCCTGATTTTTCATGTGTATCTCCATCCACAAAAGCACCCATTATTGATCATTTGTAAGACACACCAGATGTTAGTCCATCCTCTAACAATGGAGAGGACCGATCATTCTTTGAACATCCACTTGAATTTTCATCTATCTTTTCTGGAAACATAAAGGATGAACATTCTTTCTTCTCATCTACCCCTCTTTGCGATTCATCGAATCATGAGGATGTTGACCAACATCCTGCATTTCCTGATCTTAGTTGTTGTGATCTTTGTTATAGCTATTTCCTGTAGGTAGTCCTTGGCTGCTAAAACCATGCCATGAAACCAACTCAACCAACCTTTAGGTTCAATCGGGCCCTCGAACCAGAGGGGCTCCCTCAGGTGTTACGAGGCTTTGTTTAACATTGTTCCCCTGTCACTGAACAATAGCCTTTCAAGCACAATGGCCAGATTTATGGTTTTAATATGGGGTGGTTGGCATCAATGAAAATCCCTATCCATGATTTAAGGCCTCTCTCATAGGGTCCCTTCAAAATGTGTCAGCTTCCAACCTAATAGAATGACTTAGCTTTTCAAGGATTATGATATAAGAATGAAAGAAGATTCCTAATAATTGAGAAATCGAAGAGACTTCTTAACAACTAGGGAAATATGGATGCGTGTAGAAGATTTATACAAACCAACAAAACATATTTAGAGTATTCAATAAGGCCAAACTAAAACCAATTCTAAGGGGAGCCATTTCAGACAGATAGTCCAATAAGCTAATCTCTTTTAATGGCTATCAAAAGTCATAAACCAAAAACTAGTCAAAGAGGAGTTATCTTGGACAAACAGACAAATAAGCTAATCTATCTTTCTAAAGGTTATGATTTGTAGGGGATTTAAGAATAAATTGATACTCAATCTAAACTTACCGAGACCTACCTATAAATGCTTTGAACATGTGAAAAAATAAGATATGAAACACTAGAAAGACATACTGGAAAACACAAAATTCTGTCAAACTGGAGCTAGAAGGCTTTCATTAGAAATATTGTAATATAAGATATTACAAAGTGAAGAGCCCTGGCATCAAAAGCCAACCCATATTACTTCAGTTGATGAAGTATTTATACAATTTCCTCACAAAATATCTTGATAAAAATATGAAGAGCTATTACAAATATCTGAAAACTATATTACAAAAATAGAACACAAATAAATGTAACTAAAATTATTTGACAAGTTCTTGTACTATCCTTCAGGATTTCTGTTGATAAAGAAGATAAATTGGAATTTGATTGCAACTCATAATCGATGAGGTGGCCTTCAAGTCACGAACTCTCTTTGAGCTTTTTCCTTCTAAATTTCTGAAAAATAGGGTCCAGTCATCCCTTTTAATATCTCAATACGTGCTAGCCATGTGAAAACTAAGAGAGGTTTTTGTAGTCTAGTATCTTAAGAACACAAACCTCCTCCAGGTTCCTAATATTCATCTCTTATTAGCCACAATAGTTTTTGCAAAAACGTGGCTTAAACAGGACATTGTAGAGTCTGAAAAATAGACTAAGCATGATGAGAGTGTATCTCCCAACCCTTGACACCTGTACAAAAAGTGAGATAGGATTTTGTATTCTAGAATATTATGAACCAAAATATCTTCTAGTTTATAAATATCCATCTTTTTTAGTCACAATATCCTTTGTAAAATGGTGACTAAAACATGAAATTTCTGGAAAACATGCCTTCAAAGATGCATTTGCATCTCCCAATCCATTATAGTTGTTACAAACTGAGAGAGGTTTTTGTACATGAGGGTGTTATAAAAGAAAATGTCTTTCAATTTTTGAAAATTCGTTCTCAGATGTTTGTAAACCATGTTTGAATTTAATTTATTACATCATCTAGTCATGTTTAAATTCATGATTAACTAAATCAACCAACTAATGAAACTTAAATTTACATTTTGAGGGTGCATTTACTCTCGCAGACCCATTTATTATTTCTAAACTACTAGAAACTATTATATCAGAAAATTTAAATTATGAAAACTAATCATGTTACAATAATCTCTTCACCCCATCATCCAATCATGATGTTGATTCACTCTTTTTTAATCTATCTAAGACACTGGTCTACGATGATCCATCTGTCAACGAAGATGAAATCGCCCAGGTTGTTGAGGCACTTCAGCCCGAGCTGATGGCTATGTCAGCCCCTCGCTGTCCTGAGGTTTTTCTCACTTCTGATCAGGAAATTGTTCAAACATGAAAAGCTCCTCATCACTCATTTGTATGCATTGAAGATCAATATAACACTCAGATTTCACTTCCTCCACTCGAACTACACAATCCATTTTCTCATGCATTTGAGGAATCTTACTCAGCAAGCACACTTGCACAACGTAAGTGGTCTACCTTCCTCATGTATGCTTGCATATCACAATCAAGAGTGTGTGTATGCTTAACATCTAGACGTAGTGTCACACACCATCATGGTATGTCCACAGACTACATGTCATTCGCTTTCACTCATTTTTGTTATGTGGATTATTGTATGCTTAGAGTGTGTCTGTCTCCATTGTTGTATCTTTCACAACTACTGGTCTAGATGACTATGTTGCTCACGGACCATGCCTTCACTAACATGGGTCAACCAATGCACCGGTCATTGCATTGGAAGTATCACTTCACGTGATCAGGCCCATGCACCATTAGCTTAGGAGTAGGAGTAGTGTTTGATTTTAGTTTTCTTGCTTGCATGCTTGTTTGCTTTCTTTCTTTGCATGTTTATTTGTCTGCTTGCTTGTTTTCTTACTCACTATGCTTTTGCCATTATTTCTGCTTCAGCTTTGCTTTGTTGTTTGTTTGCTTTTTTTCATTCATAGGTTAGTTTTGCATGAAACCATGCATGAATCTTGACACAAGCTAGGTAAAGTACAAGAGGCCTTGTGCAACTATCAGTACTTGGCTATTTTACATCCCACCTCTGTATGAAGAATTTGTTACTTTTAGTCCATGATACGTTGATAGAAGATACGTACTGTTCGAAGTGAACCTTGGTGAAAATACAATTCTTGCGCGCTAACTAGTGTCACCTACTCTAGTTGGTTGTTTTTGGTTTAACCCTTGTCAGCTTAATCAAGTAGAGTAAGGTGAGGGGGAAAACCTTAACATCCACGTCAGAGGTATAATAAACTACTTCTCTACAGGAACAACCTCTTCTGCTCTCAATAAGTCAGGATCCCTCTTTTGCCTCTGAAATGAATAAGTTCTATGCACAATTATAAACAAATGAAAAAATGAAAAATGAATAAGGCAAAAGAAGAGAAAGGCGTGATGTGCAGAGAGATGATGCATGTAACTCCATCGGGGTACTAACCAAGCTCGCTAACAATAGAGAAATGCTTGTGTTCCTATGTGACTCCACTGGGTTACTGTCCAAGCCTACTAGTAGCGAAGCAACACCAGAGATGAAACTAAGACTCTAATGAATATACTGCTTGTGCATCAATATACGCCTAAACCCCAATCAAAAAAACTATGTTTCCTTGGATTAGAAAATTTGTCAATCAACCAAGAGAATAGTAGATGCTACATATTACAATCAAGCTAGTGTAGAAACCAAGACAAACTGAGAACTAAACAATACTTCCAGAGATGTTAGACTTTCTTTTCATGAACAAGGTCCATTGAGAGAGCTGGAGTACTACTAGTGTGTCGCCAAGTGTTGTAGCAGCTATAGCCACCCTCCAAATTTTTCCCTAGCTTTCTTTTGGAGCCTCCCTACCAACCTTTCATAGCAGCATGTCTTTCTTCATCAAGTACACAAGCTTCAATATTTTTCTAGCAAAATGGCAACCTATCCATGAGAGCTTATTGCATTCCCCTCATAGGTTATTCTTCCAAACTTGGTCGAGCTACAAGGCTAAGTAGCTCCCCCAAGAAGTTGCACAATTTTGGAGGGCAACCAACCTTCCCTTTAGAAATTATGCAACTCTGTTTGGTAGCCTGTTGTGCTCCAGAATTGCACAAATATGCCAGCCAAGCTGCACCCAAAAAATTGTGTAATTCCTCCAAGCAGGGTTTCTAAGCCCAGAAATTGTGCAATTCTTAGCAGTGTTCAACTACTCTGACCAGAAATTATGCACTCCCTCTAGGCAGCCAGCCCATCTCCCTCATAGAAATGCACATATTTTCCTCCCAATTGATGAGATTGTTGCATGTGCAGTTGAGTTGACTAGTTCCCTTCGAGACTGAGCAAAACTAATTTGCATTCATGGCCTGCTCCTCCCAAGGTAGCATGCAAAGGCATCTCCTATTTCATGGATCTATTTTTAGGAGTTTGAGGTTACATGCAAAGGTCATTTCAAAAACCTCCCTCCAAGTGTTGCTTTCTGTAGAATTGTGCCATGTGCATCTCAGCCTTGATATTATAAAAAATTATCAACCAGACGTTGCAGAGCTCATTCCTCACATCGATATTTCAAATCTGTCATCCCACATTGCATCTTGGATTTGTCATCACATTCATCTCAGTTGTTTTGGGGTAAGCCCTCTATTCACGTTTCGCGTTGCATTTCCAGCACTTTTTGTGGTTTGATTCATATGAGTGTTGTCTACTTGATTTCAGTGAGTGATTGCTATAATTTTGATACATACTAGCCTATACTAACACCATTTCAGTTTTCGTTAACATCTCACTATTGTCGCATGCACAAAACTGTTTTTGCATGGACGGTCATTGTTGCAGCAACTCATTTCACACACATGCATGCCTTGTTCTTTCCTCAATCCTACACTTGATTTTTGAATGAATGATCATTTACTCTTGTTTGCACTCATCTCACCATGCATTCAGACTTCCCATGTTTCTAGTCGCCCATCGGTCGGACTCGGCTACCTTAGCCTAGAACGTGCCTTGCTCTGCTACCACTGCACATTTCCCAAAGCAAAGGCTATGCCTTATCTCTAGAAATTGTGCAAGCCTAACCAGGAACTGACCTCCATGCTTGCATTTCCCAATTCTTGGAGGCAGTGTCCCGTTGGCCCCAGAAACCACATAATGAGTTTGTTGGTTGCATGTCACCACTGAATGAAATTATGCATTGCACAGTTTCACGCCTTAGCAGGCTAGGCTAGACTATGCATTGCGCAATTCTAGTAGTCAGTCAGCCTCCCAACAACCTAGATTGTTCCATGCATAGTTTTGGCAATCAGTCTCCTGACTTCGCAGTGGAAATTGCACAACCTTCATGATCAGTCGCACATGTATGTTGCAAGTCAGTTCTCAAGTTTGTTTCAGTTTTGTACTGACAGATTACTTTCCATAAGTGTTGCTATGTATACAGGCATCATAGGTGTTCGTCTATCTCTCAACAGCATAATTGTAATTCCCTTTAGGAGAGCAGAGTCAAAGGACACCATTGAGAGCATAACATGGGTTTCAACCAAGCAAGTGTCTAGGAGCTTGCGTACCTATGAAGATGTCAAACTGTTCGAGGACAACGACATCAAGATAAGATGCAAGCAACATCACAATAAGAAGCACCATTAGGAGAAGTAGAAGGGATCACACCTGTATGCAGCAAATGCAAGAGGAAGGATGTTGACAACACATAGACAGAACAAAGTTTCATGCTCGAGTAGATCCACTTGTGATGAAAGCAACTTTGGAGACTTAGGCTATGAGGTGACGACGCGACATGAAGATCACATGAAGACAAAGAAGGTAACAAAGAATGAGTTTCATGTGCTAAAATAGAAACTCAAGGAAGAATAGGAGCTGGATAGATGAGAGAATGAGTTGTAGTAAGAACAGGTATAGTAGCGGGTGCAACATGCACTCACGAATGAAACTACGCCAGTACAAGTTATAGATCCTCCTAGAAACTGGCACAGAGAAGACACGGTGAGTAGTGTTGATGATTGTATGCAAGGCAATTAAGCAGCATGCATGTCATTGTGCACATGCATGTGATCCAACCCATTTTGCACACTCACCAAAGTGGACACAAGAAGGAAGTCCAACTAGAGTTGAACATGTAGTTGACAGTTGATGCGCATGACCACCAAAACACAATGGAAGATGAGCACAGACACTATTCATCAGTGTGTTTCTAGTTTGGTTGTACCCAAGAAGACCATGCTCATACTAGTAGACGAGTTGGACGAAGGAGCCCCACTAATGCACCGAGATGCAACGGAGGCAAGAGTTCGATTCAACAAGATGTCACCATGGAGTGCATGCACACCATTACGGACGACCAAGCTTGGCATCAGCTCACCACCTTCACCATCACAAGCATGTCAAAGAGTTGGTCTCACCACAATAGACCAAGTGTTATTTATGACTTGCATGGCTTGCTCAAGCCATTTTGTCGCACATGGTCACATGTGCATTATAATGTAACATCTTGTCAAGTGGAAGTTCAAGTGTTGATAGTTGGATGTAACATTCATAGAGTATATGAAGAGTCATGACGGTAGATGAACTGTCACAATGGGTAATGAAAAGGGTCACCCCACCCTTTGCTATAGATAGAACCTCATAACTCATTGTAAAGCCTTTTGATCAGCCAAGCTTCCGATAGGACTATCTTAGAGAGAGATTGGACAGTATTGTAACGAGCCTTGGATTCTCCAATGTGCAGAGCTAGTATATATTGTTGGAGGAGCAGGTGGTTGTGGCTGTAACATTCTGCTATCGGAACTAGTGGTAAGACATGGATGAGTTGTATAACTGGAACTTACACTTATTAATATAATAGAGCCAACATGTTTCATGCATATGTTGTATTGTAGTCTATGCTATCTCGTTTACTCTAAATGATATATGTATTTGTTTTCTTACACATGGATATATTTACTTTTTTGTGTATGTATGTATGAATCTTTCTATAACTTGTTGTTGGTTTAACCATCACTTAGTATATCTAGCTAACTTGCCTTCCATGTTGTGATGCATATTTTCTCGTGTGTTCCCTTCTTAACTCCATGCTATCAAAGGTTTCCAAGGGGCACACTCATCTCAACCCCCGTGTGTTTGAACCTCTCATGGACCTTCCTTGGCTTGTTGCATCTATCACACCCTTTCTACCAATGGATACATCTTACTTGCCTCTGTGTGAAATCGATGTCAAGGGATTACCTTACAACCCACTGCTGGGACATCTACACCAAATGGTCTGAGGTCTAATTGGGACTTCTTACCAGGGATATCACCTTACATGTTGGCGGGTCCAGCACCATCAACATGTCTCTCATTGCCTCCTCTTTTTCTTGCCTTGTATTTTGTAACATAATGCAAATTCTGGTAAGCATACATGTTCTATGTTTTTTGGTTGTTGGACATAGTGATCAATAATTGATAAAGATGCTATGTTTTCTTATTCATCTAATTCACACTCATGGTCTTTTGGTTTCTTTAGTAATTTTTTTTCATCATCTATTGCTAAAATTTTAATAAATATACATTTTCTTGAAATAGTATTCATCAACATTGACAACACTATATAGACAACTTGTTATGAAAAAGTTTTTCGAAAGTTCAATGAGGATTTTCCAAGTCTTGCAATTTTTTATATTTTTTGGGATTCACTTCGTAAACGTTTAAACATCAATGCCACTGTTTTTTCTAGCTTTTTCATATATGAACTGCAATAACTAGTTGTAGCATATTAGTTAAGTACAATTTCAGCATGGACATTTTCACTAGATTAAGGAAATATGTTGAGCGAAGGTATTAATCCACATCTCTACTGATTCTGTTTTTTACAAAATTGTTCTTCATTTCAGAGTACAATGAATTGCAAGGATATATCCATATTCGCTTATACCGATTCTTTTCATAAAACTATCAAAAGTATATGTCTCATCATGTTCCTTATTCTGTAATGTATCAAATATCATTCTTCCATTCACTTTTGTTTTTTCATTGACAAATTCCATAGGTTGAAGTATTTACGTCCTTAGAATTGGTGGAATTGAAAAATTGAACTTGCAATGCCTATGTTTTCCTTTCCTACAAGTGCTTGAATGGCGATGACACTGAATAGTTTTCATATTTGCAGGTAGTTTAGTTTAATCACAACACAACTACTTACTAATGAAACTTTTAATTTCAATGTTCATAGTTGTTCCATATATGAGAGCATTATCTATCCATAACAATATAGGTTCATGCTAGCTTCCTTGATTTTTGAATTTTGCTATGACATCACCAAAGTACTTGGACTCATGTAAAATTAACTGGCATAGATAATCCATTCTACTTCTGTAATATCTTACATAGGTAATGGGGTCATTTCTTGTCAAGCTATCAATACCATCTTCCACTACCTCATTTACAGTCGATGATTTTTTCTCTCAATGTATTTGTTGCAAAGCCTTTACTAAAGGGTCCAAGATATGTTCAACACTGCTAAGCAAAACAAAGAAAGTTGGTGGAGCATATTTTTGTCTAGTGTTTAGAATAATATTTATTTTTGGAAGAATATATGTTCATAAAGTCATGAAGGCATTCAAATGATTGTGTAAAACTCCACTTTACACACAAGAGAATGTCTGAATAAGAAAAAACTATAAACAGGTCATCGATTAAAACAAGGTTGCATTTGCATGTGATATACAGACAAATACAAAATGCGAAACATATCTGGCGATGTCTGCATTCATCTAAGATCCATATACGCAATGTTTAATGCAAGAATGTGTTTCAAATTTTCCTTGGTTTTAACGTCTCTAATTATTAGTTTTTATCCATCCATTTCTTATACAAATCCAAATACAACGAAATAACTGACTTAGGATAATTCACATTGTTTTGTAAAATAATAAATTATATGATACGCAAAATCATGATCTTGATGAAGAAATTCCCACCGAGATATATTGTGATATGTAAAGTTTCTCGTAACGTTGTCTTATCATTTTTTCCCATAAAATAGTTTGGGGAAGGTCATCTCTTCTGAATACATACCTTTGAATATTCCCAAGGGCCTATAGCCTTCACCCCGAGTGATGTTTATTTGATTATTATGAAGATCATAAATACTATTAGAAACGATAAATCCATGTAATAGAGTTTCTGTTACTGGATCTTGATCATAGTAATCATTTTCATCATTGATTTTTTTATCATTTCGTGTCTCTCATGGATATGCATCCTTGTTTTGATTAAGAACTTGTTTCCAATTTTCATTCATTTTGACATTCTCTCATCTATAAAGTGGAGTTTTACACAATCAGCTCAATTCCTTGATGAATTTATGAACACATATTCTCCCACCAGCAAATATGTTTTTAAATACTAAATGTATTTTAATTTCCATAACCACTATACTAGATTCATTTATGTCATGAGGAAGTGAAATTTGAATTTGAGATGTGTCAAAAAGCACACTGATTAGTCCACGATTCAATGCAAATTGTGGTTTTCTAAAATGTTGTCCAAGTTATTATATTTGAAAAACTGGTAATATTAATGATATTAGCCCTTCCTCCAATTCATGAAGTTCTTTCACTATGGAAATTTGTCTATTGCACCTAATTCTCTCTGGACCTCCAAATTTGATAACTTTGTCATTGTCTAATGCTTTTATGAATTTTTGGCATATAAACTTAACTTTGGGCACATTACTGATTGTTTTTCTATGACATCTCTTTTAAACGAAATTTTATTTCATACTGAACAATCATAAATAGGAACATGTTATATTGTCTTAAAATATTGTTGTATAGTCATTGTTTGAAATGTATAATAAAAAATATGTAACAATTATTTCTATTGATTAGAAAATATAGTATTATGTTTGATTTTTGTCGCTTCAATCATCTTGTAATCTGACTTGTTTTGATAACATTATTCTTTCTTATGTATGTTTTGAGTTCACACAATAAGAAATATAGTATCTTACTTACATTGATAGACTTTATATTAATTTCCATAGTATCTTCATCAACATTGATGTTCTTATAGCTAGAATTTAATGCCTTGCATAGTTTTATAAGTACACTTGTTTTAAAAACATCCTTGTTTCTTATATGTTTTTTGAGTGACACAATGCTATTTGTGATATCTTATTTTCATTGATAAGATCTACGTCAATTTATATGCTACTTTCATTTAAGTTCACATTTTCAAAGTCATTCATATTAACCTTGCTATGTTCTTTATTGGATTCCTCTATGTATTATTATTCGTTAACTACTTCAATAGGACCTGAAATGGTTTTCTCTTGTACTATCTATTTCATAGGTTCATAATGAAATTTACATAGACTCATTCCAAATTGCATAATATCAAATATCGTTGTGCCTTTCTTGAACCCACAAAATTCATCTACAACATCTAGAGTCTTAGTGGACCATATTCATATAGTTGTATTCAAGATATATTGTATCCAATAATGAATAGAATGGCCACCATCCATCTTACCTTTTTCATATGGAATTACTAATTTTATAATGTATCCCTTCCATTCTACTATCCCAGGAAATTGCATAATCACATGTTTTTTCATGTTTTTTTCTATGTATTTTATTGCAAATGAATCATTATGCATGATTGCATTGCAATTCTTTTTTCAAACAATGTGTCGTGAATAGGGAACATCATATTCATCCTCCATCAATTGGGATATTGTTTCAAAACAAATTTTACTGTAAATATCCTTGAAACCAACAAATATCTTAAACATATGTCTACTCATTCTTTCTTCTATTTGTATGCATCTATGCTATGTTTCTTCATATGTTGTTATATTTATTATATGTTCATGATTGGTTCTAATTGAAAAATTTTTATTGCAAAAAAGTGGCTTGAAATGTCTTGCAATTAAATTTTTGTCATGGAAAAACACGTCATAACGTTATTTTCAAAAATTTGAATTAAAATTCAAATAGATTTTCATTGTTTCTTTGACCAAAGTGTAACATAAATTCCTAGCCAATTCGATAACGAATGTATACAAAATATTTCTCCCCTACTCCTCTTTCTTCCACAAAGATAGAATTTGTCATTTATTTTGTCATCCTTTCCATGTAAACATCTGAGATATTTATACCATGCATTTCTATCAATGCATATATATTCAGTTCACAGTCATAAGATAATATGGCTTCAACGTTCCATTCATGTAAACAATTCCTCCAATGCTCTACCATTCCTTCACACATCTATGTTGATGTGTATCTAAAATACAATATAGTTCCCATAGTATTGAAGAAGAAATCTCCTAAAGCATATGAAAAATTGTTTAAACAAAAAAGATTATGTTGCCTTAGTCTTGCATATGTACAATATATTTTTGTAGTAAACAAATGCTTCTCCGCTAATGGCTTAGAAATCAAGATTCAAAAAATTTCTAAATTTACTATGAGTTATTGTTCCACGGTAAGAACAACATAAACAATGTACAGGGAAATGAATAGGATGATATAGTTACAAACAATGAAGCAATAAGATAAAAATAAATTCACACATTAATAACATATGCATATCCACATTGATTGGTTCAAAACTCTTGTCTATGAACAAGATATAGAATCATAAAAAAATGAACCACAAAGTAGCTAATACAGATATCATAAAATCTATACTTATTTTGAAAAATGACTTATGTGCATGATTCTTATGCTAACGAGAAAAACAAATAGTTCCCAAAATAGACTATCATTTCTAACAACTATGGGAAAATCCATTCGTAACGAGTCCCCCTGAGAACTAGTCAAATATGCTTTGGAAACATGCATGCCAGAAAATAATGCATTTTGAACACCTAGACAATGCAAATATAGACATGTTATTTGTTAAAATTACATTATAGAAGCTTCATAAAGGTTAGACCTTTTGACTTATGTTTTGCACCAGAGAAAACATATGCACAATAACAAAGACAATAGTTATGTTACAAAGTTCTGCACCTCTGCATTTTCTTTCCCTTCGCACAGTTCTCTGACACATCTTCCTTCTAGATAATGTTTATTTTTAAAAGGTTTAACTTTCTTAATATTAATCACAATACATATTGTATCAATAGAAGAAACTATGTGTACTAGCTCACCTAATTCCCTAATTTTCTGAAAATATTATTCCTAATTTTATATTAGATGAGCGAGTCGCATCGCAAAATAATTCCGCTCGTGAATGGCATTTTTGTTTTAGTATTTTTCAGTTCCTAATAATTTGTTTTAAAAAATACCCTAATTTTATGACTGGCCATTTCATTGTTGAGTACTCTAACACTGATAGTCTCATTTTACTACTCTACCTAGTGAAGCTAGAATTGACGCAGATGCAAATCCTTTGCATGGAAATGGAGGGGGTTTTTGCTAGTAGGGTGAGAAATTAAAATCTAAAACTCTATGTTTTAACCCCGTTTATAAATTACCCGCATACGAATTCTAAAACACAAAAAATAAACAATGTAGATCATAACACATAAAACACATATACACAGATATTTTCCCCTGGATCCCAAAACAGGACTACCAGCTTCATTTTTATTATGTTTCTTTGAATGTTACAATACATATTTATACATGTTGAAGCATCCAATATCATGGACCAAAAACCATAGCATCCAAAACCATGTGCGAAAACCATGCACAAAACCATAGGTAGGTTCACCCAACCTAATTTAGGGTCTGAAAAAAGTTTGCCTGGGGCGCTACCCCGGACCCCATAGAGGGGGGCTAACCACCCCCCTCAAACCCCTTATCATCCCTCGTTGTGCAGTTGGCACAACGAAGGGGGGACTCCACCCCCCCTCTAACCCCCCAATTAACTAGGTAGGCTAGTCATGGAAAGAATATAACACAACCCGACATTCTCCCACTTCTTGTTTTCTTTCCGTAGGGGGCCACCGGAGAGCTTAGTCATTTATCTAGCCCTCAAATGCCCATTGTTTCTCTACACCAAGAGAACTTCTCAGAGCTCACAATTTTTTTCAATGCATCTATAGTATTCTTCAAATTGTCCACCTTTACTAGCAACACCTTTTTTCCCTCTACGATATCCCTCACAAACTGATACTAAACATTAATGTGCTTTGCTTTTGAATGGTAAGCAGGGTTATTTGCCAAGAAAATTTCACTTTAGCTATCACAGTCTATCCTTATAGCTCCCTGTACCAACCCCATAGTTGAACACAATCTCTACAACCAAATTGCTTCCTTGCTTGCATGAGTGGATGCCATGTATTTTGCTTCTGTAGTTGATAGTGCCACTACAAATTGTTTCTTATTCATCCAACTGACTACACCTCCAAATAGGTTAAACACATACCCACTTGCAGATCTTCTGTAATCCATATCTCTAGCCTGGTTTGCATCAACAAAGCCACAAATATCCAACACTCTGTCCAATATTGGTCTTCCTTGGTAGCACAAACCATAATAACTAGTGCCATGCAAATATCTGAAAACCCGCTTCACTATTGTCCAGTGCTCCTTCCCTGGTTTTGACATAACCTACTTAATACTCCCACTACATGTACAATGTCTAGTCTAGCATAGACCATTGCATACATCAGGCTACCAAATGCACTTGCATATGGAACATGGGACATGTCCTCTTCCTCTTCTTGTGTCTTGGGACACTGTTTGGAAGATAAATTTACACCTACAGGAATAGGAACATTTACCAGTTTACTATCCTACATATTAAACCTTTGTAGTGTTGTCTTGACATACTTCCTCTTGTTTAACTAAAACTTCCTCTTTGATAGATCTCTTTTAATTTCCGTGCCCAAAATATAGTTTACAACACCAAGATCTTTCATGTCGAATTTGGAGGATAATTGGGTCTTCAAATCTTGGATAATTTCTTTGTCATTTCCAACCAGCAAGATATCATCCACATACAAGATCAAATAAATAACTCGGTCACCAATTAATTTAAAATACGTACAATGATCTGCTTTTCTTCTGGTGAATCCAAGTCCCCATATAAATGTATCAAATTTCTGATACCAGATCCTTGGTGACTCTTTCAACCCATATAGAGACTTTTTTAACTTGCATACCAGCTCATTCTTACCCTTCACTGTAAATCCTTCAGGTTGATTCATGTAGATTTCCTCTTCCAAATCCTCGTGAAGAAATGTTGTGTTCACATCCATCTGTTCTACCTCAGAATAAAAAGAAACAACAACAGATAACTGTAATCTAATAGAATTTACCTTGGCAACAAGAGAAAAAATATCACCAAAATCAATTCCTAGCACTTGGGAATAACCTTTTGCTACCAACTGAGCTTTGTATTTCTCCACCTTTCCTTCTGCATTTGCCTTCTTCTTCAACACCCATTTGCTAGCAATGGGTTTTCTTCTAGCCGGTAACTCCACTAGATCCTAAGCCTCATTTTTTTGCAAAGATGCCATTTCATCAAACATGGCCTTTTTCCAGAGTTTGCCATCCTATGAACCTACTGCTTCCTTCATAGTTATGGGATCATCATTAGTAATAGATAAAGCAAAATTTGAACAGAAAGTAGATGGACTATACCTTTTTGGCTTCCTTCTCTCTCGAGCTGATCTTCTCACACCCACAGTTTGTGGCTCTTCATCTTCTGATTCCTCCTCCGTTGTAAAGTCTAATTCTTCCTCCTTAAGCTCAAACTCTATCTTCTTAGGTTCATTTGGTTGGACTTCATGTTTAATGACATATTTCACCTCTCTGAACACCACATCTTGACTATACACAACCTTCCTTATTACTGGGTTACAAAGCTTATAACCTTTTAAACCATCCTTATACCCAATAAAGATGCACCTTTCAGATTTACTATTCAACTTGGTTCTTTTCTCCTTTGGAACATGTAAATATGCATCACATCCAAATATCCTCAGATGTTAAAGAGAGGGTTTCTTACCATTCCATACCTCTTATAGAGTCTTATCCTCCAATGCTGATGAAGGTGATCTGTTGACAAGGTAACATGTTGTCTCTACTGCCTCTGCCCAGAATTCTTGTCCTAACCCGACACCACTGAGCATGCTTCTTGCCCTTTCCATCAACATCTTGTTCATTCTTTTGGAAAATCCATTTTTCTTAGGTGTATATGGAGTAGTCTTCTACCATTTTATAACATACTTCTTAGATAATTCTTCAAATTCCTTACTGCAAAACTCTCCACCGTTATTTGTCCTCAACACCTTTATCTTCTTCTCTATCTAGTTTTCCACCAGAGTCTTAAATTATTTAAACCTATCAAAGACTTCAAATTTCTTCTTAAGGAAATATATCCATGTATTCCTTGAGAAGTCATTTATAAATTATAAATAGTACATAGATTTACCCAGTGATAGAACCTTCACAGGTCCAAACACATCACTGTGCCCAAGCTCTAATACATGTTTTGCCGTCTTACCACTAGAGGGCAAACTCACCCGATTCTGCTTCTCATATACACAATTTTCCTAGAAATCGAAATCTAGAGACATATTACTCATACCTTCTACCATACCTTCACCACGAAGTATTTGAAGGCCCTTCTCTGCAATATGTCCAAGCCATTAATGCCACATCATGGTCTTCTCTCCAAAGACCACTAGATTTTCTACTCCATTTCAAAAACCATAAAAATGTTGCACCCATCAACAACAGTGCTACCTTGCAGCTTGTACAAGGTTCCAATCCGAACTCCCCACATAAATACCAGTGCTCCGTGAACCATCTTGCAGGTATCCTTCTTGAACTCTATTTTTACACCTACATCATCTAGCTTGCTTACAGAAATAAGATTTCTAGCCAACGCAGGAATTTGAAAAACACCTAGAAGTGTTCTAACCCTTCCACTTTGCAACTTCAACTTTACTTTTCTGCGACCAATGATTCTAGTGTTCCTATTATCCCCTAAGAAGACATCACCAACATCGTATTTCTCATACTCGTAGAACCATAGTCTATGGGGAGTAAAGTGAAAGCATGCACCTGAGTCGATCAACCATACCTCATTATCTACATGTGTACTTGAAGAAGCCAAGTACACATCCCAACCTTCATTTGAGGTGGTTTTTTCCTCTGCAGAAGGAGCATCATCAGATCCCTTTCCTTTGTCAAGAGCTTTAGGTTTATAGTTCCTTTTGTAGTGCCATTCCATTCTGCATTTCCATCACACCACCTTTACAGGTTTTCCTAGATATTTAGATCTCCCTCTAGATTTAAATCTCCCATGCGGTGACTTATTTTTGTTTTTGTTACAAGGCATCACCATTCTGGCTCTCCATATTTTTTCGTCTCATCTCCTCCGTCAGCAACGATGAAAATATTTCATCAAATTGCAAGGCAATTGCATTGCTACCTTTTACAATAACCAAATCATCCCTTGAATCTAGTAGAGAACACAAAAAACTAATGCGCTTATCTTCATATGAAATTTTAATATCAACAGAGAATAACTGACTTAACATGGTATTAAATGCATTCAAATGCTTTGTCACTGAGTCTCCATCTTTCATCCTCAGGTTATACAGCTTTTTCCATAGGATAGTTTATTCACCAGAGACTTAGACTGATACAAATTCCCTAACTTGTCCCACAAAGCCTTCGCCATAGATTCCCTTGATACATTCAGCAATACAGAATCTGAGACACACAATCGTATAATTCTCTTTGCCTTTTAATCAAACTTCTTCCATTCTTCATTGGACACTCTCATTGGTTTAGTACCTAGATCTACCACAATCCACTGATCTTTATCCACCAAGATATCCTCCATCTTGACTTTCCACAACTCAAAACTTTGACCATTAAATTTCTTGATCTCTATCTTTCCACCACTCACCATCTTCTTTCACCACCAGAATCGATCCCGCAAATCTCCCATTGAATAATGTCTACCACAGGCCCGAGCGAAACCCCTTAGCAACAAAGGCGTCCCCTTGAAGCCAAAACAACTTCGATATGAAATGTAGGTTTTAACCGCATACATACATTACGTGCATACGAATTCTAAAACATAAAATAAATAATGTGAGAGAACTGTTGTGTGTGGAAAATTTGCATAGAGTTAATTAATTAATCAAAGGTTGTTCTCTCATAATAAAATATCTTCACATAGTCGAAGTTCTCCCCACAAGAATTTGTTAATAGTTTTGCAGAAGTGCAATTTCATATAGATATGAATATGTGTGGAATGAATGATGTATGGAGGGTGGGGTATGTGCAGTAGAACAGGGGTCAGAATACAATGCTCAGGAAGAAGTTTTAGTCGTGTGCAATGAAATATGTGCAAACTATGAGGTATGTGTGAGAGAACAACTTTGATTATAAGTTCTTCACTTTGAAAATCAAATTACAAAATTTTACTCTTCTAAATGGATTAGATAATAGCGATTGATGTGTTTTTCTACGTTTATCTCTTTGTTTCTTCATTCCAACATTTCTTTCAATTCACTAAAAGAATCAAATAAAATGGAAAAGCGAAAACTCAAATAATCGACAATATTCGAAGCGAATATTACAGTAACAATAATACGCTGACAAAACTTTTAGGATCCGAAAAACTTAATTAATTATTTAAGGCCATGCTTCTTTATGTATGGCTTGCATTTTCTTGTTAATCAACAATTCTTGGACTTCTGCAATTTGTCATTATTGTGGAATGTAGATATATATTCAAAGTTTTATTGTGTGAAATGCATAATAATTTCAATATTATCCTTTTTTAACTTCTTAATATCTAGTAATCCACGTTCTGGAATGTTTCTATGTATGAATGGATAACATATACAAAAGTGTAAATAGTAATGAATGGACATTCTACCACACATATTGCTTTTCACACATCACTTTGTTTTACCATAATGAAAGAGAAAATAATATTTTGCTATACCGATTGATTTTCTAAAAATAAATAATCATTATACAATGTCAGCTTTTTCGAATAGATGCTTATGTTAACTGCAAATGGAAATGGAAAAATCTGAAAATGAAGTTATGAAAATATTTCGAAATTAGGGAAATA
Source organism: Pinus tabuliformis (assembly GCA_031772625.1). Taxonomy (NCBI): domain Eukaryota; kingdom Viridiplantae; phylum Streptophyta; class Pinopsida; order Pinales; family Pinaceae; genus Pinus; species Pinus tabuliformis. The sequence goes on along the minus strand of CM062812.1, from coordinate 405,166,895 downwards.
GTTTTTTTGTCTGTGAAAAGGTTAGCAAAATAAGATTTTACAACGAAAGAAAAGCAACAACTAAATCAACAACTATTTACTTTGATGCAGTGAATATCCAACGAATTAAACAAACGCGATATAGTTAAATTCCATGCATGGAAATTAATTTTTTTAATTTTGAATTGGATGAGAAACATTAAAATACGTGTTATATAAAAAAATTAATATTAAGGTATATTAACATTGTAAATTTTTAGGCAATATTTCTTGTTATAATGTCCAAACACACCTACAAACACATTATATTTTCATAGTATAACAGAAAAAAATAGCAAGAGTCTGAATCACTACATATGCTCCATAGCAAAAGCGATTTGGGCTTCATTAACTTCTGGCTCAAGCTGAAAAGGGGGGAATCCTGGTCAATGGTGGAGTCAAAGATAGTCTCCTTGTGTTGTGCTTAAATCCCATGTCACATCATGATATCCTCATCTTATTAGTTATCATCCTCCTCATAAGTGACACACTCTCCCTAAGCCAAATTATCTACTCGAAAACTTAACATTTCAATTTCCAACTACATTCAGTCCAACTTCAATTCCAATATTGCAATATTCTAATTTAAAAGATCGATATGGACTCATGCTTAATATAGAATCATCTCAACAATCTTTGAGATTAAAGAAATGAGAAATTTTAGAGCATTAGTTATTTAACTAAATAAATGTTGAGCTCTTGCTCTACAACTCCATAATCACTCTCCCTAAACTTCAACCGATGCCACACCTACCAACAAACATAGTGAAATATCACTCTAATACTTGACTATAAGCTTTCAAATTTTCTCCAACAATATACAAATACCATCTATATAACTTCCCTTGATATTAATCCTCTGTCTTCACCATTAATTCTAGTTCAATACATATGTACCAAAGAATCATGAAAATGAGCGCTGATAATGGAAACTTTACACAATGTAAACATTCATTATTTGAAGCACATTCCAAGGAAGGGGTATGTGCGAGAAAACGAGAATGAAAGTGGTAATTAATACCACCAACGCGTAATTAATTTAACTATATTTTTTTTTTGAATTATTAGTATTATGGTTCATTGTGCGAAGCTTTCCTTGTACAAAGTTTTTACTATGTGGAGAACATATACCATCGATCAAAATTTCGTTGATTTTAACCCTTGGTTCACACCATTATTGTCGCTCTATTGATAGGTACCAAATAATCAATAAAATTAGAGGCAATAATGGAAAATCCACACAATGTAAAAATCCGTTGTGAAAATCACATGCAAAGGATGGGGTATATGTAAGAAAATGAGAGTGCATAGGATGATTTATACCATCGATGCATAATTAATTTAACTATGAACAAATTTTGAATTAGTATTATTATGTTTCCTCGTGTGAATCTTCCCTTTTGTGAAAATTTTATTGTTCAGAGACCAAAGAATGTGGAAGAGAACGACGATGCAGAGAGAAAATCAATTTTAAATTGTCTTCCATTTAAAATTTTTACATATTTAGCTGTGCAGAATGAAGGATGTGCGAAGAATGAGATATGTATGGGAAAATGGAGGTGCAAAGGAAAATTTATAACTTTAATTTGTAATGTAATTATATTTTACACTTAGCTATTGCCTATATACAAATTTGATCAATATACATATTGATTAAGGTAGCACTTTTTTTATTTGCATTTACTACAATTTTGTATTGCACACAATTAGGAACATAAGATGGACTTGTGCTTGAGATAGAATCATCTTAGCATGTTTTGAGACCAAAGTAATGAGAAATTCCAAACCACCAACCATTTTAACTAAAGAAATGTTGATCTCTTGCTTTGCAACTCTAGAATCATGCTCCATAAACTTCAACCTATGCTACACCTGCTAACAAACTTGGTGAAATATGACAAAGTTACGCCAACAATATAAACATACTATCAATCTAATTTTCCTTGATTTTAACCCTTTTTGTTGCCATTAATACCTGTTTGATCAACAAGTACCAAATAATCAAGAAAATCAAAGGTGATAATGGAAAATGTGAACAATGTAAATATTCGCTTTTGAAACGTCACGTAGACGATGTTGTACATGCACAAAAACAAGAGTTTAGAGGGAAATTTATACCATCGATGTGTAAGTAATCTATATATGAGTAAATTTCGAATTAGTATTATTATGTTTCTTTTTTCAAATCATGTTTCCTTCTGTTTTCATTGTATGAAGCTTTTAATATGTGGAGAACGGGGAATGTGTGGGACAATAGAGTTGCAAAGAAAAAGTAAATTTTAAACTATTTTCCATTTAAATTTTTTACATATTTAGTGTAATTATATTTCATGTTTTCTTACTTCATAAACACAATTTTTTTCAATATACAAATTGGTCAAGGTAAGCCTCTTTCACTTTGCATTTTCTACAATTTTGTACTTCACACAATCACAAACATAATTCCCTTGGTGGATGACATTTTATTTTTGAAAATATTTTATTATGAAGAAATATTTTTCCGAAGTCAACAAAATGTTTGGTAAATTAATTAGAAATGTTTAGAATTAAAATATCGCTAATAATATACAATAATATGGACTAGCAATATTCAGAATACAAATATATATATTATCTAGTATTAAAATATTACGAATAATATATAATAGTAATGATCTGAATAAACTGTTCAAAGAGAGAGTGCATACGAAGTGCGGAGTGCTTGTGCAAGGATTAATCAATGGTAGACATAGCGATATTTGTAATACGAACAAATGGATTATTTAAAATTAAAATATTAACAATAATATATATATATATATATATATATATATATATGAACATGTGAAACATCGTGATACCTTGTATTTGTTATTCACAAAGAGATTTCATTATGACCACATAACTTTGAATCATTTAATTAGTTGATACGTTTATATGAAAGGCAACACAATAACATATTTACAGCGCATCTCTAGATATATCGTCTATCATAAACAAACAAACTATGATCTAGATTAATTATCTCCCCAATCCCTTGGATGCAATATTGATGACGTACAATAGTTTAATTCAGCTAAAAGCTTAGGTGAGAACCATGGTGACCATAAGGAATGTAATGGAAACCATGTTCAAAGATGAAGGAATTAGCATAATTGTTATGCTAATGAAAATTAAATTGAAATAATTAAATGATATTACCCCTAAATCACATGTTCAAAATTAAAAAAAACATGCAGACGACCATTTAAACTCATTCGATATTGAGATGATATGATTAAAAAGGAATTATGTGATAAGGAATTGGTATCAATTTCAGGTGCCAAATGTATGCCATCCTTTTTGAACTAAATTGAAAAATATTTTACACACGTTCCACACAAAAGTGTATCGATATGGGTCTGCAAGTACTAATGATGAAGACAATTTAATGATCATCTATCAGAAAGAGAAAATGTTACGAGTCTTCTAGAGTTATAAAACACCATCCAAGGGTGTGAACCTGACCAAATAACTAATAAAGAAAATTTCACAGTCTATGACAATTCAACAAAGTTGAATAGTTGGCAATTGTGACAAGAAAGGTATCCACTCTATTAATAAAAAGAGAAGTTAAAGGAATGGCAGCAATGAAGAGCGTATAGCGAAGAAGATTCTATATTGTTTACTAGCTTGGCATGATCTAATCGCACCTAGTGACCCATAAGAGAAAGGGATCCTTTCACTTAGGAGGATGGTTTACATGACAAGTCACAACTGCACCAGTTACGTTAACTTGATAGCAGTTACGTGAAATCCTTGTGAATATGTGAAGGTCCCATTTGATTATAATATTCTATGTTGAGAATATGGGAAAATGATGCATTACGAACTCTTTAGAAATATTTTTAGACGATAAGACGAACAATATGGTTGATTTATTGTTAATGGTGATACCATACACCCATATTCTCAAAACATAACATTATAATCGAGAAAATGAAAAATTTGGGAAATGATCCAAGACTCTGTCTATTTGAAATTACCCTTTGGCATGTCTTATTTTTAAATATTCCATCGTGTTGATGGAATTAATGTAAGTTTTATGAAATTGAAGCATTATTAGCGATTAATATTTCTAGTAAACTTGTTGCTGTAAATTAATGTTTCTTATTTAAAAGGAAATAGTAATATTTCTTATTTAGTGTTTATTATTTTTTTTTTTCCTAGTTAAATTAATTTCGTGTTTGCAGAATAAATTTTCCTCTATATCCCCATTCTGATGCACATATGCCATCTTCTTGTACCACATGATTAAATTTGTAAAAGTTTTTAATGCAAAGAGCTTAAAATGAAACAATACAAGTGAATCGTACTAGTAACTCCTATCTTGCTCTCATTGTGAGAGCACTAACCGAATAAATTTCCCATGAGATTTGTATGTCTATTTCATTTATATTTAAAGTTAACAATATCAACACACCCATGTTTATCGTGAAAGGTCAAAGTGATGATAGATAAAAAACATGAGAAGGATCGATTTTTTAAATAGCGCGTATGATTTTCCCACTCAAGATATTTGCAAATTTGATTTTGGTACATAGTGAAAACTTCGAAGTTTATCTAACTAAATAAATGCACTGATGAGAAACATATCTTAAAAACCACAACATTGTAGATGAATGTTTTTGTTACGCTCAAAGAATACAACTTCAAAGCACTTTGACACCGAAGCGAATGTTATAATCACTAGCATAAACCCAATTTCTCTTGCAAAAACTTGGTCCTCCAAAAATCTTTCATTGTAGACAGATTCATATTCCATACTCCACACATCCTTCATTCTACACAAATTCATAGATCTCTACAACTGCTCTCCCATGCAGCTAAATCTGTAAATGTCTTAGATGCAAAAGAGTACTTTTAAATTTCACCGCATAGATTCATAACTCTACCCAACTACTCTCCCACATAGATAAATCTACAAAAGTTTTAAATGAAAAATAGTTTAAAATTAATTTTGTTTATGTGTAATAAATTTTCATATGCACACTCATTCTCCCACACATTCCCCTTTCTCTGCAAAAGGAAATATTCACGCAAAAAGCTCCACATAATGAATCATAATAATTACATATTAACATTAATTTAATCCCTACAAAATAAAACTCCCAATGCACACCCATTCTCCTACACATACCATGTCCTCTGCACAATAAAATATGCACAAAAGGAAAGCTTTGCACAAGAAATCTCTACTCGTGAAACATAATCATTGATGTAGGTGCATCTAAACTAAGTCAAATGTTTATAAGAGGAGTTAGTTTACAAAGTTAGGGTTTAATTATTTAATGTATGTTTCCTATAATTTTATGAGAGAATGAGAATTATTGTAAATAGGAGAAGGTTCAAAATTTTTTTGGAAGGTATGAGAGATTTGATGGTTAGTTAGCACTTGTCTAGGTATAAGGAATTAGCATGGGTAACATAATAATAATAGATTAACATTAATAGTTTAACATTAATTTTGTCCATGCCGAATAAAGTTCCTTATGCACACCTACTCTCCCACACATACCCTATCCTTTGCATAGTAAAACATTTGGACAAGGAAAGATGCACACAAGGAAACATAAGCATACTTCATCCCACACATATTAACATTAATATTTTAACGTTAATTCCATCCCTATTGAATCAAGTTCCCTATGCAACCTCATTCATAGTTAAATTAATTAAAGTTCACTATGCATCATCATTCTCCCGCACATGCCCCATGCTTTGCAAATCCTTCATTTTGCAAAGATTCGTATCTCTATGCAATTTCTCTCTGCCAAAGCTAAATCTGTATAAAAGAAATTTGAAATTAATTTCGTTTCTACTAAATAATGTTACCTCTACACCCTTTTTTCCCGCACATACTTTGTTCCCACATACTAAAAAAATCCACAAAATGAAACATAATAATAGTAATCTCATATTTTTTATCCATCCCCAACTGGCTTATGTAATGGTACCACAACGCACCAATTCCGGCATCATTTGACAGAGTTTCAGTTTCAAAGCATTATCAAAGTACTAACCTCCACAATGGGAATTATGTCTCATTACAGCTCCCTCAACTAGTCGAAAATTAGAAATAACATTTTATTAAAATTAGAAAATTATTTGAATTTATACAAAAATTGAAATATTAAGCATTTTCATGAATTTTTAGTTAAAATTGCAAGAACACAACCAAAAAATGCAGAGGCAATGAATTTTGACTGCGAGGTGAATTTTATAATCCCTGGCGAGGTAGGGACTAATAACACATATATTTGGATTTCTAAAGTATATAATATTTTTTTCTTTCTATGGGATAAGAATTTGGTAATTTTATTAGATATAACAAAATTACAATACTAGATACCAAAAGAGAAATATTTCAAAGTTCATCCTAATGCTTTACGTAAAGTGATCAGATAATCTTCTTAAAAAATAAAATTATGTCAATCAGTATATTTAGTATAGGTTGTCTTATAAATAAGTATGAGGACAACCATGTGATTTTAAAAAACATTCATGAGATCTATATAAGTTACATAGTACAACTTCATAAATAAGCCAGAAAAAAAGGTATAGTTGTTCAGCTTATATTTATCCCAACTATGTCTTCCAACAACTTTGAAACATTGAAGAAGTTAAATATAATGTTCAACAAAATAAGAAGTAGAGTATCCTTGACGTCCCTTCCTAAGTTCCTTGGTGTAGCTCCAATCCGTTTTTTGATAACCTGATAGGTTCAAATATTTTGTCCCTAATGATATCTGCAAATGAAATGTTAGAGAAAGTAACTTGTAAATTATTGATGCCCTGAAATAGAGGTTGAAGTAGGTAATTCCTCAACATATAGTCTCCTTTAATCCATTGAGAAATTGAGAGGGAGTTTCCAAAATTTTTAATTGTGTGACATCTTTTTCAAGTGCTAAAGTGAGAACCAACTTGAGTGGCATGATTTCACTAATTTTTTTTATAACCTAGCCAATTTTATCCCTAAAAGAAATTTTATTATTTGGAGAGAGGAAGATAAATTTTCGAGGCCCTACCCTAGATGGATTTTTTATGAGGCTCCATTAAAAAATATGTAAGGAAAGGCTTCATTGATGTGTTGTTCTAATTCTCATGAGTAAGGAGGAGAAGTGGAGAATTGTAGAAAGGTTATTAAAATATTTAGTCTCTGAGAGATACACTTGAGGGAAACGGTATCCTTACCCTCAAAATATTTTATATTCCTCAATAGTTAAATTCTCGATAGTAAGATGAGAGTGAGAGCTTTGAAGGGATTTGTGGCCATATTTTGAAATAAATTTCTGAAGGCCTCTTCTATGAAGTCCCCTATCCATGTATTGAAAAGTATGGCTGGTCCTTCAATTTCCTTCTAGCATTATTTCATAAGTGGTAGAAGATGATAAGGTGGTTTTTACTTTCAAGACCTAGTTCACAAATGTAGCATCCACCTTGATCTTGAATCATATTGTTTCTATGATATCGTAGCTGAGGGCTCTATGCACCTCCTATTTCCTTGGGAAAATAACCAAATTCTTGTACTTAGGTTTTTACTTAATTCCCATTGGCATCAAACTAACCTGTGTCATATCGTTGGACACTTTGCATGCATGGAACCTTCCACTTCACATTTGATAATTCCCTTTGTTAATTTTCAACACTAATTTTAAAAAAGTTTCCTCCAAGTCCTATCATTAATGATGTCACTAAATGGGATCTCATCATATTTTCATTGACATATTAACATAAGATTCCCTTAGCTTCCCTTAGCTTCCCTTCTACCTAGTTGAAAACACCTTTGATCTGAAGGCTCAAGATCCAATAGGGTCATCTCCAATTCCATGTAATCTTGGTGCCTCATCCTCAAGTTTTCTCACCTCACTTCCATCCTAGCATAAATAACAAATGTTGAGGACTAAGATTTGAGACCCACATCTTCCCTTCATCATACTCTATTCTCAAGGTGAGTCCCATCAATCAAGGTCATCTCAACACCTTTCCCTTGGGGTTTCCTTACTTCCTCCATTCCAACCTTGCTTAGAAGTGCTAAGGTTGGAGGTCTGAGACCCAGTAGGGTCCATATGCTTCATCACTCCAACTAGAAATATGTCATGTTATGATCAAATCATCATATGCTGATGTGGAATTCCACATCAGTTATCCATGTGAGCTTCCATACCAGTTTCATCTATTCTCTTGTGCCTATGTGGCTCCCTTGTGGCTTTCTATCTATCTTGCTGAGTCATCTTCCCATCGTCCATCAGTTATACCACCTCAACCAAAACCACTGGTAACACAGACCTCCTAGTGGTAGTTTCAATTTTGAGGGAACGAGGGGTCATAATTAATCATCACTATCCATTGATTATGGGTTATTTGGTGTACATCACAACTACATCCCCCTCTCCCATTAAACATTGACCATGAAGGTTGGCCTACAATCACTCATAATTGTCAATATGCAATGATCAACCATTTATATGGACAATTAGTGGGGCACAATGTTTTACCTCACACCTCGTGTGATGGGCCTCCAAAATATTTAAAGTATAAGGCCCATCAATCCACTCCTAAGAAAATATAACCTATTTTTGATGCACATTTTTCACTTGATGATATACTTTCCTAGATTGATGGGTTCTTATAAGAGTTCAATGTGGTTTTCATAGTTTATGTTCCTTAACATGTTTATTGTGCAACATTTGAAGAGATATTGAGTAGATTCCAAGACATCCAACACTAGATATATTTTTTGGACTTGTTCCTTGTAGCAAGAAGGTGTAAACTTAGCTAGCTCATGTCATTTAATGCCCCCTCCTCTTTCTGTGAAGTGGACTATGAAAAATATTCCATTTTCTAGTATTTTTTGGAGGGAAATTCATCTCTCCTCTCAAGGAAGCTACTAACTACTTTATGTATAAATAGGAAGCTCGAGAAGCCTAATAGGGAATAGAGATAAAAGGGAATAACAAAAATAAATATTAGAGTTTTTGTATTCTCAAACAAGTTTTACAATCCTATAATGTAAGAAAAGTTTCTCAATTAATGGAAGTAGTAGTTTATTCCAACTTTTAGCTTGTTTCTCCTTTAAGGACTCTAAGCATCCTCGTTTTGGACCCATCCTAGCAATTTAAGTTCCCTCATATAATTATCTTAATGTTATGAATTTCATTTGTTCATTTTCTAACTTTCTTGAAACTTACATTTTTCATGCTTCTTATGCATGGTTAGGTAGAATATTCTCTAAAAAAATATTTTTTATGATTTATTTATGTATTTGTTAGCAATAGTATCACTTACTAATTCAATTTCAAGTACTCATTTAGTTTACCTCTCTTGATTTTAAAGATTTTGTTGTTCATTGTTTTGCTATGTAACTAGTTTTGTGGCTACATGGAAAACAAGGAGCTCAATTTCATACTGATAAGCTTTAATCAAGTTACCTCGATTTTTGATCAGCTGAATGTTATTACTTCCTAACATTTTTGAATCTTTTCCTCTATTTGTTAGCTAAATTCACACTATGTTGTGCTAGAATGCAGATCCTTGGAACATCTGACTCATATTTTCTATTTTATGTTTCAAGTTTTTTTTTTTTTTCTTTTGGGAAATTACATATGAAAATACCAAGATTTTATAAAGATGCTTTTGGGTATGTTTTCTAGATATTTTTAGGTCTGACCTTCCATACACTTTGGGTTTAACATAAAGATGAGGTTTTGATGAGGGAAATTTAAAGCATGGAGACTAGATATCAATAAACTAAGGTGGGCAGTTAAGAATCCATTCCTAGACTATTGATATCATGAAAACAATTGAGAAATTAAGAATTCAATTGTAGAATAAACAATAATTTGAATTTATGCCTTATAGCTCCATCCCACATGAGAATTTACCAAAATAAACAAGGATACCCCATGTGACCTTGATAAAATTCATAGAAATTAAACAAAAGAATATTACAAATTTTGGGTTTCCCTTATTTCCCCAAATTACATCAAATTCCACACAAGCATCAAGTGTATTAAAACGAATTTCAATGAAAATATTTGTAATTGTATTAGTATCATGAAAAATTCAAATTACAAGTGTTTGCAGAGTTACATGTGAACAAAGAATCACTAACAGCCCAAAATGTATTTCAAAATTCTTCCCATACAATAGCTTCAACATATCCTAGCACTTTTTCCAACATAATGTTTTTCAGAGATTTATTACATAGAAATCCTACCTCAACTACATGAAAATGAGACCTTTACATAGGCTCTCTCGATCAAACACCTTGAATGAAACCCACTTGTGGAATTTAGTATCCACTAGGAATCTTTACAAAACAAATAACAGTATCATAATTAACTTCTAGAAGTTTCTAGTTCTAGGGTGCTAGAAGTTTCTATCTATAGTGTCCTCTCTCTCTCATGTGCATGTGCATTGGCTAGTAGGATGGTGCATTACATTTATTGGAATGCTACTGGAGGATACCTTGGATGAGATGGTGCCTATGATTGTGGTTGTGTTCACGGTTGTTAGTGTGGCCTACAACTTGAACTTGTCGCCATTTGAGATGCTTGTACTACGTTTCCTCCAACTTGGGACTATGCAGGCTCCATTTAAGTGGCCAATCTGTAGAATTCCATCAATCCTTTCAAATTTTTCTAAATGTGAGATCACACAGTTGTGCATCCAAAATTCCCATGACCAGATTAGTGACTACATTGTAATATGCTTAGCCTTATTCCTTGAAAATTCTCTTTAAAATGAACAAGATTTCAATATAATCTAGATAAAGGTTGGAAATGCATCTTCCTTACAGAGCATGGTCTTCTTCTTTGAAACCTTTCTGATCATTTTGTATTTCCAATAAGCTCTTCATGAGAGTATATTTGGGATACATGTCTCCATTTCCATCAAAAAATGGTGGGAATTTCTTTTTGTATAAAATCCCACATTTTTCTCTAAAGCTTTCTATCTCCTTTGTGATTACTTTGGGCTTCTTATCTACCATTATCAATAACTTTTGCTTGTTACTTATCTACTTTTCTATTTCCACTAAGATAGATTTATCAATATCTAATTTTGTGATATCTTCATGACACATGTCATTGAGAAAATCTATTATTATTTTAGATTTGGTGGGAAAGTCTCTAATATTGTTCTTTATTGTATTCATTTATCTATTAGCCCTTTTGATGGTACCTATATTCTCTTGAAGTAGCTCCATGTGGTTCCAGTTCTTATCTACCGTATTTCTAATTCTATCCTAGATTATTCCTTTTGTGGCTTTGAATAAGGATTTACCTGTCTATTTCCTTTTCAACATATCTAGCTATACTTCAATCCTCTAGTAATCCTCTTTCTTCTAGAATAATCCATTTTCATACTATCCAAATTTTCTTCCTTCCTCTTTAATTCTTGCTCTCAACTAGACAGGAGAGTCTACAAATTTATTGGCGTCATCCATACTCCCATCAATTCAACTTGTCTTTCAAGAGTATCAGGAATTTGGCGGGACTGACATATCTCACCTACTTTTCTTTCATTCCCTAAACTTGTACCTCCAGTAACACAATTTGGTCTTTTCACTCTTTATTCTTTGTTCTCATACCATAGACATTTTTCTTTAGCTCATTATTCTCCTTTTTAGCCTTTGCTAGCTCATTAGTATGCACAAGGTCTGCATCTACAATCTTCACTTACATCTTTAGTGATGATACCTTCCTCTCCTTATAATCCCTCATAGTTTTGTATTGTTTGAAGTCACAAGTTTCTGTAGCTAGATAAGTGATTTTTTCCTCCATATTCTTTATCTTGGTATTTCTCAATCTGCATACCCTACTCTCATACATCAGTTCACCACTTTCCTTATTGTACATCCCTTGTAAATTTATCACTATGGAATTTGTCACATGCCTTTGCCAATGGATCATGTGTGTCACTTGCATGTCCAGTGACATGAGATCCAAGGGTGAAACATGATAGACTAGTAGGAACATACGGTGATGCAAGAGCATCAACACAAATTTTATAAACTTTATTAGATATTACTATATTATTTTTCAAATCAGATCGCAATCCCATTGGATGATTGTGTAAATGTTGGTATGTCGATGAGGAGAAGCAAGAGGGGAATTTCAGGGAGCACAAGTGGGCATGCCTGCAAAAAATGTGGCTTTGCATGTAGAATTATAGAGACTTCATGAGAGGATGGTAGCCATGAAAGCTACAAAAATAATAGTTATTGGCATGGGAGAGATCATTGATTTTGAAGAAGAGGCTTCTAGTGATGAAGAAGTGGAGGACACACTAGCGGAGAAATAATTGAAGATGTTTGCAAAGATGTTTTCTAGGCCAAAAATGGAAGTACCATTATATGAAGGTAACATGACTTTTGATGACTTAATTAGATACATGCATTATGAAGATGTTGACAATGATAACCAAGTCAAGTATGGTGACATCTGCCATATTTTGCTAGGAAGGCCTTGGAAATATGATAGAGATGTAACACATAATGGGAACCAAAACACTAAGTTTTCAGAAATATGGGAAATTAAATACACTTATAGCATGAAAGGATGGAAGCAATAATCAGGTATTAATGCTGGATAACAAAGAACTTTTGAAGGATGAAGTAGAATGCAAGGAATGTGAACTAGTAATTGAGGTAAATCAATTACTTCCAGAAAAGCAGGATATGTTCAATAAATATGAGAATATGATAATCAATGAATTTTTTATGGTATAAAATAGAGATAAACCATGAGTATCCATGGAGGAAATGGTTATGAATGAGTATATTTTAATAGATTAACAACATAAGAATGTCAAGAAAAAAGTTTCTTTGGAAACCAATGACACGTTAACGTGATAAAATCTCCAAATTCTATATGAAGACAACCATAATGCATACTAGTTTGGATAAGAAATGGAAGAGGTCAACAAAGAAAGTACCTTGGGAACCATAATGAAAACATTTCAAATTAATTCTGACATGTTGGTTTCATGACCAGGAAAGATGGTTTCAATTGTACAGGTTCAGGTCCTTCCAAAGAAGTTTGTGAAGGAATTAGCCATAAGGATTGAGAAAGATAAGTTTCCAAGAGAATACGAAAATAAATTTCATTTGTTTAATCGATAACCTTTGGATTCTGAAGGAAACTTAAGTCATCATGAAAATTTTCAGCCAAGGACAAGTTATAGCAAAAGGCTAAAGATCTCATAGACAAGTGTTCAAGAATATTTTGTTCTTCGGGAGTTTGATGAAAGATCACAAGAAAACGTTTATAAAATTTATTAGTTAATATCATTTTTTTAGGAAATTGGATTCCTCATGTAATGATTTTAATTTTTGTAATAATTAGTCGGACTCTAGAACCATTGTCATCGAATATTATGGAATCTTCTAGGAAAAAAAATAGCCTTAGTTTTGGTTTTTCCAAATTAGTTACTAAAATAATGGGACTTATCCACTTCTTATAGATCTTGATCCTATTTTAGATCTAGAATGATTTTTATAAATTAGTAAGTAGGTGGAGAACTAGAGAGGGATTGGAGTATGAGTGTAAGAGGGGGAGAAAGCTACTTCTTTCCATTATGAATCCTATCTTGATTCATTGAAGGAAAAAACTATCTTGTTGTAATATATTTTTCATGATATGATATTATTTTGGTTGGTGAAGTATTGCAAATTAATGTACATGCAACGTACTTACTCTTTCAATTGATGCATAATCCAAGTAACCAATTTTTGCTCGTTCATTACTATGTAAAAAAGGTTTATGTGAGTGATAATTTTATTGTAGTCAGGATGCATGCATAGAAGAAATTCAATAATTTCTAGTGTGGTTAATTTATGATTGTTAATTTAATATTACATCATGGAAAATTAAATATTGGAATGTATTATGGTCAATGATTCTAGCTGAATGTTAAGCTTTTGAAATAATATTGTGAAGACTAGAGTTTAGCTATCAAATGTTGAGGTAATTTAATTGATATGAAGGGCTTTATTTTTTTTCAAATCATATTGCAATCCCATTAGGTGAATGTGTAAACCTTAGTATTTCACAAAAACTTCTTTTTGAATAATAATTTGTAGAACCTTGGCATCATATCGTGGACCTCATAATCCTCCATAAATCTCATTATTTCTAATTTAGATAGTGAAACTGCTAGATTGAAAATATTTGTTTCATGATCCAACCCACTTTTGGCTTGCATGATGGGGAGTGGCTAATTCCCAGCTAATCTTATACCTGTCTTTCTTTCCTTGGTTGACTACTTGTCCATTTCTTGAAATTGTTCCATGATTAATAGTTGTTCAATATTAGATGCCTCACCTGACTTTGTTGTCTCAGATGCTGACATAGCAGAATTCATATACTCAATTGTGAAATTTGGCTTCATCGGTCTTGCAAGTTGGATAATATATAACATGAAAGCTTGGGCTTTTGTATCCTATTCTTCATCATCTTCTTCATCTTCATCAACTCCCTCTAATGTATATACCTAAGGTAGGATAATATGGGATATATAGGGGGTACCCAAGGGAATAATGAAATGTGAAAGGGGGACCTTAAATAGTTAGTTAGTTAATAAGGAGGCCATAGTTAATAAATAAAGCGGTTAACCCACATTATGCAAGGGACCACAAGTAGTTAGGGAATAATGTGACGTGAATGAAGTAAGATCATGGAATTTGATGTATGGTTTTGGGTGCCCATGCTATTGTATGTAGGATGCCCACAGAGAGGCTGGAGACTCTCCATTAGAGATATGTTGAGTATTTTTTTGTATTGACAAGCATATGGCTTGTGGACTGTTGTCCTTCCTTAAGGAGTAGTTGTATGTTGTTACCCTACATCAAGGGTTTGATATTAATAAAGAGAATAATTCTATCTTATTGTTGTATTGGCTCTTTGATTTATTTTATTAGATATTTTAATTTATAAAAATGGTTCTACTATAACATAATGAAAATAAATTAAAGTTTATGATAAAATACATGAAAGGTCCAATACAAGAATAAGATAGAATTCTTATATCTATTAATATCAAACCCTTGAGGTAGGTAACACCATACAACTACTCCTTAAGGAAGGAGAACACTCCACAAGCCATATCCTTGCCAATACAAAAGAACACTCATCAAGCCCCAAGGGTTAGATCAATTGGTCGAGTCCCCATTGTTAAGTACCTCACCAATTGGGAGGTCACTGGGTCAATTCTCCTTGATGCCCTTAGGGTTAGGCCCTGCTAATATCACCTACAAACTTTAAAAGGTTTCCTTCAGGGTTGATCTGACCAAGTCTTTTGTGGATGAAGCATCCACGCGTGAACCACCTCTAAAAAAAATAACACTCATCATGTTGTTAGGAAAAATATTGGGGGGGGGTGAATCAATATTTTTAGTTCACTTAATCTTTCAAAATTTCACATTCAGAATTATGTATGCTATTGTTCTTTATGTAACTTGCGTGTGTACTAAAATCTAGTGAATTAAAACTGCGTATATCTATTTTACTTAATTTTTCATATATTTCATCAGTGAGCTAACTTAACCATTGCATTATTAATTCATTAACCATCTAGAATGCAGTAAAGAACAGGTAAATCAATGTAAATAAGAAACACACATAGAACATCAAGATTTTAGGTGGAAACCCAATGTGGGAGAAAACGACCGTTGTTGTTGTCTTTGTCTTATTTCTTATTATATAAAGAAAATATTGATTACATATTGTTTTGGTGCAGACTCTTACCAGCACATAGGAACCCACCTACAGGAGACTACAACCTCTACTTGTTCTCTAGCACCCACTAGAAGGGAGCTACAACCCTGTGAACTCATTTACCGAATCCTACTAGAAGCGAGCTCCTACCCCCACACTGAAGGTTATAACCCTTAGTACTTTGTGGAGCATGTTTAAGAATGTTTGACACTGGATCCACCTATCAAACAATCATCAAAAAACATGTAGGCCACCTTTAATCAAATTTTCACACTCAACCCACATCAATAATAAGCCTAAACCAATATACCAATATGAATAGTGAATGAGAGAGTCTGAATACAATCACTGAATCAATGTGGAATACCAACTGAATCACTAAATAAAATGTAACACTGAATACTGAATCATCATAACCAGATCAAACCAATGCATAATGAACCATCATTATATCAAGCCATAAATGAATCTGTTGAATAACCAACTAGAAATAAAGATCAGAGCCACACTGTCATCAACACGGAAGCAACTTGTAATCACTACAAACCATGATCAAATTTACTTCATAAATTATATGTTGTTGTTATGAATCATAACTATGTATATACATGCTTTCTCTAAATGAAACATGCGTACCAATGTCAAATAATTAAATGTTAACATTGAATCACTGTATCACTCACTGAGTTACTAACATATTGGGTCATGGTAGCAACTTAGTCATAGATCATCATCATGTAGCATCATCACTAACTAATAGACCAATCCAAAATCAAGTAAACCTAGTCAACGCTGCTAGATGCATACCATGCTTATTATGACATCATTACCAAACAACAACAAATAGAACAAACATCATCAACAATCATCATTAAGAAGAAATTCAAACCTTAGTACATATACGCAACCTCCATAAAAAAAAATGTGTGTGTACATGATTAATATGCATAACACTCACATATATATACCAACCTACTCAATAAAATATCATAGAATCTATATGCAACTTTGTTGCACCAGATCCACGTATGTATGTGGCCTTACTTAGGAAAACCAACATATAGATCTTAAATTAATGAATCAAATCTTTGTCGTAGATCACAATCATAATTTTTGCAAATTTCACAGTTATATCACATATCACTTGGAGAATGATTCAAACAGATCTTGCATGATTAGATATTCAAAGAAAATCAGATAAGTCAAGTATAACCATTAGTATTTAATGCAATTTCAGATCTTCCAAATCTGAGTCATCACTTTTCTCCCTGGTGCACACCTATTTTAGATTAGATCATATATGAATACATATTAACTTGCACAAACTTAATGCCTTGATCTCCATCTCCTTATATAGCATTTTCCATATCCAATACCTTAGGCAAATCCTTTGGTAATGTCATTAGTATTTGTTGATGGGATCAAATAAACATTGCCGCCCAAATTACTATTGGTAAATATAATGGTAATGAACCATGGTATCCATACTAACATGGTTTGGATTATGTACATGAATTTTTCTCAAATGACCTACATATGTCCGTGACCCTTCATGATAGGAAATGCATATACTTTCTCAATATTCACTTTTCCCACGCGTTTGTAACTAAACTACCATTTCTTTATGCATATCCTCTGTAACATATGTACTAATGTTCCCTATATCATCATCAGTTCTAAAATAATCATATTATCATCATGTTGACATCAAGGACATATTTTTCAAGTAGGTTTCCATCAAGGACAACACATTAGTCATAATCACAACAATCTCCCCCTTTGGACTTGATGGAAACCACATTGGTATTTGGAAACTATCTATATACACATGTAAAGAAACACTTGAAAACACCAAGTGTTATCTCCCCCTTTGACATCAAGGGAAAAAGGACTCAACCAGGTTGACATTGACCATGCTCCCCGTGAGAGTATGTTAGTCCTTCTAAAGAGATATAATCAAATTTCAAGGCTATATGACTAAAAAAAATATGACATTTCCTATCACCAATGACTATATGCTCCCATGATTACATCAATCACCCAACATAATGGGTTTTCATATTGGACCCAACTATACATCTACTACCCAAAATAATGCAATTACATACATAACATGACCCGATCCCAATAGCCTATGCATGACTAAATGTTACAATTATTAACACATGGGTCTTTCCATGACCTTTATAGTGGAAGTACATGCATAACCATGACAAGACTCTCAACAGTGATGTAGCAAGACCATGATAGCCATTAGCAACCACCATTCACCATATAGGAAGTTGCAACATAATCATCTGATAGTAGAAACATACTTGACAACAACATGAATATCCACATTATCAAGGAGCAAGAAGCATATAATATTGTGTAGTATCAACCTATTTTCATCAAGTGCATTAAGGAGTATCATCAGTCAATAATAAGGAATCATTCATAACTTCATCATGAGCAACCCAAGCATCATTAATATAGTAACAACAACACATATATGTTTAGTAATGACATCAACAATAACCACATACCAAAATCACCAGTAATCATAGTCATCATAATGCAACAAGGAAATCTCCAGGAACCATACTACCAACAATGGAATATTAGAAGAATGGAAGATTGTCCCTGTGAACTTTTACCAACCCTTCATCATCTGACCATATCCTTCTTACTGGCAATAAATGCATAAAAGAACCATATAAATAGCAACAATAACATAAGATTTTGAAATAACTCATAACCGCATCATGAACTAACATTATTCTAAGAAGCATAAGGCCATCACCAACAAACTACAACAAATCAATGTCCTAATAAGAAAGTTAAGATAGAACTGATGAAAACACATGAGAAGCTTCCCCTAAATTTGTGCCACTTATTTTCCTCCAAGAAAAGCATACCGAGTTTTCTAGATAAAATACCATTTACACATGCAACTGTCCTTCATAAGAACCACGTACAAAATATAAATTGTTGATTTTTATAGCCACGTCTCCACCTGAGCATTGTTTCTTTCTGTTATGTTAGAAAAATTAGCAAAGTGAAGAGGCAGGAATCATTCCTAATTTATGTTTGAGATATTAAAAGGAATCACATGGAAGAGGCTTGGTGAATAAATTTCCAACTTGTTCTCTTGAAGAAACATATTCCAACTTGAGTTTTTGTTCAAGAAATTTCTCTCTTATAAAATGGTATTTGATTGGGATGTGCTTATTTTTTGATTGCATGACATAATTTTTAGAGATACTTATGGCACTAGCGTTGTCACAAAGAATAGGTACAGGTTGAGGACAAGTGACTTGAATGTGCTGCAATGTTTGGATCATTCATGGAAGTTGATTACAATAGGAGGAAACAACAACATATTTTGCTTCAGCAGTTGATAAAGAAATAGAAATTTGTTTCCTTCTGAACCAAGAAACTAAGTGAGGTCCCAAATAGATTGCTCGTACACTAGTAATTTTGTGGTCATCAATATCACCTACCTAGTCCGCATTCGTGTAAGCATGAAGTGAAAAATATGGGTTTTTGGGATACCATAGACCAAAACCTTGAGTGCCTTGCAGATTCCTTAATATCCTCTTGACTTCTTTGAGATGAGCTTCCTTATGATTTGCCTTGAATTTTGCAACTGTGCCAACTACATGCATAATGCTTGTTCTTGCACCAGTAAGATAAATTAAGATGCCAATCATAGATTTATATTTGGGTTGATTAATTGTAGGAGAACAATCATTTTGGTTGAGATTGCAACATGTTACCATTGGTGTGCACACAGGTTATAATCTTCTAGTCCATATTTCTTCATAATCCGCTACAATACTTGGTTTGAGAAAGAGAAATACCATATTTAGTTTGACGAAATTGGAGACTAAGAAAGTATGTTATCTCATTATTGTAGTGGCTATAAATACCCTCCAAAAATTTTCCTACGCTTCGATTTTTGAGCCTCCCTTATTAACCACAACAAATCATCTCACATTGATCCAATTATTCATACATCGACCCAAACTTATCTTTTCATTTTTCCTTTTGTCTGTTCACTTAGATGATTCTTCTAAGTCACAAGTTGATCTCTGAAATTGGTCTCACAACAATTTTGGGCTTGCCTCCATAAACTGCACAATCCTTGAGGGCAGACAACCTTGATGATTGGAATTGTCCAGTCATGATTTCCATTGATCCTTGTGCTAAGAAGTTGTGTAGTCATGGGAGGCAGCCCAATGATAAGCCTATAAATTGTGCAACCCTCGCTAAGCTCAGAAACAGTGTAGTTCACTAAGCTGAAATGTTTCCCAGTTCCCCAGGACTACATAGTCTCTCTTGGTAGTGTGCATGGCAAGTTTCCCCCAGAAATGAAAAAAAAAACAAAAAGAATCCTTAAAAATTAGGTATCTACTTTTAGTATCTTGAAGGGGGTAGTTGTGCTATTTTTAGAAACATCTGCCAAGCATCATTTTTTCCTTGATTTTAGGCATGCGCATCATGAATATTAAGTTGTCCAAATCTATTTACTCGACACTTCTAGAGCTCATTTTCACATTCTATCTTGGAGCTCTAACATTCCTGAGGAGATCAAGGAACCTTAAGTGTGATCATCTTTGCTTTTCTGGGTGAGGTTTTCTTTTGTCATCTTTTGCTACTTTTTTTATCACTTTTTGTCATTCGACTTGTGTGAGTGTTGTTTTAGTTGTTTCTCTTCATGGTTGTTGGTGTTTTCACTTGTTTTAACTTGTAGAAGTGTTTTTTTAAGTTTTGGATTTCCTTTTCCAAGTGTCACATTAGTTTTCAATTTTTTTAATCGATGGTCATCGTTGCGGAGACTCTCCTCACATATTTGATTTTCATTCCATTTGAGTAATTTATATACTTGACTCACATGCACTTACTTTCAATTAGTTATATTTTCATTTAGCTTCACACTATCTCTCAGATCTGCTTGTTTTCCACACTTCCCTTAAGCAGATCTAGATTTCCCTTGGCAAGTTTTCATCTTGCCCAACTAGCACTATGCAATCCTAAGGCTCAAGCCACAAGCTAGGCCTCTGGAATTACACATTTTTCATTTTAATTTGCCTCCAAATTCCCATTGTGTAGTTCTAGGAGCCAGTCTATCTTCTTGTTCACTTCCTCCCATGCCTCTTCCTAGGATAAACTACATATTGCACAGTTCCAAGCTACAAGATTCCACATTTGCTGCTCGAAATGCATAGTATGTAGTTCCCACATGTAGCTATTCCCTTTTCCAGAGAAACTTATGCAATCCTCCCCATAAGATGCCCAATTTTCTTCTTTAAATTACCTTTTAAGTATATTTTCTTGAGATTGACATTTGCTTGCCATGAGTGTCCTTTCTGTCCCACATGTACAATAGCTTTTTAGCACCTCTCTACTAGTCACTATTACCATGGCATCTAAGAGATTTATTTCAAAGGAAACCAATAAGAGAAGTACTGGGGAAGAAGTTAAGGAAACATCAGTTGATTTTTGAGTGTATGCAAATACTCATCTATCTATAGAAAAGGGATCATCACTAACATGGCAGTAGATTAAAGATGCTTTTGCAAAGGACTTTGAGGCAGTCTGAGAAGATCAAGAAGTTTATCTCAACATCCATAAATGAAGGCTATTCAAGATTGCATGCAAGGATCCTACCATCCCGTATGCAGATATCGTTGGCTGGACTATCCCACATATTGATGGGAAGACCATGACATTGAGTAGTGTGAGAAGGTAGAAGCTTTCTACCTTTCTGGTAGAATACTTTTAGCAAATGTATCACTTTCCCGATCTAGTAGAGTTCATGAAATCACTCGTATATGCCATCCACAACTATGTTAACACAAGAGACATTGCCAAATGTTGGGTGAAAGAGCCATCAAAGTTTTGACAGACACCCATCCACATCTACAAGACAAGGTACCTGATGAAGGCTTACCAGCTCTTGGTTATCATTGTCTATAGAATCCATGATCAAGAAAGCACGAAAACCTTTCCTGGAGGGTGGGTAGTAGCATTGGACCAATACGTTAATGATGGGATGTTATTCAACTAGTCAAATCTATTGGCTTGACAATTGAAGGTCCATGTAGCACAAGCTCAAAATCTTACCAAGGGTTTGTGAGCAAGCTGCTATATGTTTGCATACTTACTAGATGAAATATGTGTGCAACAACAGTTCCTTAGCATGAACTGGACATGGACACCACAAGAAGTTATCATGCACATCTACTGCAAGTTACTTTCAGAATGCAGTTATCGAGGAGTAATGGCACGACTAACTGACCACTTCATTATCCCACTGTACAAACTTGTATTCGAACAGGATCCACCTTATGTGTCATGATAAGAAATGGAGGCATTGGAAAAAATCATGGATTGGTATGCCTCATTAGGTGGAGCCTTCATTAGAGTGTTTGGTGGAGAGAACCATTTTCATGTCGTACCAAGGTATGCCACTAAAAAACTGATCATGAAAGAAGTATCATACCATCTCGACACAGGGTTGTCAACAATGTTGCATAGGAATAAGAAAGTACCATGGCCCACTCTTCCTTTGCAGATTGGATTATATGAGATAAAGAACCTTAAAGTTTCATATGTTGAGGCTAAGGAGATGGTGAGAATTGAATTCCTTACTTTATACTTTAATCCATATGATCCCCAGAGTACTTACAAGGGATAATGTACGAAATTTTACTTTTGTGGATCAACAAGGAATTTCCTTAGTCGGAGGATTGGAGGTTTTGTTATAATGCCTCCAAAGTCAATGAGCTGAGTATCTTAGCTGGGAATTCACAGGCTACTCCACAGATAAAAGCAACTCCCAAAGCAACAACAGCAGAAGGCAATGATTCCATGTAGGATAAGTAAAAGAGGAATATTGGTCATAGTCCGAAGGGAGAACAAAGCTACAAGATGAAAGGATATCCTTTTCTCATGAAGATAGCTTTAGCCGTAGAAGTAGAGAGAAAAGCATAAGTTGCGGGAAGGAAAACTAAATCTATAGGAGACAGGGTAGAAGTTGAAGGAATAACATCAGTTGAGGAGGAAATAATGAAAAGAGAAGTAGAATTGGGAAGAATAACAAAGGCAAGGTGATATGAGAGAGGAAACAATGCTGATACAAGTTGAAGAGCAAGAACAATATCGACTAGCAGTCCAGGAGGAAGGTGAATAGATGCACTGTCAGAATCTTGCTCAATAGATTGAGTAATTTATTGATGTAGATGATATGGTGATGGAATAGGAGTCATAGAATGAATATTTTTATCTAAGGTTGAGAGCACCATATGTCAGTCCCTAGTCTCTACCACCTCTAGCATCAAAGACAACCCTGAACAAGAAATGGGGTGTTGCTCTCCTTGATGATGATCCAATAATGGATATGTATAATATATCATTTGATGAGTTCTAAAGGAGGATTGTAAAAGCATGGAGAAAGAACTTTGTATATGATCATGCATCACATGCATTCATTAAAGATATGGTGATCGTGTCAGACACTAGGAACCATCCAAATGCCATTGCCAAAACCAGCTTGGTCTATGTAGGAGAAATAAGATCAAATGCCTAGTATTTGACCATTGAGAATGATCAAGTGGCAAAGAACTTACAGCCTCCCAAGCAAGAGGCAAAATAACTCAGTGAAATAGCACAAAATGTAGTTTTCACACAGGTTTACTTGGAGGAGATGAGAGAAGCGATACTTGTTGAAGTATCAACACTTGGAGAAACCATGTGGAAGCTCTATGATGGGTTTG
Organism: Pinus tabuliformis; assembly: GCA_031772625.1. Lineage (NCBI taxonomy): Eukaryota > Viridiplantae > Streptophyta > Pinopsida > Pinales > Pinaceae > Pinus > Pinus tabuliformis. The sequence goes on along the minus strand of CM062812.1, from coordinate 405,143,380 downwards.
TCACCGTACATAAAGAAGTTTTCCATTTTCATGGCTTACAACAACAAGGAAAATAGTTTGCTAAAACTCTAAAAAACATACAAGATTCCATTGCCTATGTGCAAGAGTGGACAATTTCCTACAAAGGGTCCATATTGACTTAGTAGAGGAAATGAAGCCACAAGAAGTGTTGGAGAAAGTGAAGGTTCAAATGTTGATTCAGAATAACAAGCAACTCGCCTAATTCATTGGTAGCATTCAGGCATCATATGTATAGTTGTTCAGTAGTTTGGATGTCTTGGTGAGAACACACCAGATCCCATCAGTCGGTTCCCTCACCAAAGCTAAATCCCAAAACCAAGTTCGGTAGGAGGTTGAAGCTTAATTGGAGCAGCTAAGACAAAATGCCACCAGGGAAGACTTGGAGATGAATATACAAAACATACATAATTTCATTGCTACTCTTGTGAAAGTTAGAACAATGTTTCTCATGCTTTAGAATGAAATGGACACTGGTTCCAAGATAGTGTACACAAATTCCATGGAGGCTAGATTCTTCTTCCATCATGACAGTGTTACGCATTTTCGAGACATCATCACACAATATCAAGGTTGGCACCAATATGTGACCGAGAAGTGGCAAGTGGAGGTTGTTGAGCTAGACTTCTCCCCAAATCCAACATAAAAGTGTTGTGTCTTGTTAGGTTGTTAAGTTTTCTCTACCATATTTTGTCTTATATGGGTTCAAGTGTAAAGTGTAATATTATTTGTAATTATATTGTAAGTGAAATTCTAAGTGCCAACATTGGAACATAAAGAGTCATCATGTAGTTTAATGTATCATATTTTTAAGAAGTTGAAGATTCATGAGGGTAGTCCAAAGGTCACAAAGGGGAGTTGAAGAGCCACCCCCTATTTTTAGAAATAGAAGCTCATAACTCATGTATCTGGATTTTGGGACCCAAAATTTTTTCTAGGCTTAGGCTTAGGAAGAGCTTGGGAGTATTGTGAAGATATTTGGCTTCTCCATAGCATAGAGCGACTATACTTCCTTAGAGGATCAAGTGTTCTTGACTGTAATGCTCCACTATTGAGCCTAGTGGTCATCAATGGTGAATGTACGAATGGAACTTTCACTTATAATAATAAAATCTAAGCCAACAATCTTTCATGCATATGTTGTGAATATAGTAGGATTATTCTTGTCATATTTTCAATGTATGTTATTTAACTTACACATATGCTTATGAACTCTTTTATTTGCATTTGTATGAATCTTGTTGAATCCGTGTTGATCTATTAATTCATCACTTTAACTTGTGGACTATTCTGCATCTTATCTTGTGATGTCATTTTGCTCATGTGTTACTTTCAAGATGTGTACTATTACAAGCTTCCAAGGGGTGCAGCCGCACTTCCTTTTCCCTTCATATGTTGGAATGTTAATGCATCACACTTGGCTTTCCACATGGTCACTCTCTTTCTCTCACCCAAAGTTATAATACTTCCCTTTGCATGTTCCCACAGTCAAGGCATAACATTACCACCCACTGCTGGAACTCCTATTCCAAATGGTGTGAGGTCTAGTTGGGACTTCATATTAGGGAAATCCCTTGAATGTTGGTGGGTCCAACACCATAAACATTTATGGAGCTAGAAATAAGGCCATATGAGAAGATGATCCCTTGAAGTCAATTTTGAATTTTTGCACTCATTGAATCACTTATCGCAAAATCATAACCGTGACATGTTTTTCTAGACACACAAATCTGAAATTGTCAGTGACAATTGTTGATGACTTGTCCAATTTGAAATTCAATGGTGAGGGCGAAACAACCTTATTTGAACATAACACATAGTTTCTTGATTTCTACACAAAGCACAACATCCACTATGAGGATGTTGGCTATATGTTGTTCATTCTCATGTTCGAAGGGTGCATGCAAGAATGGTGTAACACATTGCCTAAATACTCCATTCACTCTTTTGAACAACTTTTCATAGAGTCATGACATTCTTTTGATTTCTATGATCCTAAAGACCTTAATAAGAAAAGTCTAAATTTTTGGAAAGCACATGATGAATCCATTCAAGATTTTCACGATCATTTCATCCATTACTGCGTTGAATTTCCTAAGGATGAAGTTATTTGGACTTTATTGGTAGACATATTTGGATATCTTGGTCACATTTCTGAAAATCCTCATGAGTTAAAATCTTTTGAACCTCTCCCAAAATACTTCGATGGTAGAGCTTCTAAATCTGCAATGGAAAAAGGTTTTGTTCCAAGTGACCCTCCTTCCCCCTCTCATCAAGCAAATCTAGCTCCACAGGTCGAGGTGGGAGAAGTTGAGAGTTCAGCTGTAGATCTACTGCCATATTCTCCTACCCCACTTACTCATAATTTAAGAATAGATTTGGAATGTGACTCTGATAGTTGTGATGAAGTGTATCTCCTTGTCCTCCATCCTTTGGCCCTTCTGATCCTCCATATTTTGATGTGGTTTGTTCACTTGTTCCAAATTTCTCATGTGATGTTCATGAGGATCAAGTTTTAGATGGATTTGGTGTTAAATAGTGAACTTGCGATATCATTTTTAATGAGTATGTGTGGGAATCTGAACAAGAAATTGTGGTGAAGGAAAACCTCATTATGTTTGTACCTATTTTGCATTATCCCATCATTTTCCATGATTCTATTATTCTTGTTCAATCTTGTGAAAACTCATTTTCTGATGTGACTACCTTCAATCATTTGTAGAACACGTGGAATGCCAATTTTTCATTTGAATGTGTGGAGGAGAACGCTTTTCTACCTTATCCCCCCAATCTCTTATCTTATCTTTCTGGCAACCTAGAGGGTGAAATTTCTTGTTTTCCATCACCCCCTCTTTATGATTCGTCAGATCAAGAGGATGCCTCCATTTGTGATATTGAACTTTCTCATTGTGGCTGTCACGATCTTTTCATTCATTCATTTGATCATGATTCTAATTCTTCCAATATTGATTTCTCTAAGTCACCAGTCTTAGATGATCCATCTACTGATGAATTGGAACCTCCCTAAACTGTCAAGGCACTTCAACCTGAGTTGATGGTTATGTCATGTTCGCGTAATCTTGAGGTTAGTTCCACTTATGATCAGAAAAGTTTGTTGGATCCTTCCAATCTCACTAATCTATTGTACATGTTGAAAATCAATCTATTTAACAATTTTCGCATCCTCGATTTCTATCATATGATCCTATCGCTTAGTCATTGGATGACTCGTATGTAGTGAGAACTGATGCAAAATGAAAATTTTCTTCTCTCTTCATGTTTTCTCATTTTTGAAGTTTGAAAGCTTGAACCTACATATCTCTGACTCACAATGTGTTTGAACACCATGGAATATCCAGAGAGCTCCATTCATGCATCTTTCATTTTTACTTTTCTACCGGTTCATTCAAACTTCAAACATTTTGGTTTGTATTGTCTTATCTTTCATGTTTGTTTACATTCTTGTATATATTTTCTAACATGCATTCCCTTGCCTACATAGGCTAGTCGATGCACTGATGGTTACATTGGAAGTATCACTTTACGTAAGTTTAGCCTATGCTCTGTATAGGTTAGGAGTAGGATTAGTGTTTTTTTTTTGCTGTTTCCTTCAATTTTCTTTACTTCATATTAGTTTTACCTGACTTCTTTCCTTTCATTCGTTTCCTTTTCAGTTATAGGTAAGTTTTCGCATGAGGCCATCTTTGGTTTCTTACACAAGTAGGGTTAAGTCCAAGAGGAAGTTGGACTAGTATATATGCTTGGTTATCTGTCTATTCCCTCTCTTTATATGAATATTTCATTTCATTTTAGTCGATGATACCATGATGGAAAATACATACCTTTTGGAGAGAGTCATGTTGAAATCACGATGCTTGCACTTTTAATTAGTAATTCCTACTCTAATTGGTCTTCTATTTTTCGACTAACCCTTGTCAACTAAGTCGAATAGAGTAAGGAGGGTAGGAAAACCTTAAAAATTATTTCAAAGGTATGTATAAATATCCTTCTATGAAAGGAAAACCCCTTCTGCTCACAATAAGCCAAGATCCCTCTTTTGCCTCATGAAATAAATAAGTGCCTATGCATAGTTCTTTGAGAAATATAAAAAATAAAAATGAATTAAAGGGAAAAAGAAGATAAAGGCTTCTTGCATAGAGAGGTGAAGCAAGTAACTCGATCGGGGTACTTTCTAGGATAGTTGGCAGTGGAGCAATTCTTATGTTCTGGAAGCGACTCCATGAGGTTACTATTTAGGCCTACTGGCAGCAGAGTAACACCAAAGATGAAAACTAAGACACTCACAATCTCTTTTACTTGTGAATTTATATGATCCTCATCCCTAATCGAAAGAACTGAGTCTGACTTGGCTTGGTAAAAGTTTTGTTAATGAAGAGAATTACAGGGACTACATATTTAGCTCAAGGTAAGTGAGGAAGATATCATAATAAAAGAGTTTAGAAATACTTCCAGAAGAGTTAGACCTATTTTGCATGAGACAAGCTCCATACAAAGAGTTGGAGTTCTACCAGTGTGTCGCCAGTGTTGGGGCATGATCCAGGTGGATGTTGGTGGCCACCCACCTATCCCATTTGGAACCCCACAACTGTCTCTTTCAGTATTTTCAGTTTCCTTAATTGTAGCACAATTTACTATTTTTAGCATTTTCTCGGGTCTTAAACTTCCGGAGCCGTTTTGAGGCCCTAAATGACATTTTTTTTTCAGAAAATGGGGAACAACATGCGTCCATGGACCGATGTTTCTCTTCCCAAAGTTGTAGTTCTTAGATAGATCTTTCTAATGAGATATTGTACGTGTCAAACGGAGATTGTATGCCAAAGTTATGACCCCGGGAAGTTGATGTACCAATTTACCCAAATGGGGCCTGTAGTTTGGCGTTTCATCTTCTAGGGTTAGGTTTTTGGATGTTTAGGGTTTTCCATTGTTTCTCAACAATAAATAGGCCTTTTAGCCTCACTTTCACAGAGTTCAGAGGCATGTAGCTGCCACATCTCTTCTCAGAGATAAGCTACCATCGCCCTAGCTAGTTTATTTCCATTTCTACTTGTAAGCATATTTTAGTATTTTACATTAATGAATTGAAGTATTATTTCCACTGCATATTTGTGTATATGGTTACCTCTATATTTTTTTGTGTTCCTATTTAAATCTAGATCAGGGCAGCTACAACCACCATCCAAAAGTTTTCTTGTGCTTTCATTTTCGAGCCTCCCTTCTTAACCACAATAGCGCATCTCACACTGATCTAGGTATTCATGCTTCGAATGAGACTTATATTTTCATTTTTTTCTTGTGTTTATTCACTTAGTTGATTTTTCTAAGTCACAAGCTAATCTCCTAACTTGGTCTCACAATAGTTCTGGGCTTGCCTCCAGAAACTATACAATCCTTGAGGGCCAGCAACCTTAATGATGGGAATCACCGAATTATGAATACCAATGATCCATGAGCCCAGAAACTATGCAGTCATGGGAGGCATACCAACACTGAGCCCAGAAATTACACAATCCTCACTAAGCTTAGAAATTTCTCAGTGCACTGAGTTGAAAAGTTTCCCAGTTCCCCACGAGTAGGTTGTCTTTCTCAGCAATGTGCATGGAAAGTTTCCCTCAGAAAAGTGAAAAAAAACTCATCCGTAAAAAATGGATCTATTTTTAGTATCCCAGACGAGGCACTTGCTGTATTTTTAGAAACACCCACCAAGTGATGCTTTTTCCTTGATTTTAGCCATGTGCATCATAATCCTTAAGTTGCCCAAAACTATTTAATCGATGATTCTATAGTTCATTTTCACACTCAATCTTGGAGCTCTATCTTTGATGCGATCATCGTCACTTCTTTGGGTGAGTTTTTCTCTTGTCTTCTTTTGCAACTTTTTCTATCACTTTTTGTCATTTGGATTGTGTGCATGTTGTGTCACTTGTTTCTCTTTATGGTTCATGAATTTTTCACATTTTCTAACTTATAGAAGTGTTGTTTTATATTTTAGATTTCGTTTTCCAAGTGTCGCATTAGTTTTCCTATATTTGCACCAATGGTCATTGTTACAATGACTCTCCTCACATACTTGACTTTCCCTTTGTTTGATGAACTGTTGCACTTTATTCACATGCATTTACTTTCACTTAGTCAAATCTGCAATCATCTTCACACCATCTCTCAGATCTTCTCATTTTCTACACTTCCCTTGTGCAGATCTTCATTTCCCTTGGCTGGTTTTCACCTTTCCTAGCTAGCACTGCACAATCCTAAGGCTCAAGCCACATTCTTGGCCTCTATAATTGCATAGTGTGTTGTCCAAGTGGGCTCCAACTGTGCACTATGCAATTCCAAGAGCAAGTTTTTCTTCTTAACCACTAGAACTTTGTAATGAACGATTTCTCCCAAGTCTCTATCCAGGTTGAACTCTGAATTGAATAGTTTCAGGCCACAAAATTTCACCTTATATACGTAGTGCACAGTTTGCATAGGCAGCTAGTCCCTCTCTCCAAAGGAAATTGCACAATCCTCTCCATAAAATGCCTATTTTGCTACTTGAACTTTCCTTGTAAGTAGATTTTCTTAAGACTGAAATTTTCTTGCCATGAGTGTCCTTTCTATCCCACAAGTACAAAAATTGTTGAGCACCTCTCCAACAGTCACCATTACCATGGTATCTAAGAGAGCTACCTCAAAGGAAACTAGTGATAGTAGTACTAGGGAAGTAGTTGAGCACACATCAGTTGATTTGCCAGTGTATGTGGAGACTCAACTATTTACAGAAAATGGATCATCACGAACTTGGCACCACATTAAAGATGATTTTGCAAATGAATTTGAGGTAGACTTGAAGAACGAGAAGGTTAATCTCAGCATCCGACAGTCAAGGCTATATAGGGTTTCATGCAGGTATCCCACCTTCCCATGTGAAGATATTTATGAGCCTCAGTATTGTGGCAATAATGCTGAAACTCCCAAGGCTACTGACTTTAATTATGAACACGAGGTTCATGTAAACTTAAGTGGTATCGGCACTATATGTGTATAATACAATGTCTTCTTCCTTTGTTGTCATGATTTAATGGACTGCATTTACTAAAATAAAATCCTAAACCAATTGTAGAAAATGAACTGCTCAAAATGGAAACCCTAACCTATTACAAGAAATAAAGTACAAGGAATGAATCATATTCTAATTGGATAAATATCATGAACTAAATGTAAAAGAAACCTAACTTAACTCTATTCATCACATGTGATAATTTAAACTAACTAATCATGGAATTTGATCTGTGGATGAGGCAAACGAAATGAGATCTCCTTGCAATGTAGAAGCTCCTACAACAACACACATTATTGTCTACATCTATCCACAAATTCAACTATACATGGGAAATATTTATTAAATAACGGAAAATTGCTAGTCTAAAATCCAAAAATTCGAGAACTAGTGAGCTAGTAAATCCATCAAATGTCTGACCTAATCAAGTGAAAATGAAATGGGGTGAATTTTGCTATTAACTAGAATATTTTTGTGATCTAATGCAAGTGGAATTAACTTGATTGAATCTCGTTAGCATGCTCAAAAAAATATCTGACATTTGTTGTTGTTTGCCACAAAGGAGTTCTAGAAATCTAGATTTGGGAATAAACAAACTAATCCAAGCAGCTCAATGATTACTATGACCTTCCAAATATTTTACAAGGATGAAATGATGCTGGTGACCCTCCAACAGAACTTACACTAACCATTTAACCCAATCCTACAACATTAAATCATTAATACTAAATGCAGAAATAGAAAGAAATAAGAACAAGAGATGCATGTGAATAATAAGTTAAAAGAATAAAAACAAGTGATACAAAAGGGCTTTGAGGCTCCTGAGATGGCCAAGCCCAAGGAAACTTAGATATCTATTGAGGAGAACAAGATCTACAAGCTGAAGATGACACCAATCAACATTATTTTCATCAATACATTTACATCCCTACAAGAAAATACAACGGAGCTGCAAAAATACGAGTTCTCTCCACAAGAAGACTAAAAAATCTCCCGTAGAGGATAATTTGACTTGGTACTTATACGAAATGATTGAGAATCATTCCCCATTAAAGGAGGAAGCCTGCCTCACAAAAATCCCTTTGTTAGTGGATCTGGTTCCCAATACTAGGAATCTACATTAAATGGCACAGAACACATTCCTAGATTTTCTCAATCATTGGAGTTCCACAATTTGTGCCATAATTCCATAATATCTTGTTGATTTATTATTTAATATTCATCCTCTTGTATTAGAGAGAAAGTCCCTAAATTATCTCCTCCTCTAAATCTTTATGATATCCCCAATATTCTCATAATATTCCACAAAAAATAAAAAAATATTAGGCACAAATATGCAATTATTCATAAACCTTCATAATGAACATATTAAAGTTTAAAATATATTATCTAATGCAAAAAGAGAGTTTTAATATGTTGAAGGATGGTTAGATGGGCCTTAATTTATGTCTAATGGCCTAGTAGTTTTTTGTTTGGATTAGGTCTCTCTTAGGCTCTGCCTTTTCTTTATGGTTTTAGCACCATTTTTTCCTTTCTTCCTTCTTGTAGCAAGATTCTATTTTCCTGTAGTAGCCATTCCTTCTCTTTCAGAGCCTTTTAACTATATGGGAGTGATGAGAAATTATGTAGAGGGTTTTGAGGATGATGATAGGGCTTAGAGGGGGTAATGTAGGTTTGTGAAAATGGAGAGGATGCTCTATTTGTTTTCTTTTTAAGAAATTTTGACGGTGAGATAGAGTGTAGGGTTTGTTCTTGAAATTATGAATGAGATGGACGAATGATGGATAGATAGTGAATATGAAGTGGATGGAGGTCTTGGGGTGTTGTGGTGACTTTCCCTTTGCAAAATTTTATTCTTTCAATTGTTGTTCCCATTCCTTAAAATCATCACCCTTCATAATTTGACTTTTCCACATTGAATGAATGAATGAGTGAGCTAAAATTAACTAGTTGAAGGTGGTCGAGACTGCTGACCCATCCTTAGCTTATAACACCTCATCTCTCATGCATTGATAATGAATTTATAACTATAATATGCTCAAGAGAAGAGGTTGATAATATTGCATACATGTACCTACCTGATGGTTGTTGGAGAGACATGGATGATGTTGGTGAGTTGATGTTGTTGTGCTGCTAATGACTAAGGTGCATCTTCTTGACTACCTTTCTCTTTTTTATTGATCTCATTTTGTGGATGGGTTGTCTTCTTATTTATGTGCATATGTTGGGGGACCTATATCAACCTTCTCAAAAGAATAGCTGACCTTTTGACCCATTTATCCATCACATTACCTCTTGTAGCTTCTCCTCTGCCTTCCTGTAGAGATCTTGTAGTAATTCGGGACAACCTCTTGTAGCCGACTTGTTTTTTCCATATCTCCCAAACGGTAGATTGGATTGACCTGAAATTTTCTGAGCATATTACCATCATCATTATGCACTTCCCAATAAAAAACCTTGTCCAGTGGATACACAAATATCGAGAAAAACTGGAAATGGCTGAATGTAACGGAGGTTGATTTCTTGAAAACGTGCACTGGAATTTGTTGAAATTTCTTGGTCATGTTACCATAATCCATATGCATCTCCCCATGAAAAAACGTTTTGAATGGATGCACGGATATCGAGAAAATTAAAAAATGGTTGTAGATGATGGAGGTTGATTTCTCGCAAACTGTGCACTGGAATTTACTAAAATTTCTTAAGCCTGTTACCATCATCCATATGCATCTCCCCGAGAAATAGATTGGAAAATGGATGAACGGTTTGTAAGATATGTAAAAAATAGTTTTCTTCTCTATATATTTATGTTTCCTATAGTAAAACAAAGCATTCCTATGGTTTTTTAGGACAACAAGGAAAATAAGTGGTAGAAGCTTGGAAATGATGACTGGATGGTGGAAATAGATGAGGGTGATGTATTTGCATGGACTTGGTCATGTTGGAGAATTTGAGCAAAGAAGGAGAAAGTCAAAATTTGACTTCTTTTGATTAAGTTTGACCTGTTTTTTCTTTTGTTGGTGCCAACTTATCTTTGTTGCTTGCAGATGTTGGTGGGAACCTACATTCATCAAAGAAATACATGGAACACATATTTTTTTATTTTTTTATTTTTTTTCTTCTAGGCCGACTATTCACCTCAATGAGGTTTTCAACTAGTAGGTTTGCATAGGCACCTCAGAAGAGGTTTTCACCTAGGATTTTTTTTTCTCTCTTTTTTCTCTTTTTTTGAACCCATTGGCTGCCTCATGGAGGTTTTCAATCAATGAGCCAATCTTAGGTGCGTCAAAGGAGGTTTCCACCGTAGATTTTTTTTTCCCTCTTATTTTTCATTTTTCTTTCTACCCTAGCCTACTAGAAAAGTAAAATTACTTTAAATTATAAGAATTCTTCCAATCGAGCCATGTGTAGATCAAGATGATAGATAAAACGATGTCTAGGCTGGAAATATATGGTTTGACATGTACCTGGATTTCAAAGATGAAATGGTTTGACTTTGAAAGGTTCAAGCACAGTTGAAGAAGAGAGTGTTTCTACAACTTAATGACTATTTGGAATGATATTTCAATATATTTGTCATGCCCCTAGTCCACTTGCTAATTTGGATCATCTTGGATGTCTTCTTCTTCCATGACCTTCAAATCTTCCTCTTTTTGCTAATTGTTCTCTTGAACACATGAAGGATTTGATGGTAACCATGAGGGAGATTTCTCATTCTCTGATTTTGTTGTCTACTCTTCATCAAGTGCAACCCATGATTCTTTCATCTTCTCTTTTGAATCTTCTTTTTCTGCATGTTGTCTTTCAATGGCATAAATAGAATCACTTTTTTTTAATATTATTCCTAAGTTGAGATGAATACCATTCAGATCGAAAGAAGATATTTGGAAGTGTTGTACCTCAACATTGTAAGTGGTCTAAGCTACTTCATTGTGTGGGTTTGGAAATGGTGGTATAGGTAGTTAGGTGGGAGTGGATATTTGAGATGGATGTGGTTGGGGTTGTGGTTGTGGTGGAGGTGAATAGTACGGATAACATGGAGTTCGGTATGGATGATATTGAGGAAAATATTGAGGATATGGTGGATGGCCCCCATAAGCTCTTTGCCAACCTTGTTTCCAAGATTGGTTTTTGGGTTGGGATGGCCAATGCTTCCAAGGAAAGGGTCTATTCCAGTTACTTTGAAATGGATGTGCATAAGCTTGAAATTGTGAATTAAGTTCTTGCATCATACTAGGTTCAGTAGGCTACCATGGTCCTCTTGGAGCTACATAACATAGCTGCATTGGCAATTGACTTGCTCCATTTTCCTCTTGGTAAACATCCTTAAACCTTAGTAATAAGGGGCAATATTTAACATCATGTGATTCTGCATCGATGACACAAATATCAACATCTTCTTTTTTCTCATTTTGAATTCTTAACATTTCTACTTGTTCACTTAGATTGCTAAGAATTTATGTGTTAAAATCATCAAGAAAATTTCCAATTTTAGCTTGACTTACCGATCTTGATGTTGATTTACTTACTCTTTTCCTCTCGATATGTGTTTTCATGTTTCACAAACTTCTTCAAATGATATTTGGTATACATCACCTCCACTCATGACATCGAGGAGATCAATCCACTCATTCCTAATTGTTCTAAGTAAGAGGGTTTTTAGTGTGTCGGATCCTAAATGATGTAGTTTTTCCCTCTTAACATTATACATAAACCCCTCTATAAGATCCCATTTTCAAACAGAAAGGTTTCTGGATCCTCTCATCTTAGACCATGATATTTTGGAAGAAAATATGGAGGGATTTTCCTCATGTGCACACCACCATCAGTATCTCAAATGGGAAATATGAGAGGATCTTCCTCATTGTGATCATCTCCATCAATTTATTATACATTCTTTGCCATCTTCTTCTTCTACCTACAAAAGTGAATGGTGATGTGGCTGTTACTGCACCATGTGATCAAATGGGGGGGCGGGGGGTGGGTTGGTGTTGGAGATTTCTTTTTGTTTTTATGATTGAATGAAAACGCTAATGCAATGCACTTTTCCATTTTTGAAATGAAATATGCCTAGCGCAATTATTTTTTGTTTTTCCAAAAAGTAAAAGGAAATGGATCAACTAGGGAAGAAAACAATGCATACTTTGACACCTCCCCATCAACGGCACCAAAAAGCGATGAGCCTCGGTATTGCAGCAAGAATGTTGCAACTCCCAAGGCTACGGACTTTAATTATCAACCTGAGGTTCATATAATATTAAGAGGTATCGACACTATATGTGCAACATACAATGTGTCATTCTTTTTCTATCACGATGTAATGAAGTACATGTACTAAAATCAAATCCCAAACTAATTGCAGAAAATGAACTGCTTGAAATGGAAACCCTAACCTATTGGAAGAAATAAAGTACAAGGAAAGAAACATCTTCTAATTGCATAAGGATCATGAACTAAATGTAAAAGAAACATAAGTTAACCATATTTATCACATGTGATGATTTAAACTAAATGAGCATGGAATTTGGTCTAGGGAGTATTAACTACTCCGTGCATGTGCTAATTAAGAAATAAAAAGAACTATTTTTCTTTATCTTTTCATTTTGTAAATGCAAATGCTATTTTTTCCTTATTCTTTGGAACGGGAGATAGGTGTTGAGGAATAGGAGCACAATGGTTGTGATGCAATTGAGGTTAAGTAGAGGCCTAATCCCATATTCAATGATGATTTTTCTCAATTAAGACTCAAATCAGGCCGCTACAGGATTCCCTATAGGATGTCTACAGAATGTACTAGTTCCTACAGGATCCCCTTTTTTATTACAAGAACAGGGTGAACGCTTAGAAAGTGGTCTAGAAGGTGGAATGGAGCTTGGGAAAGGTGGAATGGATCATTGGAAAGGTGGGTGATGGAAGAATAAGGCATGGAAGTGGTGGAAACTACCCAAAACTCAAGCAAGGGATCCAAAATGGGTATATTTTCTCAATGGAAATGGTAATTTTTGCTTATAAAACGAGAATTCGGATTGAGATTTTAGTGGATTTTGGTGACATGGGTGGATGAGGCTTGGATGAGGTGAACGAGATGAGATCTCCCTACAATGTAGAAGCTCTTGCACCAACACACATTATTTTCTTCATCTATAAATCGGAAAAATTTATTAAAAAATGGAAAATTACTAGTCTAAAATCTAGATATTCAATAACTATTGAGCTAGTAAATCTCCAAAATGTCTATCATAATCAAGTGAAAATGAAATGGGGTGAATTTTTTTATTAACTATAATGTTTTCTAGATCTAATTCAAGTGGAATCAACTTGATTGAAGTTTGTTAGCATGCTCTAAAAAATAACAGAAATTTGTTGTTGTTCGTCACAAAGGAGTTCTAGAAATTTAGATTTCGGAATAAACAAACTAATCCAAGCAACTCAGTGACTACTATGACCTTCCAAATATTTTCCAGGGATGAAAGTATTCTTGTGAGCCTACAAAAGAACTTACATTAACCATTTAACCTAATCCTAGAGCAAGAAATCATTAATACTAAATGTAGAAATAGAAAGAAACAAGAACAAGAGATGCATGAAAATAGGAAGTGAAAAGAATAAAAATAAGAGATACAAAAGGTCCATCCTGGGATGGCCAAGCCTATGTAAAATCAGAGACTTATGGAGGAGAACAAGATTTAGAAGCTGAACATAACATTGATACTCATTATTCTCATCAATACAATTACATCCCTGCAGGAAAATACAATGGAGTTGAAAAAATACGAGTTCTCTCCATAATAAGACTAAAAAATCTCCCCTAGAGGAAAATTCGACTTGTTACTTATACAAAATGAATGAGAATCATTACCCATGAAAGGAGGAAGCTTTTCCCACCAAAATTCCTTAGTTAGTGGATCTGGTTCCCAATACTAGGAATCTGCATTAAATTGCAGGGAACACATTCCTAGATTTTCTCAATAATTGGAATTCCAAAATTTGTGCCATAATTTCATAATATCTTTTTATTTATTATTTAATATTGATCCTTCTGTATTAGGGGTAAACTCTCTAAATTATCTCCTCCTTCAAATATTCATAATTTTCCAAATATTCTCATAATATTCTACAAAAATAAATAATATTAGGCACAAATATGCAATTATTCATGAACCATCCTAAGGAACATATTAAAGGGAGGTTTAATATACTGAAGGATGGTTAGATGGGCCTTAATTTATGTTTAATTTAGATTCGTGGGTGTTAATTTATGTTTAATTTAGAGGCCCATCATATATCATTAATTGAAATGTCACACATTGATGAGAAGACCATGGCTTTTAGCAGTGTCAGCGAGGAAAATATTTCCACCTTCCGGGAAGAAGAATTTCAGTAAATCTATAACCTGCCCAAGCTAGTAGAGTGCATGGACTTACTCTTTTATGCCACCCACAACTATATGAAGACAACAAACATTATTAAATTGATCTGATAATGAGATCTTAGACAATTATTAAGGTATTACAGACTCATGTGCTTGGATATGCCTATCTTACTTTGTGCAATGGATAGATAAGATTGTGAACTACATAGACAATGAAGCAGTAAAAGAACATAATAGAAAAACACATATAAAAACAACAAGTTTAATAAGGAGTTCACCTAACACTCCTGGGCTACGTCTGCTAGTCCAGCCTTCAGTGGTGACCTCTCTGTTATGTCTTCAAAACAGAATTTTACAAAGGTATGAGCTCAATTTGAGTCTTAACACACAACAAATACAACAACAAGACTTTTACTTGAACCTCTCAAGTCTTTCTAAGTAAACATACTCTTTCTATCACTCTTTGTCTCTATCTTTGCTCTATCTCAACACTGCATGTTCTGTTTTTTGTCAATCTATGGCTTTAAAGCCAATCTGCATTGTCTATTTGTTTCATCTTCTCGAGCTTTCTTTCTCTGACCTCCATCCACTCGAATCCCCCTTTTGAGTGTTAACAATCATTGCATAATGTCTTTAGGAGAGGTAGCCACCTATTTTGCAACGGATGGATGCATCGGGCCTTTGAAATCCCTGAAATGGCCATTTTCTATTTACACAAAGAAATGTGTTCAAACATAAGAAAAGTCTGCCAAAACACTATTCATCTCACCTCAAATCTTCATAAATGTGCCCTATTCTCCGATCAGGTCCACTTGTAAGTCACGATCGCATGTCGTAATGCCCCTTTCCGTGGCTTCTCTTTGTATCTAGAAAATACATTTAAACACTGAAAAAACCTGTAAAAATGGCTTTGGGCAGATTTGAAATATTATTCATTTTCATTCCCAAACCCTTTCGGGTCCAGCTTTCATCGCATCGATACATCCCTTTGTATTTTGTTTAATAAACGAAATATGCGACAATACATTAAAAATGTCATTTGACGGATCTCAAATCTTATGAAATTGTGTTTATATTTTTATCAGGTTCAATCTATCGCAGTCTTAGTCATAATCTGATCTGCTCCTTTGCATAGCTCCGATGCAATATTGCGATATCGCAATCGCATGTTGCTGATCCTCTCGGGCCATGGTTAAGTCCATATATATATATATATATATATCAGTGATGTGATATCATGATTAACTCTGGAACGTTGATCTGTGCGGATAGATCAATGACTCTTGTTTGATTGCGTTGCCCGTTGTTGCACTTCCCATATAGCCTCCTCCAATAACCTCTGATAGCCTTTTCTGATTGCGATTTGCTGATCAGGTCTGGACATTTGATTGGCCAGATCCAACGACTATTGTGCATCACTCCTTTGACCACTGATAAGCCTATTTTCCACTGTCTTCTTGGTGTTTTTGGTTCCCAATAGTGTTTTCCGCTGTTTTATGAAGGTTTTCTCATGCGATTGTTTTAATATTTTAAGCTATTTTTGAAGACTTAGAGGGTATTTGGATCCATTCCGGATCATGCATTCCCACTGAAAAGGGCTTTTGGACCACCAAAAGATGGTTTTTAAGCATCAATCAAGTGAGGATACAACTCCCTCACTTGCCCAATTTCCATCCATTGTGCACTGCTTGGTTTTGAACCTTTGAGTCCAATTCTTAGGTACTCGACATCCCCTCTATGTGCAGTTCTCACCTTTCTATCTAGAGTTGTATCTTCCTATAGCTCATTGAGATATTCAAGCAACAGATCATCAATAGAAGGAAACCGACTTTGCTCTTCAGGATCTTGAATTAACGAAGGTTCAAACAATCTCAAATTTTCTGCATTAACCACTGAATAGATGTGCATGTAAGCTGGTGTTGTGGCTAGCAACAACCCCCCTTCTTATTTAATGTTATTCCTAATACTAAAAAAGTGGGGACCTTAGTTAAAAATTTCAAAATCAATTAGTGCTTAAATTTCCTTTCCTAATAAAACTTACTATCATAAACTTAGGAAGACCCCCTCGAAAAATCTAAAAAATCTAAGTTTTATGATAAGGTAAGACAAAATATTTCCTTAGGAAATATCGCATCACAAAAAGATAACATGATACCTCCTTACAAGCCAAATTCTAACATTGTGAGATCGCGATACGCGATAATATCGTATCGTATACATCAAAGAAAACTTACATTGAAACACCTTAATTCGCATTTCGCAGAAAACAGATTAACGAAGATTGTCATATATTACGTTCCTGCGATATTGCGATATTGTGATAATGTGATATTACAATTTCACAATAGAGCGGCAATGCGATAATGCGATATAGCAAGATATCAACTTTGCAATGTTGCGATCTGCAATATTGCGAACCAAATCACAAAATCGCTTCATCACAGATCTTTCGGGCTCGTGGTTCAAAAAGGTATTTTCCATAAACCGAGACCTGGTTATGTGCTTTAATGCTAATAAATGAGTTAGTTGCCAGTTATTAATGGAATATGGTTTCGTGCTTATCAAAAAATCATTTCATGTAAGGTGGTATATTTTATGCATCTTCGGCATTTAAAACTTTCCCATCACCCTTCCTTATCATTATTCTCACTTCACTTGTAAACTGCAAGAACGAAGAACAGAGAATGATACAAAGCAGTACGCAGGATATTATGGGAAAGAAAAGCAAAGCTCTGAGCTCTGAAGAGAAAGAAATGGCGCCCTTGTATACAGACACAGCCTGTAACAGAGACGCTGGTGTTGCTATGTGGGAAGGCATGTATAATCTACTTGAGGAGGAGAATCCCAGAGTAATGGAAGTTACTGCTACTGTGGGTTCACATAGTTCTTCTGAGGCATCCATCACAGAGCTAGTTTGTTCATTCCTACACCGAATAGCAGCGAGACCCAAAATTCTCCCATACACGGACATGGTTAAATGGATACTGGACAACGTTGATATCAGAAAAGACAGTTTAAAACTTAGGGTCAAGGACTCATCAGCTCATTTGCTGCACAGGATTTGAAGCTCATGTATCATTTACCGGAGCCACAGGAAACTTATAACAAGCAATTTATGGAGAAATTTCCAAAAGAAAATCAAGACCTAGGAGAAACCACTGAAGACTGGTAGAGGAGGGACGAACCATTGAAGAAAGATAAACATGGTATGTATAGTACTGGTTCTCTCACCTCCTCATATTGCTTCGCTGCTGCCATGCTCTGTAGACTATTTGGAATGCCAGAAATTAAGAAATTTTCATCTGAATGTCTACAATTATTGGATGCCGCCACGAATGCCACTATTGTAGATTGGGCTAAAATATTGTCTGATAACCTACTCACGGCCATTATAAATTAACAGTCTAAAAGAATTGTTTCTCACAGAATTTATCCCCCTTTTTACCTATCTACGTATGTAATGGATGCAATATGTTATGTTTCTAAGTTTCCTTTGATGGGTTGGAAATGAACAACTCAAGACCCCTTACCCATTCATATCTATCATAAAGAATTGTGGGACTCTAATTTCACTCCACACTTCTACCAGATTTGTCATGGAATCATGTTGCCCCTGTACATAATGTTGTATGATAAATATGCTCGAAGATGCTCTCCTGAAGCAGAGGTAGACATACTCCCTATCGCGAGATGGTTCGGGGAGGAACTATTTACTTATGTCAGGGTATTTGGAAGTTCTGCTTCCCCTCAGTTCTTACCTTTGTATGCCCCTGATAAACTCATGACTCGAGAAATTGCTTATCAAACCTGTGGAGAAGGAGGTTTGACTAAAGATTTGAAAGGCAAAAAGAAGGCTATCTGGCCACAATTTCTTGTAGCCTGTGGGGCCTTTTCACTATTTGATGTAGGCCATGCATTCATAGAAGTAAAAAACATAACATGTTTATAGTTATTCAAATTTTCAGGAAGACTGTTCGATCCTCATGATATTGTTAAGAATTTCACTACTACAGTCATGATAAAGGTGCTTTCTGGAGAAGATGATCTGTTCGATGACATATTCCAACAGAAAAGCACACTTGAAGAAATTTTGCATGCGGCCCGAATGCAATTCTCTCCAGAAGAATTTCAACAGTTCAAAATATATAGAGAAAGAGGGTTAGGCAGTATTCCTTTGGAGAAACTACACCTAGAACCCGTAGGGGAACCAACTCCAAGTGTTAGTCTTAGTGGAAGTTCAGGCACAAATGGATCTAAATCCAAGTTTGTAAAAGAAACATCTGAAAATTCTAAAAGATCTGAAAGTGAATAGGATAAGAGCGAACGATCAGTAAAGGATATTGCCCAGTCAACGAAACTTCTACAGCAACAGGTTGTTACCTCCCCACAAATAGATCCTCCCCCTCTCGTCGTTCAGCCACCATCAGTCAGAAACGAACTAGATAAAGAATGGGAAACCTTCAATGACTTGATCAATCTTGAAGGACAAACCATAAAGACACCTGTGAGCAATGCACAAGCAACAAAAGAAGTAGTCACCAGAACAGTTAGCAATGTCTCAGATATGGAGAATATTCCTATTATCCTATCCTTTGAGATTATGCTCAAAGTAGAATAAATTCCTCTTCTTGATATATTTTATAGCCCACAACACAAAGTAGTAGTGAGAAGACAGAGGAAGAAAAGGAAATTGGAAAATGTGCTCTCTCATGATGCATAACAATTAGACATCGTATGGAAAGATCCCACTACCAATCCCACTGAGAATCTCACCAAACTATCTCAGATCACAGGAGCGTATGCCTATGCAACTATTGATAAAGCATTTGAGGTACAAAAAAAGATAAAAACAAGAAGACTAGATACAAGTTTTGCAACAACAGTTGTAACAAGCCAACGCCAACAATGAAGCACAGAAACAGCTTGAAAGATTACAGCAGGACTTCCAACAAATGCAGATAAGCTACCAAAAAAGTTTGGATGAGAAAGAAAACCAGTTACAGGATTTACAAGAGGTGCACAAGGATAATCCTAAACTTATAGAATTCATCACAGAATCTGTTTCCTTGAATGAACAATTACTACAGTAGCAAGAAGCATTGGGCCAAAAAATATCGCAGTGGAACTATTATTGTGAAATAAGTGATAAAACCACTAATCAAGTTGTAGATTTACGAAGTGATTATGATTTAGTTGATAAACGGGTTACTAAATATTTGGCTTGGCAAGAAAAATACGATGGAAAAAGGGCAGGTGCACCAAGGATCAATGAAAATCACAAAGGAATACTCTTTAACAAATGGGAAAAACAAATCAAGGAAGCAGAGAAAGCAACAGAAGGAGAAGCCACGACAGCAAACAATATTATTGATTGTGTAAATGAAAATTTTCACAGGGAAAATTTGATCGCAGAAACCACTCCAGGGTATTTACCTAATGTACAACAGCTACAAATAGATTGGAGGCAGAAATCTCAAGAAAAGGCAAAAGTAATCCAGGGGTTAACCAAGTTGAACTGGGATTATTACTGGGCATACTTGGTAAAGCCACATAGCCAGTGGATGACTCTCAAGTGTATCATCAATTCTGCCGAGAATATGGTGCCAGCTCTTGCTGATTTTATTCTCTCAGCTCAGCTAAAATCGGAAGTTGGCCAGCTGACTCTTCTCAAACAAATGCTTAATGCGTGCAATTTCAAGGAGAAAATACAGAAGTAATGTTAATTTTAGATTTAATTTTTGTTTTAATTTTGTTTTATTTTGCCTAAAATGAGGACGGTCATTTAAACTGCATCCTCCATTTTTGTAATAAGTTATTTTTAGATTTATTTAGTAGTATTTAAACCCTTCTCATTCATTTAGAGAAGGGTCCTGAAATTTGTCAAAAACTTATCCCCAGAACATGCACTTATGTACCCTCTGAAGAGGTTTTGATGAATGAATGGAACAAGATTTATTGATATTTTTATTTAATATCTGCTACTAATGTTGCACTTTTATACTCTTAGTGGATGTTAGATCAAGAAGAGATAAATCATTATCGCTTGAAGCTCATGAGTAGGACTGGTTATAAATGGTACTTCTATCTCTTAACTATTTCTGCCTTTGTGTTAAAGTGATATTCATGTTCAATTTTTTATATATTGATGCATGAATTCCTGAGTTATCATTTGGCACTTTTGTATGGTGATAGCTATTTATTTATGCTTGATGTATGAGTAGCTTACTATGCGATATGTTTTCCACAACTGTTTCGTCTAACTTTTTAAACGAATTGGTTCATCCTTATTGAATTCATTTCTCATAACAGTTGAATGATATTTATTACCAATTGTTATTTTAAATCATTTTAGATCGCATAACGGAAAGATTACACCCCGGGTTAGTGTAGACTTAGATATTTCTACTTATTAAAATACAATTTCCTTATTATTAGATTGGAGTTAGAATAAAAGTACTCCATTTAGAGACTATTAGAAAGAGAAATATCAATCCTTCACACACACACACATAAATTGGGAAACTGGTCCCATATCCCCAGTCGGACACACTATACCAAACGGAAAAGGAGCTGCTAACCAAGGTTTGGACCGGGTGGGTATCACCCTTGTTGTAGACCCGATTTTCAGGGCTTCAACATATTTGGTGCTAGAAGGAGGGCCCGAACTGTGAATGGCAAGCAAATCTAAATCTAAATACCATTCTGAGAGTAAATCGCCCTCACCATCTCCCCCGACTTCTCCATTGCATTTAGAATCTTTAAATATAGAGTTAGAAGTCACTGGAATAACAGCCATTGCTACAAACCCTGAAATTTCAGAACAATCTACTATTGAACCTCCTGAAGTTGAATCTTTGATTCACAAACTTCAGCGATTTTCTATATCTCCTCAGAAATCTGATAAATCTCAAGGTAGCGTGACTTCGTAATATAACCCTTCTCATCCTCTTACCAGATTAAAGAGCAAAAAGTTTGGTGTTCAGCCAACTGAGTTACCTCTACCTACAAGGAAAAGAGCAAAGAAGTCTCCTAAATGGTCCGATAGTGAGACTCTTTCAACATCATCATCCATCTCAAACTCTTCACTGCAAAGTCAACCATCCACTCCTCCACTTCAGATCATTGTCCATCAGCCCAATGGAACTTCCGCAGCTCCTTCTCAACCATCTGGAGTCATAATATCCTCATCTTCTCAACCACAGGGATCATCTTCTGCACTTTCCTCTGTTAGTAGTTTAGCGATGGCCCAATCTCCATGGAATAACCTAGGGGCAGTCTTAATGCCTGTACCCTTGAGTCAGTTACCGGCCCATCCTGAAAAATGTCTGCCTAAGTTTAATCCTAAGGCAGGCATGCTAGCGGAAGAACATATAAATAAATTTATGCT
Organism: Pinus tabuliformis; assembly: GCA_031772625.1. Classification (NCBI taxonomy): domain Eukaryota; kingdom Viridiplantae; phylum Streptophyta; class Pinopsida; order Pinales; family Pinaceae; genus Pinus; species Pinus tabuliformis. Next base: position 405,121,543 of record CM062812.1, on the reverse strand, counting down.
ATCCATAAATCTCAATGGAGTTACCAACAAAGATGCTGTTGTTCGAATTTTTCCTTATACTCTACAAGGAACAACCAGATCATGGTATTTCTCATTACCATCTAGATCTATTACTAGTTGGGACATCTTCCAAGAACAATTCCTGACCAAGTTTGGTGATGATAGGTCTACGGCGGCACTGATCAACGACTTGTCTAACCTTAGGGCCAAGTCAAGAGAACCTATTAAACATTTCAATTTACGTTTCAATAAAATCTTAAACAAAATTCCTACTACTTCCCAGCCTAGCGAAGAAGTGCGAAGTGAATGGTACATCACTGCTTTACCATCAAACATAGAAATCTTTGCTGATAGGGCTAACAAAACAACCTTAGTTGAAAATATGAAAGAAGCAATAGTAGTAGAGAAACGTATTATGGCCATAGAAAAGAAAAACGCTATAGAAGAATGAAAATCTAAGAAGGTTTCTTTCAAAGAAGATCCCAAGAAAAAACAATTGAAAGATCCATTCGATTTAGAAGGATTACAAAAATTTTTGAAGACCATGTCTAACAAGATGGTCGACATTAAGAAACAAGTGGTAGAAACTTCTGCTAAAAAGCCATACAGACCTTTTAAAAGAAATCCTTCGACCGATTCCAAACCCCCTAACGCTATTACAAATGGTGAGTCAGAAGAAGAGGAAGAGGAAATCACTACTAAACAACATACCGATGAAGAAGAAGTTGTAGAGTTACAAGGTATGTGGGATTTCATCCCCCTAGATGAAGAGGATCAAGAGGCATGCTCAGTTAGTACTCGCAGCAGAAATCAACTTGATCCTCCTCAACATACACCTAAGCCAAAGAGTGCAAGCTCAATGACTAAGGATAAAGTCGCAGCCAAGAAAACATCACCTAAAGCGACTCAAACCACCCTAGTCCAAACAGAAACATCAACTCCATATAAAACGCTAATCGTTTCGGATGAAATGGAGTATAATATCATAGAAGACATGAAAAAGACTAGGGCCAATATTACTTTTTTTGAATTGAGCAAGTTAAAACACCAGCAAAAGTTACTTTTGAAAGAACTACATGTTGTACCAGTTGCACCTTTACCAGCCGTCGTAATCTCTCAAGCTTCCCATGACATGGGAAGACCTCCAACTAATACGATTAATAAAATTGATCCAAATGATATCGCCTTAAATGGAGTAAGATCGAGATCTCATACTCCCCCATTTCTCCTTATGAAATTTTTAATAAAAACGTGCATAATTGCTTAGTGGACTCTAGAGCTTCATCGAATATTTTACCAAGATCAATATGTGCAAAATTGAACTTTCAACAATAGAAATCCACTGTGCGCATAGTTCAGCTAGATCGATCACAAGTCGAAGTGATTGGCGAATTAAATCAGGTTACCATAAGGCTGTCATCCAACCCAAAGGTATGTCAAGTTATCAACATTTTAGTTGCTGATATTCTGGAATTTTATGGCTTAATTCTTAGCAAAGATTGGTCAGAAAAACTTCATGGATACTTTGCAACTGACTGGTCACACATGTGGCTCCCTTACAATGGTAAACCAAATTAGATAAAATTTTAGTGGGAAAGACATCAGAAGTCCATAGTAAAAGAGTTAGAGGGAGAAAATGAACCAATAGCATATAATTCTAACATCATTGGCAACTATTCAGTGGATTCTTTCCTAGGAAATTTTAATGCTCATACTTCACCTTACTTAGAACATTCTATTTTATCCCAGGTAGAAAATTTCTCTCAAACAGATAGTTCTAAATGTATTACTTTTATAGATAGTCCTATAAATAAATCTTTATTTTGGAAATTATTTTTTGATGGTTCTAAGTCTAACGAAGTAGTAGGAGCAGGATGCATGTTAATAAGCCCAGAGGGAGATAAAACTATGCTAACTTGTAGACTCGAATTTGATTGCACCAACAATACAGCAGAATATGAGGCTTTAGTCCAAGGGTTGTACAAAGCAATCGGATTAGAGGTCAAATACCTTCAAGTTTTCGGAGATTATGAAATTGTAATCAGATAGGTACATAATACTATACACTGTTTATCAGGTCATTTAAAATATTACCAATCTTTAGTTCAAGATCTGACTGAACACTTTATAGCATTTAATATTTCATCAATTCCCAGACTCCAAAATGCTAGCACAGACCTCTTAGCCAATGTAGCTTCCAAGCTCATTCCTTCAGAAGATTTTAGCCTTCACTGATTTTCAATTGAGTTAATTTTTAGACCATCTATTCCTGATAACATTACCAGTTGGAGGATTTTCAACGACGATCCTGATACCGTGACTTTCCTCACATCTAAAGGATCCTACACCAATCAAATAATTGACGAAGACCAACATGACCAACAATTGCAACAGGATAGTACTAACAATGCTATACCTAAATCAGTATTCAAGTTAGAAGACCTTTATGATTTGAAAGATCGATTCAAAAGCTCTACCAATTCAAAAATCGAAAGCTCAACTTTTAATTATGAATTAGTAAATCTAGGAACTGATGCCAAACCACAAAATATCAACCTAGGCCTTAGCCTAGCCCCAAAACAAAAATTAGCGTATATTCGTCTCTTGAGACAATACAAAAGTGTCTTTTCTTGGAATTACGATGAACTCAAAAAATACGACACCTCCATCATCCAACATACTATTCCAATGATCGATAATGAAAAACCTGTCCAACAAAAGTTGAGAAAGATCCATCCCAATTTAGAAAACCAGATCAAAACTGAACTTAATAAGTTATTGAAAGCCAAAATAATTTTTCCCGTTAGACATTCTAAATGGGTCTCCAATATGGTAACTGTTAGAAAGAAAAACGGGGATATTAGAATCTGCATTGACTTTCGAAATCTTAACAAGGCCTACCAAAAGGATAATTTTCCTTTGGGCCCCATGGAACAAATACTGCAGGTAGTTGTGGGCTCAGAATTAATGTCATTTTTGGATGGATTCTCAGGATATAATAAAGTGTTGGTACATCCCGATGATCAATTAAAAACTACATTCATAACTAAATGGGGCACATACACATATCAAAAGATACCATTTGGTTTGATTAACACGGCTGCCACATTTCATAGAGCCATGGACATCGCATTCAAGGGATTAGTTAATAAATCAGTGGTAATCTATTTGGATGATATAACTGTGTATTCCAAGAAATGAAACAACCATCTCAGAGATTTAAAACAAATCTTCCAACGCTGTTTAACGTATGGAATTTCACTTAACCTAAAAAAATCCTTTTTCGCATTAAGTGAAGGAAAACTTCTTGGATTCGTAGTGTCAAAATCTGGAATTCACATTGATCCTAACAGAGTCAGGGAAATTTCCGCAGTACCCCTACCTCACAACAAGAAAGCCATGAAATATTTTCTTGGCCAGATTAACTTTGTAAAGAGATTTGTTCCAGACTTTTCAAGAATTGTGTCTCCTTTACAAGCAATGATTAAAAAGAACACAAAATCTAAATGGGGCCAAGACAAACATGAGGCATTCAATCTGATCAAACAAGCAATTATTAATGCTCCATCTTTAGCAACTCCAAATTTTTCTGACCCTTTTATTTTGTATACATTTGCCTCGGATAGATCATATGTTGTGATACTCACTCAAGCAAATCAAGAAAAGGCGGAAGCCCCAATTGCTTTTTTCAGTTCCAATTTACAAGGAGCTGAGTTGAATTATTCAGATGTGGAGAAACAAGCTTATGCTATTTTCAAATAAATTAAATATTTCAAACCTTTTTTACTCAAAACACATACCAAAATCATAGTAACGTTTTCAGCGGTAAGAAATCTTCTAGTACAGAAGGATGTGGGTGAGAAAAGGGTCAATTGGGTTACTTCTTTACAGGAATATGACGTAGAAATCAAACCAACAAGTATTGTAAAAGGTCAAGGCTTTTGCAAAATGTTGGCTGAAGCATTGCTAATGTCCAAAAAACCATCTGTAGAGGTACAAGTGTACGAGGTAAGCCTAAACGATGTTGAGTCATTATACGCTGATATTATTTATTATCTAAAGAATGGATACACTCCTTCAAACCTCGATCATACTAAGAAAATAGCTCTAAGGTTAAAAGCCAAACAATATCAGCTCGTGAATGATGCTCTTTTTAGAATAAATTATGACTCTATTCTCCTTAGATGTCTTGAGAAATCTGATGCTGAAAAATTCTTGTAGGAACTCCACGATGGGCCAGTAGGCAGACACTACACTAGAGACGCTACTGCTCATAAAATCTTATGCACAGGCTATTATTGGCCCACATTATTCAAAGACGCACATAACTACGTAAGGAAATGTCAAGTCTATCAAACCGCTATTGGGAGACAAGAAACCATCCTTGCTACTGCAACTAATTAACATTGAATAGCCTTTTGATCAGTGGGGATTGGACGTAATAGGTCAAATCGTTCCTCACTGTTCTCAACAACATAGATATATCCTTACAGCAATAGATTACTTTACTAAATGGGTAGAAGCAATTCCAATCAAGACGACCATTGCTGAAAATATCATTGAGTTCATAGATCACTTCATAATCACCATGTTTGGGTTGCCTTCCGCTTTAATGTTTGATAATGCATCATATTTTTCTGGTAATGCAATGACTAAATTTGCACTCAAAAGGGGTTTCAAGCTTAAATACTCTACCAATTATTACCCACAAAGGAACGGGTTAGCTGAATCTACAAATAAGAATTTAATCAGAATCATTAAGCAAACCATTGACCAAAATCATAAAAATTGGCATAAGTCTTTAATATATGATTTATGGGTAGATTGAATAATGCAGAAAGCCTCTATCGGCACTTCTCCCTTTAATTTAGTTTATGGGAAAGAAGTGGTTCTTCCAACTCATTTGGCAATTCCCTCTTTAGCCTTGGTTAAATATATTCATGAAGCACCAACTTCTTCCTTACAACTAAGGCAGCTAGAATTAATTAAGTTATAAGAACAACGAGAACGGGCTAAGATAACTCACACTCACCACTAAGCATTAGTGAAGGCCTCTTTTGATTCATACATGATATCTAGAAAAGATTTTCAGAGGGGAGATCTAGTTTTAAAATGGGACAAGGCTCATGAGGAAAAAGGGAAACATACAAAATTTCAAAGAATGTGGCTTGGTCCTTTTCAAATCATAGAAGTCATAGGACCATCTACTTTCATGTTATAGGATTTAACAGGGAAAAGAGATTCTTTACCTGTTAATGGTCAGATCCTCAAAAATATTTTCCATAGAAGATCATTCTTCTATTTTTGTAGATTAGTTTTTTTTATTCTTCATAATAAAACCGGTTGTAGATGGTTACATTTTAGATTCACAAAAAAGATACAAATTCTCTTTTAGATTTTGTTTTTTCACTTGTATAAATAGAATTCTTTCTAAATAATTGATCATTACTATTGAAAGATACAGTTAAAAACTCTAGACCTAGAAATGATACTAGTTTCAACTGTATAAACTTTGACAAAAAAATACCTTTAGTTAGAAATTGTTTTATTTCAGTCCAATGAACGGTATCAATAACAAAAATGAATATTCTCTGTAGAAAAGCTCTTTCAAGAAACTCTATCATTGTCATCCAGATCTGTCTTAAGGAAACAATGACTTCCTCCCCACCTGGGAAACTACAATATTCAGAGAATGATCCAAAGATACACTTTAACTTAAAGAGTAAGAGGTCTCATCATCAACCGACTTATCATGATCATAGATATTATAGCTTGCTGACTTTTCCAATACTGCATACCACAACAGGGCAATGACTCAAGATTGTTGCAATCAAAAGACAAGGGGTCTCATCACGAGCTAGCTTGTTCAGCAAAGTTAATAAATCAGTGAATGACTATGTCATGAATTGGCTACCAAACCAAGACATTGTTCTTTAAGGATAAGAAAGAAAATGAAATCGAAAAGTGTGGAAATGGATTTTTCTTTAAAAGTTGTAAATTTGTCTAAGTAAGATACAGGATCATTGTTGGGTAATAGGTAAGCCTGTCGAAGCTATAAACGCTTTCTAGTAGCAAAGGCTCTACCTACGACAAATGAGCATATTTAAAACTGATTTGCAGAGAAGACTTTGTTTTTATCTTTATAAACCAAGTAATGACTGATGTAGATACAAAGACTAGCTTGAGGGAGTAAACAATCAAAGTTGAAAAAAGAAGAAATGAAATATCATTGATAGGCAAAAGCATAATGTACTTAGTCTTTCTATAGTAAAGTTTAATTTTCTGGAAAATTTTCTATTTTGGGAGTTTTGAAAATTCAAAAGATCAGTAGAGGTAACTGGTTCTTCCAAGTGAATCGCCAATTTTTGTGGCCAGCAACAACCCCCCTTCTTATTTAGTGTTACTCCTAATACTAAAAAAGTGAGGACCCTTAGTTAGAAATTTAAAAATCAATTAGTGCTTAAATTTACTTTCCTAATAAAACTTACCATCATAAACTTAGGAAGACCCCCTTGAAAAATCTAAAAAATCTAAGTTTTATGATAAGTTAAGACAAAATATTTCCTTAGGAAATATTGCATCGTAAAAAGATAACATTATACTTCCTTACAAGCTGAATTCTAACATTGCGAGATTGCAATACGCGATAATATCGCATCGCATACATCAAATGCAACTTACATTGAAACACCTTAATTTGCCGATATGCGATGACGCATATCGCAAATTGCATTTCGCAAAAAACAGATTAATGTAGATTGTCATATATTACGTACCTGTGATATTGTGATATTGCGATAATGCGATATTGCGATTTCATGATAGAGCGGCAATGCGATAATGCAATATAGCGAGCTATCAACTTTGCGATGTTGCGATCTGTGATATTGTGAAGAAAATCGCAAAATTGCTTCATCACAGAACTTTTGGGCTCGTGGTTCAAAAAAGTATTTTCCATAAACCGACACCTGGTTATGCGCTTTAATGCTAATAAATGAGTTAGTTCCTAGTTATTAATGGAATATGGTTTCGTGCTTATCAAAAAATCATTTCATGTAAGGTGGTATATTTTATGCATCTTTGGCATTTAAAACTTTACCATCACCCTTCCTTATCATTATTCTCACTTCACTTGTAAACTGCAGGAACGAAGAACAGAGAACGATACAAAGTAGTACGTAGGATATTATGGGAAAGAAAAGCAAAGCTCCAAGCTCTCAAGAGAAAGAAATGGCACCGTTGTATACAGACACAGCCTGTAATAGAGATGCTGGTGTTGCTACGTGGGAAGGCACGTATAATCTACTTGAGTTGGAGAATCCCAGAGTAATGGAAGTTACTGCTACTGCGGCTTCACATAGTTCTTCTGAGGCATCCATCATAGAGCTAGCTTGTTCATTCTTACACCGGATAGCAGCAAGACCCAAAACTCTCCCATACACGGACATGGCTAAATGGATACTAGACAACGTTGTTATCAGAAATAGAAAGTTTAAAACTCAGGGTCAAGGACTCATCGACTCATTCGCTGCACAGGATTTGAAGCTCATGTATCATTTACCAGAGCCACAGGCAACTTATAACAAGAAGTTTATGGAGAAATTTGCAAAAGAAAATCAAGACCTAGCAGAAACCACTAAAGACTGGTCAAGGAGGGACGAACCGCTGAAGAAAGATAAACATGGTATGTATAGTATTGGTTCTCTCGCCTCCCCATATTGCTTTGCTACTGCCCTGCTCTGTAGATTGTTTGGAATACCAGACATTAACAAATTTTCATCTGAATGGCTACCGTTATTGGATGTCGCCACGAATGCCACTATTGTATATTGGGCTAAAATATTGTCTAGTAACCTAGTCACAGCCATTTTAAATTACCGATCTAAAAGAATTGTTTCTCAGAGACATTATCCCCCTTTTTACCTATCTGTGTATGTAATGGATGCGATATGTTATGTTTCTAAGTTTCCTGTGATGCGTTGGAAATGGACAACTCAAGGCCGCTTACCCATTCATATCTATCATAAAGAATTGTGGAACTCTAAGTTCGCTTTGCACTTCTACCAGATTTGTCATGGAATCATGCTACCCCTATATAGAATGTTGTATGGTAAAGATACTCCAAGATTCTCTCCTGAAGCAGAGGTAGACATACTCCCTGTCGCAAGATGGTTCGAGGAGGAACTGTTTAGTTATGTCAGGGTATTTGGAAGTTCTGCTTCCCCTCACGTCCTACCTTTGTATGTCCCTGATAAACTCATGGCTCGAGAAATTGCTTATCTAACCTGTGGAGAAGGAGGTTTGACTAAAGATTTGAAAGACAAAAAGAAGGATATCTGGCCACAATTTCCTGTAGCCTATGTGGCCTTTTCACTATTTGATGTAGGCCATGCATTCACAGAAGTAAAAAAACATAACGTGTTTACAATTATTCAAATTTTCAGGAAGACCATTCGATCCTCATGATATTGCTAAGAATTTCACTATTGCAGTCAAGATAAAGGTGTTTTCTGGAGAAGATGATCTGTTCGATGACATATTCCAATAGAAAAGCACACTTGAAGAAATTATGCATGCGGCCCAAATGCAATTCTCTCCAGAAGAATTTCAACAGTTCAAAATATATAGAGAAAGAAGGTTAGCCAATATTGCTTTGGAAAAACTACGCCTAGAACCCGTAAGGGAACCAACTCCAAGTGTTAGTCTTAGTGGAAGTTCAGGCACAAACGGATCTAAATTTGGGTCTAGAAAAGAAACATCTAAACATTCTAAAAGATTTGAAAGTGAACAGGATAAGAACGAAGGGTCAGTAAGGGATACTGCCCAGTCAACGGAACTTCTACAGCAATAGGTTTTTACCTCTTGGAAAATAGATCCTGCCCTCTCGTCGTTTAGCCACCATCAGTCAGAACCAAACTAGATAAAAAATGGGAAACCTTCAATTACTTGATCAATCTTGAAGGACAAACCATAAAGACACCTATGAGCAATGCATGGGCAACAAAAGAAGTAGTCACAAGAACAGTTAGCAATGTCTTAGATATGGAGCATATTCCTATTATCCCATCCTCTGAGCTTATGCCTAAAATAGAAGAAATTCCCCCTCTTGATATATTTTATAGCCCACAGCACAAAGCAGTAGTGAGAAGACAGAGGAAGAAAAGGAAACTGGAAAATGTGCTCTTTCATGACGCAGAATAATTAGACGTCCTATGGCAAGATTCCACTACCGATCCCACTGAGAATCTCACCAAACTATCTCAGATCGTAGGAAAATATGACTCTGCAACTATTGATAAAGCATCTGAGATACAATAACTGCTAAAAAAAAGGGAAGACCAGATACAAATTTTTCAACAACAGTTGCAACAAGCCAATGCCAACAATGAAGCACATAAACAGATTGAAAGATTATAGCAGGACTTCCAACAAATGTTGATAGGCTACCAAAAAATTTTGGATGAGAAAGAAAAGCAGTTATAGGACTTACAAGAGATGCACAAGGATAATCCTAAACATACATAATTCATCACAGAATCCATTTCCTTGAATGAACAATTACTGCTGCAGCAGGAAGCATTGGGCCAAAAAATATCGCAGTGGAACTATTATTGTGAAATAAGTGATAAAACCACTAATCAAGTTGTAGATTTACGAAGTGATTATGATTTAGTTGATAAACGGGTTACTGAATATTTGGATTGGCAAGAAATAGATGAGGGAAAAAGGGTAGGTGAACCAAGGATGCTGAACAAATTGCAAAGTTGTTGCATGTATGGGTTCATTTTGGGTTACCCACTTCTATTGTCTCTCATCAAGATTCTCGATTTGTTGGGAAGCTTTGATCAAGTCTATCGGAGTTAATGGATGAGCATAGCATTTCATCCACAAATAGATGGCCAAACAGAGGTGGTCAACAAGAAAGTGATCCAATTGCTCAGAGGCTATTGCAACGAGCATCCCAAGCTTTTGGATGAACATTTGTGTTATGTGCAACATGATTACAACCATGATAAACATTCTTCTACACAACAATCTCCTTTTGAGACTTGTTTTGGTTTTACACCAAGGTCTCCCTTGGATTTTTTCTTTAGTAAAGACATAGCAGTTGATGGACACCATGATGTGGACAAAGCAACCAAGTTCATTGAACAGATCCAAGAAATTCACCAGGCAGTGCAGGAACAACTGGAAATAATCCAGGCCAAGTACAAGGCAGGGCATTATAAGCATTGAATTGAGCATAGCTTCCAAGTTGCTGATCAAGTCTAGTTGTATATCAGCAAAGACATAATGCAAGGTGAAGGAAAGAAGGTGAAGCCAATAATGTATGGGCCTTTCAATATACTTGAGAAAATTGGTGAGAACACTTTCTACCTTGATTTGCCAGCTGTTGAAGCCCTGAAAATCGGGTCTACAACAATGGGGATACCCACCCGATTCGGACCTTGGTTAGTAGCTCCTTTTCTGTTTGGTATAGTGGGTCTGGCTGGGGATATGGGACTAGTTTCCCAATTTATGTGTGTGTGTGTGAAGGATTAATATTTCACTTTCTAACAGTTTATAAACAGAATACTTTTATTCTAACTCTAATCTAATAATAAGGAAATTGTATTCTAATAAGCAGAAATATCTAAGTCTACACTAACCCGGGGTGCAATCTTTCCGTTATGCGATCTAAAATGATTTCAAATAACAACTGGTAATAAATATCATTCAACTATTATGAGAAAAGAATTCAATAAGGATGAACCACTTCGTATAAAAAGTTAGACGAAACAGTTATGGAAAACATATTGCATAATAAGCTATTCATACATCAAGCATAAATAAATAGCTATCACCGTAAAAAAGTGCCAAATGATAACTCAGGCATTCATGCATCAATATATAAACAACTAAACATGAATATCACTTTAACACAAAGGCAGAAATAGTTAAGAGATAGAAGTACCATTTATAATTAGTCCCACTCATGAGCTTCAAGCGATAATGATTTATCTCTTCTTGATCTAACATCCACTAAGAGTACAAAAGTGCAACATCAGTAGCAGATATTAAATACAAATATCAATAAATCCTATTCCATTCATTCATCAAAACCTCCTCAGAGAGTACATAAGTGCATGTTCTAGGGATAAGTTTTTGACAAATTTCAGGACCCTTCTCTAAATGCATGAGAAGGGTTTAAATACTACTAAATATAACTTATTACAAAAATGTAGGATGCGGTTTAAATGACCGTCCTCATTTTAGGCAAAACAAAACAAAATTGAAACTAAAATTAAACCTAAAATTAACACTACTTCTATATTTTCTCCTTGAAATTGCACGCATTCAACATCTGTTTGAGAAGAGTTAGCTGGTCGACTTCCGATTTTAGCTGAGTCGAGAAAACATAATTGGCAAGAGGTAGCACCATCTTCTCGGCAAAATTGATGATACACTTGAGATTCATCCACTGGCTATGTGGCTTTACCAAGTATGCCCAGTAATAATCCCAGTTCAACTTGGTTAACCCCTGGATTGCTTCTGCCTCTTCTTGAGCTTTCTACCTCCAATCTATTTGTAGTTGCTATACATTAGGTAAACACCCTGGAGTGGTTTCTGCGATCAAATTTTCCCTGTGCAAATTTTCATTTACATAATAAATAATACTATTTTCTGTCGTGGCTGCTCCTTCTGTTGCTTGCTCTGCTTCCTTGATTTGTTCGTCCCATTTGTTAAAGAGTATTTCTTTGTGATTGTAATCTGCTTGTTATAAGGTATTAAAATACACATTTTGCTGAACCTATCCACAATAACATATAAATTGTCATGATCTTCTCTATATTTTGGCAATTGCCCCACAAATTCCATGGAAACACTTTTGCAAGGATGTGAAGGAACTGGAAGTGGAGTGTACAAGCCTAGTTTTCTATTGTTGGGCTTATTTTTAGCACAGATGGTACACCCTTTAATATATCTAGAAACTGTTTCATGCATTCTTGGCCAATAACAAAATCTTTGCAGCTGTGTAACTGTTTTACTTACACCAAAATGACCTGATATTAGAGAAGTGTGTGCTTCTGAGATTATATTGACTCTTTCAGTTTGAGGAATGCATAACTTTCCCAAATGATATAAGAGTTGGTCCTTAACATGATAATCCAATTCTTATACTTGTTTGCCTTGACTTAAAGTTCCATATACATCTTTAAAAGCTATATCTTGAGCATATTGTTCAATGTAGCTTTCATGAAATATTGAGTTATGCTTAAGTATAGTAGATGCATTTATAATCGGTCTAAATAACATATTTGTAACCTTATTGTGTATGCATTTCTAATATCTGATGACAAGATGAAACTGTTGTAGAAACCCCATCCACCTATAGTGTCTTGATTGCTACAATTTAGTTTGTGAGTGAAAATATTGAAGTGGATGATGATCAGTATGTATAATTGTTTCTTTGCCCAATAGGTAATGTTTTCACTTTTTCACACTCTGTACTAATGCATACAATTCTTTATCATGTGGGATGATTAACTACTACATAATTAAATGTCTCAGAAAGATAACATATGGGTTTACCATGTTCCGTCAATATTGCTCCAATGGCATAGTCACTGGCATCTATTTCAATCTCAAATGGTCTTTGAAGATCTGGAAATGCTAGTACTAGTGCTGTACTAATCTTTTCTTTCAAGGTGTCGAAGGCTTTCTTTTGTTTGCCTCCCCATTGAACCACCTTGTTCAATATTGTTAAAGCATGTAAGGGAGCTGAAATCAAGGAAAAGTTAGCAATAAACTTTCTCCAATATTGTGTTGCTCCTAGAAAGCTCCTAAATTTTGTAGCAGATTTGGGTTTAGGCCAGTTCACAATGACTTCAACCTTAGAGGGATCTATCTTCAATTCACCACCCCCTACAATATGACCCAAATAATTCAAGGATGTTTTACCAGATTCAAATTTTGATAATTTAACATAGAGATTTTCTTTTTCAAAACATATAGAGTCTACTTTACATGATTCAAATGTTCTTCCCATGTTTTACTAAAAACAAGAATGTCATCTAAATATACAATTACAAAATCATCAATAAAAGGTTAGAGTACATCATTCATAACTCTCATGAAAGTGGCAGGAGCATTAGCTAAGCCAAAAGGCATAACTAGCCATTCATACAACCCTGGATTTGTTTTGAAAGTAGTCTTCCATGCATCTTGTTCTGCAACTCTGACCTAGTGGTAGCCACTACGCAGGTATAACTTGGAAAAGTAAACAACTTCTTTCAACTAAACCAACAGATCATCTATGCTAGGAAGTGGATAACGATTCTTGATCGTTACTTTATTCAGTTCTATGTAATCAATGCACATCCTCCATGAGCCATCTTTCTTTCTCACCAAGACAATTCGTGATCCACATGGTGATGTGCTTGGCCTTATGAACCCTTTTGGCGAGAAGCTCCTATACCTGGTTCTTGATCTCTACATTCTCTAAAACGGATAACCTGTACATTCTAATGTTAGGCAATGGAGCATCTTGCTACAAATTAATATCATATACAATTTCCCTTTTGGGTGGCAGACCTTTAGGTTCTTGAAATAGGATATCATATTCTGAAACAACTTTTTCTAAATCATCTTTCTATTTAGCATCACAGCCTTCAAATACATTGGTTTTATCAGGGGTCCTTTCCTTTACAAGCATTAGTAAAAATTGCTTGCATGAATTTACAATTCTTTTCATCTTCCCTGACTTAATGAGAGTGTAGTTATTTTTGAGCTGATGAGCTCTTACAATATATTCTATCCCATATTTTATGAGTCGATACTTATTTTTAGTTCTATAGAAAATGGCTTTTATACCATACAATTAAGGACTTCCTAAAATAATACCACATATATCCAAGGGAACTATATCTAACTCAACCTCATCTACAAAAGTTGACCCAAAAGCAAACCTAAGTTTACATTGTCTAGTCACTTGTAGCTTTGCTTTATCACATACCCAAACTAATGGATATGGCTTCTTGTGAGGTGTGGTTAGTAGTCCCAACTTCTTTACAATTGATTCAAAAATCAAGTTTACTTGTGAACCACTATAAAATAAAGTATCAATATTTTGATGCTTGGAAATAACTCTAATATGAAAAATCTCATGCCTTTTCCTCTCATTTTCTTCAATATCAATAGATTGTGCAGAATTACTAGTAGATGCTTCAAAAATTTTACCTTTTATGCCCACATCTGTGATTGTTGTTTCATCACCTAAGTCTAACCCCAAATCTTTCTGAATAGTAGCAGTAGTTTGAACTTCTTGGGTTTCAACTCCAGATGCAAAGACCAGCAATGTTTATCATCATGTCCAACCTTCTTGTAGTGAGTGCATGAAGGTTTGTCTTTCTGTACAACGTTTGCCTTCCTCTCTTTCCATTTATGCTTCCTCTTTTCCTTGTTCTTACTTGCAGTGGGTTTTGATGATCTCCCAATCTCTGGGTGCACATTCTTGCCTCTAGCCTCTAGATGTGTAGCCTAAATAGATACCTCATCTATGGTAGTAGAGTTAAACATGAGAATGGTGTCTATCAAATAGCTGTGTAGACCACCTATATACTTCAACAAAGTTTCAGGTGAGTCTAGGGAAATGCCTAAAATTAAAGCTATTTTTCTAAATTCTTAGGTATAGCTTTGTACACTTTTCCCTTTTAGTTGGCAAAGAGTTTTCCAACTCATCATTGCTTGCTACATATAAGCTAGTGGATAGAATTGTTTTTAATGGAAGAAACAAATTCATTCCAAGTAGAAAGATTTTTACCATTCTTCTTCAAATCATCTTGTGTCCTGCCTTCCCACCATACTAGGGTTGTTCCTCCAAGGCGAAGGCTGACTGGTTGAATCTTTCTCCCTTTTGAATTGATGTTCTGTACCCTAGAATATACATCAATCTGTCTAATCCAATTATGAAGCTTTTCTACATTTAATTCTGCATCATATATTGGAAAATCAAATTTTACATCTAATTTAATCAAAGGGCTAGAAGGAGTTTTTGATAGAGGAGGCTCTTTCCCTTTCCCTTTACCTTCTGCATGGCCATATAGAAGAGGTTCCTCTATTCCTTTGTCTTGTTTGAAGGTTGAAGTATCTTCACTTCAACCCTTCTTAAATTCTTGATACATCTCTTCTACTATGGCTCTCATGGTCATGAAAGTATCCATGAACTAAGAGTTTGATTCCAAGGGAGTTTCTTCTACCATTTTCCTCTTAGGATGGACTCTTCCTATTTCTGGGTTAGTCTCAACCAGTTCTCCTTCTCTTTATTTGTGCTTTGACCTAGTAAGCATTCAACAATCCAACACAATCTTGTCTAACCTTAGCAAACCTAAAGCTCTGATACCACTTGATCTGATAATGAAATCTTAGACAATTATTAAGGTATTATAGACTCATGTGCTTGGATATGCCTATGTTACTTTGTGCAATGGATAGATAAGATTGTGAAATACATAGATAATGAAGCAGTAAAAGAACGTAATAGACAAACAAATATAAAAACAAGAAGTTTAATAAGGAGTTCACCCAACACTCTTGGGCTACGTCTCCTGGTCCATCCTTGAGTGGTGACCTCTCTATTATGTCTTCAAAACAGATTTTTTAAAATGTATGAGCTCAATTTGAGTCTCAACACACAACAAATACAACAACAAGAGTTTTTCTTGAACTTCTCAAGCCTCTCTATGTACACAGACTCTTTCTATCACTCTATGTCTCTGTCTTTGCTTTGTCTCAGCGCTGCCTATTCTTTTTTCTATCAATCTGTGGCTTTAAAGCTAATCTGCGTTGTCTGTCCATTTCATCTTCTCAGGCTTTCTATCTCCCGAACTCTGTCTACTTGAATCTCCCTTTTGAGCATTAACAATCATTGCATAACTTCTTTAGGAGAGGTGCCCACCTGTTCTACAACAGATGAGTGCATCGGCCCTTTGAAATCCCTGAAACAACCATTCTCTATTTATGTAGACAAATGCGTTCAAACATAGGAAAATTCTGCCAAAGCACTGTTCATTGGACCTCAAATCTTCATAAATGCAGCCTATTTTCCCATCGGGTCCTCCTATAAGTCACGATCGCATGTCGCAATGCCCCTTTCTGTGGCTTCCCTTTGTATCTAGAAAATATGTTAAAACACTGAAAAATTTCGTAAAAATGGCTTTGGGCAGAATTGAAATATTATTCATTTTTATTCCCAAACCCTTTCAAGTCTAGTTTTCATCGCATCGACGCTTCCGTTTGTATTTCATTTAATGAACGAAATATGCTACAATACATTAAAAATTCCATTTGATGAATCTAAAATATTATGAAATAGCATTTATACTTTTATCGAGTCTGGTCTATTGCAGTCTTAGTCATAATCAACTCTGCTCCTTTACATAGCTCTGATGTGATATCGCAATCGCATGTCGCTAATCCTCCTGGGCTGTGGTTAAGTCCATATATATATATATATATATATATATATATATATATATATATATATATATATATATATATATATATATATATATCAGCGACGCGATATCGCGATTGACTCTGGACCGTTCATCTGCGTGGATAGATCAATGACTCTTGTTTGATTGTGCTACCTTTTGTCATGCTTCCCATATAGCCGCCTTCAATAGCCTCTGATAGCCTTTGCCGATTGTGATTTATCGATCAGATCTAGACCGTTGATCGACCAGATCCGACGGCTCCTCTACATCACTCTTTTGACGCCGATAACCCTGTTTTCCACTGTTTTCTTAGTGTTTTTGGGTCCCAATAGTGTTTTATTCTATTTTATGAAGGTTTTCTCATGCAATTTTTTTGATCTTTTAAGTGACTTTCGAAGACTTAGAGGGTATTTGGATCCATTTTGGATCATAAATGTTGGACAAAAGAGCCACCGAAGTTTTGATAAACACCCACCTATGAGTAGAAGACAAAGTCCTCAGGAAAGCTTACCAGGTCTTGGTTACCTTTCCTTCTAGAATCCATGGTCAAGAGAGAATGAAAACCTTTACTGAAGGGTGGGCAGTCCTATTGGACCAACTAATGAAGCAAGAGAGTTCGTTCAACTAGTCAGATCTGTTGGCTCGACAACTGAAGGCCCATGTAGCACAAGCACAAAATTCGCCCAAAGATGAGCAACCAAGGTTCTATAGGTCTGCATACTTACTGGATGTAATCTACACACAATAAGAGTTCTCTAACACGAACTAGACATGAGCACCATGAGAAACTATCATGCACATCTACTACAAATTGTTTTCAGAATGCAGTTATCGAGGAGTAATGGAACAACTAATGGACCACTTCATCATCCTGTTGTAGAAGCTTATATTTTGAGAATATCCACATTGCATTTCATAAGAAGAAATGGAGACATTAGCAGACATCATAGATTGGTATGCCTCACCATGTGGCACCTTCATTAGAGTGTTCAGCGAAGATAAGCCTCCACATGTCTTACCAAGGTATGCCATTGACAAACTCATCATGCAAGTAGTATCATACCATCTTGCCACAAGGTTGTCAGAAACACTATATGAGAAAATGAAACAACAATGGCTCACTCTTCCTTTGCAAATTGGATTATATGAGATAAAGAAGTTGAAATTCACATATGCCAAGGCTAAGGAGATAGTGAGATTTGAATTCAGCACTCGAGACATTAATCCATATGACCCCGCAATATTTACAAGGACCACTATATGATATTTTGCTTTCCATGGATTGGTAAGGTATTTCATTGACCAGAGGAGGATCCTTGGAGGTATTGTTATAATGCCTCCAGACTCAATGAACCGGTCATTTTAGCAGGGACTTCAAAGGCTACTCCACAAACAGTAGCAACTCAGGTTGCAACAACAACAGAAGGCAGGAATCTCATGTAGGACAAGGGAAAGAGGAAGATTACTGACAGTCGAGAGGGACAATAAAGTTGCAAGATGAAAGCAGATCCTCTTCTCATGAGGGAAGCTTTGGTAGTAGTAGCGAGAAAAGAAGAGGTTGTAGGAAGTAGAACTAAAGTTACAAGATACATAGTAGAAGTTGAAGGAAGAACAATATTTAAGGAGGAATAAATAGGAAGAGAAGTAGAAGTAGGAAGAAGAGAAAATGGAATATGTGATGACAAAGGAAACAATGTCGATACAAGTTAAAGAGTAGGAACAAGTTCGGAAAACAACATAGGAGGAAGGTGAACAAATGGAGGGTTGGCAGCTTGCTTAGTAGATTGAGTAATTGAATTAACTGGCATATATGGATATGGAAGAGGAGCTATAGAATGAAGATATTGTTATGTGGCCAAGAGAACCACAGGTCATCCCCCAGAATCCACCACCTCCAACAATAGAGTCAACCCCAAGTGATCAAGGGTATTTTTCTCTCCTTGATGATGATCTCGTGGATATGTATAATCTATCATTCGATGAGTTTCAAATGAGGATTGTGCAAGCACACAGACAGAACTTTCTGGATGATCATGCATCTCTTGCATTCATTAGGGAAAGGGTGATTGTGTTGGAAACTAGGAAGCATCCAAATGTGATTGTCGAATTCAACTTGTCTTATTTAGGAGAAACAAGATCAAATATCCAGTATTTGGCTGTCGAGAATGAGCAATTGGCACAAAACTTGCAAGCTACCAGGAAATAGGCAGAACAACTCCGCGTAGCAACATAAAATGTAATTTCCACAAATGTTTGCATGGAGTAGATGAGAACAAAGATACTTGCTCAAGTATTAGCACTTGGAGAAACCATGTGGAAGCTCTATGAAAGGTTTGTCACCGTACATAAATAATTTTTCCATTTTCATGGCTTACAATAATAGAGTAAATATTTTGTTAAAACGCTAAGAAAAATACAACTTGACATTACCTATGTGCAAGAGTGGATAATTTGGTACAAAAGGGCCTCGCTTGACTTAGTGAAGAAAATGAAGCCACCAGAAGAGGTGGAGAAAATGAAGGTTATAATTTGATTTAGAGCAACAAGCATCTCACCTCATTCATTGGCAACATTCAAGCCTCATACGTATAGTTGTTTAGTAGTTTAGATGTATTGGTGAGAACACACCATATCTCATCAATCAGATCCTTCACCAAGCCCAAGTCCAAGAAGCAAGTCCAATAGGAGGTCGAAGAGTACTCAGAGTGGATGAGACATAATGCCACCATGGAAGACTTAGAGATGAATAGACAGAACATGCAGAATTTCATTGGTGGTCGTATCAAAGTTAGAACAATGTTTCTCATGCTTCAGAAGGAACTAGACATAGGTTCAAAGATAGTGTACAAAAATGCCACGGAGGCTAGAGTCTACTTCAAGAAAGACATTGTTACGTAGTTTGGGGACATCATCACACAATATTAATATTGGTACCAATATGTGACCGAGAAGCAACAAGTGGAGGTTGTTGAGCTAGACTTCTCCCAAATGCCAACATCATAGTGTTGTGTCTTGTTATGATGTGAAGTTGTGTCTACCCTATTTTGTCTTTTATGGGTACAAGTGTCAAACGTAATATTATTTGTAATTATATTGTAAGTGAAACTCCAAGTGCCATTATGGGAATATGAAGAGTCATCATGTAATGTAATGTGTTATTTTGTAAAGAATCTTAAGACTCATGAGGGTAGTGCAAAGGTTACAAAGGGGAGTTGAAGAGTCACCCCCTCTTGTTATAAATAGAACCTCATAACTCACGTAACTGGCTTTTGGGAGCCAAGATTTGCACTAGGCTTAGTGTTAGGAAGAGATCAGGAGTATTGTGAAGAGCCTTGGCTTCTCCGTATCTTAGAGAGAGTATACTTCTTTGGAGGAGTAGGTGTTCTTGACTGTAATTTTCCACTATTGGGGCTAATGGTTGTCAATGGTCTATGTCTAAATGTAACTTTCACTTATAATAATAAAATATGAGCTAGTACGCTTTCATGCATATGTTGCAAATATAGTAGGACTATTCTTGTTGTATTTGCAATTTATCTTATTTAGATTGTGAATATGCTTATGAAATATTTCATTTTCATTTGTATGAATGTTGTTGAATGTGTGTTGTTCTATTAATTCATCACTTTAACATGTGGAGTATTCTACATCTTAGCTTGTGATGTGATTTCGCTCATTTGTTCCTTCCAAGATGTGCACTCTTACGAGCTTCCAAGGGGTGCACTTCCTTTTCCCTTCATCTGTTGGAATATTCATTCATCGCACTTTAGTTTCTAGAAGGTCACACACTTGCTCTCAACAAAAGTCATCATACTTACCTATGCGCGTTTCCATAGTGAAGGCATAACATTACCACCGACTATTTGGAATCCTATTCCAAATGCTGTGAGGTATAGTTGGGACTTCATATCAGAGAAATACCCTAAATTTTGGCAAGCCTAGCACTGGTAACACTCACCATATAAATACATTTCAAATGTCTTTTGCATAGCTGAAGAAAATCCTTGACTCATAGACTATGTTCAAGGATATTTTGAACAGGTTCATATGGGTGATGATAAACATGTAAAATTGTTGGAATGGGAAATGTTTTTATAAAGAAAAAAATGGAAACCAATGGGTATTGTAGAAGGTAAGGTATGTTCCATTTCTACAGGAAAATCTAATTACAACAAGGCAATCAAGTGGTGAAGGATGTGTAACTACATTCACAGACAAAACCTGGAAGGTCACTAAGGGAACCATAGGAATAGAAAAAGGAGAAAAGGTTGGTAAATTATATTTAGACAATGTTATTTCTAATTATTTTAATGTGTTAACCTCCATAGGAGAAGATATGACATTATGGCATCATAGGCTCAGGCTCATGAGTGAGGAAGAAAGGCAGATTCTGTGCTTAAGAAATTTGTTTCCAAATTTGAGCCATGTTGATTTGGGCTTATGTGAAAATAGTTTTTATGGAAAAAAAGAGAGAGTTAGATTTCTCATAGTGGGGAAGGAAGCAAAGGGAAAAAAATGTAGAGCTTGTGCATATAGATGTACGGGGACTTGCTCAACTATTATATCTCGATGGATCTCACTATTATATTAATTTTATTAATGATGGAACAAGGAAAACCTGGATTTATTATATTCAAAATAAATCTTATGTATTTGATACTTTCAAGAAATGGAAATCTATGGTTGAGAATGAGACAAGAAAGACGCTGAAGTATCTCATATCAAAGAATGGATGTGAATATTGCAACAAAGAGTTTGATAACTACTTTTGAGAGCATGGAATTAGTAGAGAGAAGATAGTTCGAGGAACACCATAGGAAAATGGTGTGTCAAAAAGGATGAATGGGACAATCACGGAGCATGTAAGGTGCATGATATTGTATGAAGGATTTCCATTACAATTTGGGGCAGATGCTGTAGATACCGATGTTTATCTAATAAATAGAGGGCCTACAAGTTCTATGAATGGTGGCATTCCAGAGGAGGCATGGACAGGTAAAAATGAAAACTACTTGTTCTAGTGTTTTTGGAGCACAAGTGTACCAAAAGGTACACCCTTAGCAGTAGATTGTTCCTGGCAAAGGATCACAGTCAAAATTGGTGTTGTTAGTGGTCAAACATAAAGAAACACAACATTATAAGTAGTTGAAACAATGCATACATGAACATAAACTAAACAAATTGGTACATAAAGAAAACACATCAATGATATATGGAAAAATCTCCCTTTATTGATTGTTGGTGGTAGAGGTTGAATACAATTAGAATCTCAGACACTTGAAGAGAATTATTTGAGCTATGGAGCTCAAAAATCCTCAACAAGGGTTTTATTTCCTCAATATCTTTACAAGGTTCTCGTCTCTCTCAAAGAACTGCGAAGACTCTCCAACGGTTGATTTCTCTCCTCTCACTATGATGTTGGCTTGCTTAGATGTAATATGGCCAACATGCTAGTGCACTTAACTTCCTTGGCTTCAAAAATGCAGTGGTTGTTTGCTCAAACAACAATTTGGCCAACACAATAATGTCTCATCCCTTAGTTCTCCCATGGCCTGTTTATATAGAGTTTTTTGAATCCTTCTTCCCTCTCTTGGTACATGTATGATATATACACGAGTAGGACAAGAGGATTCCATTGAGGGTTTCATATCTCCATGGTGACTCAAATTCGGTTGTGCTACATAGATCTCATGTCGGCGAGTTGGCCCCAAGTGTGAAAAGTGGTCCAGGATCACTAAGTCATCCTCTTCTATGTGCGCTATCGAAGAAATATAGTCGCGGCCTTAATTTGTTTTTTATAAACTTTGGACCTTAGGAGAACTTTGAATTTTTTTAATCTTCATAACGTATTCAGCTAGAAAAATGTCCACCTGTGCATTCTACTAGACACATTTAATGTCTTCTGGATTGTACTAGAAGGTGTACAATTTTTCAATGCTAGTAGTTTCTTGCTGATATATGAGGTTAGGAGAAAATATATAGCCAAAATACATCACGTTTTCATTTCTTTTGGAGAGTCTAATCAAATTTTCAAGAGAGAGGATAGTTGTTGCAAAGATGAGTAGAGAAAAACCCCTTGACTGAGTATCAATGATACACATGCCCAAGTAAAAACCTACAAAAAATGGTGTGCTTATATGAGGAGGGCATGTCTCATGCTCATTATGATGGCTAATTGGAACTGATTACAATAAGACAAAGACTAATTTTTCTCCTGTCAACGTGGTGGTTGTTGACGTACTGATAGTTGGTGATGATAATTGCTAATGCCCTCAAGAGTGCTTTCTAGTCGAATAGCCCAAGTATGGTTCCCCTATGTATAACCTAGGAGAAGCATTGTTGGTGGGTGATCCAGTATGCATAGCTCTTCAGCTATGGGTGTTATAGACATTTTTGGGCAGTACAACCCCAAGCATGAAATGTCCATAAACCAAGGGCTCCTAAGTCCCTAAAAGTGTTGTTCTAACCCCTAAAGGAACAAGGTCAACTGATTACAGCTTCTCCCAGAAGTTCTCCATGAAAAACGGCTCAGAACTGGTAAAAACAGGATCATTTCAGCTGCTCCATAGGCAAAGTGCGTTGCATCGCACCTAAACACACTGTGTTGGTGCATTGCATTTGAAAAAGCCCTTCTATGGGGTGCGATGGGCGAGAAGTGACAAATGGCCGTGTCATTCCGCAAGGTGGAGAGGCATGGAAACTTCCAGAAACTTCTCTTGTGACACTTGCCTCTCTGAATTCGAACAAGGATGAGTAAGAGATCATCAATCTCCAAGTGGAAGCAAGAACTATCAGAGGGAAGACACTAATCAAATCACAAGCTGAGTCATCTCCCTTACAGATATCTATATATGGATCCCTCATCCCAGAGATCCAGAGGCTGGAATTTTGCATATTGTAAGGAATTTCTGTTGGTTTCATGAGACAACATCAGATTTTTGGGTGATCTAAGCTTTGTATGAGGTGAAGAGGGGCTTCCTTGCTGAGAGGATGATGCTGGGTTAGAACAACTGGTTGTAACGCCCCTTAGCTCTTTCTAGTTTATCAATAAAATCTATTCAAGTTTTCCTCCATACTCTTGTGTCATTTATTTTTACTGCATTTGTATGGTCAATTTACATCTGATCCTAGATTGTTTATGATTATAGATCCATGTTCTTGTATACTACTATGCTACTGTGATCTTACAGGTACTCTATGAAGCTGGGCATGCAAGGGAACAAGTAGCGAAATACTATCAAGAGAGAGATGAATCGAATCAGGAGATTAGTGCAAGACAAAGGTTGGTCTTCTTTATTCTTCTCTCATCTATACTTCATAAAGGAAAAATGAAAGTATCTTTTCTTTTTTTGTTTCTAAGGTAGCTATCACACCTTAGTGGGATAAGTAGTTCTCTGTAGACACTTTTCCTTGTAACAATGGGTACCTCCCCCATATCATAAGAGAACTATTGATTAAAGTGCTTTGTGATGCAGGGATCTTTGAATAAATTAAGGAACTGCAACAATAACTAAGTATGACACCACCTTGACATGAATGCTTGAGTTGATGTCGAATGTCAAGGGGACTAATGACATCATTGGGAAATGATGGTCCCCAATGTGCCACCTGGGGATATATTTACTGATGGCGATATCCAAGGTACTACCTCTTTCATGGAATACATTTGTTGAAGTCAATAGGGAAGGGGTGTCAACTGCACGACAAGGTGAGTTAGTAAATCAATGTGAAATATGAACAAAATGTAATAACCTACGTCAGATAGGCATGTTAGCAAGAGCTATCGATATCCGAGGATATTGATACCTATACTGAGGCAAGAGCTTGATATGAAAATGGAGGTGGTCAAAACATTATTTTTGATGATCTTAGAGTCAGTAGGATTTCTAGGATGGGTGTAAGTGATTTTTGATGTGCATGTGAAATGAGAGGTGATTTTCTGGTGAGATTTGACCAAAGGTGATTAGAGATTATCAGCGAGTGAAGGCCCTAAATTGTAAAAATAAAATGTGGATGGGATATTTTTTATTTTTTTTAAGAAAATCTTTTTACACTTGCCAAAACAATAGGGTATGGTTTGGATGTACAGCCATGAAGATAGGTTCCCCACGATGACAGTAACCTATGTAAAGGTGTGGTGTATCTGCTAGGGGCGGGTGCCCCATTGGTTGGTCCCTGTGGTAGGATTGATGAGGCAGATGTAGTGATACAAATGGTATATTGTAATATGGGTGGATGGTAGGCATAACGTAGCATGCATTTCAATCCGTCTATGATCAAGGATGGCGGCCCAGGAGTAGTGGACCAAAGAAAGGTGCAAAGAAGAGAAGTATGAGGATGATATTTGATATATCTGTGTAAAATAAATCTTGGGCATGGGGGGATGAACATGGATACCAATAGTGTTAAGGCAACTATGAACTAAGGTGATCCATGTAGGTGGAACTCTACCGACTGACGTGGATTCTTACCATGTCTAGGTAGAAAGTGATGGTAAGTGTGATCGAGATGGTGCACCCTATGGTTAATGTCAGAGATGTGATGGAAGGATATTTAAGACAATGGAGGAAGCCTATCATGCTGAGTGGAGGATGATACATTAACTGTCAATTTCCACAGGGGGAATAAGATTACTAGGAAGGTGTTGATATCCTACAACTTTGAAAGCCAATACCCAAAGCGAAAACATCCATCTATCACAATATGAAAACTGGAAAGAAGTATGTACCAAAAACAAAAGAAAGGCACACCTAATGGGTTCTCTAAATGAGTGAAGCTGACATTTCTTTCCCTTAATTGGGTAATAATAGTGCCATGTGTCGGTGTGGTCATCCATTACTGAATGGCTAATACCAAGCATCTCAGACTATGACCATGCAGAAATCTCCCTATATTCTGGAGATATCGATTTGTAGGAGGTTACCTCTTTTGGGTAGCATGCTACCCCCAGCAAGATCTCTTCAACAATGCCAAGTTTATTGAAGATATTCACCTTGATGATAGGTGAAATGTTAGACATGTTCCCTTCCTCAAATGCATCAGGTGTTGGGATGGGATTTTTAAACCAATCGTGCTTCCCTAGTGGGAGGAAATCTTTTGATTCAATGGCACAAATATCGTGAGTTTTTGTGGTACTGGGAACAAATGATTTTTCGGGTAGAAAAAGTGAACGATGGTTCATGGAATCCCAAGGATGTTCAAGTTCTATCATGGCTTGTATAATATCTTTGTGTGAGTGAAAAATATTATCTAATATTGACTTGGAGTGTGCCAAGTCTTGAGGGTGGAGTCCATGCCTAGTTGCACTGGTCGACAGGCAAGAATATGATTTTGGTGGTTGACGCCGTAGAACCTAGTGAAGTTGAAAAAGTTTGGATGGGATGGGTCCACACCACTATTGATGTTACCGCTAGTCATGTGGATTTTGCAGTCTTGACGCCAAAAAATGATGAGTAGACAACTTCACCCAAGTCGAAGGCCATTAGACAAGAATAGGTTGGGTCAATTGTGCCTATAATGGAAGTAAGGCTTTCCATTGGCTTGGGAATATTTGTAGGACTTATAATGTTGACATATCTTATGGTGATTGTGCTAAGTCATAAACCATGTTATGACTATGGACTCCTTTCGATTTGTTTGTTGCATGTTGTAAGGGTCCTTTGACCATTTTCAGCATGGCTTCTATGGAAGGTCGAGGGATGGTCAATGAACCTATAGGTATTACCATAGTTGAGGCGGAAGGATTGAGATTTAGGGGAGATTCCTAACTTTGATTCCTTGTTTGAAAAAATATTTCTTTCCCCATCATGAAAATATCATGATTAGGGGTGTTATGGAGGTTCCCTCTAGATGGATGAGTTTGGGGATTTTGTTGTTGGGTGTTAATGACTCCTTGAAGGGGGAAGGGGTCAAGCATCACTACAGTTTGTTGGTCACCTTTCCCCCTACTATCTTGTATCATTTTTAAGTCAAGAAGTTGAGAAAAATATTTGTTATAATAATCGTACTCTCCATAGATAACGTATGCCTGAATACTCCCCAGAGTAGTGTTCTTGCCTTGTTTGTGTGCATTCTTGTTGGTCATACCCTAGTTTTGGTTCTAGTTGGGGTTATCCCTTCCAAGTTACCTTGGGGTTGCTACTGATTATTTCCCCCATCTCGTTTTCTCCCTTTGGATTTCTCTTTAGTTTTTCCTTAGCAACATTGGAAGGATTAAATGAATTCATTTGTTCCTTTGGTTGTTAATGTGAAGTGAGAGAAGGTTGCACTAGATTCACCCGTGCATTGCATTGCTGGGATGTTTTGTTGTTGTGCTGGGAAAGGAGAATATTAGTTTCATTTTCCTTGGTTAGCATACTCACTCGGAGGTGCAAACATCTTTTCCGTACTCCAAGAGGAGTATTGGCTTCCCTGAGGGCGAAGATACGAGCCTCCTTGTAGGGGCTGGTATTGGTTATCCCTATTGACTATATTCTACATAGCTACAGCTTAACCATTACAGTTCCTTGAATGTTTGTAATGGTGGTATGTTATGAGTAGCATCATATGCTTGGCCATTTAAGACATACCCAGGGTTTTGGTAGTTGTTTCTATGGTGATTTTGGAATAGGGACCCAATTAATATATCATTGCTACTAGATAAATGCACCAATATAAAAGAAATTGAAAGGATTGATGGACTTCTATAGATTTTCCACTTAAATGGAGCCTGCATAGTCCGAAGTTGGAGGAAACATAGTATAAGCATCTCAAATGGAGACAAGTTCAAGCTGTAGGCCACCCCAACAATAGTGATCACAACCACAATCATAGGCACCATCTCATCCAAGGTATCCCATAGTAGCACTCCAATAAATGTAATGCACCATCCTACTAGCCAATGCACATGCACATGAGAGAGAGAGGATGCTATAGCTAGAAAATTCTAGCACCCTAGAACTAGAAACTCCTAGAAGAAGTTAATTATGATACTTCTATTTGTTTTGTAAATATTCCTAGTGGATACTAAATTCCACAAGTGGGTTTCATTCAAGGTGTTTGATCTAGAAAGCCTATACAAAGCTCTCATTTTCATGTAGTTGAGGTAGGATTTCTATGTATAAAATCTCTGCAAAGCTTATCTATACCTAGTCTTGGTACATGTATCATGTGCTTCATCTGGAAGCACATGTTAAATGTACTGAGACTAGGTGTAGCTAAGCTTCAGCTGTTGGGAAATACTAATGGATTTTTCCTCCGTTTGTGAGGATGAATGTTCCATGTCCTTAGAGATTTTAGATACGAGGGATCTCAGGAATATGTCTAGGACTTTATCTTCAAACTGGGTTTGGCACGGGCTATGACATTTTCGCCATTCATGGATATGGTCTGAGATGCGAGTAGCGGGTGTTTGTTTGAAGTTGGTGCAGAGTTCCAGACCCAAGTCATGGTAGACTAGGAGCTGGAGACGGGTGAGGAAAGAAGTAGTTAATGAGTTGAAGCTCTCGTATGATGTAGAGGGCTGGTCCACATACCATTTCATGGTGGACCTAATTAGGGTGCATTGAAATACTCGTAATCTAATAGTATCTTCTATGACACTACTAGATGAACCCCATAGGTGAAATGTCATGACATGGTTTTCTTGGTCTTCTCCATCTTTTTAATCGAACTTTGGAATGTCTAAAGGGAGCATGGTGGGCATAGATGGCCAATTTTGGCCATGGCCAATCAGGTCATTATTTAAGTTGCTTAAATCTAGTAGTTTTAGTGAGGACAAGAATTGGATCTGTGCATTACTGGAAATCATAAAATGATTGTGTACATCTATATGCAATGATGTCCTTTGTGGGGATGTCATGGGAGAATTACCTCGATGGGTATCTCGGGGACAGTCTAGAGGAGAGGTGTGTGCGCTCCCAAAGTGGGTTCATGTGGGGATCCTTCTGACATGGTGAAGGGTGTAATTTTCTGAGGAGGAGTTCTGAGAAAATATGCACTAATAAAGGAAGACCCAACAATGGTGGTTGAGTGACATCTTCTCCGCCTAAATGGTGGGAGTCCTGTCACACCTCCTGATAATGGGGGGAGGTTTAAAAAACATCTAAATTGACGGGGAGCCAAGGGATCCCCTATTACTTTAATTTAGAGTGTGTGATACTTTGTGTTTGGTGAGGAAAGGAGATAAATATTAATTCAATTGGATCACATACATAAAACAAAGAGAAAATATGAGTGGTTTATTTTCCTATAATTTAAACTATGTAATCAAGCAAAAAAAAAAATGTTTTTTGTTGTTGTCGTGTATGATAAAATATCCTAAGAAGACCTAATCATCTTGTCCACTCTCAAAGTAACTATGCCCTGTGAAGATATCATCTCATGGGTCTTGAAAGAACTGGCAACACTTTCCAGCAGTGGAAGATTCAACCAACATAATGGTAATGAGGCTAAAGTGTTTCGTGCACCATCACCTATAGGGAAAGGATGCCTTGGATTTTCTCACTAAGTACCTTTGTCCCACATGATAATTCGAGTCTTTAGCTTCTTGGTAGTCAGTTACCAGTAACGAGCACTAGATGGGCCAGGTAGCCCCAAAGAGTACTGCATGCACTAGACCTAAGTCGGACCCCCTCTAAATCATATCTCTACCATGCTTGGGTATTCCTTTCCAGGGGATGATTGAAGGGTTTTAAGCTCCCCATAAAGTCAAAAACTATGTTTCAATGGTGTAACATGACCATGGCAGCTTATGGTATGCCTACCAGCAATGGTCCTAGCCTAAACTATAAATTGTTTGGTTTCCCTTGTGGGGAAATTTATTTTGTTCAAGGTATGGTTATTTTTAAGGAGTCTTAATTGACTTATGGAGTGATTTTGAAGCCAAGAGAGACTAAGTACTTAGCAGGTGATGCATGTGAGCATACAAAGTGTGATAAGATGTGGATATGCGATGATCCATTTCAATAACCTTCTAATTATGTTAAGTGTTGATTGTTCCTTGCATGGAAAAAAGAGACATATATGTGGATTATGGGCCACTTACTTTTTTCCTATTAAACTATGTGGAACTTAATAAGGGAGATGGAAATTCAAATGTTTTCGGGAAGGTTTTCATATGAAATCCCAGGTTTCCTCTAAGAGATGAAAGGGAAGTAGAAATTACTTACTTTCTCTAGTAACATTTTCTCCTAGTCCTAAAAAATGCTTTGGTTAGTAGAAAGATTCATGGATAACTGGCCACTTGCTTCACTAATTAAGAAATGTGATTTGCAAAAAAATTAAGCAAAATAGTTTGAAAACATAAGTGGATTTTGGCCACTTACTTTTCTCCCTAATTAAGCTATGGGGATATTTTGAAAATAAATAAAAAACTCTAATCACTTGAGGAATTATGGTTCATCAAGAAACCAAGGGTAATAAACAAAAAATACTGAATGCATAGGTGAGGGCAATTGGCTAAACGCTACCAATCAGCTCAAAAAAATGAACAATGCAGCGCTTTTCTTTTCTCTCTGTTTATTGCACAATTTTTTCAGACACATATGTGGTCATGCCTTTTGCAAAAATAAAAACGCTCTCACATCTGTTAGAGGAAAATGTACGTGGGTGATAAATATCAGATTTTTTTTTACTTCCACAGGCTTAGAATAGATCCTGGGCATTTGTAAAAAATCCAAGCAGGTGAAGAATGCCTTGTCGGATGGCTTTGCAGAGAGGAGGTCTTGCAAAAACAATCTCTAGATTAATGAAAAGATATTAGTATGGTTGACATTTCTATTGTAGTGGTATTGGAGCACAAGTGTATCAAAAGCATCCCCTCAGTAGTAGATTGTTCCCTTCAAAGGATCACAATAAAAAATGGTGTTGTTAGTGGACAAACATAAATAAACACAATATTGTAAGTAGTGGAAACAATGCATACATGAACATAAACTAAGCAAAGGGTTGAATAAACAAAAAATTTCTCAAATGAAGCAAACACATCAGTAACATATGGAAAAATATCTCTTTATTGATTGCTAGTTGTTTAGGTTGAATACAATTTGAATCTCACACACCTGAAGAGAATTATTTGAGCTATGGAGCTCAAAAATCATTAGCAAGAGGGTTTCTTTCCTCAATCTCTTTGCAAGTTTCCCCTCTCTCTCAAATAAGTGTGAATACTCTGCAATGGTGGATTCCTCTCCTCTGACTAAGATGTTGGGTTGCATAGAAGCAATATGGCAAAAATGTTAGTGCTCTTCACTTCTTTGGCTTAAAAAATGCAATGGTGGTTTTCTCAAACAATAATTTGGCCAGCATAACAATGTCTCATCCTTTGGTTCTCTCATCGCCTGTTTATATAGAGTTTTTTCAATCCTTCCTCCCTCTCTTAGTACATGTATGATAATCACACACAAGTAAGACAAGAGGATTCCATTGAGGGTTTCATTTCTCCAAGGAAACTTGAATTCAAATGTACTGGACTAATCTCATGTCATAGAGTCGACCCTAAGTGTGCAAAGTGGTCACAAATCACTGAGTCATCCTCTTATGAGACCAAGAAACTTTTAGAGGTTATGCCATGCACACGTGTTTACTGAAGAAATATATGTGCGACCTTAATTGATTTTCCCTTATAAACTTGGGACCTTAGGATAACTTTTATTTTTTTTAACCTTCGTAATGTACTCGGCTGGAAGAATGCCCACCTGTGCATTCTGTTGGACAATTTTAATGTCTTATGGATTGTACTAGCAGGTGTATGATTTTTCAGTGTTAAGACTACTCTTTTTTAAATACTTTCAATTGTGAAGCATTTATCCACATCCATAGAGAGAATAAAACAAATTTTGTGGAAAAATGAAAGGAGTGTATGTTTATTAGATATGGTGGTAATGATTTTGGTTATCGCTTATCTGATTATGAAAACTAAAAAATTATTAGGAGTAGAGATATCATAGTTAATGAAAAGTATTGTATAAGGATGGGATGTAAGAAAAGAGGTAGGAGAAGGAAAATAAAGAATACATAGTGCTTGAATCTATCACAGAAAATGTAAAGGTGCCTAAAAATCATAATGGTCAGCAACCAAAATAACAACATGAACCTCAAACCCCTAAAAGTGGTGTTAGAAGATCTACGAGGATATTTAGACCCCTTGAGTGATACTCTCCTTCATTATATTATGTATTATTGACTGATTCTGGTGAACCAAAAAGATACGAAGAAGAAATGTAGGTAGAAACCAAGAAGAAATGCGAACAAGCCATGGAAGAAGAGATGAACTCCTTTATGCATAACTAGAATTGTGACTTAGTCAAGTTTCCTGCAGGAAAAAAAAATTGTAGAATAAGTGGGTTTACTGGTTGAAGGAAGAAGATGGAAGTAAACAAAGGTATAAGGCTATACTTTTGATGAAGGGGTTTGCAAAAAAGAAAGGTATAAAATTTGATGAAATTTTTTCTCCTGTTGTTAAAATGACTTCAATTAGAACTATTTTAAATCTAGTGGTAGTAGAAGATTTTCATCTTGAGCAGTTAGATGTAAAAACAACATTTATCCTTGGAGATTTCTAGGAACAGGTATATATGAAACAACCACAAGGGTATGAGGTAAAAGGGAAGGATAAATTAGTGTGAAAATTGAACACGAGCTTATATGGCTTAAAACAGGCTCCAAGGTAGCTGTATCTAAAATTTGATAGCTTTATGTATGAACATGGTTATTCTAGATGTCACTCTGACCATTGTGCTTATGTTGAAAAGATAAATGATGGAAGATATAATATGTTTCTATTGTATGCATATGACATGCTTCTTGCGGGTCCAACATATCGGAAATAAATGTGCTCAAAGGGAAATTGGAAGATTAATTTTTAATGAATGATTTGGGTGCTACAAAACAAATCCTTGGTATGAGAATAACTAGAGACATGAAAAATCACAAATTAGCATTGTCTCAAAGTGAGTACATAGAAAACTCATTGGAAATATTTAATATGTAGAATGAAAAACTAGTTATTACACCTTTGGCTAGACATTTCAAATTAAGTAAGGAGATGTGTCCCAAAACTAAGGAAGAGATGAATTATATGTGTAAATTTCCATATGCATCAACAGTTGGATGATTAATGTATGAAATGGTCTACACAAGGCCTTATATTGCACATTTAGTGGGAGTTATAAGAAGGTATATGAACAATCCAAGAAAAGAGAATTAGATGGAAATGAAGTGGATTCTTAGGTATTTGAGAGGTACCACAAATTAATAATTATGCTTTGGTGGTTCAAACATTACTCTATAGGGATATGTTGATGCAAATATGGCAGGTGATACAGATAATAAGATGAGGAACACAGGGTATGTGTTTACTATAGGTGGAACAATTATAAATTGGGTTTCAAAATTGCAAAACATTATTGCAATTTTAACAACAGAAGAAGATTATGTTGCTGCTACAGAGGTTAGTAAATAAATTATTTGGTTATAAAGGTTTATGGATGAATTGGACAAGAGGCAAGAGATGGGCAGCTTATACAGTGAAAACCAAAGTGTCATATATCTTACTAGGAATTCATCATTTCATTCCAAAAATAAATATATACAAATCAAGTACAATTTCATATGGTGTGTGTTGGAAGATGGATAGTTGAAGCTGGAAAAGATACACACTAGCCAGAATCTTGCAAATATGTTAACAAAAATCATAACCGAGTAGAAAGTAAGATTATGCTCTATTTCAATTGGTATTCAAGTATGATGATAAAGATGAGAAACAAGCATGTCCAAAGTGAAATCATTTTATAATGAGTGAATCGGTGGTGGAATTGCTATAATCAGTTACCAAGTAAGATATTTTTGGGTGTGGAGCCTTATTATCTTTGTGATTTAGAGGTCTTGTTTTAGGAGGTTGTATACCCTAGGAAGACTATACACCCCTCCATGCGAGGAGGGGCATGCACGAGCTAGTGGGCCCCCGTTAGGGGTTTGGGGTCAGTGCCCTCAAAGCTAAAAAGAGATTAAAATATGGCTTGTAAAATGTTGTAATTTTGTATCCAATTGAGGTTGTTTATTAGGCCCATGATCTAAATATATGTTAACTTAGGGTTTCTTCCTTTGAAGGAAACCCTTGGTTTACATTAGGGAATTGTATTACAGCTATGTATTATTATTCTGAGTGTGAAAGAGACAGGAGACTATGAGAGAGCGAAGAGGAAATTACAACATATCTATTGTAGGTTGTATCTATTCATTTTTATGGATAATATAAAAGGAAGGATTGGTTGTTTCTCCCTGGATGTAGCCCAAATTGGGTGAACCACATATATTTGCGTCTCTCTTGTTTTATGTGCTTCGATTTTTTGTTTCCACAATATTTTATGTGTTCCATTTCTTTGTGATTTAATTTCTAGCATGTGTTCAAGTATTTTCTTAACATAGGGTTAGGGTTGTTAGGTCTTTGTTTTCTTTTTCTTTTACTTGTTAGGGTTAATATGTGCAGGATAATTCATGGCCACTTGTGACCCCTTGACAAGCAAGAGGGTTGAATTATGCCACTGTTGCTATGGATTCAATCCCTAATTGCATGACTATAAAATTTGCGATAACATTATCGTTACTTCTCATCATCCATTAAGAAGTCAAATATGTTGATGTAGTGCTAGAGTGACGCCTAACCATAAAAACATCAACATATTTTTGGTGACCATACTAGGGAGTGAATTAGTTTCACTCCCCTTAGTTTTTCATCTTATAGCGCATGCACAACTCTTTCCAAGTATTTGTTAAAAACTTGCATTATCATGCTTGTCTTATATTTGTTGGCCTTCCTTTAGAGTCTTGCCGTTATCATGTTAAAAAATTATTTCATTTTTGTCGGTCAATGGGAGTTTACGATATCCATACTACCTTCCATTTGTTTCATCTTATGCTTTTTGTAGAGGAAAAATACTAGAACCCTAATATTAATGGGTCTTCTCCCTTTAATAAATTCATCGGTGATTTTCGCGACCTTCCACATTTTGAACTGTGGTGTGATTTCTATTAAAGCCTCCATGATTCTTCAACTTGTCAATTTTTTCTTGAGGCAAAGGGACAATATAGGTTAGAGAAGGAAAACAAACCTACTTTCGATGGATGGGAGTATACAACTTTTCATTTTGTGACTCTTGATCCATGTGAAGAGATTACTCCTATTCCATGTTTGGTTGAACAAGAAACCCTATGCCATGTCTATCGATTCAATGATCTGCTTTTTGAAAAAGACAGTAAACCTCACATTAGCAATGATAACCTTCACCTTAAAGATGATCTTAACCCTATTCATCCTAATTACATTATAAATTTTGAAAATTCTGATGAAGATAGGTCTAATCTTAGTCACCAAGAATGATTTCATGATATGGATGAAGATTCATTCCTTAATGAGGCTCCCATATATGATGATGAACATGAACCTAAATTTTACTTTTACCTTCTTTATCCTAGTAGCAGTGTTATTTATGATGAGTATGATGAAGACGAGTCAAAAATTGATGCTAAATAGTCTTTTCATGACATGGGAGATGATGCATCCTTTTATGAACTCCAAAAATAATTCCTTGCTTGTTAAGAACCAAGTCTTAGTTCTGAATACCCCCATCATGACATGCATGATAATGAATTGTTATTTAGTGAACCTGAAGGAGAAGTCCCTTCTGTAAATTTTGGAAATGATTCCTACTCTTTAATGAAATTGAGAAGGAAAATTTTGTTCTTGACTTTGGAGATACTTCTTTAGTTCGATTGGTTGAAAAATTTCATGCATTCATCCCCTTTTGGTTTGTGAGGAAAATTATGATCAATATTGCATTGATAATTCCCTTAACATGAGCCTTGAGCTCATTGTGCATGAGTCTTTCTATTCTTCTAGTAAGGTTTGTGCATGTAAATGCACAATCATTGGTTGGCATGTTATGTGGTGCAGCCAACAATATATTTGGCTTGTTGTTAAGCTTGCTTCACTTTCACACACACCTATTCGTTGGTTTGGTGGTCATCATTTCGTGATTGTCATCCAACACATTATAAACATTCGATGAAAGATTCAAGATGCATTCTTATATGCTCAATTTCTTCCTCTATGATCGTTAGACAATCCTAAATCTTTAACCTTGTAAATAAGTAAACTTCTAAAAAAAATATTTCTTTCTTGTTTTGTTTTCTTTCAACATGATGTCATGATCCATATTCCTTCTATGTTATGTTTATCTCTTTGATTCAAAATTTTGGCCTCCTTATACTTTAGTTTTATTTTCATCACATATTCAGTTTTATTTATGCTACGTTTTATTATCATTTTTACTTGCTTTAAGTTATTTTTACCTTATGCCAATAATCATCTATCAGCGTTCCCTTCCATCGTTTGCAATCTCATTTGTTAATTAAATGAAGCTAAACTTTAGTTGAAATTGAATTAGTCGATGGTGACAAGCAAGATGTACTTTTTCATTTAACTTATCACTAGATTACCAATTTTCTTAATGAAAATAGGAAACATAGTAAATCTTTAGATACCCCCTGTTCTCATCCATATAGTGCTTTTAGGAGTCAAATTCGACTCGCTCTGCTTGAATGGAATTCCTGTAACGACAATGGAGTTCCTTGCTTCCCTCTTCTTTCTTTTGAGTGAACTAGTCTTCCCTATTCATCCTCTTGAAGATTCGTCTTCTTTTGCACTATTGACTTCATGCTCTTACCCCTAATATTCCCTACCTTTTCCAACATCTTTCACCCCCTTTACCCTCATAACATTCCCCCCTACTCATATTCATAATATCTCACAGTCTTTTGTGTTTTGGTTTGCATAATGAAAACCAACCTCTGGATTCGCCAATGATGATGCACGTCGATAATTTAAAAGGTCTTCAAGCCATTGAGGATCTCTTCCCATTCTCATTTCTTTTTATATGAATATTGCATGATTCATCCTATGAACTCTCATGAAATTAAAAGAAAATCCTACCTTCTTTATCTCATAACATTTTTATCCATTTTGTCTCCTAGTCCTATTGGTGTAAATGTGGCATGGCCTCTCTTGTTGATTCCTCATGAGTCTGAAATAACAAGGAAAGAAAAAAAATATTCCTATTTCAAAGAAGACTAGACTACATTATATTTTCAAAGGAGAAGGTTCTTCGTGTTTAAACGAGACATATATGCAAAGTTTTGTTACCAAAATGATATAAGAGAAAGGAAACATTCTTTATTTCCTGAAGCCCTCAAACATTTTTTTGTTTTATGTTATGAGAACATATGTAAAGCCAATACACATACAATCATGCAAGTCAAGCTCCTTCCAAAACACATCATCATCTTCGAGGAAATTTGGTGGCAACAATGATATATGCATGA
Source organism: Pinus tabuliformis (assembly GCA_031772625.1). Lineage (NCBI taxonomy): Eukaryota > Viridiplantae > Streptophyta > Pinopsida > Pinales > Pinaceae > Pinus > Pinus tabuliformis. The sequence goes on along the minus strand of CM062812.1, from coordinate 405,084,710 downwards.
TATATAAAAATCACCCACAGTGCATATAGAATATGTATGTTTATTTTTACAAAAAAAAATGTTTGATAATGCATATAAAGAACATATGGGTGAATACATGGTACATATATGATCAACAAGGAGCTTGATTCTGAGACATTTGAAAGGCTACTACTAGGCAAAGAGATGATTGTTGCAGTTGAAAATGGTACATTCTTTTTGGATGAATAGGGAGCTTAGTTGCTCTTTATAATATCAAATTGGAGGTATGAAGTGAAATTTTTGTGGCAGTTGTTGGCACAACTAGATCCAAGAGCTCCTATTTATTGTCATTAATTTTTTGGGATTTTTCAAAACTCTTTAGCATGATAAATGTTAACTTGGTTATGCACGTAAAAAAAACGACATGATACATACAGCACACACACACACATATCTATGAATTGAAATGAATTATTAATTAGCATTAAAGGTTGCATTTATATTTAAGTAGCACTCATACCATCTTGGTCCCAAGAAAAACATATAAGTGATTTCATTATTATTGCAACATGGGAATATCTTCTACATTGTTAAAAAATTCAAAGAAATTAAGTAAAGAAGCTCAAACATTCTAACTCAAACCATTAAGTGGACCCACAAGATCATAAAATAATTTCATATAACATACTTAATATGTGGTTATGCATGAATATGATGAAAGAATCAAGCTCGTGCAAGAGGCCAAAGAGAGATAAATCCACGTCCAATAATTGTAAAACATATTTAAATTAAATTAAATAAATCATATTTTATTTTGGAATAAGCACATGTATATGCAAAATTAAAGAAATTAAAATGTGTTAATGGCTTGTTGCATCTATCCAGAAGTGAGACAGTTGTTGAATAAGTTAAACATGCTTAACTGCTCGAGGCCATCCATATGTTAATAAAATTTCTCAAGGAGAATTTAATCCATTCATTAATATTAAGGGATCTATAAAAGTGAGGAGCCAATTTGAAGAAAATGATTCCCTCCTTTGCATTCCTAGATGCTTCCCATTTTTCGCATGAGGGCATGAATAGTAGTATGTTTTTTTTTTTTTTTATTCCCAATTCCTTCTTCGTGCAACTGACCTCTGATTGTGTGATGTCATTGTCGGTTTGTAGGTTTCCTCTTTCGAGTGTCTCCTAAAAAAATATTGCAGAGGTCCACTTGTTTATATCTAGGAAAAGGTTAAGATCCGTCAATTCTTTTCTTTCATTGTTTTACCATTAAAGTTTTTATTATCTTCATGACTATTGTGTAGGATACAATCTTCTTATCCACTATTGATCAATTTAAAACAACTCTACAACACCTTCCCATTTTCATGCATATCTCATCTTCCATAGTTGTACTTAGATGTGAAAATGCAATAAAAAATAAATTTCCTTGTTGGTCAAATCTCTCTTCAATGGTTTGTGTCATTTCTGTTTTTGTTTCCAAATAATAATTAAAGTTTACTTTTATTTCTCATATTTTACTTTTATGTTTCTTTGTACAAATTTATTAATTTCTTCTTTCTTGTTGTAAGTCTTTTAATATATTTGTTTTATTTTTAATGCTATTTAAATTCTATGCTTTAAGTGCATTTTACTTGTTTTTATATAAATCCCTAACTCTTGTAGATAATGTGCTAACTATTACTTTAATCATATCTTACATTTTATTTTATTTAGTCATATTTCTTATAACTTTACTTTACTTTTGTACATACTTGTTTATTTTTTAGTTAAGAATTGTTTAATTGGCTATAATGTGTCTTGATACTAAATTATTGTTTTATTGATTTAAAGAAGAAATCATATTGATTTGTATATTAATCACACATTTTCTTGTTAATATTTCTTATTTGTTAAAATAAATACGTATACAACAATTAAACTATAAAATAAAAGGGTCAATTACATAAGTTATACATGTGGTGTAATGGTAAAATCACTTTCCATGCAACTTGGAGGTCATAATTTCAAACCCTAATTGAACCAAAATTACATAATTAATATTTTTCCATTGTTTAATGAAGTATTATTCCTAATAAAATAAGGATGTGTACTAAGAAAATGATTAATATTTTCGTCCCATGATAACAGTTCATCAAGCAACAATGAAAGAAAACAAGAAATGATTAATATGAAAAACATACCTCCACTTATTCAAAAGATCTTGCAAGTGTTTCATTATTTAATTTTCAAGTAGGAGGAGGTATTGTCTATTCAATATTTCCTTCATATAGAATCATTATGGTCAATTATTTACTTAACATAGGGTTAGGGCTGTTAGGTGGTTGTTTTATTTTTCTTACACCTGTCAGGGTTACTAGCTATAACAGTCTTTACAACACTCTTGACATGTATTCAATCTCTACTCATGCAACTATAAACCCTATGATAGCATTATCGTTACTTCTAATTAGCCACAGAGAAGTTTGAGATGTTGATATAGTGTCAGTGTGACACTTTCATTTCAAAAACATCAAAGCACTCAAGCCATCCAAATCGAGACGCACAAATTGTTCAAACTATCCAACATAAAAGAGATTAATGAATAGAATGATAAGGACATATTAGGAAAAGAAAATGTAACATAAAGCCACCAGAGAGCTTCTTAACAAGGGTCAAATGTAGAAAAAAACAAAACATGATCTAAATCCATGGTGGATATTTTTAACAATGACCAAATTTAGAAAAATAAAAACATGATTTAAATCCACAAGCTCACTATAAATATTTTTAACAATGGCCTAATGCGCTAAAATCTCTTACAAGCTTCATATAAAATGACTAGATTCAAATTTATGAACTCATCGGTCTTGATCCAAGTTCATGGAAGTTTTTGTTGAAAAGCCATTACTTTGAATCCTCAAATAGCTAGATAATATGAAACATGTAAATTTCAAATTAAAATGTTTATATCAAACATATACATAATAATAATAATATAAAAATTTGATATTAAGGCCTTGCATTGGAATCAACGTATATCCATCTAACTCTGGATCTATCATTCGTTAAGAGGGATCAAATTTGTAAAGGTTCAACCTTGTTTTTGAAGTGTCAAACTTGAGGATCAATTACAGTTAATATTATTTGTAACATTCTTATTGGGTTATTTCAATTTCTCACCTATTGAATTATTTAATCCATCTAGGTGCATGATATATTCATAATTAAATAGATCTAAGCTAGTGATAATGCAAATTGTAACATGAAATAAATATTTCAATGTCTATCTATATTTTTCAACAATTTTATCTACATAACTACACTAATATAAAAATACTCAAAATAATCCATTAAAAATTATGCTATGTAAATTAAGTTACATACTCATCTTATTACTCAAATAAATTACATGGTTGAATCCACAACTACTCAAAGTTAAATATACACTAAACCCTAATTACTATTTATACTCTCAAAAGAGATTTCATAAAAAAGGTTTTAAAATAAAGAATGGGTATACTTAGATGACAACTTTATGATATTATTATTGATTTTATATTAAAATTATAATAACGATATTCTCACTTTAATATTACCACTAATTTTTTATGAACATATATTTAAAAAAGATAGCTTGTACTTCAATTTCAATTATATGATTTTCGAAATGTGATATATTTATAGAAATTTATAGACTATTATTATGTTAATAGATATCTTTGTTTTAAAATAAAGTTTCCAAAATTTTAATTTAATTATTATGTAAATGGTAGGCATTTAACTTCCATAATATATTCATGGAATATCTATTGCTCAGATAGGCACTCTACATGAGTACAACAACAATATTGTAAAACATTATGTAATACAATGTTATGTTGACGCAATCAAATTATTTAAATTAAGACTCAATTAACAATAAAATAAAAAATAAAAAATTAATATGTGATATAGTTATATCTCAGCTCAAGAAAATTCAACTAAATTATTGAGACCTAGACTTTACTAGGTCAAACAGTGGGCTCTCAAGTTTTGAGAACGCATGGTTTTGCCCATGGTATTTTAACGTACCTTAATATATTTAAAGGTATGAAGGTTCCATTGTAATTTGTTTTTGAACATGATATAATAAATCTGTTATTGATAACAACAAGGTTTCCAAGGTGACGTACTATGAAACAATGCCCCCATTTATGTATTGTAATATCTAATGTTAGACATATGAATGGAGACCCTTTTTAAAAATTTTAGTGTTTAGAAAATAAATCCTAACTCTAAGAAATTGCCTTGAAAAACTCTTAGAATGACCCAAGTTTAGGATCCCCATTGCAAATCGCAAATCACATTTTTCCATGTGATGATCATAAACACCTTAAAGAAATTGTGATATGTGATCAAACCTCCCGCTGTGACATACTGATCAAAACCCCTTAGGAAATCGCAATCAGTGTTATGAAACCAACTCACAAAAAGATAGAAAATATTGATAAATGCCTTATAACTCACCGTTTTCGAGGGGAAACCTCCTTTACATTGTACAAATGAACAATTCTTGGGTGATACAAATGACAAGACCTCCATTCGATATATAGGATTCTAAGGGGTCCTAGTATAATCAGAGCCGACATAACAATAATAATGTAAGGGCACAATAATTACAATAGTCAGCTTCTATGGGGCACAATAATAACAATATGGGGATTACATGGGCACAACAATATAATAAATTGGTTGTACTAATAAAAATAATGGGTTATGCTACTAGTATAGGGACCTAACATGCCACTCTTCTTCAAAAAGTGTTGTCCTCAGTGCTTGAGTAGTTCTTGATACTTCCATATAAAATTCTCATCATTCCATGTGGAATATTCAACGGGGAAGTTCTTCCACTTGATTAGATACTCTGAAATTGATCGATTACATAGTTTCCGACTTCTCGGTTCTATGAATGCTTCAGGTTCCAATATGATTTTTCCTTCCTTGTCAAGTTCTAGCAATATTGTTGGAACTAGGATCTTTGGAAACTTTTGAATGAGTTCCCACCCTGCTTTACCATTCTTCCATTCATCCCTTGCTTTGTTTATCAAATTTGGTTGGATAATTATACCAACCTCTACCATTTCTACAACCATATGTTAAATTTCACTCCTTTGGGCATATGGATATCTATAAGGCCTGATGTTTAGAGGAACACTTCCTGGAATCAAATGAATAGCATGATCATGATCACGAATACGTGGGATACCTTTGGGAGTCTCAAATACCTTGGAATGATTGTCCAACGCATTTTGGAGATCTGGAGAAATATATGATTTTGATGTGGGAACCATTAGCGAACATAATTGTGCAATTTTGCCTCATTCTTATTTCCTTAGAAGCTTTGTAATTCCCTTAGAGCTAACTATCTTTCTTGGTTTCCCTGTGACACCCCTTAATTCAACTTCCTTTCCTTCCAAAGAAAATTTCATGAAAGTTCTTGAAAATTAAAAGCTATTATAGCCAAGGATTGTAGCCATTGGACTCGTAGGACAACATCGGTATCACCCATTGGAACGAAAAGCATTGGAATATTCAATACATATTCTCCCATGGATAGCTTGATATTATGGCACTTTCCAGAGAAATTTATGGTTCCTCCACTTAGAAAAATCGCTTGACACCATAGTGATGGATATAGGAAGCAATTCAATTCCTTGGCTATCGTACAATGAATAAAATTATGGGTACTACCTGAATCAATCAAAACTATTACCTTGTTCTTCTTGATATGTCCTTTTATCTTTATAGTTTGAGGAGTGGTAATTCCATCCAATGCATTACAAGATATGGTCGGATTCATTTCTTCTTTCTATGGGGTTGGTTATGTTATCAGTTAGAAGTCTTCCCTAGAAGTTATCAAAAGAAGGAATAATTTGAGGTAACCACAAACCTAATCTTTTAGACTTGGGTTCTAGCCAACCTAAGTCTAGAGAGGGCTCTCTCTTTATAATTTAACTTTGTTTTGGGTGGGATTTTAGGCTAGTTCTTAGTGTTTATAAGGATTTTGATTTTGATTGAAAGCTGGGTGGTAGAATTCTTGGAATAGATGGATAGTTCTAGGTTTTTAAAGCCATTAGGCTATGGAGTCAATAAAAGGATAGCTTAACTGGACCAAATCATTAAACGGATTGTTTACAGGGCAAGCTAGAAAAGCAAAAGGTAGATCTTCAAAGGGTTGATGGAATGGTTCTAACTAGGGTAAAAGGGCAATGAAGAATCCTTGGACCAGGATCAAAATGAGGAATAGAGAGTTATCATCAACAAAGAGAAATTTAGAATTCTTTGCTACATAGACCACAGGGAGAAACTATGGAAGAAAGGAAGCATTTAAGCATTCCCTAACTAATATAGTTTAGCATAAAAGATTAAGAAGGTAAACAATCAAGACATAGTGCAGTAAAGCAAGTTTTGAAATATCATTCCAAGTTTACCATTCAAATTTCATAGAAGCACATATTATTATTAATAAACATAAGGAAAAACAATAATACACATGAGAGAACACTTATCTGATTTTCGCTTTAGACAAGAATCCTGTAAAATGTCTAAACTTTATTCCATGATCTAGAAAGCCAATCCAGTCTTGATACTATAACTCTTTTATTTTAGATACAAGTCTATAGAAATTTCTTTGAATCCACCCTAAATACTTAAAAAGGGGAAGTATTTATACAAAAAATATTACAAAATATTTCATAACAGTTTTGAGTTTTAATTAAGGAAATAAAAATATCTTCAAGCATAAAGATAGAGACAGATGGAAAATTGCATCATGTTTTATTGTGGTAGTGTTGGTTGTTGCAGTTGAACTTGAGCGCTTTTAGGCTAGCTGATATGTGTACACTAGAATCATCTTCGTCTTTGGTCTTTAGCTAACACTCTTTGACCCTGTTTACCTGTTTCATCTAGCTGCCATTCAGATTTACTGTGGTAACTTATAGTAAATCTGTCATTTTTTCCCACCATTCATCTTCAAGTAACTTTATCTTGAGCATCCTTCTATATATCTCATCTGCCTCGATGTATTTGGAAAATTTTGGTTTGGTGACAAATAGATGTTTCACCTCATGCTTTAGGAAAAATAGATTTTCTAAAGTATCATATAATACTTTCCCTGTTGGTAATGCTTTGACTCCTGAAGTGCCTGCATATTCCTTAGATAATTTCTTTAATCTGTCAACATAGTCCAATTGGGCCATAAGTTTATCATGAATGACCATGGGACTTGGAAGGCCTTTCTCCCTCAAAATTTGAAATTTTGTCATGAATCTGTCAATGGAAACTTGCATGTCATGGAAATTTTCCTCCAAGTTAAGCATAAGGTTTCTTTTAGAAAGAGACTTTATTATCCTAATGATGGATTTAGTTCTGCCCTCCACACCAAGCTCATTTAGTTCATGTCTGTTCTTACTGTTCAAGAATTTGATGAGTCGATTAGCATCCTTAGGTTGGTCTCCTAGGTCTTCCCTTACCTTTTGTATTGCTTCAGTGTCCACTTTCACCAATTTTGTTTGCTTGAATATTACTTGAATTGATGGCCAAATATCATTGACAGAGTGAATGATATTGGCCCAGAGCATCTCCTCATTCTGTCCTAGTGGATTTTGAAAAGTTAAATCTTTTTCAAGGACCCTTATCTTCTCACCCATACTTAGGGATTTTTGTGCTTCTTCTTTCTGTTGTATTTGGGCAAGCTTTCAGTCAGTTTCTATGCTTGCCAATTTCTCCTTAAGTCTCTTAAGCTCTGTTGCTTGGATGGAAATCTTCTCCATGGCTTTCACTAACTGTATTTTCCTTTCCGTTGAGGCACCTGCTATCATAGACTCAGTTGTTATTGGCAGTGTTGTGACAGGTGGAGCTGTTGCTGCCAAGGATGTTGCCAGTGTTCATGGAACTATAGTTGTTACTGTGGGAATGGCAGTTGTGGAAGTGATGTCTAGTTCACCTTGTTTGGACTAAATCAATGTGTCCAATTCTTTCTCTGTTTCCTTCAACTGGTCATTTAACTTGAGGACCAAGTCCATAAGCTCTTCTTGTCCTTTTTGTGTTTCTATGACTTCTGCTATTTGTGGATGATGCAATGGTGGAATCTTGAGTTGCTTCTTCAAAGCAGCTATGTAATCATTTTTCTTCTTGATCAGTCCTTTAGTGGCCTTCACATCTTTGGGATCATGTCCCAACTCAACGATTAGGTCCTCCAAGGACATGATTCTGGTGCACTTTGCCTGTGAAGAGACCCTTTCCAATTGGAATTGAGCTGATATGTTATCTAGGGAATTCTGCAATTGGTGGGCTGTGATGGCTTTCCCTGTCAAGGTGGAGTAAATCATCTACCCTGTTTGTTTATGCAACTCAATATGTTCAATAGGATGCATGTCCTTTTGTAATACTTCAAAGTCTATCTTTTTATAGCCAGTTGCTGATCTTGGTTGCTGTGTAGTGGGCTTTGTGAATGTCATTTGCAATTTTCCTTCTTTCTCATCATAGGCTAACATCAACCTTGTTTGGTTGGTAGGTGCCATATTGAGGTACTGTACATAAATCTAGGCCTTTGGCCTCTCATTCTTGGCTTTAATGTCCTTATACCTTTCTCTGATATCTTGATCTATGACTGCTGGTATCCTAAATGAGGACACTTCAATGCTCTATTGCCTTTCCAACATCTGAGTATGAGATGTGGAAGGTTCTAGTGTGCCACCAAAAGAAGTAGCATGCCTACTTCCTTCCCTTTCTGTGCTGGTGGCTCTTGTTGTTTCTTCTATAAAATCCTGTTCAGAGACAGGATTCAACCTTTGCCTTTTGGCTTGGTTGGTTTCTGTAGATGTTTGTATGGTTGCTCTGCCTGATGTAGTGGCCTCCTCCCTATTCCTTTTGAGGTTCTTCTCCTCATTTAGAGGAGTTTGCAAGCTAGGGTGAGTACTCAAATTTGATTGTTGTGTACCTGTTTGACCTAATTCCTCTTATAGGTCTGGCTATTCTGACTCTTCTTGCACCTGAGACTCTCCTTTTATATGTGATTCACTTGGGGCCTGAGATTCTCCTAGCACCTGTAGGAAGGAACCTTCATCAAGTCTTTTCTCTAAATCAATTAGAGCATTTTCAACTGCTACTTCTGTGCTATCCCTGTCAACTAAGGTATTCTCCACCCATTCCAATTGATTTTCATATTTCTCTATCTCAGGGATTCGGTGGTGAATGTAGGGAGCCAACTTGTTTTTTTGTCTTCTATTGCATATGAATTCACAAGGATCATATATCCACATGAAGCTTTTCTTTAGTTTGAGTCTCTGAAGGATTTCTTCTACTTCTCTTCTAGCTTCTCAACTGTTACATACAAAGGGGCTTAGTTGATATTTGATTTTGAGTTGGGACTCCTTTTTGGATTTAATAAAATGTACCTCATCTAAATTGAAAATCTCCCTGTAGTACTCCAGATCAAATAACCTCATTGGGAAGTATCTGTGTAGTTTATATGGGGCCAACTCACAGTCATAGATCTTGATTTCTATGTGATTTTGGTACAAGTACCAATCTCCCACTTTGTGTTGTTTTCATAGCTACAGGATCCTCCTGATATTTGAACTAATTCTTAGAGGAGGACTCCCTAGTAGCATGGTCACTACTGGATGTACAAAAAAGTCAATGAAATCTGTGTATGGATATGGGGAATCATGCTTATGTATAAAAGGAGTCCAAAAAATTACTGACCTAGGATGACCTTTCATGTCAAGCTTTTGGAGAGTGAATGGGAAATTTTCAACTTGATAGTCTAAGAAGAGGTGGTACAAAACTAAAGAATACTTAAGAAATCTTTCATTACTCATTCTCAAAAATTGTTCATGCATCCTATTAGCTATGTACTTGGCATAATCATACATGATAGTAGGGGGTTGTCCTGGAGTAAAAATGGACATGAAGGTGAAAATGATTTCATCTATGTACTCACTGGTGGTATAGCCTAGAACGCAAGAGATCATTGCTACTATATCTTGACCAAATGGGGAAAATATGCAGGAGGTTCTATTCAGACATGCTTTCCCTCATTGATGAAGGTCTGCAGCATTTCAGCAATCTATGCAGTGGTAAGCCTAGGAAATTTGTCTAGTAGGTCTCCAATTGAAATAGGGGTTAAGTTCTTCCCTAGTTGTAATTGCAGCATTTCATTAATTGACTCGGAAATGATGGTGAAAAGTATGGTTTGCTTAGGGGAAATCACTGCCCTTTGACTGGGAATGTAGTTTGCATGGCAATAATGAATGATTTCAAGGAGAATGTGCACCTCAGGGAATTGATACTTGGGAAAACTATACTCCCAAAGACCTATTTTGTCAACTTGGTCTACGTGTTTGTCCCTCTATTGGCAGTATAGTTGGATAGGGAATTCAAGGATAGAGATGTCCTTGATTTGGAAGTCTTTATCAACAAGGGGAAGGTGATCCAAGTCCAGGTGAGGAGTGTAAATTTCCCTAACACCCATAGCAATTGGGACTGCCATTCTCAGTACTTGTGGATTTAAGAGTTGGGAAAAAGGGTTTTTCACTACATTAAGGAAACTGGGTTCCAATACAGAGTAGTTTTGGGTAGTTGTGCAGTTATTTCACTTAATTTCTTATTAATTCCAACAATGGAAGTAAATGGTTAAGAACTGAGACAAGGTTTCTAGTGAATTTTGATAAAATACCTAGAATTTTGGGAATATTGGCTCTTAACAGGTCGACGGGCACCTGTGCACGGTTGCAGAAGGTCTGCACGAACTGGAGGGTGGACTATGTGTTCAATGGCTTCTTCAGGTTGGCGAATGGATGTAGATTGGTGGTTGGACATTGTGTGGTTGCATACATGGACATCTGTTGTATGTTTTCAAAATAAAACAAATAATTTCGAGTTTTTGGATTTATTAACAAAGTAAATATTTAGCATGTGTTAGGGAAATAATGGCATTTTTGGCATTTAACAGGGCTGATGTGATGGTTTGGCATTTAGCGGGAGGTGCTTTGCAATTTATTTTGCACCTCTTATGAGAATTGGGTGGTTTTGCGGGGAGGCCGCCCGATTCCACTCATCCAATGCCACGTAGCCTCGGGGACCCAAGGGAAAACAACCCATTTCAGGAGGGTAACGTTCGGATTTCGGGCCTGCGCGAAATCAATGTGGACCGTTAGATTTGGAGGGTAGAGATTGGGCGGTGATCGGTTAATGGAAATACACGGACAGTGGGGGAGGGCCCGACGAGCAATTAACGTAGTCGTTTTAATTTAATTCAGGGTTAATGCGGGGTTTAAGGGATCGGGAGTAATTCTATTGGTGAAAGGTTTGACTTTTTAATTAATCGCAAATCGATTAATTTACGTTGTTTGTCGGGGTATTATTTATAAAGTTTATATTACAAACTTTGGGGATAGGATATTATCATTAAAGGGATTTATTAAATACATAGGGGAAAGGATTATTTTTGGGATTTAATATATAAATAAAATTAAAAGTTAATATGAACGAAAGAAGTAAATGGATTTAGTGTTAAGTAAAATGTACATTTATAATTCATTTTCTTTTCATAAACACATTATAACTTAGGCTAAATGTTATTTTTGTGAGTTTTTCAGAAAATGGGTTTACATGGGAGTAATTGCTTTTCCTTAAGGAAAAGGGGGGTAATATTTGTGGGAGAAAATTTAGCACTTAGGACCTATAAACCATCAGGACAAGCGTTCGATCCCTCCAGAAGTCAGAGAAATGCACTGAGCCCCTTTGACTTAAGATTTTGGGTACTTAAGACTTTTCATTGGAAATTAGTTAAGTGAAAGGTGTAATGAGTGAGGAAATTAATCAATTGACTTTGTGGACTTGATGCATGTCAAATTGCCAATAAATACTTGGAATTTTCAGGATGAGAGTGATAAATATGCTTTTGTTTAACAATCATCACAATTCTGCAACCTTTCTACTACTTACCCATCTACACATCCTACCATTTTTACTTCTCTTTATTAGGGTGCATTTCATCTAGCAAACCCTTATCAAATATTTTTCTTTCTTTTACAATGGTAATCTAACTAAATCTAACCTTATTACATCCAAGGGCTCAGATTAAACAGTTGAGCTCCTTTATTGACTCTACCTATCTACTTATCTGCCAAGATTACACTATTTGGTCAGATTTTATTCTCTATTTATAAGCATGAAATTGAAAGCATTAAATAGCCAAGTTTAAACATTTTGACTATCGTGGATTTGTGGCATAGGTTACAAACTGCACACAATCATTTATTTTGTACGAAAAGTAAATAGTAGTGGCATTTTGACTTGCACACTTTCATGGTCTTTTCTTTCTTTGGCGTTCATATTTTTCATATTTTTTTACCTTTTTCATTCTTTTTGTCCTTTGATTTTTCTTCTAGGACATACCCTCTTCACATTTTTTAATTTTTGGAATATGGAAAACATTTTCAGAAAGCAAAGGTGTGTACATATTACAGGTTTAATCTTAGCCATTCAAAAATTATGACTCCTGTTGGTATAGGAACCTAACAGTGGCTCCACTTGGGGATGGCATTTCCTGGTGAAATGTCAAGAAAATTTAGTTCAATGGCCTTCTGAATTGTTGTGATGTTCTTCTACAACTTTTTCCATTTCACTTTTCTGCTCTATTTCTATTTATGATAGCAAAACCTTTGAAGCTTATGGCCTTCTGTCCAGGCTTCAACTCCAAAAATTCACTATCCAATCAACTCTAGACTTTGAAAAACATAATATGAACAACTAATTCATGGAATTAGTAACTAGGTTCAATGTAGTGTTTAAGCATTCGACCATTAACTGATCCTCCTTTTTCTTTCATGCCATCCATTTCTCTAAGGAAGAAAGCATTATTACCTCTGAATGCATAGATGATATATCAGCCTTCCCATAGGAAATCAAATTTCCCATGTTTACTTTTATCCTTTCTTCTTGAGTCCCATTTCAAAACTTTGTCTCCTAGGTAAAAATATTATGCCTTAGTCCTTTTGTCAAAAGCCTACTTGATCCTTTCTTTCACATCTTGGGATCTGATGTACACTTCTTCCCTGGTCTACTATAAGTGAATTGTCTGGTTGATTCTCCTTTGAATATCATTTGGCTCAAACTGCACCTCTTGGAGTAATTTCATCACTGGTGTTCCCAAGGAAAATGTGAAAATAGCCTCCATTCCATAAACTAATTGATAAGGACTAGTACCAATGGATTTCTTTGTGGTTAGCCTATCTACCCAAAAGGCATTTACTAGCTTCTTGTTCCATGTTTTCTTATTGTCTTCTAACAGTTTTTTGATGATTTTCACCAGACTTTTATTTGAGGACTCTGCTAGTCCATTTCCTTGGGGGTAATAAGTTGTGGAATGGCCCAATGTTATATGGCATTTATTATAGAAATCAACCATTCTCTTAGATTTGAAGGCTTCTGCATTATCAGTGATGATCTTGGTTGGGCACCCAAATCTAGATAGGATGTTGGATTCAAGGAAGGTTCTTATATCAGTATCGGTGGCTTGCCTTAATGGTATGGCTTCTATCCATCTGGTAAAGTAATTTGTGAGTCCATTTGTGTTGTGCAGAGGAAGGTGGATGTATTTCACCAATGAAGTCAAGACCCCACTATTGAAAAGGCACTTCAGCAGATATTGGTTTTAGAGGGATGGGTAAAAGTTTTTCTTTCCTTAAAAAATTTGGCGTTTATGACATGGGGTTACAAATTTCTTTACATAAGAAAAAAAAGTGGGCCAATGGAAATGGACTCTATGAATCTTGTCAGCAGTGGCTTTCCAGTAAAGATGTCCCCATAGTCACCTGAATGAAACTCTTGTAACACCTTGTCAGATTCTTCTTTTAATAACAGTTAAGAAGGATACCTTCATGACTCCTCCAAAACAAAGCATTGTCAATTCTGCAACACCTCAAGATTTCATTTTTAAGAACCTACTTTTAGTCCTAGATAATTTAGGAGGAGCTTGTAGATTTTTTAAAACATATATGATGTCAGCATACCATGGTAATTCAGGCCTGGCTGATCGGTGGAGTCACCATCTCCTCTCCATTATCCATTTCTGTGATAAAATTTATGTCTAAGGCATGACAGTTCGATTCAGCCATGAGCTTGGCTAAACCTTGGCCTTTGATTAACTTTGTAGGTTTGATTTCTAGGTCATATTCTAATATAGTAGCTATCCACTTCCCTCTCTTTCCATCTAGACCATCCTGTGCTAGGATGTCTTTGACTACAGCATTGGGAACGTAGGCTATTACATGAGAATATAGAATGTAAACTCTGAAATATTTGATAGCTTTGACTAAAGGAAAAGCTTGCTTTTCCATTATATTATACTTTAAAGGGGCATCTCTCAAGGCTTTGCTAAAAAAGGAAATAGGTTGCTCATAACCCTCATCATTCTTTTGCAGTAGGATTGCAACAATTGTGTGTTCTGAGGAGAAAGAGAATATAAGGACTCACCAAAACTGGTGTTTGCGTTAAGGCTAGCTTAATATCCTCAAAAGACCTTTTAGCGTCAACTGCCCATTTAATAGTCGATTCTTTCTTCAGCATGTTATTTAATAATCTAATTAGTTCTACTAAGCTTGAAATAAATCTTCTAAGAAAGTTTATTTTACCTAAAAAGGCTTGCAGTTCTCTGATGCTCCTAGGATGTTGTATCTGTAAGATGGCTTCAATTTTTGTAGGATCTATTCAGATACCATGTTTGGAGATTATGTGGCCTAACAGTTTTCCCTCTTCCAACCCAAATACAGATTTTTTAGGATTTAAAGAAATTCCATACTTTCTACACTTGATGAAGACCTGCCTTAGATGGTCTAAGTGTTGCTTATCAGATTTTGAGAATACAGTGATATCATCTAAGTATATTACTAGGAAGTCATGGATTTCTTTAGTAAAAGCTATATCCATAACTCTTTGAAAAGTGGCCCCTACATTCTTTGACCCAAAAGGCATCTTCACATACATGAATGTGCCCCAAGGAGTAGTGAATGAATTTTTAGCCTGGTCATCTGGGTGGACTAAGATCTGATTATAACCAGAAAACCCATCCAACAATGAGATTTTGCTTGAACCTACTACCCTTTGTAATATGTGATCCATTTTTGGGAGAGGGTAGTTTTCCTTGAGTGAAACTTTATTGAGATTCCTAAGGTCAACACACAGTCTAATATCACCAGTCTTTTTCCTTTTGGGCACCAAATTTGAAACCCAATCAGAGAATCTAATTAGTGTTATTATCTTGGCTTCTTACATTCTTTCGATTTCCTTTTCAATAGAAGGCAATAGAATAGGATTAATCCTTATAAGCTTCTATCTAAAAGGTTTCTAGTTTTCTTTTAAGGGAATGGTATGTTGTATTAGGTTGGTGTCGTAGGACTTGAGGTCCTCATAACTCCAAGCAAAAACATCTTGGAATTCCTTTAGTAGTTCTATGTTTTACAATTTTTAAGTAGGAGGCAAAGACTTTGAAAGTTTTATCAATTTAGGATCTTCCTCAGAGCCTATGTTACACTCCTCTATGTCAGATTTGAAGGATTCCATTTTCAGTTTTCTAGGGACATCATTTGAATCAAGCAAGTCTTCCAAAGGAGTTAATCCTTTGGGCAAAACATTGCCTTTGATATTGATGATTTTAGAGTCTTCATCAATTATCTCATCAATTTTAACTTGCTTTAGGTTTTGAATATCTGATTTTGCAAACTTTTTGGGATGGAATCTATCTATCCCTTCATCTTCTAATTTGTTAATTTCTATTTTATTTGTAAAATAAAGATCTAATGCTATGTCAATATCTATGTTGCTATTTACAAATTCTTCTTCTAAAGTTTAAAAATAGTTTATTTGTTGATCATTGGGAAATACTTGCCAGTTTTTCAAGTTGTGTGGGATAGCAGGTTTGTGCCTAACCTCAGCAGTGTACTAATGGTTAGGTTGGAATGGTGACTTACAAGTGCTGGAAACCATTGATAAACTATGAGCCTGCATATTATGTTTCCTTGGAATGACTGCAAGCTTAGTTTTTGAAAAGGTGTTCAATATTTCTACAATTGTTCCTCTATAAAAACTTAACCTAGGGTCTTTGGTCATATATACAAAATTAATTTGTTTGATAACCATTTCAGAATCTCCCATAATAGAAACTCTTATAGCTCCTAACCTTTTAACCAATTTGAGACCTAAAAGAAGTCCTTCATACTCAGCCCATTTGAAACTTAGTCTATAGGCATGGCCCTCTGAGTAATAATTCTTGGAATTATAAATCCACACTCCTGCTCTTGCTCCTAATTTGCTCACTGATCCATCAAATTCAAAATGCCATAATGTTTCACGTTCATAATTCTTAATGTCTAGGGGGACAAAATATTCTTTGATTAAGGTATCTTGGTTATCTTTTTCATCTGAAATCTCTTGAATTTGGATAAAATTTCTTTTGGTTCTAAAGAAATGATGTTTGAAGTATTTTCTTGGTTTCGTTCAACATTGTACAGAATCAAAGAATTGATGCCAAAATGCATGGAATATATATGAAAGCTTTGAGGCCTCTCCTGGCTACTCACTACATACTTCATCAGGGTCTCTCTGTATAGTTTTTTAGGATGTCCAAAGACTAAAATTATGGCATATGACATGTCAAGCTGCAAACATCCTTGGAGTTTGGCCTCCCATGATCCAGAAAATAGCATGCCATATTTAGGTGGTATATCACCAACAACTATGTCCATAAGAATGATCTTAGCGGGGTATTGTACTAGGGAAACACGCAGGTCTTTGATTAGACCTAGGCACTTTACATGACTTGAATCAAATGAAAATAGGTCCTTGTAAGGCCTAGTGATATCCAAGTTCAATTTCTCCATAACAGATTTAGGCATTAGATTTTGTGAAGCCCCAGAGTCTAGCATATGGTTGTGTAGGATTTTATCGTGAATGTTAAGGCTAATGTAAAAGGGTGGTATCCCTCCTTCCACTAGTTTTCCATTAACATCAGGACCAAAAATAAGCTCAGGCTAATCATCAAATAAGTTAACAAAGTATTCATTCTCAATGAAGTTTAAAGATTTTCTTATTTGAGATTTGTAAGTTTCATGTTTAATCGGCTATGTTAAAGGAACCAAGATTTTCAATTTTGCCACCTCTGCCCCCAAATTGAAAGGAAAATGGGATTTCTCTATTTGAGTGTTTAGAATTTTAACAAAAGGGTTTGGATAAGATTACTCTTCTTTTTCTGTATTTGAAGTCTTTTCTAGTGGATTTTCTAATATAATATTTGGATTTTCTTCCACTATCTCCTTGGAGGGGATTGAGGTCGATGGCTGATTATCAGGGGTTTGGTCATTGGTTATATCTACAATGGTAGGACTAGAAGGATTCTGATTTGGTCTAAAGAGGATTTGGAGAGTTTTTGTAACTAGAACTGCTTTAATTTTCCTAGGTTGATTTCATACTGCTTTCTTGTTCTGGTTAGGAGTATCAGTGTTATTTTTACTCCTCAAATTATACTATTTGTGCACTCTGAAGATAACATAATCATACCCTTGCTTGTAATCAAATGATTATCCAGATTTAGTCTGTAATTGCTAAAGCATATGTAATTCTTGATCATATTGAGTCAAAAATATAGTTTCCTCCTCATCTAATTCCATTAAGTTAATTTGGGTGTCTTGTTGAGGGTCTTCTAAATGGGAAGTGTCAACATAGTTTTCTTGAAAAGGAGGCCTAATATTCTGATCAGGTCCATTTTTTCCAGTGTTTTGATTTTGATTCTTTCTAAAGTTTGGATTTCTCACTAGAGGTGCTTGTTGATTATCCCAATGAGAATTCCTTTCAATATTCTCTATCCTATCCATCAGTTTTTCCATCCCTTTGTCTAGGGCATCCATTTTAAGGTCAAAGGGTGTGGCTTCATCTTTCAAGGGTGCTCTCCTTTCGTTCCTAACTCTAGCTCTTTTTGCTAGCAAATTAGCTTCTACACTAACTGCTACACTTTGCATGTCTTCTAAGGTTGGAGGAATTCTCTCTCTCAGTTGGAATGCCATAACAGTGTCAAACCCGTCTTGAAACATTATCAGAGCTAAGTCAAGTGGGTGTCTAAGGTTGAATAGTATTGCATTGTATACATTGTTAAATCTAGTACAGTAGTCCTAGAATGTTTCGTTTGGTCCTCTCTTGATGTTATCATATTCTGAAAGGATCTGCAAAGGATTCTTTTTCTTTTCCCATCTATTTAGAAATTGCTAGTAAAATACTTCTAAACTATCTATACTATTGTTAGGTAAATCTCTAAACCATGTTCTCACATGGCCAGCTAGAGTCTGGGAAAAAATTCTCATTTGGACATCTCCAATATCAATTTCATCCAATTCAAAATGATCTTTCATCTTTCTTGTATGTTATTGTGGTGTGTAGGATCTTGTGCCATCAAATAGGACAATTTTGCTCCGGTAGTCTTATGGCATGGCACCTTGTGGAGTAGGCAACACGAGAGGAGCATATCTAATTTCCATGGCTCTAAGTTGGGCAGGATTTGGAGGTGAAGTTTAGGTACCAAAAGATGATACAGTGGGTATTAGAGAACTGGGAGTAACGGGTGACTGACGTGTAATGGTAGGTTGTTGGGGAAGTGAAGGTATAAATGGAGGTGTGGAATGAACTTCAGAGATGGAAGGGAATAATGGTGAGCTAAAGGAATTTGAAACTATTTCAGAAAGCTCAGGGATCTTAGCAGAAGTAAGAGATGATTGAGGGGAATTTAGAATGTATTGATCAATTGACAAGTTTTCCCATTAGACTTCAAGTTCTGCTATAAATTCTAGATCTAGAACTATGTCATCAAGTGAAATTTCAGACCTGGTTCTAAATAAGGAAAGCTCAAAGACTCATCAAAGGGGAGGTCTTCTGAAAACAACCACTCATCTGGGCAGGAATCTGCTTTAATTGAAGAAGTAGGACTGATTGAACTTTCTTGTCTTCTGGATATTCTTGAAATCAGATTAGGATTATCAAATACTTGGGGAGAGTTTAGATTAGGATTGGCCCTAGTATAGTGAGTTCTCCTTGAAGCTAGAGTTTCAAACTTTTCTAGTTACTTTTTTTTGAAATTTTTATATACAACTTCTAATAAGTCCTTCAAGAGGCTTGAAATAAATATTTGAAATTTCTCAAAGGTGTATTAAGACTAAGGATTTGATCTCCCCAGTATGGTCGCAGCTACGTTATCACTCAGAAGTCTTCCCTAGAAGTTATCAAAAGAAGGAATAATCCGAGGTAACCACAAACCTAATCTTTTAGACTCGGGTTCTAGCCAACCTGAGTCCAGAGAGGGCTCTCTCTTTATAATTTAACTTTTTTTTGGGTGGGAATTTAGGCTAGTTCTTATTTTTCATAACGATTTTGGTTTTGATTGAAAGTTGGGTGGTGGAATTCTTGGAACAGATGGATAGAGCAAGGTTTTTAAAGCCATTGGGTTATGGAGTCAATCAAAGGATAGCTTTACTGGACGAGATCATTAAAGGGATTGTTTACAGGGTAGGCTAGCAAATAAAAATGCAGATGTTCAAAGGGCTAATGGATGGAACGATTCTAACCAGGGTAAAAGGGCAATGAAGAATCCTTAGACTGAGACAGAATGAGGAATAGAGAGTGATCATCAACAAAGATCAATTAAGAATTCTTTGCTACATAGACCACAGGGAGAAACTGTAGAAGTAAGGGAGCATTTAAGAATTACCTAACTAAGATAGTTTATCATAAAACATTAAGAAGGTAAACAGTCAAGACAAAGTGCATTAAAGCAAGTTTTGAAATATCATTCCTAGTTTACAATTCAAATTTCATAGAAGAATATTTGATTATTAATAAACAGAAGGAAAAACAATAATACACATGAGAGAAAACTTATATGATTTTCGCTTTACACAGGAATCCTGTAAAATGTCTGAACTTTATTCCATGATCCAGCAAGCCAATCTAGTCTTGATACAATAGCTCTTCGATTTTAGATACAAGTCTATAGAAATGTCTTTGAATCCACCCTAAATACTTCGAAAGGAGAAGTATTTATACAAAAAATATGACAAAATATCTCATAACAGTTTTGAGTTTTAATTAAGGAAATAAAAATATCTTCAAGCATGAAGATAGAGACGGATGTAAAACTGCATCATGCTATCCCTCTTAAAGTGGTAGTGTGGGCTGTTGCAGTTGAACTTGAGCCCTTTTAGGCTGGCTGATATGTGTACACTAGAATCATCTTTGTATTTGGTCTTTAACTGATACTCTTTAACCTGTTACTCTTTGACCCTGTTTACCTGTTTCAGCTAGCTGACATTCAGATTTACTGTGGTAACTTATAGTAAATCTATAATTTTATCCCACCATTCATCTTCAGGTAACTTTAGCATCCTTTTATATATCTCATCTAACTCAGTGTATTTGGAAAATTTTGGTTTGTTGACAGATATATGTTTCACCTCATGCTTTAGGAAAAACAGATTTTCTAAAGTATCATATAATACTTTCCTTATCGGCAATGCTTTGACTCCTGAAATGCTTGCCTGTTCCTTAGATAATTTCTTTAATCTATCAACATAGTCCAATTGGGTCATAAGTTTGTCATGGATGACCATGGGACTCAAAAGGTCTTTCTCCCTCAAAATTTGAAATTTTGTCATGAATTTGTCAATGGCAACCTGCATGTCATGGTATTTTTCCTCTAGGTTAAGCATAAGGTTTCTTTTAGAAATAACCTTTTTTATCTTAATGATGGCTTTAGTTCTGTCCTACACACCAAGCTCATTTAGTTCATGCCTGTTCTTGATATTCAAGAATTTGATGAGTCGATTAGCATCCTTAGGCTGATCTTCTAGGTCTTCCTTTACCTTTTGTATTGCTTCGGTGTCCACTTTCACCAATTTTGTTTGCTCAAATATTACTTGAATTGATGGCCAAATATCATTAACAATGTCAATGATATTGGCCTAGAGCACCTCCTTAGTCTTTCCTAGTGGCTTTTGCAAAGTTAAATCCTTTTCGAGGACCTTTATCTTCTCACCCATCTTTAGGGATTTCTGTGCTTCTTCATTCTGTGGTATTTTTGCAAGCTTGCAGTCACTAGTCACTTTCTAGGCTTGCCACTTTCTCCTTAAGTCTCTTAAGCTCTTTTTCCTAGGTGGACATCTCCTCCATGGCTTTCACTAACTATGTTGTCTTTTCCGTTTAGGCCCTTGATGTTGTAGACTTAGTTGTGACTAGCAGTGCTATGACATGTGGAGCTATTGGTGCCAAGGATGCTGCTAGTGTTGAGGGAACTGCAGTCGTTACTGTGGGAATGGAAGCTACTGAAGTGGTGGCCAGTTCACTTTGTTTGGACTGAATCAACATGTCCAATTCTTTCTTTGTTTCTTTCAACTGGTCATTTAACTTCAGGACCAAACCCATAAGCTCTTCTTGTCCTTTTTGTGTTTACAGGACTTCTGTTGTTTGTGGATGATGCAATGGTGGAATCTTGAGTTACTTCATCAAAGCAGATATGTCATCATTTTTCATCTTGATTAGTCTTCAGTGGCCTTCACATCTTTGAGATCATGTCCCAACTCAATGATTAAGTCCTCCAAGGACTTGATTCTACTATCCTTTGCCTGTGAGGAGGCCCTTTCTAATTGGAATTGAGCTGATATGTTATCTAAGGAATTCTGAAATTGGTGAGTTGTGATGGCTTTCCCCATCAAGGTGGAGTAAATCATCTCCCCTATCTATTTACGCAACTCAATATGGTCAATAGGATGTATGTCCTTTGCTAGTACTTCAAAGTCAATCTTTTTATAGTTAGCTATTGATCTTGGTTGCTATGTAGTGGGCTTCATGAATGCCATTTGCATTTTGCCTTCTTTCTCATCATAGGCTAACATCAGTCTTGTTTGGTTGGTAGGTGCCATATTGAGGTACTGTGCATAAGTCTTAGCCTTTAGCCTCTCATTCCTGACTTTGATGTCCTTATACCTTTCTCTGATATCTTGATATTTGTCTGCTGGCATCTTAAATGAGGACACTTCAACACTCTTTTGTGTTTCCAACATCTAAGTACGAGATGTGGAAGGTTCTGGTGTGCCACCAGAAGGAGTAGCAGGCATACTTCCTTCCCTTTCTATGCTGGTGGCTCTTACTATTTCTTCTGTAAACTCCTGTTCAGAGACAAGATTCAACCTTTGCCTTTTGACCTAGCAGGTTTCTACATATGTTTGTATGGTTGCTCTGCCCGATGTAGTGGCCTCCTCCATATTCCTTTTGAGGTTCTTCCCCTCATTTAGAGGAGGTTGCAAGTTAGGGGGAGTACTCATATTGGGTTGTTGTGTACCTATTTGACCTAATTCCTCTAATAGGTCTAGTTGTTCTTACTCTTCTTGCACCTGAGACTTTCCTTTTATATGTGATTCACTTGGGGCTTGAGATTCTCGTGGCACCTACAGGAAAGAACCTTCATCAAGTCTTTTCTATAAATCAATTATAGAATTTTCAACTGCTACTTCTTTTTTATCCCGATCATCTAAGGTATTCTCCACCCATTCCAATTGATTTTCATATTTCTCTATCTCAGGGATTTGGTGGTGAATGTAGGGAGCCAACTTGTTTTTCTATCTTCCATTGCATATGAAGTCACAAGGATCATATATCCACATGAAGCTTTGTTTTAGTTTGAGTCTCTGAAGGATTTCTTCTAATTCTCTTCCAGCTCTCGGCTGTTACACACAAAGGGGCCTAGTTGATCTTTGATTCTAAGTTGGGCCTTCTTTTTGGCTTTAATAAAATGTACCTCATTGAATTGATCATCTGCCTGTAGTACTCCAAAGAAAATAACCTTATTGGGAGGTATCTGGGCAATTTATATGGGGTCAAATCACATCCATATATCCTGATTTCTATGTGATTTTGGTACAAGTACCAATCTCCCACTTTTTGTTCTATTGATAGCTGCAGGATCCTCCTAATATCTAAACTAATTCTTGTAGGAGGAGTACCTAGCAGCATGGTCACTATTGGATGTACAAAATGATCAATGAAATATGTGTATGAATATAGGGAATCATGCTTATGTATAAAAGGATTCCACAAAATTACTGACCTAGGATGACCTTTAGTGTCAAGCTTTTGGAGAGTGAATCGGAACTTGTCAACTTGATAGTATAAGAAAATGTGGTACAAAATTGAAGAATACTTAAACACCCTTTCATTACTCATTCTTAAAAATTGTTCATGCATCCTATTAGCTATGTACTTGGCATAATCATACATGACAACAGAGGGTTGTCCTAGAGTAAAAATGGACATGAAGGCTAAAATGATTTCATATATGTACTCACTAGTGGTATAACATAGAACACAAGAGATCATTGCTACTATATCTTGATCTAGTGGGGAATATATGGTAGCCACATATGGAGGAGGTTCTATTGGGACATGCTTTCCCTCCCTGATGAAGTTCTACAACACATCAGCAATCTTGGAAATGGTAAGCTTACGAAATTTTTCTAGTAGGTCTCCAATTGAAATATATGTTAAGTTCTTCCCTTGTTGTAATTGCAACATTTCATTAATTGACTCGAAAATGATGGTGAAAAGTATGGTTTGGTCAGGGTGCATCACTACCCTTTGAATGGGAATGCAGTTTTCATGGAAATAATGAATTATTTTATGGAAAATGTGCACCTCAAGGAATTGATACTTGGGAAAATTAGACTCCCAAAGACCTATTTTATCATCTTGGTTTAGGTGTTCGTCCCTGTATCGGCAGTACAGTTTGCTAGCGGATTCAAGGACAGAGGTGTCCTTGGTTTGGAAGTCTTTATCAGCAAGGGGTAGGTGATCCATGTCTAGGTGAGGAGTGTAAATTGGCCTAACTTCCATCATTGTTGGGGATACCATTCTCATTTCTTTTGGATTTGAGAATGGGTAAAAAGGGTTTTTTAGTCAATTGGGGCAACTAGGTTCCAATACAGAGTAGTTTTGTGTCACTGTGCAGTTCTTTCACTTAATTTCTTATTAATTCCAAGCAATGCAAGTAACTGGTTCAAAACTAAGGCAAGGTTTCCAGTGAATTTGGATGAAATACCTAGAATTTTGGGAATATTGTCTATTATCAGGTCGACAGGCACCTATGCATGGTTGCAAAAGGTTTGTGTGGACTGGAAGGTGGACTATGCATTCAATGGCTTCTTCAGGCTGGCAAATGGATGTAGGTTGGTGGTTGGATGTCGTGTAGTTGCGTGCATGGACGTCTAGTGTCTATTTTCATAATAAAACAAATAATTTCAAGTTTTTGGCTTTATTAACAAAGTCAATATTTGGCGGGTGTTAGGGAAAAAAGGGTATTTTTGGCATTTAGCAGGGGTGACGTGATAGTTTGGCATTTAGCAGGAGGCAGTTTGTGGTTTGTTTCATGCCGCTTATGAGCACTAGGTGGTTTTGGGGGGAGGCCACCCAATTCCACTCATCGGGCATCACGTAGCCTTGGGGGCTCAAAGGAAAACAATGCATTTCAGGCGGGTAACGTTCAGATTTTGGGCCCGTGCAAAATCAACGTGGACCATTAGATTTGTAGGGGAGAGATCGAGCAGTGATCGGTTAATGGAAATGCATAGAAGGTAGGGGGAGGCCCCGATGGGCAATTAAACATAGTGGTTTTAATTTAATTCAGGGTTAAGGTGGGGGTTAAGGGATCGAGAGTAATTCTATTGGTGAAAGGTTTGACTTTTTAATTAATCGCAAATCAATTAATTTACGTCGTTTGTTGGGGTTTTATTTATAATGTTTATATTACAAACTTCGGGGACGGGATATTATCATTAAAGGGATTTATTAAATACATAGGGGAAAGGGTTTTTTTTGGATTTAATATATAAATAAAATTAAAAGTTAATATAAACAAAAGCGGTAAATGGATTTAGCGTTAACTACAATGTACATTTATAATTCATTTTCTTTTCATAAACACATGATAACTTAGGCTAAGTGTTATTTTTGTGGGTTTTTCGGAAAAGGGGTTTACATGGGAGTAATTGCTTTTCCTTAGGAAAAATGGTGTTTAACCTTAGGAAAAGGGATTAGTTTCGGAAAATGAGGGAGAGTGAAGAGGGGTAATGTTTGTAGAGGTAAATTTAGTACATAGAACCTATAAGTCATTGGGTCGAGGGTCCGGTCCCTCCAAAAGTTAGAGAAATGCTCTGAGCCCCTTTGTCTTAAGATTTTTGGTACTTAAGACTTTTCATTGGAAATTAGTTAAGTGAAAGGTGTAATGAGTGAGGAAATTAATCAATTGACTTTGTGGACTTGATGCATGTCTAATTGCCCATAAATACTTGGAATTTTCATGATGAGAGTGATAAATATGCTTTTGTTTAATAATCATCACAATTCTGGAACCTTTCTACTACTTACCCATCTACACATCCTACTATCTTTACTTATCTTTATTAGGGTGCATAGGGTCTAGCAAACCCTCATCAAATATTTTTCTTTCTTTTACAATGGTAATCTAACTAAATCTAACCTTATTACATCCAAGGGCTTAGATTAAACAGTTGAGCTCCTTTATTGACTCTACCTATCTACTTATCTGCCAAGATTACACTATTTGGTTATATTTTATTCTCTATCTATAAGCATGAAATTGAAAGCACGAAATAATCAAGTTTAAACATTTTGACTATCATGGATTTGTGGCATTGGTTACAAACTGCACACAATCATTTATTTTGTACAAAAAATAAACAGTAGTGGCATTTTGACTTGCACACTTTCATGGTCTTTTCTTTCTTTGGGGTCATATTTTTCATCTTTTTCGACCTTTTTCATTCTTGTTTGTCCTTTTATTTTTCTTTTAGGACATACCCTCTTTACATTTTTTTTATTTTTTGAATATGGAAAAAATTTGCAGAAAGAAAAGGTATGTACTTATTACATGTTTAATCTTAGCCATTCAAAAATTATGACTCTTATTGGTATAGGCACTTAACAGGTTCCTAGAGAGTATCATTTTCTTTTGATGTTTCTTGATACTT
This sequence comes from Pinus tabuliformis, assembly GCA_031772625.1. Lineage (NCBI taxonomy): Eukaryota > Viridiplantae > Streptophyta > Pinopsida > Pinales > Pinaceae > Pinus > Pinus tabuliformis. Next base: position 405,058,644 of record CM062812.1, on the reverse strand, counting down.
TTCTTCCTAATATGTCACTGTTTGAACCTTCTTCTTCTTGATATGTCCTTCTATCGTGAGAGTTTGAGTAGAGGTAATTCCTACTATTGCAATACAAGATATGGTCAGATCCATTTGTTCTTTCTGTAGGGTTGGTTCCCAGTGTATATCCTCTTCTTTTGATATTCCTTCATCCTTTTCATCATCCTCTTCACAATCAATGTAAAATAATTTCTTCTCAGCACACTTATGACCTTTAATACATTTTTTATCACAATTGTAACAAAGCCCTCTTGATCTTTTTTCTTCCAATTTTTGTGGTGTCAACCTTGTAGGTTGTGGAAGGCTAGGAGAACCAACACTTCCATCTTTATAGTTATGAGGCATAGACATTCTTGTTGCCATAATTTTGATTTCCACTTTTCTTTCCAACCTAAATTCCTTCTCCAATGAATTAGGTTCGCAAAGACGAGCATAATGTTGAATGTTATCCATTAAAGTCCCTATGGAGACATCAATCCTCTGCTTCTCTGGAATATCATTTTCCCTTATATTCAATTTTTGAAAATCCTCAATGTGATCTACCATTGAACACTTTTGTTTGAGATTTATCAATTGGGTAAAGAACGTTTTTCTCTTTGTATCCTCATAATGAGCTATCATTTCCTCCGTGAAAATTGACCATGTAACAAGTGGTTTACATGAACAAAGCCATTTATACCATAGAAATCAATTCGATTCTAAAATTTAAGATGCAATGCATACCTTTTGTAATAGTGGTACACCATGTAGATCAAAATATTTCTCCATTTATTGTATCCAATTTATCAGATCCTTGCCATCAAACTTCCTCATCTCATGTTTTCTTGATTTTAGGAGTTCGATCTTGAAACAAATGTAACTCTGTAATTTCATATCCTTAAGTTATGAAATTTCCTCCTATAATAGCCCTCTGAGTACTCTTTCTAAAAGTGTAGTTTTGATCACAATTGGATTCCCGAAGAAAGATTTATTCCCAAACTCTCGCGATGACCTAATTATAAACTAGTTCAGTAGAGTGAACTTGTACAACATGACATGTGTCACTGTTTCAACCTTAGGTTCTGAAAATTATACCCAAAACAAATTACAGTCCATCCTCTTTCTATAACTTCTTGTGAAATTTTAATCTGATGCTCAGAGATAAAGTTATGATGATTTTCCCAAGGTCACCTATTTAGGATGTAATTCTACAGTCTGCAAAAACCCTAAATTCTTTAGATCATATATCCAAAAATATAGCGCGCCAAGATTTGAAATTTAGACCCAATGTTCAAAATGATTTCTTCTCAAATGGGTTTTTTTTAGCTTCCAAAATTTTGTAGTGAAAACGTTATAGCGAAAATTCCATGATGACCTATTTTAGATGAAATTGTGGATCTTTCAAAAACCCTAAATTCCTCAGATCATATCGCTGGAAATATAGTGATACAAGATCTAAAACTTAGACCCGAGGTTCAACGTGATTTTTTCTCAAATGGGTTTTGGTTTTCACTTATGAAACGTCACAAAACAAAAGTTATATTGAAAATTCCATGATTACATGTTTGGAGTAGCAAAACCCTAGTATCCAAAGCTCTGATACCAAATGTTATGAAACCAACTAAAAAAAAGATTGAAAAGATAGATAAAAACCTTAGAATTTAGCCTCTTCAAGGGGGAACCTTCTTTACATTACACAAATGAACAATTATTGGGTGATACAAATGGAAAGACCTCCTTTCTATATATAGGATTCTAAGGGGTCATAATATAATGAGAGTTGACATAAAAAGAATAATGTAAGGGCAAAATAATAACAATAGTCGGCTTCTATGGGGCACAATAATAACAATATGGGGACTACATGGGCACAAAAATATAATAAGGTGGTTTTACTAATAAACATAAAGGGTTACACTAGTAGTATAGGGACCTAACAATCACATTTCATGAAAGTCACAAGTAAATAAGACCTGCCACAATGTCATCTGCCAAAGATTTGCAAAATCCGATATTGCGACATCCATAATCTCATTTCACAATATAAGTAGGTAACACTATATAACATTATTTTAAAAAATGTTATGCACGACTCAAGCAGAAAGTGTGGGAAGTAATTGCATTTTAAATATAATAATGAACGGTTTGACAAGGTAATTAATATTTAGTGACCCAAGGAGAGGTAATGATTTTGCAGGTTATGGCTAGTTAATTCTTAGTATCTCATTTGAAATCCCCCCTCGATTCAAAGTATTTTCACAAATCTTTGAGCATTAATCACTCAATATTGTCTGCGTTGATATATCTTGTCCATTTCAGGCAAGCTACAAAAGATAGGTCATTGTGGAAGGTGATGCAGAAACATAAAAAGTTGAGCATTGCATAGTCTGAGCTTACAAAAATGTCTCGTATATTCTCTGATACAGTTTGTAGCACTGACAAGGGTGCAACATCTTGGGAGGTCATATACAATAGGCTTGAGGATGAGCATCTCAATATTACTGTCACAAGAGCAACAACTGACTCAATAAGACCTTTGAGACTCCAATTGAAGGATGTTGCATGTTCATTCCTTCACAGGATAGGAGCGAGAGAAAAAATCCTCCCACACATTGATATGATTAGGTGGGTGGTGGAAAACATCACCATTGAAGATAGGGAATTCAAGAGTTCGAGAATGAACTCATTGGGTCATTCAGAGGAGAGGACCTGAAGCAAATGTACCATATACCTGACCCTCGAGATATATATGATAAGACATATGTGGCCAACTTTGCAAAGAAGAACAAAGAGCCCCTTAAGATGGTTCAAGGTTGGAGAGTATTGGAGAACAAATTCCAATTTGAGAAATCGGGTATGTATCCTAACGCCTCTTTGGATAACCCTTACAGCTATGCAGCTGCTATGTTATGTAGACTGTACGGGTTACCCAATAATGCTAATTTTTCCATAAAATGGATTCCTTTGGTTGATGCCTATGTTAATTCCCACATTATGAATTGGGCCACCATCCTATCTGATAACCTAGCCACCATCATCACCGAATATTGACAGAAGAGATCCTCCTCTCTAGAGAACCTTCCTCCATTATATTTCAGTGCCTATATTATTGACGCCATCTATTTCTACACTAAATTTCCAATCATTGGTTGGAAATGGACCCTGCAGGTCCCCTAACCTATCCATCTCAGGCATAAGCAAATTTGGGAATCCCATTATATACCCCATTTCTATAAAATATGCCATGATCTATTTTTCCATTACATCAATTAGTTTTCAATAAGAAAGACCCTAGGTTTTCCCAAGAAGCTGCTACAAACCTTCTGGTTGTCAGCAAATATTTTGTTGAAGAATGGTTCATCTACATTAGGCTTTTTGGTAGCATAACGGACACACATGTCCCCCCTTTGTACATTTATGATAAATTTTTAGAAAGAGAAATAACCTGCCATACCGTGGAAAAAGGTGTGACCAAATTTCTTAAAGAAAGCGATAAGTTATTATGGTCATCTTTTCCTATCAGGTGTGGTTCTTTTTCTTTAGCTTTAATCATGTGATAAAGGAGTCAGTAAGGTTGGAAGGTCTCAGGCTCCATACTTTCCCCAAAAGGAAATTTTATCCAGACATGATAACATATAAAATCATAACTGTGATAAAGATCAAGCCTTATAACCATCAGGCTAATAATTTTGAAGAAATTTTACAATCAGTTCAATCCTTCGAACAATCATTTGAATGGGCGAGGACAAATTTGAGTCTTAGAGATTTCGAGATCTTTTAGGAGTTTAGAAACAAAATGCTTGAGGTAATCCCACTAATTTGTTGAAAATCAAGGACAAGCCTACTCCCAGAGTGACTGTCAATAGCGAGGCACCTCATTCTCGCATAGAGTCTCATGCAGGTACAGGGAAAGAACTGAACAAAGAGAAGGCCCAAGACATCGAGACTACTGCAGAATCTAGCAGGAAATCAGTGGAAAAGAAGGGTATGAGTACCCCACCCAAAGATATTGTTTTGGAGATCAAAAGCAGTAGTCTAGAGCATGAGTGGGATCAATTCAATAAGAAACTACAAGACACTCCCAAGACAATAGATGCCCAAGAAACTACAAACTATTAAACTCCTCTACATGTTAAGAAGAATACAGACTCTTAACCGATGGATGAGCAAGCGATGATGTCTTAGAAGACTAATATCATCCTCGAACTACCCACATCGGAAATTGTCTTGAAGGTGACTGAAATCCCTCCTCTTGATGTGCTGTACAATTAGACACACAAGGTTGTAGTAAGGAGACAAAGGAAAAGAAGAAGGATTGAAACAACAGAACTCCCACCTCGGAATGAGCAACGAAGTCCCTTCCAACCCAGCTGAAAAGTTAACTAGATTGTCATAGTTTATGGGAGCATACACAACTGCTACCATGGACAAAGTTAATAAAATATCTCTTTTGTTGAGAGAAAAAGAAGAAAAGATGAATAGCTCAAGCAACAGCTCGAAACAAGGAGGGAAAGTGTGAACAAGAAGACTGTTGAGCAACTCGCCGAATTGCAATAGAGCATGGAGTTGTTGAAAATAAGCCATGAAGTAGACATATCAGCCAAAAATATGCAGCTCCAAGAATTACAACAAGCTATGGAAAGATATAAGGATGTTCCTATTGTCGAGGAATTCATCAAAGAGGCACTAGAGTTTCATTCTCTCTTATTGAAGCAACAAGAACAATTTTTCCAGAAGATGTCACATATCGCTCCTTATATGATGACTAGTGACCATTTAACAGATAAAGCGATTTAGCAGAGAACTGAGTTTACTGATATGAACACCAGAATCTAAGAGTTCTCGAATGGAAAGAAATAGAAGAGGGGAGGAAAGTCAATCTGCCTAAGATTGAGGAGGCACACAAGGACATTCTTTTCATGGATTGGGACGCAAGGATCAAACCAGTCGACTAGTAGTGGCAAGAGTGGTTGGGGTGTCAAAGAATTTAGTAAATGTAGTAAACCATACTTTGTTTTCCACCAACTTGGTGAAAGAAGGCAACCCAAAATAACTTCCCAATTTGCATGACTTGCATAACATATGGAAGGAAAGACCAGAAACTCAAAGGGAAGCAATCACAAAATTGGCAAAGACCGATTAGGAGTCGTATCGGCAATACCTCATCAAGCCACACAGTAAAATCATGACCCTTAAATTCTATCTCCATTGAACTCAGCGGATGTTGCCACCTCTCATATATGTGATTTGAAGGACAAGTTGGCAAACAACAAATCATCATCATAGCCTCTGCTCATCAATCCACTGTTTATTTTTAGAATTAGTTAACTAGTTAGGAGGAAGGTTGTTTGAAACCTCCTCAAAGTTTTGTATAATCTATTTTTTAATATTAGTTAGAATAATATTTATACCCTTCTCATGCATTTTGAGAAGGGTCCATAATTTTATGAAAAAAAATTGCAAAGAATGCACTATTGTAAGTTTGTGAATGCTTTGGTGAGATTATGGAACATGATCATTTCTTTTAAATATCAGACTACTTTCCTTTGTTGATGCACTTTTGTATACTTGGAAGATAATTTTATCTAAAGAAAAGAACTGATCTATGTCATTAGTCAAATGAGTAGAACTTCACATATATGGTACTTTTATCTGATATGATTAGCCCTATTTCTGTTTAATTAGTAACAACACTTTATTTTCATGAATTGTATATGAGATATGTTTTTTCTGTTAAAGCATTAATTTCACTATTATATGATGCCTAGCTGATATTATTTCTTTTCTTATATATATATATATATATATATATATATATATATATATATATATATATATATATATATATATATATATATATATATATATATATATATATATATATATATATATATATATATAGATGTATATATATATATGCGATATAGTTTATACATTTCTTTGACTAACTATTTAGTCAAAGAAATTATCTTTACACATTATCATCTATGTTTTATGAGTGATTGATCTTTATTATCACATGTCAAGCATAGAACTTTGTAGATCACATATTATACAGAAATACCTAGGTTTATATTAGATTAAGTTAGCTAGAGATTTGCATGATAGAATAGGGCATTCACGTTATCATTATTCTATTGCAATCACTCATAAACCACCCACTCTCGTTTGAAAACCCATACTGGGAAACTGGTCACATTATCCCCAGTCGGAGTCACCACTTTAAATGGAAAAGGAGTTGTATTAAGGTCTAGACCAGGTGGTTATCCCCCAAATTGGAGCAATAAAAATATGAGGCTTCAACACTTTGGCATTGGAAGGAGGGTCTATGACTACGAATGGCATATAAAGCTAAAGATAAATTGAAAAACATTCGTAAGAGTAAAAACCCCTCCACCACTTCTTCACCTTCTAGATCTTGTTCGAAGTCTCTAGATCAGAAATCTGAAGTTGTAGAAACATCTACCTCATCTCCTGAAGTAGTAAGATAACCACCTTCTCCATATTACACTCCCCAGTCTCCTAAAGTCCATTCTTTGATACGAAAATTGGAACATATATCCATTTCTATCGAGAAACCATTTCTGAAGAAAGTGTTACTTCCTTATTATGAGAAACTAGTGTATTAACTACATTGTAAAGTGAAAATGTTGGAGTAGCTCCTTTTTAGTTTCCCATCCCTCCACAACGAAGGAAAGTTATTAGATCAAGATCTCAATCAGATGCTAGCAAGATCACATCACCCTTCCAGCCATTCACTTCTCCATCCATTTCTACTCAATCCACTGCTTCCGAACTATCCACTTCTCCAACTAGTGCTGTTGCTAGTAGTACTAGCCCAGTAGTAAGTTCTTTTCCATCTATAACTACTTTTGGACCAGCCTTCGCATATTTTTAGTCTTCAAATCAAGCTATAGCCAATCAACCCGCTCAACCTTCGACAAACCCCAGTGTTGTTCTGGTTGCTATCCAAATGCTCTCCTAGCAAACCCATAAAAATGGTTACCTAAGTGTAATTCTGACGATTGTCTTCCAGTTGAAGAACACCTAAATAACTTTATGTTAGCCATGAATCTTAATGGAGTTTCACATGAAGATGTTGTGATCAGACTGCTTCCTTTTACTTTCCAAGGATCTACTGGGTCTTGGTATTTTCCCTTCTAGCAAGTTAAATAAGAGACTGGGATACTTTTCAAGGAATATTTCTTGCAAAATTTGGTGATGACAGGACCATTTCATTCTTAATCATTGACCTTTCAAACTTAAAAGAAAATTCCGATGAAAGGATGAAAGACTTCAATTCCAGATTTAACAAGTTACTAAATACAATCCGAGCTGCCTCAAAACCTGTAGTAGATGTACAAATAAAATGGTACATATCCTCTCTTCCTTCTAATATTGCATTTTTTGTGGATGGAGCCAATAAGGCTACCCTTGTAGAAAACATGAAAGAAGCCTTGTCGGTAGAAAAAAAGATTATTTCTTTAGAAAAGAGATCATAGACAGACGAAAGGATGTCAATGAAAGTAACATTTAAGCATGATTCCAAAAAGAAAACTTCAAAGCACCATTTCCATCTTGAAGTCCTTCAGAAAGTATTAAAAACCATGTCCAATGAAATGGTCAAAATCAAGAAGCAGGTTGCAGAATCCTATGCTCCCAAGAAACATTTTCGCTTATTTAAACAAACCCTTCTTTTGCATTGCAACCACCGAATATTATTTCAAACGCTGAATCTAATCCAGAGACAGAAGAAGACTCACCAGTCGAAGAGGAGTATGAAACGAAAGAAGAGGTTGAATTAAATGGAATGTGGGATTTCTTTCTCCCAATTGAAGAAAAAGCATAAGCTATGCATGTAACTACAAGAAGTAAAAAATCCCCTGATCCATCTATCACAAACCATAAACATAAACTGCTACTCCTGTAAAGGAGAAAATAGTAAGTAATAAGTCTAAGACTAGTCAAACTGACCCTATTCCACTAGATCCTCCAAATGCTTCCAAAACATTGGTGATATCAAATACAGTGGAATACAACATAGTCAAATATATGAAAAATACGAGAGCAACCATTTCTTTACACGAACTCACTAAACTCAAGCAACAACATAAAATTCTATTAAGAGAGTTAAAAGCAGTTCCAGTATCCCCTCTGCCATCCACTGTAGTTACTCAAGTTTCTTACGATATGGGAAAACCTCCCTCATCTTCAAAAAAAGTAAATCTGATAGGTTTAGTCCTGATGCGTGATAGGTCTATCTCTCATACTCCATTTCTTCTTACTTATGATATTTTCAACAGAAATGTCCATAATCTCCTTGTTGATCCATGCGCCTCTTCAAATATTATGCCAAGAACTATGTGCACCAAGTTGAATATTACACCTCAAAAATCTGTGGTACACATAGTTCAATTGGACAAGACAAAAATAGAGGTACTTGGAGAAATAACATCAGTTTCAATTAGGCTTTCCTCTAATCCAAAAGTCTAAAAAATAATCGATATTCTAGTGGCTGATATACTTGAAATTTATGATTTAATTCTAAGTAGGGATTTATTAGAAATGTTGCATGGATACTTCATGATTGATTGGTCTAACATGTGGTTGCTACACAATGGTAAACCAAATTAAATTAGAGTAGACCAAGAAAAGTTCATGAAATACACAGTCACTGGTCATGAGGGAAGCAATGACCCTATTGCCTTCACCAATAATATCATTGGTAATTATTCAACTAAGTCATTTTTAGGATCTTTTAATGCTCAAAGGTACCCTTTTCTAAACAATGGTGTAGTGTCTCAAATAGATAATATTTCATAAACAGATACTTTGAAGTGTGTTAATATAGTAAATAAATTTGTAGATAATTCATTTCTTTGGACTCTTTATTTTGATGGTTCCAATTCTGAAGATGGTGGAGGTGCAAGATGTATTTTAATCAACCCGCATGGAGAAAAAACCATGTTAGCCTACAGACTTGAATTTCAATGCACCAAAAATAGCGCAGAGTATGAAGCATTGATTCAAGGGATGTATAAAGCCATTGACCTGTTGGGTTGTGTTATATTCTTTCCACGACTAACCTACGTAGTGAACCGGGGGGTTAGAAGGGGGGCGAAGCCCCCTCTGTGTTGCGTCGATTGTGCAGCGGGGGGGGGGGCGGCAGCCCCCCCTGTCCGGGGGGTTTGAGGGGGGCGGGTAGCCCCCTCTACGGGGTCCGGGGTAATGCCCCGGGAAATTTTTTTTTGAACCCTATATTAGGTTAGGCGACCCTACGTATGGTTTTCGGTCCATGGTTTTGGACGCGATGGTTTTCGGTCCATGGTGTTGGATGCTTCGGCATGTATAAATATGTATTGTAACATTGAAAGGAATATAATGAAAATCAAGATGGTAGTCCTGTTTTCGGGATCCAGGGGAAAATATCTGTGTATATGTGCTTTATGTGTTATGCTCTCGCATTGTTTATTTTTTGTGTTTAAGAATTCGTATGCATGTAATTTCTGTACGGGGTTAAAACCTACATTTGGTATCAGAGCTTTTTTGGCTTCAAGGGGATGCCTTTGTTGCTGAGGGGTTTCGCTCGGGCCTGTGGTAGACCCTGTTCAGTGGGAGATCTACGAGATCAATTCTGATGGTGAAAGAAGATGGCGAGCAGGAGAAAGATAGAGATCAAGAAGTTCAATGGTCATAGTTTTGAGTTGTGGAAACTCAAGATGGAGGATCTGTTGGTGGATAAAGATCAGTGGATCACGGTAGATCCAGGTACTAAACCAACAGGAGTGACTGATGAAGAATGGAAGAAGTTGGATTGGAAGGCAAAGAGCACAATATGATTATGTGTCTTAGATTCAGTATTGCTGAATGTATCAGGTGAAGCTACGGTGAATGCTTTGTGGGACAAGTTAGGAACTTTGTACCAATCTAAGTCTCTGGTGAATAAATTGTTCCTACGGAAAAAGTCATATAACCTAAGGATGAAAGATGGAGACTCGGTGACAAAGCATCTGAATGCATTTAATACTATCGTAAGTCAGTTAGCGTCTGTTGATATTAAAATTTCAGATGAAGATAAGCGCATCAGTCTGTTGTGTTCTCTACCAGATTCGTGGGATAGTCTGGTTATTACAATAGGTAGGAATGCAACTTCTTTGTAGTTTGATGAAATAGTCTCAACCTTGCTGACGGAGGAGATGAGATGGAAAAATATGGAGAGCCAGAACGGTGATGCCTTGTCTGTACGAGGACGGTCCCAGAATAGAAACAAAAATAAGTCATTGAGTGGGAGATCTAAATCTAGAGGGAGATATAAATCTCGAGGAAAACCTGTAAAGGTGGTGTGCTGGTGTCAGGCGGAAAGAGTCGATAGTGCGGACACAAATCAACCTCCCTAGGAGCCTAAGACTCTCTAGTGACAAACAAGACAAACAAGAGCAATCCTTCTCTAAACATGCATTTACCATATAAGAAATCATGTGTTTAGATCCTACCTGTAGTCCAACGCTGTTGTAGCAGTCCAGCTCCGCGGATCCGGATGAGCTCCTCCTTCACTTTGAAACCTGCATCCACTAACAATCAAACGATTAAATAGCACTTGATAATCTCATAGAATAAAACATATTTAACACATAGACCAAGGAGTACATGAAACAACTCATAAATAACAAGTTATTGAGAAGAATGGACTCATTTGCATTAATAGGAAACAAAGGGAACAATTACAACCTGAGCCTTGGTGTTGTGCAAGTCCCTCCCAGGGTCCATCAAGAGTTCTCCTTTACTTTGACAAAGCTCACCCACTTCCAAATAGAACAAGTAAAGATGACAATCTCTCCTCACAAGCTTCTAAATGGGAGTCCTAATTCCTGCAGCATCTACCCTTAGAAATGTTTAGCTTTCAACCTCCCCTCCTTCTGGCCCAATGCCTGTATTTATAGTGCTCAAGAGGAGGTTAATCAGGTCCACCATCAATGGGATAATCCCCTCTTTGGATGGGATAGCTCCCTTATTGATGGGATAAGTTCCTCTTTGGTAGGGGTACATGAACCATCTGGAGGCGCTCAATACACGTCGAACAACTTTCTAGAATGCTCTAGAAATGACCACAAGTAAATTTTTAAAGATGAAACTTGCGCATTTTGACCGTTTCAGGGGGACGCACCTGCCCCTTTACATACAGAGCGTCCAAGGACGCAGCTTTTGTGAACATTGGGTGCGTACCCGCAGGTAAGGTTGAGAGAACCTGCGTACCCAGAGATAACTACATTTATAAAGACTTTCTCTCTTTTTGGAGTTTGACATGGAGAGCAGAGGCTTAAGACTTGCCCAGGAGGATAGCATGACTGTTGATAGAGCCATACTAACTGTACATAGCCATGGTGACATTTTTTAGTGTAACAGATTGCCCCCTAAAGTGCGAAGCCTGTAGTAGATTAGGGTTTTGTATTATCTAGGAAGGGTGAAGCGCTTTATCATTTCAAGGATTATCTCGTGGAGAGCCTGGTTAGAACCTGCAATTTTCAACACAAAATACATGTATAAGATTATATCATCACTGAGGTAGGCATTCCCATACTCAGATCAAAACTTTAACTAACTGACTAACTACTCTGATACAGGAATGACCTTGCAGTACATCATAATCATAGACTTTTGTAGACACAGTATGGGCGCAACCATCTGTTTATGATTAGTCTACTTAGATAATGAATACAAAACTCCTCGCAGCCTGGATGGTGGAAACTAGATCCAGGGTCTTCGTTTCCGCTTCCCGAATTGGTACGATTCTAGCCATGCGAATAAATGAGTTGATGTCGAACATGGTAGAAACCACTTGATTACCAGTCGATGATGTAAACTGTTAACAAGTGTGAGAGAGACCACCAGTAATGTCAATGGTTCTCAAAGTACCCAGTACAATCCATGAGATGTGAATGAATGAGTTGATGTCGAACATTTCACGGAATCCTTCAATCGAAAGTCAATGATGTAAACTAACGTCAAAGGCGAGAAACCTGCCATTAATGCATGCAGACTTCAAGGTACTGATGATTTCTAAGTCATCTCTCTAGATAATGTGCTGATGTCGATAGAAAGCGACCCATTGCAGGCAAGCCCACAACACGAAATCATAGTTCAAGTTGAAGAAATGTTGTTGTAAGGACTGACTCAGGGATGGTCAAATGGATGATAAGTATTTTGCAGATGAAAGTTTTGCTTGCAGACCTCTTGAACACATAACGACACGACAGATGGCTTGGTGATAAACGACTCAAAGTTAATCCCCGGAACTCGGCTGAAGACTTTCAAAGTGGTTTGATTAACTGTGAGGTAAAGGATTTCCCAACCTAGGTGAATGAAAAGTGTCGTGTCCAAGAGTGGTAATAAAGTTTCTTCTGAGACAAAAGATAACAAATAGGCTCATTCTTCTCTCTTTTCCCCCACCATTTCTGGCAAGTACCTCTTTATTTTTAACAAGCTTGAGGAGGATAACATATGCTTGATTATAAGCTCATCCTTCGGATGAGTCCAACCTAGTTTTGATTCGAACCCTAGGAAGGAGTGGTTCGTTCCTGTTTGTAATTGAACAGGTCCTTTACTGTGAAATGTTTAACGAGTCCAGTATAGGAGAAACTCGGTGTTTTTCAATTTTAGAGAGTCTGAAAAAACTTAAAGAAGACTCCAAGGTGAACTTTTTCGTAAGTTTGTGTCTCTCAAGCCCGAAAAAGTATAAAATCATACCTGAGAGAACCGCTTGATCTTGCGACCAAGGAGTACTTTCATGATTAGTGCCTTTGACCTGAAAAGTAAAAAGCGTTCAAGGACACGGCGTTTTATTTTGCAGTATCGAATTTGAAACGACAAAAATCCGGCAATCTTTTCTTGTTTTTATGGTCAGAAAAGGGCTATAAGAGGACCGTCTTTTAATTCCGTTTTAACGAGTGTAAAAGAAACGCTCGGCGATCTTTTCATGTTTTAGGAGTCATAAAAGGGCTTAAAAGATGACTCTGAGGTTTCACTTTTTCGTAAATTTTAACGAGTTTGAAAAAGGGATAAAAATGTACTCATGGTTTTCACTTTTTCATAAGTTTTAATGAGTTCGAAAAAATGATAAAAATGTACTCATATGGCCGACTTTCAATTTAATTTACGAGCAGGAAAAGACGGAAAGAACTCGGCATTTTCATTTGTTTTACGAGAATGAAAAATAGCAAAATAATCTCGGTATTTTCATGAGTTTAACGAGTCTTGAAAATAACTAAAATTGACTCGAGATAGGTTTCATTTTTACAAAAGCTTGAAACAGACAAAAACTATGCTTCAAAGTAGTTTCATTTTTTCACAAGCTTGAAACAAAGAGAAAACTGTGCTTGATGCCCCCTAAGCATAACTGCTAGAGCGCATGCCCCCCAGCTTCATTTCATTCAACCAGTTGGATGAAATGAAGGTTGAGTTACGAGATCATGGAAAGACTTGACCTAAAACTATAAGAAAATTATGCAAAAACTGAAATAACTAACCTAAATATACAACTTAACATTTATGAGGTCTAGTCAAACTCTCAACTCAATTAGAGGAGGATTTGTTTCATTTTTTAACGAGCTTGACATAGGAAAAGAACTATGCTCGGATTCGGTTTCATGTTTACGCAAGCTTGAAACGAAAAACTATGCTTGTTATAAGTTCACATGCCCCCGGCATAATGACGCAAAACGAGGTACATGCCCCCCAAGCTTCATTGCATTCAATGAGGTGGATGGAATGAAGCTTTACTTTCAAGATCTTGGAAAGCCTTGTGGGAGTTGCTTCATTTTTTAGTGAGGTTGACACAGGAAAAGAACTATCCTCAAAACCCTTGTTTCATTTTTTAAACGAGCTTGACACAGGATAAGGAACTATGCTCATAACTACACTCTACAATCTACCTAACAAAAACTCTACTCTAAAAACCTTGATTCATTTTTTAACGAGCTTGGCACAAGACAAGGAACTATGCTCTAAAATCCTTGATTCATTTTTTAATGAGCTTGACACAAGACAAGGAACTATGCTCATGACTACTCTCTACAATCTACCTACTTAACCTACCCTTGTTTCATTTTTTAACGAGCTTGACACAAGACAAGGAACTATGCTCAAAAAGTTCACATGCCCCCAGGATAATGATGCGAAGCGAGGTACATGCCCCCCAGGCTTCATTACATTCAACCAGATGGATGGAATGAAGGTTTACTTTCAATATTTAACTTGAAAAGGGAGTTGTTTCATTTTTAAGGAGGTTGACACAAGAAAAGAACTATCCTCATACCTGATTCATTTTTTAACGAGGTTGACTCAGTAACAGGAACTATCCTCAAAACCCTACTTTCTACAATCTACCTACATATCCTAAAATCTACCTGATTCATTTTTTTATGAGGTTGACTCAGTAAAAGAACTATCCTCATACTAGCCCGTTTTATTTTTTAACGAGGTTGATACAGGAAAAAACTATCCTCGCACAACTGATTCATTTTTTAACGAGGTTGACACAGTAAAAGGAACTTTCCTCATACACATTGATTCATTTTTTAACGAGGTTGACTCAGTAAAAGGAACTTTCCTCACACACACTGATTCATTTTTTAACGAGGTTGACACAGTAAAAGGAACTATCCTCGCACTAGCCTGTTTCATTTTTTAACGAGGTTGATACAGGAAAAAACTATCCTCGCACAACTGATTCATTTTTTAACGAGGTTGACACAGTAAAAGGAACTTTCCTCATACACACTGATTCATTTTTTAACGAGGTTGACTCAGTAAAAGGAACTTTCCTCACACACACTGATTCATTTTTTAACGAGGTTGACACAGTAAAAGGAACTATCCTCGCAACTCCTTGTTTCATTTTTTAATGAGCTTGACACAAGACAAGGAATTATGCTCATGACTTCCAGTTTCATTTTTTAACGAGGTTGAGACTAGAAGAAACTATCCTCACTACAGCCTATTTCATTTTTTAACGAGGTTGACACAGGAAAAAACTATCCTCGTTGCATCCAGTTTCATTTTTTAACGAGGTTGAGACAGGAACAAACTATCCTCGTCCTTGATTCATTTTTTAACGAGGTTGACTCAGTAAAAAGAACTATCCTCTGACTAACTGATTCATTTTTTAACGAGGTTGACACAGTAAAAGGAACTTTCCTCACACACTGATCATGGCTTCCAACTGGAAGAAAGACATGTCAATGGACACACCTTGATCATGGCTTCCAAGAGGTCTTCATCAGAAGGAAGAATACTTATTTGGAAGAAACACATGTCAAGGGACTCAAAAGGGATAAGAACATCGTGTTCAAGTAACCCCATAGAGTTTTCCATGTCAATTACCGGATCTAAATCGAAGGAAGATGAGCAAACAGTGAGAGGCTCACTTTCATCGGTAACTGAAAACATGGGATCAGTTGCCACATAATTAACCCGTGGCAGGGTAGATAACACTTTAGAATCAGGAATATTTAGGGGTGTCATACTATTGGTAGTTGAAACAAGACTAGGGAACGAAAGCTGGTCTACAGTCACAATACTGCCATTGTGAGGGAAAGACATCACGCGAAAGAGTGTCGATACGACAACTTTCATTGCATAAACATAGTCTCGCCCAAGGAGTAAATTGAAATCCAAGGGACCTCGAACTACCATAAGATCAATACAGACAGTTTTACCTTCCAAGGTAATAGAAAACTTAGGAAGGTTCACTAATGGTTCTATTAAAAGCTTTCAGATTCTGCGTAATAGGTGCAAGCTGAGGGGAACCCAAAGCTCTCCAAACAGTTGAGGATAAAATACTAATAGAAGCACCTTCATCTACCTGAGTACGATGTATGTCCCTACCACCAGCCTTAACAATGATTTGGAAAGGGATAGAGGAAGGAAGACGAGGTTCTGTCAGTCTATTCCAATCAAGGGAAAAGACCTCAGTATTCGGAGGGGGTTCTGTAGAAACAGGTGAAATGCCCCCCGGCATAGAAGAATCTGATGTAACAAGAAGAACATGAGCGGTATGAAGTAGACTCTCGAAAGAGAGAGTGTGATCGACCGAATGTGAAATTGAATCGACCACTTGATCAACTAATGGATCATCAACCTGAGTGACATGAGTTTCACTCTCCAATGGAAGAGTGTGATTGACTGTACTTGAAATTAGATCAATCACTCCGTCAGTTGACGGTAGGTTGGGAGAAAGTTTACGGTAACCAGTTGGAAATTCTTGCTGTGGAACAGGAAGGTTTTCCAACAATTTTGAGGCTTCATCCATGTGAGGGCAAATGTGAGTTTGATGACTCCCTTTGCATAACTTACAAGGAAACCTAACTTTACCCTTTCTCCCAGGAACCTGACTATCACTGGTTTATGGATCAATAGAAAGTTGATGAGATTTTTCCGACCATACTTCCAAGACCTTTGGAATACTAGGACAATTGACAAGGAAGTGGTCACCCTTACAAAGCCTGCAAGGGTATTTGGGTTTACGATGCATGTCGGAGTTTTCCTCAACACAACTAACACTTACAGTCGTGATTGGTTGGTTGACTTCTTTCTTATCTTGCTTCTTCTTCTTTTTCTTCTTCCCTTTCTTCTTCTTCTTAGACACCTGGTTACTAGCATCAAGGCGTTTACCAAGCGAAGAGGAAGAAATGGAGGAAGAAAAATTAGGCGAAGAAGGTAGGTCAACAGAAGGTTGGTGATGTTGAGATGGTGAACTCTGTCAAGGTGAAGCATTCGGTTGAGGTGGAACAATTGGAGTATTTTGGGCCAACGAAGTTGAAAATAACCATATCGGTAAACCTATTGTAAATCCAGGTAATGACAAAGTAGCCATATAAGGAGGACCAACATTTCCAAAGTAAGGAAAAGTACTAGGATTCTCGTTAGGAGGGGTTCCTAGGTTGATAAATTCCGGAGCATTTGCCATTATATTCAACTTCAGTGAATTTTATTAACAATTTAAAACTAAAATTAACAATTCACAATTCACACCTAACAATTAAAATTCACAATTCACACCTATGGTCTCTAAAAGTAAAAACAAACAAATTAACACGCGCTATCAAATCTAGGAGTCAAACCACACACAAACAGTAACCTTCCAGACCGAAAACACTAGTTGGTGATGAAGCCCAACATCGCCGAATTCAGTACAGAAGTGGTGGGTGGAACAGTTACCCCGGCAACCTGCTTAATGAATAGACTGGACCAAGTTCCTCCACTTTAACCGTCTCGAGTGAAGTGAACCCCCCAGAAAATCCAAGTGAGTCTAGCTGACGTCCGCTCCAGGTACAGTGGGATATTCCCTCCACCGTCACCTTGGGTAGAAACCTAAAGATAATGGTCACTAAGGTCACCAACAGCAACAAATGCACCTGGGGGAACAGTCTACACTCCGACAGCACGCAAGGGCAGAGTATCAAGCTCAATCCCCTTGTCGGCTCCTTGACAATAATCCAAGGTTTACCGACAAGTGACCCCTGGCTCCTCGACAATGGTTAATCCGAGGTTTACCGTTTGTAATACGTGCGTGTCTGGCGTCGTTCTCAACGAGGGAGGATTGATCCCCTCACTGGTTCGGACACGAGCTCGTGCTTCTCCTTTAAGAGGAGCTTTCCCAGAGTACAAATGAAACAATTGGATTTATCCTACCACAAGATGAGATACTTGTTTGGTTTTGCTGTCTTGGAGAGTTAATTACTCTCCTACTCCAAGACACTAGCCTGATCTATGTTGGTGTTTCAGAGCCCTAGAAATGTAAAAATTACTAGATGAATTTTAATTAAGCGTTGTGTTATTAAGGCTGTTATTACTCAAAGGGGTAAATGGAGATGAAACCAATGGTGTTATGACCCGACTCAACTGAATGCAATCGAATATGATAATGTAATCTTTTCAATTCGATGAATCCTAACTAAAGTAAGGAGAGAGTTTCCATTCACTTCCAACAATGCAAGAAATTGATCACTAAGAGAAAATTCAACAAATTCTCTAATGCACTAATTTTATCAAGAAAAACTAATGCAAATCAATTCCAAACCTTTTTTTTAGTTTTATTTTTAGTGTAAATTCAAATCAAAGAGAGCTGATCTAAATCTACGATTGATTTTTCAGAATGTAAACTATGCAATGGTAATCTAAGCACAATTCACTTGAAAAGTATGCAAATGTAATCTATGCACATTTTTCATTCATATTCCGAAAATGAGAATTCTAATTATGCAAATGTGATCTATGCAAGAGAATTCTCAAACACAAGACGGTTCTAATGTGATCTAAGAACTAATCAAGTGCAAGTTGAGAAAATTGGGTGAGAGTTCCAAAGATCAAAAATAAAAACACTCAAAGGAATGACCAAAGGAAATCAAATCAAGAATTTCTCAAAAAAGAGACTCAAAACACCCAATTGATGAAAGCTTAAAGAAGGAATGCCAATGAAACAAGCTTAGGTGAAGATCTTTGACAAGAGAGCAATGGATCTAGGTAGTCAAAACTAAGAAAAAGCAAAAAGTAAGAAAGAAAATGCAAAAAATGGAGTTTTCTTAAATTTTAGCATGGGACGCAGGCAACCTGTTAAGACAGGTGCGGGCCCGCTCTGTGCACAGAGCAACAGTGCGTGCAGGGACGCACTGTGCAATACTCAGAGGGTGCGTCCTACTGGAAAACTCAAGAAAAACTAAATCTAATTTAATCCTAAGCTAATCCACCCAAATACAAGTTCACAGAGCCAAAAACCAGAAAATAAATGACTTTTCTCAGAGCAAAGTTACATACAAAGGAAAAGACTTTCACATCAATGGAATCCCCAGTGGAGTCGCCATTTTGTTAGGTGGAAAGAGTCGATAGTGCGGACACAAATCAACCTCCCTAGGAGCCTAAGACTCTCTAGTGACAAACAAGACAAACAAGAGCAATCCTTCTCTAAACATGCATTTACCATATAAGAAATCAAGTGTTTAGATCCTACCTGTAGTCCAACGCTGTTGTAGCAGTCCAGCTCCGCGGATCCGGATGAGCTCCTCCTTCACTTTGAAACTTGCATCCACTAACAATGAAACGATTAAATAGCACTTGATAATATCATAGAATAAAACATATTTAACACATAGACCAGGGAGTAGATGAAACAACTCATAAATAACAAGTTATTGAGAAGAATGGACTCATTTGCATTAATAGGAAACAAAAGGAACAATTACAACCTGAGCCTTGGTGTTGTGCAAGTCCCTCCCAGGGTCCATCAAGAGTTCTCCTTTACTTTGACAAAGCTCACCCACTTCCAAATAGAACAAGTAAAGATGACAATCTCTCCTCACAAGCTTCTAAATGGGAGTCCTAATTCCTGCAGCATCTACCCTTAGAAATGTTTAGCTTTCAACCTCCCCTCCTTCTGGCCCAATGCCTGTATTTATAGTGCTCAAGAGGAGGTTAATCAGGTCCACCATCAATGGGATAATCCCCTCTTTGGATGGGATAGCTCCCTTATTGATGGGATAAGTTCCTCTTTGGTAGGGGTACATGAACCATCTGGAAGCGCTCAATACACGTCGAACAACTTTCTAGAATGCTCTAGAAATGACCACAAGTAACTTTTTAAAGATGAAACTTGCGCATTTTGACCTTTACAGGGGGACGCACCTGCCCCTTTACATACAGAGTGTCCAAGGACGCAGCTTTTGTGAACATTGGGTGCGTACCCGCAGGTAAGGTTGAGAGAACCTGCGTACCCAGAGATAACTACATTTATAAAGACTTTCTCTCTTTTTGGAGTTTGACATGGAGAGCAGAGGCTTAAGACTTGCCCAGGAGGATAGCATGACTGTTGATAGAGCCATACTAATTGTACATAGCCATGGTGACATTTTTTAGTGTAACAGCTGGAAATGCGGAAAGGAAGGGCACTTCAAAATGGACTGTAAATCTAAAGCTCCTGATAAAGGAAAGGGATCTGATGATGCTCCTTCTGAAGAAGCGAAAACCACCTCAGATGAAGGTGGGGATGTGTACTTGGCTTCCTCAAGTACACATGTAGATCATGAGGCATGGTTGATTGACTCAGGTACATCCTTTCACTTCACTCCCCATAGAGAGTGGTTCTGCTAGTATGAAAAATACGATGGTGGTGATGTATTCTTGGGGGATGAAAGGAAGGCTAGAATCGTTAGTCGTCGAAAAGTAAAGTTGAAGTTGCAAGGTGGAAGGGTTAGAACACTTCCGGGTGTTCTACATACTCCTGCATTGGCCAGAAATCTGATTTCTGTAAGCAAGTTGGATGATGCGGGTGTAGAGACAGTGTTCGAGAAAGATACCTACAATATGTTTCAGGGAGCACTGGTATTAATGCGGGTAGTTCGGACTAGAACTCTGTACAAGATGCAAGGTAGCACTGTTGTTGATGGGTGCAACAGTTCTGTGGTTCCTGAAAGTGGAGCTGAAAATCTCATTGTCTCTAGAGAGAAGACCATGCTGTAGCATCAAAGGCTTGGAAATATTGGAGAGAAGGGCCTTCGAATACTTCATGGTAAAGGTATGGTAGAAGGTATGAGTAATAGTTCTCTGGATTTTGATTTCTGTGAAAATTGTGTATATGGGAAGAAAAATTGGGTGAGTTTCTCCTCTGGTGCTAAGAGGGTGAAACATATATTAGAGCTTGTGCACAATGATGTGTTTGGACCTATGAAGGTTTCATCACTGGGTAAGTCTGTGTACTATGTATCATTTATAGATGACTTCTCAAGGAATACATGGATATATTTCCTTAAGAAGAGATCTGAAGTCTTTGACAGGTTTAAAGAATTTAAGGCTTTGGTGGAAAATTAGACAGGGAAGAAGATAAAGGTGCTGAGGACGGATAATGGTGGAGAGTTTTGCAGCAAGGAATTTGAAGAATTCTGTAAGAAGTGTGGTATAGGACAATAGAAGACTACTCCATATACACCTCAACAAAATGGAGTCGCAGAAAGAATGAACAAGATGTTGATGGAAAGGGCAAGAAGCATGCTCAGTGGTGCCAGGTTAGGACAAGAATTCTGGGCAGAGGCGGTGGATACTGCATGTTACTTGGTGAACAAGTCACCTTCATTAGCATTGGAGGATAAGACTCCACAAGAAGTATGGACTGGAAAGAAACCCTCTCTTTCACATCTGATGGTATTTGGATGTGATGCATATGTACATGTTCCAAAGGAGAAACGAACCAAGTTGGATAGTAAATATGAAAAGTGCATCTTTATTGGGTATAAGGATGGTTTAAAGGGTTATAAGATTTGGAACCCAGTCACACGGAAGGTTGTGTATAGCCGAGATGTGGTGTTCAGAGAGGTAAAAGATGTTATTAAACATGAAGTGCAACCAAAAGAACCTGAGAAGATAGAGTTTGAGGTAAAGGAGGAAGAATCAGACTCTGCAGTAGAGGAGGAATCAGAAGATGAAGAGCCACAAACTTCGGCTGTGAGAAGATCAGTTCGAGAAAGAAGGCAGCCAGAAAGGTATAGTCCTTCTGTTTTTTGTTGAAATTTTTCTTTGTCTGTTAATGATGATCCCAGAACTGTGAAGGAAGTAGTAGATTCAGAGCATGGAAAACTCTAGAAAGAGGCCATGGTTGATGAAATGGCATCTTTACACAAAAATGAGGCTTAGGATCTGGTGGAGTTGCCGGCTGGAAGGAAACCCATTGGCAGAAAATGAGTGTTCAAAAAGAAGAGAAATGCAGAAGGGAAGGTGGAGAAATACAAAGCTCGGTTGGTAGCAAAAGGTTATTCCCAGGTGCCGGGAATTGTTTTCGGTGATATTTTTTCTCCTGTTGCCAAGGTAACTTCTATTAGGTTACTTTTATCTGTTGCTGCTACTTTTGATTTTGAGGTAGAACAGATGGATGTGAAGACATCATTTCTTCATGGGGATTTGGAAGAGGAAATCTACATGAAGCAACCTGAAGGCTTTGCGGTGAAGGGTAAGAAAGAACTAGTATGTAAGTTAAAGAAGTCTTTATATGGGTTAAAACAGTCACCAAGGATGTGGTATCAGAAATTTGATACATTTATACGGGGACTTGGCTTCACAAGAAGTATAGTAGATCACTGTGTGTATTTTAAATTAATTGGTGACTGTGTTATTTATCTGGTTTTGTATGTGGATGATATGTTCCTGGTTGGAAATGAGAAATAAATTATCCAGGATTTGAAGACCCAATTGTCCTCCAAATTCGACATGAAAGATCTTGGTGCTGCAAACTATATTTTGGCCATGGAAATTAAAAGAGATCGGGAAAAGAGGAAGCTTTGGTTAAACCAAAGGAAGTATGTCGAGACAATACTACAGAGGTTTAATATGCAGGATAGTAAGCCGATGAAGGTTCCTATTCCTGTAGGTGTGAGGTTATCTGCTAAACAGTGTCCCAAGACATAAGAAGAGGAAGAAGACATGTCCCATGTTCCATATGTGAGTGCAGTCGGTAGATTGATGTATGCAATGGTCTATACTAGACCAGACATTTCACATGCATTGGGAGTATTGTGCAGGTTTATGTCTAAACCAGGGAAGGAGCACTGGACAATAGTGAATCGGGTTTTCAAGTATTTGCGTGGCACTAGTGATTATGGTTTGTGCTACCAAGGAAGACCAGGATTGGACAAAGTGTTGGATAATCGTGGCTTTGTTGATGCAGACTGGGCTAGAAATCTAGATCAAAGAAGATCTACAAGTGGGTATGTGTTTAACCTATTTGGAGGTGCAGTCAGTTGGATGAGTAAGAAAAAATCTGTAGTGGCACTATCAACTACAGAGGCAGAATACATGGCGGCCACTCATGCAAGCAAGGAAGCAGTTTGGTTGTAGAGATTGTGTTCAAGTATGGGGTTAGTACAGGGAGCTATAAGAATAGACTGTGACAGCCAAAGTACAATTTTCTTGGCAAAGAACCCTGCTTATCATTCGAAGACAAAGCACATTGATGTTCAGTATCATTTTGTGAGGGATATGATAGAAGATGAAAAGGTGTTGCTGGTAAAGGTGGACACTTTGAAGAATACTACAGATGCATTGACAAAATCTGTGAGCTCTAAGAATTTCTCTTGGTGTAAAGAAACAAATGGGAATTTCAGGGCTGGAAAAATGACTAAGCTCTCGTGTGGCCCCCTGTGGAAAGAAAAAAACAAGTGAGAGATTGTTGGGTTGTGTTATATTCTTTCCATGACTAACCTACGTAGTGAACCGGGGGGTTAGATGGGGGTGGAGCTCCCCCTTCGTTGCGTCGATTGCGCAGTGGGGGGGTCACAGCCCCCCCTATCCAGGGGGTTTGAGGGGGGTGGGTAGCCCCCCTCTACGAGGTCCGGGCCAACGCCCCGGGAAAATTTTTTTTGGACCCTATATTAGGTTAGGCGAACCTACCTATGGTTTTCGATCCATGGTATTGGATGCTTCAACATGTATAAATATGTATTGTAACATTGAAATGAATATAATGAAAAATCAAGCTGGTAGTCTCGTTTTTTGGATCCAGGGGAAAATCTTTGTGTATATGTGTTTTATGTGTTATTCTCTCGCATTGTTTATTTTCTGTGTTTTAGAATTCATATGCAGGTAATTTCTGTACGGGGTTAAAACCTACATGACCTTAATGTCAAATATTTGCAAATATATGGGGATTCTAAAATAATTGTTAAATAGGTAAGAAATACAATTAATTGTGTGTCTGGGCCCCTTAAACATTATCAATCTCTTGCCCAGAATCTTACTTCTCATATCACTGCCTTTAACATTTCTTCAGTTCCCATATTGCAAAACGCAAGTGCTTATTTACTTGTTAATGTTGCATCCAAGCTTGTACCTTCTGAAAAATTTAGTCTAGACAGATTTTCAATAGAGTTAGTTTTCAGGCCATCCATTCCTGATAATGTGAGAAATTGGAGAATGTTTAATAATGATGTGGATATAATTGATTTCCTTACATCAGAAGGGTCTTATGAGGAATTGACCATAGATGAACATGAGCATGATCTACAAATAAACCATCAACAAGATCAAAACCCAATTCCAAATTCTGCGGTTAAGATGGAAGATCTTTATGATTTAAAGGATTGATTCAAGAAAACCACCAACTCCAGAACTTAGAGTTCTGCTCTAATATTTGAAGTGGTAAACCTAGGGTCAATTGAAAAACCTCAAACTATCAACCTAGGTCTTGGTTTATCATCTGAAGAAAGAATATCATTGATTAAGTTGTTAAAGATGTTTAAAGGTGTCTTTGCCTAAGATTATGTAGATTTCGAGACCTATGATACCTCTGTAACTAAAAATACCATACCAATCACTTCGAATGAAAAGCCAATACAACAAAATCTTAGGAAAATTCATTGATCCGAATGGAAAATGGCATCAACCCATGGTACTCATCCACCCATATTATTCATCGACCCATGGTATTGTAAATGGAATCCACCCATGGTATTGTAAAATCCACCCATGGTATTCATTCACCCATGGAATTGACCCATGGTATTGTAACTGGAAAATACTATAAGTAACAAGTCAGATGTTGTGAAAGGACAGATTGTCCGCCACAATGTAGCCTTTACAGTTCAAAGGCATGTAGCGACCACATCTCTTCTCAGAGATAAGCTACCATCGCCCTAGCTAGTTTATTTCCATTACTATTTAAAAAAAAAAAAAAAAAAAGTGGGGTGCCCTCCCACCCCACTTTAGTAGGCACCTGCTTCACATTCATCAGTTTCAACATAGCAGCAGTTGGCTTGGGTTATTTGGAGATGTGCCCTCCCACCCCAGGCTATGTAGGCACCTGCTACTTCATCAGCAACCAACATCATGGTTATGGGTCAACCACATAAAATCCTTGTCATCGAAGTCCATTTGCTAGGCCGCACACTGTCAGAATCACAGTTGGTCACAAGCATTATAGGGTATCTCTATCCTCGGATCTTCGTTTATCAGGATTATGGGTTAACCACATAAAACCATTCTCTTCAGTGGCTCTTCATATTCAACAAAGGCTTTGCAGGAGGGAACTTTACGCAATGGTGACCATTGCTTCTTAAGGAGGGAGGAATGATCCGAATGGAAAATGGCATCAACCCATGGTACTCATCCACCCATATTATTCATCGACCCATGGTATTGTAAATGGAATCTGCCCGTGGTATTGTAAAATCCACCCATGGTATTCATTCACCCATGGAATTGACCCATGGTATTATAACTGGAAAATACTATAAGTAACAAGTCACATTTTGTGAAAGGACAGATTGTCTGCCACAATGTAGCCTTTACAATTATTATCAGTTTTAATAAAAAGTTTCTTTGTGGTTTTTTTTTTATTGGGCATTCTCCTCTTTTTCTTCTGGCAATTTAAGTTTTCAGATCTTGGGGGTCTCTCCTCCCAAGATCCATTTCAAGGTTTCAGATCTTGGGGGTCTCTCCCTCCAAGATCCATTTCAATCTTTCAGATCTTGAGGGCCTTCCCCCTAAGATCTGGATCATTCACCCAAACCGTGAAATTCAAATCAAATCTGAATTGAATAATCTCCTCAAAGCCAAAATAATCTTTCGTGTTAGACACTCAAAATGGATATCAAATATGGTCCCTGTAAGGAAAAATAATGGGGATATTAGGATCTGTATTGATTTTAGAAATCTAAATAGAGCTTGTCAAAAGGATAACTTTCCTCTGCCTACTATGGAGCAAATATTGCAATCAGTTGCAGGTTCCGAATTAATGTATTTTCTAGATGGATTTTCAGGATACAATCAAATTCTCGTACATCGAGATGACAGATTAAAGACAACATTCAGGACCAAGTGGGGAACATACAGTTATCAGAAGATGCCTTTCAGACTCATAAACACAAATGCTACATTTGAACGTGCTATGGATATTACTTTCAAAGGTATGATTAATAAATCAGTTGTTATTTACCTAGATGACATCACAATCTATTCTAAGAATAGAAACAATCATTTAAATTACCTAAAGCATATTTTTTAAAGATTCAATAAATATGGCATTTCCTTAAATCCAAAAAGATCTTATTTTTCTTTATTAGAAGGAAAACTCCCTGGATTTATAGTGTCAAAGAAAGGGATTTACATCAATCCTAATAGTGTCCAAGAGATTGAAAAAATTCCTCTCCCAGATAACAAAAAGACCATGCAATCATTGCTAGTCCAAATTAATTTTGTAAAAGGGTTTGTTATAGATTTTTCGCAAATTGTCCTAACCCTTAATGGAATGATAAGAAAAAACCCAGTCTTAAAGTGGGGTAAAGATAAAAGAGAATCATTTGGATTGATTAAAAAAGCCATTATCAATGCTCCTTCTGTAACAGCCCCTAACTTTCTCAAACCTTTTGTGTTGTACACTTTTTCATCCGAAACATCATATGCAGTGGTTTTAACACAACTGAATGAACAAAATATCAAGGCACCCATCTCTTTTTCAGCTCTAACTTGCAAGGTGCCAAGTTAAGTTATTTAGTTGTTGACCTTTTCTTCTTAAAACCTATACAAAAATAGTAGTACCTTACCCTCCAGTAAAGAAATTATTGATTCAATGAAAAGTAGGTGAGAAAAGAGCCAATTAGGTTACTGCGCTTCAAGAGTATGACGTAGAAATCTGGCGAGCTAAAATTGTTAGGGGCGAAAGTTTTTGTAGGATGTTGACTAAAGCTTCCCACCTATTAGTAGAAGAAGGCCATGGTAGTGAAGTGAAGATATCTGAGGTAAGCCTCAATGATGCACAATCGCAATATGATGATTTGAAGTTTTATTCAGAGAATGGATATACCCCTATGCATATCAATTATAAAACAAAGTGTCCTTTAAGGTTGAAATCAAATCAGTATGAATTAATCAATGATGTATTCTTTAGAAAAAAATTATGATTTAGTATTGTTAAGATGCCTAGAAAAACCTGAAGCTAAAATGGTTATGCAGGAATTACATGATGGACCAGCTAGAAGACATTTTGGAGGAAATACCACAGCTCACAAAATCATCCATGTAGATTATTATTGAATGACACTATTCAAGGATGCACATGAATATGCAATAAAATGTAAAACCTGTCAAACTGCAGTTGGAAGAGAAAAGAAGCCAACATTCCCTTTGCAACCAGTGAACATCCAACAACCATTCGAACAATGGGGATTAGATATAATTGGTGAGATTGTTCCTAACTCTTCCAAGAAGCACAAATACATCCTTACAACTATTGATTATTTTACAAAATGGGTGGAAGCTATTCCCCTAAAGATAGCTAACACAAAAATCATTATGAACTTCATTGATGAGTACATAATTACCAGGTTTGGCTTACCCACAACTTTAATGTTTGACAATGGATCTTATTTCTCTGCAAATACAATGGTATAATTTTCTTTGAAGAGAGGTTTTAAATTAAAGTATCCAGCCAACTATTATCTACAAGGTAATGGACTAGCAGAATCAAGAAACAAAAATCTCATCAAAATCATAAAAAGGACTATTGACCATAATCATAGGAATTGGCACAAGGCATTGACATTTGCTCTTTGAGAAGACAAAATTACACAGAAGGCCTCCATCGATGCTTCTCCTTTTGATTTGGTTTATGGAAAAAAAGTTGTTCTCCCCACAAACATAGCAATTCCATCTCTCACCCTAGTGCAATTCATCAATGAAAACCCTTCCTCCTCTCTGCAAGTGAGACAATTCTAGATTCTTAAACTCGAGGAAGAATGAGAAAAGGCTAAAGAAACCCACTTCCATCATTAGTAATTAGTCAAAGCCTCTTTTGATAAAATCTCTGCTAGTCATAAAAATTTTGAAGTAGGTCATCTGGTTTTGAAATCGGACAAAGCACATGAGGAAAAATGCAAACATACCAAATTCCAAAGAATATGGCTTAGCCCTTTCCAAGTCATTAATAAAATTGGTCAATCAGCATTTCTATTACAAGACTTATTAGGAAGAACAGATTCCTTGCCCATTAATGGGAAAATTATCAAGAAATAATTTTCCTAGAAGATAGCCTCTTCTAATTTTGTATCGTATTCCTTTAAAATTATTAGGAAAATAAAGGTTAAGTAGTATTTACTTTTGGTTTTTCAAAATAAAATATTTGATAATATTTTTTATTTTTCGCTTCTATAAGTAGGAGAAGTTAAAGAAATAATTAGGACATTTTAGTACTAGAGTGAGCCTGATTTGTTTGGAAAAACCTGATCTTGCTGAAATATTTATTCTATGAACAAACTCTTACTTTTACGATGTATAGATGTGTTGTTATCAATCAAAAAAAGAATCTTTAACCTAGTAAGTACTTTCTGTGGATTAGTATATTAAAACTCTATCATTATCATCCAAAACTCTTAAATGAGCCAACGATTCACCCCATCTGATAAAATTTTCCCTTTTCAAAGTGTAATTCTAAAATATAAAATATATAGAAGATAATAAGTCTCATTATGAGCTTGTTTACCATGATCATAGGGAAATAATTAAACTGATATTACTGAAACTGCATACCAAAATAGGGTAATACCCAATCATCTAATAAATTAAAGGACAATGGGTCTCATCAAGAGATAAATTGTTCAATTTAGTTACAACCAGTGAGTGGCATTGTCATTATTAGGTTACCAAGCCTAGACAATGTATTTTAAGAAACAAAAAAGAAAAAGACAAGATCCAAATGAAATTGGAAGCAAGTGAATATCATTTTGAATTTTGAATATTGCTTCAAATGGGAAAATGAATCATTATTGGTTAAAATATAACCCTGTTGAGGCTATGAATGCCTACTAGCAGTGGAGGCTTTATCTATGATAAATGAGTAAAAAACCAAAAAACTAATCTATAGAATGACACCTACTATATCTCTTTAAAATCTTAATATTAACTAGTGAAGGAATTTGTATTTTTATCAATATAAAGGGTAAATTAGTTGAATAAATAGACTGTGCAAGTGGTTATGATTTTAGATAAATGTTGTTTACTTTATAACTCATGTAATTATTATTCCTATAAATCTTCTTACTTTGAAAGTTGTAGAAATTTCAGAAATCCAATCAGAGATAACTGGTTCTCCCAAGTGAATCACCAATTGTTGTACTATGAAACAACCCCCCCATTTATGTATAGTAATAGCTAATGTTAGACATATAAATGGGGACCAGTTTAAAAAATTTTAGTCTTTAGAAAATAAATCCTAACTCTAAGAAATTGCCTTGGAAAACTCTTAGAATGCCCGAAGTTTAGGATCCCCATCGCAAACCGAAAATCACATTTTTCCATGTGATGATCATAAACACTTTAAATGAATTGTGATATGTGATCAAACCTTTCACTGTGACATACCGATCAAAATCGCTTAAGAAATTGCAATCACATTTCACAAAAGTCACTAGTAAATAAGACCTACGACAATGTCATCTGTCAGCGATTTGATAATGTGATATTGCTACATCCATAATTGCATTTCGCCTTATAAGAAGATAACACTATATAACATTGTTTTAAAAACTCTGATGCATGAATCAAGCAGCAAACATGGGAAGTAACTATGTTTTTAATATAATAATGAATGGTTTGACAGGGTAATTAATATTTAGTGGCCTGATGAGAGGTAATGATTTTGCAAGCTATGGGGAGTTAATGCTTAGTATCTCATTTGAAATCTTCCCACGATTCAAAGTTTTTTCACAAAGCTTTCAGCCTTAATCGCCCAATATTATCTATGTTGATATATCTAATCCATTTTAGGCAAGCTACAAAAGATATGTCATTATGGAAGGTGATGCAGAAACAGAAAAAGATGAGCATTGCAGAGTCTGAGCTTACAAAAATGTCTCCTATATTCTCTGATGCGCTTTGCAGCACTGACGGGGGTGCAACAACTTGGGAGGTCATATACAAGAGGCTTGAGGATTAGTGGTGAATACCAGTATTGCAACAATAATGTTGCAACTCCTGGGACTTCCTACTTTACTTTTATCAACCTAGTACTTCATAACAAACTTGGAAGTGACGGTGCTATATGCACAAGTACTAGCTCCTACTGCAGGCTGTCACTTGGTCAACTGGTGAAATATCACTAAGAGCTTAAGCCAAGTTCTATGAATTCTCAGAAGAATCTTTTAACTATGATGAAAGAAAGCTAACTCTACAGAGGCTATTATATTTGCAGAAAGAGAAGGAAATCTGAAATGTAACGCAAACCCTAGCAAACCCTAATTTACCCACTAACCTTATTGTTGCAAGGAAAGAGATCAAAACTGATGAAATGAGTTCCATTGACTACCGAAAAATTAAATTGTATTTACTCAAGCTACTTCCGAAAATAAATGAGAAGAAAACATAATTTTGTGCTTTTGAGTGTTTTTATGTGAAATTATTATGCTTGTGATTTATCTGGTCGTGATTGTGCAGAGGTTTGGTGGCGAAGGAAGATGGAGTTGGCTTTTGCAGAGGTGGAGGAAGGTGTAGATAGGTCCTAAGAAGCCCCTAGTACCCTTCTAAAGACTTCCCTTGCAATCAGACTTTAAAAAATCACTCATAGGAAATTCTACAGAAGGCTGCAAGGGTTCTACAAGAGGTTCTATAGAAAGATGTATAGGAGAAGGCTGAGAGATATTTTTGGAGTCTTGAAGGTGGAAAAGTGATGGGAAAGGGTAAATGAAGGCTAGATGAAGGTGTTGAGGTGTCTGGAGCTAGTCAAGGAAGATCAAGAAAGAACAGGATGGTTGGATTTGTTCAAATGGCAAGAAAGAAGCTTATAGAGAAAAACGCAGAAATTAGGGCAGATTGGCGAAATGTTGCGAATGACTTGGGAAATATATGAGAAGTCAGCTGGTGCTAGTTGTTTTATGGATTTATGTTGAGCTAAGGTGTCCTGCAAGAGATTTTCACATCTACTTACAAAAACTTATCAAAGAAATAACTAACTATGCCATGAAAACAAAGATTTTTCTAGCTTGACCTAATTTCTGACCTACAAATAGAAAATGCTGAACAATAATCTTTGAACAGAAAAGCATGCAGAGAGATCTATGGTAAAATAATAGGAAATGATCTAGACAATTGAATCTGAACCAATATCAATCTTTCCAAATCAAAGTATCACACTAGCAGTTGCATGGAAGAGAAGAAACCGTGTTTTTGGTGGCAGCAGTAGTGCCTTGACCTGAAATCATAGTCTCGGGAAGGGAGAAAGGAGATCATGGTCTGTTGTTGGCCTTTTTGAATCTTATTCTGTCATTGTAGTAACCTACTTAAACAATTGAAACAAAAACAATTATGCAAACGGTCAAAATCAACCCAATCTTACAAAGTAAAATGAATCTATGTAATAGAAATTAACTTTTGAACTGAAGCAAAAACATATAAGTACAAGGCAAGAGGTGCTGGGTAGCTTGGGTTGGGCCCTAACCCAAGAGATTCAGCCCTCTGAAAGAGATTAGTTCTGGCTCAAAAATTGTTTCATCTTCATTACCAAATATAATAGTCACATTACATGAACTATTCTCAAAGGGAACTCGAAAATAAGCAGAACAATATGCTGCACAAATGTGCGAAAATTCTACTAATGACTGGCTAACCAACTAAGGCTGTAAGCCCCCTTATTTATACAAATGGAGACATCTAACAGTCCCCCTAAAATCAAGGAGCTTGGATTTTATCCAGGTGGATATTGGTGGCCACCCACCTATCCCATTTGGGACCCCACAACTATCTCTTTCAGTTTTTCAGTTTCCGTAATTGTAGCACAATTTACTATTTTTAGCAGTTTTTCAGGTCCTAAACTTCCGGAGCCGTTTTAAGGCCCTAAATGATGTTCTTTGGGAAATCTAGGAGGAACGTGGTCCATGGACTGATGTTGCTCTTCCAAAAGTTGTAGTGCTCAGATAGATCTTTCTGACAAACTACTGTACGCGTCAAACGAAGATCGGGTGCCAAAGTTATGACCCCGGGAAGTTGATGTACCTACTTACCCAAAATGGGGCCTACAATTTGGCATTTCATCTTCTAGGGTTAGGTTTTGGGATGTGAAGGGTTTTCCATTGTTTCTAAACAATAAATAGGCCTTCGACCCTCATTGTAACATAGTTCAGAGGCACGTAGCTGCCACATCTCTTCTCATAGATAAGCTACCATCGCCCTAGCTGGTTTATTGCCATTTCTGGTTGTAAGCATATTTGAGTATTTTCCATTAATGAAATGAAGTATTATCTCCACTACATCTTTGTGTTTATGGTTATCTCTATAATTAGTTGTGTTCTTGTTTAAATTTGGATCAGTGGTATCAGAGAGCGGTCTGGTTTTTCTCTGTTTTTATAAGGATTTAGGGCTTGAATTGGTCGAACCTTTGCAACACTAGCCTCGAAAATCCCGATGGCCTCCCATGGAGGATGAGAAGTAAGACAAGGAGGCAGGAGATCCTATCAAAATCTTGCTCAAATAAGCCCTCGAGCAGCAAAGGAACGCGATGATGGATAGCTTTGCACAGATCCTTCAGCGGCTACCCAGAGGCGACGCATCAACTTCCAACAAGTACTCTAGAAATGCCACACCGTTTAAGGTACATGTTAATTTTGAAATCCCCATATTCGAGGGTTAAATAGATGTAGATGTCGTAGATAAATAGTTAAACCTACTAAATGGGTATTTTTCTATTCATGAAGTTTTGAGTCGGGAAAAGATTGTTTTTGCTCTTCTCAAAGAAGCCCCCCACGTCAAGGACTGGTGGGAAACCTACTGCGAGTAGAAGGATGAAAGCAAGACTCACTATTTTCAACCACACCCACTTGGGATTCATTTCAGGATGCCATCAAGGAGGAGTACTACTTGGGCAAAAGCTACAAGGACAAATACAAAAAGTGGACCACGCTATAGCAGGGAAGGGACCAAGATGTGCCAGAATTCACAAACATTTTTCATACCCTTCGCACACAGTTGGGTATCAAAGATTCTGATCTGCATCGGGTACTCAAATACTGTGGCTGCCTACATAGATACATCCAGGAAGAGATGGAGTTCCTAAACATCTCCTCTCTTGGCACGACATACCAATATGCTGTCAAAATTGAGAAAAAGTTCAAATAGAAGAAGCGAGACTTTGGATTTGCAAATCTGAAGACCAAAGGACAAAGCCAAGGCGGGGTGACCCAAGACAACCCGTCGTAGCCACAGGAAAAGAACAACACCATGAATCTGAGGAAGGACACAGGAAAGTGGTGTGAGTTCCATAAGAGTCCCACCCATAACACAAGTGAGTGTCGGACTAGGTAGTCACTCGTGGCTGAGGTGAAGGCTTCCGAATCAGATGCGTGTTCCGACCTTGAGCCAGAACCCAACAAGGGGAATAGCAAAGGGAAGCATATCATTGATGTGGAGCCCAACGTCACTATTGACAGTACCAAGATCTAGAAGAATGAGCCCGAAGACCCAGAGAAGGGGGATCATCTTTTCCACTCACAAATGTGGGTGAAGGGTTCACCACTGCAATTCATTATCGATAGTGGTAACCAAAAGAGCCTCATTTCAGCAGAGGTTGTGTAGTGGTTGGGCCTACTGAGTACACTACACTCACAACCGTACTGCATCGGGTGGCTTCATGTAGGATGAGATCTCAAAGTTCGCCAGCAGTGTCACCTTCCATACAGCATCAAGCCCTTCACAGATGAGGTATTGTGTGATGTTACACCTATGGATGTTTGTGATGTAATATTAGGCCAGCCATACTTGTGGAGGCGACATGCTGTGTATGATTCAAGGCCTCATGTTGTTATTATTTCCTTCGGTAATTCATTATACAGGATACCAGAGGTAGCCCCACCTACCACCACCTCTTTAGTCACTACTAAGAAAGGAAGCAAGCTCATCTCATAGACTAGGAAATTTATTTTTTGTCTAGTTCACTCCAAAAGTAAGGGGAAGATTGTCACCACATCCATGACCCCTGCGAAGGGTTCCCCCACGTAGCAGTAGCATAAAAAAGTGGATACGGTCATGAATTAACACAGGAATAGCTTCTCCTCACCCACAGGGCTACCACACGAGTTTTAGGTTGGCAATAAAGTCTGGTTGCATCGACAGAAAGAGCGCCTTACCAGAACCCATCAGAAGCTCAGACCACTCCGACATGGTCCTTAAAGCAGTACCAAGGCTATGGGGAACAATTCTTTGGAGCACATCATTCCTCCATTCCTTCACCTGCACCAAGTGTTCAATGTGGACTGTCCTCGACCATGCTTCCCACCATTACTGGACACATCAAAGATTGCAGCGCAAGTTCAGCAAATGGAGGAAATCAATGCAATGGGGACCATTGCTTCCTAAGGGGGAAGGAATGATCCAGGTGGATGATGGTGGCCACCCACCTATCCCATTTGGACCCCCACAACTATCTCTTTCAGTTTTTTACTTTTCGTAATTGTAGCACAATTTACTATTTTTAGCAGTTTTCAAGTCCTGAACTTCCGGAGCTGTTTTGAGGCCCTAAACAATGTTTTTTGGGAAATATGGGAGCTTTTTTTTCCAAAGTTGTAGTGCTCAGATAGATCTTTCTAATGAGCTATTGTACGCGTCAAACGAAGATCGGGTGCCAAAGTTATGACCCCGGGAAGTTGATGTAACAACTTACCCAAAACGGGGCCCACAATTTGGTGTTTCATCTTCTAGGGTTAGGTTTTTGGATGAGAAGGGTTTTCCATTGTTTCTCAACAATAAATAGGCCTTCGAGCCTCATTGTAACATAGCTCAGAGGCATGTATCCACCACATCTCTTCTTAGAGATAAGCTAGCTTGTTTATTGACATTTCTAGTTGTAAGCATATTTCAGTATTCTCCATTAATGAAATGAAGTATTATTTTTGCTGCATCTTTGTGTTTATGGTTATCTCTATAATTTTTTGTGTTCCTATTTAAATCTGGATCAGGCTCCCAAGAACTGGAGATAAACATCAGTCCTTCTTTACTTGCTCCAGTGCCCCTTGGAATCATCAATGTGGACCTTTGTGCTCCGAGTTGCTGATGGAGGATTCAAATCGTCCATGTTTTCCTCAAGTTTTGGCTACCATTTTCTCATAAATCCCTTGACTTTGTCCAAAATTGACCAATAAATCTGCATAAAGCACAAATTAGACTACATGGCCAAATGACTAAGCCAATTCACTCTATTAGCATAAATATATTCAAAAACATGCAATAAACTAATGAGAATGGCGAATTAAATCGAATTAAGAGGGAAAATGAGCCCATATAATTACCCATTTCTGGGGCTTATCAATGAGGGTCATAAGATTACTATCACAAGAGCAACAAATGACTCAATAAGACCTTCGAGACTCCAATTCAAGGATGTTTCTTATTCTTTCCTTCATAGGATAGGAGTGAGAGAAAAAATCCTCCCATACACTAATATGATTAGGTGGGTGGTGGGAAACCTCACCATTGAAGATATGCAATTCAAGGATTCGAGAATGGAACTCATGGGGTCATTCAAAGCAGAGGACCTAAAGAAAATGTACCATATACCTGACCCTTCAGATAAATGATAAGACATACGTGGCCAACTTCATAAACAAGAACGAAGAACCCCTCAAGATGATTCCAAGCTGAAGAGTATTGAAGCGCAAGTTCAAATTTGATAAATCGGGTATCTATCCTATAGCCTCTTTGGAGAATGCCTACAACTATACAGTTGCCATGTTATGTAGACTATACGAGTTACCCAATAATGATAAGTTCTCCATAGAATTGATTCCTCTGGTTTATGCCTGTGTTAATTCCCACATTATTAATTTGGCCACCATCCTATTTGATCACCTAACCACCAGCATCACCAAATATCGACAAAAGATATCCTCATCTCCAGAGAACCTTCCTCCATTCTACCTTAGTGCCTATATTATGAATGCCATCTATTTCTGCACTAAATTTCCAATCATGGTTTGGAAATGGACCATACTAGACCCCCACCCTATCCATCTCATCCATAAGCAAATTTGGGAATTCCCATTATATAACCCATTTCTATAAAATATGCCATGCTGTTAATTTTCCATTACATCAATTAATTTTCAATAAGAAAGACCCCAGGTTTTCCTAAGAAGCCGCTACAAACTTTCTGGCTGATAGAAAATATTTTTTTGAAGAATGGTTCACCTACATTAGGGTTTTTGGTAGCACAACAGACCCACCTTTCTTCCCTTTGTAGGTTTTTGATAAATTGTTAACAAGAGAAATAGCCCACCACATCGTGGGAAAAGGCCTAACCAAAGTTCTCAAAAAAAGTAAGAATTTATTATGGCCATCTTTTCCTATCAAGTGCAGTTCTTTTTCTTTAGCAAATTTTAATCATGCGATAAAGTAGTCAGTGACAATCGAAGTTCTTAGGCTCCATACTTTGCCCAAAAGGCAATTTGATCCAGAATACCTTTTACAGCCAGCTCAATCCCTCGAACAATCATTTGAATGGACGACGACAAATCTGAGTCTTAGAGATTTTGAGAGCTTTCGGGAGTTCAGAAACAAAGGCTCGAGGTAATCCCACTACATTTGTTGAAAATCGAGGACAAGCCTACTCCAAGTGTGACTATCAATAGTGAGGCACCTGATTCTCGCATAGAGTCTCATTCAAATATAGGGAAGGAACTGAACACAGAGAAGGCCCAAGACATCGAGACTACTGTAGAATCCAGCAAGAAATCAGTCAAAAAGCAGGGTATGAGTACCCCACCCAAAGATATTATTTCTGAGATCAAAAGAAGCAGTTTGGTGTAGGAGTGGGATCAATTCAATATGAAACTACAAGACACTCCCAAGACAATAGATTCCTAGGAAGCTACGGAGTATCAAACTCCTCTACATGTTTGGAAGAATGCAGACTTTGAACCAATGGATGAGTAAGTGACGACATCTCAGGAGACTAAAATCATCCCTGCTCTGCCCACGTCGGAAACTGTCTTGAAGGTGATTGAAATCCCTCCTCTTAATGTGTTCTACAGCCTTCTAGACAAGGTTCTAGTATGGATACAAAGGAACAAGTGAAGGATTGAATCATCTAAACTCCCACCTAAGAATCAACAAATGGATATAGTTTGGAAGGATGTCCCTTCCAACCCAACTGAAAACTTGACTAAATTGTCACAGCTTATAGGATCACATGGAACTAATACCATGGAAAAAGCTACCAAAATATCTCTTTTGTTGAAAGATAAAGAAGAAAAGATTGCACAACTAGAGTAGCGGCTCGAAATAGAGAGGGAAAATGTGAATAAGAAGGTCGTTGAACAACTCACCCAATTCCAACAAAGCATGGAAGTGTTGAAAATAAACCAGAAGAAGACATATCGGCCAAAAATATGAAACTCCAAGACTTGCAGCAAGTCATGGAAAGATATAAGGATGTTCCTACTATCGAGGATTTCATCCAAGAGGCAGTAGAGCTTAATTCTCTCTTACTAAAGAAGCAAGAAAATTTTTTCCCAAAGATGTCACATATCACTCCTTGTTTGTTCACTAGTGACTAGCTAATGGATAAAGCGATTGACTAGAGAAATGAGTTTACTAATCTTAACAACAAAATCTTAGAGTTCATCGAATGGAAATAAACAGAAGAGGGGAGGAAATCCAATCTGCCTGAGATTGAGGAGACATAAAAGGACATTCTTTTCACATATTGGGACGCAAGGATCAAACAAGCCAAACTAGCAGTGGCAAGAGTGGCTAAGGTGTCGTAGAATATAGTAAAGGTGGTAAACCATACTTTGCTTTCCACCAACTTGGTGAAAGAAGGCAACCCTAAAGAACTCCCAGATTTGAATGAATTGCATAACAAATGGAAGGAAAGAGTAGAAACTCAAAGGGAGGCGATCACAAAATTGGCAAAGACTGATTGGGAGTCGTACTGGCAATACCTCGTCAAGCCACACAGTCAAATCATGACCCTTAACTGCTCTCTCCAATCAACTCAACAGATCCTGCCACCTCTCATAGATGCAATTTTCATAGGACAGGTGAGAACGCATTTTAGGGCACCTCCTCAAGTCAAATAGATGGCCGATATATGTGATTTGAAGGACAAGCTGGCAGACAACAAATCAATATCATAGCCTCTACTCATCAAGCCATTGTTTATTTTTAGAATTAGTTAACTAGCTAGGATGAAGGTTGTTTGAAACCTATTCAATTTTTTGTATAATCTATTTTTGAACATTAGTTAGAATAGTATTTATACCCTTCTCATGCATTTAGAGAAGAGTCAAGAATTTTATCAAAAACATTTGCAAATAATGCACTATTGTAAGTTTGTGAATGCTTTGGTGAAATTATGGAACATGGTCGTTTCTTTTAAATTTCAGAATACTAACCTTTGTTGATGCACTTTTGTATACTTGGAAGATAATTTGATATAAAGAAAGGAGTTGATCTATGTCATTATTCAAATGAGTAGAACTTCACATATATGTACTTTTATCTTATATGATTAGACATGTTTCTATTTGATTAGTGACAACACTTTATTTTCATGAATTGTATATGAGATATGTTTTGTCTATTAAAGCATTAATTGCACTATTGTATGATGCCTAACTGAGAATATTTATTTTCATATATATATATATATATATATATATCACCATATATGTGATATAGTTTATAAATTTTTTTTAGTAACTATTTAGTCAAAGAAATTATCTTTACACGTTATCATCTCTGTTTTATGCGTGATTAATCTTTATTATCACATGTCAAGCATATATCATTGTAGATCACATATTATACAAAAATACTTGGGTTTATATTATACTAAGTTAGCTAGATATTCACATGATATAATAGGTTAATCGAGTTATCATTATTATATTGCAATTTCTCCTTTCTCCCTTCCAATATTTCCTTTCTCCTTTCTCCTCTTTCTTTTTCCCTCCCCTCACTCATAAACCACCCACTCTCATGTTTAAACCCATACTGGAAACTGGTCCCATTATCCCCAGTCTGAGCCACCACTTTAAATGGAAAAGGAGTTGTCTTAAGGTGCAGACCGGGTGGTTATCCCCCATGTTGGAGAAACAGAAATCTGAGGCTTTAACACAAGGTAAATTATTTTCTCCAATGAAGCATGTTATTATATATTTATTTTGTATTTATTTCTCTATAGTTTTTCTAATGAGATATCCCACACAATTCAGGCAATCATTTTGTATCGATGAAAAAAAGTATAATATGGTATACTTTATTTGTTTGTATTTATATTTGAGGTATATCAAAACCATCCGAAATCCATCTTATATCAAGTGCCAAGAGGAATCAAATATCTCAAGGGTTTGAGATTTATATCAAAGGTAGTTATGATTTTTTTATTTTTCTATTTAATTAAAGGAAATGTCATGTTTACAAGTGTTCTTGAACTTGTATTACTTATTAGTGCTTTATTATTTGTTTTTTGTTACATTTCTTTAATTATATATTCACTTAACTTATGTATTGATTCTTTTTATAATTAATAATAATAATAATTAAAAATAAACTTATAATTACCTAGATAGGCATGTTTATTTTAAATATGTTTTCCATAATTTTAATTTAATTATTGGTGATTATTAGGTGGATGGTAGATATTTAACCTACACAAAATTAAGATTTATCTCAAAATTAATGATTCACTTTTAATCAATTTATCTGAAATTAATTAATTAATAAAACGTTATAACACATATGTCATATATGGGATCAAATATTAATAAGCCACGATATTGTAATATAGGCTATTTGCAAGTGGGGTTGATTTTCATGGTAAAGTAGGGATAAATTTCCATGGTAAACAATATTCTGATATGGTTTTTAAAATGTATACATCTTTAATGCATAAATAATTTATTTTTATAATTAAAAATAATTGCGATATTTGATGCTCTCCATCCCAATATGCAAGAGATGTTGTAATGTCCTCTTACGTTATGTAAACATTTTGACTTGGTCAAAACAAAAAAAAATCAATTTATTTAAAATTAAATTAAAATTAAATCAAGTTTAAATAATTATAGCAAACTAATGCTTATAAATATTGCTTTGGTAGTTTAGGTAAAATTGAGGCCATAATGTCAATTTACTATTCACGGTTTCTATAAACTCTAGAAATGTGTAGATTCAAAAATTAGCTAAATAACAAGACTTGAAGCTACTCTACTGATATGGGGAAGTTAATTCACCATCTAAAATAAGAATCATTAACATCCAAAATGAAACATCACATATTAAAAAAGATTTATAGGGGAAACCAAATACTCAAAGCCTCTTACTATATGTATTGCGTTAATCAGAGAATAGAGAAGAAATACAATGTTCGCTCAAGCCTGCACTAGTATAGTCTATCCGTCTACTATATTACCTAATCGTTGCCGAACACTTGGTCATTTTTTCAAGCCTCTAAGCTCCTATTTCCTTGTGATGTTCCCTTGGGAAATTTCCCCTATTATTTAGGAATTTCACACTAGGGAATTGTGCAATTACCATAGATCAATCCTTTGACTCATCGTCTATCCCTCTGCCTCACTAACTGCTCTTGGCCCAACACTTGGTCATTTTTTCAAGCCTCCAAGCTCCTATTTCTTTATAATGTTCCCTTGGGAAATTGTCCCTATTATTTAGAATTTCACAATAAGGAATTGCACAATTACCATAGGTAATTTGTTTAACTCCATGCACCACCTAAACAAGTAGATTAGTTTACAAGTGATAGTACACTACCATTGAACTCCAATCTCAACTAGGTAACTCTAGTTCTCCTCATGTAACAATTATTTTGGGTTGATTGATAAATTAAATGGTTGATCACTCAGTGTGTTTGAAGTTACACACCCACAACATGACTTACACTAGTTCTTTTGGTAGTTAGAACTAGTTAAACTAACAATAACTCAAAATGGTTGATCGCTCAGTGTGTTTGAAGTTACACACCCAAAACGTGACATCCACTAGTTCTTCTCATAGTTAGAACTAGTTAAATTCACAATAACTCAAATTAACTAAAATGAATTGCTACAAATTAGCAATAAATCATGTAGAACTCAACTCAAATGTCTCCAACTCGAATTTACTAACTAATTGAGTGACATAAGCCATGTCACCTCACTAATTAAACTGACAATAACTCAAATTAACTAAAATGGATCGCTACAAATTAGCAATCAATCAAGTAGAACTCAACTCAAATGTCTCCAAAGCGAATTTACTAACCTAACTGAGTGACACAAGCCATGTCACCTCAGTTAACTACCTCCAAGTATTCTGCTGAAATTGAAATTGAAATGTTAATCTAGTTTGACTTAGGCAAAGTCAAAACTAGAATTTCTTGTTGCATTTTAAACATAAACTCTAGTTGGAATGTTAATCTAGTTTGACCAAGGTACATTTTCAACATAAACTCCAGATATATGAGGCATAGAGACGGATCAAAATCTCAGGAAATGCAAATATTTCCTCAATTTTTTTACTCAAAAAAGAAGTTTTCACTTTGAGATATTTTATGTAGTTAGATACTGGCTTGACATACTTCAATTTTTTTTTATTAAAACCTAAAATTTGTTAAGCCATACAATAAATTTACTATTAGCAATTTATAGGCCCAAGTTTTGGAAAACTGTGATTTTAGCGGTGATATTTTAATGTAACCTAGCCTATTTAAATGCATGAATATTCAATTGTAACTTGTCTGTGAACCAATTATAACAAATATATTATTGATAATAACATATTGGACATGTCCAATGAAGCATGATATTATATATTTATCTTGTACTATTTATTATGTGTTT
Organism: Pinus tabuliformis; assembly: GCA_031772625.1. Lineage (NCBI taxonomy): Eukaryota > Viridiplantae > Streptophyta > Pinopsida > Pinales > Pinaceae > Pinus > Pinus tabuliformis. The sequence goes on along the minus strand of CM062812.1, from coordinate 405,016,798 downwards.
GTTTCTCTATAGATTTTCTAAGAGGACGTCCCACGTAATTCAAGCAACCATTTTATTGAGTTGAAGCGTGGAAGGACCTCTGAATATTGACAATTTCAAATTATAATTAATTTGTGTGAGGAAATAAATTGCATGTTGATATAAGTCGATGAAAACCAAAAGTATGTCAGAGTATATTTTATTTGTTTTTGCACTTTTTTAAATCACGCTCGATGAATTTTTCTAACCAAGTGAATTAATTTAAATATAAATAACAAAGTGAATTAATTTAAATATAAATGTAAATTGATATGTTGTTTAACTATTTTTTACCATTAAGGTATTTCTTGAGATATTTTAGGACCCGTTTACATTCATTTTTGAGGGTTGAGATTTAGATAGTTATGTATTTTTTACTATTTAATTTAATTAAAATAAATGTCATATTTATAATTGTTTATGAACTTGTATTTTTATTATTTCTCGTTTTGTATTTTTATTATTTTTTATTTTAAATGTATATATACTTATTTTATAATTAATTATAATAATTTAAAAAAAATTATAATTATTTAGATAAGCATGTTTATTTTAAGTATGTTTTTTAGAATTTTAATTTAGTTATGGCTGATTATTAGGTGGATGGTAGAGAATTAACATACGCTGAAATAAGGTTCTCCTCAAAGTTAGTTATTCACCTTTAATTAATTTATCTCAAATTATTTAATTAGAAAAAATGTCATATGAACATGTTTCATATTGGGGATGAGATATCGATAAACCATAGCATTTTTAATCAAGACTATTTATAAGAAGGGTTTATTTTCATATCAAGGTAGAGGTAAATTTGCATGGTTAAAAATGTTGGGATATGTTTTTTAAAATATGTACATGTTTAACACATATATAATTCTTTTTATAATAATAATAATAATAATAATAATAATTTAGTTCACTTTTGTGGATTATTTTAATCTTATAAAATGAGATGTATTAAAAAGTAAATAGCTGATGCCTATTAACATTTACTAGCAATATAATTTATATGGTTGTATTAGCTTAGTTGATTTTATAATAAAAAAATATTTTGGTAAAGTGAAATATATCACAAAATAGATATTCTAATGTTTAATATAAATTTATCAAAATATGAATTGATATCTATCTATATATACTGACCATTTAATTTAAATAATAACTTTAATTTAATAAAAATAAAAATAATTACTTTAATTTAATTTAATAAAAATAATATTTTATTAATAAAATATATCATTTCTTTCTTTATAGATGGTTAAGAATTATTAGTGCTTCAAATTTATAATTTGAAATTGAAAGGGCCTTTGAATTGAAATGACTCTAATGAAACCAATCCTATCACGCCCCCAATTCTTTTTTCGTTAATTGGCAATTGTGTAGCACTGCCTAAGTAGCTAACATCTTCCATTGTTAAGTTACTTCGTGAACTATGCCTAACATTCATCATCTTTCATTAACAATATTAATGTGTGGAATCCATTAACATCATAACATATAAACGTAAACATTCATCACAACAAAGAGGACGCCATCATATGCAATAATAATCTTTTATTATGAATTTATGAGGAAATAGTTGACCGGGAAAAAAAGCTCTACCAACATTACAACCGTGTCGTTTGTCACTGGGCACCCACCTCGTGCACACCTTGCATGTTGGTCGCGCCTTACAATACACGCTTAACCAATTTTCCAAGCCGCCCAACTCGGCGTGCACGGACACCCACACCTGGGTTAGTCGCCGCCCTTGGTTGGTTCATTCAAGCTACCCAACTCAGCATGCACGAATCGTTGGGCGGGTGCACCTTCATGCGACCCTCCACCCAACTCGCCTCACCCGAAGTTTGCACGACTCGTCGAGCAGGCACCCCTTCGTGCGGCCTTCCACCCAACTTTCCTTCACTTGAAGCTTGCACGATCTGTCGGGCGAGCACGCCTTTGTGCAGCCCTCCACCTGACTCGCCTTCACCCATGTCAAGTCTTGTGTTCTTCCGAATGAGTGGGTGCATGAATTGTGGTTCTATGCCTCAGTACTCCACTTGCTCCTTGCACCCTTGACTCGCCGAATTCATCTGATGTTTGAATGATGCCTTCTCTTCCCAACCACACTGCTAATATATATGGTGGGTGGGCAAGTTGTGCCACCTGACCGACTCATCTCACTTTGCCTGGCCAACTTTCCATTTGTGTTGTAAACTTGTACATGAGGTGGGTCGGCCTGCCCAACTCATGGGACCGTCCAATCCTTTGCTCACCCGTTTACAATACTAACTCGGTCGGCCCGCGAGTCGAGCTATGACTCGCCCACCTATAAACATCGCAACCACACCTCGACCGCACATATGTGTCTCGCTCATTCAGCTGTACTTCATCTATTTCGCTAGCTCGTCCGTTCGGTTGGCGCACCTGGGTGACTCGCAAGCCGCAGGGCTTTACATTCTCCCTCCCCGAAAGCATTGTCGTCACTGGCAATCCGGCTCTCCTCTGTAGCTTCCTATCATACTTCGCAATCTTCCACTTCCATATCCAAAGTGAGTCCTCTGTTTCCCAGCTGTCATCATGTGGTGCATTCTTCCATCTAACAAGAAATTCCCCTCTCATGTGGCAACCAATCCCTGTAGATCAAACACTCAGAATCTTGTCCATCTCTAGATTCGGCCTATCCACTATCATGTTTGGTCCCCTCGGTGGTTCCACCCTCTCTAGATGATCAGCGTCATGTTTGCATCTCTTCAACTAACTCATATGAAAAACTGGATGTTTCATGTGCATATCGCATGGAAGCTCTAGCTCGTAAGCAATTCCCCCACTCCCTTCCTCACTTGAATTGGTTCCTCATATTTCCTCGTCAACTTGCTCACAGTCCCCTTAGATGGTTGAAACTATTCTCCTGTAATCCTGAGAAACACCATATCTCCCACACTGAGGTGTGCATCCCGTCTTCCCTTATCTACCCATTTCGTCATTCTCCTTGCAGCTTCATGCAAGAACAACCATGCCAACCCCAAGGTCTCATACCAAACCTTCATGAACTTCTTTGCATGAAGACTCCTCAACAAACCTCCTGTCACTACGATGTACAGTGTGACTTGCATCTATCCATTCACCAACTCAAATGGACTATACCCTGTCGCATAACTCTTTTGTATGTTATAGCTGAACTGAGCCACATCCAAGAGTTTAGGCCGATTCTTCTAATCAGCCGTCACATAACGTCTCAAGTAATCCTCCAGCAATACGTTGATCCTATCGGTCTATCCATCTGTCTACGGATGGTAACTCGAACTCATCAACAACTCTGTCCCGACTAACTTAAACAATGTGGTCCAAAATCTACCTATAAATCATGGGTCTCGGTCCAACACAATGCTTAATGGCATCCCCCAATACTTTACTACGTTCTTGAAGAAAAACTCTGCAGTTCGCTCAGCTCCACATGGCATCTTTTTTGGAACAAAAACAACATACTTCGAAAAACGATTAACCATGACCATTATCCCATTATACCCCTGTACCCGTGGCAACTAAGTAATGAAGTCCATCAAGACACTCATCCATCGTCTCTCAGGAATTGGTAAAGGCTGCAACAGACCTCCTTGCCTTTGAGTATCTAATTTGTCCTGCTGACAAATGATGCACATATGTACATACTCCTCTACATCCTCCTGCATCTTCTCCCAAAAGAATCCTCTCTCCAACAATGCCAAAGAATGACGCTGCCCTAGGTGGCTAGCCCACGGTGAGTCGTGGCACTCCTTCAAAAGGTGCCTCCTGAGCCCTGATGAATTTGGAACATAGAGTTAGTTTCCAAAGAACAAGAATCCATCTTGGAGAAAGAACTTCTGTGTCTTCCCCTACTTTATTTACTTCACTATATTCTGCGCCTGAGTATCGATCTCAATACTTTCCTTGAGCTTATTTTGCATCTCTTCTGACATCTGAAATCGAATCCTACTCCTTGTTGCCCAATCTTCCCCTTCCAATGCTGCAAGTTGTCCCTTCCTGCTAAGGGCATCTGCTATTGCATTAAGTCTCCCTGGTCTATACTCAATAGCCATGTCAAATTCTGCCAAGAAGTCTTGCCAATGAGCTTGCTTTGCAGAAAGCTTTGGTTGTGATGCAAAATAACTTGTTGCAATGTTGTCCATCTTGACAAAAAATGGTTTCCTAATCAGGTAATGCCTCCACACATGAAGACAATGAATGATTGTAGTCATCTCCTTCTCATGGACCGGATACCTTCATTCTCTACCATGCAACTTCTGACTCTCGTACGCCACCGGATACCCATCCTGCATAAGAACCCTTCCTATGGAAAAATCTGAAGCATCTATGTGTACCTCAAATGGTCGCTCGAAGTCTGGAAACTTTAGTATCGGTGTTGTAACCATCCTCTTCTTCAAATCATCAAATGCCACCTCACATTTGTCCGTCCAACTCCATCTCTTGTCTTTCTTCAATAGGTCTATCAGTGATGATGTTACCTTGGAGTACCCCTCTACAAACTTCCGTTGGTAGTTGGTCATGCCCAAAAACACCCTCATATTATGGATATTCTTCGGTTCAACCCAATTCCTGATTGCCTTCACTCTGCTCAGCTCCATCCATATGTACCCTTGACCCACTGTGTCCAAGGAACGAAATCTCGGTCTGAGCGAACACACACTTAGACTTCTTCAAGTACAACTGATTTGCCTTCAGTGCCTCGAACACCATCGCCAAGTGCTTCTTATGATCCTCCATGTTGTCACTGTACACCACTGTATTGTCCAAGTACACTACTACAAACGAATCCAAGTATGGACATAGAACATCATTCATCAAACTGAAAAATATAGCAGAAGCATTGCACAACCCAAATGGCATAACAAGCAATTAAAATCTACCATACCTTATTACTATCGTAGTCTTCTTCTTGTCTTCTTCAGCTATCCACACCTGATAATACCCATGCCTCGAGTCCAGCTTGGAAAACACTCGGGCTTTCGCAAGCTTATCGAAGCAATCAACAACAAATGGCAAAGGATACCTGTTCTTCACCATCTTCTTGTTAAGAGCATGGTAATCACAACACATCCATAGCTCATTTGTATCCTTCTTTCCCTAGAACAATACCGGAGCTCCATAGGGGGACCTTGAAGGTCTGATGAAACATGCATCAGTTAACTCCTTTAACTATCCTTTCAACTCTTCCAACTCAAGTCCTGACAACCAATAAGGTGCTTTAGCCGGAGGTTGCTTCCGTAGCTCAAGCTCTATACTATGGTCCACTTCACGCCTTGGTGGAAGTTTCCTTGGTAGCTCATCAGGCACCAAATCTGCATATTCGGCCAGCACCTCAAAAATCTCAGTTGGAACACTCATCCCCACTCCATCACCTTCGACTCCCTTGAACATCACCACATATGTCTCCATATCTAACTCCTTCATAGCTTTCTCCAAACTTAGTGCAGAAACATGTTGCACCTTGACTTCATGCCTTTGCCTATGAGTGGGCAAAGTCCAAGTCTGTGACTATCCAACCAGAAACACCTCATCACAGCAGGGGACAACAATTCCCTTGTTGCCCTTCAAGAAATCTTGCCCCAATATCATATCAAAGTCATTCATCTCCATCACTGTGAAGTCCAACTGACCTTTCCAGTCTTTTATTTGTATAGGAACTTCGTGTGCCAAACTCGCCACTTTAGCTCTAGATTTCACTACCTTGACTTCCACATTCGATGGGAAGATCATCAGTCCAATCTCTCTTGCTAACTTTGTCGACATGAAGTTATGAGTGGCCCCCGTTGTTTTCGGGAAAAGTGTCTATTCAGAACGACCCTATCCCACTGGGTTGTGACAGAGACCTCAGAAACAAACAAGGAAAACTACTCTTGTATTCTTCTTTATGAACTATAAACGAAGATGATTAAGATGAACCGACCTATGTCTTGCGCTAGTTGTTCGATCCAATCTCTCTTCTCTTTGCTAGCTTCCAACGATCTGCTCCCTCACTTGCCCAGCATCACCAAGTTCCTGCAAGTTCATAGAAGAGAGAAACTACACAAAGACATAGATTTATGTTCATAAAAAGCTTAGGATCAGGTTTAAGCTAAACATACAAATATAACACACATTAGATATACAAGCATGTAGGAGAAACTCAAGTAGTTTTATTGATAAAACAAGAAGATCTAGGAGGAGTTACAACCGATGATTCCTGATCCAGCATCAACCTCCCAGCATAGAATCCCTTCTTCACCTCCAACAAAGCATAAATCACCCAATACTCTGATATCTATCACAAAACCAACAGCAATTCTCTGTAATGTACATGGATCTCTTGGTGAGGGATCCATATATAGACGTATGCAAAGAGGATGAGTCAGCTCATGAATTGATTAGTGGCTTCTCTCTGTCAGTTCTTGCTTCCACTTGGAGACTGAGAGCCTCTTACTCATCACTGGTCGAATTCAGTGAGGCAAGTGTCATTGGAGAAGATTCTGGAAGCTTCCATTGTCTCTCCACCTCGCAGAACGACTCTGCCACTTGTCATTTCCTGCTCAACGCACCCTGTTAGTGCATTCAAGTGCATTGCAACGCACCTAGCTAGTGCATTTGGGTGCTTTGCAACGCAGCTAGCTAGTGGAGCATCTGAAATGATCCTGATTTGACTAGTTTTGAGCAATTTCTGGTGGAGAACTTCTGGGAGAAGCTGTAATTTGTTGACCTTGTTTCTTTAGGAGCTGGAACAACACTTTTAGGGACTTAGGATCCCTTGGTTTATGGACATTTCATGCTTATAGCTGTAAGGCACAAAAATGTCTATAACAGTTGCCCCCTAAAGTATGAGGCCGTTTATTGGGTGAAATGATTTATTAGGAGGATCCGAAGTTCTTCTAATGCTGGGGAGGAGACCTGTAATAAGATACAATACAATACATTATTTTCATACTGTTTTCATGATCTAGCTGAGGCGGGCATTCCCATGCTCAGCTTTATAAATTCATTTTTATGTACATAGGACAGACAATCGTCTGATGGTAGACTGATGATTCTGATGAAGTCACCATCCTTTTGGTAGGATGATTATCTGTGCTGCAATGCTGTACATTTCAATGTCTTTATTTTTCCTGAATATATATCGCAGCCCGGATGGATGAAACTAGATCTGGGGTCTTCAATCTCGTCCGATCTTCACTCTAAGTACAAGTCGGTCCATGTGAGAAATGTTTTGAAGTCGAACATGGAAAGACATCGATTGATTACCAGTCAATGATGTAAACTATTAACAAGCGTGAGAGGAATCACTGATAATGATAATGACCCTCAAGGTACTGCAGTACAATTCACGTGGTGTGAATAAAGGACTTGATGTCGAACACCACGCAAAATCTTTTGGTCGAAGGTCATTGATGTATACCTGTCGCCGGAAGTGAGAAACTTACCATTGAGGCATGCAAGCTTCAAAGTACTAAAGGGGTGTTCCTAGATCAACTTCTTGGATATTAAGCTGATGTCGACAAGAAGCGATCCGTCAAAGGAGGGCCTTAATGAATCCCACATCAATGACATGGAACGGAGCAAATAATTTTGATGGAGGTGAAAACGATCTGGTGATATACGGTTCAGGGTGGCGGTCATGAAAGAATGAAGTATAATGTATGGTAGTGGATGGGACACGGGTGACTTCTCTGGATGACTTCTCTTGAACATGTCGGTGACACTTATGTGATGGATCGGTAGCATTTACCCCAAATGTGGATGGTATGGCATGACCATGGTGATGTGACCGGTGAATGAAACAACCCAACCCGACTCAGGCACGGATCGGAAGTGTCATGTTCAAGAGCGACTTGCTACCAATAAAGTTTCTTTGAGTTTTCTTCCCAATTTTTCCCCAGTCATTGCTGACCAGTACCTCTTTATTTTTGTCAAGCTTGAGGAGGATAACATATGCTTGTTCTATAATTTGCCCTTCGGGCAAACCCATCGCTATGTTTTAATGAGTCTAGCGATAGTGAAACTCGTTCTCATCTAAAGACAAGTTTGTCGCTATTAATCTTTTTAATGAGTCTAACGACAAAGATAACTCGGTCCTTTTCATTTTTAGAGAGTCTGAAAAGGTACGTAAAGATAACTCTGGAATTCCTTTTTTGTCATCTAATCCCTTAAGTCCGAAAAAGTATAAAACAACACAGAAGAGATGAGTTTTCGATAGTTTTAACGAGCCGAACAAAACAAGCGCTCGATCTTTTTGTGTAATAATCCCTCAGGTCCAAAAAGATTAAAATCTAGAGGAGGGATAGCACTTCCGATCGCTTTAACGAGCTGGAAGGCCAAAACTCGGCAATCTTTTCATATTTTACGAGTCAGATGAAAAGAGCTTAAAGAAGACTCGTCTTTTGAGGAACGAGTGATAAAATGGATAGCAGCTGATTCCAGGTAAGGTTTGGAATTTTCCAATCACGGCAGTGTCACAAGGATGGCTAGTGAAATCACTCTTCGCAGCTGTTCCTCAAAATGGGTAAACAATCAAATGGAGGTGAATGATTGGCCAATGGAAAAGTGGAGGTGATGGTGCAAACACGACCAATGCTTTAATGGCTGAAAATGCTTCATTCAAGGTGGTTATTTACCGGAGGATAGTTCATTTTTTAACGAGCTTAAACGCGGGTGGAAACATTTGCTCGATCTTATGTTTATTTTTTAACGAGCCTGAACTATGCGCTAAAACTGCTCGATGATAAGTTTGCATGCCCCTAGCATAATAACGCAAATCGAGGTGCATGCCCCCCAACCTTCATTGCATTCAACTCGGTGGTTGGAATGAAGGTTTACCTTTGAGATTTGAAAAGGGGATTTGTTTCATTTTTTAATGAGGTTGACATGAAATAAGAACCGTCCTCGGAGTCCAAATCCATTAGATATAGAAGGTTTCATATTCCACTGTGGCCACTTCCGCCAGATTACTCGGAGGCGGTAGGGCAAAAGTACCCATTAAGGTAGGGTCTTTTAGGAGACCTACTCCGATATTTTGGAGCGAGTGATTGCTTCCATGGATCATTGGAATGCTTCCCGTAACTTGTGAACTGTTGGGGAGAAATGTTTGTTGGTCGACGATTGTAATTCCTCCTTGGAAGGGAAATGCAATCTTCCTGAAGTAGGTCGACACAACTGCGGCGATGGCATATATCCAGGGTCTACCTAGTAGGATGTTGTAATCAAGATTCCCATCGATGACTTCAACATCTATTTCTACTGTTTTCCCTCCTAGTTCAACTTTCAAGTTATTTAGGATGCCGTATGGGGTATACATCCTTCCGTCAAATGCTTTTAATGTTGTCGCAGACCGCAACAAGGTTGGAGATCCTAAAGTTTTCCAGCAGCTCATCGACATGATACATGTAGACGCCCCCTCATCAATAATCATTCGGTGAACAGTTTTGTTGAGCGCTTTCACTTGAACAAGGAAAGCTAATTGAGCTGGTAACTCAAGATCGTACCCTTTGTGGTCAAAGGATACAAGATTGGAATCCTTTGGATCAATCCCACCAATGGCTGATAACAAAGCCTACCTTTGGGATGGGCAGTTTTGTAGTACTTCAAGAGTCAACATAGCGGATGGCGATTGGGCCAACTCTTCCACTATGTTATAATGCTACGCCACTCTAGCGCGAGGATTAAATGTCGACTTGTGTACTACTCGCTTTGGCGGTTTTATTGTCAATTCAGGGATGGTGGGTGGTACAACTTCTGTCGAAGTTGTTGTCGAACTACTCGGTTGATCTTTATCCTTGTTGTTCGACAACTGAGGATTCCCGTAATCTTTGTTCTTTGTCGAAATCAAAGCATCATTTTGCTGTTTCGAAATCGACAACATTAGCACTTGAGACGGGGAAGTATTTCCACTTTCAACCAGATTTGTTCTTGGGTTCAGAAACGGATCGGTTAACACCGCTGAGGTTTTCAAACTTTTAAAGAATCTCTTAACCTCAGCTTTGTACGGACATTCTCTTGTCCAATGATCCTCGTCGCATATCATGCACCCTGTAGAGGGTTTCCTATTTCTAGGAGGGTTTGAAGAAGATTTTTTGGGAGATTGCTCATCCTGTTTCTTCTTCTTCCCTTTTCCTTTCTTCTTGCTTCCTGGTTGTTTGGTTTCTTTTCCTTTATCTGTCGATACGGCATTTACTTCCGAAGCAAGAGGTTCATCTTTTGCATTTTGACCTGAAACCTTACGGGCCTTTTTGGATGTGGCCTTTGTCGATTTCGTGTCTGTCGTGCCAATCACGCCATCGCCGGCGTGAGAGTCATTGTTTGATTTAGGAGGAGGAGGAATCGAGGATTCCGATCTAGGGGCGTCATGTATTTTGTCGTAGAGCGTGCCAGACTGAGTGTAAATCAAATCTAGATATTGTGCATGAGCGATCACTTGCTCTTCTGTTACGACTCCCCCCTTTGCCACATCTTCCGTGATGGAAGGAAATAATGACTTAATAAACCATTCAGCTAAAAGCTGATTGGGAACATACGTTTTCACCATTCTACGACGACGTCGCCATTCATGTATATGATCAGATATGTGAGTGGCCGTTGTCTGTTTGAAGTTGGTAAGAAGTTCTGTTCCCGTTTCGTACCTTATTGGTAACTGAAAATGGGTTAAAAAGGTTGTGGCTAAGGTACTGAAGTTGTCGAACGAAGCTCTAGGCAATTCGATGTACCATTTTGCCACCGGACCCATTAACGTCCTCTAAAAGAGGCGAAGTCTTATCGAATCATCATTTAGGGTGTTTGATGAACACCACAGATGAAATGTCAACACATGATTCGACGGATCTTCACCCGGATTTCCATTAAATTTAGGAATATCTGACGGAAGTTTATGCGGAATCGCTGGCCACCAAGGGGCATAAGCAATTGGATCATTCGTCAGCCAGTTTAGATCTGGTAATTCTAGAGTTTCTACAAAGGGAAACTGTTGATTCAGGTTAGGCGAAGCATACCCAGGATAAGATGGAATCGCCTGAGCAATGGGTCTTTGCATACCAGCATAATGTATTTGATGTTGGCAACTTTGACAAGGTTGATGGGCATAACCATTATAATATGGTTGTTGATAACTGCTTTGGAAATGCGGTTGCCCATTACTTACAAAGACTTGTTGCTCAGGTCCTTGATATGATTGCTGGAATGGCGGTTGTTGAGATTGAAACAGCCCTAGTTGTTGGACCATTTGCTGTTGTCCAATACTGGATGATTTACCAAGATGAGAAGTCATAGTACTCATTTGAGCCTGAGTCGTTCCGAATAAGGAGGCACTAACCCGAGGTTGTGATTGAGTCGTTGAGACAAGAGGCTGTTGCATTGCAACCTGAGGCTATTGGGGTTGACATACAACAGGTAGTGCTTGTACTTGCGATGCAGTCACCATAGCAGGTATAGTGGGAATATTCGACACAGGGTGGACTGGTTGCATTGAATATACAACCCTTGGTTGCTGAGGCAGTATTGGTACCCAACCGCTGGATGTAATTCCAGTTTGACCTAAACTTTGTTGTAAACTCCCATATGGTTGTTCTCCGGGAGGGAACAATGAAAAGGCATATTGCCCTCCATATGGTGGAAATCCAGTACTCAAAGGGTAAATTGGCCTTTGAAGACACATTGGATCAGTTTGTTGAGTTTCAACATAAGAAATACCAGATGATAATCCGGATGAAGAAATAGGAACAGACCATGTCGTCGAGACAGTCCCTGATTGGACTCCGGCTTGTTGTTGATAACTTGCCGGGATAGATGGTATACCGACGAACATTGTTGGAGTAGCAGCAGGAGGTTCTGCTGCTGCTGTGTCGAATGACACAGTCCTAGATGTCGATGGTTGTTCAGACATATCTAGTCTATCCAAAAGATTTCCTAGCAATTCTACAATAACTTGCGATGAAAAGAGACTAACTTCGAAGACCAAAGAGGGAATGGTGATGATTATTCTGTTTAAAATAAATTTTAGACGCTCTGACACAACTTGTTTTTTCAGTTTTTAAGAGTCGAGAAAAAACAAAAGATGACTCTAGTCTCCTTCGATTTTTAATGAGCCTGAAGTGACAAGTGCTCAGATGGACCTTTTCCATTAAGGAGTCTGAAAAGGAACGAAATGGACTGCTCTGGAGGTCTAGGTAGAGGGTGTACCAAACCAATCGCAAAACTAAGAATACTTTTTAGGGTACGGCAGTCAATCTTCCCAAATGTTGTGTTCGGTGCATTGCGATCAGTAGGGCGGCCGACACGGCTTCCTATGGATAAAGGTTTTATGCCTATAAGGGTCTCCCAATATGTACTCGACGGTACGTGGGAGCACAAGTCCGTACTAGCACTTATCATCTCAAAGTGGAGGAATCACCCAACCATCAGTGAGGATAACAATTACCAGGCTTTACGACGCCGGAATACGTCTCTAGCCTAGACCTCTAGATGTTGTGCGTTAAGTTACAAAGCGTTGTTAAGTTGATTGAATTTATTTTAGGTTGATCTTTCTTATAAAGTTTTCCTTTTGGGTTCACCACGAGATGTAGATGTAATTCCTAAAATGCAATCTAAAGATGATAAGCAAGCTTTTATCTCTTTTCAGCAATGAAAATCCTAGCTACAAGGGGAAAAGAAAGACACAATCTTTTCTCAAAGAGCAAAGAGCACACTGTAAATGCACTTTTCCTAAATCAAGCCAAACAGACTGTCAATATGAAAATGCACATGTGCGTGTATTTGCTTTTCACTTTCTTAATATTGATGCCTAAAAAGAAAGTTGTTGTACAAATTTGAATTCGATTTCAAGTGAAAAACACAAACAAGCTTCTTTTCGAAATCAAAAGGTAGAGACGATTACGACACTTTATGATTTTGAAGTAAACACTTGTTTCGACACTAGAAATTCGCTAATTCAAGACAAAGGCAAAATTAAAAGCATAATCAACTGTCAACAGCAAATAAACTTTCTCCTAAGATCAAAACAACACTTACGACAAATCTAGATCTAAGGGCGACAGTATGACTAGTTTACTTTTGCAATGGGAAACTGTAAATGACGTAACAAATACACAAAAACAAATACAGTTTCCTTTATACAACTAAGGCGGAATTAAGGCAAAGAAAAGGGGCTTTTAAACAGACAAACACACTGATCACAGGCTGCAAAAATCAGAGGCAAAACTGGAAAAAGTGAGCAAAGAACCTCAGCTAGGCAGGGCTAGGCTGATCAACGCACCTGCTACACAGAGAAACTGAATTGCAATGCAGGTAGCCCTCTCGGGAACTGCACTGAAATGTAGAGTCTCCTCACAGAGCCTGCGCTGAAGCATAAACGAGAATTTTCTCTGGGTTCTAGGTCACGGTTTGTAGTTTAATCTATGGTTTTTGGCCGGGTAAAAGCAATCAATTGTGCACAATCAGAGGGTTGATTTACAAGAGGTTTGAGAGCCATCACAAAGGGTAATCGGATCATTTGTGAGTCAACTGTTCAGATCATAAATAGGCCCAGTGATTGGACTAGAGTAGCAGATGTCTACTTTGCATTTGTAAATGGCAAATGCAGTTTGATTCGCTACTCCTAAGTTTATGAGATGAACAACAATAGAAACACAAATAAACTAACTAGACATGTTCCCCAGTGGAATCACCATTTTGTTTTCGGGAAAAGTGTCTATTCAGAATGACCCTATCCCACTGGGTTGTGACAGAGACCTCAGAAACAAACAAGGAAAACTACTCTTGTATTCTTCTTTATGAACTATAAACGAAGATGATTAAGATGAACCGACCTGTGTCTTGCGCTAGTTGTTCGATCCAATCTCTCTTCTCTTTACTAGCTTCCAACGATCTGCTCCCTCCCTCACTTGCCCAGCATCACCAAGTTCCTACAAGTTCACAGAAGAGAGAAACTACACAAAGACATAGATTTATGTTCATAAAAAGCTTAGGATCAGATTTAAGCTAAACATACAAATATAACACACATCATATATACAAGCATGTAGGAGAAACTCAAGTAGTTTTATTGATAAAACAAGAAGATCCAGGAGGAGTTACAACCAATGATTCCTGATCCAGCATCAACCTCCCAGCATAGAATCCCTTCTTCACCTCCAACAAAGCATAAATCACCCAATACTCTGATATCTATCACAAAACCAACAGCAATTCTCTGCAATGTACAAAATTCCAGCCTCCCTTGGATCTCTTGGTGAGGGATCCATATATAGACATATGCAAAGAGGATGAGTCAGCTCATGAATTGATTAGTGGCTTCTCTCTGTCAGTTCTTGCTTCCACTTGGAGACTGAGAGCCTCTTACTCATCACTGGTCGAATTCAGTGAGGCAAGTGTCATTGGAGAAGATTCTGGAAGCTTCCATTGTCTCTCCACCTCGCGGAATGACTCTTCCACTTGTCATTTCCCGCTCAACACACCCTGGTAGTGCATTCAAGTGCGTTGCAACACACCTAGCTAGTGCATTTGGGTGCTTTGCAACGCAGCTAGCTAGTGGAGCATCTGAAATGATCCTGATTTGACTAGTTTTGAGCAGTTTCTGGTGGAGAACTTCTGGGAGAAGCTGTAATTTGTTGACCTTATTTCTTTAGGAGCTGGAACAACACTTTTAGGGACTTAGGATCCCTTGGTTTATGGACATTTCATGCTTATAGCTGTAAGGCACAAAAATGTCTATAACACCCGTGTCCACCAGAGCTTGGATGGTCTTGCCATGAACCTCCAAGTCCATGAAACCCAAACTGTTAATCCACAATTTCTCCATAACTTTTCCCTGCATACATGTCTATTCTCTGCAATTAGCTCTGATACCATTTGTCATGCTGCCAATTCTTTTTTGTTAATAGGAAACTGTGCGGCACTGCCTAAGTAGCTAACATGTTCCATTGTTAAGTTACATTGCGAACTATGCCTAACATTCATCATCTTTCATTAACAATATTAATGTGCGGAATCCATTAACATCATAACATATAAAAATAAACATTCATCACAACGGATAGGACACCATCATATGCAATAATAATATTTTATTATGAATTTGTGAGGAAATAGCTAACCTGGAGCAAAAGCTCTATTGGCGTTACGACCGTGTCGTTTGTCACCAAGCACCCACCTCATGCACACCTTGCATGGTGGTCATGCCTTACAATCCACACTTAACTGATTTTCCAAGCTGCCCAACTCGATGTGCACGGGCACCCACAGCCGGGTCACCCGCCACCATTAGTTGGTTTGTTCGAGCTACCCAACTCGGCATGCATGACTCGTTGGGTGGGCACGCCTTCGTGCAACCTTCCACCCAACTCACCTCACCCGAAGCTTGCATGACTTGTCGGGCAGGCACGCCTTCATGCAGCCCTCCACCCGACTTGCCTTCACCTGAAGCTTGCACGATCCATCAGGCGGGTGTGCCTTCGTGCAGCCCTCCACCTGACTTGCCTTCACCAGTGTCAAGTCTTGCATTCTGCCCAACGAGCGAGCGCATGAACTACAGTTCTGCACCTCGGTACTCCACCTGCTCCTCACACCCTTGACACGCCGAGTTCATCCGATGTTTAAATGATGCCTTCTCTTCCCAACCACACTGCTAATATATACGGTGGGTGGGTGAGTCATGCCACCCGGCCAACTCGTCTCACTTCGCCTGACTGACTTGCCATTTGAGTTGTAAACTCATTCAATAGGTGGGTCGGTCCACCAGCTCGTGGGAGCACCCCCTCCTTTGCTCGCCCATTTACAATACTAACTCAGTCAGCCTGCGGGTTGAGCTAGTACTCACCCACCTATAAACTTCGCAACCACACCTCGCCCGCACATATGTGTCTTGCCTGTTCGGTCGCACTTCGTCTGTTTTGCTAGCTCGTCAATTCGGTGGGCGCATCTGGGCAACTCGCAAGCCACAGGGAATTACAAATCCATTAGTGATGACGCATGGCCTTTTTACCTCTATAGATTGTTTGGTGTTAATTGTTTTGAAGAGGCAATAGAGAAATATGATAAGTAATTTTTTGATTTGTCGAAAAAATAATTTTGGAGATTTCTTAATTCATAATACGAAATTTGGATATTTCCAACTATCTTTAAATTTAGAAAATATGGGTTATTTACCATAATAATACCCTCTTGAAGGTAAAAATAATTAAATATAAATATCAAAATCATTTTTTTTTGTTCAAGAAAAGGGATATGGATATGGATTTTATTAATGAGTGTGAGTAAGATGATTAATTTTATTCATATAAATAATTTTTATTATCGAGTAAAATTTAGTTTTGCAATAATTTAATTTTTAAGTTGTTTTGAAGTTATGTGACCCTTTTCCCACGGGGCTATGGATTCACTGTGAATGGTGCAGTGTTAAGGCACTCCTTGTGATAGGTCATTGGCTCAAATCCCCTGTGTGTGCTAACCTAGAAAAAAAACATTATGTGACCTTTTAAAGTAATGAAATAAAATTTGAATTATATATTTAGAAAAATAATAGTAGGAATGAAATATATTGATAAATATTTATAAATAATTGGCTTTAGATAATGAATTGAAGGTTGTCTTTAAATAATGAAGTGAAAGCGATGCTTATCTATAGTTAGGGTTTTCTAGTTATAGATAGTTTAATTTTTTTTGAAATATAGGTAGAGAAGTTATCATTTACCCTAATCTCTCAATGCATATTTGAGGGTTCCCTCTTGCAAATTGCAACCCCTCACTCCACATTCAAGGATTTTATTTGTGCATTTACAATGGGTGTCCCTTCTTATCGAGGTAATCCCATCTCTAAAAATATAGATGTGCCAAATGGTTAAACGTCATTTCTAGACTCATTTTTCGTCAAGAGAAGCCAAAAGAGTGGGGGATCCCTACTCTTGCAAATTGTAATCCCTTCATGAAAATACAAGGATTAACCTTTTTTGTGTGTTTTCACAATGGGTATCCCTTCCTCTAGGACAATCCCATTTCTATAAATAGTAGACGTTCCAATTGGTAAAGGGTTTTATACTTGCTTTCACAATGGTTCTCCCTTCTTTTAGGAAAACCCATCTCTAAAAATAGTAAAAGTGACAAACGGTCAAATTTCATTCCCAAGAAAAACTTACGCACTTCTATGTCACCTCAGAATATCAATATTTGAGAGGTTAGAGAATTATTAGGTAAATCTAGAGGTCTTTGGCCTAGTAATTTCTGGAAGGAATGCTAAGAATTGGGTTGATCATGACCATGCTGCAATGTTTCGTTGTGGTAAAGTTTTGTTTATTCCTATTTTGAAGGTAAGGAAGCAAGGGATTTGATATTTAGATATTTTCCTTAGTTCATGGCCTCCAAGGGAATGCTCCTATCACATGCTACCCTTGATTTCAATTCAAACATGAAAATATTGGTCTCCAAGGGAATGACCCTATCCCATGGGACCTTTATTTCAATTCAAACATCGAAATCTTGGTCTCCAAGGGAATGCTCCTATCCCATGGGACCCTTGATTTCAATTCAAACGTGGAAATATTTTTAGCTTCATATCAATTAGACTTCCACATTTATTTATTTCTTTCTACTGAGAGTATACCTTCAAAGCAATAAAAAACAAGAAACATTATATAACCCATGTAGAGCCTATAGATGGTATTCTCATTTGTGTTAGAATGTGTATGGAAATATATTTTAATAAGGGATTACATGAGGTTATCAGAGTTGAATTTTAGGTTTGTAGTGATATTCAGTCTCTTAATTATGAGAAAGTTCCTATTAGATGTAATACTTACCATGAGTATGGGTGCTCCTTTGTAAGCTGTTTCTAACTCCCCACAATAAAGGATTAAAGCATTATGGAAAGCGAAAGAATCAAGGAGCAAGGGGGTCTCAACATTCCTTGAGGCCTTTGCCTCCCTCCAAGACATAATTCCTATCCAATAATGAATTTGGAGCTTTGCAACCTCAAAAGGAAGAAGAAGAGGTTCAACATCCCATGACATTATGAGTTTGGTTGCCATTATAGAATATACCTTCTTTAAAAGTGGTTGCAATTCTCATTCAGGGTTTTTCAAAAACTTCTCAAGATTAGACCTTGTATTAGAAAAAAGATTCAGTTACAGAAAAAGAAAAAGAGAAAGAGAAAGAGAAAGAAAGAAAATATATAATTTGATTTACTCGCCATTCTTTTAATAAATATTAAAAAAACTAATGTCCAACCCCTTTTCTCATACCAAAAAGAAAAGACAAAAAAATCTTAGATCTAGGCAAACTCTAAACTCCCTTCCTTTAAGTATAGAGTGCAAGTCCAATTATTTCTTCATCATGCTTTATTTTTTTATCATTTAGAGAGTGAAAGTTCCGTTAATTCTTCATCATGCTTTATTTTTTATCATTTACTGTAAACAATTTGTAAGAATGTGCTTTTGGTCAGTCTTAAAATTAATATACATTTTTTAGTTAATTTACCAACTTAAATAGAGTTTATCCATCGGGAAATAGCATGGTTTAAAATTTATCTACCATTCCATCTTGGAACAGTGTGGCTTCAACTTTATCTCCCATTCTCCAGTGCTCAAATTTACCCTCTTTGCTCTCCATTACGAATTTTATGAAAATGTAAGATAATTATAATGTACTATAATGGAATCTATAATGGGAATATGATCTCATTATTGGCATGTTACATACTGTTAATAGAATTATTTTGAAACCCTAGAATTTATTTTTTTCAATATGAAAAAAACATAATATATTATATTATATAATGAGAATACGGGATATAGACATCATCTGCCATAACATTGTAGCCCAGAGTTATTTCAATGTGCATATTACCAAAATTATCTTGTAGTCCCCTCTTTGAAAGATCATCATCATTTTTGTTCTATTCTCTACCTATGCGCATAATTGTAGAATTGCTTAGTTGATTCCATAGAAGATTAATTCTCCCCAGCCATCTAAGTAGGAATGGATTGTTGATGTTTGCACTGCTCTTTACCTGGTTGATGATAATATTGGAATCCCCATAAATATGAATATCAAGGATATTAAGGAAATTGGCCAGCCATAAAAGACTCCATCACGTCATTTCTTCAGCCATGGTATTAGTACCACTTCCCCCATTCTAGTGAATCATGTATGCCAATTCATTTGAGATGGAAATTCAAAATCCACATCCAGAAATATTCCTTTGCACAGAACCACCAAAAAAACCCATTGGATATTCCACCAGTGTCCTGGTCTATTTGTGTTGAGAGTTTTTGGAGCATGTATCATAAGAAGTGAACATGGAAAGATTTGTTATAATTCTTTCAAATAAAATATAGAAATTTTCTGTAGAATTATGAAAAATTCATTTGTTTCACCATTTCCATATAGCCCAGAAAAGAAAAAGTGGAATGGATCTCCATGCAATCTTCTGAGTACTCCACCACTTCATACAATCCACAATGCAATCATGTTGTATATAAGGAAAACCGATATGAGATGACAATTTTTTCCATACCTGAACCATATGATGACACTTGAGAAACATGTGATTGTTGTTTTCTGCATCCATTCTACATATAGAACAAATACTAGGACCATGCCACTGCCGCTTCTGCAAATTCTCCCATGTGATATTTTTGTTATGGAAGACCAACCATGTGAATAGGATAATTTTGTTTGGAATTTTGGTCCTCCAAAAGGCGTATAAGAGAACATGCTCCCCATGTTGTGCATCCCCGTCACAAAGAAAATGATAAGTATCAACCTTAATGATGTTTCTAGACTTCATCATCCCTGACCAAATAAGGTTGTCATGTATCCCCGCATAACAAATACCAAGAATTTTGATGCCAACAACAATCTAGTTCCACTCCAGGTCCATCTGCCCAACCATACCCATCTCCTATGTGCTTTTCCATACAGGGCATAGACCCCGCCAATATGTTATCGCTTGACTCCAGAAATATATGCCATGCCCATTTAACTATTGTATGAGCCCCACAAAGATATTACAGTTGATGCCAACACCCATAATCTGGTCAACGTTGATAAGGATCTTGTGGCCCAATCCCATAGACCACGCAAGATGTTGAAGAAATATTTTTTCAACCTTATGAAACCTAAGCCAGATTACCTATCCATGGCGGAAGCCAATAGTGCCTTTACAATACCAAAACAGAAAATCATGGTCCTTAAGATATTTATGTCTGATCACCCTACTCCAAGTGCCAGTCCAAAATATACCCCTCCATAGAGATTTGATCAGTAACGACCATCCAAAACGACGAAGATCCATTACCCCCCAACCACCCATGGCCTTTGGAAAAGTAATGTTGGACAACTTAACTAGATGAAATTTCTTTTTCCCATGACTCCCCCCCCCCCCCAAAATGAAATCAACCATGATTCAATTAAGACAATTAACGATGGTGAGAGGAATATGAAAAAGGTGTGCCCAGTATACCCCCAATTGAGTGAGAACAATTTGGGTAAGGATAACTGATGAGCCCCAAATTTGGTAACATTTTGGGCTCATTTGGCCTAACCACCCTTGCTCAACCCTTCATTTTTCATAACTTATGCATCATTTTTTAGTATATTTATGTCATTTGTACGAATGAGGGAAGTCACTATTCCTAGGTGGCTAACACATGCTTATTTCAGGTTTTTTGACATTTAATGGAGCAAAACCACGCAGATGAGGGCTAGGAGACGGCCAATATGGGATTGAGATTTTGTAGGAAGGTTGTCCACAGCATTGAAAGGCCTTCCTCGTGATCTTCACCCCAACTCCGAGCTCCAACAGCCACCACCACCGAGCTAGAAGGCAGCCAAATGGATTTTGAGGAAGCAGCAGATCACTCTTAGTTTGGTCAGCCAAATCCCACTAGTTTAGGAGGCCAGCTTGGCCCTCGTAATGTATAAATGATGAGGCTGTAGCCTTCGAGGGAGACTTTTGAAACCTTGTTGCATATTCTGAACTACGAGATGATAGCTCTGTTTTGCTCTTTTGTAAGCCATTTTCGGCATGTTATTTGACTTATGACTATTATCTTTTAATGAAAAGCAGGTAGATTTGAGTTTAGTTCTAAGTTCTTAAAGGAGCCATAGCTCTCGGGGTTGGGCCCAACCTGAGAGCAAAAGGCATCCTTCCTTTGTATTGTTACCTTTCTTTCAGCATTGTATTTCTTCTCCTGTACATGCATTTGGAAACGCAGTTTGCTGAGTTGAATTTCTTGATGTGGTTAAGTAGGTTAGTTTTATGAACAGAGTTGCTTCAGTAGTTTAGATTAGAGTAAGGAGATTGGAGTTAATAAGAGTTCCAAAAAGGGTTGACTGCACACTCACTTTCACCTTTGTTTAGGGACTGGAATTGTAGACCGTGCCACCCACCAAAAACATTGTTTCACATGTTCATGCAATCTTTGATGCAATATTTTCGTTTGTGGAAGTGTCCATGCGTTTAGAACTTGTGGAATGAGTCTTTGCTTCAGCACCATGCATGATTTTCCTTAGAAATAACATTGATGTTCTTTGGTTTTATTAAAACAGTTGGAATAGGTTGATGAAATGTCGGTTATGTACAAGACGCGGATGATTTGTTTCATTTACACTGTGCGGTACTACTCCCTCACTTCCTTATCCATTTAAACCATGCCTAGGCCATCTACTCATCTCCCAGTTAGACCACTTGCCTCCCAACTCTTCTATTACCCACGTTATCCTACCTTTTCGGCCTTCCATTCCCTCTACTCTCCTTTAGACCAACCACCTTAGCACACCCCCTCTCCATCTCATCTCTCCATCACTGAGTCCTTTCAAGGTCCCCTCCTACCTCCCTATCCATCCATGCAGCCTCCTCTACTCATCCATCACCCAAAAATCCGATTGTAAAACATCCTGTAGGAATTACTGAACTTCCTGTAGAAATTCTGAACATCCTGTAGAACCCCTGCAGACTTCCTGTAGAAGCTCATAAACACTGTTGCTTGGCATCCAACTTTGTGAAACTCTCTAAAGGGATGCTAGGGATTCCTTAGACCCTCTCTGAGCCTCCCTGACCTCTTCCAAGCATTCCTCCCCGTGATCTATCCCTGCATAGTAAAGACCCAGTTAGAAGCACACGCATAATAATTTCAACAACTTGAACAAAAATACAAAAATATGATTTCTTTAGATCAGAGTAGTCTAGACACATGCATCCCACATTCCTAGAAGTAATGGCATCTCTTTCAGTAGTTTGCATTCTTACCGTTGCATCAGTAGGACTAGCTGGTAGAATTAGGGTTTGCTAGGGTTTTCGTTTCTTGTTGGCTTTCAGTTCATTTTTGCAAAGTAGGTTAATTTCCTTTAAGTTAGCTTTCGTTCATCAGTTAAAAAGCTTCTTCTGAGAGCTCATAGAAGTTGGCTTGAGCCCTAGTGGACTTGTGCTAGCTGACCAAGTGACAGCTGTGACAAGAGCTAGTACTTGTGCATACAACACCATTGCTTCCAAGTTTGTTACAAACTACCGAGTTGATAAAACTAGAGAAGGAAGCTCCAGGAGTTGTAGCATTATTGCTACAATACTGGAGCCCACCATATTTTTGGCGCCATTGCCGGGGAAGCGTTAGAGTATTAGTAATTGTTGCTTTTCTTCTATTTTCCTACTCTCGCCTTCTGCTAAGTAGTTTATTTCATTTCCATTCTGCAAAAGTAGCATAGACATTTCTTGCTTTCATAGATTAACATTTCAATTCCGCAATTCCATTTTTGCAAGCGTAGATTAGCATTTCAATTCTGCAAGCGTAGACTAGCATTTCAATTCCTGCAATTTCATTTGAGCAAAGTAGATTAGTTCTTTCATGCTTTCACTTCAATTCTGCATTTTCATTTCAGCAAGATAGTTAGTTGTAGATCAATCTGTTTCAGTTTTGCAGGTACCCGAAAAAACAAAAGCAATCAAAAGTCTTTCCATTTCATGCCTCGTAGGAATCGAGATAAAACATGCAAATTCTTACCCAACACCCCCACCACATCACTGAGTCACCCTTCTCTCTTCTTTGGTGACAGTGATCCAGAAGAGCCTATAGGTGAACCTCCTGAGATATACGAAGATCCTATAGCAGAAGAAGAGTTAGAGACCACTCCATCTGAAGCTATGGCTGACAATAGGGGAGAAGATGAGAGAATGGAAGGTGCCTTCCCCATCCGAGAGACCAATGGGGACATGAAAATGAAGAAAATTAGCCCCTCCGCTTTACCTCACTTCCATGGACTGACTACTGAAGATCCTGATACCTTCCTGTTTGAGTTTGTTGTCCTTTGTCGAACCTATGACTATACTGAAGATGAGCAGACGCTGAAACTCTTCCCCTCAACCCTCAAGGATGCAGCATTACGCTGGTTCATGGGCTTACCTGGGAACAGTATCACCACTTGGGCTCAGATGCAGCAAGATTTCAATAAGAAATACCGGGACTACTATAGGTCCAAGGAAACCAAGGGAGAAATCTTTCGGATGACCATGGGAAATGATGAGTCCTTAGAGGATTACGAGGAAAGGTTCCAACTTAGCTATAAACGGGCTAGGTGCACACTTGACCCTGAATCCCTCAAGTTGGTCCTGCTCTGAGGAGTTCTTGAAGACCTCTTAGATACCCTTCACATGTTAGCTGGAGGAGATATTTACCAACTACCTTATGAGGACATAAAGACTGTGTCTAGAAATCACTCTAGGGCAGCTCGGAAAAGAGGTAGAGGAAACCTCCTCTCAGCTGGTATTCCTTTCTCCAAACATGAGTTTGCAAATCAATTAGAGGATCTCAAGAGTGAGGTGAGATAGACCATTGCCATGCAACTTGATACATTCTGAATCCAGCAGAAGAAAGAAGAAGCTGAGAGGGCCTTGGCTATCTTCTGCCCTAGGTGTACAAGGAAACACCCTAAGAATGAATGCCCATTACATTCGGTTGAAGTATGTTTTGTTTGTGAGGAGGACCACCCCACAAACTAATGTCCAACCTTACCTGGGCTTAAAGCCATGTATCAAGGGATAGAAGCCCCCACTGAACCTCTCTATTTCCTCAACCAAAGGAGGCCACAAGGACCTAGACCTTACCAGCAGGGGATGCAAGGGACACCCCAAGCTTATTACAGCCCCAACCAATCTACTCCTATGCCTTCCTGGGGTCCCCCTGCTCATCCTTCTTGGTCTATGCCTCCTCCATGGTCTTACCCACCTCAGTACCATACTAAACCCACTACTCATTCATATCACTCACATGCCCAACCACAGCCTCAGTGGAATGCACCTCAATCAGGGTGGAGGCCCCAGTACAATACTCCTCCTCCCATTTTTCCTCCACCACCAGTTCAACCACAACCATTACCTCCTGCTCCTCCAAGGCAACTAAACTCGAACCCCAACAACAGACAGGCCCAGCAGGTATATACTGGGGAAACATCATGCCCTACCTATGCTGTGGAGATCCAGGAGATCAATCTGCGATCTGGAAAGACTCTTCCAGATCGCCAACCTCCTCCCCCAGAGGACGAGGAAGATAAACAGGAAAGTGAACCAAAGGCTATTCCACCCTTTCCTGAGAGACTAACGACCACCACACAACCCAACCCAGAGGAGGATGAGCTTCTGGGAGAACTCAAGCAGCTGTGTGTAAAAATACCACTTCTCCAAGCCATCAAAGATGTACCGATATACAACAAACTGGTTAAGGAAAAGTGTTTCAGACACCCAGGCAGGCGAAAGAGAGATGCTTCAACCATCAATGTCATAGGACAACTGTCTGACCTTATGCTGGGACAAGTCATCTGCCCAAAGTATCTAGATCCCGGGAGTCCTGTAGTAGATGTCCACATCAATGGCACCATCATACCTCACACCTTGATTGATCTGGGGGCTGCCATTAACGTGATGACCAGAGATACCATGCTCAAACTCAACCTTCAGGATTCCTTGAGAAAGACCCCGACAGTCCTACAACTAGCAGATCGCTTGGTTGAGGCCACATGGGCTTACAACACCACTTGGAAGACCACAACCGGCTTCACACCTTATGAGCTGGTCTATGGGAAGAGAGCTTTGCTGTCAATTGAGTTTGAATACAACACTTTGAGGATGGCAGCTCAGCTGGACCTAGATCTCAGCCATGCCCAACAAGAAAGGTTATTGCAGCTGAATGGATTGGATGAGCACCGAATGCAGGCCCTTCTTCACTCAGAAGTGGTTCAACTTCAGAGGAAGGTGTGGCATGACCAACACCTCAATGACAAGCAATTTTAGCCAGGAGATTGGGCGCTGTTATATGATTCCAGGCATAAAGATTTCAAGGGGAAGCTAAGAACCAGATGGCTGGGACCATATGCAGTGGAAAACTGTCATGACAATGGATCTGTTCTTATTCGAACCATTGATGAGGAGGCCATTCCCATGCTTGTCAATAGGCATCAACTGAAGATCTACGGGAAACCTCTCTCAAGACAAGAATTCATCAAAACTGTGGAAAAATCAGTGCTGGTCATAGAGAAGGGTTCTGCCTCTGTTTTGGGCATACCCTGAAGATCTTAAAAAAAAAAAAAAAAATGAAAAAATTAAATAAATAAATAAATAAAGATCCTTGGGTGAAAACCTCTCTAAGGCTCCCAAGGCAGATGGTAGGGGTGAAAACCTCATTGAGGCGCCCCTGTTGTCTTTCAAAAAAAAAAAAAAAAAAGAGATTTGAAAAAGACCCTTGAGTGAAAACCTCTCTGAGGCGTTTAAGGCAGATGGCAAGGGTGAAAACCTCATTGAGGCGCCCCTGCTGTCTTTCAAAAAAAAAAACAACAATAAACAATAAACAAAAAAACAGGGACAGCAAGTTCACAATGTGGCAATGCATGCAGGTTGCAGGTATTCTATGAAGGAAAAGAGGTCCCTCAACTCAAAGACAAGGGTCCTTATTATGCTACCAGGTGACCTCACCAGCACCCCCTCCAAAAACACTCATCTTCTCCAAGGTATGGGCACGATTTCATCACAGCTTAGTCTTCTACAGGAAGCTACAGACTTTCTACAGGAAGTTCTGTATTTCTACAGGAAACTTCCTGTAGAAGTTTTGGGCGGCCCAGAACTAATGGTGTGGGGAGATCTAACGACCAAGGTTCGGCATGGAGGCATGCAAGCTACTATTTTCTCCATCATACACTGCTGTCACCTCCTTCTACCACCCCAGTTGCCATGCAATGAAAACACCTGCACAATCAAAACAGATCATTGAATTATCAAGAGGAAGCGATTCTCAAATGGAAAAAAGATGCCGAGATGCCATGCCATACTCATCACAACTATCCAAGAGTCCTGTGAGCGTGATCGTGATGCCACTGCTTTCACCGTTCAGCATGCACCCGAGGAGGAAAAACTGCTACAGGACATCCTACAGGAATCCCGTAGCAGTTCATCCAGCTAGAGTGTACGCCATTAAATCACCTACAACATGCAATAATAGAGCAGGCACATGCACCACCCGCAACCAGGTAATAAGCTTCGTCATCAGCAGCCTGCGAAGAGGAACCACCGTGCCTGTGCAAATAGCAGCAGCAAGAAAATCCAATCATCATCGTCCTGAACCCTGGAAAATCATGTTGCGGCCGCACAGGTAAGTGCCTCGCCCTTTCTTTCATCGAATTACATGAATAATACTTTGAAATGTTTGCAAGTATGAAATGAATGGGTTGAGCAGTCGTATGGCCATTCGACTGGCCACGTCGACCAGTCAGATGGTCTAGTCGGATGTGTAAGGTGATGATCGTGGCAAGAAGAACGGGTAGTGGACACGTGAGAACCGTCCAGTTGGGGAGAAGCGCGTTTTAACAAAAATTACGGCGGCGGATCTGCGGAGAATGATGCAACAGTTAGGGAACTTGTAGTGGAATGAGTAGATGACGTCGTCCAATGGTCCGGCAGGGACAGCTCACCCCCGCGCCACGAATTCCGCTGGATTCAAATCTATCTACTAGATCGCCACCCCACGCATTTATCATCAGCCGTTTAGAAGTCGAGTGAGCATCCGAATTCCTCTGAAGCTCGATACTCCAAGTCTTTGGCCTGTTCGAACGTCTGGTAGCAGCACAGAAGGCGCAGAACCACTGCAGTGCTCTCTAGAACCCCTGCGCTGCTTCTACAGGAAAGCTCCGCTACAGGAAGCTCACTGCCACGAGGAAAATTGGTCTCTTCACGTCAAAGGTGGCAAATTAAAAAGGTAAGCCGAACCTGTGCCTCCCATGCAATTGGTTTCAAGGGTGGTGGAGTCAACGTTCTACAGTCTGATCATAAAAAGTTGCAAGTATTGTCTTCCGTTTGCATGAATTGTCGTCGAGGTGTATGCAAGGTTTTCTACAGGATGTGATTTGTAATTAAGACCTGTTAAGGCTCATCTGTAGATAGTCTTCGCGAATTGTGTGCGTGGCAGGGGCGTGATCCTACGCTCTGTCCCAAAAGGCTAGTTTTTGAATACGCACCTACCACCTCCAGCTAACGTAGCAGGTTTTCACCATGCCAGGTGGTTTCATCAGAAAAGAACCGACCGACTCGAAGAAATTAAGGGAGAACCCTGAGGTGGTAGAGTTGTTCACTCGCGTGCAATGGATGTCGTTCTGTGACAAATTGCAAGGATATGATGATGAGGTGGCAGAGGAGTTCTTGCGAGCTCTGAAGCCAAAATCCAAAACACTGGCTACTGTCAATTTCAGGGGTTTGAGTCTCAGGCTCACCCCACAATTCATCAGCCGAGTCACTGAGCTCCCAATGGGGGTACCGTGGGACAAGGAGGAGAGGAAATTAGGCCAAAAGGCTAAAAAAGAGTTCTTCCCACTAGAGGAGCAATTCTCAAAAGGTAAGAACGATGTTCGCAGAACTAGCTTACTGCCACTTTGGAGCGAAGTTAGCCTCCAAATTATGAAATACATCACATGTGAAGGACAGTTTAGCATTGTGTATGGGTACCATTTTCGACTACTCACAGAATTAAGGCATCAGATGGACCTACCTGCAGAAAACAAACTAAGTATTCCCTACTTTCTACTGCAGTCTATGATTGAATGTGCCACCAAGTTGAGAGAAGGCACACCAGACCAGGTAGCTCATCACGGGCTCATTAAGCTCCTCATGGAGGATGCACTCCACACAGACAAAGTCCCTCTCTCGTGGGAAGCCTTCCGGAATTTGACTAAGGATGGCGATATAAAAATGTTGACCGAAGAGCTTGGTTCCTCCAGCGAGGAGAAGGAGTCAGTACCCATAGAGAGGAAAGAAAAAGGCCAGAGACCCACGGTCAAAGCACCGAAGAAAGAGAAAAAGGAGAAACAAGAGAAAAAGGGTGCCAAGGAGAAGGATGACACACCCATGTTGACAGCCAGAGAGAAAAGATTACAAAGTAGGGTGGACAAGACTGAGCAGGTCCACGTCAGTAAAGGCACCTCGACGGCAGCCTCGACCAAGTCAAAAAGCAAAACACACTCAGCAAAACAAACTAAAACGGTGCCACCTATTTCTACAAGAAAACCAAAACCGACTTCTACCGGAAGCCAGAAATCAGCTGATAAAGGGCCTTCTACAGGAAGCCCTGAGAAAGGAAAACCCAAAGAAAAGAAAGCCGACATTCTTGCAAGGGAGGCAGCAGCCATGCTGCCGCCCTCAGTACACCTCCTAAGCCAAAGGAAAAGAGAAAGAGGGAGGCCCCTCTATATTTTAAAGCTAGGAGAAGTGTGAGAATCAAAACGGGGGAGCCAACATCGCATCTACAGGAAACAGAACTGCAAGCACAAATTGAGGTACAAGCTCTCAGACAGCAGCTGCAGCAGAAAGAGGCACAATTGGCCTGCATGGCCAGTTGGGCCATGGATGCTATACAATGCAGACAGCCAGCCAAATCCTATGGCCTGTACCTGAGAGACCAGTGGCTGCAATTTCAAATCAATACCTTGGCGCAAAGGGGTATCTCTCAGCTCCAAGACCCGCAGCAGTTCACTGAATTATGCAATACCAATTCATCAGAGGATAACGCCAAACTATCGGAGTTCTACCTCCATAATTTGGCCCTTCCTAATGTGACTTCATGGGATCCCAACACGGTCTTAGGGGATATGCAGTTAATGGAATTTGCCTCATGGTTGAACCATGAAGAAAAAAGAGCAGCAGAAGCCAAAGCGGTCATGAACCGAGAGCTGAATGAGCCATTGCTAATTAGAGTAGAACCAGGGGATCCAACTACATTAATATTGGCACACCAACACTTATCCTCCGACCCTCAAGCTTTATTGAAATATATGGATCAGCAGGCCCAGGCCATAGCGCATTTCGAGGATATGGAGAGACTGTTAGGGGACAACTGTGTTCAAGCTTGCACCCGCCGATGGAATACATTCACCGACAGTTTAAAAATCAGAGAATATCATACTCCAACTCAAATGAGGGAAGCTCTAGTACGGGTTCCCCTCTATAAGAAATCCATGCAGAACCTCCAGGCCAGCTGGATTGGCCTCAAGCTAAGCCCACCTCTGCTGTTAGGATTGATGGAAGGCAGCACAGAGAAAGATGAGCATGAACAGTGGGAAGAGGTGGAAAGAAAGGCTGGGTTCCATGTTAGTAAGGAGGACACTACTGCAGAAGCTTGGGATGTGAGGGTGGCAATGAAGGTAATGATGGACGAGGAGCTGGATTAGTTGCTCAAGGATGAGCAATCATTTTAGCTGGGGGGTGATGATGAGCCCCAAATTTGGTAACATTTTGGGCTCATTTGGCCTAACCACCCTTGCTCAACCCTTCATTTTTCATAGCGTATGCATCATTTTTTAGTATATTTATGTCATTTGTACGAATGAGGGCAGTCACTATTCCTAGGTGGCTAACACATGCTTATTTCAGGTTTTTGGACATTTAATGGAGCAAAACCACGCAGATGAGGGCTAGGAGACAGCCAAGATGGGATTGAGATTTTGTAGGAAGGTTGTCCACGGCATTGAATGGCCTTCCTCGTGATCTTCACCCCAACTCCGAGCTCCAACAGCCACCACCATCGAGCTAGAAGGCAGCCAAATAGATTTTGAGGATAGCAGATCACTCTTAGTTTGGTCAGCCAAATCCCACTAATTTAGGAGGCCAACTTGGCCCTCGTAATGTATAAATGATGAGGCTGTAGCCTTCGAGGGAGACTTTTGAAACCTTGTTGCATATTCTGAACTACGAGCTGATAGCTCTGTTTTGCTCTTTTTTAAGCCATTTTTGGCATGTTATTTGACTTATGACTATTATCTTTTAATGAAAAGCAGGTAGATTTGAGTTCAGTTCTGAGTTCTTAAAGGAGCCATAGCTCTCGGGGTTGGGCCCAACCTAAGAGCAAAAGGCATCCTTCCTTTGTATTGTTACCTTTCTTTCGGCATTGTATTTCTTCTCCTGTACATGCATTTGGAAACGTAGTTTGCTGAGTTGAATTTCTTGATGTGGTTAAGTAGGTTAGTTTTATGAACAGAGTTGCTTCAGTAGTTTAGATCAGAGTAAGGAGATTGGAGTTAATAAGAGCTCAAAAAAGGGTTGACTGCACACTCACTTTCACCTCTATTTAGGGACTGGAATTGCAGACCGTGCCACCCACCAAAAACATTGTTTCACATGTTCATGCAATATTTTCGTTTGTGGAAGTGTCCATGTGTTTAGAACTTGTGGAATGAGTCTTTGCTTCAGCACCATGCATGATTTTCCTTAGAAATAACGTTGTTGTTCTTTGGTTTTATTAAAACAGTTAGAATAGGTTGATGAAATCTCGGTTATGTACAAGACGTGGATGATTTGTTTCATTTACACTGTGCAGTACTACTCCCTCACTTCCTTATCCTTCTAAACCATGCCTAGGCCATCTACTCATCTCCCAGTTAGACCACTTGCCTCCCAACTCTTCTATTACCCACGTTATCCTACCTTTTCGGCCTTCCATTCCCTCTACTCTCCTTTAGACCAACCACCTTAGTACACCCCCTCTCCATCTCATCTCTCCATCACTGAGTCCTTTCAAGCTCCCCTCCTACCTCCCTATCCATCCATGCAGCCTCTTCTACTCATCCATCACCCAAAAATCCGATTGTAAAACATCCTGTAGGAATTACTGAACTTCCTGTAGAAATTCTGAACATCCTGTAGAACCCCTACAGACTTCCTGTAGAAGCTCATAAACACGGTTGCTTGGCATCCAACTTTGTGAAACTCTCTGAAGGGATGCTGGGGATTCCTTAGACCCTCTCTGAGCCTCCCTGACCTCTTCCAAGCATTCCTCCCCTTGATCTATCCCTGCACAGTAAAGACCCAGTTAGAAGCACACGCATAATAATTCCAACAACTTGAACAATTATACAAAAATATGATTTCTTTAGATCATAGTAGTCTAGACACATGCATCCCACATTCCTAGAAGTAATGGCATCTCTTTCAGTAGTTTGCATTCTCACCGTTGCATCAGTAGGACTAGCTGGTAGAATTAGGGTTTGCTAGGGTTTTCGTTTCTTGTTGGCTTTCAGTTCATTTTTGCAAAGTAGGTTAATTTCCTTTAAGTTATCTTTCGTTCATCAGTTAAAAAGCTTCTTCTGAGAGCTCATAGAAGTTGGCTTGAGCCCTAGCAGACTTGTGCCAGCTGACCAAGTGACAGCTGCGATAAGAGCTAGTACTTGTGCATACAGCACCATCACTTCCAAGTTTGTTACGAACTACCAGGTTGATAAAACTAGAGAAGGAAGCTCCAGGAGTTGTAGCATTATTGCTACAATACTGGAGCCCACCAATAACCCGACCCCCCAGTGACAGACATCTAAATTCCCATCCAGATATCCTTTTTAAAAAGTGGTCCACAATCCATTTCCAATCAAAAATTCTGTAGCTACATGGTTTGATATAGTACTGAAGGTACTCCATACCGTTCTTCATCATCTCTACCTCTATACCAAAAAATTTTCTAATATATGCAATTATGTCCATGTCACAACATCGATGAAAAATAATAGACATTTGAACATTCATATGCAAGCCAGTGGCATCAGCAAATATCCTAAAAATATCAAAAAGACACAACCATGCAAATCGATTTAACATACCCATGATGAGTACATCATCGACAAAGAATCCATGTGATATTTTGATGTTGTTCCCCATATGCAGAGCCTAGAATTGATCATGCACCACCACATTTTTGATATGCAAACTCAGCTCGTCCATCACCAAAATGAATAAAAGTGGAGAAAGGGAGCAACCTTGACGAAGTCCCCGGCTAGCCTAGAAGAATTGAGTTGGATATCCATTGATAATCACACCATAATTGACACTGATTACGCACGCCATTACCCAATCAACACATCTAAGTTGTAAGCCAATTTTATAAAGAACTAGTTTGAGATATTCCCAGTCCAAATAGTCGTATGCCTTTTGTAAATCCACCTGCATAATGGCAGCATTGAGTTGTTTTGTATGTATCGAATGCATACATTCTTGTGCATTAGCAAGTACATCATGAATTTGTATGTCCTATAGGAACCCATGTTGTTTTGGAGATATATGTCACGATAATATACTCTGCATACGACCAACAATAGCTTTTTATATGACTTTGTAGATGAGGTTACACAGTGATATGGGCCTGAAATTTGTGAAACAAGATGATGGGAAGCACTTTGGGATAAGAGCAATGTATGTGGAATTTATGAGATGGTGTATACTCCCCATGACCCTCGACTCCTCCACCATGTCCAGTAGGTCATTTTTTAAAATATCGAAGAAATGTGTAAATAGTTCCACCATCCACCCATCCGACCCCAAACTTTTATTGCCTTTAAAAGATCTAACACTGCAGTATTTGAATCCTCATCGTACATAGAAGGATATGGATCAACCCACCATATGAGATCTTCTACTACAATACCCTCCTTACGACCATAATCCATCTAGAGGTGGGAGACAGTGGCTTTAATTATATCCTCCCACGACTGAATATATTTTCCACCAACATCTTTTATCTCCCATATAGAATTTATGTTGTGCCTAGAATATTTCAGGCTTATCCTTCATAAGTCAAACACTTATTTGAAGATATTCATGCTATCAATTTAAATGCCATATCTAAGATATGGTGTAAAAGATCCTTGCATTTTCTATATGTCAAGCAGAATATGAAAAGGACATTGATAAAGGGGGAGTTGATTAAGATTGCTCACAATATTCACAAAAGGTGGTAGACTTCCACCTAGAACCCTGTCTCAATGGCAATCTTTTCTGGCTAACTTCAGACACACATCTCTACATGTTAGCAATCCCTTTTGGATGATTTTACTTCGAGTAAAAGTCGAGGGATACAGTTTGAATGATTAGGTGGTAGGTTTTCATATTCTTTTTAATAAAATAGTTGGTCAAGCAAGACTGTTTGAGGAGGGGTGAATATTTTAGTTACCCACCATTATCTTTAGTTCTAATTATCTTTAGTTCTATGTTAGGAAGGTGATGATCTCTGCTTCAAGTTAGGAAATTGAGACCTCCATAAGACATTATGCATATTCACCAATAGCAACCATTATATTTATTCACCAGTTGTTTTAACTAGTAAATTTTGATAATTTTAATTAATTATTTAGAATAATTTTAATTAATTATCAATTTTCGAAAAATATTAATTAAATTGACAAATGATTTCTTTTACTAAAATTTAAGAAAAATAAAAAAAAAATATTTAATCATAAAAAAATTAACATAATATTATATTTAACTTTTCTATCCATAAATAATATTAAACAAGTATAAATGGTATTAATTTATTTACATTAATAATATTGGCAAAAGGAAATAGTGATGTTAAATTAATAATATTAATTAAATTATGTAAAAATGATCAAAGTTATTAATCATATTAAAATTTTGGATCAATTTACTAATTATTTTTTTATGATTTATTGATTACTTTTATTTTTTAATGTTTTATTTTTATTTTTATTTTATGATTTATTAATTACTTGTTTTTTAATGTGTGTAAGAGAATGTGTAGCTTGACAGATTTCAGGTTAGTGTGACATAATAAGTCATTATAAATTTTAGATTACTCTATGTTTCTTTTTTTTTTTTTTTTTTTTCTAAGTAATACTAAACTATTATATTACAGCAAGAGCAGAGTTACATTGTGAAAATTACAACAGGGCTGCGGCCCTGTAAAATTTGTCCGCGGACAGACAGTAGACACTTGACACATAGGACACATTGACACATGGACACATGGATAAAGACTTAGAGCCACATTCATGCAGCTGACACATGGACATATACACTTGCAGAACAGCGACATGGAACAGAGATAACATAAAACCGACACCATTACATAGAGACAGAGTGACAGACTCATATATAACCGCATAGGAAGCTGACTGAGAAAAATTCTTGCTGTAGAACCTGGAGTGCGAGCTGGGCATGTCAATCTTCGTCAGTGGTCTGCGGCTCATCTTCTGCCTTGCAGCGTGGAGGCTGAAGGATAGCTTTGCCAAGGTTGCGCGCTCCACGGTCGCTTGGGCCAGCGCCTGAGTCACCAACAGGCTCTCTCAGGCTTGCTCCCGGGTCATGTAAGGGCCTCATCATCTCAACAGCAGGGCATTCCATATCCACCATGGGAACAATCCCAGGAACACGCGGAGGGTTGGCCCGAGGGATGTCATCCTCATCTTCCCAGGGATTGCTACAATGCTCAACAGAGACAGTCACAAAGAAAGTGGAATTAGCTAAGGTGCAGGGGAGGCGGTAACGCACCATTGGGTGTTCCGTGTGCCCACAATCCATGCGCACAGGCTGTTCCCCCATTCTGCCTCTGCCCGGGGGCCTTCCCCTCGGCCTTCTGCGTTCAGAGGATTCCTCAATTGAGGAGGAAGTCGAGGGGGCTCTGCCACTATACCCACCCCTGCCGCCGCTGCCTCTTCCCCTATTACGCTGCATGCTGGTCTTATGAGCAGAGCGCTTAATTCCACTGTGAAACAGCGGAATCGGCCTAGAAATGCTGCCAGACCAAGTTTGAGTTTCCCAATTGCCGAGAGCAGTGGCAGCAGAGCCTTGACCCTCTTTCTTAATGTTTGATTGAGGGCTGAGACTCTGAGCCTCCACACTTTCTAACAAAGCCAGAACAGGACTGAACAATGGACGCGGATACGAGCTGAAGCTCCGAGTGCCCTCACCTGCTAACGAAACCAGAGCAGGAGCTAACGAAAGGCGCATACAGAGAGGCGTTACCAAATTCTCAGAGGCGCAATTGGCTTGCTTGTGAGCTTGCCAATTGCCCCACTCCTCCGCAGCATCACACTCACATTCACAATCAACTTTCAGAACCTCCGTCACCTCCGGCGAGAACGAACCAGTTGCAGCGAGAAATGGCGTAAGAATGGCCTGGAGAAGGTTGTTATGAAGCGCCATGATGCGCTTCTCAAGAATCGCCTTGATGGTCGACAGGACTTCTCTGTCAACCGTCTTAATTCCCCTCCTTAAATGCTGAAGGGTAGTAGAGTGTATGCGTGTCCTTCTGTCATGCTTGGCTCGTCCGGGCGGACACATGCCCTTTGGACGAGCCTTGTGTGTCACGTGGCTAGCGATCACCCGCATCCGGGGGAGAGAGATCTTGTTGCTCCAGGGTGATGCATTCTTTTTTGAGTTGATCATCGTCAACCGTGTCCAGGGGACCTGAGAAGTGAGTTGAAGTCTGGGAAACGCCTTGGTTAGCCAGTCTATCGGCAACCTTGTTTGCTGTTCTTCGCACATGCTGAAAGGTAAGGCTTTTCTACCTTGTCTGCTGCTTTTCCTGCTTGGATTTTCTTGGCTGCATTGATGAGGATGAGGGAGTCGCCTTCAACCTCCAGAGGGAGGAAGTGAAGTTGCTCTGCGTAGCAGATCCCATGCCAAAGTCCTTCCATTTCTGCAACATTATTGGTGTCTTTGCCTAGAGAGCCATAGTATATGTGCACAGGTTTGCCTGTGTGACTTCTGATGATTCCTCCATAGCCTGCCGGACCAGGATTGCCCTTGGCCGCCCCATCAAAGTTGAGCTTGAAGGAGTTGAGAGCCGGAGGGGACCAAGAGGAAGGGGAGGTGGGGCCACGAGGGGGACGCGTGGCGACCTTTGCTAAGGCTGAGAGGTCCAGGTTCCATGCTTTTAAGATGTCCTTTTCTTGTTGCGTCACTGGCATATCCGTGTCATACCAGGTTCGAATGGCAAGGGTTTCCTGGACATTTCTTTTGTATATGAGCCACAGGGCATCTATAGATCTGGAGGAGCTGTTGAAGATTCGTGAGTTGCGCTCTTTCCAGAGCAGCCAGTACATGAAACCTGGAGTGAGATCCCATAAGGAGTTGAGGATTTGGCATTGAAACGGATTCTTGGCCCAGTTCCTTATATTGTCCGTCACATCTTCGCTTCGCGGAGCTGCTCTTTTGTTGCATTGTTCCACCCGCTTCCAAAGTTGCTTTGCTAGTGGGCAGGATTCCATTAAATGGCCGATTGTTTCAGTGTGGAGGTTACAGTTCGGGCATCTGGAGGGCCCTACGAATCCTCTCTTTAGCAAGTTATCCCAAGTGAGAATACGCCTCTTACTGAGCAGCCAAAGGAAAGTTGAGATTTTGGGCCAGAGCCCAGGATGCCAGACCCGTGCCCAGATTTGGTCGTGAACCTCTTGGCTATTAGAGTAGCGCAGCTGATGTGCCTCTTGCGTGGTGAAAGTGCCCTTGTGCCTGTGGCCCCATCTGAGCTTGTCCTGCTGGTCAGAGTGACGAATTTTCCGCTGCATCAGTTCCTGGTCCAAGTCTGAGAATGTTTCCCCTGCCCAATCTCTTTGCCAGCTGTTAGCAGATCTCCAGGTTCGATATTCTTGATGGGGTATTTGCTGCCAGAAGTGATGCACGTGAATGAGGTTTTCGTGATGCATGTACAATTGCCAAAGTGGCATCTGGAATAGATTAGTCAGCTTGGGGAGTTGCTGCCATGAATCCTCCCAGAACCTGGCTGACGTTCCTGAATGTATTTCCCAAAAGCTATGATCCTGTATGAAGCTGCTGTGTATCTTCGCCGCATTCCAGATTGGAGAGCCTTTGGCACTGGGATTGATTCGGATTAGTTCTTGCCATTGACTGCCCAATGCATATTTTGCTTGCCATAAGCGTGCCCAGGGTGTGTGAGGCTTGGAGAGCCAATTCCACCACATGCGGGCTCCCATAGTATTGTTGCTTTGAAGAGGATCTCGAAGCCCAAGGCCTCCCTCTGTTTTGGGTTTACATACATCTTTCCAGTTCACAAGGGCCCATTTGCGGTTTTTGCCAGAGGAGCCCCAGAGGAAGTTGCGTTGAAGGTTGCGAATGGCTTTTAGTACCCATTTTGGAGCTGCTAGAGTGGAAAAGAGATACAGCGGCATAGCTTGCAGGACAGACTTGATGAGGACCAATCTGCCAGCCATATTGAGAGCACGAAAGGTCCATGAAGAGAGTTTTGAATCCAGCTTATCAAGGAGGGATTGCCAAGAGGTATTTTTAATAGCAGAGGACGAAAGAGGCGCACCAAGATATTTGGAAGGCAGGTGGGAGATGGTGAATCCCAGG
Source organism: Pinus tabuliformis (assembly GCA_031772625.1). Classification (NCBI taxonomy): domain Eukaryota; kingdom Viridiplantae; phylum Streptophyta; class Pinopsida; order Pinales; family Pinaceae; genus Pinus; species Pinus tabuliformis. The sequence goes on along the minus strand of CM062812.1, from coordinate 404,979,180 downwards.
ATTCGGGCTATATTCCTTTGAGTGGAGGGGGGGGTATTGAAAAAGAAGAGCTGCGATTTGGATGCGTTAATGGAGGTGCCAGATGCTTCAGAGTAGAGGGAGAGGAGCGATTTAAACATGGAGGCTTCTTTTGAGGATGGGTGGCCAAATAACATGGTGTCATCCACGAATTGTTGATGGGTCTGCGGATTGAGGCCATGAATGGAAATGCCCTTAAGCTGGCGAGAGGCTGTGGCAGCTTTGAGTAGTCTACTGAGCCCCTCCGCCATTAAAACAAAGAGAAAAGGGGAGAGAGGATCCCCTTGTCTTATGCCCCGTGATGGTCGAAAAGGAGGAGAGGGGGAACCATTCAGAAGGACTGAGAAGCAAGGGGAAGTGATGAGGTTCATAATCCACCTGGTCCAAGTGGCATTGAATCCAAAGGCAAGAAGCATTTTTTGGATGAAATTCCAACTGAGCTTATCAAATGCTTTGGAGAGGTCGAGTTTTAAAATCATACCTGGCTTTTTGAGGATCTTTAGAGAATGTATGATCTCGTTGGAAAGAATGATTCCATCCATAATTTGCCGTCCTTCCACATAGCCTGTCTGCTCCTGAGATATGAGAAGAGGGAGGAGAGGCTTAAGCCTGTTTGCAATGACCTTTGAGATGAGCTTATATATCACATTGCAGAGAGCTATGGGTCTGAAATTCTCCGGCCTGTTGGGTTCTTCACCTTTGGGGACCAGAGCTAGAAAAGTTGTATTGAGAGACGGAAGAATCCAATGCATGCTTCTGGATTCCTCAACCAAATTCCAGACTTCCTCCTTGATGAGGTCCCAGAATTCATGGAAGAAGTTAGCCGTGAAACCGTCAGGACCTGGCGCTTTTCCATCTTTGAGTTGAGCCATGGCTTCTTCGACTTCTTGCATGGTGGTGGGCTGTAGTAATCTGTTGTTATGATCCTCAGTAATTATGCTTGGAATGTGCTGTGTGATAGCGCTGATGGCTGCTTCTCTGTTTTCAATGGGCTCTGTTAATATTTCCTTGAAATACCCTGTGAATTCCTTTTCCATATCCTCATGCTTTTCAACTCTTTCACCTTGTTGGTTGTTGATGAATGCTATGTTATTGTGCATTCGTCGTTGAATGGTGGTCTTATGGAAGAATTTTGTGTTCTTCTCCCCTTCTTTGAGCCAGTTGATTCTGGATTTTTGGCGCCAGAGTATTTCTTCTTGCTTTCTGCGTTCTTCAATCTGGTTCCATAATTCCTGTTCTTGTTGTGCTTGTTCTTCTGTTCTGCCTTGGAGGATGAGGGTTTGTTGGAGTTTATTCATTTGTTGTTCTAATTGTAAGCGCTTCTCCTGTATGTTGCCAAAACTTGTGCGATTCCATATTTTAAGGACATGTTTCAGGTTCTTTAACTTTTGCTGAAATTGATACATCTTGGCACCCTCCGGTGGAGTGTAGGCTGCCCATGCATCTTGGACCACCTTTTTGAAAGTGGCGTTTGTGAACCAAAAAGCCTCGAATCTGAAGGGTCTGTTATTTTGATTGCCTGGTCTGGTCCATTGTAGCAGAATTGGCCAGTGATCCGACCCTCCTTGAGGAAGAATGGAAGCATGAAAATCCCCTCCCAGATGGATTGCATTGTCAGAGAGGAAAAATCTGTCAAGGCGGGAGGCTATGTGTTGTATGCCTCGTCTCTTGTTTGTCCAGGTGAAAATTCCATTAGAGGTGGGGATGTCCATGAGATGGTTGGTTCGAATGAAATCTTTGAGGCTTTCGCTGTCGCTGTCGAGCCCGGTTCGGCCTCCCTGTTTCTCCGTCAATGAAGTGATTATGTTGAAGTCGCCACCCCCTATCCATAGTGGAAATTGTCTGCTTTCATTGAGGTGAGCAATTGTTTCCAGGAGTTCTATCTTTTGCTGAACTGATTGTGGGAAATAGACGTTTGTGAGGTGGCCATGTATGCCAGTGCCAATGAGATGGAATGATGCTTGAATGAAATGAAGTGTAGCATGAAAGTCATATAATGTGACTATCTGGGGGTTCCAAAAGATGGCTAAGCCGCCTGAGGCTCCAGAAGCATCAACAGAGATGGCTCTGCTTCCAGCCCAGACTTTGCCTCGGATTCGTTCAATAGCATCCGTGGTGCTTTTGGTTTCTTGCAAAAAAACTATGGTAGGTTTTTCTTGCTGAATCAGGTGTTTGATCATTCTGTGTTTTGAGGGACTATTGAATCCTCTTACATTCCATGATATTAACTTCATGGAGACTATTGTTTGAGTTTGTAGAATTTGGTCAACTTAGGGAATCGCCCCGATTCCATAAGTATTTCCCCCAAGGCTATTGTGCGCTGGAGTTCTGTCTTCCGTCCTCTTTTCTTGAGGTCTTTGAGAAGCTTTTTTCCATCCCATGGGCTACCTCCCTGGATACCCAGGCTTTTGCTATGCTGCGCCTTGGCTAGAACTCCTTCCAGCTTGTCTATCTGCCAGGGTTGAATAGAGTTATATTCCTTTTGTTTGCATGCCGTTTCAAGTGTGAAGATGTCTAATCCATCAATATTGACTTCCGCTTGATCTTCTACCATATCAATGTTGTCATCTAGAGCTTCCTCATCCTCTTCTTGTTGGAGCCTGAGAGCAAGAGAGATATCGGTTTCCATGTCGGTGTCCTGCTGCTGGCTAGCTTCAGGGGAATGTTCTTTGGAGAATGAGGAGGGACTGAAATTGGAAATGGATTTGCCTTTCTCCATGGCAGGACTGGGTGTGGGTTTCAGTGGATCGGGGTCGGATTCTTGCATAGGATCGGGGCGCGAGGGAGGTGGAGAGGGCGGGGAGGAGGAGTGAGGGGGATCAGAACTGGGTTGGCCTATAATTTCTTGCGTTGCAAGAACTGAGAATTTGTTTTGGTTGTCCACTTTGGGGGTGCTTTCAATGACTGGCTGGCTCTTTTTGGCATGCCTACGGCGGTTAGGAATTTTAATGAAGCCTTCTGAGTCCATTTCAGAACCAGCTGCGGCTGCTTTGGACTGTGCATTTAAGGGGCAGTCACGAAAGAGGTGACCGTGCTCATGACACTTGCGGCAACGAAAGGGAATGTGTTCATAATCTAAAGATTGAGTCCATTCATAATCATCATGGTAGAGCTTTACCGTATCCGCGAGAGCATTGGTGAGGTGCATCAGAACGCAGATCCTGGCGTAAGAGGTGTACTTGCGAGTCTTTGTCTCAGCTGCCACTCTGATGAAGGTGCCAAGATTGTTGCCTATGTCTGCAAGGGTTTCTTCTTTCCAGTATTCTGTAGGGAGAGAGTACATCCTGATCCAGACAGGCGCCCAGCTGAAGTCCTCCGTATCAGGATTGAATCTGGGTTTCCATTCAGTGAGATAGAGGCCTGAAGAGTTAAAGAAGTACGGCCCTCCTTCGAATATTCTCACTCTGTCCTCCACACAGTTGAATATAGCAGTGAAGAAGCCCTTTGGTCCTAGTTGCAGAGTTATTTGACCTTTGGGTTTCCACTTGGAGGCTATCCAGCCTTGTAAAGCCCTTTCCGTTGGCCAGAAGCCTAAAAATTTTCCGATGAGTGCATGGTCTTGCATGTACTGGATTTCACCATTGATGCGATGGCTGGGCAGCTCCACTTTGATAGGTTCAGCTGCTTTTGGTATGCAGGTGGCTGATGTAACCTTATGCTGATTCTTTTTGGCTTTAGCAGGCTTCTCTTTGTCATCTTCTGCTTCATCTGTAGGGGCCGTATGGGTCCTTTCCTCCTCTCTCTGATTTACACCTTTTCCTGATTCTGGATCGGCGTCAGAAGGGGGCGTATGCTGAATGTTCCTGGCAGCGTCAGAGTGCTCAGAATGTTTTGGAGGGGGAGCAGAGCTCTCCCCTCCTCCCGCCATGTCCATTGCTAACGACCAGCAAGGATTCGACGGCGGTAGCAGGGCGCAAAAACTAGGGCGGCGGCTGGTTAGGGTTTGGATGCTGTAGCAGAGCAGAGCTTCTCATCGATTTATTGTTTTTTAGAATCATAACATGTTATTCAGAACTCCAAATGAAAGATCCTCTATGTTTCTTTCTTAATAGACATGAATGAATAGATTTAAATCTCAAATCTCATAATTTATATAATATTTCGTAACATAGTCATAGTTAATCAATTGCTTTTTCTATTTTTTTTTCAATATAAATTATATTTTATAATATTTTTATTATTTTTTAATATAACATTAAAATTAAAATAATTTGAAAAAAATATTATAAAAATATATCAATATAATAATATTGCCTTCAATTGGAATACAAAATTAATTATTATAAGAAAAAATCACAATTCGTATTATTCAATATAACAGTTAAATCATTGATAATGTTAGTATATCACTGAAAAAGACAAATTCAATCCAAATATAAAAATAAAAAATCAAATCATTGAAACTTTCTAACGCCCATATTTAATGTAGAATCTACATGTTTCAACATTTTTATTATATATTTGTTTACTAATTTTTTCATTTGGAATTCGCCTCTTACTGAGTCAAAATCACTTAGGTAGGGACTTTTGTCCATAGAGTATTGAATATAAGACCTTAACACAAGGTATACAATGTTATTAACATTGTATGAGATTAAATATTAATATTTAGATTATATTTAAAAAGAATTGATATAAATGATAAATGTAATTTAAATATTTGACATCTTTATTTTATATTTTAAAAAAATTCGCTTTAAATCTAATCATTAATATTGAAATAGCATAAGCACAACCAAAAATTTGATAAAATTGATAAAAATAGAATTCCAGGAAAACACTAACATAAAATGAAATACCACCGGCTCGAACAATTTCACCGAAAAGAAATATATAGAACATCACTTGAACTGCAGCCACAAAAATATCACACGTAAAAATAAAAACAGTGAATATAAGCCACAAGGGAAAAAATGAAAGCTGCAATGCGAGACAATAAAATGTGGGTGCAGGAACCGGGGAAAAATGCAGCTGCAATGTGGGTGCAGGATCCAGTTGGGCCCCTTTATCGCTGGTATCGCCATGCTTGCCGTGCCACTTTTGTACTCCTGCTTAAACACATAATAGACATTCAAAAATTTCAGTCTCAAAAGTCGACAATTATATCCACATTGGCCGACCAAAGCTTCAATTATAACTATCTTTCAACTGCTGTCACGTCGAATCTGTATAAGATAATGGCTGCCCACTGTAATTACGTCGGCCATGTGCTAACAACAAGAAAGAACGGCCATCAAATGAAAAAGTGTAACGCAATTTCTTAGGCTCATATGGATTCCTTACAAAAATTCAATCAGTTGATAGTGCGGGGACTCCATTGTTGTAATATTTTTTCTTTAATTCTTTGGATATAATGTCAACGGGCTTCTGTAAATTTGTTGGTATGATTGGGACCTCTTTTATCTACTTCTGTGAATTTGTTGGTATGATGGGGACCTCTTTTATCTACTTCTGTGAATTTGTTGGTATGATTGGGACTTCTTTTATTTAGATTCGTATATTTAAGGAATATTTTGAAATTTAATAAACAAAAACTAAGTCAAATTTTTGATTTAGCTATCCTTTTAAGATATTCCAAAATATTTCTAAAACCCACCATCAAAATAAGTTCAACCTATGTAATATATCTATTGTAATCTCAAGAAATACGTTCCAGTACGAAAAAGGAAACTAGAGGAGAGCAGGAAACGAAAGGAGAACATAACCATGACACATCGATTATCATCATGGAAGCAAGCACAAAATAAAGGGGACCAGCCACATCACATCAATCACCTGGTGTAACAGTGCCTGCCTATAATACACAAGATTCCACCTGGTCCACATTCTACATAGACATGGAAGCTTACTTTATCTCGGCCTTTCAATGACCGAACTGACCTATGGAATTTTGTCCTTTTATAGAGTACAGAACAATTAGTTTTGCCAGGGTTTGCAACATTTGCCTATGTCATGGGCACAGCATTAGCAGTGAAAAGCAGCACAATAGATGGCTGATGTCGACAATGTCGGTCTCTTATTTACGTTTGTTGTGATGTCAGGTTTTCAACAGACTTAGAAAAACCTAGTTGCAACTTGCAACCTTAGCTCGTCCTATTGGACAGAGAAGTTTCTATCAATATGCTCATGGTCAAAAGCAAAACCGCAGCTACTTGCCCTCGTGGATAACACTTCTACAGCGTCATCAAAAGCCAGAAAATAATGCCTAATGCAACACATTTTGGGTTTCCTACTGTCTGTTGTTTAGGAAAAAGGCCTTGGTTAAAGGACATCCTTATTTTGATTCCAGAATATTTTGAAACATATTTTTGAAATCAGAACAAGCTTAGATTAATTTAAGAATTATTGGGATTCAAGGTCCTTGGTCTTTTGATTTCAATTCAAATATGGAAATCTTTTTAATTTTTCTCTAGGTTAGATTTCCACTTTTACATTTCCTAGGGTGAGAATACTTTCAAAGTAATAAAAAACCAACATCATTATATAACCTATGTAGAGTCTATATATGGTATTTTTATTTGTGGTAGAATATCCATCGAAATAGATTTTGATAAGATGGAAATAGATTTTGATGAGTACTCAAATTGCATGAGGTGATTGGATATAAATTAGAGGCTTGTGGTCATCTTCGCTCTCTTAATTATGAATATGATGTTATTTTTAAATGTAACACCTACCATGAGTACGGGTGCGTTGCAAAAAATTGTCCAATCAGCAAAAAATATTTCCTTAACTTTTTAAGCCAAACCCAACTCCTCAAAATAATGATAAGAAAAGATTAAAGAAAATTTCCAAAAGAGAAAAAAAGATCAAGGTACACAGAGATCTCAACCTGCCCTGAGGACTTAGTCTCCCTCCGGGAATTAGCCGCCAACCAAAACTAAATACTAATCTAATAACAAATTTAAAGCCTTACCATGTTAACAACAAATATAAGAGGTTGAAGATCCCATGCCATCATCTAATGGTTGCCATTAGAGAATATAGATTATTCAAAAAGTGTATGCAATTCCCATCAGTGTCTTTTTCAAAAGCTTCCCAAGATAAGTCCTTTGTATTAGAAAAGAAACATTCACCTGCGAAAAAAAGGAATAATGGGCTTTACTCGCCATTCTTTTAATAAGTGTTAAAGAAAACCAGTGTTCCTCCCATTTTCTCATATAAGGAAGAAAAGACAATAAATAAATAAATAAATAAAATATCCAGATCCACGCAAACTCTAAATTTCCTTCCTTTAAGTAAAGAGTGCAAGTTTAATTAATTCTTGATCATGTTTTATCTTTTATCATCTCCTGTAAATAATTTGTAAGAATGTGCTTTTGGTCAGTCTTCAAATTAATATACATTGTTTTTTAATTTACCAACTGAGACAGTTTATACATCCTTAAACAGCGTGGCTTCAAATTTATCTCCCGTTCCGTTTTATCCATCTTGGAACAGGGTGGATTCAAATTTATTTGCCATTCTCCAGTGCTCAAATTTACCCCCCTCTGCTCTCTATAATGGGAATCTGATCTCGATATTGGCATCTTACATAATGTTAATGGAATTATTTTGCACCCCTGGAATCTTTCATGCTTATCCTTCATGAGTCAAACACGTTTTTGAAGATATGGATGCTATCAACTCAAATGCCATATCTAATATATGGTACAAATGATCCTTCCAACTTCTAAATGTCAACTAGGTGACAGAAATGACATTGATATAGGAGTTGTCAATTAAGATTGTTCACAGTATTCGCAAAAAGTAACGTACTTCCACATACAACACTGTCTCCATGGCAATCTATTATGGTATGCTTCATACGCACATCTAAAGATGTTAGCAATTCCTCTTGGATGACTGCTTTGATTAAAAATTGAGCGAAATAGTTTGAATGATTAGGTGGTACGTTTTCATATTCTCTTAATAAAATAGTTGGCTGAGCAAGAGTGTTTGAGTAGGGATCAATATTTTAGCTACTCAATTGGATGTTTATTAGTAACCAATACGTTTAATATTAGGTATTTATTTGGAAGTGTTTATAGAATTTGAATTTAAACATAAATTTTTATTTTTATGTTTTTTTTAATTAGAGGAATTGCTAACTAGATGGATTTAGTATTCACTTGATAAAGGGTCACATGATTAAGAATCAATTCCCACGGCGATCGTTGTAACCTCTGGGATTTACCGCTATCCACATTGAGATTTAGGTTTATGTCAATAACTAGTTGATGTTTATGTTTATTTTTAAATGAAGAAAGTGGGTTGTTTATGAGATTTTAAATTAGTGATATTAAACATGGAGTGACTTAGCAATATACTTATTTATCTATTATTTTAATGTATAAATTTAAGATATTTTTAATTAATTGTTTAAAGTGATTTTAGTTAATTATTAATTTTAAAAAATTATTGATTATATTAATAAATAGTTTGTTTAATAAAATGTAAAAATAATTACAAATAATTATTTAGCTTAGAGGTATTCTACAATCCAGTATAGGAGAGATGTGTGTAATGTAAGTTAGTAATGCAATTTAAGTATGTTTGTTAACATTTATTATAAGAGAGACGCATGTAATGTAATTTAGTAATGCAATTTAAGTTTGTCAACATTTATTATAGGAGAGATGTGTGTAATGTGAGTTAGCACTGCAAGTTAAGTAAGTTTGTCAACATTTATTAAATATTGGGAAAAATATATATATATAAAAAGACAAAACTAAATTAAGTGTGGACATAAATGTAAAATAAAATGAAAAATGTATAACGTAAAATTTAATGCAAAATGTAAAAGCTAAAATCCTTATAAATTAAAATAATTATTTGGTAATTATATTCAAATTTAATTAACAAGCACATAAAAACTTAATATATACAATAAACTTATAATATAGAAGTATTTTTGACTTTACCATAGACATGGCCAACATGTTGGCTTATCAATATGAGATGCCAAACACCATAACTCATTTCAAAACCAAAATAATTTAATTTTATAACATTTTTAGTTAAATCTAAAAGAAAATGTGACATTATAATTACTTTTGAGACATATTTAAACTCTCTATGCTAACCATTACAAAAAAGTTTTCTCTAGAGATTCTAGAGAGAAAAGGAGTGACAAAGGAGAAATGGAGAGAGAGTGGGGGAGGGAAAAGAGAAGAGAGAGATGATAGGAGCCGGAGAAAGAGAGAGAGATGGGGAGGACGGAAGGAGATAGAAGGAGAGAGAGTAAGGGAGAGAGGAGATCCAGAAGGAAGAAATAGAGGTTACTTTTAGATATAAAGTGTATAATTTATTTGAGCCTTAAGCAATCCAAGCCTCAAGTGAAGTGACATGATTACCACTAACAATATTTGTACAAAGACTACATGAACACATCATATCATAACATTCACATGCATGTATACAAGGAGTGTACATGTGGAAAATTAGATTTATAATGCTAGGTAATCATGTAGTGAGTGCACAATCATATATATGATTAAGCTTATAATGCTAGGTAATCATGTAGTGAGTGCACAATAGTATATATGATGAATGGTTTAGTGGTGAATTTTAAGTGACTAAGAAGTTGTGGTGGCCGGGGTGCAGGCGTAAGAGACAAGCATTCAAATTCAGAAACTATTTCTTCCAATTATGGTGGAATTTCATCTTGGATTTCCCTCGGGGTCTCGGTCATTTACCTCCAACGTTGGATACTCTACTAAATTAGCAGAACCACTAATTTAGCTGCAATCACCAAATGCCTTGCAACCCTCTAAACGTCGCATATCACAATCACAGGCTCACTGGGCGGGATTCCTTTACTTGTTAACTCTGTGATTTGATATCCTCTAAACATCGCATATTGCAATCGCAACCTCACCAGCAAGATTCCTTTACTTGTTAACGTTGCAATGCAATATCTATCGGTGCGTTTTGTATCACATGTCACATTTCACAACTTCACCAAGCCAGGTCCCTTCACTTATAATCAATGCGAGGCGAGATCCATTCGACTGTTAGCATTCATCGGTGATCCAATGGTCACTATGATATCGCACAAAGATCTGTGCGACGTTACTGCTTCATGGAGCCGATAGGCTTATAAAACCAAAATTATAACTCTTCGGGTCCGGACTTGAGACTAACGCCGATGACATAGGTTTTTAAGAATCTATGGCTCGCGGGACCTTGATTAACACAAGGTTTAAAAACAAGGCCAACCCCCATTGTTGACTATGCCATAATTTGTTGGAATGAAATCAACAGTGAACAATGAGTGTAGGACTTCAGTCCTAGATCAAGAAGTCATGCACTTTTAACCCTGCAGTTACCATTAAACGACGAAAAATGATTAAATACGATCACACGAAACTCTAAATTTTTAGGGCTAAAATGGAATTTCAATAATACATAGTGATATTACAGAGGGATGCAAAACCTCTGGGATTCACCAAATATACATGGAAATACAGAGAGATATAATTCCTGCAACTAAATCTTATATGGCAAACTAGCTGAATCAGTCAAAATCCACTTACAATGATTTGAAACTTACATAAGTATTGCTCTGTTTAACAACCAAATCCTAAATCAAAGGATCGAATTAACTAATCCTATCTATTCTACATAATATTCTCCTCAAGAATCTCCACTACATCTAACTACTTGAATTTATTACACGATAATCCAAATCCTAGATTCTAGTCTAAATCCTAACTAGAAAGCTTTGTAAATTGATAGCTAAAGGACCCCACTCCTTTGCTTGTAAACTTTTTTTGTATTTTTGGAATAAGTTCGAAGCCTTTTTCCTTTAAGCCTCATGCTCCTGCATTAGACTCCTGAAGACAAAATTCTTCATGGGATCGTGTCCATGAGCTCTTCTATAAAACTGCCCAATTTCTTTATCATGGAATCTATCACCCAAGTAGCATCAACAATTGGTTGATCTTTCCACTTAACCAAATATTGAAAATACTCTTTTCCCCTTCTTCAACAATTCTTTGTCCATAATCCTCTCTGGTTGCAATTCCTTTGTTGTAGGCAATTGTTTTATCCAATCAATATCTTGTTTCTCTTGCTCTTCTACTGCGTCATCTTTATTTTCACCTTCATACCTGTACAAATCAACAACATTGAAAATTGGAGATATTCCAATATTAGGGGGTAATTCAATTTCATATGCGTTAGCAAAAAATTTCCTCAATATTCTACATGGTCCGATTTTCTTGAACTTTAACTTGTTATACTTCCTTTTTGGAAATATTTCCTTCCTCAGGTGTGCTAAAACCAAATATTCAACTTCAATGTTAACCTCCCTCCTCAAGTCAGCTATGTTCTTGTACTTTATGTTGTTGTCCTATAATTGTTGGTTTACCTATTCATGTATTGCTTGCATTTCTGATGCAAAATCTTCCCCATCAACACTTCTCATCTCAGATTTTCCCAGATTTTGTAATTCAAACACTCCTCTTGGGCGCATTCCATAAACTATATGGAATGGAATTTTCCCTGTACTTCTGTTAGGAGAGTCATGATATGCATATTCAACCTGTGCCAATAATTGATCCCATTGTTTTGGATGTTCACCTGTAAGACTTCTCAGAAGATTACCCAAGCTTCTATTTACAACTTCAGTCTGTCCATCCATCTGAGGATGATAAGCAGAACTGAAACTCAGTTTAGTTCCAAGCTTCTTCCACAATGTCCTCCAAAAATGTCCAACAAATTTGGAGTCTCTGTCTGAAACAATACTCTTAGGTAACCCATGCAATCTTACAATCTCTTTAAAAAACAGATTAGCAATGTGAGTAGCATCACTGGTTTTATAACATGGAATAAAATGTGCCATTTTTGAAAATCTGTCAACCACAACATAAATTGAATCATTTCCTCTTTGAGTCTTTGGTAAGCCCAAAACAAAATCCATGCTTACCATATCCCAAGGTCTATCTGGAATAGGTAATGGAACATACAACCCTATGTTTTGGCTTCTTCCTTTTGCATACTGACAGAATTTACAATTTTTCACATACTTCTCCACTTCAGTCCTCATCTTCAACCAGAAATAAAACCTGTTCAACTACTCATAAGTCTTGTCTACACCAAAATGTCCTGCAAGTCCACCACTATGTTTCTCCTTGATTAAATTTTCCCTCATAGAACAATTTGGTATGCACAACTAATTTCTTTTAAACAACAACCCATCTTGCAAGAAATAATCAAACCACTTACTTCTGTCTAACAAAACAATATTTTTCCAAGCTTCAAATGCCTCTTTAAAATCTAAGTCTTTTTTGTACAATTCCTTAAGAAAATCAAAACCCAACACTTGAATTTGACTTTCTTGAAGTAGTATGTGTCTTCTACTTAAGGAATCTGCTACTTTATTTGATTGGCCATTTATATGCTTCAAGACAAAATTAAAACCTTGAAGATACTCTACCCATTTGGCATGTTTTTTATTAAGATTTGGTTGTTGCATAATGTACTACAATGCATGGTTGTCTGAATAAAGTATAAACTCTTTAGACATTAGGTAATGTCTCCACTTCTTCAATGACCGCACAATTGCATAAAATTCCTTATCATAAGAATAAAATCTCTTCTTTGATTCATTCAAATTCTCATTGAAATAAGCTACAGGTCTGTCCTCCTGACTTAAAATAGCTCCAATGGCTTCTCTACTAGCATCACACCTCACTTGGAAAAGTTTACTAAAATCAGGCAAAATCAAAATAGGTCTTTCAGTGTTCTACCTTTTCAACAGCTGGAAGTTCCTTTCTGCTTCAGCAGTCCATTTAAATGGTTTTTTTATCTTTCTTTATAGTGTCGATAATAGAAGCATTGATCTTACTAAAGTTCCTTATAAATTTTCTATAAAAACTACCAAGACCATGAAAACTTCTTACCTCAAAAACACTTTTTGGTGAAGGCCACTCTACAATTGCCTTGATCTTCTCTAGATCCATCGATAATCCATTAGTAGAAACAACAAAACCCAAATACACCAATTCTTCCTTCATGAATGAACACTTCTTTAAATTTAGCAGTAACTTCTCTTGCTGCAACCTTTGTAAGACATAATTCAAATGTCTCATGTGTTCCTCCTTAGACCTGTTGTAAACTAATATATCGTCCAGATATACTATTACAAATTTACCAATAAATTCCTTCAAAACTTCATTGATAAGCCTCATGAACGTACTAGGTGCATTTGACAACCCAAAAGGCATTACCATCCATTCATACAATCCTTCATTTGTTTTAAAAGTAGTTTTCCATTCATCCCCTTCTCTAATCCTTATTTGATGATAACCACTTTTTAAATCTAACTTTGTAAAATATCTAGCTCCACTCAAACAATCCATCAAATATTCGATTCTAGGTAAAGGAAATATGTACCTGATTGTTATCTTATTGATTTCTCATGAGTCAGTGCACATTCTCCAGCCTCCATCTTTCTTTGGGCTCAACACTGTTGGCACTGCGCAAGGACTCAAACTCTCTCTAATAAGTCCTTTATCTAACAGTTCCTGAACCTGTTTTCAGATTTCTTCATTCTTTGTCAGAGTCATCCTGTTAGGGTCTCACCCTAACCCCCTTATTTATGTAATGGCATCACATCATAGTCAAGAGTCAATAAAGCCCATATTAATAATTGTAAGTGGTTAATCCGCAATTAATGACAGAACCACAGTTAGTTGCAAATGGGCCGTAGTATTAGATAGATGGTATTAATAAAACCCACGGTATTGGCCCGTGGTATTGCATGTATGAGTCATATATAAAGGATAGAGACTCCCTGCGAGGAGCATCGTGTCTTATTTTGTAGTCGAGCTCTGCTCTATTGGAGGTTGCCACCTCGAAGAGGCAAGTGAACATTACTCTCTGAATAATAAAATCATTGCTATTCTGTGTTCTGGGTATCTTTTCTTCGCATATTCTATATTTGGGTATCATTTTGCAGGTTAAGAGCATAATAAGTGGTATCAGAGTGCTTTCTAGGGCCGGTGGGATCTCCATTTCTTAGAAAAAAAAAAATTGGCTAGAGACGTGTTCCGGCGTCTTTAAACCACGGGATCTGTCGTTGAGCACATAAACCTGCGGATTTTGGGAGGCATGCATGCAAGAAATACAAGAGGTGGTCATGTCTGTTGGACTCCCTTATAACCCCTGTGGGTACCCCTTCGAGTAGTAGCGCATTAGATAGAACGGTGCACAGATCGTCTTCCACGTACCCTCTGGGTATATTGGAAGCCCCCCTAGGCTCCCTTGAAACCTCGCCATAGATAAACCGTCGGCCGTCTTGCGGCTACAGTACACCGAGAACAGCACTCGGGGAGATTACTCGCCTGTACGATACGTGTTACACTAAAATTTGTCACCATGAATATTTGCAGTCAGTATGGCTCCATCAATAACCATACTGTCCTCCTTGGCAAGTCTTATACCTCTGCTCCTCATGTCAAACTCCGAAAAAGAGAGAAAGCCTTTAAAAAATCAATATAACTCTGGTTCCGCACTTTCTCTTACTCTTACCTGCGTGCACGCACCTCAAGTACATAATACCTGCGTACTTGTACGCTCTGTCTGTAAAGGGGTGGGTGCGTACCCCTGTAAAAGTCAAAAGGCGCAAGTTTTACTTCAAAAAACTTACTTGCGGTCGATTCTAGAGCATTCTAGAAGATGGTTTGACGTGGATTAAGCGCCTCCAGATGGTTCATGCATCCCAATGAAAGAGGAACTTATCCCATGAAGAAGGGAGCTATCCCTTTGAAAGAGGGGCTTATCCCATTGATGGTGGACCTGTTTAACCTCCTCCAAAGCATTATAAATACAGGCATTGGGCCAGAGGCAAGAGAGGTTGAAAGCTGAACATTCCTAAGGGTAGATGCTGCTGAAATTAGGACTCCCTTATAGAGCTTGAGAGGAGAGATTCCAATCCTTTCTTAGCTTCATTTGGAAGTGGGTGAGCTGATCAAAGTAGAGCAGAACTCTTGCTGGACCCTGGGAGGGACCTGCACAACACCAAGGCACTGGTTGTAAGGTTTCTTTTGTTTCCAATTAATACAATTAAGTTCATTTTTCTCAACAAGTTGTTATATATAATTTGTTTCATAAACTCCTTGGTATTTATGATGAATATGTTTTATTATATGAGTTATTCAGGTGCTATGTAATCGTTTGCTTGTTAGTGAATGCAGGCTTCAAGGAGAAGGAGCTCATCTAGATCGGAGAGGCTTGGCTGCTACAAACAGCGTTGGACTAAAGGTAAGCCTTAAACACCTGGTTTCTTTTACTTTAGATGCATATTTAGGGAAAGATAGTGCTTGATTGTTTTGTTTGTCACTAGAAACACATTAGTTTCTAGGGAGGTCGGTTTTGTCCACAAAATTGACTCTTTCCGCATGACAAAATGGCGACACCACTGGGGAATCCATGGATTTGATTGATTTCTCTTTTGATTGATACTTTGATTTGAGAAAAGTTGATTTCTTTCTAGTTTTTCACTGATTGACTGTGAGTTTGGGTGGAATAGCTTAGAATTGAGTTAGTTTTTATTTTTCTTGATTTTGAGAGCAGTACGCACCCTCTGAGTTAAGCACAATGCGTACCTATACGAACTTCTGCTTTGTGCACAGAGCGTGGCCGCACCTGTGCAAACGGGTTGCCTGCGTACCCTGTCAAAAGTTTAGAAAATTTCCATTTTTTCCTTTTTACCTATTAGATTTTGTTTATAGTTTATTTATTGCTGCCCAGATCCACTGGTTACCTGTCAGAAGTTTTCATCTAAGCTTGTTTCATTAGCATCAAGGGTTTTAGTGAAGTTCATAGAAATTCTAGCCCTAGGTTTGATTTTTGTATTCGTCTTGTAGTGACTCTGGCTTTAGAAGTTGTAAAAACCTTGGATATCCCTGGTCTTTTCAGTCTTCTTAGATGTTAGAACATTCGTAAAATCCACCTTTGTTTGAGAAACCTACCGTTGTGTTGTCTCTTTGTGGAATTTCGAGAAGGCTTGTTTGTTAAGCTGTGAATTTCATTCTTAAGAAAAAGAACAAGAACTTTTTATTTTTTGTTTTTGACTGATTTATGATTCTGCATGAATTAGTCCTTGGTTGAATTGTAACTGAGTAAAACAACCTGGAATTATATTTTGTAGGCTTTTACCTCATTAGATTTGCTTTTAGGTAAATTTCTCTTAGATTTTCATAGATCTTAAAATTGATTTTTGTTAAGTAGTTTTACATGCTTTGTTAAAATAGGAAAAATACAAAATCTCTTTTGAAGAAAGTTTGTTTTAGTAGCGTTTGAAGTCCTTGAAAAGAGAAAGGAATTTTTCATGAAATAATTAGTGGTCTTGTGTTGTGTGCTTTGGAAAAGATAAAGAGATTTTTTCTTTGATTTTCATTGCTAAGGAATTGTCTTTATAAATTTTTCATTCTCCAACTCTCCTAGCTAGGGAATTCATTGAAAAGGAAAGATTGTTTTTTCATCCTAGGTGCATCTTTTTAGTGGATTTGAGTCGAGTCTACACATCATAAGTTTCATCTCCGCTACCTTTTGTACTAAAAAAAAGCCATAAAAAATTAACGCTTAAAGTAAAATTAACTTAGTAACTTTTTATTTACTAGGGCTCTGATACACCAACATAGATTAGGCTAGTGTCTTGGAGTAGGAGAGTAATTAACTCTCCAAGACAGTAAAACCAAACAAGTAGCTTATCTTGCGGTAGGATAAATCCAACTGTTACATTTATGCTCTAGGAAAGCTCCTCTTAAAGGAGAAGCATGAGATCGTGTCTGAACCAGTGAGGGAATCAATCCTCCTTCATTGGGAACGACGCCAGATATGCACGTACTACAAACGGTAAACCTTAGATTAACCATTGTCGAGGAGTTTGGGGTCACTTGTCGGTAAACCTTGGATTATTGTCAAGGAGCTGGCAAGGGGATTGAGCTCGTTACTCTTCCCTTGCGTGTGTATCGGATCGTAGACTGTTCCCCCAGGTATATTTGTTGCTGTTGGTGACCTTAGTGACTATTATCTTTAGGATTCTTCCTAAGGTGACGGTGGAGGGAAGCTCCCACTGTACCTGGAGCAGACGTCGGCTAGACTCACTTGGATTTTCTGGGGGGTTCACTTCACTCGAGACGGTTAAAGTGGAGGAACTTAGTCCAGTCAATTCATTAAGCAGGTTATCGGGGTAACTGTTCCGCCCGCCATTTCTGTACTGAATTCGGCGATGTTGGATTTCATCACCAACTAGTGTTTCCGGTCCGGAAAGTTACTGTTTGTGTGTGGTTTGACGCCCTAGATTCTTTAGGCGTGTGATTCGAATTTGTTTGGTTCTTTAGAGACTTTAGGCAGTTTTCTTTGAGATTTTACTTTGTTTGCGTGTGCAGTAGTTAAAAGTTTTTAGCTGTGGCTGAATTACCAAGACAGTCCCGTAGACTTCAGGGCCAGTCCCCTGAGGTTGTAACTGTGGCTGATTTGTTGAGGAAGTCCCGTAGACTTCGGGGCCAACCTCTTGAAGACGTCCCAGGTCATTACGAAGGTTTGAAAGTCCTCGTAACTCCTAGTGGTAGTAAAGTAGGGTCACCTGAAGAAGGAGAGTCTTCGTTGGTCGTTCATCTTGATTACCAAACTCTAGAAACAGGTTATAATCCTGAAGCTATTTCGGTTTCCGAACTTGCTGGTAGCTATTCATCTACTAGTGATATAGGCGAAGAACTTGAGATATCTGAACCTGTTACTCCAACATCGGGGTTTGTCTCTCCAACTTCTAGTGCTCCTAATTCACCTAGGGTAGAAAGAGTAATCACCGAAAATCTTCCTTCTGGTTTGATAGCTATTGAAGAACTTGCTCCGAAAGAAGAAATAGGCATCCCTATCCCTAAAAATCAACCTACTATTGATCTAAGGGAGCGTGAATCAATTTTTTACATTCCGCCTAGAAGTATTACTTGGTATCTTTCTTTAACTAATTATTTGGACAACTCAGGGTTAAATTTTTCACCACCTTGTGCTCCTTATCCACCTAGGGGTTTTTATACTCCCATAAATATGTCAGGTCAGTCGTCCATGTTTACTCAATCGCCTGAATCTTTTTTTTACGGTGGTCCTTCTGTTCCCTCTGGGTATCAGTCACTTGCTGGTACTTTTTCGGGAGCATCTCCTCAACCCATTAAACAAAGGTTATTCACTGGAAGCAATGGTGCAAAGCCGTTGAGTGTAGAAGACATTTTTATGATGTCAGGTTCTATCCCCAATCCTCAACCTCAAGGTGGCCAGTTACCGCCTGGGGGGCAGCCTCAATTAATGCCTGGGGGGCAACCTCAAGGTACACAATTTGCATCTGGGGGGCAACCTCAAGGACAGTACGTGCCTACGGTACATTACATTCCTCAAGGTCAACCCCAGTATCAGTACATGCCTCAAGGGTATTTACCCCAAGGTCAGTACTCGAACCAAGGTTTCCAACCACCCCAAAGTAAATCTTATGTTCAAGGAACGGGAAATGTACCTTTCAATTATCAATCCTATCCTCAACCCGGTTTTGGATCTCAATATTCTCAACCTGTTATGGGTCAGTACCCTGGAATGAATCTAGTGTGGGATCCATCGCAAATTCAACAGGTGTTGCAGCCAAATGTACAGTTGTCATTTCAAACTGGACAACCCTTAGTTTCTGGTTCACCCCAGCAACCAGTCCAGTCTAATATTCAAACTTCTGTACCTTCGGTAGTTTCTCAGTCTGGGCCTATTTCGCCTCGTACTCCATCTCAAACAACTGCTGCAACTGCCGCAACATCTACCCCACTTACTTCTGGAGTATCGACAGCTCCGGTTTCTATTTTTCCTGTATCTACTCCTCAGACATCTTTACCATTGTCTGGATCCACGATTCAAACTACAGTTCAGATGCCTGTAGGACAACCTGGTTTAAGTACGGTTGTCACAAGTCAACCACAATTCACTTATCAACCGTACCAGGGACAGTACCAATTCGGTCCTGCTGTCCAGCAACCAGTTTACCAGTATCAACCGTATCCTGGGTACACTTATCAAGAACCACAGCAACCCCATTACGGTCCGGTTAATCCTGGTTTTCCAGGAGGATACAGTATCCCGAACGCGATTCCCATTCCTAGTTATCCTGGATATCCTCCTCCTGGGGCTGGTATAATGACTCAGAGTTTTAGGGATCCTAATCGGCAGCTACCGTTTATCGTAACTTTGGACTTACCAGACTTGTCGCGCCTAACAAACGATCCAATTAATTATCTTCTGTTTTGGCCGCCAATGCCAAATAAGTTGCCCAGTGACATTCCCAAGTTCGAAGGTAAGTCTGGAGAGGACCCGTCAAACCATGTGATGACTTACCACCTCTGGTGTGCCTCTAGTTCCATCTCGGATGATTCGATCCGCTTACGTCTTTTCCAGTGCACTCTCATTGGTCTCGCGGCCAAGTGGTATATTGAGTTACCACGGGCCTCTTTTTATAATTTTAGCCAGTTAGCTACCTCGTTTTTAACTCATTTTCAGTTGCCGGTCAGATATGATAATGGCACAGAGTTACTAACTTCGTTAAAGCAATCAACGTCCACTTATATTTCCGATCATATTCATGAATGGAGACATCGAAGGCGGTTAGTGAAAGTTTTTATCCCAGACCAGATCTTAACTGAATGGTTTGTTAAATCATTGTTACCGAATATTACTGAAGACGTATCTAAGGCCGGAGTAGTTACTGAGGAGCAAGTGATTGCTCAAGCACAGTACCTTGACTTAGTTTATACTCAGTCAGGTACGTTACACGAAAAGATCCCTGATCTTCCCAAGTCAAATCAAATCACTGCAGCTCCTTCGGGATCTCATGCCGCTAATGGTATGATTGGTACGGTGAACACTAAAAGCAAGAAGAAATCCTCAAAGAATTCTTCTCCTATTATAACCTTACCAAATTCCCCAACAGGAGATTCTTCTGCTGAACTCTCCGCCGATATTCACGCTGTAGAGTCATCTACGACTAAATCAAAATCCGGTGGGAAGAAGAAAGGGAAGAAGAAGAATAAAGCAGACAAAACTCCAAAGGAGAAAACTGAAAAGGCGGAATCCAATGATGAAAAGCGCAAACCTTGTTATCCATGTCTCATTTGTGAAGAGGAACATTTTACAAGAGACTGCCCTCATCGAGCAGAGGTTGCGAAAATCATCAAAGGTTCCCAAACTCCTGCTGTCTTGAAGGATCCATTTCCAAAAGATAGCAAAATGATAGGTTCTTCCTCGAGTGCCAATGAAGAACGCATATTGATGATGTCCCATGTAAGGATTGCGACTCGATCACAAGATTATGGTAGTAAAAGTCTTGGTGATGGCAAAGAAGCAGAATCTTCTCATTCTAATCCATCAACCTCAGCTCTCGGTTCCGATCCACTATAGATCGAGAAACCTAATCCAGACTTAGTAATCAAACCGCCCGCCAAGGGTATACTTCGAAAGTCTGCTTTCAATCCACATGCGAGAGCGACCCATAATTATAACTTTGTTGACGACTTAGCTGTTTCACCCTCAGAAATGTCGGCTTTGGAAGTGCTGCAATCATGCCCAGCATAGCGCAAATTACTTTTGTCGGCTATAGGAGCTGTTGATGTTCAGGACCCGAACCTAATAATCTTTGATCTAGAAAATAGTACACCGTGTTTACCTCATCAAATGGCTTTCCAGATCCCAGTGATAGTAAAAAACAGGCCTATTCATAGGACTGTAATTGATGAGGGAGCTTCAACGTGTATTATGTCGATACAGTGTTGGAGATCACTTGGTTCTCCTTCACTAAATCAATCCCCGACAATTCTTAAGGCCTTTGATGGCCGTGGGTTTCATCCTTTTGGCATTCTACAGGATTTTCCTATAGGGGTTGAAGGAAAAACCGTTAGTCTAGATGTGGAGGTGGTTGATGCCCCTCTAGACTACAACCTTCTCTTGGGTCGAAGTTGGTCTTACGCTTTGACAGCGGGAGTTTCATCGGTCTTCCGAGTCATAAAGTTCCCACATAATGGAAAGAACGTAACAATAGACCCGCTGTCTTACTTTTTATCCGACCCAAACTCTTCAGAGAGTATTCAGCATGTCGGTAAAACGCCTATCCCATATAAGGATGTTGGAGTAGGATTAGTTAAAGATGTCGGCTTACTGGGAACTTTTCCTTTTCCTCCACTCAACGCATCATCTTCATTTTCAACCATTCATATGATTGCATCAGACACTATTTATTATGACGATCCTTGGATCGTTCCTTCTGAATCTGAAATAGACTCATTTGGTAATTTTATGCCTTTGAGTCCATATGAAATTGCCTATGAAGCCATGCAGTCTTTTACCGACCCGTGTTCAACCAAAATCGACCTAATGAATGTGATCCGTGAGGAATAACTTTTCACATCAACCTCGGAGTTAATAGCATTTCCCGAGGTTGTTTCATCTGACGAGCAACTTCGTGAAGTCCTGTGTATAGATGATTTACCATGGGACGATCTCCATCATAGATCTTTGTTTTTATCCGAGGATGATCATTTTGAAAATGATTTCTCATCAATTTTTACAGCTGAATATGTCAAGGAAGCTCAGAATCCCATGAAACATCCTGATTCAGAGCTGAATTTGGGAAACATCTCTCGAACTATTCCCATTGACATTTCGGTTAAGCCTGGAATTATTTAGAACATTCATATAGGTGCCTCGTGTACAAATGACGAAATTCAAATATATAAGGCCCTATTTCAAGAATTCTGTGACGTTTTTGCCTGGTCCTATGAGGAAATGCCAAGAATTGATCCCGCGATTATTGTTCATGAGATTAAAACTAACCCGGATGCTAAACCCGTTTGGCAACGTTTGCGTCAGATTCACCCACGAAAAGCTACTGAAATTAAAGCAGAAGTTGAAAAACTGTTGAAAGCAGGTTTCATTTATCCGATCCCATTAACGGATTGGGTATCGAATATTGTTCTGGTTAACAAAAAACAGGGAACAATAAGAATATGCATCGATTATAGGGACATTAATCGAGCTTGTCCAAAAGACAACTACCCAACTCCCTATGTCGATCAAATAATTGATGATTGTGACGGCAGCGAAATATTTTCCTTTATGGACGGTTTTTTCGGATACAATCAAATCAACATTCTACCTGCCGATCAACAAAAAACGGCTTTCATTTGTCCATGGGGGACATTTGCTTAATGCAAATTACCTTTTGGGCTCAAGAATGCCGGAGCAACTTTTCAAAGGGCGATGTCTTATGCATTTCATGACATCAAACACATTGTGCAACCGTATCTCGATGATTTGCCTGCTCATTCATTACATCGAGCTTATCACCTTGTCCATTTACGAGCAATCTTTATGAGGTGTAGGCATTATCGTATTCGATTGAACCCACACAAATGTGTCTTCTGTATAGAAGCGGGACAATTGCTAGGATTTGTAGTTTCGAAAGCCGGCATTCGCGTCGATCCCTCGAAGGTAGAAGCTATCATGAAATTGCCTCCTCCTTCGAGTCTTCGCCAACTCAAAAGTTTGCAGGGGAAAGCAAGATTTTTACGAAGATTCATTCCTAACTACGCCGAGGTTACAAAGGGTTTTACCCGGTCTCGCCGCCTCCCATTCCGCCATTGGAATGGTCTTAGTTCAGGAAGATGAATTCGGAACGGAACATGTGATATATTACCTTAGTCAGACGTTAAATCCGATCGAGCTAAAATACTCACATATGGAGAAATTAGCATTGGCAGCCGTTCAAGCTGTCCAACGTTTTCGTCACTACATTTTACTACGTAAAACTACAGTCATTTCGGATTGCAACCCTATGATCTACATTTTGACCAAACAATTGCTAGGGGTCAAGTACTCTAAATGGATTGTTATCCTGCAGGAGATAGACTTGGAATTTGAGAAATGTAAGTCTAAGAAATCTTTAGTTTTTGCAGAGTTAATGTGTGACTTCCCGCGTGCTGACACGGAAACTATGGAAGAGAAGCCCATTGCTGACGAATCTTTGTTTCTAATCAGCACTTTAGATCCGTGGTATGGGGATATCATCGTCTATCTCCAGACCCAATCCTTTCGGCCCGACGTTTCTAAGTCAGAACATCGGAAAATTCGATTCTAGTCCCCACAATACAAAATTATTGGAGATACTCTTTACCGCCGTGGGGCGAACTCTATTTTTCGACGTTGCTTAACTCACGACGAGGCTGAAAGGGTTCTAAATGACTGTCACTCTAGAGCGTGTGGCGGTCATATGTCTGGGTATGCCATAGCCCAAAAGATATTGTGCGCTGGCTACTTCTAGCCGTTGTTGTTTAAAGATTGTATTACTGCGGTCCGAAAATGCCAAAACTGTCAAGTGTTTGATCGAAACATGCGCGCTCCACCTACTCCTCTCCACCCTATAATTGTCGTTGGTCCTTTTGCCAAATGGGGTATCGATTTTATTACACGTAACCCTCGCTCGGCCGGGGGGCATGCGTATATCATCCTTGCGGTAGATTATTTTACTAAGTGGGCCGAGGCGATGCCTACATTCGAGGCAGACGGCAAGACAACTGCAATTTTCGTGTTCAATCATATAATTGCTAGGTTTGGTGTCCCACAAGCGATAATCACTGACCATGGGCACCATTTTTGAAATGTTATGATGAGAGAACTTACAGGCCAGCTTGGTTTGTGTCACGATAGTTCAACTCCTTATTATCCACAAGCGAATGGTCTGGTTGAGTCCATCAACAAGGTTTTAGTTATCATGATCCGACAAATCATTGGTATTCATCGGTCGAATTGGCACAACATGTTATTTTCAGCGCTTTGGGCGTACCGAACCTCAGTGAAAACATCAATAGGGTTCACTCCTTTCCAACTAGTTTATGGTTTGGAAGCTGTGCTACCCATTGAATGTGAAATCTCGTCACTGCAAATGGCCATCGAGTTACTTCCAGCTACTTCCGAAGAGGAAAAGTGTTTATTATACTTAGCTCAATTAGATGAGAATCGACGTGATGCTGCATTGGCGATCGAGACTCACGCAAAACGTATGAAAGCTCAGTATGATTGAAATGTGACCCCTCGAAATTTTTCGGAAGGAGACCTAGTGTTATTATATGATCAAGCTAATGACAAATTAGGTGCTGGAAAATTCGTTCCTATGTGGCATGGGCCCTATATTGTCAAGTGAAAGCTAGCAAAAGGGGCCTATGAGTTGGTAGAGTTTGACGGGGACTCTTTGGGTAAACCCAGAAATGGACTTTACCTAAAGAGGTATTATGCTTAGAAGATGGGTATGGAGATTTTTAGTTAGGTTAGTTTTTCTTTCTAGCTGGTGTGTTTGTTAGTTTAGACAGTGTGCTTAGCTTAGAGAGTGTGTTTTCATCGTTATTTCTGCTTATCTTGGTTTTACTCTTGATGATGCAAATGTCGATGCCTCTCCAAACATACATTGGTTTCGCTGATGGTGCTTGTCGTAGTACATGGAATATCTCTTCCGTAGCTTGGGTTATCAATTCGCCCTCTGACGAGTTAGTATCTATGCATGGGGTGAGCCTTGGTCAAACAACAAACAACATTGCCGAATACAGTGCAATGATTGAGTTATTGTCTGAATCTATTTCATTTTGGATTCGGAGTTTGATAGTGAGGTTAGATTCTGAACTCGTGGTATTACAGCTTAATAGAGTGTATGCCATTAGAAATCCAGTGTTATTAAGGTTATTTTTGAGAGTGCGTCTCTTGGAATGTGAGTTTGATTACATTGAATATCAACATATTCCAAGGTCTTTAAATACATTAGCAGATGCAATTGCTTCTCGAATGTTAAATAGACATTTGCAATAATCATACATGTAAATTTAAAACCATTCCATAACATGATTTACAAGATAAGCCGGTAATAATGATATATATATATATATATATATATATATATATATATATATATATATATATATATATATAGGAGTGTGTCAAAAAATACATCGTCTTCGATCATAGGTTGAAAAACACCTTATGATCGGAAAAAATGATAAGTACAAAAAACCAAAATGTCACACGTGTCTACAAAACAACCATCCAATCACTGGTGATGATCTCTATATGACACCACTGCATGGGCCACCCTACACAAGAACCTCCTAAAAGGTCCTGGGACCCCGACTACATAGCGCTGAAGCCTGATTGGAATATCATCTATGGTAGTCTCTGGTATATCTGCTGTAAGACACTCTAGGTAACTTTCCAACTCAGCCAAAGTCTTTATGGCCTTGTCCTGTGGGGCCGGTGCCGCTGCAACTGGTAGTCTCCTCTCGTAAGGCCGGAGATTGGCTGGACGTCGTGGGCCTACATCTGCATTTTGAAAATTATTACTATCAGTTTTGAGACGATATAAAACAAAAAAAAAAAATAGATAGTTTAAAAAACTTGTGAAAAATGAAGTTACCTGTATCATCCCATTGTTCTCCCAGTGGAAGAACCATGTCCGGATCTCCACGAAAATCAACTCCGACATAAGGAAAATCCTGTATAGAAAAGACCTGGTCTTCTAACCAGCGAAAGTACTCCGGAGTAAATCGGACAACCTCCGTTCCCTCATCAAGATTACGGGCCATAACCACAACCCATTACATCAATTTGGGCTCTCGGGGAAGCCCAGCCTCAACAGTGAGCTGCTGTGGGATCAGCATCGAAACCCTCTCTAAGCCAAAACTCACAACTAAAGCCCCATAACCAAAGGTCTTTAGCTGTCCATTTTTGGCTCTAGTCAATTGGCCTTTTACATTGGCCAACACAGCATCACACCAGTTGAAAATGGTACCTCGATAGCAATCAATAGCCATCCGCATCTGGGATCCAGTGGCAATGTGTAAAGCGGCAGCCCCGCAAAGTCCGGTAACTATAAAGGCAATCACCATAATTTTAGGACGGGATATAGTTTTGATCTCTATCCCCTTTTCCTGAGTCTGAGTGTTACACCACTCTAGTCGGAGACTAGCGATAGACTGGCCACCTGCCCTAGTCCCGAACAAAGTCAAGTGTTCGCCTCTCTTGGGCAAACCAGTGAGAAAATAGATGTCTGATGGCTCCATCTCAAGCTGGTGCCCTCCAATATAAAAACACTGGTCCTGAACGTTCCATCTTTCTACCAGCCACTCTAGAAAGCTCACTTGGGCCCTCATGCCAGGTATGGCCCAGTATTTATAAAGGCCGCATGCCTTCAAAGCATCAATTGATGGTTGATGATTAATGGCAGCCAAATCAACATCTTCGTGCTCTCTCTCACGCAAATCAAGCATGGTGAACAATCTACACACCATAAAACATCCATTAGAGTCCATAAAATCAAAAAAAATTGGTCCATTTTGGAGGATTTAGGTTTTAAAAACTCGTTGCGCGGGGTATGCACCCCGCCTTTAGGAACAGAGCATGGGTACGCAGAGTCCCTGAAAGCAAGGTGCGTGCCTCCGACATTTTCCCAACTGAGAAAATTTCGGGGTATGCGGGTCCCTAGTGTGGTGCCTGCGTACCCCGAGAGGCGGTTTTCGAAACCACAAAACCTCCCAAAAATGAAATCTGGGGCCTTAAAAAGAATTCTAAATGGATGAAATTGAAGAGGAGGATGTTGAAAATTACCTGAAAGAGACGGCGTTCAATTTTGACGGTCGGATTCTCCGCAATGTCCATGGGAAATTTCTTGCCAAAATTCCTTTTTCTCTCCTCAAATAGTAAAATGGTAAAAATGAATTGGTAAAAGCCCTTTTTATAGGTTTTTTGGTTAAATAAATGGTAGATTTGTTTATTTTTCACCATGAAAAGGTATTTTTCAAAGTATTTTTATCTATCTTCAACAGGTATGAGTAATGTGTTGGTTTTTGTGCAGGATAAAGGATTTTCAGGGAAAATTGTCATTTTTTACAAACAAAAACATCAGAGTCATCTTTAAGCTCTTTTCTGACTCCTAAAATGTGAAAAGATTGCTGAGTTTTCTTTTTAGCTCGTTAAAACAGAATTAAAAAGACGGTCCTCTTACAGCCCTTTTCTGACCGTAAAAACATGAAAAGATTGCCGGATTTTTGTAGTTTCAAATTCGATATTGGAAATAAAACGACGTGTCCTTGGTCGCTTTCTACTTTTCAGATCAGAGACACTAATCATGAAAGTACTCCTTTGTCGTAAAGATCAAGCGGTTCTCTCAAGTATTATTTTATACTTTTTCGGGCTTGGGAGACACAAATTTACGAAAAAGGTCAACCCTAGAGTCTTCTTAAGTTTTTCAGACTCTCTAAAATTGAAAAACGCCGAGTTTTTCCTATACTGGACTCGTTAAAATTTCACAGTAAAGGACCTATTCGATTACAAAGAGGAACGGGCCACTCCTTCTTAGGGTTCGAATCTAAACTAAGTTGGACTCATTCAAAGGATGAGCTTATAATCAAGCAAATGTTATCCTCCTCAAGCTTGTAAAAAATAAAGAGGTACTTGCCAAAATGGTGGGGGAAAAGAGAGGAAAATGAGCCTATTTGTTATACTCTGTCTCGGAAAAACCTTATCACCACTCTTGAACACGACACTTTTCATTCACCTGGGTTGGGAAATCCTTTGCCTAACAATTAATCAAACCACATTGAAAGTCTTCAGCCGGTTTCTAGGTATTAACTTTCGGTCAATTGTCACCAAGCCATATGTTGTGTCGTTATGTGTTCAAGAGGTCACTGCAAATAAACCATTCATCTCCAAAATATCTGTCTTGACCATCCCTGAGTCAGTCCTTACAGCTACATTTCTTCAACTTGATCTATGATTTCATGTTGTGGGCTTGCCTGCAATAGGATCGCTTTCTATCGACTTCAGCACATTATCTAGAAAGATGATCTAGGAATCATGAGTACCTTGAAATATGCATACCTCAATGGCAGGTTTCTCGCCTTTGACGACAGTTTACATCATTGACTTTCGATCAAGGGATTCTGTGACATGTTCGACATCAATGCATTCATTCACATCTCATGGATTGTACTGGGTACTTTGAGAGCCATTGACATCACTGGTGGTTTCTCTCACACTTGTTAACAGTTTACATCATTGACTGGTAATCAAGTGGTTTCTACCATGTTCGACATCAACTCATTTATTCGCATGGATAGAATCGTACTATTTCGGGAAGCAGAAATGAAGACCCTGGATCTAGTTTCCACCATCCAGGCTGCGAGGAATTTTGTATTCGTTATATTGTAGACTAATAATAAACAGATGGCTGTGTCCATACTGTGTCTACATATATCTATGATTATGATGTACTGTGAAATCATTCCTATATCAGAGCAGTAGTTAGTTTGTTAGTTAAGTTTTTGATCTGAGTATGGGAATGCCTACCTTAGCGATGATATGATCTCATATATGTATTTTGTGTTGAATATTTGCAGGTTCCGACCGGGCTCTCCACAAGATAATCCTCGAAATGATAAAGTGCTTCACCCTTCCTAGATGATATAAAACCCTAATCTACTACAGGCTTCGCACTTTAGGGGGCAATTTGTTACACTAAAATTTGTCACCATGACTATTTGCAGTCAGTATGGCTCCATCAATAACCATACTGTCCTCCTTGGCAAGTCTTATACCTCTGCTCCTCATGTCAATCTCCAAAAAAGAGAGAAAGCCTTTAAAAAATCAATATAACTCTGGTTCCGCACTTTATCTTACTCTTACCTGCGTGCACGCACCTCAAGTACATAATACCTGCGTACTTGTACTCTCTGTCTGTAAAGGGGTGGGTGCGTACCCCTGTAAAAGTCAAAAGGAGCAAGTTTTACTTCAAAAAACTTACTTGCAGTCGATTCTAGAGCATTCTAGAAGATGTTTTGATGTGGATTGAGCGCCTCCAGATGGTTCATGCATCCCAATGAAAGAGGAACTTATCCCATGAAGAAGGGAGCTATCCCTTTGAAAGAGGGGCTTATCCCATTGATGGTGGACCTGTTTAACTTCCTCCAAAGCATTATAAATACAGGCATTGGGCCAGAGGCAAGAGAGGTTGAAATCTGAACATTCCTAAGGGTAGATGCTGCTGAAATTAGGACTCCCTTATAGAGCTTGAGAGGAGAGATTCCAATCCTTTCTTAGTTTCATTTGGAAGTGGGTGAGCTGATCAAAGTAGAGGAGAACTCTTGCTGGACCCTGGGAGGGACCTGCACAACACCAAGGCACTGGTTGTAAGGTTTCTTTTGTTTCCAATTAATACAATTAAGTTCATTTTTCTCAACAAGTTGTTATATATAATTTGTTTCATAAAATCCTTGGTCTTTATGATGAATATGTTTTATTATATGAGTTATTCAGGTGCTATGTAATCGTTTGCTTGTTAGTGAATGTAGGCTTCAAGGAGAAGGAGCTCATCTAGATCGGAGAGGCTTGGCTGCTACAAACAACGTTGGACTAAAGGTAAGCCTTAAACACCTGGTTTCTTTTATTTTAGATGCATATTTAGGGAAAGATAGTGCTTGATTGTTTTGTTTGTCACTAGAAACACCTTAGTTTCTAGGGAGGTCGGTTTTGTCCACAAAATTGACTCTTTCCGCATGACAATAGGGTAGTCGGGTTGTACGGCTAAGGGTACGGTCGATCCTCCTTAGTTAGAGCCCTGAAACATTGGGACGAGTACTACTGCCAGACCCTTATGTATATTGCGATCTGTAGCACCTGACACTCCTCAAGACCATAGTTCCCTTTTTTCTATCAGGGGATCACACAGCATCTCTTCCAAACTCGCTTGTGAAAAAGGGTGCAGCAGCAGCAGACATCAATCCCGCAGTCTAGAGTTCGCAGATCAGTCATTCCGATCTATTAGATCCATCAGATCCGTAGAATCAGTCTGTTCCGCCATCAGATCCGCCATTCAGATCTCTCAGATCCACCAGATCAGAGTCATTGTGAAGGGTTCCTATACCAGGGTATAATTTTCGTAGGACTTTTGGTCGCATTGACATTTTGAGGATTTGGCCACTGCAGTACTGATGAGGAAGGAGTAGAACTCTGTTAGGAGTTTTCAAAAATAAAAATAAAAAGTTGGAGATCTTCTGGGGCGCTTATTGGTGATCTAGGCCATCAGAATCAGGACGACGAGCTGAGCACGGTGGTACCATTCAATTATTAGTGAAAATTTTTAGGCGGTCCCAAATTTTCATCAGGTTGGTGTATGGTAGAAACTAGAGCTCAAGTGATGGCCAATGAAAGGATGGACAAACTTGAAGAATCCTTGCACACCCTCAGCCTTCAGCTTAACGGACTAAGTAGCCAGGTCGCGCAACTCATCCCGAAGGACAAGGAGCAAGCCCACGAGGAGGCTTATAATGGCAATGGATACAATGAGGGTGAGCCTAGCCACTCTCCTCACGTCTGGCACACCCACCAACCAACTAGTTAGCAACCTCCCAAGTTCGATATGCATAAATTTGACGGTTCTCACCCGTCGGCATGGATAGCACAAATGGACCAGTATTTCAAATTGAATCATATCTTAGATGATGCGACTCAGCTTATGTTGGGGAGCATGTACTTGGACAATGAAAGGTGGCAATGGTGGGAATGTTATCAACATTGCAATGGACCTTTTAGGACTTGGACCCAATTTACAAAAGCTCTTCAAGGTTGCTTTGAACAGGAGGACTCTTTTTTGGGTCGTCTTACTAAGCTCCGACAGACTGGTACAGTGGATGAATAAATTACAAATTTTGAAGCCTTAGCCTTCCGCACTTGGGGTCTCTCAGATGCGTTCTACATGGAATGTTTTATCAGCGGTCTTAAAGAAGCCATCAAAGCTCAAGTCCTACTGCACCACCCTCCCACATGGATGGAGGCTTGCAAGGTAGCTCGTAACGTGGAACGTGCATTAGCAGCCCAATACAATCGCCCAAATTTCTCCGCTAAAAGTCGCCCCCCACAGGCTCACAACACGACTCAAACACTTAAGGTCCAAAAGCTGTCACCTGCGGAAATGGCCAAAAGAAGAAAGCAAGGACTATGTTACTACTGTGATGAAAAATACTCCCCAGGTCATAAATGCAAGGAGCCCAAATTTTTTCAAATAGATGCCACTGACTACAGCTCAACAGAGGAAGATCCACCACTTGAGGACTATGAGGCACTAGAAGAAGACAACCAACAGGACAATGTCCCTGACGAGCTAGTTATTTCACTGCATGCGTTGGCAAGGGTTTCTTCCCCTCAAACTCTCAAAATCAGAGGTTTTATTAAACATCGCCCAGTAGTAGTTTTGATTGATAGTGGAAGTACACATAATTTCATCCATCAAAAAGTCGCAGAAGTAGTGCATTGTTTTGTACGCGTGGTTTCTAACTTCCAAGTTTAAATTGCAGATGGAGGCACAATGAAATGTGAAGGCCGCTGTGAAAATGTCAAACTTCAAATGGGGGATTATCAGTTGAAAACCCACATGTTTGCCATACACATGGGGGGTTGCGACATTGTACTCGGCGCTGAATGGCTCCACACTCTTGGGCCAATCACAATGGATTTCCAGGAATTATATATGAGTTTTAAGCAGAACAACTACACACATACCCTCCGTGGACTCCAGGCGGGAACCCCGTCTATCATCAGCTCGCATAGGATGGAAAAATTGTTAAAAAAGGGCAATCATGGAGTTGTAGCTCAATTTAATTCCATCCAGGCAATCGAAACAAAGCCTCTGCCAATTCATCCTGAGATGCAACAGATTTTAAATAACCATCTTCCGATCTTTGACAAGCCTCATGAGTTTCCACCCTCGCGAGGGGAACATGATCATACCATCACCTTGGTTCCCGAGGCCCAACCCCCAAATGTGCGCCCATACAGATATCCATTCACCCAAAAGAATGAAATAGAAAAAATCATCAAGGAACTTTTGGAAGCAGGTGCCATTCGTCCCATCATTAGTCCTTATTCATCCTCAGTGGTCATGGTGCTCAAGAAAGATGGGGAGTGGCGGATGTGTCCCGACTTCAGGGCCCTCAATAAGTTGACAGTCAAAGATAAATTTCCCATCCCGGTGGTTGATGATTTGCTGGATGAACTCAATGGGGCTCAATTCTTCACTAAGCTGGATCTTCGCTCAGGCTACCACCAAATTCGCATGAAGGAAGTCGACATCCCCAAGACTGCTTTCAGAACTCATGAAGGCCATTATGAATTCCTGGTCATGCCATTTGGTCTTTGTAATGCCCCCTCTACTTTTCAAAGCCTTATGAACCACATTCTCAAACCATATCTCCGGAAATTTGTCCTTGTCTTCTTTGATGACATCCTCATCTATAGTTGCACTTGGGCCGCACATCTTCAGCATGTAGATCTACTCTTGCAACTGCTCCGCAAGCATAAATTATTTGTCAAGATGTCCAAGTGTTCGTTTGGCATTGCAGAAGTAGAGTATTTGGGCCACATTGTGGGGCGTGAAGGTGTCAAGGTGGACCCCAAAAAGATCCAAGCAATGCAGGAATGGCCTCAACCTAAGACCTTGAAGAAATTGAGAGGATTTTTGGGTCTCACAGGCTATTATCGTAAATTTGTCCACAACTATGGTCGCATAGCGAAGCCCCTCACCCAACTCCTAAAGAAAAATTCATTCTTCTGGAATGAGGAAGCACAACAGGCCTTTACAGCTCTAAAAAATGCCATGTGTTCCACTCCAGTCTTAGCACTCCCTGACTTCACCAAATCTTTTGTCATTGAATGTGATGCTTCGGGTACAGGTATTGGGGCGGTCTTAATGCAGGAAGGGCGACCGTTGGCCTTCACAAGCCAACAACTCAGTGGGAGGAATCTGGGCCAATCTACCTACGAGAAGGAAATGATGGCCATCTTACATGCAGTCGAGACCTGGTGACCTTACTTATTGGAGCGATGTTTCCAAATCCGCACAGATCATCATAGTCTTAAATATTTTTTGGAGCAACACCTATCCTCCCCACAACAAAATAAATGGCTAGCCAAAATGCTGGGATATGATTATTAGATCATTTACAAGAAAGGGAAAGACAATAGTGTAGCAGATGCATTATCTCGCCAATTTGAGGAGGAAAGTACTCTGCTAGCAATTTCCCTCCCCATTCCAGAATGGATTGAAGAGGCTCGCAGGGAATGGTTTTCACACCCTGGGCTCTCCCAACTCATTTCTCAATTCCAGGTAGATCCAAATTCCACCAAGGGCTACTCGTGGTAGGATGATATTCTTCGCTACAAGGACAGAGTCGTAATATCACCAACATCCACCCTCAAAAGTCGCATTTTGGCAGAATTGCACTCATCTCCCATTGCAGGACATTCGGGCTTTCAGAAGATGTATGCTCGCACCAGAAGATCATTTTTTTGGACAGGCATGAAAAGGGACATCCTTACTTTCGTAGCAGAATGTGATGTCTGTCAACACCACAAAGGGGAAACCGTCAACACACCAGGCACATTACAACCATTGCCCATTCCGGCATCAATTTGGACGGAGGTTTCCAAGGATTTCATTACAGGTCTTCCAAAGTCAGCAAACAAGTCAGTCATCATGGTGGTTGTAGACTGACTGTCGAAGTATGCTCATTTCTGCGCCCTACCCCACTCGTTTACACCAACTTTGGTTGCTCAATCTTTCATGGATCAGATCTTCAAATTGCATGGCATGCCCACTTCTATTGTGTCCGACCACAACCCGATCTTCACTAGCAATTTTTGGCAAGAACTCTTCAGAATACAAGGCACTCAACTCAAACTCAGTACTTCCTATCATCTGCAAACAGATGGTCAAACCGAAGCCGTCAACAAATGTCCAGAAATCTACCTTAGGTGTTTCACTTCAGAAAAACAACACCTTTGGGTACAGTGTTTACCTCTAGCTGAATGGTGGTATAACACCAACTATCATCCCACCACCAAAATGACTCCCTATGAAGCAGTATATGGTCAACTCCCACCTTCACCTACTTCGTATCTCAAGGGATGCTCAAAAGTACAAGTAGTGGATCAACTCCTACAACACCGCAGAACCATGCTCGCCCATCTTCGAGAGAATCTTCATCAAGCTCAGAACCACATGAAGCAACAGGTAGACCAACATTGCTCAGAGCGCCAATTTCAAGAAGGGGATCATGTCTTTTTACGGCTACAACCATATAAGAAAACATCACTCAAGGACAAGGGGTGTCAGAAACTCTCTCCCAAATTCTACGGACCATATCAAGTACTTCAGCGCATTGGAGAAGTGGCTTACAAGTTGGCCTTGCCACCTACTGTAAAAATCCATCCAGTTTTCCATGTCTCATGCCTCAAGAAAGCGATTCGGAACAATTGTAGAATTCAGACCAGTCTACCTGAATTGGATGAAGAAGGGTCCATCTAGCTTCAACCCGAACAGGTCCTAGACACACGAGACAAGTAACTGCACGGCCGCATGATTAAGGAAGTCCTCGTCAAATGGAAAGACACCTCTCCAGAAGATGCAACTTGGGAACCAGCCACTATTCTTCAGCAGTTTCCGCAGCTTCAGCCTTGAGGACAAGGATCGTCTTAAGGGGGAGGGCATGTTAGGGTCCCACCCTAACCCCCTTATTTATGTAATGGGATCACATCATAGTCAAGAGTCAATAAAGCCCATATTAATAATTGTAAGTGGTTAATCCACAATTAATGATGGAACCACAGTTAGTTGCAAATGGGCCATAGTATTAGATAGATGGTATTAATAAAACCCAAGGTATTGGCCTGTGGTATTGCATGTATGAGTCATATATAAAGGATAGAGACTCCCTGCGAGGAGCATCGTGTCTTACCTTGTAGTCGAGCTCTGCTCTATTGGAGGTTGCCCCCTCGAAGAGGCAAGTGAACATTACTCTCTGAATAATAAAATCATTGTTATTCCGTGTTCTGGGTATCTTTTCTTCGCATATTCTGTATTTGGGTATCATTTTGCAGGTTAAGAGCATAACACATCCTAAAAGCTTCTTTATTAGGTAGATTTTCTCTTAGAATCAAATCTATGTGATGACTGATTTTTCTAATCTGTGGTAGCTCATTAGGAAAATCATCTACAATAATATCACAATAGTTGTCCAGTATTTCTTGTATTTCAATTGGTAAATCAAAAACTTTAGTGGAAATAATTATTGCCTTGGGCTTGCAAATCAATTAAAAATTCACCTCATTCTCTTCAATCTGCTGCAAGTATTATTTTCCACTTAGCAATAGAGTGTTCGGATCAGACTTTCTTGATGCATCCTCTTTTTCCATAGGCAATAATGTATGATTGACACCATCTTTACCAAATTTGTATGTGTTTCTTTTTCCATCATGCATAGCTCCTCTATCATATTGCCAAGGTCTTCCAAGCAATAGGTGACATACATCCATAGACATCACATCACACAAAATTTTATCTTGATACTTGCCCAATTGCAACTCCACTTCACGTTATTTATTCACTAACAATTGATGTTCCTTTTGTAGCCATGACACCTTGTAAGGTGTTGGATGTTTCCTTGTCTTCAATTTCAAGTTGTCCACCACTTCCGTAGAGACCAAATTATCAGTGTTGCCATTATCTATTATCATCTGACAACAATTTCCTTGAACCTTGCACACAATCCTGAACAAAGCCTTCCTTTGGGCTAGTTCAACAACTTCCTATGTTGGCTTTAGAAATACCTTGTTAACTACCAAATATTCTCCTCTCTCTAGTATATTTTCTTCTTCTATCATCGTTGCTGCTTCCTCTTCAGTCTGAGCAACAATTGCATTTCTCTGAGGTGTTCCTGCATTTTCTGAGCACTCATAGGCTCTGTGTCCCAGCTTGTTACATCTGTAACATCTAACTTCTCTTCCTGTGCCTCTACCTCCTCTCCCTCTAGAAAAACTCCCTTTGCCACTTGCATCACCTCCAGTGCGTGTATGCTGACCTGAGTTAATACTAGCTCCATCTCTAGGTGTTGTAGACCTTCCTCTACCACCTTCACTTCCCCTTCCTCGAAAATTACCTCTATTTCTGTAAGACTACTTCCTCATGAGTTTTTCTTCAGCCTTCAGTACCATCTGATAAGCCTCTTCTACTATTTTAGGAGACAATACACTTATCTCATCTTGAATGTCCATTCTAAGACCATTCACATATCTTGCCACCTTCTCATCTGTATCTTGAATTTGTCCAGCTCTTATGCTCACCTTGTAGAACTCCTTTATGTATTCTTTCACTGTCAAAGACCTCTGTCTAAGATTCTGCATCTGTCTAAATAATGTTTGTTGATAATTACTTGGAAAAAACTTACTCCTCAACTTTGCCACCATTCTGTTCCAATTTTTAATTGGTTTCTTACCAATTCTCTTTCTTTCTACCTACACTCCATCCCACCAAAGTGTTGCATGTCCTTTCAACTTTGTGATAGCAAACTTCACCTTCTTTTCATCCTCTGTTTCTTCATAATCAAAGAATTTCTCCATGTCATTAATCCAATCTATCAACTCCTTAGGATTTAATCCTCCTGCATAAATTGAAACCTCAGTTCTGGGTCTAGATGTGGATTTCAACATTGACTTAAAGAATCTCATCTTAGGAGTAAATTCTACAGGTTCCTCCTCTTCTGTAGCTTCAACTTCAGGTTCATTGACATCTCTAGTATCTACAACTCTCCTTGTCTCCATTGCTTCTAATCTAGCTTGCATATGTTGCATAGCTTCCATCACTTCAGCATTTGCAACAGGTCTTCCTCTTCTACCACATCCTCTTCCAACTCTAAAAGCCATGGTGGATTTCTTTCTCTAATCCTTGAGTCCCTATTCAATGTCAGTAAGTTGCTCTAATACCACAAATGGTGGCCAGGGTGCAAGCGTAAGAGACAAATGTTCAAATCCGGAAACTATTTCTTCCAATTCTGGCAGAATGTCTTCTTGGATTTCCCTTAGAGTTGTGGTCATTTACCTCCAGGATTGGATATTGTGCTAAATTAGCATAACCACTAACTTAGCTGCAATTTCCAAATGCCTTCCAGCCCTCTAAACATCACATATCGCAATCGCAGACTCATCGGGCAAGATTCTTTTACTTGTTAACGTTGCAATGTGATATCCTCTAAACATCGCATATCGCAATCGCAAGCTCACTAGTAGGATTCCTTCACTTGTTAACGTTGTGATGCAATATCTATTGGCACACTTTGTATCACATGTCACATTTCACAACTCCGCCAGGCTAGGTCCCTTCACTTACAACCAATGCGATGCGAGATTATAACAGATGCGATGCGAGATCCATCCAACAGTCAACATTCATCAGTGATCCAACGGTCACTATGATATCGCACAAAGATCTGCATGATGTTACCACCTCACAGAGCTGATAGGCTTATAAAACCCAATTTATAACTCTTCAGGTCCAAACTTGAGATTAACGCCGATGACAGAGGTTTTCCAGAATCTATGGCTCGCGGGTCTTTGATTAACACAAGGTTTAAAAACAAGGCCAACCCCTATTGTTGACTATGCCACAATGCATTGGAATGAAATCAATGGTTAACAATGAGTGTGAGAATTAGTCCTAAATCAAGAATTCATGCACTTCTAACCCCGCAGTTACCATTAAATAGGGAAAAGTGATTAAATGCAATCACACAAAACTCTAAGTTTTCAGGGATAAACTAGAATTTCAATAATACACAATGATATTACGGAGGGATGTAATACCTTCGGGATTGACCAAATATACATGGAAATACACAGAGATATAATTCCTGCAACTAAATATTATATGGCAAACATGCCGAATATGTCAAAATCTGCTTACAATGATCCAGAACTTACATAAATGTTGGTTCATTTAACAACCAAATCGTAAATCAAAGGATCGAATTAGCTAATCCTATCTAATCTACATAATATTCTCCCCGAGAATCTCCACTACATTTAACTACTTGAATTTATTACATGATAATCCAAATCCTAGATTCTAGTCTAAATCCTAACTAGAAATCTTTGTAAATTGACAGCTAAAGGACCCCACTCCTTTGCTTGTAATTTTTTTTTGTATATTTGGAATAAGTTCAAAGCCTTTTACCTTTAAGCCTCATGAGAGCCTACATCAAGTTGATAAATAAATAATATTCAACTTGGTTATCTTTTTTTAATGTGTTTAGGTATTTATCGTAAAACTAAAAACTAACAATCATATTTGTTTATATAAACCACCTAGATCCATCTTAACTCTAGATCTACTGAGGGTCGAAACTTCAACCTCAAACCTCTTTTAGACTGCAAAAAAAATGATTCCTTTGGGAGATTGGTAAATATTGAATTAAGATCGATCTACAATGAGTTTAATAATAATAAAAATTAACATGAAATATTTTTGTATCTATGGTAATGAAAAATAATATTAAATTAGCATTAAATAATATTAGTTTATTTTCATTAATAATAATCAAAAAGGAAATAAGTGGTATTGACATAATATTTGTAATTAAGTGATGTTAACATACTACCAAATTTATTAACGCTATTAAAATGTTGGATCAATCTTTGGATTACTCGTGATAAACCCTTTATGGACTTCATTTTCAATATCTTCGAATTGGTTGTCTATTTTTTCTCTCAACAGTTTTGTGTCTCTGTTTTCTTCTCAGACAAAGCCTTATATAGTAGAAACAAAAAACTAAAACTCATCCAAACTTGTGTTTACACTATTTATTGAGACTTGCAAAGAGTCTACTTGCTCTTTTGGTGCAGTGGTTGCTGAAGAATGTACAGTTGGATATTTTAGGGAAGTATTAGTCCAATTGATTTGTTCATTGACTTTTTGTATTCTACTCTCACTCTCTGTAGTAGAGTCATCTTTCAAGACTAGAGGGATAACTTTAGCAACATTTCCATGTTATTCTATAATGATTCCTCGGTATGGAGGAAACTTAGATGGGGATTCTATTTTGTGCCATTATTCACTGTCCATTAATGTTTAGAAGAGGATTCTAAAGATACTACCTACACATCTATGTTTTATTTATTCCTCTTCTATTCATTAAAGGAGATCCATAGATTTGTTTGGTCCATATTGTCCTTCCATCTTAATGAAAGGTTTTTGTTTCTCCTCCAGAGATCTAGACATATTGAATTCTTTAGCATGTGGGTGTGTCAAGAGATCCCAGTTTAACATCCTTTTCATTTAGTATGTATCTACTATCATCTTTCAGCAACCTTCCATTATGGAAAATAATTTATACATCTCAACTTTAGATGGTTTTTTACAATCATTAGGTATGAGGTTACAAAATCGACATGATGGGATTATTTTATCCATATGTTTTAAATATCCTAGTCCATATCTAGGCATGCCAAGTGGCCTCATTTTGCTAAACATTTCCATAAGTCTTGAATCTTCATTCTGGAGAGACAAAAGTTCATGGATAACTAAGATAGTGTCATGTGGGAAGGAGACATCATTGCATTTTGGATTTGGACATGAATTGTTCAGTACAATGGATGGAGCCTCACCTGTTCTAGGGTTATGGTTTTTATGGGAACCGATATGTACAAGAGACTATTGTTTAACTAAATGCTGACAAATTGGAAATTTTACTTCTAAATCTTGAAAATTTGGAACTTGTGCTAGTTCGAATAACTCAACATGTACACAAAAACAATGGAAAGATGTTGTTGATGCTTTAGCATGGATGGGATACAAGTTTTTCTATTCTATTACATCTTTCTCAATCTTTTGTTGGGGAATAGTAGATCTTCTTAGAAAGGGAAAAACTACAAAGCAAGGATTTTCTTGGGTCTGCGCAAAGGTGATATTTTGAATTTTTGGCATCTTTCAGAAATCTACTACCCATTTTTCTCAAAAGCTGAGCTCTTCCCATCTTATAATGCAGTGCTTTATTTTTTGGTTTTGGGAATCGGTGATTACCACAACATTAGATTTGGATTGTTGGCTTGTAGAGTGGAGAATAGTAGGATATAGGGTATTAGTATGTTGAAAACATCTCTTAGTATGGATTGAATTTTTTTTTCTGTTTTTCTTCATATCAAACCTAGAGGTTTTTATGTGTAATTGTAAGATATCTTTGAGGTGCTTATCAAAGACATAGACAAAAAAATTAGGGTAACAGTCAAACTATACTAGGCCATTAGAGAGGGGAGCTACAATCCTACCAAGACATGAATCAGTGTATTTATTATGGGTAAGGTCTCTCATAGTTGAAAGGATGAGAGTGCTTGAACCTTTTTGGGTCAAGGTCGAAATTCCAACTCTTATAAATCCCAACTGGACATAGGAAGCATTATGCTTGCGGACTTCTTTTTGTAGATCCTTACAATTTAGCAGAGGAATGGTATGAATAGCTTCGACATTCTCTTAAATTTGGCTGACACACTCTTTAACAGAGACTTTAGTAATAGTTTTTAGGTGAACCATGGAGAGATCTAAGTAAACATCATTAATAGAGAATTTAGTAATAGTTTTTAGGTGAAGCATGGAGAGCTCTAAGTAAACATCAGAGGGACCTATAGAAGGGAGTTTCCAGAATGAAGAGGGTTGATTTTCAATAATTTATGATTCAACAAGATTTATAACTAATGAAGAAGTGAAAAGAGTTTCCAACATGAAGAGGGATGATTTTCAATAATTTATAATTCAGAAGAATTTATAACAGATGAAGAAGCAACATTAAAAAGTCATGGCATATCAACACTTTTAGATTTTTGGTCCCATGTCATCATTGAAATTAGAAAAGGTTCAAGATATGATGTAACCTACAACTTCTGAAAAATATAGATTAGCAATATGTGTTGCATCACTAATCTTTTGCATACAATGAAATGTGCCATTTTTGACAATCTATCTACCACAACATAAATAGAATCATTTCCTCTTTGAGTTCTAGGTAATCCCAAAACAAAATCCATACTAACTACATCCCATGGTCGGTCTGGTATTGGTAATGGCTAGTACAATCATGTATTTTGGCTTCTCCCCTTAGCAAGCTGGTAGATCCTACACTTCTCAACAAATTTCTTAACATCAGTTTGCATATTTGGTCAATAGTAAAAAGCATTTATCTGAGCAAAGGTTTTGTCTTGTCCAAAGTGCCCAGATAACCCTCCATTGTCTTTCTCCTTGATTATGTTTTCCCTCATAGAACATTTGGGAATACACAATTTGTTACCTTTAAACAATAAACCTCCTTAGATAACATAATCTAACCACTGGCTTCTATTATGAGCTGCTGGACTTTGTACAACTGCATCAATATCTTTAAATTCTACATCATCTTTATACATATCAACCATTTCTTCAAAGCCTACAACCCCAACTTTTAATTCTTGCACAATGAAATTTACCCTGCTTAAAGCATCAAAAACTTTGTTCAGCTTAACACTTGTATGTTTGATCACAAAAGTAAAGCTCTATAAAAAATCTACCCACTTGGCATGGTTCTGGTTTAATTGTGGTTGGTTGTTTATGAACTGTAATGCATGATTATCATAGTACAATACAAACTCTTTTGGTATTAAACAATGTCTCCATTTTTTAAAATCTTTCACAATAACATAAAATTATTTATCATAA
This sequence comes from Pinus tabuliformis, assembly GCA_031772625.1. Taxonomy (NCBI): domain Eukaryota; kingdom Viridiplantae; phylum Streptophyta; class Pinopsida; order Pinales; family Pinaceae; genus Pinus; species Pinus tabuliformis. The sequence goes on along the minus strand of CM062812.1, from coordinate 404,937,545 downwards.
GAAGAATATTACTTCTTAGATTCATTTAGTTTCTCACTAAAGCATGCTATTGGTCTCTGTTCCTGATTTAAAACTACTCCAATTGCAACTCAACCAGCATCAGTTTCAACTTGAAAATATTTTCCGAAATCAGGCAAAGCTAAAACTAGTTTTTCTGTAATTTTCCTCTTCAGCAACTTAAAATTTCGGTCTGCTGCCTCTATCCACTTGAATGGCTGATTAGTCTCTTTGATTGTTTCAATAATTGGTGCAAACATCTGACTAAAATTTCTAATAAATTTTCTATAAAAACTTGCAAGACCATGAAAGCTTCTTACCTCAAATATGTTTCTTGGAATAGGTCAGTTCCAAATTGCTCAGAATTTCTCTGGATCCATTTTCAAACCTTCTTTAGAAACTACAAACCCAAAATAGATTAATTATTCTTTCATGAAACTACATTTCTTCAGATTTATCAACATTTTCTGTTTCTGGAGAGTTCTTAGAGCCAACTTAAGATGCTCCAGATGTTCTTCTTTGCTTCTACTTAAAACTAGAATATCATCAAGATAAACAATGACAAACTTTCCTACATATTCCTTCAATACTTCATTCATCAATCTCATGAATGTGCTGAGTGCATTAGTGAGTCCAAAAGGCATCACTAACCACTCATAGAACCCACTGTTTATTTTAAATGTAGTCTCCATTCATCTCCTTCTCTAATCCTTATTTGATGGTATCCACTCTTCAGATCTATTTTAGCAAAATACTTTGACCCACTTAAACAATCCATAATATCATCCATGTGTGGGAAAGGAAATCTATACCTGATAGTAATCTTGTTTATGGCTCTAGAATCAGTACACATGCGCCATTCACCTCCTTTCTTTGGACTGAGTATTGTTGGTACAACACATGGACTAAGACTCTCTCTGATTAAATCCTTATCCTTCAGTTCTTGCACTTGTCTCCCAAATTCTGCGTCTTCTTGAGGAGTTAACCTATATGCTGCTTTATTTGGCAAACATGCTCTAGGTATTATATCAATGTGATGACTAATACTCCTAATTAGTGGTAATGCATTTGTTAGCTCATCCATAATAATATCAGAAAAATCATCCAAAAAAGTTTTTATTTCTTTAGATAAATCGTCTAAGTTTGTGGAAGTCAAAGTTACCTTAGGTCTCCTTATGACAGCAAAATTTATCTGCTCATCCTTCTTGACTTCTTGTAGCAATTATTTCCCACTTATCAGCATAACACTATTTCCAGACGCTTCTTTGTCTGCTTCATTCTTCAATGGCAGTAGTGTATGTTTATTCCATCCTTCTCTAGAGTGTAAGTGTTTCTTCTTCCATCAAGTATAGCTTTCCAATCAAATTTCCAAGGCCTTCCCAATAATACATGGCATACATCCATTGGCATTACATCACATAGTACCACATTCTTATAAGTACCAATTTGGATTTCTACTTTTCATTGTTCTGTCACAATAAGCTGATGTCCTTTTTGCAGCCATGATACTTTGTAAGGAGTAGGGTGTACTGTTTTCACTAATCCTAACTTGTCCACCATTTCTGTAGAAAGCAAGTTATCAGTGCTTCCACCATCAATTATCACTTTAAAGCATTTTCCTTTGGACTTGCATGTAGTTCTGAATAAACTCTTTCTTTGAACTGGTTCTTCTCTCTCTTTCTCTACTTTAAGAAATACCCTTTTCAATAACAAAGATTCTCCTACTTCGGGTGATTCTTCCTTATTCGCAATTTGAGGTTTTTCTTCCTTTGCCTTAGCCACATTCACATTCCATTGATTTGTTGCCTTATTATGAGGACAATCCCATGATCCATGTCCCCATTCTCCACATGTATAACACCAAATTTCTCTTCCTCGACCTCTTCCTCTAGTTGAAAATTTTCCTCTACTAAAGTCTCCTCTCTGTGGCTGTCTACTACTTGAACCCCTTGCTTCACCCTGAGGGTGCTGAAATCTTGATCTGGTAGTTCCTCTACCTCTTTCTGAACTTTTCCCCCTCTTCCTTTGATTTTGTTTCCTCAACATCTTCTCTTCTACTTTCAAAGTTGCTCGATAGGCATCTTCAATTGTCTTTAGACTCAGCAACCTGATTTCATCCTATATGTCATATCTCAAGCCATTGATGTATCTGGCTACTTTTTCTGCATCATCCTCTGCATGTCTTGCTCTAATGCTCAGCTTATAAAATTCTTTTGTATATTCTTTGAATGTCATTCCATTTTGTCTCAAATCTTGTAACTGTCTAAAAATATTTAACTGATAATATTTTGGCATGAATTTACCTTTCAACCTATTCACCATTTTATCCCATTGTTTGATCTTAGGCTGCCCCTTTATTTCTATAGATATTTGTAGTTCACCCCACTAGATAACTACATGACCCTTCAATATGGTAATTACAAATTTCACCTTCTTTTTGTCATCAACGTCCTCATCATTGAAATACTTGTCCAATGAACTGATCCAGTCCATCAACTCTTCTATATTGAGATTCCTGTCATACAAACGTATTTCTACCTTTGGTCTTCCACTTACTTTGGCCAACATTTTGAGAACTTTGGTAGCTTCACATTCATCCTCTTCTTCTTCCTCAGAAGATTCCTCTACAGCACTCGCATCTCCTTCATCTGGTGCTCTCCTTTGAGTAGTTTCCATTGTCTCCATCCTTGTACATAGGTTTCGAATCTCTTCTAGTAGAACTGCATTCGCTACAAGTCTCCCCTGACCTATGCCAGCACCTCTCCTAGGTGGCATGTTTACTATAGCAGACTTAATCCTTGAGCTCTGATACCAAATGATGTGGATGGTTACCAAAATTGATGTTGTATTCTAAAATTAAACTAATGGTTCACTTAAAAACCAATCAGCTGCATGTTAAACATATTTTGTATGTGTATTCCCTCATGAGGGTTCTACTTGCCTAACCAATCACCATCAATCCTACTTTGACTTCTTACTCCCCAAGCGCTTCGATATCCACCATTGATCTAACTTCTTCAGATCCAACGGATACTGCGTCGTATCTACTTGCCAACTAGTTGACTAATTTCCATGGTCGATCTGTCTCATTCGATCTAACGGTTATCATGAAATCTCGCTTGATTACTGCACGATCGATATTAGGTTGAGATGACACGAGATAAGTGATTTCTCAGTGCTACATGTCAACACCTTAGGTTAATCGCGCAATTTAGAAAAATACCATTTACCATTTATTGCCCATGAGATATACCACTTAATACTCTCTGAATACCACCCACGTGCTTAATACAGAACCTTTAAGAAATATACGTAATAAGATTTAAGATCTTATCTTGGTATTAACCCTTAATGCTATTTGGCTGTAATTATCAATGAAACACATAAATGGAAAATCATACCCGATAAGTGTCCAGAATGCCGATACATAGATTAGAGAGAATTTCACACTAAGAATAATATGGAATGCCACACTTGATCAATTATTTCAATAAAATAGAAATTACAGAGTCTTGGCCCTCTTGGCTCGATTACAACAATTTGTATGACCTTTGTTTCACTCGCAAACCCTATCTCTCTCTGAAATCTCTCACTTACTCACTCTCTTATTCCATCCACAAATCTATCATTACATTTTTTTCCTTTATTTTATGGATCAAATCCTATCCTAACAACATCGAAAACTCAATCTCTATTTTTATCACCTCAACTATTAAATCCCTATTCTCAAGCTCTCATACACACATATCCTAACACTTATCTCCTGTTCTAAAAATAATATAATGATTTAATTGTTACAATAATTGAAGTAAAGATCAATTCGAGAGATCCAACCCTCTCTCCTAAGAATTGATTTTGACCACTCAGGCCAATCAAATCCATCTCTTGTTAGCCACAACATGTGAACATATAGTTACATTGTTGGCTAAGTCTAGATGCTCTTGCATGAGGATCCCATGCCATCATCAATATGGTTGCCACTCAAAAATGGATAATTCAACCCAAAGAAAAGAAAAATAAGGTATAATGTGCTTCACTCACCATTGTTTTAATAAGTGCTAAAAGAAGAACTAGTGTCTTGCCCCTTTTCTCACGCAAGGAAGAAAAGACAAGAAAAACAAAAAATAATCCAGATCGAGGAAACTCTAAACTCCCATTCCTTTAAGTAGAGATTGCAAGTTTAATTAATTCTTGACCACATTTTATTTTTTATCATTTCCTGTATACAATTTGTGCTTTGTTGGAAGTAACGGAGAAAGCTAAACTTAGATTATTGTTATGATGATGATAGGATTGAGACTCTAATCTTATACCTCAGATCCTAATATCCAGGGAGTGGTTGAAACCATCCCACTAGTGTGAAAGCCTATGTATTTGAGGCTCATCTAACTCAATGGAATGGGTTGTGTATGATTGTTTGTACACTCTCAAGGTATCTCACCTAGAGAGCCAATTAATTAATAGAATATTCAGTTTTTTATCATGCTATCAAAGCTACAGGACGGAGGAACCTGTACGCTGAGTGGAGGGCATGAATGAGCCAAAATCATCACAAGTTTTAGGTGCACAATCACACCGAGCCCGCTATAAAACTTCCATTCACTTTCATTTGATCGGTCATCGTAGATATGTGGTATACAATCCCGAAGACCTTCGCGAGTCTGTGTTGCTAACAAGTGCCGACCTTGTCAAGAACAAATTTGAGTGTTTTTTTTTTTGAAACCCTACGAGCTGTGGCAACTGAGGCATGGTCAAAGGTGCACATTTATTTTTTTTGGTTGCATGGAGGCTGAAATCAATGCATTGCTGGTTGAGCAATAGAGAATGTTATACAAAACCCAGGAAATAGCTGGAATAACTACGATTAGCAATAGTAAACAATAGTTTTTGTTGTCAGCCATCTTGGCCACCAAATCAAAGACCAGATGCTCTGTGTGAGCCTCTTCATTGTTCGATAGAAAAGCGGTGGCACTGGTGGCGCTGAGTATGGAAAACACGACCAGGCCCACGGCCCTCATGCAGTTAATCTAGTTCAACGTCGGCTACAGTATGTTGTAAAGCACCCACGTGATGGTAGCCACCAAGGGAAGCACTATATTTTGGCTGTCGAAAGCTGTTGGCTCTCGTTTCTTTTTTTTCACATGATGAATCGGAAACTAGAGTGGTCAGGTTGTGGTCGCATTAGTTTATTTATTCTCTGACCAGCGGATCTATGGAAGAGATCCTACGATTGGGTAGCTAGAAGCCGAGCTTGGTAAGACTGAAGTGGTACAATGTAAGGGTTGTCGAAATAGGAGCAAAAAATTAGTTGTATCCACTCGTGGAGTAGCGTGGAGCGTTGATCTGAGGAGGCATGGTGTGATTGGAGAGGCAACATTCGATCTGTTGGTGTATCATTGTGTGTTAGCATCGTCGTTGTGTGGATCATTGTTGTGGAGATCTGAAAATCAATTGGGATCTAAAAACCAATTTGGTATATTTATCTTCTAACTTATTATATGCCACAATGAAAATGTGAAAGTCCTTGTTGATTTTAACCTATCTTCAAAAATATATGTTATCAGAAATTGCTAATTACATACACCAAGATTAGATATAGATAGTGTTTTCCATCTTGTGAGAGGTCATTTTGTTGCTCGTTGCTAGAGCCAACGGCACTGAGACCTAGGTGGCATAGAAGCTACAGTCTACAAGGTTATACAGTTGAGAGCTGTGAAAGGGAGAAGTTTCCAGCCTGCATGGTTATGAGGTTTTCGGAGATTGTTAGAGGACCGTGTGGATTCGAAAAGAAATCTCGAAGCAAGATAAACTAGACTTTAACAACATGTCTATATTTTTAGATATTTTTTATTCTGATGCTGATGATTTTCTCATGTGGGCATTTGGAAGCATTAGCATGGGTAGTATGTTTGAGTCAGAAGAAATTTCAAAAAAAACAATATGGTTGTGTTGATGACCACAAGAATCAAGAGGCACAGTTTGTTGTCCAAGATCTTGATATTGAAGACACACGAATTGATCTTCAGGAAGGGTGTAAAGTATAACAAAGTGTTGAAGATCAATTGGACAAGCCACATCAAGCTGATTGCAAAGATGTGGTAGAAGAAGACAAAGTCAAAGAAAATTTAAATTGTGATGATCTCATTAATATTTCTGTGTGTGTAGACATTACATCAATGAATGCTGAAGACATCATAGCTGACTTTCAAATGGTTGACACCGAAAATAGTGAGAGGGAAAATTCTCTTATCCATCTTGTCATAATCTTGAGAAGGGCGAGAATAAGAATTCAAGCTTTCCATCACTGGGGAAGAAATGAGGTGAAGAGACATCATTACCTCATGGAGATGAAAGCAAAGATGAAGCCTTGACTCAAGATGAACAAGCATGGACTCTCAAGAAAGAAGACTAAAATGAAAACTCTCTTACCATGTTTTTTTAGGTTTTAATAGGAAGCCTAGCTGAGACTAGACCAGCATGCATATCTTATTGTTTAGTACCCTTTCTCCATTAAGAGGAAGTATTGGAAGTAATGGAGAAAGCTAAACTTAGATTATTGTTATGATGATGATAGGATTGAGAGTCTAATCTTAGAGCTCAGATCCTAATATCCGGGAAGTGGTTGAAACCATCCCGCTAGTTTGAAAGCCTATATATTTGAGGATCATCTCACTCAATGCAATGGGGTGTGTATGAGTTTTTGTACACTCTCCAAGTATCTCACCTGGAGAGCTAATTTAATTAATAGAATATTGAGTTTTTTATCATGCTTTTGGTCAGTATTAAAATTAATATACATTCTTTTTAATTTACAAACTGAAACACAGTTTATCCATCGTGAAATAGCGTGGTGTCAAATTTATCTCCCATTACGTTTTATCCATCTTGGAACTTGGTGGCTTCAAATTTATGTGACATTCTCCAGTGCTCAAATTTACCCCCCTCTGCTCTCTATAATGGGAATCTGATCTCATTGTTGGCATGTTACATAATGTTAATGGAATTATTTTGCACCCCTCGAATCTTTCATTCTTATCCTTCATAAGTCAAACACGTTTTTGAAGATATGGATGTTATCCATTCAAATTCCATATCTAATAGATGGTGTCAAAGATCCTTCCATCTTCTAAATGTCAACCAGGTGACATAAATGACATTGATAAAGGAGTCTTCAATTAAGATTTCTCACAGTCTTCGCAAAAAGCAGCGTACTTCCACATACAACCATGTCTCCATGGCAATCTATTATGGAGTGCTTCACACACACATCTAAACACGTTAGCAATTCCTTTTGGATGATTGCTTTAATTAAAAGTTGAGCGAAATATTTTGAAAGATTAGATGTTACGGTTTTAGATTGTCTTAATAAAATAGTTGGCTGAGCCAGAGTGTTTGAGTATGGTTCATTATTTTAGGTACTCAATTGGATGTTTATTAGTAACCAATAGGTTTAATATTAGGTATTTATTTGGAAGAGTTTATAGAGTTTGAACGTAAACATAAATTTTGAACTTTTTTAGATTAGAGGAATTGCTAACTAGATGGACTTAGTACTCATGTGATAAAGATTCACATGATAAAGAATTAATTCCCACAACGATAATTGTAACCTTGGGATTTATTGCTATCCACAATGAGATTTAGGTTTAGGTTAGTAAGGTGTTGATCTTTACTTCTAAGTGAAGCAATTGGGTTGTTTATTAGATTTTAAATTAATGATCATATTATAAGGAGTTGCTTAGCAATATACTTATTTATCTACTATTTTAGTGTTTAACTTTAAGATAATTTTAATTATTTGTTTAGAGTGATTTTGGTTAATTGTCAATTTTAAAAAATATTGATCATATTAATAAATGGTTTTTTAAATAAAATGTAAAAGTATGTCAGGCCAAGAGTAACTCCAGTTTGGTAGAAAACTGATACAATTTATTTCATTAGGTAGCTATTGTTATATACAAAGAATGTGACTGCTCAGTTCATCTTCTGATGATTGTTCACATTCCAAATTCACCCAATCGTAGAGGATTAGGTGTCAACATTCCCCCCCTTGATCTGAAGGGATGTTGGTGACTCCAAGCATCGTTCTGAATCTTTCAAGCTTTTCTCCCCAAGCGCTTTGGTGAAGATGTCTGCAATTTGCTCATTTGTGGAACATTGAAGGAGATGGATTGTTTTGGCCTCAACATGATGTCGGATCAGATGATATTTAGTATTGATGTGCTTTGTACGATCATGGAACTTTGGGTTCTTGGCCAACTTTATTGCAGAGGTGTTGTCAATCATGAGTGGAGTTGATTGTACTTGTTTTACCTGCAAATCTTCAAGAATTTTTCTGAGCCATACAATTTCTTTCGTTGCTTCAGCTGCTGCCACATATTCTGCTTCTGTTGTGGAATCTACTGGAACTGATAGTTTGCATGATCTCTAAGAGACAGCTCCTAATCCAAGACTCATAGCATATCCTAAAGTAGATACCCCAGTTTCTTTGTCTCCATCGAAGTCTGAATCAGAGTATCCAATCAAGCTGAAGTCGTCCACCTATGTATACTTGATTCCAAGGTCTTGAGTTCCCTTCAAGTACCTTAGAACTCTTTTTGCAGGAGACCAATGTCCCTCACAAGGCTTTTGCATAAACCTGGAGAGGATTCCAACAACAAATGAAATGTCTGGTCTGGTAGTAGTGAGGTAGATGAGACTTCCTACAAGATGTCTATACTTTGTTGCATCCTCAAATTCCTTTCCTTCAATAGATGTGAGCTTTAATTTCTGTTCCATTGGAGTAGAAAGAGGATTGCACTCTGTCATGCCAAATCTATTTAACAAATCTCCAATGTATTTCTTTTGAGAAAGAAATATGGATTTTGGATGTTGGGTTACTTCAATGCCAAGATAGTAATGAACATAGCCCAAATCAGTCATTTCAAAACTTTTCCCAAATTCCTTATTTATGGATGCAATGTAGCTTTCATTGTTCCCTGTCATTAAAAGATCATCTACATATACCACAAGATATACAACGGTTTTTCCAACTTTCTTGACAAATGAAGTTGCATCATCAAGATCAAAATGATTGAAGTTGAGTTTCAGAAGATGCTCAGTTAGTTTTTCATACTAGGCTCGCAGTGCTTGTTTGAGGCCATACAAGGACTTCACAAGTTTGCATACTTTTTTTTCATGTCCTTTCACAAGAAATCCTTCAGGCTAGGACATAAAAACATTCTCTTTTATATCTCCATTCAAGAAGGCAGTTTTTACATCCATTTGATGGACTTTCCAACCATTCTAAGCTGCTAGTGCAAAGAGTGTCCGAATGGTGGCCCATTTTGCTGTGGGGGTAAAGTTTCCTCATAATCGACCCCTTCCTTCTGTACAAAACCTTTTGCCAAAAGCCTAGCTTTGTGCTTGTCAAGCGAGCCATCAGCTTTGTATTTGTTCTTGTAGACCCACTTGCAGCCAATTGGTTTGGTTCCAAATCGAGGATCAACCAGCTTCCAAGTGCCATTCTTTATGAGGGCATCATACTCCTATTGCATCGCTTCTTTCCATTCATCATGAGAAGCAGATTCTTTAAAGGAAGTTGGTTCAAAATCTGTAGACAAGTTCAATTCACAATTGTAGAGCTATAAAAAGGGTCTCTTTCACCTCTAATTACCTCACATTAATATGTCAATCCAGGAACGTTTGGTTATTTCAAAGAGTGACTCAATCCGAGGCTATTTGTCAGAGTAATGCTAGTAGTACAGCGTCCTACAAAAACACAAGAGTAAACTAATGCTCGTCTATGACTAAGTTCCTTCAAATGACTAAAGCACACACTCTTAAAATTAAGCAACTTTATCAGTCAAGGGTTCGACAGCAGTAGTCCATCCCTTTGGAAACTGATGGAAAGGAAACTAGAGCATGGATCACGAGTCTGGGAGCAAGGCAGTAAATGCAGAGGCTCACTACAGCCATAGATCGTCTCTCACACCAAATGTGAGTAAATGAAATGGCAGATAAAAATGGAACGGCAAATAGGAAATTAAACAACAAATCTAGAAAGGAACATCAATGCTTAAAATGGAACAACAATTCTAAAATGGAACAGCAATCACTATAACTAAACCTTGCGAGTAACAATCAAACTTTATCTTATCAACTCAAATGCTCTCATTCCAATCAAAACTCCAATCTTTCATTGTCCAAGCAAATCACGAAATCCACTAAAGGAACAGCAATAACTCTCAATTATGGAACAACATGTGAAAATCATACACATGTAACATTCTAAGGAAGTAATATGATTTAATACCAATCATCAACAGGAATTATAACTGTGTTTCAAAATGGAACAACATGAATTATGAATCATAAAGAACACACCTTTTAGATAATTACCTTAACACACATACTTAGCATAGAAGCTCCATAAAATAATGATAACACTGTTCAGTTAAGTCTAATAACATTTCATCCACTCTGAGAGTATTGATAATATAATGCAGAGTCAATGGAAAGAACATCAATGAACGAATCTTAACAGAGCATGTGATGTAACTTATAAAGCATATCAGATTACCAACTAGTGATGATAAGCAAACCACGCAGAAATCAAATCGTAGTGATACAGAAGCAAGTGTCCTCTAGGGCCGGGCCCTTAGCCTCAAGGGTACACCGCTTTAAGCTAATCCAGATGCGAAGATGAGATAATCACCAAGTTTATATTAATGTATAAAACAGAAAGTACAATGGGCCAAGCTCAAGGAGACTCGATGATCAAAGTTAAGTCTTTAACAAAAAGTTACATAAAAGCATCTCCTCTCCAGACTAACAGTGTCGTCCCTTTATATAAGGGTAATGGCGGAGATGTCTAAGTGATAAGATAAATAAAGCAGCGATCCCTCAGGAATGAATATCCTAAGGGATTCGCAAAACTGTTAATCCCTAATCACTTCTTTCTCCTCCACCGAGCTGGTGCCTTTTCCTCCTTTTCCGGACCGGTTTGCTTCAGCTTTCTTTGCCTCATCTGCACTCGGTCCTTCATCAAAGGGACAGCAGTTGCCCTGTTCTTATATTCTTCTTTGGAACAGTAGCTCCTTGTTTTTACCCTTTCCTGCACAGGAGAATGACAACTATCAATGGATAAGTCTTTGCATACTAATTCCACGTATTCTACCACGTATTCTACCACAATTCTCTATTGTTTTCCACATTCATGATGTAAAAGATTCATAAGTCCTACTGAAAAGCCACTGAAATGATCATTAAAAACATACCTTTTTAGAACTCCACACACACCCCTGCTTACCCTGTTTCATGCCCTCATGAAGACATTGTAGTTGACATGCAAAGCAGTGAGAGAGTAGGCTGGAGAAGGAATCTCATGCGGAGGTCTACAGCCATGGTGAGTGACTAGGTAGTCAAAGAACTGGCCCGTTTGACCCTCAGGCATCTCATATAGGGCTTGATATCCGGGTGCAGGGTGCCAGATAATTGGACTGCGGAATCTATATCCTAACCAGGATGGCCCTGCCCTCAAAATGCTTTCACCATAGAGGTTCAAACGATTGGTAGCTAATTGAAAATTCTCATACTTAAATGGCTCCCTGAGCTGGATGTTTGGATTAGAGGTTCGATACCGAAATTTGGCTGCATCAATGGCGAGGTCTTTGATAGAAAGAAAATATTCTAAACTTTGTCAAATGAGTGCCTCGTGCATGGGTCCTAATGTTTCAATGACACCTGGAGTTCTCATAAGGTTTCTATGTGCTTTCCATAGCTGTACTGGGTCCCTAGGCTCAGCCCTTACCCACAAGTCTAGGCCATTTTCCTGTCTCTGGAAAGTGTTATAGGCTTTGAGCCATTTAATCTGATTGACCCCGAATGAGATGAATGCTTGCAATTGAATGTCCCCAACAAAAGGGCCAGGGTTCAACTCAGTCTCCTGATCTAGCACGAGGTTATGCAAATAGAATTCACATAGAAATCTTTGGACCTTCACTCCATAATGTTTACAACAATCTATAAAGTCATTGACAGTATTAATTTGTATCGGGGCACCTGCTTTAACAGCCTTTATCTTTAATTGTAATTATCGTTCCAATAGAAACAAAGCATAGTTTTTTGCAGGGGCCCTACATGCTAAAATGTCATTGTATAAAGAACACAAGGTATCCATCTGTTTGATAACAATATCTAGCCTATGGGTTACCTTTGCAACTTTCTCCTGTTCCTTTTGCCACCCTTCAAAGGCCTGGCTTTCATATTGATTGACATTCCGTAGTTTGTGTTGGAGTTCTTCCTACTTCTCATGAGGGACTGTCTGCTCTCTAAGCCTCTCCATTTCTTGTTGAACCTCTTTCAATCCTTTGTGCAAGGTCCTTGTCTTTGGATCTCTTTTCCATACATCAGTGGAGGCCGGGAGTTTTACCTGAACTTTCTTATTGCGTTGCTTTGAGTTTAGAACCCTTATCACCCCTGAGGGTGGTGCCTCTATTTGAATCTCCTTGTTGTCTTTTTCTTTCTTAACACGAATACCGGCCGGCAGCTGTTCCTTTTCAAATGGAACAACAGTCTGTCCCTCAACTTCATTAGGAACAGCAGTTAGACCTTCAGCTTCATTTGGAACATCAGCTGGGCCTTCGGCTTCATTTGGAACAGCAGCTGGGCCTTCAGCTTCATTTGGAATAGAAGCTGGGCCTTCAGCTTCAATTCGAACAACAATTGGATTTTGGGCAGAGTTTTGATCAACGGAGCGATTTTTAGTCCTCTGCCGTTTTATCTTGCGGTTCCTTACTACAGTGGTCATCTTTTTCTTACTGGCAATCTTCCTTGTCCTCTGCCTCGCTTTCAGAATCCTCATCTGCTGGTGGAGCTGGGCTATTATGCTCAATAACCTTCGTTGTTCCTTTCGTAATTCTCTAATTTCTAATGTTTTATTAGAAGGAACAACAGGCTTTTTGCTGCTTTCTGGGCCGTGACTAGTCCCTTGATCTTTCTCCTGGGGTACTTCTTCACTGTTTTGTGCTGGCTGTTCCGGGGTAAGAACCCTAACTGATTCCGTGGCTTCGCTTTCTATTCTTACTTCGTCTGGAATTTCTTCTGGTGCCGTGGGAACAAATTGTTCCTTCTTAGTATCTCCTATTTCTTTTTCATCATGAACAGGCAGATTTCCTTCCTCTGCCTCTTCTGCATGTGGTTTTTTAGGTGCATCTTCTTCCTAGGGTTTGTCGCGGAGGTATGGTGGAGTGGAAGGTTGGCCATACTTGGATTGTCCGTTTTCTGCCTCAGGATGCTCAATTTCAATTTCAGGGTTCTCGGCTTCTATCTTAGGATGTTCAGCTTCTGTCTCAGGGGGTTTGGCTTCTGTCTCAAGAGGCTTGACTTCTGTTTCCGAGTGCTCAGCTCCTTCATTGTTTTCTTCTTCGGATTGCTTAGCCTCCTCGGCCTCTCCTTCCTTTTCTCCTTCAACTTGTTCTTCTTCTATTTCTGGTCGTGAGGGTTGTTCATCCTCAATTACCACTGGCTGGCTAATTCTTTCCTGGAGTTTTTCCAGCCTTCCTCTTATCTGGGCTAACCGGACTGATTTTCTACATTTCTCTGGCTGTTCTGGTGTATCAGTTTCATGCTTACGCTTTGCTGATTCCTGTTGAGTTTCTGGTCGTTCGGATGTGCTTGCAACAGGTTTTTGTTTTCTTAATTCTCTGCGTTTTTTCGGACGTTCTGGTGTGCTTATAGTATGTTTACATTTTGGGGAAGGTGTTGTCGCTCTCTCCTCAATTATTGCAATTAATTCTTTCCAGCTGCTTTGCTGCTGGGTGAGGCTATGACTAACTATTAGTCGGATTAATCCATGGTGGCTAACAACTGACTCTACATGCTGTGCCTTTTTCAGGCTTCGTGCGGCATGATGGAGTAAAGAATTCAAAAGTGCAGGAAGGTTTACAGAGCATTTCTACTTTAGAACAGCTAAGAATTTAAGGTGTCGTGGCTTTACCACGTCTTTTCTCCCCTCGCAGGTGATATAGCTTTGCACTGTTCTTGCTAATTCCGCCCAGGGTTCTCCTAGCGTTGCTGGCAGGACTCCCTTCCCTTTGATTGTTAAGCTCTGGCCTTCGTCCTGGAAAATTTCCATGATTTTCTGGAGTCTTTCCTTCTTTAATGTCCATATAGGTCCGGTGGCTGGTAGTCCCGAGACTTCGGCAATTATATCGTCGGTGACTGCTATCCGCTTCCCCCTCACCATGAAGTGGTCCTCTTGGAAGTTCTGCAGAAATTCCATCGCCACTGTTTCATTGGACTCCTTCAGGCGACTGAGATAAGTCAGCCGCCGCACTCTTTCCAGGATCTCCCGAGCAGCAGCGAAGATTGTCAACTCCTGTGGTTCGCTTTGAACTGCCCTGCCTCCCATGGTTTCACTGTGGATTCTCGATGGAACAGCAGCTTCTTGTGCTGTTTGAAACACAGAGAGGGTAGTGATCATCGGATTTGGAAAAAAACATAGAGTATGCAACAGAAATGAGTTATGAACAGCAACTTGTATAGAAAAAATAGAAATGTCATGCCGTTAAACCGTGCCATTTCCTGGTACGCTATCTTTCCCGAATAGTAGGCTGACACATAACCCGGGGAATCATGAGGTGAACCTCCCCCCTGCAATGCGATAGGCTGCCCCAGCCGTCAAAGAAAGGAGCGGCACCCCGATCTATAACCAAGTCATAAAGGAACAACGTATGAAAATATGCCATGTTTAGAAAAACAACAGTTTGCCGAAATCGAGGCGTAAAGTTAGATCGCATATTACGTAAGAGGCTGTTGTGATATGATGCGAGGCCAGGGGATAGGACGTCTATCGTACTTGCCAAATCTCAAGTGGTCATTGTCACCTCCTTTGCCATGATTGGTGTAATAAATGTCCATGCGGTATATAAGTCGGGAGATAATGTATGATTAGTGCCTAGGATATAAGAAACAAAAGAGTATTAGTATCCTACCTATTGGTGTAATTAATGTGACCTCGATACCATTAACAGTGCTCTGCTGCCGACAGGTGTCCATAACCTTGGCAGAGTTGTTTATTTCACCTCCGGAACCATGATCCTTTATGTGCATATTAAGGAATGCGATGTCAAAGTGTAGGCCATTATGTTGGCTTGGTAACCAGGTAGCCATAATGCCATTCATGAGGAGGGGGCGAAAAGTGGGCAGGCCGGCTCGTGATGAGACCTCCTGTTCCAAGGTTTTTTCTTTTGCTATACCTTTTGGACCATATCCCTGGTGTGGTGGCCATAGTGGGAATGCCACTTCGCTTCCATCCTCATGATCATGGTAGGCTAGCTCTTGATGAGACCCCCTATCTTGCATTTGACAATTTATAATTCATTTGCTTTTTCTTTCTCTTTTTTGATAAAGCACTATTCCTTATATATCCACAAAGGGTGGTTCAACACTCCTTAAGAGTAGGAATGGTGGAAGAAGTCTTATCATCTCAATAGGAGGATATAAGCCCTTTGCTCTTATTCCTGAAAAAAAATCAAAGAAAAGAATGGCATGATAAAAGATAACCAAATAGGGCAAGATTAGCAAAACAATGACAACAAAAAATAAGTACATCCTTCCTTCTGTCCTCTACCAATACATAGCCTTATAAAGATAGCGATTTATAATTGCCTAATTTCAGTGTGTTGTGACTTTGGATTCATTGCATAAGTGCATTGCTTGTCTCTAAAAGACTTTGAAAGAATAGGGGCAAGAAGCATCCTTACTTGGACCAACAAGATGTTAGCTGTTTCATAAAGAGAGAATAAGTATGCTAGATCCATAAAGGAGCATAAGTTTGAAAAGTGCAAATGTCGTTCCTTTTGAAAAAGGAACAGCAGAACATAGCAATGCCGTTTCTTTTGAAAAAGGAACAACAAAAATCAAAATGTTGTTCCTTTGAGAAAAAGGAACAGCAAGACAAGCGAATGCCATTCCTTTGAAAAGGAATAGCAGAAATCAAAAGTGCTGTTACTTTTGAAAAGGAAGAGCAGAAAATAAAAAAGTGCTATTCCTTTTGAAAAGGAACAGCAGAAAATCAAAAAGTGTTGTTCCTTTGAAAAGGAACAGCAGAAAATCAAAAAGTGTTGTTCCTTTTGAAAAGGAACAGCAGAAAATCAAAAAGTGTTGTTCCTTTTGAAAAGGAACAGCAAAAAATCAAAAAGTGTTGTTCCTTTTGAAAAGGAACAACAGAAAATCAAAAAGTGTTGTTCCTTTTGAAAAGGAACAGCAGAAAATCAAAAAGTATTGTTCCTTTTGAAAAGGAACAGCAGAAAATCAAACAGTGTTGTTCCTTTTGAAAAGGAACAACAGAAAATCAAAAAGTGTTGTTCCTTTTGAAAAGGAACAACAGAAGATCAAAAAGTGTTGTTCCTTTTGAAAAGGAACAACAGAAACATGCAAATGCCATTCGTTTCAGGAACGGCAGAAAAATTGAAATCTATGTATGCACAACAAGTTTGAAAAAAAGATTATGTACAAATTATGAAAAGAAATGAATTTCTTAATGAATTACAGGTGAGGAAGATTTCTCTTCCTCTCCTAAGATATCCATATCAGCGTCTCTGCGTAGCTGTTGGCAGAAGGATTCCCGAGTGAGTGGTTTACGATAGAGACGAACCCGATGGCCATTCACTTTGAAGGTATATCCAGAACCGTCAATGGTGGTTAAAGTGATGGTCCCATTGTCATGTACCTTCTGGATTTCGTATGGTCCTAACCAACGAGTCTGGAGATTCCCAGGGAAATCCTGAAACCGAGATTCATATAATAGGGCCCAATCTCCTTCATGGAAGACTTTGTTTTTGATGAGAGCATCATGCCATTTAGCTCGCTGCTATTGAATCAATGCTGTATTTTGTAGTGCGGAGAACCTGATTTCATCCAATTCATTGATCTGTTGTAGTCGATTAATCTGTGCCTCAGTTAAATCTAAGCCAACTTCCTGTGCTGTTCGTAATGTTTGGATTTCAAACTCTATGGGGAAAATGGGTTGTTTTCCAAACACTAATTGATAAGGTGAGTAACCAGTGGTGCTTCTCCATGTTGTTCTATAGGCCCAAAGTGCTTCAGGTAGTCGGGCAGCCCAATCATGCCTATGTGAGGCAATGGTTTTTGTTAGGATCGATTCTATTATCTTATTGCTGCTTTCTACTTGTCCGTTCGCCTGTGGGTGATATGGAGTAGTAATTTTGTGCTGGACATGATAAATATTAAGTGTTGCTGCTAATCTACTGCCAGCAAATTGTGGTCCTCCGTCTATGATTATTTCCCTTGGAAGGCCATAACATACAAATAGATGGAAGAGGAACTATATAACAGAGTCCTCTGTGGCTCTTGGCAATGCTTCTGCTTCAACCCACTTGGTGACATATTCTATTGCCACCAAGATATATGTTCTCTGATTTGATCAGGGGTTGATGGGTCCAACGAAATCAAGAGCCCATCGCTCAAATGGTTTGATGACTAACTAAGGTTTAAGGGGCATCTTATCAGCTTGACGAGGACGTCCTGCTCACTGGCAGCTGTCACAGGCTTGGACAAATTTCTTTGCATCTCTGAAAATCGTGGGCCAGTAATATCCTGTCTGTAATACTTTGTGTCCCGTTCTACGCTCAGCGAAGTGTCCCCCACAAGGTCCATCGTGACAGGCTTTTAGGATGTCAAAGATTTCATCTTCTCGAACACATATCCTGATGTGCATGTCTGCCCCTGTATGAAACAAATAGCCCCCAATCTAGGAGAATTGAGTATTCTTCTGAACAATCTGTTTTTGCTCATTAGGGGTTAAGTGTTTTGGTAGTTTACCCACTGCAAGGTAATTGGCAACATCAGCATACCAGGGTGTTCGAACAACAAGAGCAAACAGATGTTCGTCCCGAAAGTGATCTTCAACTGCTGCTGCTTCAACTGGTTTTGGCATTTCCGAGAGAAAATTGGCTACAGGGTTCTCTTTGCCAGGCCAGTCCTTGACTGTGATATCGAATTACTGCAATAAAATCAACCATCTAGTTATTTTGGCATTTGTGACAGGCTTATTTGCTAAGTATTTTATGGCGGAATGATCCGTATACAAAATAACAGGATAGCCTGTAATATAATGTCTAAATTTATTGACAGCATGTATTACAGCTAGGAATTCCTTTTCGGTAACAGTGTAATTTAATTCAGCAGGGGATAAATTTTTGTTGATGTAATAGATAGCATATGGTTTTTTATCTTCTTCCTGCCCAAGGACTGCGCCAATGGCTATATCTGAGGCATCAGCTGATATTTGAAATGGCAGATCCCAGTTTGGTCCTCGCAGGACTGGGGCTATGGATACAAGCTTCTTTAAATCCTTGAAAGCACGTTAACATTTGTCTGTCCAAAGAAAATCAACATTACCAGTTAGTTCATATAGAGGTGCAGCAATGTGTTGTTGTGGGGAAAAGTATCCGATGCGGATGACACTAACCCTTTCTAAAGGTGACAGACTTTAGCAACAACTGAATGACAAAGTTTTCATGTTCATCTTTATAAAAGCACAGAGAGAATAGAAAGAGGATCAACCAACCTGGTGTCTTGCGCTTAGTCGATCCTTGTCCTTCTCGCTTTGTATCCCGTTCCCAGCTCTTTACTCTCCAAGCCGATCCAGCTACACACAGAATCTGCACAACAAAAGGGAGCAAACTACGAGATACAAGCAATCATAATTGAAGCATGGATTAGGTTGCATCAAATATACATGTAAACACAAAAGCATCTATGTAAAACAAGTATATAGAAGAACATGCAAACTTTATTGATAGAAAGTAACAGGGTTCCAGAGGAAGTTACAAACAATGATGTTGGCCCCAATCCAGCAGCACCTCCTCGGCAGCAAGAACTCTCTTCTTCACCTCTAGTAAAACAATCACCCAATAATCCTGGCAGTATACCAACAGCACCTCCTTGCTTATACAAAATTCCAGCCCCTCTCGACCTCATAGAAGAGCTCTATATATAGGAGAGAAGAGGAAAGGATGAGTCAGCTGGAGGCTGGCATATAGCTGACTAGTGTCCTCTCCATCTTCAGTTAATCTTCAGTTCCTGTGTCCACTTGGAGATCCTTGCTTACACATGGTGATCAAGTACCTCTTACTCATCACAGGGCGAATCTCATGACCCAAGTGTCAGTTTGGAAGCTTCCTGGGCAATTGACACCTTGCAGGATGACTGTGCCACTCGGCCAATCTCGCCCAGCGCAGGTAGCCTTCATTGTTTTTTACTTCCAGCGCAGGTACAGAGTGGGACAGTTGCAATACAGCGCAGAAGCTCAGTTAAGCAGCTGACATGATCCAAAATAAGCCTGTTCTGAAGTGTTTTCAGGTGGAGAACTGATTGGAAGTGCTGTTGATTGATGACCTTGTTCTTTTAGGGGTAAGAACAACATGTTTAGGGACTGAGGATCCCTGTAATTATCGACATTTCCTGCTCCTTGACGCGAGGCACAAAAATGTCTATAACAGTTGCCCCCTAAAGTATGAGGCCGTTAATCGGGTGAAATGCTTTAGCTAGAGGGTCCGAAGTTCTTCAGCCCCCCGTCCTTTACCTTGGTCAATTGACTTTTCATCTGAACAAGTACTGCATCACACCAGTTAAACACTTTCGGTTGGAGACACTCCAAGGCGTGCTGCATATAAGATCTGTTGGCAACATGCAAAGCTGCGCTACCGGCCATCCTACCAATAGTAAACAGAATGGACCTGAGAGACCTGTCAGTGATGTCACGGATATTGATCTTGCCGTCTTTGCTCGGCTGTGAACCTTCCCGGCAATGCTGACGGATATAGTCTCTGGTGGAAGTAGTCCCTCGAGCCGTACCTGACAAAGAAATGGGAGCACCCCGCCTTGACAACCCAGTCAAGAAGTACATGTCCTCTATGGTCAAGGGGAAGGACTTCCCCTAATCTGAAATACTTGGTTAACAGGATCCCAAGCATCTAGCATATACTGCAGTAAAGAAATCTGTGCTCTCATGCTAGAGATACGGAAGAACTTCAGCAGGCCACAGTTCCGAAGCGCGTTCACCGTGACTGGGTCATGGAGTGCAACCATGTCCTCTGCTTCATGTTCTCGTTCTCGCCATGTAAGGGACATTTTGTCCAAAGTTCCCTACAATCAAACAAGAGAATGAGTAAGTTCCTGAATTTGATGAAAATCTGGCGAAAAAACATCAAAAAACTCATGCAAACTCAGTCTTTTTAGGCCCAGCGCAGGCAGAGATTGTTCCCCCTGCTCTGTAATTCAGTTTGCCTCAAAGCTGACTGGAATACAGCGCAAGTTTCGAAAGGGGAACCTGCGCTGATGCCAGGGCGCCCTAATGGAACCCCTGGGGCCCAGAAACACTGAAAAACAGGCATGAAACTGAAAAAGGAAACCATGAAAGTGAAGGGCTAAAGTTTAGCTCCTACCTGGTCCAAACGGCGCCGAAAATCGTCCACAGAATCTCCCGGAATCAGCTGGTGAAAATCAAGGAAGAAGAGGCACCTCCAGAGCTCCAACAAGCAAAATGCAAATGAAATGGTAAATGAGAGGTAAAAACCCCTTTTTATGACTTTTTACACCGTTTAAAGTTAAATATTAGGGTTATATTCTCGTTTTCATGCAATTATTATCCATTTCTAACAAAATTTGTTGCAGCAATTGATAATGAAGTACTACATTTGAAAAGAGAAAAGCTAATGAAAGTAAAAAATTAAATTTGACCATGAAACGAGCAGTTTTACCACGGAATTTATACTCGTTAAAAAATAAAAAAGTGTGAGCAGAGTTTTTCCGCCAAAGTTCAAGCTCATTAAAAAATGAACCTATCTAGGTAAATAACCATTGCGATCGTAAATTTATAAGCCTTAAAAACCTTGGTCGTGTTTTCATCCGTCACCTCCATTTCATTTGGCCGATCGTTCACCCCCATATGTGTGTTTACCTATTTTGAGGAACAGCTGCGAAGAGTGATTTCACCTAGCCCTCCTTGTGACACTACCGTGATTGGAAATTCCAATTTTTACCTGGAATCAGTTGCTATCCTTGTTTATCACTCGTTCCTCAAAAGACGAGTCTTCTTTGAGCTCTTTTCACTGACTCGTAAAATATGAAAAGTTTGCCGAGTTTTTGGCCTTCTAGCTCGTTAAACGACTGAAAGCTATCCCTCCTCTAGATTTTAATCTTTTTTGGACCTGAGGGATTATTACACAAAAAGATCGAGCGCTTGTCTTGTTCGGCTCGTAAAAATACCGAATAGCCATCCCTTCTGTATTGTTTTATACTTTTTCGGACTTAAGGGATTAGATGACGAAAAAGGAATTATGGAGTTGACTTTCTGTACCTTTTTAGACTCTCTAAAAATGAAAAGGACCGAGTTTTCCTTGTCGTTAGACTCGTTAAAATGATTAAATAGCGACAAACTTGTCTTTAGACGAGAACGAGTTTCCCTATCGCTAGGCTCGTTAAATCTTAGCGATGGGCTTGCCCGAAGGGCAGGTTATAGAACAAGCATATGTTATCCTCCTCAAGCTTGACAAAAATAAAGAGGTACTGGTCAGAAATGACTGGGGAAAAATTGGGAGAACATCAAAGTTTAGAGGTAGCAAGTCACTCTTGAACATGACACTTTTCCTCCGTATCACATCGGGTTGGGTTGTCTCATTCACCGGTTTCATCACCATGGTCCTCGCCACACCATCCATTCAGGGTAATGCTACCGATCCATCGCATCAGTGTCGTTATATGTTCAAGAGGGGTCATTCAGAAAGTGTCAACCGTGTCCCATCCACTACCATACATTTTCCTTCATCCATTTCATGATCGCCACCCTGAATCATATGTCACAGTTTGTTTCACCTCCACTAAATCATTAGCTCCGTTCCGTGTCATTGATGTGGGATTCATCAAGGCCCTCCTTTGACGGATCACTTCTTGTCGACTTCAGCTCATTATCCAAGAAGTCGATCTAGGAACACCCCCATCAGTACTTTGAAGCTTGCATGCCTCAATGGCAAGTTTCTCACTTCCGGCGACAGGTATACATCAATGACCTTCGACCAGAAGATTTTGCGTGGCGTTCGACGCCAAGTCCTTTATTCACGCCACGTGAATTGTACTGCCGTACCTTGAGGGTCATCGTCATTATTGGTGATTCCTCTCGCGCTTGTTAACGGTTTTCATTATTGACCGGTAATCAAGCGATGTCTTTCCATGTTCGACTTCAGCGTAATTCTCACATGGATCGACTTGTACTTAGAGTGAAGATCGAACGAGTTTGAAGACCCCGGATCTAGTTTCATCCATCCGGGCTGTGATATATATTCAGGAAATATAAAAGCATTTGCCATGTACATCATTGCAGCAGATGATCATCATTGATAGCGGAGTCGCCAAGTTTGTTGTGGGGAAAAGTATCCGATGCGGATGACACTAACCCTTTCTAAAGGTGACAAACTTTAGCAACAACTGAATGACAAGGTTTTCATGTTCATCTTTATAAAAGCACAGAGAGAATAGAAAGAGGATCAACCAACCTGGTGTCTTGCGCTTAGTCGATCCTTGTCCTTCTCGCTTTGTATCCCGTTCCCAGCTCTTTACTCTCCAAGTCGATCCAGCTACACACAGAATCTGCACAACAAAAGGGAGCAAACTACGAGATACAAGCAATCATAATTGAAGCATGGATTAGGTTGCATCAAATATACATGTAAACACAAAAGCATCTATGTAAAACAAGTATATAGAAGAACATGCAAACTTTATTGATAGAAAGTAACAGGGTTCCAGAGGAAGTTACAACCAATGATGTTGGCCCCAATCCAGCAGCACCTCCTCGGCAGCAAGAACTCTCTTCTTCACCTCTAGTAAAACAATCACCCAATAATCTTGGCAGTATACCAACAGCACCTCCTTGCTTATACAAAATTCCAGCCCCTCTAGACCTCATAGAAGAGCTCTATATATAGGAGAGAAGAGGAAAGGATGAGTCAGCTGGAGGCTGGCATATAGCTAACTAGTGTCCTCTCCATCTTCAGTTAATCTTCAGTTCCTGTGTCCACTTGGAGATCCTTGCTTACACATGGTGATCAAGTACCTCTTACTCATCACAGGGCGAATCTCATGACCCAAGTGTCAGTTTGGAAGCTTCCTGGGCAATTGACACCTTGCAGGATGACTGTGCCACTTGGCCAATCTCGCCCAGCGCAGGTAGCCTTCATTGTTTTTGACTTCCAGCGCAGGTACAGAGTGGGACAGTTGCAATACAGCGCAGAAGCTCAGTTAAGCAGCTGACATGATCCAAAATAAGCCTGTTCTGAAGTGTTTTCAGGTGGAGAACTGATTGGAAGTGCTGTTGATTGATGACCTTGTTCTTTTAGGGGTAAGAACAACATGTTTAGGGACTCAGGATCCCTGTAATTATCGACATTTCCTGCTCCTTGACGCGAGGCACAAAAATGTCTATAACATGTGTGAATAATGTTCTATAAAACATCTGTAATATCCAGAAAAACCAAGAAAGCTGCGTACCTCTGTTTGAGTAGTAGGAGTGGGAATAAGCAAAAGTATTTGGATTTTGGCCGGGTCTACCTAAATGTCGGCTGCTGAAATTTAGTGTCCTAGAATAAGTCCTTCAGTCATCATCATGTAACATTTTTCGTGACTTAAGCAAATCCTGGTAGCTATACAGCGTTGTAGGACTTTTTCTAGGGTATTTAGTGTTGTATCAAAATCATCTCCATAGGGTGTAAAGTCATCCATATACACTTCAAGTCCATCGTTTATTAAATCTGTAAAAATGCTAAGGATAGCACTTTGGAATGTGGTGGGAGCATTACATAGGCCAAATGGTAGAACTCGGTAGGCAAATGTCCCCCAAGGACAAGTGAAAGTTGTTTTGTCCTGGTCTTCAGGGGCAATCTGAATCTGATTGTATCCACTGAAGCCATCCAGGAAGGAAAAGAATTTTTTCCCTGCCAAAGTATCCAGCACTTGGTCTATGAATGGGAGTGGAAAATGGTCTTTTTGTGTTGCTTTATTGAGTTCCCTGTAATCCACAAAAATTGTCCACTTCCCATTCTTTTTTGGTACGACGACAAGTGGAGAGACCCATTTACTGTCATAAATAGGATAAATAAAATTAACATCTAACAGTTTCTGAAGTTCTGCTTTAACCACATCTTTTAAATGAGGATTGAGTCTTCTCTGCGGTTGACGGACAGGTCTAGCATCTTTTTCTATATAAATGTGGTGTGTACACAAATGTGGGTCGATTCCTTTCATATTAGGGTAATCCCATGAAAATGCCTGTTGATATTTTCTTAATACATGGATGAGCTTAGTTTCTTGTTCAGATGTGAGGTTGGCATTGATATTTAAAGTTTTTCCCGGTTCAATTTCCACAATTTTACTATCTGCAACAGAAGTAACAAGTATTGTTTGATCATGTGTGTCTTTCAGAGGATCTTCTTCTAATTCATTATCAAATGCTGCTTCTATCATGTGACATTGTGTGCAGGATTCAGCTTCAGTTTGACTAATGAAATTGTTAATTGTTATCATCTTCTGTTTGATCTTTAAAATCAAGTGCCTCTTGCAATGTCAATGGGGATCTAATGTTATCAGTAAGGTATGATACAGGATACTTGTTAGTTTTAATTATTGTGAGACTTGGCTGCGCTGGAGGGTATAGAACCAAATTCTTAATATCGGGTCCTTTAGTTATGGTCATATTTCCTTGCCAGCAACCAATGTAAGCATCGGCGGTGGGAAGCCAAGGCCTACCTAGGATTAGCGGGTGTCCATCAAGTCGGGTTTTTGGATTAATTATCAAGAAATCGGTTGGATATTCCTAGGACTCTACAAAGACCATGACATCGTGTAGAGTACCTTCTTGTCTAATCACAGATCGGTCAGCTAATTCTAACAAAGTAGAGGTAGGTTCTACAGATGTAATGCCGAGTTTTTGACAGGTGGTGGTTGTTAAAATATTGATTGCAGCTCCTAGATCAACTAAGGCATTAGACAAGGTCTGACCGTAAATTTGAACAGTTACAATTGGATTTCCTGGTTCTTCATATTTGATTGTTGTTTCTTTCCCAGATAAGAGATCAGATAAAGTACCGACTACTTGGACTCTTGGATTAGTTGTTACATTCCTCCTTGGTTTCTTTATGCACAATTCTTTAATAGTTTTTGCATATATAGGAATATCTTGAATGGCTTGGAGGAACGGGATTTTTATGTACAAATTTTGTAATTCCCCCAGAATGTCAAAGTCAGGATATTCTAAAGGTCGAGGTATGACTAATCGTTCTAGGAATGGGGGAGAGGATGTGGTTGCTTGATTATGAGACTGCTGATTATTTACATCCTCTTGTTGCAACTGATGTTCTCTTACTAACTGATCTTCATTATGAACTGTTTTATCTCCCTCATTTTGAATGATACGTCCAGATCATAATTGAAGATCATTGCACTCCCACAGGTCAGGTCCTATTTTTGGTGATTCTATGACTTGAAGAGATTGGAACGGTCTGTTATTTGGATTGGGGTTGGGTTGGGCTGCGAGTTGCGGTCTCAAATTAGACTGGGGATTTTGTTGTAGAGCTGGCAAAGTAGGTTGAGGGAGCGGAATATTTCCTACTAGCTGTTGCATCGGTCTTTGCCAGTTTGTTTGCCAGGATGAACCTTGTGAAGTAGGGGGAGTCCATTGCGGAGGATATGGGCTATTTTGCCAATATGGTGAATTATAAGGGAAATTCGGCCAACTAGATTGATTTGGATGATTCAGCCATGGGTTTGAAGAAGGAAACGGTGGTGTTGACCAATTTGAGAATGGGGACAGAGGCTGATTTTGCCACATATTATATTGTTGAGCATTATATTGTGGAGGCTGAAAAGAAGAGGTTGGGTCTGAAAACATACCAGATTGTCTTTGCTGCCACTGGCGGCGCTAGTTGATCAAGTACACTGATTCTGGTTCTTCCTCTGCTTCCTTGTATACTGCCTTTAATCCAGGAAGTGAGGGGCAGCTTTCCATAAGATGATCGTTTGTACAGATGGAACATGTTTGGACTATATCTAGTGGACACTCCTTATGGCTATGTTTTTTTCTGCATCGGGGACAGAAGATTGCCAAATTCTGTTCTGCCTCCATCTACTTCTGTTTAGCCTGCATAATATCAAGTTGTGTAGTTAGTGTCCCTAGAATATCAGTTTTAAAATTTTCTAATAAATTTCCAATCTCCACACGCGTTACTCCTTCTATTGTTATCTTATTGTCTCTTGCAAACCGATCATATTCTGCCGGTTTTATTCTTGTGCTACCTCTTGAACTCCTGATGCATAAATCAATAATGTCAGCAAAATTCTCTTGATAAATATCCCCTTTTCCCATAATGTTTAATGTTTCGATCCACTGTTCCTTCATGCCCCTTATCAATGCAGTTTTTAACACATTATCAGGTAAAGGTAGTGATGCATAAGGAGATATTTGTAAATTATATTGAAAACGTTCCACATATTCCTCTAATGTTTCGTTTGGTTTGGCTATCATTTGAAATATTTCATCTTTCAATTCTCTAGACCTACAATAATCCTGATATTTTTTTAAGAAGGATTCTTTCATCTGATCCCAATTGTTGATGACCCCACCACCTAGCCCCATAAACCATCTTAGAGCAGCCCCCTTTAATGTTGAGGGGAATAATTTCAATTTCTGGGGATCGGTGGTGTAATCATATCCCCTACACAACAAATCAAATTTGAATAAAAATGCATCCGGATCTTCTGATGTAAGACCGTGAAAGGTTGGGATATGTTGAAGAGGGATAGCTTTCATGGGTGCATTTGCTGCAGAATCCACTATAGGATATTGTAATGTAGAGGTTTGAGTATTTGGCTGATTCTGAGTCATAGGATCGAATATGTGCCAATAATCTTCTGGGATATCTAGGAGGGTATTCCTAGGTTGAGAGGGAACGATTTTAGCAGAGATAGTTTTAATGGCACTTCCTTTATCTGGGATAAGAGGAATACCTGATGTCTGAGGAGATTGTATTCCCTCAACAATGATTTTCGCAGCGCTCCCCTTATCTGGGCTGTTTAATGGCTGATTTGTTACAATGGGAGATTTTGGTTCTTCTGTTTCCCCTGTTTCTCCTTCTCCTTCACACAAGTTACTGAAATTCCCTTCGTGCAATAGTTCTGGAGTAGAATTTTCAATTTCCTGAAAGTCCTGCTCTTAAGTTGGACTATGCACCTCAGCAAAGGCTACAGATGGTGATCCTGTGGCCTGAAGGGAACTAGTAGGCTGCTTTGAAATGGTTTTCCTAAAACCTACTGATGGCTGAGATTCTTTTTTCTTATAGATTTCGTCTATGAAATTTGTTCAGCCAAGGGTCACCGGCCCCTTAGCTTTTTCAGGTTTGGATGGAAGCTTGATATTCTTTTCTGATTTTTTCTGCTTAGTCATGCACTCAAACAAACTGCTAAATTCTATTCAATCAAAGCAAAAGAAAATCTGTTAGGAAAGCGGACAATGGAGCAGGGCTTTTACATGATCCGTACGCAGGTTCTTACCTTTCATTTTTAAAATCCAACTCTTTCCTAGCAGGTTTGTACACTACTCTGAAAAAAACAAATGGCTACACTCTTTCCCCGGCAACAGCGCCAAAATGTAGAACTATAAAAAGGGTCTCTTTCACCTCTAATTACCTCACATTAATATGTCAATCCGGGAATGTTTGGTTATTTCAAAGAGTGACTCAATCTGAGGCTATTTGTCAGAGTAATGCTAGTAGTACAGCATCCTACAAAAACACAAGAGTAAACTAATGCTCGTCTATGACTAAGTTCCTTCAAATGACTAAAGCACACACTCTTAAAATTAAGCAACTTTATCAGTCAAGGGTCCGACAGTAGTAGTCCATCCCTTTGGAAACTGATGGAAAGGAAACTAGAGCATGGATCACGGGTCTGGGAGCAAGGCAGTAAATGCAGAGGCTCACTACAGCCATAGATCGTCTCTCACACCAAATGCGAGTAAATGAAATGACAGATAAAAATGGAACGGCAAATAGGAAATTAAACAACAAATCTAGAAAGGAATAGCAATGCTTAAAATGGAACAACAATTCTGAAATGGAACAGCAATCACTATAACTAAACCTCGCGAGTAACAATCAAAATTTATCTTATCAACTCAAATGCTCTCATTCCAATCAAAACTCCAATCTTTCATTCTCCAAGCAAATCACGCAATCCACTAAAGGAACAGCAATAACTCTCAATTATGGAACAGCATGTGAAAATCATACACATGTAACATTCTAAGGAAGTAATCTGATTTAATACCAATCATCAACAGGAATTATAACTGTGTTTCAAAATGGAACAGCATGAATTTTGAATCATAAAGAACACACCTTTCAAATAATTACCTTAACACACATACTTAGCATAGAAGCTCCATAACATAATGATAACACTGTTCAGTTAAGTCTAATAAGATTTCATCCACTCTGAGAGTATTGATAATATAATGCAGAGTCAATGGAAAGAACATTAATGAACGAATCTTAGCAGAGCATGTGATGTAACTTATAAAGCATATCAGATTACCAACTAGTGACGATAAGCAAACCACGTAGAAATCAAATCGTAGTGATACAGAAGCAAGTGTCCTCCGGGGCCGGGCCCTTAGCCTCAAGGGTACACCGCTTTAAGCTAATCCAGACGTGAAGATGAGATAATCACCAAGTTTATATTAATGCATAAAACAGAAAGTACAATGAGCCAAGTTCAACGAGACTCGATGATCAAAGTTAAGTCTTTAACAAAAAGTTACATAAAAGCATCTCCTCTCCAGACTAACAGTGTCGTCCCTTTATATAAGGGTAACGGCGGAGATGTCTAAGTGATAAGATAAATAAAGTAGTGATCCCTCAGGATCGAAGATCCTGAGGGATTCGCAAAACTGTTAATCCCTAATCACTTCTTTCTCCTCCGCCGAGCTGGTGCCTTTTCCTCCTTTTCCGGACCGGTTTGCTTCAGCTTGCTTTGCCTCGTCTACACTTTGTCCTTCGTCAAAGGGACAGCTGTTACCCTATTCTTATCTTCTTCTTTGGAATAGTAGCTCCTCGTTTTTACCCTTTCCTGCACAGGAGAATGACAACTATCAATGGATAAGTCTTTGCATACTAATTCCACGTATTCTACCACAATTCTCTATTGTTTTCCACATTCATGATGTAAAAGATTCATAAGTCCTACTGAAAAGCCACTGAAATGATCATTAAAAACATACCTTTTTAGTACTCCACAACAATCATAAGTAACATCCATATCAACAGGTGAATTAGAGTCATCTACATCACCTCCATTTTGTCGATTTGAATTTCTGGTTCCTATTTTTCCAATTTCATCAGAATGAACACTTTCAAGTGTCTTTGTCAGCCACTTTGGGGGACCTTTCTGAGATGGTCCAGGCTGCTTTGTTGATTGATTTGGGACTGAATCAAGATTGAGTCTCCCAATTCTATCAATTACATCACTTAAAGCATCATCCGTTGTTGGGGTTTCATTCGGGGGAGAGTGTTCTTCAGAACAAGATTCCACATGTTGATCTAGTATAGGAATCCCCCCTTCAAGATGTGGAATCTGATTATCAAATTCTTGAAATGATTTTGTTTTTGCGAATCTATCCAAGCGATCAAGTTGCTGCTCAACAACATTGTCAGATTTGGATGATTCAAGAAAAATTACATCTCTAGATACAACAAACTTTTTATTTACTTCATCATAGAGGCGGTATGCTTTGGAGGTGTTTGAATACCCCAGGAAGATACACTTACGACTTCTAGCACCAAGTTTGTTTCTATGTACCTTTGGTATCAAAGCATAACAAGTGGAACCAAAGATCCTGAGATGTTTTACCGAAGGAACATGTCCATACCACAATTCATAAGGAGTCTTGTTTCTTATAGCATTAGATGGACATCTATTCTTTATATATGCAGCACATAGAACAGCATCAACCCAAAACATTATCTTTACATTTTTGAAGAAAATCATGGATCGTACCATATTCAAGATTGTTCTATTCATTCTTTCAGCTACACCATTTTGTTGGGGATTATAAGGCACAATTGTTTGATGTTTGATCCCATGTTGGCGAAGATAGTTTTCAAATTCATTTGATGTATATTCTTCTCCATTATCAGTGCGAATAGACCCAATATGAGATTGTGCATCATTTTCAATCCATTTATGAAAATTCTTGAATGTTTGAAAGGCATCAGATTTGTTCTTCAATAAATAAACCCAACACATTCTGGTGTAATCATCAATAAATGTCATGATATATTTATTTCCATTTGGAGAAGGAATAGGCATTGGACCACATAAATCTGAATGAATGAGTTCAAGCTTCCTATGTGCTCTTGAATGTGAATCATGAAAAGATTGTTTGCTATGCTTTCCTAGAATGCAAGCATCACATTGCTTATGTTTCCTAGGAATTGTAGGCAAACCAGCAACACCATTTTTCTTCAATAAGCGGAGACTGTCATAGTTTAAATGTTCAAATCTAGCATGCCATAATAAACTTGATGGAAGTGTACCTTCTTCATGATGAGAAATATATGAGAAATGTTGTGCATGAGTAGAGGTTCCTTGCAGTTTGAGAAGCCTTTCTTCTATTCCCCTCATGACAAGTGAGTGGTCAGATGCTTTTCTTACCTCAAGCTTGCCATCAAACATATGAATGGAGTGACCTTGATGGCGGATGTGAACCAAGGACAACAAGTTTCTTTTGAGTTGTGGGAGATACAGAACATGATCCAGAAGAACGTCTGGAAGACCAGGCAGTTTAAGCCTGATTGTGCCAAGCCCTGATGGCTTGATTTTTGATTGATCTGCAAAGTATACTGCTCCATCAACACTGTCAGTGAAATCTTCAAAAAAATCTTTTCAATGAGTCATATGATAGGTTGCTCCTGAATCAAGCAACCAATCATTTTTCGAAGAAGCAAGTGAAGCATTAAACAAATCTTCATTTACTCCAATGTTACGTTGTGCCTCAATATAGTGAGCAGATTCAGGTGCTTTACCTTTGTCTGTATCATCCGTTTTACCTTTCTGTTTGTTTCTTTCTGCTCAATTTTGTCCCATGGCAGCTTGCATGTAGAAGAATCATGTGACCCATTTCTTTTGCAGTGTAAGTCTGCCTTTTCTCCTTGAGAATGTCTGTCTCCCTGCCTCTGAAATATCTTCCTCTTCCTCTTCGTCCACCTCTTCCTCTTGTAGAATCTTGAGCAGGATGCTTTTATTTATGAGCAAGGCACACAGTCTCTTCAGAAGATTCAGGGGCTGTCTTCTTTCCAAAGGCTTTCTCTCTTTCATCAAACTTTTTCACAAGAGAGTCAAAGGTTATATCTTTAAGATTTCCATTTGCTTGTAAAGACTCAAGATAATTGGAGTAGGTAGGATAGAGTGCCTTGAGAAAAGCAATAAGAGGGATATCCAGCTCAACCTTAGTGGATTTGATATCATACATTATAGACTTTACTTCAGATGCAAGAGCAAGAGGATCATTATTTTTCAGTTCAAGAGTGAAGAGTTTAATCATGAGCTGAACAACTTCAAGTGTAGAATGTGAGTCATAGAGTTCTTTCAGCTTTTGTAAAGCTTTAAAGGCAGTTGAATATGATGAAATATGGTGACTCACCTCTTCATTTACAGATGTTGTGATTAATGCATAGGCTTTGTTGTTCTTGTTTTCCCAAATGACGAGCTCTTTGTCTGAGGTAGGCTGCACTGGGTCATTATCTGCTTCTCCAACACACACTCCTTTCCACAACTCATTGAAGATGAGGGTGTGTTTTATCATCCGGGACCATTCAGGATAGTTCTCCTTGCCAGTGAGAACTATTCCTACCATAGAGATGATTGAATGCATTCTGTAAAAAAATACTTCTGATGATAAAAAAAAAACTTATGCTGATATACAGTGAAATTATACTCAAAAAAATTCTGTGGGAAATAACTTTGGTTGTTTAAAAATAATCAATCATTCACCGCGATCTCTACAAAGTTGGAGCAGCAACGGTATTAACCACGAGCTCTACAAAGTTGGAGCAGCAACGGTATTAACCGCGAGCTCTACAAAGTTGGAGCAGCAACGGTATTACAATTTCAAAGATCAGTAAAAAGACTAAAAAAAAACCATCATAAATCCCTTTGATTCTCTAGACCAGTAATAAAAATATGGCAGCGTTAAAGTGCAGACGTTCTCTCTAGATTTCACAAGAAAGGATGACAGGCGGGAGCTCTATTTTCTTGACTAATTGCTGCCATTAAATGATAAAATCTATGTTCAAAGAGTTTGAAGAGTATTTCATTCAGAAAAGACTGAAACCAATCGATACCAGAAACCAGATGATCAGCACATCCATTATTCGAAAATTTGCTTTTGCAGTGGGAGAAGCATGTCGCCCTTGGCAGAAAAAATCACAATGGAAAAAAAAACAACTTTTCACACGCATTTACACGCAGGCAACATTCTTGATTGCGGGATGATGGAGTAGCAACTGTACATGAGCCAAGAATTGGGCTGCCCAGTTCCAGTTGCTTAGCGAGCAAGTGATACCATGTCAGTTCTAGCGTCTCCTTTGCAGAGAACGACAGTTATATGATTTAAATGCACTGTTCAAATAAATTCCAGGAGAGACCACCGTGAATCAAGGAATGCCAAGTGAAGATTCTCACATGAGGCATGCACATGCTAACAAGCAGCTCCACGGCCGAACAGATCTACGCCGAACGAATGCGTGCCAAATCCCATTTCATATCCAGGAGCTTAGCTTTGTCAGGCGTGTATTCATCATGGACAACTATGAAGAGTTGATCCCGGAATACCTTAGCTTTGTAAAGGGTGTCATGGACTCTGAAGAATTTCCTCTAAATATTTCTCGTGAAACTCTCCAACAAAAGAAAATGATAAAAGTTATTAGGAAACAGAAGCCATCTTGTGAACAAACAGAAGCCTATCTGGATGAGAAAACCAGAGGATATAATGAAGGAAGAATATGCAGCATTTTACAAGAGTCTGGCAAAATGATTGGGAATAACATTTGAGAGGCGTATTGAACAGTTGAGAGGCGTATTCGAAATTTTGTTAAAATTGTAGACTCCAGATCTTTTGTGTCATGAATAGCTGCATGGGCAAAGTCTGCAGCAAGAATGCTTGACTATTCAGTTTCAGATGCGGTCAATGATACACAAGACATGCCATGACAGATGCGTTAATTATGGACAAAGCCTAGTGGCGCAAGAATATGGAACAGTTTTGGATTCTGAGCGCATTCAAATGAACAGGGTGCAAAAAATCATAAATAGAATATGTCAGGGTAGCGCAGGTGTGGCAGACAGAACGTAGGTATGGCAGATAGAATTATAGAGAGAGCAATGGAGCAGATCAGGAGTTACAAGGACATAAAGGGTAAATAGGGAGTTGGCTCTGATACCATGTTAGGCCAGGAGTAACTCCAGTTTGGCAGAAAACTGATACAATTTATTTCATTAGGTAGCTATTGTTATATACAAAGAATGTGACTACTCAGTTCATCTTCTGATGACTGTTCACATTCCAAATTCACCCAATTGCAGAGGATTAGGTGTCAACAAAATAATTATAGATAATCATTTCCCTAAGAGGTATTTTCCAAGATATGTTTAATATAGGTTAGTAATGCAATGTAAGTAAGTTTGTCAACATTTTTTAAATGTTGGGAAAAATATTTGCAAAAAAGAAAAGAAAACAAAATTACTTCATATTCAAGTTAAAAGATATATAAATGTAAAATGTACTGTAAAAGCTAAAATGAAAAATGTATAATGTAAAACATAATGAAATGAATGACATAAAATTCATAAAAATTAAAATAATAATTCGCTAACCATATTTAAATTTGTTTAACTAGCACATTAAAACTTAATACATGCAATAAACTTATAATATAGAAAAATTCTTAGCCATGTATATTCACCCATATTTAAATTTGTTTAACTAGCACATTAAAACATAATGCATGCAATAAACTTATAATATAGAAAAGTTCTTAGCCATGTATATTCACCCCCACTTTATCATGGATGGGGCCAATATGATGGATTATCAATACCAAATTCCCAGAAACCATAACTCATTTAACAACCAAAATAATTTCATTTTATAATGTTTTTTTCACTAAATATGAAAGAAAAGAGGATATAATTATTTTTGAGATATATTTAAATTGCTTGTCCTCACCATTACTAAAAATATTTCTCTATATATTCTAGAGAGAGAGGAGGAGAGGGGTAGCCATGGAGTTAAAGTAGGGAGAGGAGGGGAGGGCATAACAAAGACGTAGAGAGATAGAGGTAGAGAAGGAGGGAGTGACAAAGTAGAGATGGAGAGAGAGTGGGGGAGGGAGAAGAGTGGGGGAGAGAGAGGGAGAAGGGAATAGAAATGGAGAGAGAGGACTTGAAAGATAGAAGGAGAGAGAGTGATGGAGAGAGGAGAGCTATAGGGAAGAGAGATATGTTATTTTTAAATGTAAAGTGTATGAGATGTTACTTTTAGATCTAAAGTATATGACATGTTACTATTAGATGGAAAGTGTATAATTTATTTGAACCTTAATCAATCCAAGCCTCACATGGAGTGGCATGATTACCACTAGCAAGGGTTGTACAAAGACTACATGGACACATCATAACATTCACAAGCATATGTATAGAGGATGTACATGTGGAAAATTAGGTTTATGATGCTAGCTAATCAAGAAGGGAGTGCACAATCATGTATATGATAAATGATTTACTAGAAAATTATAAGTGACTTCAAAGTTGATCAATAAATAACATTTAACTTGGTTATATTTTTTTTAATGTGTTTATGTATTTATGGTAAAACTAAAAGGTAACAATGATATTTGTTTATATAAAGAAATCTAGAGTAATCTTAACTCCAAATATACTAAGGGTCAAAACCTCAACCTCAAACCTCTTTTAGAGTGCAAAAAAATTGATTCCTCTAAAAGCTAGATAAATCTTAAATTAAAATGAATCTAAGATAAATTTAATAATAATAAAATTTAGCATAAAATATTTTTCTATCCATCTTAATAATAATAATATTAAACTAACATGGTTGATGTTGAAACCAATTTGGAGGAGGTTTGGGAGAAAAATGGCAAGGGTTTATGTTCAGGCTGATAGACTGTTTACTCTTCTCAGTGATCTGGAAGACAAGCATGGCTATAGGAAGGAAGCTCATAATTTTCACAACAAGCTAGAGGACAGATTGACAGTGGAAGGGAATCGCTACCACTATCGAAAATGCTAGCACATCTTTTCTTTCCTAGATCTGCATTATGGCTCAAAAAAAGGCTAGAAACCATCTGAATGTATCATCTAGCACACCGATGTATCGCTGCAATGGTCAGATCTGGAAGCATATGCTAGATCTAGGCTACCTCTCTGTAGATCCATGGTTTTTGAGGAAAAATATTAATCCGAGTTATCTGGAAAGACGAACGGATGGATGATGTTAGTGTAGAGAAAATACACAATGAAGGTCCGGGCCCAGAACGCAAATCCCTGGGAAGGAGAGGAGCTTGAGGAGGCAAAGGAAATGGTTACCTCGGATCCCAACCTACACAGTTGGGGATGCACAGACACGGATCCCTGTATCATTAAGATTGATCTCTGTTTCATGAAGGCTGAGTGGACCTCCAAAGGACCACAACTGCCTCTATGCATAGGGATAACTTACAAAACCCCAGATCCAGAGCGAAAACCATAGATGCTTCCTTTGGTGGGACTGATTTTCCCAAATCAGAGATCCTCATTGTAGATCTGCACTCGAGGAGGTCATTACCAACAAATTTCCCACGCTTTCGGGGGCTTTCTCTGTCTAAAGGCGGGATTTCCCATAACAGGAAAAAAGGGGTGCCATGAAGAAGATTGATGGAGTAATGATAGCTGCGATCCATTGGAGGAGGGCAGAGTAGCATACAAGGCCTAGTGCTAAGGATCACCTTGGACCAGTATATGATGATCATCGGTGGGTAACGCGAGTCCACAAACTAAACAACCCAAATCAACAGAGAGCTACAACGATTGAGCATGAACACCACGAAGAGGCAAACACCCCAACATTGGATCTTGAAGCCTCTATACCTGAAATGCTCGAAGGTAAACAAAGTACCCTCTTTATTAGACCTATGGAAGGGAACATGGTATGCATTAAGATAAGGAGTTGGGAGGAGATAAAAACACTCAAATAGAGGATACAAGAAAGGATAGGTATCCCACCTTGCAAACAAATTCTAATCTATGCAGAAAAAGTATTCCAGGAGGAGCACAAGCTAAAAGAATACAACATAGGCAACGACTCAACTATCTACCTCAACACAAGACTCTGTGGAGGCTGCTTTGGCACAAGCTCAAAAGGACCTGTTTCCTTCAAAGACGCAGTAAAAGGGAAGATGGGACTTCAAGCGCAAACAAAACAACAAGCTACGACTCGTGGTGCCTAAATCACCGAGCAGACAACTCAAAACCCTACATTAACAATTGCTATACCTGAGGTAAATGAAATATATGATGATTAATTATCTAAAGCAGTGATATGTAGGTTTAATGGGTTTTGGCCCAAACCGAAAGCCCTTAGTCAATGGATGTACTCCATATGAGTAGAAAATTGTGATATCCACCTCTGCTCAAAAGGATTTTTTATTGTCAAATTCTACTTAGTCAATGACAAGGAATATACATTGAATGAGGGAACATGGTTCTGGGGTAATGCTAGCCTTTTTATGACATTTTGGTTTCCAAAATTTTACCCAAACACCATAGTGGTTTCCAAAATGCCTGTGTGGGTAAAACTATACAGCCTACCTCTGCACTTTTGGCACATCAAAGTATTAACAAGCATTGGCAACACTTTGGGGAAATTCTTAAAAGTAGACAGTGAGCACCTTTGCAAGGATATCTACACTTTTGCCAGGATCTGTGTGGAGAATGATCTCAGTCAAGGTTTACCAGACCACATCCTCTTACGCCACAATGAAAAGTAATGGCCCCAGCCAATTGATTATGAAAACACGACCTTTAAATGCCACATTTGTCGTCAAACCGGTCACCTACAAAGTGCATGCCCACAAAACAAAAAAGATAGGAAAGCAAGACAGCCACCAAAGCCTGAAGGATAGCAGTTTTCAGCCACACCGAAAAATGACATAGAACAGGAAGAAAACACAGAAACTACCACAAACAACATATTCCAAGAAGCAGAATATCTA
The DNA here is from genome assembly GCA_031772625.1 of Pinus tabuliformis. Lineage (NCBI taxonomy): Eukaryota > Viridiplantae > Streptophyta > Pinopsida > Pinales > Pinaceae > Pinus > Pinus tabuliformis. The sequence goes on along the minus strand of CM062812.1, from coordinate 404,900,172 downwards.
GGAAATAATCCAGAACCAACGAACAAAGCACCCTACACGGCCCACAAAATGATGAAAATCAAAATTGCTCTGCATTAGTTCGAAAGACAACAGTTCCATAGCAGCAAAGTGAGCAACTCATACCAGGGCAAGAAATTGGTGGCAGCAAGCGAGCACACTCTACAGAAAGTTCAGATTCTGACAAAGAAACCCCAGCTGCTACAAATGAAGCACAAATGTCTATTGTAACATCCACTCCCAACAATGGAGGTTGGCGGAAAGTGGAAAAAAAGAAAGGTAGGAAAGCATAGATAGCCATTAAATTATTTTTTAGATCCTGTTGTATCAGGACAAGTTTTGATAAAGCATATGTTGTTTCAGCATCTACAACATGTAAGTTTGCTCAATATTAACATAAATAATATTTATTTGTTTTCATTAATAATATTGATAAAAAAAAATAAGTGGCATTAATATAATATTGTAGGAAATAAGCCATGTTAATATAATATTATTAATTAGATGACGTTAACATAATATTAAATCTATTAATGCTATTGAAATATTGGATCAATTTAGTGAATTGTTTTCTTATGATTTACCAATTACTTTATTTTTTATTTTTTAATATTATTTTTATATTATTTTTATTTTATTTTATGGTTTATCAATTATTCTTATATTTTGATGTGTGTGAGCCAGAGAATTGATAATTGGAAGGGTTATAGGAGGGTAACGTAATAAGTCAATATAACTTTTGGATAAATTTCATCTAGATACATAAAACTGAACATAATTATAACCAATTATTTTATTTAAAAATAAATAAAAAATAAAAAATTCTCAATTTTTAGATTAATTATATTTTATAATATTTTTATTATTTTCTAATTAATTATAATTATTTTTATATCACACTAAAACTAAAATATTTTTAGAAAGAACATTTAATCCAAACATAAGAATCAAATCAATAAAACTATTCTAAATTTACATCTTTCAAAAAATCATTCAAACTAATTTAAATTTACATCTTTCAACATTTTACATTTTTTATATTTCTTCATTCACGATTAGCGTCTCACTAAGTCAAAATCACATAGGTCTAGAGGACCATGTCAATATTTCATAGGATTGGATTTGTGTTCATAGAGTATTGAATACGAAAATTTACATCTTTCAACATTTTTTGTTAGAGAAAGATTTCGGCGAAAATCACATGGAAAATCATTTGTCGACGCGTTTCGAACCAACTAGTGTGGTTCATGGTCAGGACAAGTTTATATTCAACATTTTTCAACATTTTTATTTTTTATATTTGTTTGTTCATTTGGCATGAGTGTCTCACTAAGTCAAAATCACTTATATCTGCACCATGTAAATATTTCACATGATTGGGTTTATATTCCTAGAGTATTCAATATGAAACCTTAACACAAACAAACACTTTAACATTGTATGTGTCACTGTATGATTTATCCCACTTACACTTCAACGTTTGCTATATTACTAAACTATCTATATTAGATTAAAAAAATACATTTCATATAAATAATAAATATAATTTAAATATTTCACAATTATTTTTTTATAAATTTTATTTTAAATTTAATAATTATATTGAAATAACAAATTGCATAATTCGTTGATAGGGATATATATTTCAATTTTTGGTGGATGTCGATTAATGTAATTTCATTCTTTAGCTTTATCAAGGGTGAGTGTCCACTATTACCCAAATATTATTTGTTTAATAGCACGATGAACAATTGTGATGAGAGGGAGAGCAAAGAGCTATGGAAACGTGACGCTATCCGAAACCGAAAGATGGGAAAGGTGGTGACGATGGCGTTTCAATACCAAAGAAAAGAACGATGTTTTAGAGATCCATGAAAATAACAATTTATGGTGTTTCTTAGCTCAATTTCATTGTGTATTGTTAGACTAGTTTAGTATTGTTTAGCTGCAATTGTTTGGATTTGTAGTTGACACGAAGGGACATGTTTGTTTCGGGAAGGGTTTGTGTGTTTGGATTAGATATCATGGCGAGATGTATGCAGAAAGAGGAGGACTCTGCGTGCAGGCATACAAATAAGTGAGTGGCCATTCAATATCTATACACAACATATGATTTTGGTTTTATTTTAAAAAAATATTTCTTTCCAGTTGTCTCAGCTCATTATAGTGTTAACATAAAAATGTTTTCGAAATTGGCAAAGGTGTGAATTCTATTGATAATTGTTCTAGCATTATTTTTGAAGTGACTGGATGTAAAATGCACCAGCGATCTTGCGAAATTTGCAATGAATCTTCTCATTGAAATTTGGGATCATCTGTCAGCTACTGACTAAAGGAACGAATTTTCTTTATGTATTGATATAGAATTTCTTATGAATTGTTTAGAATATTTATCTTTGTTTCGCATATAATGCCCTGTAAAAAGAAATAAAAAGAATTTAGATTTGTTAAACAAATATGCAGTTAGGTAAGTCTATTCTTTAGGAGATTTCATTTTAAGCAGAAATTACAAGCCACAACATGAAATGTAATTCATTTCTTTGTTATCATATAGAACTTTCAGAGAAGAAGTGTAAAGAGGGCACGAAGAAGATATTACAAAAGAAAAATGGTAAAGGAGGAAAATTTTGTTGAAAGACTGCAAACGAACAACAATATATGTGCATGGAGGTGAGGTCAGATGAAGGGAGACCAATGAAGATTTAATTGAAATATAGGTGATTGCAAGAAGCGACTTATTCTATGAAGAAATAGAAGGAAAGTAGAAGAAAGTGATTATTGAGACACAAATAACAGATAAAACATATTTTTACTGAAGTCGAAGCTTAATTCAGTAAGGTAATTGGAAGGCGAGATGCAAAAGTGTACGAGTTAGTTGCAGTCATGAACCTCACCCCATCACAGAAGGTTTTGCAGGTATGGAGGATGTCAGCGGTGGGAAGGTCTAGCAAAAGGAAAGCAAGAGAAGGTGATTCCTAGCATGCAAATTTATAGAAAAAAATATTGTATTTGTGCTCGACGGTGAAGTCAGTTGGGTAGTCAGAAGGTGGGATGTTGTTGCATAGAAATTAGTTACAGGGGTGCTTACCATGAAGTACAATGTATTTGGTGTACTCACATTTTTTTCTTTAATGTTATTTTCCAAGTGTTGTTAGTTGAAAATATGTTTCAAAAGAAAACTGAGTTTTTTTTCAAAAATGCAGATTGTTTTGAAATTTTCTTAATATAATGTTTTTTTAATTAATTGTGTCTTCTTTTAACAAATGTTTGTGAAGGATATTTTTTATCATGTTTAATATGATAATTTTCATGTTGAATAAGATGAAATGAAGAGAAATTGATTGCTAGCATGAAAATCTATAAAAACAATATTTTATTGGTGGTCACAACTAAGAAAATTCAGGTAGTCAGAAGTGGGGATGGTGTTGCATTGAAGTTTATTGGAGGGGAGGCGGGGAGGCTGACCGCGATGTACAACATATTCAACATACTCAAACAAATTTATTTTCATTTTTTATTTTTTTCGATATTGCTATTTTCTAAGGATGGTTAGTTCAAATTATGTTTTAAAAGAAAAATGATATTGTTTTTTAAGAATGCAAATGTTCTCGAAATTCTCTTCAAATAATGTTATTTTCAAAATACTTTTTTCTTTAGTTATATATTTTCAAAAATATTTTTTAATTTATGAAGTCTCAAAAAATAGACAACTATACATTTGTTTACATAATCTCTTATTTTTTTGTTTTTTTATACAAATTTTTCTAAATAAAGCGAACTAAATGAATAAACCATAAGTTTGTTTTACATTAAAAGAATACTTAATTTTTAGCATGTTTAATAGGATGAGTCTTTTTTATGGATCTTATCTTTTGCAATGTAATGTGCAATATTTGGTTTGGTTTCAGGAAAGTTGTTGATTTTCCAATAGATCCAACTATTTGGATTTTTTTCCATTTTAGATTCTGGAGCTGATATTTTGTTGGCATCCTTTATTGGTGTTGATAAAATTTTAGTTGGCTTGTAAAGAATGGAATTTTTTGTTGGAAAACACGATTTTTCTCACTTCTTGCAATCTATTTACCAACAAAGAATTTGGATTTATTTATTTACCAGTTGGTATCAAGGATAACTACTTTGTTGGATCTTACTTTGATGACAAAGGACAAATCTATTGGTTGGTTTTTCCTTTTCTGGACTCTAGATACATAATTCAATGTATAGTTGGATTGATGATTTTGTTCACTACGCTTGGAAGCTATTTTCATTTAAAGATTTATTTTGTAGTAAACCCTTTTACAAAGACCTTTAAAAGTATTGGGAGTGTTACTATTGGATAGTAATGATTCTTCTCCGTGTTGGAGAAATGTAGTCCATAGAAATATGATTGGGTTATGTTGAAAAATGTGTGCAAAAACATGGAATCACATTTTTTTATTTGCATGAGTGTAGACATAGTTTGGAGAAGGATGAAACCTCCTTTTGGTGATGTAATTCCCCCACAGGAGCGCATGTTTCAGAAAGGAAAAAGTTGCTAGTTATATTTAGACAATGATTATGATGATTACACTTTCTATGGCTGCATTATCTATTGGTTGGATGTTATGAGAAACAAGTGGGGTTTTTAATTTGTTTATACCAATGACATATGATGTATGGCATTAGGATTGTACAGGAACTAGTTGTTTTGTCTTGTAAACAATGGTTCAAGGTTTTCTGGTCACTTGTAGAGCTAGAAGATTTTGAGTTTGCCTAATTTCAATTGGATGAAGCTTAGAATATTTTGAAGATGAGTAGGGGTTCAATTGGAGATTGCTTGATACCATATTAACGGATATAAATATTAAATTCCCATGCTACATATGTTTTCGTGTAGCTGAAGGAAAAGTACTTATGTTGGGTTTTATGGAATTCCAGCTAAAGATATATGATATGGTGACTAGATTATGCACAACGAAAATTCGCGATGATGTCTCCCTCTCAGAAAGATTTGTGTTCTATATTCAGTTGGTTGAAGGTTTCAATGATGTTATTGGAAATGGAAATGTTTCCTCACTTTCTCCAAATACATATTCTATTTGTGATATATTGCTACTTCGTGTGGATAACCTGATTTAGCCTTTGAGGGTTGAGGAAGTTTTCTGGTGGACATTGTTGTAGATTTCATGTTTGTTTAATTTGGATATATATTTTGGACATGACTATCATACAATTTGGATTTCTTAATGAAAACATAGCCATGTCAAAATTTCATATTTTTGTTGGATATTAGTTATATTGATCTACTATTTTGCAGGTAAAATAATGCAGTTAAATGTGAATTTTTGTTATGTATCTGGATTGTATAGAGTATTTTTTTATATAAAATATATTTTTATTATATATATTCATTATTTTATTCGTGAAGTATTTATATCATAGAGAATTCATAAGTCAAATTTGTGATTCCAAAAAATGTTTATAGAATTCAAAGCAAATTTGACTAGAAAATATACAAAAAAGCTCAAAAATATAAGCTAATAAATATCGCTAATGAACTTACAAAACTTTATGTTTAAATTACTATGTAGATGAACTTTGTTACACGGTGGAAGAATGTCAAAATAGCTTAACAATGTAGATGTCCAACTCATCATAGGACAATTCATCATGCAGACAACTCACAATTCTAGAATTATAGATGTCTACATTATTCTAACACACCCCTCCCCAATGAAGATATAGTTTCACTACAATGCCTAACTTATTTTGTAACAAGATATGCAAGATTGAAATCGAAATTTCAGAAAACCCATTTATTAATGTAAAAGGTTACATGTAGACTACAAAAGAGAAAAGTGACACATAATTAAATACATAGAAGTAGCAGGTCACCTTATGGATAATAGTGAAGGCTATAATAGTGTTGATGAAACCTTAAAAGAAAAGAAAGGCCTCAGAGACCCATTTATTAATGTAAAAGGTTACATGTAGACTACCTATATGGGAAGGGTGTGAGCGTTCTTGTCAAATCTTCTCATCAATGCTTCTAAGATGTGTTAATATAAAGAAAGTGCGATGTCAGTGTTGATGAAGTCATTTTATTCTTCAAAGTGTGAGGGTAGCTCGAGGACCTTGCAGGAAGCCTTAGGTCACCTTGCATTTAAGTAGACTAGGTATCTACCTCTAGTGTGGTAGCCTTAGCAGTGGGTCAGTGGAAGATTCTGCAGAGAGGTATCGAGTTTATTTCAGGCTTTAGAATGTTCCTGGCATAAATGAAGAATGCCAAGAGAAGTGTAACTCCTTTAGGAGTTCATGACAAATGCGTGGGGAATAATGGCCATTGGAGCATCAGAGCTACCATGCGTAGAAGTCGTCGTACAAGTTCGAGGAAATAACGAGGGGCAAGAACACATTGAGGAATCTAGCCCCCAAGCTAAGGAGGGGTAGCATCAGAGAAGATCTCAAATACCCAAATTTGTTGGTACAAAGTAGTGGTGTCGATCTGGGGGTTTGCGTAACCTCCCAAGCAGAGTCATGGTCAAGGAGAGAAAATTGACATGATCATTGTAGAGGTGAGACCTGTTTCAATGACAGCCATGAAGGGCTTCCTGTAATGCATTATGGATGGGAGAGAATGGATGGTGGTGAAGGAACAAAGCTAATTTGATTTGGTGGAGAGAGGAGTGCTCTAACTTTATAGAATAGAATGGGTAAAACTTAGGGTGCCCTGGAGAGGTTAATCATAGGCATGGCAATTGTTGACTAGTTATTGAGTTGGCAGAGGGTGTTGTTTTGTAAGAAATGAACCATACGTGTTACAACCCCTGGCTAGTTGATGAGGTCGCACAACGTGGTGGCTGGTTAAAATATGAAGGATAGGTCAGAGGTCAAAAATTCAGGACAGGTGCCGAAGAATAGTGGCATGGGAGAAGACAACTAACCCTGAGTATGCTAAAGGACAGGGAGCGAAATCATGAGACATCGCATGGTAAATGAGGTCAGAGGTGGAAAGCATGCATATGGTGCGGTGGTTTATGACACATGATTGTACTATCGAATACGGTAAGGTCACAAATCAAGGGATGAACTAAGAGAAGTGAGAACACACCAAGGAAGTTAGAATAGGCCCGAGTGCTCAACAGGCCTGATAGCCGTGTGGACCAATCAGACACAAACATGTGGCAATGGGAAAGAGGTTGACAAAATTATTATTTTCCCTTCGATGTAAGATCTCCCAATGCGGAAGCCCTACCGAGCCAAATATTATGCATAAACAAGTTGGTGTCGGTGAGACAAACATGATGGTGTAGGTCAGTCTGACTATAAGGTAAATTATAGAAAATAAGAAGTCCAAAATTGTAGCTCTCGTTCCAATAGTTGTATGTTTTGAGCAACAATTGCACAATGCCTAATCCCCTTGGTATGGTTTGGTGGGGAAGGGCACATCACATCTGGACTATTCAATGAGAAGATAACGATGCAAATTTCACATTTAATTTGTTGGATGTTATTTGTGTTGATCTGATATTTTTCATATTGAATAATGCAGTTCAATGCCAATTTTATTATGTATCTATGGATTGTGTAGAGTATTTTTATATTTCTTATGTAGCTAAATACGCAAATGGTGGTTTTTTGTGTATTGCAATATTTGAGATATTGTTTATATATATGTATGTCTTTGTAATATGGAAGGTTGATTATTAGTATTTTAAGTTATGTAATATTGAAATTTACTTCATGTATAAATTGAGTGATCATAAAAAATTCAAGTTGTTGAGAATGTGTGATGAGAAACAATATTGAAAAGAGAAATTAAAAAAGAATTAAAATTTTCCATAGAAATGTTAATTGAAGGAACAACAAAGTGTAGTTCGAGGAGAGCTTAGCCACCTAGTTCACGTGAGAGAGTGAATGAATATCGCTAGAAATTGTATCGATAGAACAAAGATGTAGTAAATGTGTGCAGAAGAGCCGCATATCATAGAAAGGAAATAGCCACAATAAATCATCAAAATGATGGATTCGGCAACCATAAGTATGGGAATATGAGTTGTATGATGGGAAAAACATTTGCTTGAAATGTTCCCTTACGCGGATGTTGAAGGTGTTGAATGTTTTTTAAGGAGCCAAAATTTTATAACCATATTGTTGTTTCAGAATGTTGTGTTTACAAAGAAAGTGTTTATGCTAGTGACAACGATGTTTCCTCTACATACAACTCAAGAAATGGAGTATTGGAACATGGGCACATTGATGTGAATCAATAATTTGCAGTATATGGTTTATTTAATGATAGTAATACGATTGGTGAAATGGAAGGGAATATTGGTGATTCTGGTGGCAATGTGGGGCTGAGCATTCCTTTTAGCAACTATATAGTGAATATCATTACCCATGATTATGTTCATAGTCAATCTATTAGAAGAGAACATGTGGCTAATGTAATTTTTTGTTTTGATAGGATTTTTATATGTGAATGTAATATATTAATTCTTCTATGTTTTTCTTCCTTCATTTATCTGTGTGGAACAATGTTGGAAAGAATATAGGTGCTGAAACACAGGTAGAAGGAACATAGACTTTGTGCATTCCTCAAGTTGAATTTTTCACATTTTAGGGTTTTGTTGATAATGTTGGAACAAGAGATTGTCAAAGCAAGTGTGTTGACAATATTGTTATTGGTAGAGAATGTATGCAATCCCTCTCATCAGATAAGGCAGGTGGTTCAAGTGGATTTATTTTCCTCGAAAATGTGCATTTAAATATGTATTCGCAAATTGGTATATGCATATTTTAAGTCGTGTTTTTTTTTTTGTTGACAAATATTTCGGTGAATAGTGGCCAAGAAGTAAATTTGGAAAGAATGTAATCTTTGTCAGATGGTCAAGTTCAGCTCCATCTGTGCATTGGAAAATAAAATGTGTGTGTCTTGTCCCTTAAACTTACTTAGTTGGGATTTTTTATATGTTCATTTTATCTTTATGATTTATCATTTATTTAAGTAGAAAAAAAACAACTGCAACCAATATAGAAGAATTGATTCCCATGAATTTATGGAAAGAATTGTTCAAGGAAATACTCAAATCCGGCAAGTTGATTCACATCATCCTCAATCTGGATTTTTGTTTGAGAGATACAATGGAAGTGGTTGCCATCATTTTAGTACAAAATGATTGAGGAGCATAAAGAATTATGGTGCAGGATTGATAACTTGTCTGTTATGGAAATGTGTCGAGCTTGGAATGAATCTTATCCTTGTATAAAAGTTGTGAGATGGCAACAATGGCCCATTTGTAAATGATATGAGTGAGAGAGGTGCTCAGCATTTCTCTTGCTTTAATAACATGGATCATCATGATCAACCAAATATCTTAGGAGTTTTGACGCAAGTTGAAGAAATGCTAATAGCATGAGTGAATCCAATATTGCAAGTGACACATGCTTGCAGTGGCTAGTATAAATATAGTGTGAATACAATTACTTTTCCAGAATATATATCTTTGATTAAAAAGAGTTTTCCATGACATTTAGAACAAATCAATTTTATGATGTTTAGAAGATGTGATGTTGAGTCAAAATATTATGAATGTTATGTTAAGGGACTACGTGTGATAAATGCATTGGTTTACAAAATTTATATGTATAAATATTACAAGGATGTTGAAATCGATATGGATTATGTTGTTTCTCTCCAAGAATGATCGATTGATGTGTCTAGCAAGCTACAATATGTAGCAACTGATATGGGTGAAACAATGAGAGTTGATGAGGAGATTGAAATGTTGTTTTGTATTGCCATCCATCGTCATTTATTTTTTGCGTGCTTAATGAGTGAAGGGAAGTGGAGCGGATAAGAATATTCAATAATAATGTGGATTCTAGAAGTAATGAAGTAGTGGAGTGGCCAAATATTGGCACATCCCTCATCAATCAATATGACACTGAGTGGTTACTAGACATGACCTTCCAAAATTCATTTCCTACTGGTGATGTTGATTGGTTGCATTAATATATTTTTAATGTTGAAATGCATGAATATGGTTTGCATCTACTTAGGTATTGTGCTCAATGATTTGGAAGCTCGGTTTTGATATTTCCTCTTGAATATGATTATGTGTCATTATATTGAGGGAACAACTTCTTTCTTCTTGAAAAAGAGTATTCATGAGATTGCACTTGCAAGTGTTCAAGAATTGTGTCAAAAAGTTGGGGATCTACCTAACAATAAATTTTATAAGAAATTAATATGTTTTGGTTGTTTTCTTAGGGGTACATGAGCATATTGGACAAATTTCCATTATTAAATCATCGACATGATCACCTAATTAGGATTCCCAATTTTTTTTTTATGTTGATTGTGGTTGACACTAAGTGGCTTCACTTGCATTGTAGTATGCCTTCAACCACACCCTACCATCCACAAAATGTACATGCAAAATATTGAAAATGCTATTCGTTATCCTCATATATTTTTTATGTGCATGCACCAAACACTTAATATATTTCATGAATTGGTTCCTGAGAAATATCTTGTGGCTAAAGACTTCTGGTATAGGTTCATGGTTATTTCTTTTGTTATATTGTTTATGGGTTTGGAATGATGTGTTTGATATTTTGGTTGGTTTTTCTATGCTAAATAATTTATTTATTTTTGGGAAGTATGAGTGGCACTGCAGGGGTTCAGTGCACATCCATAGCTTCCTATGGCTTCCAAGAACTTTGAATATGAAAATGCTAGATTTGTCAACCCTTTGAATGTTCATGAATAGAAGTCCTTATTTGATAAATATGTAACAACTTGGAATCAACATGAAATACATGGTTTAAATGTCTTGCTTCCTTGAACTGTTAAATATGCCTCATGCCTTTTGAAGACCTCATATATTTTTTCATGCAATCCTACTGAAGATTATGATAATTTGGTCAATGGAGTGCAAAGACACACAAAATGGAGTGTTGATTCTTGTTTACAGAAAAGGGGGTCTATCCTTTCATGTTGTTATGATGCTCCATGGGAGGTGGATCATGAGTTTACTATGTACATAGATGAAAAATGGAGAAATAGATCTGAAGAAGCATGAAACAATGACCATTTAAATGTTCAGAATGTTGATCTTCTGACAATGTGGCGTGCAAATGTCAATTTTCAAGCAGTTGTTTCTCGACATGTAGTGTTGAAATATATTGAAAAATATACTTTGAAGGCAGGAAGAATATTTGAAAGTTATGATGAAATGTTGACAAGGGTTGCAAATGTAGGTGTCTTTGATGCTCCTCCATTATCTACATATAGAATATTTCTTGCATAAACACTTGTTGAGTGTGACATTGGTGCACAAGGAACATGTCGTACATTACTAAAGTTGCCTCTTTTCTATGTGCAGTTGCAAATTTGTTCCCATGAATGTTGGCAAGAAAGTGTTCTAAATATTTTCAATTTAATCTCATGAAGTTTCACATGAGAAAAACTTTGTCCAAATTTATCAAAACTACCCCCATTTTCTGGAACAATTATTTTTTTATAGGAACAATATCATAGAGTTATGATGGCAAGCATGTGCAGGAACCATGGATATCATGTAATTTGAATGCTATTGTTCATGTGTGGTTTTGATTCTATTCTATTCTAAATGACGACTTAGAAGAGTTTGAAACATTTTGCTAGCGTAAGTTGCTTTTGTATAAGTCATTTCGTGACATTGCTTCAGATATAGGAATTTCAAGTCAAACTATCATTAAGAATTGGAGGAGTCTAAGGTATCGTGCATGGAATGTTGATTGAGGGTGATGAGCCCCAAAAATGGATAATTATTTGGGCTCATTCAACCTCCTAATTCGACTTAATCCACCATTCTCATTAGTTTATTGCATGTTTTTTATTATATTTATGCTAATAGAGTGAATTGGGTTAGTCATTATGCCAACAAGTCTAATGTGTGCTTTGTGTAGCCTTTTTGGTCAATTTGGAGACAAAGTCAATGGTTGAAATGAGCACTTGGCAGCCAAATTCGTGGAGAGTATTTTTAGGAAGGTGTTCCCTTCATTTATGGGCCCTTACCTCAAATTCTCCACCATCAGCTCGGAGTTCAAAGGCCAGCAAATCAATTAGCACAAGGGCAGCCAAGCAAGTCAAGTAGGACTGCTGTTAACTACAAGTCTTGGGCAGCCGAGTCCCTAAAGTTTAGGAGGACTGTTGGGGTCCTCAATTTGTATAAATAAGAAGGCTTAGGGCCTCATTTTGGTTAGCTAGTGGTTAGTCATTTTTCTCAGCCAGTATTTAGTCATTTTGTAGTTCGATTTTTAGGCAGCAGATTAGCTTTACTTTCAGCACATTTTCAAGTTCTCCTTGTGGACATTTTTTGGAATGTAACATTTCTTTTTATCAATAAAGATGAATCCAGCTTTGCACCAGCTCTAAATCTCTATTAGGAGGCTGTAGCTCTTGGGGTTGGGCCCATCTCAAGTGCCCAGTACCTCCTTTGTTTACTTTCATGTGTCTTTGTTGCATTCTTAGAATAAAATCTGCTATTTAGATTTAATTATTGTGTTGTTGTTTAGGTTGCTTGTGGTGATTAAAAAGGTTTTTCATGTTCAGATTTGATTGATAGGTTAATCATAGGGAAGATCTTCAGAAAAGGCTACCAAACACCTTGGATTTCACCTCCCCCTCAGTGGAATCATGAGCTGGGACCAATGTGACTTTGCTGCCAACAAAAACACTGTTTTGCTTTGCCATGCAATTCTTAGTGGTGGAATCCTCTTTTGTAGATGCTGATATTAGTTGTGTTTAAATGCTTCAGTTGATGATTTCTTAGTGGCATAAGTTAAGTTCATGCATTTCATTTCGAATAAACTGCTGTTCATTTCCTTTTGTTGTTACTTAGGTCAGAATAGAGTAAAGTAACTAGGTCATAGGTTTTATAAGTGTTTGTTTGTTCAGTTTGAAAAACCACTTGCAGAGTACCTATTACCCTTCCTTACCTGCACATACTCCGTCCAGCCTACCTGTTTCATCCTTCACTCAGAACCCTTACCTTACATTTACCTCATTCGCTTACTTTGCCATGATTCTCATCTTCTTGTGCAACATCGTTTCATCCCTCCTTGAACAAATCTCACCATCTACGCCACTCCTCAACTCCATCCTCCAAGTCTTGAACTCCCCTACACCCATATTTCCCCTCCATACTCATTACTACACCTTTTTCCCTCCATCCATGCTTCAAAACCACATTTCTGAACATCCTGTAGAAGAATTACAGAACATCCTGTAGAAATCCTAGAACATCCTGTAGAACCCCTACAGACTTCCTGTAGAAGCTCATAAACACAGTTTCTTGGTAGCCAAACTTTGTGAGACTCTCTAGAATGGTGTTAGGGACCCCTTAGACCCTCTCTGAACCTTCCCAACCTTTCCCAAGCATTTCTCCTCCTTGATCCACCTCTACACAGTCAAAAGCCAGTTAAAAGCACATGCATGATAATTATAATAACTTATTCAAAAATACAAAAAGATGTTTTCTTCAGATTGAGGTAGTCTAGACACATGTATTTTACCTTCATAGAAGTAATGGCATCTCTTTCAGTAGTTTGCATGCTCTCCTTTGCGTTAGTAGGACTAGCTGGTAGAATTAGGGTTTGCTAGGGTTTGCGTTTCTTTTTGGCTTTCAGTTTCTTTCTGCAAGTAGATTAGCTTCCTTTGAGTTAGCTTTCATCCATCATTTAAAAAGCTTCTTCTAAGAGCTCATAGAGGTTGGCTTAAGCCCCTACCGGACTTGTGCCAGCTGACCAAGTGACAGCTGCGGCAAGAGCTAGTACTTGTGCATACTGCACCGTCGCTTCCAAGTTTGTTACGAACCACCGGGTTGATAAAATTAAAGAAGGGAGTTCCAGGAGTTGTAGCATTATTGCTGCAATACTGGGGCCCACCATCTTTTTGGCGCTGTTGCCGGGGAAGCGTCAGAGTATTGGTGGTTGCCGCTTTTCTTCTATTTTCCACTACAATCTTCTGCTAAGTAGTTTATTTCATTTCCATTATGCAATTTCGTTTATGCAAAAGTAGATTAGCATTTCCCGCTTTCATAGATTAGCATTTAAATTCCGCAATTTCATTTCTATAAGCGTAGATTAGCATTTCAATTCCGCAAGCGTAGACTAGAATTTCATTCCTGTAATTTCATTTGAGCAAAATAGATTAGTCCTTTCCTTCTTTCATTTCAATTCCGCATTTTCATTTCAGCAAGATAGTTAGTTGTAGTTCAATATATTTTAGTTTTGCAGGTACAAGAAGAAAAATACAAAAATCAACCAAAAAGATTTATTTTCATGCCTTGTAGGAGTAGAGATAGTTCAGAAAAATGATTGCACAACGCCCCCACTGCTTCACACAGCCAACCTTCTCTCTTCTTCGATGGCTGTGAGAGAAGAACCCCTAAGTGGCCAAAAAGACATATTTAAAGAAGGGGATGGTGTTGCATTGAAGTTTATTGGAGGGGAGGCTGACCGCAATGTACAACATACTCAACATACTCAAACAAATTTATTTTCATTTTTTTATTTTTTTCGATATTGCTATTTTCTAAGGATTGTTAGTTCAAATTATGTTTAAAAAAAAAATGATATTGTTTTTTAAGAATGCAAATGTTTTCGAAATTCTCTTCAAATAATGTTATTTTCAAAATACTTTTTTCTTTAGTTATATGTTTTAAAAAATATTTTTTAATTTATGAAGTCTCAAAAAATAGACAACTATAAATTTGTTTACATAATCTCTTATTTTTTTTTTTTATACAATTTTTTCTAAATAAAGCGAACTAAATGAATAAACCATACATTTGTTTTACATTAAAAGAATATTTAATTTTTAGCATGTTTAATAGGATGAGTCTTTTTTACGGATCTTATCTTTTGCAATGTAATGTGCAATATTTGGTTTGGTTTCAGGAAAGTTGTTGATTTTCCAATAGATCCAACTATTTGGATTTTTTTCCCTTTTAGATTCTGGAGCTGATATTTTGTTGGCATCCTTTATCGGTGTTGATAAAATTTCAGTTGGCTTGTAAAGAATGGAATTTTTTGTTGGAAAACACGATTTTTGTCGCTTCTTGCAATCTATTTACCAACAAAGAATTTGGATTTATTTATTTACCAGTTGGTATCAAGGATAACTACTTGGTTGGATCTTACCTTGATGACAAAGGACAAATCTATTGGTTGGTTTTTCCTTTTCTGGACTCTAGATACATAATTCAATGTATAGTTGGATTGATGATTTTGTTCACTACGCTTGGAAGCTCTTTTTATTTAAAGATTTATTTCGTAGTAAACCCTTTTACAAAGACCTTTAAAAGTATTGGGAGTTTTACTATTGGATACTAATGATTCTTCTCCGTGTTGGAGAAATGTAGTCCATAGAAATATGATTGGGTTATGTTGAAAAATGTGTGCAAAAACATGGAATCACATTTTTTTATTTGCATGAGTGTAGACATGGTTTGGAGAAGGATGAAACCTCCTTTTGGTGATGTAATTCCCCCACAGGAATGCATGTTTCAGAAAGGCAAAAATTGCTAGTTATATTAGACAATGATTATGATGATTACACTTTCTATGGCTGCATTATCTATTGGTTGGATGTTATGAGAAACTAGTGGAGTTTTTAACTTGTTTATACCAATGACATATGATGTATGGCATTAGGATTGTACAGGAACTAGTTGTTTTGTCTTGCAAACAATGGTTCAAGGTTTTTTGGTCACTTGTAGAGCTAGAAGATTATGAGTTTGCCTAATTTCAATTGGATGAAGCTTAGAATATTTTGAAGATGAGTGGGGATTCAGTTGGAGATTGCTTGCTACCGTATTAAGGGATATAAATATTAAATTCCCACGCTACATATGTTTTCGTGTAGCTGAAGGAAAAGTACTTATGTTGGGTTTTATGGAATTCCAGCTAAAGATATATGATATGCTGACTAGATTATGCACAACGAAAATTCACGATGATGTCTCCCTCTTAGAAAGATTTGCGTTCTATATTCAGTTGGTTGAAGGTTTCAATGATGTTATTGGAAATGGAAATGTTTCCTCACTTTCTCCAAATACATATTCTATTTGTGATATATTGCTACTTCGTGTGGATAACCTGATTTAGCCTTTGAGGGTTGAGGAGGTTTTCTGATGGACATTGTTGTAGATTTCATGTTTGTTTAATTTGGATATATATTTTGGACATGACTGTCATACAATTTCGATTTCTTAATGAAAACATAGCCATGTCAAAATTTCATATTTTTGTTGGATATTAGTTGTATTGATCTACTATTTTGCAGGTAAAATAATGAGTTAAATGTGAATTTTTGTTATGTATTTGGATTGTAAAGAGTATTTTTTTATATAAAATATATTTTTATTATATATATTCATTATTTTATTCAGGAAGTATTTATATCATAGAGAATTCATAAGTCAAATTTGTGATTCCAAAAAATGTTTATAGAATTCAGAGCAAATTTGACTAGAAAATATACAAAAAAGCTCAAAAATATAAGCTAATAAATATCGCTAATGAACTTACAAAACTTTATGTTTAAATTACTATGTAGATGAACTTTGTTACACAGTGGAAGAATGTCAAAATAGCTTAACAATGTAGATGTCCAACTCATCACAGGACAATTCATCATGCAGACAACTCACAATTCTAGAATTATAGATGTCTACATTATTCTAACACACTCCTCCCTAATGAAGATATAGTTTCACTACAATGCCTAACTTATTTTGTAACAAGAGATGCAAGATTGAAATCGAAATTTCAGAAAACCCATTTAGTAATGTAAAAGGTTACATGTAGACTACAAAAGAGAAAAGTGACACATAATTAATTACATAGAAGTAGCAGGTCACCTTATGGATAATAGTGAAGGCTATAATAGTGTTGATGAAACCTTAAAAGAAAAGAAAGGCCTCAGAGACCCATTTATTAATGTAAAAGGTTACATGTAGACTACCTATATGGGAGGGGTGTGAGCGTTCTTGTCAAATCTTCTCATCAATGCTTCTAAGATGTGTTAATATAAAGAAAGTGCGATGTCAGTGTTGATGAAGTCATTTTCTTCTTCAAAGTGTGAGGGGAGCTCGAGGACCTTGCAGGAAGCCTTAGGTCACCTTGCATTTAAGTAGACTAGGTGTCTACCTCTAGCATGGTAGCCTTAGCAATGGGTCAGTGGAAGATTCTGCTGAGAGGTATGGAGTTTATTTGAGGCTTTAGAATGTTCCTGGCATAAATGAAGAATGCCAAGAGAAGTGTAACTCCTTTAGGAGTTCATGACAAACGCGTGGGGAATAATGGCCATTGGAGCATCAGAGCTACCATGCGTGGAAGTCTTCGTACAAGTTCGAGGAAATAACGACGGGCAAGAACACATTGAGGAATCTAGCCCCCAAGCTAAGGAGGGGTAGCATCAGAGAACATCTCAAATACCCAAATTTGTTGGTACAAAGTAGTGGTGTCGATCTAGGGGTTTGCGTAACCTCCCAAGCAGAGTCATGGTCAAGGAGAGAAAATTGACATGATCATTGTAGAGGTGAGACCTATTTCAATGACAGCCGTGAAGGGCTTCCTCTAATGCATTATGGATGGGAGAGAATGGATGGTGGTGAAGGAACAGAGCTAATTTGATTTGGTGGAGAGAGGAGTGCTCTAACTTTATAGAATAGAATGGGTAAAACTTAGGGTACCCTAGAGAGGTTAACCATAAGCACAACAATTGTTGACTAGTTATTGAGTTGGCAGAGGGTGTTGTTTTGTAAGAAATGAACCATACATGTTACAACCCCTGGCTAGTTGATGAGGTCGCACAATGTGGTGGCTGGTTAAAATATGAAGGACAGGTCAGAGGTCAAAAATTCGGGACAGGTGTCGAAGAATAGTGGCATGGGAGAAGACAACTAACCCTGAGTATGCCAAAGGATAGGGAACGAAATCATGAGACATCGGGTGCTAAAAGAGGTCAGAGGTGGAAAGCATGCATATGGTGCGATGGTTTATGACACATGATTGTACTATCGAATACGGTAAGGTCACAAATCAGGGGATGAACTAAGAGAAGTGAGAACACACCAAGGAAGTTAGAATAGGCCCGAGTGCTCAATAGGCCTGATAGCCGTGTGGACCAATCAGACACAAACATGTGGCATTGGGAAAGAGGTTGACAAAATTATTATTTTCCCTGCGATGTAAGATCTCCCAATGCGGAAGCCCTACCGAGCCAAATATTATGCATAAACAAGTTGGTGTCGGTGAGACAGACATGATGGTGTAGGTCAGTTTGACTATAAGGTAAATTATAGAAAATAAGAAGTCCAAAATTGTAGCTCTCGTTCCAATAGTTGTATGTTTTGAGCAACAATTGCACAGTGCCTAATCCCCTTGGTATGGTTTGGTGGGGAAGGGCACATCGCATTTGGACTATTCAATGAGAAGATAACGAAGCAAATTTCACATTTAATTTGTTGGATTTTATTTGTGTTGATATGATATTTTTCGTATTGAACAATGCAATTCAATGCCAATTTTTATTATGTATCTATGGATTGTGTAGAGTATTTTTATATTTCTTATGTAGCTAAATACGCAAATGGTGGTTTTTTGTGTATTGCAATATTTCAGATTTGTTTATATATATGTATGTCTTTGTAATATGGAAGGTTGATTGTCAGTATTCTAGGTTATGTAATATTGAAATTTATTTCATGTATAAATTGAGTGATCATAAAAAATTCAAGTTGTTGAGAATGTGTGATGAGAAACAATATTGAAAAGAGAAATTAAAAAAGAATTAAAATTTTCCATAGAAATGTTAATTGAAGGAACAACAAAGTGTAGTTCGAGGAGAGCTTAGCCACCTAGTTCACGGGAGAGAGTGAATGAATATCGCTAGAAATTGTATCGATAGAACAAAGATGTAGTAAATGTGTGCAGAAGAGCCGCATATCATAGAAAGGAAATAGCCACAATAAATCATCAAAATGATGGATTTGGCAACCATAAGTATGGGAATATGAGTTGTATGATGGGAAAAACATTTGCTTGAAATGTTCCCTTGTGCGGATGTTGAAGGTGTTGAAAGTTTTTTAAGGAGCCAAAATTTTATAACCATATTGTTGTTTCGGAATGTTGTGTTTACAAAGAAAGTGTTTATGCTAGTGACAACGATGTTTCCTCTACATACAACTCAAGAAATGGAGTATTGGAACATGGGCACATTGATGTGAATCAATAATTTGCAGCATATGGTTTATTTAATGATAGAAATATGATTGGTGAAATGGAAGGGAATATTGGTGATTCTTGTGGTAATGTGGGGCTGAGCATTCCTTTTAGCAACTATATAGTGAATATCATTACCCATGATTATGTTCATAGTAAATCTATTAGAAGGGAACATGTGGCTAATGTATTTTTTTGTTTTCATAGGATTTTTATATGTGAATGTAATATATTAATTCTTCTATGTTTTTCTTCCTTCATTTATTTGTGTGGAACAATGTTGGAAAGAATATAGGTGCTGAAACACAGGTAGAAGGAACATAGACTTTGTGCATTCCTCAAGTTGAATTTTGCACATTTTAGGGTTTTGTTGATAATGTTGGAACAAGAGATTGTCAAAGCAAGTGTGTTGACAATATTGTTATTGGTAGAGAATGTATGCAATCCCTCTCATCAGATAAGGTAGGTGGTTCAAGTGGATTTATTTTCCTCGAGAATGTGCATTTAAATATGTATTCACAAATTGGTAGATGCATATTTTAAGTCGTGTTTTTTTTTTGTTGACAAATATTTCAGTGAATAGTGGCCAGGAAGTAAATTTGGAAAGAATGTAATCTTTGTTGGATGGTCAAGTTCAGCTCCATCTGTGCATTGGAAAATAAAATGTGTGTGTCTTGTCCCTTAAACTTACTTAGTTGGGATTTTTTATATGTTTATTTTATCTTTATGATTTATCATTTATGTAAGTAGAAAAAAAACAACTACAACCAATATAGAAGAATCGATTTCCATGAATTTATGGAAAGAATTGTTCAAGGAAATACTCAAATCCGGCAAGTTGATTCACATCATCCTCAATCTGGATTGTTGTTTCAGAGATAAAATGGAAGTGGTTGCCATCATTTTAATACAAATATGATTGAGGAGCATAAAGAATTATGGCGCAGGATTGATAACTTGTCTGTTGTGGAAATGTGTCGAGCTTGGAATGAATCTTATCCTTGTATAAAAGTTGTGAGATGGCAACAATGGCCCATTTGTAAATGATATGAGTGAGAGAGGTGCTCAGCATTTCTCTTGCTTTAATAACATGGATCATCATGATCAACCTAAGATCCTAGGAGTTTTGACGCAAGTTGAAGAAATGCTAATAGCATGAGTGAATCCAATATTGCAAGTGACACATGCTTGTAGTGGCTAGTATAAATATAGTGTGAATACAATTACTTTTCCAGAATATATATCTTTGATTAAAAAGAGTCTTCCATGACATTTAGAACAAATCAATATTATGATGTTTAGAAGATGTGATGTTGAGTCAAAATATTATGAATGTTATGTTAAGGGACTATGTGTGATAAATGCATTGGTTTACAAAAGTTATATGTATAAATATTACAAGGATGTTGAAATCGATATGGATTATGTTGTTTCTCTCCAAGAATGATCGATTGATGTGTCTAGCAAGCTACAATATGTAGCGACTGATCTGGGTGAAACAATGAGAGTTGATGAGGAGATTGAAATGTTGTTTTGTATTTCCATCCATCGTCATTTATTTTTTGCGTGCTTAATGAGTGAAGGGAAGTGAAGCGGATAAGAATATTCAATAATAATGTGGATTCTCGAAGTAATGAAGTAGTGGAGTGGCCAAATATTGGCACATCCCTCATCAATTAATATGACACTGAGTGGTTACTAGACATGACCTTCCAAAATTCATTTCCTACTGGTGATGTTGATTGGTTGCATTAATATATTTTTAATGTTGAAATGCATGAATATGGTTTGCATCTACTTAGGTATTGTGCTCAATGATTTGGAAGCTCGGTTTTGATATTTCCTCTTGAATATGATTATGTGTCATTATAGTGAGGGAACAACTTCTTTCTTCTTGAAAAAGAATATTCATGAGATTGCACTTGCAAGTGTTCAAGAATTGTGTCAAAAAGTTGGGGATCTACCTAACAATAAATTTTATAAGAAATTAATATGTTTTGGTTGTTTTCTTAGGGCTACATGAGCATATTAGACAAATTTCCATTATAAAATCATCGACATGATCACCTAATTAGGATTCCCAATTTTTTTTTATGTTGATTGCGGCTGACACTAAGTGGCTTCACTTGCATTGTAGTATGCCTTCAACCACACCCTACCATCCACAAAATGTACATGCAAAATATTGAAAATGCTATTCGTTATCCTCATATATGTTTTATGTGCATGCACCAAAGAATTAATATATTTCATGAATTGGTTCCTGAGAAATATCTTGTGGCTAAAGACTTCTGGTATAGGTTCATGGTTGTTTCTTTTGTTATATTGTTTATGGGTTTGGAATGATGTGTTTGATATTTTGGTTGGTTTTTCTATGCTAAATAATTTATTTATTTTTGGGAAGTATGAGTGGCATTGCAGGGGTTCAGTGCACACCCATAGCTTCCTATGGCTTCTAAGAACTCTGAATATGAAAATGCTAGATTTGTCAACCCTTTGAATGTTCATGAATAGAAGTCCTTATTTGATAAATATGTAACAACTTGGAATCAACATGAAATACATGGTTTAAATGTCTTGGTTCCTTGAACTGTTAAAGATGCCTCGTGCCTTTTGAAAACCTCATATATTTTTTCATGCAATCCTACTGAAGATTATGATAATTTGGTCAATGGAGTGCAAAGACACACAAAATGGAGTGTTGATTCTTGTTTACAGAAAAGGAGGTCTATCCTTTCATGTTGTTATGATGCTCCATGGGAGGTGCATCTTGAGTTTACTATGTACATAGATAAAAAATGGAGAAATAAATATGAAGAAGCATGAAACAATGACCATTTAAATGTTCAGAATGTTGATCTTCTGACAATGTGGCGTGCAAATGTCAATTTTCAAGCAGTTGTTTCTCGACATGTAGTGTTGAAATATATTGAAAAATATACTTTGAAGGCAGAAGAATATTTGAAAGTTATGAAGAAATGTTGACAAGGGTTGCAAATGCAAGTGTCTTTGATGCTACTCCATTATCTACATATAGAATATTTCCCGCATAAACGATTGTTGAGTGTGACATTGGTGCACAAGGAACATGTCGTACATTACTAAAGTTGCCTCTTTGTTATGTGCAGTTTCAAATTTGTTCCCATGAATGTTGGCAAGAAAGTGTTGTAAATATTTTCAATTTAATCTCATGAAGTTTCACATGAGAAAAACTTTGTCCAAATTTATCAAAACTACCCCCATTTTCTAGAACAATTGTTTTTTTATAGGAACAATATCATAGAGTTATGATGGCAAGCATGTGCAGGAACCATGGATATCATGTAATTTGAATGCTATTGTTCATGTGTGGTTTTGATTCTATTCTATTCTAAATGATGACTTATAAGAGTTTGAAACATTTTGCTAGAGTGAGTTGCTTTTGTATAAGTCATTTCGTGACATTGCTTCAGATATAGGAATTTCAAGTCAAACTATCATTAAGATTTGGAGGAGTCTAAGGTATCGTGCATGGAATGTTGATTGAGGGCCTTTTGTAGATGGGGGTAATGAAGAGGATTTCGAGTCCTTTTTCCATGAAGATAATGTTGATCGCTATTCTTAAGAGTGGCGGGTTCTTTTGTTGATTATTCCTCCAAATAGTGTAACCATTTCCAATCTTGACAATCTTGCAAGAAGGGATTACGATATTCATTATAATTGGTAGGAAAGAATAATGCTAGATGAAATTGTGGAACAATCTATTCATCTTATAAAATATGCCGAGTCTACAAGTATTTTTAATGACGACTTAATTGGGGAGAAAATACCACCACCTTTATGTTTATATGAGAAAAAAGAAGTTTCTTTTGAAATTGTTTTACGTCACTTTGTTGATGTTAAAAGAAATGATGCCTTGAAAGTATTTATTCAATTAACAAATATAACTGGGAAGTCTTCTCTTCTTGACTGTATTTCTCATGCTCTTTTTGCCTCTACAATGGGTGGCAGAAGTCCACTATTATTGATCGCTCCTACTGGCATTGCTACTTTCAATGTAAATGGAAAAATAATACACTCAACTTTAAAAATCCCAATAAAATATATGAAACCAATGAATGGGAAAGCACTAGCCACATTTCAAGAAAAAATGAGGCACATTCGTTATGTTTCGATTAAGGATATGAGCTTTGTAGGTCTGAGGTTGTTTATACAAATAGACTCATGCTTGTGAGAGGCCTTTCTTGAAAACAAGGACTCTCCTTTTAGTGGCAGGTCAATGATTCTTGCGGTTGACCTTGGGGAGTTGCCTCTTGTCAATGATAAAGATTTGTATACAAGAAGAATAAGAGGGAAAGTGTTGTGGAAAAGCTTCATTATTGTTGTCACTTTGGATCAAATGTTTAAGAAATAAGGAGATGATCCTAGGAAAGCATATTTTTGCAATATTTTAAGCAATATAAGAAATGTAGAGCCTACTTTGCACGATTTGGATCTTCTCATGTCAGGTGTTGACAATTGCATATGTCCATAGGAAAATAGTTTATTTGATTCTTCAGTTCATTTGTTTGCAATAATTCGGTCCACCTACAAAATTGAAATTCTGAAATCATTGAATTGTCTAATTATGAGGTGTGTTGTATAGCAGATGAGAAGAATAGTGATAGTTGACAATGATGATGTTCTGTTGGAGAATGAATTGTTGTTATGTCACAGAGAGCGTGTCATGTTGACATGTAATTTGTGGGTGGAAGTTGGGCTACTAAATGAAGCAGTTGGATATGTTGAGGATATATTATATATGCATGCTTCGAAGCCTGCTGAACTTCCAATTTGTGCTACAATTATTTTTGAGAAGTACACAAGTGTTCCATTTGATATAAATTGTACAAAAATTGTGCTTATAACACCTTTTATTAGAGGGAATATTAAATAGATGGCTTTAAAATGGAATGGGCATTTGGTATACACAAATCACAAGGGATGACTCTACAATGAGATATTGTTGGTATAGGAAATAAAGAGATGTAGGGTTTGGAAATTACAACTATATCAAGAGTGAAGTCATTGGATGGTGTGCAGATTTCACCACGTAATTCTTTTCAACATTTTGTTAAAATGAAAAAGAATGCATATGTCACACTTAGAAAGAAAGAGCAGAAACGACTAAAAACAATATCCTTGTAACATATTTATTTTCTTTAATTAAAGTATTTTATCAAATCTATAATAGAATGTATTGCCAAATAATATATTTCCTAGAAAGAAATTTTGTTCCAAAGTGGAAAAATTAAATGCATTGTCATTTTAATATCATGGCTCACAATAGAAGACATGTGAAATCACACAACACATAACTATATGCTTTGATAGACAAAAGAAAGTGCATGATATGGTAAGACGTTTTGAAAAAAATATCGTTATATGTAGGCGTAATTGGACATGAATAAAGTTAACAAATTAGCAGGAAACACATTCACTAACAAAATAAATGGAGACAAGAAATTGGTGTCATAGCAAAATACACATTCAATTCAGGATTTTATCTTTAACAAAAATATTTCGCTTCAACAATTGTTTCGGAAATAGAAATGTTGACCCAAAAATATATTTGTCTGTGATGACAGAAAAAAGTTACTTGAAGATAACCTATGATGAAAACATAAACAATTAAGTGCATTGTAGTTTGAATAATAGGGTTCACTATGAAATATACATGCAATGAGAGAATAAATAACAATTTTCTTTGACATAATGAAATAAAGAATAAGATATGTTGAGAAGCATTGAATAGAATATACTTTTATTCAACCACACATATACATTAATAAAGTTAAAAATTGAGTAAAACATACATTCATTAAGAGACAAAATTTATGACAACAAATCAATGTGGTGGCCCATTCCACATTGAACTCGGACTTTTGTTTTAAATAAACTTTTCACTTGAAAATTTCATGTCGAAATACATATCTTGTTCAAAAGATATATTTGCATGTACTTCCATAAATAAATTACTTGAATGAATTTATGTTCAAAATGAGAGCAATTATTTGCACTTTAGTTTGAATATGAGGCTTCACTATGAAATTGATATGCAACCAGAGAGTAGATAACAATTTATTTTAATAGGGAAAAAAATTAAGCCTAGCATATCTTGATAAGTGTTTAAGAGAATATCCTAATATTCAGCAAGATATAAAAATGAATGAGGTTAAGAGTTCAGTAGCAGATACATGCATTGAAAAATTAAAGTGATGAAAGCAAAATCAATGTTGTTATGCGGGATTTGGGATTGCAAGCATAAATATCTCCCCTAGGTTTGGTGGCTAACCTAGAACAACAGAATGACAAAGGACCTAATGTTTTCCTCAAAGTAGACTAGTGGATGAAACGTACTTGGAATATGTCATACATTTCACTCCTTCTTTGGCTTGAGTGATCCAATCCTAGCACCAGCTACCAGAATTAGAACCTACACAATGAGAAAACACAAGCCAAGAAATTACGAGATATATGTAACATAATCTATCTACATCATTCAAAAAATCAACATGGTCTTGAAATATATGAAATAACGACAGTACATATAAGAAGACAAAATAACTCTTTGAATTGATATAAATGGAGTGAGATTCGACCATAAATAGGTGTTGATCTTGTGGAAGAACTCCTCCAAATTGTTGACTTGTCCTACCTTTCTCACAAAATGTACCTCCAATCACCCTTAATGCATGAAAGGGTAACTCTCGCAACAACAACATATGAGTAGAATCACTCTCCAAAATCCAACCCCTTCCATATGGAAGGTTGTAAATATATACATGAGTGAGGTAAGTTGGGTGTAGTTATCCTTTTACTAATCTTGGGATTGGGATCAAATCTTGATGGGAGGATGAAATTTAAGGATAAGGGATGGAAACTCTAAGGTAGGATAGGATTTTAAAAGTTTTATTTGATGTAAATGGTTACAACAGATCCTGGAACCCTCTTGAAATGGAGGCTTCAGTATTCTCTCTCTTTTTCCCAGATTTCTAGAACCAACGGAGATGCAATGGGGATAAATCTATAGGTAATGACCGCAGGCGACAGTGAAGCAACCTGCAGGTGAACGCTATCTACCAAGAGAGCAAGGTGCATTGGTCCTAAAACTAGCTCAAATGATGCAGTTCAGGGTAGAAACGATGGGGAATGAGAGAGTCATGCATAGGGCATTGTGCAATGATTATTTAAACGGGTGATTTGAGTGTGTAAACTTCAAAATTTTTAACAATTTGCAATTGAAATTTATGTGTTTTGGGTAGAGGATCAGTTTACTAAACACATAAACAAGAAAATTTAAACTAAATTTTACAGCAAACAGAGGTAAAACCAACATATCAGAAACGCATAACATAAGCATGAAAAATGAGTTCACCCCTCTCTTGGGCTACATCTCCTGGTCTAGCTTTCTTTTTGCTAAAGAAAAAGATGGTCCTTCTATTAACTTGGGAAAAAAATACAAATTTTGCACAAGATACAACAAACTCCCACAGAGGGAAAGTGTAAACACAGAGGCTCAGAATTCAACAAAGGGAGAGTGGAGATACTCCAAGAACTGAAAAAAACTCTGAAAACAAACCAGAACAAAGTTAGGACTGGCCAGGAACCAAAAGCAGACAACCCAAAACTCACCGAAAAACTAACACCTAATGATGTCGCGGTCAAAAGTCAACCCACACGGGGTCTAAGCCCCCGGAAAACCTTAAAATGCATGATCAAAACTGATCGTTTATCTGAAACTTCAGATCCAATAGCTGGTGGTCAAATCACACGGCTTAAAAGCCCGCAGAATAATGCTCGATGAGGGTGGTTTACATTTCCAGTCCTCTGCCACGTGTAGCAACCTGAGTGGAATTGCTGGCTTTTGGAAAAAATTGACTTTGGAATAAAAGGTGCTCGATGAAGGTGGTAAACCATTGGTGGTTTTGTCCTTTCGGTCCCACGAACATGCACACCAAAAGGCGGCCATAGATCTGTCTCCTCTGGATCTGACGACAACAAAACAAATTGGATCGCACATCTATTCACGGAATACCCAGCAAAGAAGGCAGTAAACACTATTCTTCCCCCTCCACACATCGTAAGCTAAATGAAATTGCTTGTCATCTAAAAAAACCACAGAGGATGCCATGAGTAGGTGGTGTATTCTAAGCAGTTATTTACCTCATTAATTTCTTCCATTAACCTCCGCCACATTGAACGAGGAAGACCTGGGCAGAAGGCAGGCATCCTACAAGGAATGTCATAAGAGTGGAGTTGACGCTTTGTGGCACTCGTCTCACAAGGAATCCCTTCTCCTGAGAGCTAATAACTATTGTCATGATTTCTGCCTTTATTTTCCTATAAGTACTCTTAGAGAACAAATAGTGCCTATCCTCTGATAAACTATCCAAAGTGAACTTATTCATCGTTGACATGAGATAAAATACCATCTCTTGAATTTTCTTGAAACTGTTGTCTGTCACTGAGGGCCCGAGATGAGTATTCCTTCTTCATCCTATCATTTGTTACCTCCTCCCACTAGCAGCACAAGTCAATATGTTTGTTTCGAACCCCCTCATTAGCAAGCTAGTTTGCAACTTTGTTGGCTTCCCTGTGGACATGCACCAACCTAAGAGTATGTAACACTCTTAGGTGTGATTGGATTCTTTGGTAGACTTGCAAAAGCCGCCAATGGCCTGAGATTTTCTCAGGTGCAGTGCTAGCATTAACCCTCTTCACCGAATTAATGACTAGTTCCGAGTTAGCTTCAATGATGACGTTGTGAATGTTGTACTTGAGCAGAATTTCCAAGCATAGTTCCATTGCCATGAGCTCAGCCATATTGTTGGTGTCTTTTCCTAGATAACTATGGAAGATGACCAGAATGTTGCCTTCCTCATCCCTCAAGACCCTTCCATAACCTGCGTCACCCGAATTCCCTTTAGAGGCCCCATCAATGTTAAATTTTAAAAAACGATGAGAAGGGGGCTGCGAGGAAGCTTTTTCAGCAGAGATATTCTTTTTGATCTATATAGAACACTGAGGGAGATGGAGATTGAGCTCTAACTTTTCCAGGATTCTAGCCTCTCTTTGTCCTATGATTTTTCCAGTATCAGCACCTCCCATGATGCGCACAGACTCTTTGAGTTGTTTAAGGATTAGCTTTAGAATGCTACTCATCAGGCTCGCCTTATCCTTGAAAATCCTGTTATTACACTCCTTCCAAACATTCTAGATTAAGAACCCTGGGGTCAGCGGCGAGGTAGAGGTTATTATCTCATTCTTCGAAAAGTTTTTCCTCCAGTTTATCAATGTAGGAATGATGTCATTTACATTTCTTTCTGTCTACTCAAAGACATCACCAACCCAGTGCCAAAGTATTGTGGTGAATGAGCATCTTTTCAGGAGATGATTAGTGGTTTCTTCCTGTTGTCGACATAGGTGACATCTTGAGGGGCCAACAAAGCCTCCTTTTCTTAGGTTATCTCATGTTAGAATCTTGCCCTATAGAACCAGCCACTTGAACAGTTTGACTTTCATCCAATGAGGATTATCCCAGAGTTCTTTCCACTTTTTATTAGTATTTGGATAGTTAATTCCTGTGTCTATTCTTTTCCCATCTTAATTGATCTTCCAAGGTTGAGGTAAAGATTTTTCTCTTTTCCAAAAGACCATTAAGGGCTATAGCTTGAGCATGCATCCTGCCTGTATCTCTATACTATGGTAGTTTCCATATTGTCCATTTCTCATTGTTCCTTGAGTGATCCCAATAGTCCCTTACCCTCCTTAAACCTTTGTTGATGGTATCTGTGTGAATGTCTACTAAATCTTCACTGCAGAGATTTTCCTCCTGCTGCCAATTATCCTCTGCGAACCAAGCCAGATTTCCATTTTTGATGTCCCAGAAACTATGATTTTGGAATAGGGCCCTGTTCTCCCATGCTCTATTCCAAATTGAAGAACCTTTTACTTGTCCTGTCATTCTTATGAGGTTCTTCTCCTGGCAATCTCTTGCATAATTTTGCTTCCACAATTTTTCCCAGGGGGCTTCAGTTTCCTTTAGCCATTTCCACCAGATTTTGGCTCCTAGAACATTGTTAAGAGTTCCTGGGTCATGAAGACCCAAGCCACCATGGGACTTTGGTTTGCATACCCTATCCCATGCCACTAGTGCCCATTTCTTCTTTTCTTCACCTTTCCCCCAGAGAAAGTCTCTTTGAATGTTTCTTATATTAGTAATAACACCAGATGGTGCCAGAATGGCCAAAAGCATATAGATAGGGATGCTTTGGAGGATAGCCTTAGTTAGAATCAGTCTCCTAGCTAGATTTAGTGCTCTATTTGTCCATTTTCTAATCTTATCTTTTATCTTATTTAGAATAGGCTCCCAGATTTCCTTGTGTAACAGTTTGTCAGTGAGGGGAACTCCCATGTACTTCACAGGCAATTACTCTCTTTGAAAGACCAAAATTCTGGAAAGATTTCTCTGAATTGAAATATTTGTATTGAAAAAGAAAATCTTTGATTTAGTGAGACTTACCTCTGTGCCTCCTACCAAGGCAAACTCACTCAGAATCTTCTTAAATTCTCTGGCTTCCTTCACTGTGGGTGTGCCTTGAAGCATAGTGTCATCTACAAATTGTTGATGTGCCACCGTGTCCCCGCCTTGAGTGAATCTCAGACCTTGAATTCTCCCTTCCCCCTTAGCAGCTCTGATTGCTCTCCCTAACCCTTCCATCATTAGAATGAGAAGGAAAGGAGAGAGAGCATCCCCTTTCCTGAGTCTTCTCATAGGCTTGAAGGTTTTGGAAGGAGAGCCATTGAGAAGAATTGAACAACTGGCTGTGGTAACTAGCACCATGACCCACTTAATCCAATTGTGATCAAAGCCATATGCTTTTAGTACTGCTCTTATGTATGACTAGCTGAGTTTGTCATAAGCCTTTGCTATGTCTAGCTGAATTATCATCCCTGCCTATTTATTGGTATTTAGTGAATGAACCACTTCATGTGCTTGAATAATGTTATTTAGAATTTTTCTTCCTTCCACATAGCCCGTTTGCTCCTCTGACACTAGGGTAGGGAGGAGTGGTTTGAGACGATTGGAAATTACTTTGGATATAATTTTGTACACCACATTGCATAATGCTATAGGTCTAAATTTGTCTGGAGAGGTGGCCTTTTCCTGTTTTGGGATTAAGGCTATGAAAGATTCATTGAGCGCCTTTAAGACCGTCTTAATTTTTCAAGAGTCTTCCAAAACCTCCAGAATATCCTGTTTTACTATCCTCCAACATGCTTTGAAAAAGTCTACATTGAAGCCATCCGGCCCTGTTGCTTTCCCATTGTGCATCTCTGTAATGACTTCCTCAATTTCTTCCTCTGTTACTAGTCTGTTGAGAATGTAATTGTCATCTCTAGAAACCAATTTAGGAATGTATTGAGTAAATCTCTTCGTAAACTAATATCTATCTTCTGAGGTTTCCTCTGCAATTCTATGAAAATGTTGGACTAGAACCTCTTCCATCTCTTCATGAGTCTTTCTATCTATTCCATGTTGATCTGTGAGTTTCATAATTTTGTTGTTGTTTCTATGAGCTATGGTGGATCTGTGGAAGAATTTGGTGTTTCTCTCCCATTACTTAATCCATTGTACTCTAGATTTCTGTCTCCAGAATATTTCCTCTTATAGGCATCTGTTTTCGCAATCATGTTGAAGTGACTCTACCATCTCTTTCCTTTCATATGTATAGCCTTCTGTGATAAGAATTTGGTTTATTTCCTTTAGTTTCTTTTCCACATTTCCTTTGGCTTTGAAGATATTGCCAAATTCCTTTCTATTCCACTCTTTGAGTCTACCTTTAATATTCTTGAGCCTACTATGAAGAAGGAACATCTTTGTACCATAAATGTGTAGCTCTTCCTTCCACCATTTTTTGATGTTTGTGAGGAAGTTTGAGTGTGTGAGCCAAGCATTCTCAAAACTGAAGCGGGAGTTCTTCGGTTTACCAAATAGAGAAGCTTCCAATTGAATAGGCCAGTGGTCAGAACCTCCAAAAGGTAGGATGAGCGCATTCAGGCTACCTCCCATGAGAAGAAGTTCCTCTGAGAAAATGAATCTGTCTAATTTTGAGGCTACTTGGGTAGGGCCACCCCTTTTGTCATTCCAAGTGAATATTCCATTGCTGGTCTCCATGTCAACCAATTTCATATTGGTGATGAAGTTATGGAAGGCAACAGAATCCCTACCAAGAGTTCTAGTACCTCCTTTCTTCTGCATGAATGATTTTGTCATGTTAAAATCACCTCCTAGAATCCAGGGTAGAGCTGGGTAAGTTTTCTCCATATCCTCCAGAGTGGTGAGGAGTCAAAGTTTTTCCTTCACTGGTTGAGGACCGTAGACATTGGTGATCATGTAACATTGCCTATCACCCACTGGTTGGAAAAGTAGAGAGAGGTGATGTTTGGAAGCCTCCACATCAATCACACCAAATTTCTATGGATCCCATAGGGTGAGAATGCCACCAGTAGATTTATTTGCTTTAACTTCAAGGTATTCATATCTATTTAACCATTTGCTATGTTTTTCTCTGATCTGCTCCACTGAGCATTTTGTTTCTTGTAAGAATACTATGTCAGGTTTTTCCTCTTTGATCTTGTTACTTATATTCCTCTGCTTTCTTCTGCTCCCAAGTCCTCTAATGTTCCAAGTTGTGATTTTCATTGAGATGGGGTTGTAAAGGAGTAACTGGAAAGGTCTTTCAACCTTCTAGAGTCAATCATGAGTTGGCCACACTCCAGCAGTAGCTCTTTCTGTCTTTTCCTTCCCCTCCTCTTTCCTCGTTTTTTTGCTAATTTTCCTGTTATTAGTGCTATTGTGGAAGTCCCTTTATTTTCCTAGTTATCATGTCTTCTTTTGACTCTTACAACTGTTTGATGTGACTTGTTAGGGAATAGCTATTGTGCCTTGTCAACATCCTCCTCAGGTATAGAGTTTATTCCCAGGTTCCCTCATCATTCAAGAAACTTTTCTAGCTCTAGGTTCTCCCTTTCCAAGATCTCCTGTAAGTCTTGGTCCTCTGTGCCACTTTCACTTTGAGTCGTATCATGGTCTTTTTCTATTTCCATGTTACACAAAGGGTCCATCGTGTATTCATTTTTTTCCTGAGTGAACTCCATGCTGGTCTCTTTTCCTTTCCCACTTGCTGTTTGATTCTCTGTCCTCTTTTGATCACCTCCATATGCATCTTCTTCTCCTAAAATCTCAAAACTATTGTCCCTTCTTGTTTTGTTCTCCTTCTCAGTAGGGTTCTTATGTGTCTTCCTTCCCCCTCCTTTTCCTTTTCCTCCAACTTTGGTGAAACCTGTCTGATCTTTCCCTTTACTGGTGTTTAAATCTTCCTCCCTTCTATTAAGAGGACAATCTCTAGATAGGTGCCCATGTTCATGACATTTGTGACATCTAAACGAGATATGTTCATAGTCAACTGTTTGAACCCATTCCCAGTCATAGACTTGTTTAATGACCTCATCTAGAAGGGCTCCTGATAGGTCCATCTCCACACAGATACGAGCATAGGAGGTATATTTTCCTCATAGAGTAGCCTCAGAAATCTTTAAGAAATGACCTAATTTATTTCCTATATCTTTTAAAGATTTTGGCATCCAGTAATCTAAAGGTAAGGAGTAGAGTCTAATCCATACCAGTACCAAAGTGAAGGTTTCTCGTTCTGGCACAAAGTTCATCGTCCATGGCCGCATATAGAGTCCAGCAGCTGCAAAGAAGTATGGTTCTCCTTCAAAAATCCTGTTTTTGTCCTCCATGTTCATGAATACCACTGTAAAAGAACCCTTTGATCCAAGATGTATATTTAAATCCCCCTTTGGTTTCCAGTTGTATTTTATCCAAGTGTACAACACCTTCTCTAATGTCCAAATACCCATAAATTAGCATATAATGGCATAGTTTGGCATGTGATACCTGTGCTCTTACAGAGATGGATCATTTAAAATAACCCACGGTTTGGTTGTGGTCTTGGGTTTCTAAAGCCCCAGCTTGGATCTGTTCCCTATCTCCTGACCTCTGTCTTCCACTTTCTTCTCCTGTTAGTTGCCTTCGTGGGTCCCTTATTCTGTATGGGTATTGCTACCTTCTGCCTTCTGAGTTTCTGTGTTTTTTGTCTTGACCTCCAAGGGTTGTGGAGGCTTGTTCTTATTCCCTGCTCTTCCCCTGATTGCAACCACGTTACTATAGGAGGGAGAGGAGCTTCCTCCTCCCTGTGCTTCCATGGGTACTTATTACCCTCTGTCACTCCCTTTGTTCAACCCTGGAGCCTTGATCGCCTCCCGCTACTCCCAGTATCAAGTTACCATGCAAAAACCCATTTAGGATCTTTCATCATCTCCTGGTCTAGCTTTCAATGTAGGGAATATTTCACTAAAAATGATCAAAACTGCCTTTACATTCTTTAAAAAGCTTAAATAGAAGAACTAATGTCTCTAATGGATCTAGTACTGTCAAAAACCCCTATTTTGGTTCTTTTTTCACCTAATTTGACCAAAACATAGAAATTTGTGCTTGTTTCTTCCTTTTCCAAAAATTCTACGACTAACCATATTACATTTCAGCCTCAACCTAGCTTGATCTCCCCAAATGTAGAACCGATGTAGAAAACCTGGCACTATTCCCGCTCAGTGGGCAAGGAAAATTTTAAGCATGGAAAATTATCTTGCAATTTAAAAACATTGGCGAGTCACACTAGTCTCTAATATGCAATATATTGATCCAAATTTAAATAGGAACACAACAAATTATAGAGATAACCATAGATATAGAGATACAACAAAAATAATACTTCATTTTAATAATGTAAACTACTGAAATATGGTTACAAACAGAAAAACTAGCTTGGGCGATGGTAGCTTATCCCTCAGGAGAGATGTGGTGGCTACATGCCTTTGAAATCTCTCACAATGAGGCTTGAAGGCCTATTTATTGTTGAGAAACAATGGAAAACCATAAACATCCAAAACCCTAGCTCTAGGAGATGAAGCGCCAAACTATGGACCCCATTTTGGGTAAATTGGTACATCAACTTCCCAGGGTCGTAACTTTGGCATACGATCTTCGTTTGAGGCGCACAGTACCTCGTTAGAAATATACACTCGAGGAATACAACTTTGGGAAGATAATCCTCGGTCCAAGGACCTATGTTGCTCCCATTTTTACCAACAAACATCCTGTAGGGCCTCAAAACAGCTTTGGAAGTTCATGACCTAAAAAACTGCCAAAAATAGTAAATTGTGCTACAAATAAGGAAACTGAAAAATTGAAAGAGATAGTTGTGGGGGTCCAAGTGGGATAGTTGGCCAGCCACCAACATCCACCTGGATCATTCCCCCCCCCCCAAGGAAGCATTGGTCCCCATTGCGTTCAGTTCCTCCATGAAATGAGGAAACTTCTGCTGAACATGGTCCCTAGTGAGCTATTCTACAACATTTGTTATGTCTAGTAATGGTGGGAAGCATGGTCAATGACAATACACATTGAACACTTGGTGCAAGAAAATGAATGGGGAATACTATGCTTGAAAGCATTATTTCCCAAAACCTTGGTAATGGTGTAAGGACCATATCAGAATGCTCGGAGCTTTTGATGGGCTCTTGTAAGGCATTATTTCTACAGATGCAACCAGAATTTATCACCCACTTGAAACTTGTGTGGTACCTAATGCTTATCATGTCATTTCTTATACTTTCCATTTTCCAAAATGGAGTGGCGATAGATCGGCCTGTTGGGTAGAGGTGCTCTGGAAGACAAATCAAACAAATGCTTGACCTGACAGTGCAAAGGTACCCATGAGGGTGAGGAGAAGACGTCCCTATCTTCATTCATGACCGTATCCACCTGATGTTGTTGCTGCAGGGAGGAACCCTTCCCAGGGGCCATGGATGTGGCAACAATCCTCCCCTTACTTTGGGAGTGAACCAGATAGAAAATGAATTTCCTAGTTTGGGAGATGAGTTTGTTGCATTTGTTACCAGTGATCAAACAGGTGGCAGTAGGTGGGGCTATCTCTGGTATTATGTATAATGAATTACCCAAAGAAATAATAATAGTACGAGGCCTTGACTCATACACAATATGTCTCCTCCATAAGTATGGTTGGCCTAATAGTACATCAAAAACATCAAGAGGTGCAACATCATGGAATACCTCATTTGTGAAGGGCTTGATGCTGTAGGGAAGGTGGCACTATTTGTGAACTCAAAGATCGCGTCCTTGGTGAAGCCACCCGATATTGTACAACTGTAGGTGTGGTGTAGTCGGTAGGCCCAACTACTTCATGACCTCAACTGAAATGAGGTTATTTTGGCTCCCACTGTCAACAATGAATTGCAGCGGTGAACCCTTCACCCACATCTGTGAGTGGAAAAGATGCTCCCCCTCCTCCGATCTTTGGGCTCATTTTTCTAGACCTTGGTAGTGGTAACAGTGGTGTTGGGCTCTGCATCAATGATATACTTCCCTTTGTCATTCCCCTTGTCGAGATCGGACTCAAGGTCGGAACATGCATCTGATTCTGAAGCCTTCAACTCGGCTACTAGTGACTGCTTGGTCCGACACTCACTTATGTTATGAATGGGGCTCTTATGGAACTCACACCACTTTCTTGTGTCCTTCTTTGATGTCATGGTGTTGTTCTTTTCTTGCGGCTTTGATGGGTTGTCTTGGGTCACGCGCCTTGGCTTTGTCCTTTGATCTTCAGAGTTGTAGATCCAAGGTCTCGCTTCTTTTGTTCAAACCTCTGCTTAGTCTTAACAGCATATCGGTATGTTGTGCCAAGAGAGGAGATGTTTAGTAACTCCATCTCATCCTAGATGTATTTACATAGGCAGCCACGGTATTTGAGTACCAGATGCAGCTCAGAATATTTGATAGCCAACTTTGTGCGAAGGGTATGAAAAATATTTGTGAACTCCGACACATCTTGGTTCCTTCCCTATCATAGCATAGTCCATTTTATGTATTTGTCCTCATAGCTCTTGACAGGGTAGTGCTACTCCTTGATGGCATCCTGGAGTGGATTCCATGTGGGTGTGACTCAAAATAATAAGCCCATACTTTCATCCTTCTGCTCGTAGTAGGTTTCCCACCAATCCTTAATGTGTGGGGCTGCTTTCAAAAGAGTGAAAGTAATATTTTCATGGCTGGAAAAATAATGAACAAAAAAATAACTCTCTAGTAGATTTAACCATTTATCTATGACATCTGCATCTATCTAACCCTCAAATAGGGGGATTTCAAAGTAAACTTGTACCTTAAAGGGTGTGGCATTTCTAGTGTAGCTGCTAGAAGTAGCTGCGTCGCCCCTGGGTAGCCACTGAAGGATCTGGGCAAACTTCTCCATCATCACGTTCCTTTTTCACTTGAGGGCTTCTTTGAGCAACATTTTGATAGGATATCCCGCCCCCTCTTCTTTCTTTTCATCTACCATGGGAGGCCGTTGGGATTCAGGAGGCTAGTCTTGGAAGGATTCAAGAAGTTCAATCCCTAACTACTTATAACCTGACCTCATTGGGGAAATGCAAAGAAAAATAGAGAAAGAGAAGACCACTCTAATATAGCTGATCCTGATTTAAATAGGAACACAACAAACTACAGAGATACAGTAGAAATAATACTTCATTTCATTAATGTAAAATACATAAATATGGTTACAAACAAAAATGGAAATAAACTAGCTTGGGCGATGGTTTCTTCTCTTTGAGGAGAGATGTGGCAACTACATGCTTCTGAAATCTCTTACAATGAGGCTTGAAGGCCTACTTATTGTTGAGAAACAATGGAAAACCCTAAACATCCAAAACCCTAACCCTAGGAGATGAAGTGCCAAACTATGGGCCCTGTTTTGGGTAAATTGGTACATCAACTTCCCAGGGTCATAACCTTAGAATACGATCTCCATTTGAAGCGCACAATACCTCATTAGAAATATCTATCCGAGGACTACAACTTTGCAATGAGCAACATCAGTCGATGGACCCATGTTACTCCCAATTCTCCCAGAAAGATGTCGTTTAGGGCCTCAAAACGGATCCGGAAGTTTAGGACCTGAAAAACTACCAAAAATAGTGAATTCTGCTACAAATAAGCAAATTGAAAAACTAAAAGACACAGTTGTGGGGGTCCAAGTGGGATAAGTGGGTGGCCACCAACATCCACCTAGATCATCTATAAATTTTTTATTGATGTATTTGTAACATTTTTCAAATTATAATGATTTTATATATAATCTCTATATAATGTTGGCGATTTTTAAGGTAAAATAATTTATATTGTAAAAATTGGGTGAATCATTTTTATAAAAAATGGAAATATACGAATCCTTTTTTGGAAAAATCATTTAAAATTAGCCCACCTACGAATATTAGCCCCTAAAATTTTGTCGTGTCAATGGGTGAAATTGTAACACTGTTAAGGGAACCATAAAGTCCTTAGTCCCAAATATTTCAGCCACATGGCAGTGACATAATCACATAGGGGGGCCAAGGTTTGGGGATGTTGTCTGGCCCCTGGATGGTGCATGCCCTTTGTCACATTGGGTCTTCATATTACTCAGCTCTAGCCCCCTCTAGCTAGCACCCTTGTACTTCTGCACGCTAGTAACGTTATGGGTCATATGACTTGGGACTGGCCCCCTCCTCCAAACTCTGTCGGCCACATCATGTTGGGCATATTGCCGAGGGTTGGCCCCTTCATCCTTCCGTTCTCAAACTCCTTTGTGACTGGATTTTTTATTGTGCTACGGGTGTCGTGACCATTGAGCTGGGCTAGGTCATTGCCCTCGGCCCCCCGTCCGCGGTCCTGTGGCAGAGGGGTTTCCCACAACCGGAAAAATGGGGTGCCATGAAGAAGATTCACGGAGCAATGGTAGTCGCGATCCATTGGAGGAGGGTAGAGTAGCATACAAGGCCTGGTGCTAAGGATCACGCTGGACAAGTATATGATGATCACCGGTGGGTAACGCAAGTCCACAAACTAGAAAATCTAAATCAACAGAGAGCTACAATGATTGAGCATGAACACCACAAAGGGGCAAACACCCCAACATTGGATCTTGAAGCCTCTGTACCTGAAATTCTTGAAGCTAAACAAAGTACCCTCTTTATCAGATCTATGGAAGGGAACATAGTATGCATCAAGATAGGGAGCTGGGAGGAGATAAAAACACTTAAACAGAGGATAGAAGAAAGGATAGGTATCCCACCTTGCAAATAACTTCTGATCTACACAGGAAAAGTATTGTAGGAGGAGCACAAGCTAAAAGAATACAACATAGGTGACGACTCAACTATCTACCTCAACACAAGACTCCATGGCGGCTACTCTGGCACAAGCTCAAAAGGACCTGTTTCCTTCAAAGACACAGTAAACGTGAAGATGGGACTTCAAGCACAAACAGAACAACAAGCTACAACCCCTGGTGCCTAAATTGTCGAGCAGACAACTCAAAACCTTCCATTAAAATTTTCTATACCTGAGGTAAATGAAATACATGATGATTATTTATCTAAAGCAGTGATATGCAAGTTTAATGGGTTTTGGCCCAAACCGGAAGCCCTTAGTCAATGGATTTACTCCATATGGATAGAAAACTGTGATATCCACCTCTACTCAAAAGGATTTTTTATTGTCAAATTCTACTTAATCAATGACAAGGAATATGCATTGAACAAGGGACCATGGTTCTGGGGTAATGCTGGCCTTTTTATGACATCTTGGTTTCCAGAATTTGACCCAAACACCATGGTGGTTTCCAAAATGCCTGTGTGGGTAAAACTATACAACCTACCTCTGCACTTTTGGCACATCAAAGTATTAGCAGGCATTGGCAACGCTTTAAGGAAATTCTTAAAAGTAGAGAGTGAGTGCCTTTGCAAGGATATCTACACTTTTTCCAGGATCTGTGTGGAGGTTGATCTCAGTCAAGGTTTATCAAACCACATCCTCTTACTCCGCAATGAAAAGTAATGGGCCCAGCCACTTGATTATGAAAAACACTGCCTTTAGATGCCGCATTTGTCATCAAACCAGTCACCTACAAAGCGCGTGCCCATAAAACAAAAAATATATGAAAGGAAGACAACCACCAAAGCCTAAAGGATAGTAGTTTTCAGCCACACCGGAAGATGACATAGAATACAAAGAAAACATAGAAACTACCACAAACAACATATTCCAAGAAGCAAAATATCCAGGAAATAATCCAGAACCCAATGAACAAAGCAACCTACACAGCCCACAAAATGATGAAAATCAGAGTTCCTTTGCATTAGCTCCAAAGACAACCATTCCATAGCAGCAAAGTGAGCAACTCATACGAGGGAAAGAAATTGGTGGCAGTAAGTAAGCACACTCTACAGAAAGTTCAGATTCTGAAAAAGAAACACTAGCTGCTACAAATGAAGCACAAATGTCTATTATAACCTCCACTCCCAACAATGGAGGTTGGTGGAAAGTGGAAAAAAAGAAAGGTAGGAAAGCATAGATAGCCATTAAATTATTTTTGAGATCCTGTTGTATCAAGACAAGTTTTGATAAAGCAGATGTTGGTTTAGCATCTACAACATGTAAGTTTGCTCAATAAGTGGCATTAATGTAATATTATAAGAAATAAGACATGTTAATATAATATTATTAATTAGATGATGTTAACATAATATCAAATTTATTAATGCTATTGAAATATTGGATCAATTTAGTGAATTGTTTTCTTATGATTTACCAATTACTTTTATTTTTTAATAATAATATTATTATTATTATTTATTTTATTTTATGGTTTATTAATTATTCTTATACTTTGATGTGTGAGCACCAGAGAATTGATATTTAGAAAGGTTATAGGAGGATAACGTAAAAAGTCATTATAATTTTTAGATAAATTTGATCTAGATACATAAAACTGAACACAATTATAATCAATTATTTTATTTAAAAATAAATAAAAAATAAAAAATTCTCTTTTTAAAATTAATTATATTTTATAATATTTTTATTATTTTTAATTAATTATAATTATTTTTATATCACATTAAAACTAATTTATTTTTAGAAAGAACATTTAATCCAAATAGAAGAATCAAATCGTTAAAGCTATTCCAAATTTGGATCTTTCAACAAATCATTCAAACTATTTTAAATTTACGTCTTTCAACATTTTACATATTTTATATTTGTTTGCTACTTTGTTCACGATTAGCGTCTCACTAAGTCAAAATCACATAGATCTAGAGGACCATGTCAATATTTCATAGGGTTGGATTTGTGTTCATAGAGTATTGAATATGAAAATTTACATCTTTCAACATTTTTATTTTTTATATTTGTTTGTTCATTTGGCATGAGTGTCTCACTAAGTCAAAATAACTTAGATCTGCACCATGTAAATATTTCACATGATTGGATTTATATTCCTAGAGTATTCATTATGAAACCTTAACACAAACAAATACTTTAACATTGTATGTGTCACTATATGATTTATCCCACTTACACTTCAACGTTTTCTATATTACTAAACTATCTATATTAGATTAAAAAAATACCTCTGATATAAATAATAAATATAATTTAAATATTTCACATTTTTTCTTTATAATTTTTTATAAATTTTATTTTAAATCTAATAATTATATTGAAATAACAAATTGCATATTTTTTGATAGGGATATATATTTCAACTTTTGGTGGATGTCGATTAATCTAATTTCATTCTTTAGCTTTATCAAGGGTGAGTGTCGACTATTACCCAAATATTATTTGTTTAAGAGCATGATGAGCAATTTTGATGAGATGGAGAGCAAAGAGCCATGGAAACGTGACGCTAAAGGATTGAAGTGTCATCTGAAACAGAAGGATGGGAAAGGTGGTGACGATGGCAAATGCCATGTTATGAAATGAAATGTTTCAATACCAAAGAAAAGAACAATGTTTTAGAGATCAAAGAGTTTCAGAAGGATGCGAAAGGTGGTGACGATGGCGTGTCAAGAGCGAATGCCATGTTATGAAATGAAATGTTTCAATACCAAAGAAAAGAACAATGTTTTAGAGATCAAAGAAAACAACCATTTATGGTGTTTCTTAGCTCAATTTCATTGTGTATTGTTAGACTAGTTTAGTATTGTTCAGCTGGAATTCTTTGGATTATTAGTTGACATGAAGGGACATGTTTGTTTCGAGAAGGGTTTGTGTGTTTGGATTAGATATCATGGCAAGAGGTACGAAGAAAGAGGAGTAGTCTGCATGCAGGCGTACAAATAAGTGAGTAGTACGATGTTTGTGGCCACACAATATCCATACACAACATATGATTTTGGTTTTATTTTAAAAAAAATATTTCTTTGCAGTTGTCTCAACTCATTATAACGATAACATAAAAATGTTTTCAAAATTGGTAAAGGTGTAAATTCTATTGGTAATTGTTCCAGCGTTATTTTTACAGTGACTGCGTTATTTTTACGGTGACTGGATGTAAAATGAACCAGCGATCTTGCGAAATTTGCAATGAATATTCTCATCGAAATTTGGGGTCATATGTTAGCTACTGAGTAAAAGAACAAATTGTCTTTATGCATTGATATAGAATTTCTTATGAATTGTTTAGAATATTTATCTTTGTTTTGCATGTAATTTCGTGTAAAAAGAAATAAAAAGAATTTAGAATTGTTAAACACATATGCAGTTAGGTAAGTCTATTCTTTAGGAGGAGATTGCATTTTAAGCAGAAATTACAAGCCACAACATGCAATGCAATTCATATTTTTGTTATCAAATAGAACTTTCAGAGAAGCAGTGTAAAGAGGGTACGAAGAAGATATTACAAAACAAAAATGGTAAAGGAGGAAAATTTTGTTGAAAGCATGCAAACGAACAACAATATATGTGCATGGAGGTGAGGTCAGATGAGGGGAGACCAATGAAGATTTAATTGAAATA
The DNA here is from genome assembly GCA_031772625.1 of Pinus tabuliformis. Lineage (NCBI taxonomy): Eukaryota > Viridiplantae > Streptophyta > Pinopsida > Pinales > Pinaceae > Pinus > Pinus tabuliformis. Next base: position 404,857,913 of record CM062812.1, on the reverse strand, counting down.
TAGGTGATTGAAGTGACTTATTCTATGAAGAAATAGAAGGAAAGTAGAAGAAAGTGATTGTTGAGACACAAATAATAAATAAAACATACTTTTACTGAAGTCGAAGCTTAATTTTGTCGGGTAACTCGAAGGCGAGATGGAAAAGTGTACGACTTAGTTGCAGTCATGAACCCAACCCCAACAGAGAAGGTCTTGTGGGTACGGAGGATGTCTCTGGGAAGGTCCAGCGAAAGAAAAGTAAGAGAAAGTGATTCATGGCATGCAAAGTTGTAAAAAAAATATTGTATTGGTGCTCGAAGGTGAAGTCAGTTGGGTAGTCAGAAGGTGGGATGTTGTTGCATAGAAATTAGTTACAGGGGGAGTTGACCATGAAGTACAATGTATGAGGCGTACTCACATTTTTTTTTAATGTTATTTTCCAAGTGTTGTTAGTTGAAAATATGTTTTAATAGAAAACTGAGTTTTCTTTAAAAATGCAAATTGTTTTGAAATTGTCTTAATATAATTTTTTTTTTTTAATTATATATTTTTTTAACATATGTTTGCGAAGGATAATATTTAGCATGTTTAATATGATAATTTTCATGTTTAATAAGATGAAATCAAGAGAAATTGTTTGCTAGCGTGAAAATCTATAAAAACAAAATTTTATTGGTGGTCAGAACTGAGGAAGGTCGAGTAGTTAGAAGTGGGGATGGTGTTGCATTGAAGTTTATTGGAGGGGAGGCCGAACCTGACATACAACATACTCAACTTAATCAAAAAAGAAATATTTTCATTTCTTATTTTTTTGATATCCTTACTCCCTAAGGATTGTTAGTTCAAATTATTTTAAAAAAAAAATGATATTTTTTTTAAGAATGCAAATGTTTTTGAAATTCTCTTCAAATAATGTTATTTTCAAAATACTTTTTTTTTAGTTATATGTTTTCAAAAATATTTTTTAATTTATGAAGTCACAAAAAAGACAACTATAAATTTGTTTACACAATCTCTTTTTTTTTGTTTTTTTATATAAATGTTTCGAAATAAAGCAAACTAAATGAATAAACCATACATTTGTTTTACATTAAAAGAATATTTAATTTTTAGCATGTTTAATAGGATGAGTTTTTTTTACGGATTTTATCTTTTGCAATGTAACCTGCAATATTTGGATTTTTTTCCATTTTAGATTTTGGAGCATATATTTCGTTGGCATCCTTTATCGGTGTTGATAAAATTTCAGTTGGATTGTAAAGGATGGAGTATTTTGTTGGAAAACACTGTTTTTCTCGCTTCTTGGAGTCTATTTGCCAACAAAGAATTTGGATTTATTTATTTACCAATTGGTATCAAGGATAAATACTTTGTTGGATCTTACCTTGATGACGAAGGACAAATCTATTGGTTGGTTTTTCCTTTTCTGGACTCTAGATACATAATTCAATGTATACTTGGATTGATGATTTTGTGCATTACACCTAGAAGCTCTTTTCATTTAAATATTTATTTAATAGTAAAGCCTTTTACAAATACCTTTAAAAGTATTGGGAGTGTTACTATTGGATACTAATGATTCTTCTCTCTGTTGGAGAAATTTAGTCCACAGAAATATAATTGGGTTATGTTGAAAAACGTGTGCAAAAACATGGAATCACATTTTTTGATTTGCATGAGTGTAGACATGGTTTGGAGAAGGATGAAACCTCCTTTTGGTGATGTAATTCCCCCACAGGAACGCTATGTTTCAGAAAGGAAAAAATTGCTAGTTATATTTAGACAAAGATTATGATGATTACCCTTTCTATGGCTGCATTATCTATTGGTTGGATGTTATGAGAAACTAGTGGGGTTTTTAATTTTTTTATAGCCATGACATATGACGTATGGCATTAGGATTGTACAAGAACAAGTTGTTTTGTCTTGTAAAGAATGGTTCAAGGCTTTTTTGGTCACTTGTAGAGCTAGAAAAATTTGAGTTTGGCTAAGTTCAATTGGATGAAGCTTAGAATATTTTGAAGGTGAGTGGGGGTTCAGTTGGAGATTGCTTGATACCATATTAAGGGATATAAATAGTAAATGCCCAGGCTACATATGTTTTCGTGTAGTTGAAGGAAACATACTTATGTTGGGTTTTATGGAATTCCAACTAAAGATATATGATATGGTGACTAGATTATGCACAATGAAAATTCGCGATGATGTCTCCCTCTCAGAAAGATTTGTATTCTATGTTCAGTTGGTTGAAGGTTTCAATGATGTTATTGAAAATGGAAATGTTTCCTCACTTTCTCCAAATACATATTCTATTTGGGATATATTGCTACTTCGTGTGGATAACCTCATTTAGCCTTTAAGGGTTGAGGAGGTTTTTTGATGGACATTTTTGTAGATTTCATGTTTGTTAAACTTGGATATATATTTTGGAGATGATTGTCATACAAATTTAGATTTCTTAATCAAAACATAGCCATGTCAAAATTTCATATTTTTGTTGGATATTACTTGTATTGATCTACTATTTTGCAGGTAAAAAGATGCAGTTAAATGTGAATTTTTGTTATTTATCTAGATTGTACAGAGTATTTTGTTATATAAAATATATTTTTATTATATATATTCATTATTTTATTCGTAAAGTATTTATATCATAGAGAATTCATAAGTCAAATTTCTGATTCCAAAAAATGTTCATAGAATTCTGAGCAAATTTGACTAGAAAATATACAAAAAAAGCTCAAAAATATAAGCTAATAAATATCGCTAATGAATTTACAAAACTTTATGTTTAAATTAATATGTAGATGAACTTTGTTACACGGTGGAAGAATGTAAAAATAGCTTAACAATGTAGATGTCCAACTCATCACAAGACAATTCATCATGCAGACAACTCACAATTCAACCTACTCAACCTACTCACCATTTTATCCCATTGTTTGATCTTGGGTTGCCCCTTTATTTCTCTAGATGTTTGTAGTTCACCCCACCAGATAGTTACATGACCCTTCAATATGGTAATTACAAATTTCACCTTCTTTTTGTCATCAACCTCCTCATCATTGAAATACTTGTCCAATGAACTGATCGAGTCCATCAACTCTTCTATATTGATATTCCCGTCATACAAAGGTATTTCCACCTTTGGTCTTCCACTTACTTTGGCCAACATTTTGAGAACTTTGGTAGCTTCACATTCATCCTCTTCTTCCTTAGAAGATTCCTCTGCAGCACTCGCATCTCCTTCATCAGGTGCTCTCCTTTGAGCAGTTTCCATTGTCTCCATCCTTGCACACAGGTTTCGAATCTCTTCTAGTAGAACTGCATTCGCTACAAGTCTCCCCCGACCTATGCTAGCACCTCTCCTAGGTGGCAAGTTTACTGTAGTAGACTTAATCCTTGAGCTCCGATACCAAATGATGTGGATGGTTACCAAAATTGATGTGGTATGCTAAAATTAAACTAATGGTTCACTTAAAAACCAATCAGCTGCATGTTAAACATATTTTGTATGTTTATTCCCTCATGAGGGTCCTGCTTTCCTGACCAATCACCATCAATCCTACTTTGACTTCTTACTCCCCAAGCACTTCGATATCCACCATTGATCTAACTTCTTCAGATCGAATGGATACTGCGTCATATCTGCTTGCCAACTAGTTGACTAATTTCCATGGTCGATCTGTCCCATTCGATCCAACAGTTATCACGCAATCTCACGTGATTACTTGCACGATCAATATTAGGTCAAGATCACACGAGATAAGTGATTTCTTCGTGCTACATGTCAACACCTTAGGTTAATCGCAGAATTTAGAAAAATACCATTTACCATTTATTTCCCATGAGATATACCACTTACTACTCTCTGAATACCACCCACGTGCTTAATACAGAACCTTTAAGAAATATACTTAATAAGATTTAACATCTTATCTTGGTATTAACCCTTAACGCTATTTGGCTGTAATTATCAATGAAACACATAAATGGAAAATCATACTCGATAAGTGTCCAGAATGCCATTACATAGATTACAGAGAATTTCACACTAGGAATAATACAGAATGCCACACTTGATCAATTATTTCAATAAAATAGAAATTACAGATTCTTGGCCCTCTTGGCTCGATTACAACAATTTTTCTGACCTTTGTTTCACTCACAAACCCTATCTCTCTCTGAAATCTCTCACTTACTCACTCTCTTATTCCATCCACAAATCTATCATTACATTTTTTTTCCTTTATTTTATGGATCAAATCCTATCCTAACAACATCGACAGCTCAATCTCTATTTTTATGAGCTCAACTATTAAATCCCTATTCTCAAGCTCTCATACACACATATCCTAACACTTATCTCCTATTCTAAAAATAATATAATGATTTAATTGTTACAATAATTGAAGTAAAGATCAATTCGAGAGATCCAACCCTCTCTCCTAAGAATTGATTTTGACCACTTGGGTCAATCAAATCCATCTCTTGTTAGCCACAACATGTGAACATACAGTTACATTGTTGGCTAAGTCTAGATGCTCCTGCACGAGGATCCCATGCCATCATCAATATGGTTGCCTGATGAAAAGAGATCTTGGGTATTGCCTAAAATCCCTTTTCATATATAAATCTCGATCCTGGGCCTGTGGTTATGGCCCATTGAGCCTTCATGGAAGCGTTTTAGACTTTAAGTGCTTTTCATTTGAACTGTGAATCTATATTAAAGTCGTGCCATTCATACATAGGAGATTATAAATATTACATACACTATATGTGTTAAGGTTTTAAACAAAAACCGCAGACACACGTAATGCAATTCCAAAGAAAAGACATATGGAAACTTCGATTCCAAGTTACAAGTCACAATGCGTATACCACCCACTTTCTATATTGCTGAACACGGTCATAATAGTATGCTGTTTAAACTTCCGGTTAGTCTCTACACCGAATGATTAGTTCACCATGCTTTTCCGTGTGAGATAATTTCTGTTACTCAGCAAAGCAACGCAAACAGGATGAATCGTCATGTTAGACACTGATGAATCCCCAGCAAACAAAGTTTTGACACCATTCCATTTCTCTCGTTTACGTTTAAACATTAATCAATAGAAAATCAAGCGAGCGAGTCTCCATTTCCCAAAACACAAATCAGTCGACCACTATCAATACTAATACTAATAGTAAAACTGGGCGAATATATAAGGGAACTAGTAACAGATAATCAATGCCAAAAGGAGGCAGTTTCCAAACACTGGCGAGCTGAACATGCAACTACTTGCGGGCAGTGCCTCAGTTTTGTCTTCACTTCTTGGGAATCCTCCCCTGGGCTAGAGATCTCCCATTCATCACATAACATGCAAAAAATCAACATAATATATAGCTCCAATTATATACAAACACAATATAACCAAGGCATTGCAGCCTTAGTCACGACATCGACACTGATTACATTTTTTCTCACTCACAAATGCCTGTTTATATCTATCACTCTAGATATCTTTCACGCTCTCGATCTCTGTCTTATATACAAAGTGTTAGGTTGGAAGGATCGGATCATGTCCTTGTTTTTCTCCAACTAAAGATGCATGCATGACAGATAAGTATCCATCTTGTCTGCTTTAATTCCACTATAAACTTATCCGCTTTAAATATGTTTTAAAGCAGGATTTTCTCCCATTTTCCAGTTTGACTGTTCACGTCTTCATCGTTCCACTTGGATTCTTTTTTAATTAAGAAAAGGGTCAGATGCTCCTGCATCAGACTCCCGAGGTAAAAAAAATTTATGACCTCCTGGTCATATACGTCTCCTGGTCCTCAGCAATTCTACCCACTGTATCTCGTCAGTGGAACTGCCTTCATGATCTTCTGTGAGCTGCAACCAACCTCTGTAGTAATAGTCTCCTTCTGTTACACGATACCTCACCAAGCCCTCCGCACTCGGTCTTTTGGCATCCTTCTGGTTCTCTTCTCTGGAACCAATTGAGCACACCTTGCTCTAGGTTGCTGCAAATCTTCTCACCTTCCGCTGCCGCCATCTGCACGACAGTAAGACCATAAACTCTCCAGCTTTAACTCAACTGTACCTCTTTCCCCTTCTGCTTGCATTCTTCTTCTCGCAGGAAATCCTTTCCCTGCTCTGATACCACTTGATGAAAAGAGATCTTGGGTATTGCCCAAAATCCCTTTTCATATATAAATCTCGATCCTAGGCTTGTGGTTATGGCCCATTGAGCCTTCATGGAAGCGTTTTAGAGTTGAAGTGCTTTTCATTTGAACTGTGAATCTATATTAAAGTCGTGTCATTCATACATAGGAGATTATAAATATTACATACACTATATGTGTTAAGGTTTTAAACAAAAACCGCAGACACACGTAATGCAATTCCAAAGAAAAGACATATGGAAACTTTGATTCCAAGTTACAAGTCACAATGCGTATACCACCCAGTTTCTATATTGCTAAACACGGTCATAATAGTATGCTGTTTAAACTTCCGATTAGTCTCTACACCGAATGATTAGTTCGCCATGCTTTTCCGTGTGAGAGAATTTCTGTTACTCAGCAAAGCAACGCAAACAGGATGAATCGTCATGTTAGACACTGATGAATCCCCGACAAACAAAGTTTTGACACCATTCCATTTCTCTCGTTTACGTTTAAACATTAATCAATAGAAAATCAAGCGAGCGAGTCTCCATTGCCCAAAACACAAATCAGTCGACCACTGTCAATACTAATACTAATAGTAAAACTGGGCGAATATATAAGGGAACTAGTAACAGATAATCAATGCCAAAAGGAGGCAGTTTCCAAACACTGGCGAGCTGAACATGCAACTACTTGCGGGCAGTGCCTCAGTTTTGTCTTCACTTCTTGGGAATCCTCCCCTGGGCTAGAGATCTCCCATTCATCACATAACATGCAGAAAATCAACATAATATATAGCTCCAATTATATACAAACACAATATAACCAAGGCATTGCAGCCTTAGTCACGACATCGACACTGATTACATTTTTTCTCACTCACAAATGCCTGTTTATATCTATCACTCTAGATATCTTTCACGCTCTCGATCTCTGTCTTATATACAAAGTGTTAGGTTGGAAGGATCGGATCATGTCCTTGTTTTTCTCCAACTAAAGATGCATGCATGACAGATAAGTATCCATCTTGTCCGCTTTAATTCCACTTTAAACTTATCCGCTTTAAATCTGTTTTAAAGCAGATTTTTCTCCCATTTTCCAGTTTGACTGTCCACGTCTTCATCGTTCCACTTGGATTCTTTTTTAATTAAGAAAAGCGTCAGATGCTCCTGCATCATTGCCACTAAAAAATGGATAATTAACCCCAAAAAAAAGAAAAATAAGGTACAATGTGCTTCACTCACCATTCTTTTAATAAGTGCTAAAAGAAGAACTAGTGTCCTGCCCCTTTTCTCACACAAGGAAGAAAGGACAAGAAAAACAAAAAATAATCCAGATCGAGGAAACTCTAAACTCCCATTCCTTTAAGTAGAGAGTGCAAGTTTAATTAATTCTTGACAACGCTTAATTTTTTTATTTCCTGTATACAATTTGTGCTTTGTTGGAAGTAATGGAGAAAGCTAAACTTAGATTATTGTTATGATGATGATAGGATTCAGACTCTAATGTTATACCTCAGATCCTAATATCCAGGGAGTGGTTGAAACCATCCCACTAGTGTGAAAGCCTATGTATTTGGGGCTCATCTAACTCAATGGAATGGGTTGTGTATGAGTGTTTGTACACTCTCAAGGTATCTCACCTGGAGAGCCAATTTAATTAATAGAATATTTAGTTTTTTATCATGCTATCAAAGCTACAGGACGGAGGAACCTGTACGGTGAGTGGAGGGCATGAATGAGCCGAAATCATCGCAAGTTTTAAGTGCACAATCGCACCAAGCCCACTGTAAAACTTCCATTCGCTTTCATTTGATCAGTCATTGTAGATATGAGGTGTACAGTCCCAAAGACTTTCGTGAGTCCGTGTTGCTAACAAGTGCCGACCTTGTCATGAACAAATTTGAATGTTTATTTTTGAAACCCTACGAGTTGTGGCAACTGAGGCATGGTCAAAGGTGCAAGTTTCTTTTTTTTGGTTGCATGGAGGCTGAAATCAGTGCAGTGCTGGTTGAGCACTAGAGAATGTTATACAAAACCCAGGAAATAGCTGGAATAACTACGATTAGTAATAGTAAACCACAGTTGTTGTTGTCAGTCATCTTGGCCGCCAAATCAAAGACCAACTGCTCTGTGTGAGCCTCTTCATTGTTCGATAGAAAAGTGGTGGCACCAATGGCACTGAGTCTGGTGAACACGACCAGGCCCGCGCCCCTCATGCAGTTGATCTGGTTCAACATCGGTTACAGTATGTTGTAAAGCACCCACGCGATGGCGGTCACCAAGGGAAGCACAGTATTTCGGCTGTCGAAACCTGTTGGCTCTCGTTTCATTTTTCTCACATGATGGATTGGAAACTAGAGTGGTCAGGTTGTGGTCACATTAGTTTATTTATTCTCTGACCAGCGGATCTATGGAAGAGATCCTACAATTGGGTAGCTAGAAGCCGAGCTTGGTAAGACCAAAGTGGTACAGTGTAAGGGTTGTCGAAATAGGAGTAAAAAATCAGTTGTATCCACTCATGGAGTAGCATGGAGCGTTGATCTTAGGAGGCATGATGTGATTGGAGAGGCAGCGTTTGATCTGTTGGTGTATCATTGTGTGTTAACATTATCGATGTGTGGATCATTGTTGTGGAGATCTGAAAATCAATTAGGATCTTAAAACCAACTAGGTATATTTATCTTCTAACTTATTATATGCCACAATGAAAATGTGAAAGTCCTTGCTGATTTGAACCTATCTTCAGAAATATATGTTATTAGAAATTGCTAATTACATACACCAAGATTAGATATAGATAGCGTTTTCCATCTTGTGAGAGGTCATTTTGTTGCTTGTCGCGAGAGCCATGGATTTTGAGGAAAAATATTAATCCGAGTTATCTGGAAAGCCGAACGAATGGATGATGCTAGTCCAGAGAAAATACACAATGAAGGTTCAGGCCCAGAACACAGATCCCCAGGGAGGAGAGGAGCTTGAGGAGGCAAAGGAAATGGTTACTTCGGATCCCAACCTACACAGTTGGGGATGCATAGACACAGATCCCTGTATCATTAACATTGATCTCTGTATCATGAAGGCTGAGTGGACCTCCAAAGGACCACAACTGCCTCTATGCACAGGGATAACTTACAAAACCCCAAATCTAGAGCGAAAAACCATAGATGCTTCCTTTGGTGGGACTGATTTTCCCAAATCAAAGATCCTCATTGTAGATCTGCACTCGAGGAGGTCATTACCAACAAATTTCCCACGCTTTTGGGGGCTTGCTCTGTCTAAAGGCAGGGTTTCCCATAACAGGAAAAATGGGATGACATGAAGAAGATTGATGGAGCACTGGTAGCTGCGATCCATTGGAGGAGGGTAGAGTAGCATACAAGGCCTGGTGCTAAGGATCACCTTGGACCAGTATATGATGATCACGGTGGGTAACGCGAGTCCACAAACTAAAAAATCGAGATCAATAGAGAGCTACAACGATTGAGCATGAAAACCACAAAGAGGCAAACACCCCAGCATTGGATCTTTAAGCATCTGTACCTGAAATGCTCGAAGGTAAACAAAGTACCCTCTTTATCATATCTATGGAACGGAACACAGTATGCATTAAGATAGGGAGTTGGGAGGAGATAAAAACACTCAAACAGAGGATACAAGAAAGGATAGGTGTCCCAACTTGCAAACAACTTCTGATCTATGCAGGAAAAGTATTGCAGGAGGAGCACAAGCTAAAAGAATACAACATAGGCAACGACTCAACTATCTACCTCAACACAACTCTGTGGAGATTGCTTTGGCACAAGCTCAAAAGCACCTGTTTCCTTCAAAGACGCAGTAAAAGGGAATATGGGACTTCAAGCGTAAACAGAACAATAAGCTACAACCCGTCGTGCCTAAATCATCGAGCAGACAACTCAGAACCCTACATTAACAATTGTTATACCTGAGGTAAATGAAATACATGATGATTATTTATCTAAAGTAGTGATATGTAAGTTTAATGGGTCTTGTCCCAAACCGAAAGCCCTTAGTCAATGGATGTACTCCATATCAATAGAAAACTGTGATATCGACCTCTGCTCAAAAGGATTTTTTATTTTCAAATTCTACTTAGTCAATGACAAGGAATATGCATTGAATGAGGGAACATGGTTCTGGGGTAATGCTAGCCTTTTTATGACATCTTGGTTTCCAGAATTTGACCCAAACACCATGGTGGTTTCCAAAAAGCCTGTGTGGGTAAAACTATACAACCTACCTCTGCTCTTTTGGCACATCAAAGTATTAACAAGCATTGGCAACACTTTGGGGAAATTCTTAAAAGTAGACAATGAGCGCCTTTGCAAGGATATGTACACTTTTGCCAGGATCTGTGTGGAGAATGATCTCAGTCAAGGTTTACCGGACCACATCCTCTTACTCCACAATGAAAAGCAATAGCCCCAACCAATTGATTATGAAAAAACTACCTTCAGATGCCGCATTTGTCTTCAAACCAGTCACCTACAAAGCACGTGCCCACAAAACAAAAAAGATAGGAAGGGAAGACAACCACCAAAGCCTAAAGGATAGTAGTTTTCAGCCACACCAGAAAATGACATAGAATAGGAAGCAAACATAGAAACTACCACAAACAACATATTCCAAGAAGTAGAATATCCAGGAAATAATCCAAAACCCAACAAACAAAGCATCCTACACGGCCCACAAAATGATGAAAATTAGAATTGCTCTGCATTAGTTCCAAAGACAGCCATTCCACAACAGCAAAGTGAACAACTCATACCAGGGCAAGAAATTGGTGGCAGCAAGCGAGCACACTCTACAAAAAGTTCAGATTTTGACAAAGAAACCCCAGCTACTACAAATGAAGCACAAATGTCTATTGTAACCTCCACTCCCAACAATGGAGGTTGGTGGAAAGTGGAAAAAAATAAAAGGTAGGAAAGCATAGATAGCCATTAAATTATTTTTTAGATCCTGTTGTATCAAGACAAGGTTTGATAAAGCATATGTTGTTTCAGCATCTACAACATGTAAGTTTGCTCAATATGAATAAAATTACGATTTTTCCATCAGAAAAAATAATATTAAATTAACATAAATAATATTAATTTGTTTTCATTAATAATATTGATAAAAAGAAATAAGTGGCATTGATATAATGTTATAGGAAATAAGCCAAGTTAATATAATATTATTAATTAGATGACGTTAGCATAATATCAAATTTATTAATGCTATAAAAATATTGGATCAATTTAGTGAATTGTTTTCCTATGATTTAGGAATTACTTTTATTGTTTATTTTTTAATATTATTTTTATTATTTTTTTATTTTATTTTATGGTTTATCAATTATTCTTATACCTTGATGTATGTGAGCTAGAGAATTGATAATTGGAATGGTTATTGGAGGGTAACGTAATAAGTCATTATAACTTTTGGATAAATTTATCTACATACATAAAAATGAACATAATTATAATCAATTATTTTATTTAAAAATAAATAAAAAATAAAAAATTCTCAATTTTTAAATTAATTATATTTTATAATATTTTTATTATTTTCTAATTAATTATAATTATTTTTATATCACATTAACCATTTAATCCCAACATAGGAATCAAATCAATAAAACTATTCTAAATTTACATCTTTCAACAAATCATTCAAACTAATTTAAATTTACATCTTTCAACATTTTACATTTTTTATATTTGTTCATTCACGATTAGCGTCTTACTATGTCAAAATCACATAGATCTAGAGGACCATGTCAATATTTCATAGGATTGGATTTGTGTTCATAGAGTATTGAATACGAAAATTTACATCTTTCAACATTTTTCACATGATTGGATTTATATTCCTAGAGTATTAAATATGAAACCTTAACACCAAATACTTTAACATTGTATCTGTCACTATATGATTTATCCCACTTACACTTCAACGTTTTCTATATTACTAAACTATCTATATTAGATTAAAAAAATACATTTGATATAAATAATAAATATAATTTAAATATTTCACAATTTTTTTTTTTTATAAATTTTAATATTGAAATAACAAATTGCATAATTCGTTGATACGGATATATATTTCAATTTTTGGTAGATGTCGATTAATGTAATTTCATTCTTTAGTTTTATCAAGGGTCAGTATCGACTATTACCCAAATATTATTTGTTTAAGAGCACGATGAACAATTGTGATGAGAGGGAGAGCAAAGAGCCATGGAAACGTGACGCTAAAGGATTGAACGGTCATCCGAAACCGAAAGATGGGAAAGGTGGTGACGATGGCGTGTTATGAAATGAAATGTTTCAATACCAAAGAAAAGAACGATGTTTTAGAGATCAAAGAAAATAACAATTTATGGTGTTTCTTAGCTCAATTTCATTGTGTATTGTTAGACTAATTTAGTATTGTTTAGCTGCAATTGTTTGGATTTGTAGTTGACACGAAGGGACATGTTTGTTTCGGGAAGGGTTTGTGTGTTTGGATGAGATATCATGGCGAGATGTATGCAGAAAGAGGAGGACTCTGCGTGCAGGCATACAAATAAGTGAGTGGCCATTCAATATCTATACACAACATATGATTTTGGTTTTATTTTAAAAAAATATTTCTTTCCAGTTGTCTCAGCTCATTATAGTGTTAACATAAAAATGTTTTCGAAATTGGCAAAGGTGTGAATTCTATTGATAATTGTTCTAGCGTTATTTTTGAAGTGACTGGATTTAAAATGCACCAGCGATCTTGCGAAATTTGCAATGAATCTTCTCATTGAAATTTGGGGTCATCTGTCAGCTACTGAGTAAAAGAATGAATTTTCTTTATGTATTGATATAGAATTTCTTATGAATTGTTTAGAATATTTATCTTTGTTTCGTATGTAATGCCCTGTAAAAAGAAATAAAAAGAATTTAGATTTGTTAAACAAATATGCAGTTAGGTAAGTCTATTCTTTAGGAGATTGCATTTTAAGCAGAAATTACAAGCCACAACATGAAATGTAATTCATTTCTTTGTTATCATATAGAACTTTCAGAGAAGAAGTGTAAAGAGGGCACGAAGAAGATATTACAAAAGAAAAATGGTAAAGGAGGAAAATTTTGTTGAAAGACTGCAAACGAACAACAATATGTGTGCATGTAGGTGAGGTCAGATGAAGGGAGACCAATGAAGATTTAATTGAAATATAGGTGATTGCAAGAAGCGACTTATTCTATGAAGAAATAGAAGGAAAGTAGAAGAAAGTGATTATTGAGACACAAATAACAGATAAAACATATTTTTACTGAAGTCGAAGCTTAATTCAGTCAGGTAATTGGAAGGCGAGATGCAAAAGTGTACGAGTTAGTTGCAGTCATGAACCTGACCCCATCACAGAAGGTTTTGTGGGTATGGAGGATGTCAGTGCTGGGAAGGTCTAGCGAAAGGAAAGCAAGAGAAGGTGATTCCTAGCATGCAAATTTATAGAAAAAAATATTGTATTTGTGCTCGACGGTGAAGTCAGTTGGGTAGTCAGAAGGTGGGATGTTGTTGCATAGAAATTAGTTAAGGGGGTGCTTACCGTGAAGTACACTGTATTTGGTGTACTCACATTTTTTTCTTTAATGTTATTTTCCAAGTGTTGTTAGTTGAAAATATTTTTCAAAAGAAAACTGAGTTTTTTTTCAAAAATGCAGATCGTTTTGAAATTTTCTTAATATAATGTTTTTTTAATTAATTGTCTTCTTTTAACAAATGTTTGTGGAGGATATTTTTTATCATGTTGAATAAGATGAAATGAAGAGAAATTGATTGCTAGCATGAAATTCTATAAAAACAAAATTTTATTGGTGGTCACAACTAAGAAAATTCAGGTAGTCAAAAGTGGGGATGGTGTTGCATTGAAGTTTATTGGAGGGGAGGCTGACTGAGATGTACAACATACTCAACATACTCAAACAAATTTATTTTCATTTTTTATTTTTTTCGATATTGCTATTTTCTAAGGATTGTTAGTTCAAATTATGTTTTAAAAGAAAAATGATATTGTTTTTTAAGAATGCAAATGTTTTCGAAATTCTCTTCAAATAATGTTATTTCAAAATACTTTTTTCTTTAATTATATATTTTCAAAAATATTTTTTAATTTATGAAGTCTCAAAAAAATAGACAACTATAAATTTCTTTACATAATCTCTTATTTTTTTGTTTTTTTATACAAATTTTTCTAAATAAAGCGAACTAAATGAATAAACCATAAGTTTGTTTTACACTAAAAGAATATTTAATTTTTAGCATGTTTAATAGGATGAGTCTTTTTTATGGATCTTATCTTTTGCAATGTAATGTGCAATATTTGGTTTGGTTTCAGGAAAGTTGTTGATTTTCCAATAGATCCAACCATTTGGATTTTTTTCCATTTTAGATTCTGGAGCTGATATTTTGTTGGCATCCTTTATCGGTGTTGATAAAATTTTAGTTGGCTTGTAAAGAATGGAATTTTTTGTTGGAAAACACGATTTTTCTCGCTTCTTGCAATCTATTTACCAACAAAGAATTTGGATTTATTTATTTACCAGTTGGTATCAAGGATAACTACTTTGTTGGATCTTACCTTGATGACAAAGGACAAATCTATTGGTTGGTTTTTCCTTTTCTGGACTCTAGATACATAACTCAATGTATAGTTGGATTGATGATTTTGTTCACTACGCTTGGAAGCTATTTTCATTTAAAGATTTATTTCGTAGTAAACCCTTTTACAAATACCTTTAAAAGTATTGGGAGTGTTACTATTGGATACTAATGATTCTTCTCCATGTTGGAGAAATGTAGTCCATAGAAATATGATTGGGTTATGTTGAAAAATGTGTGCAAAAACATGGAATCACATTTTTTTATTTGCATGAGTGTAGACATAGTTTGGAGAAGGATGAAACCTCCTTTTGGTGATGTAATTCCCCCACAGGAACGCATGTTTCAGAAAGGCAAAAGTTGCTAGTTATATTTAGACATTGATTATGATGATTACACTTTCTATGGCTGCATTATCTATTGGTTGGATGTTATGAGAAACAAGTGGGGTTTTTAATTTGTTTATACCAATGACATATGATGTATGGCATTAGGATTGTACAGGAACTAGTTGTTTTGTCTTGTAAACAATGGTTCAAGGTCTCAATTGGATGAAGCTTAGAATATTTTGAAGATGAGTGGGGGTTCAATTGGAGATTTCTTGATACCATATTAAGGGATATAA
This sequence comes from Pinus tabuliformis, assembly GCA_031772625.1. Lineage (NCBI taxonomy): Eukaryota > Viridiplantae > Streptophyta > Pinopsida > Pinales > Pinaceae > Pinus > Pinus tabuliformis. Next base: position 404,842,511 of record CM062812.1, on the reverse strand, counting down.
ATATTAAATTCCCATGCTACATATGTTTTCGTGTAGCTGAAGGAAAAGTACTTATGTTGGGTTTTATGGAATTCCAGCTAAAGATATATGATATGGTGACTAGATTATGCACAACAAAAATTCGCGATGATGTCTCCCTCTCAGAAAGATTTGTGTTCTATATTCAGTTGGTTGAAGGTTTCAATGATGTTATTGGAAATGGAAATGTTTCCTCACTTTCTCCAAATACATATTCTATTTGTGATATATTGCTACTTCGTGTGGATAACCTGATTTAGCCTTTGAGGGTTGAGGAGGTTTTCTGATGGACATTGATGTAGATTTCATGTTTGTTTAATTTGGATATATATTTTGGACATGACTATCATACAATTTGGATTTCTTAATGAAAACATAGCCATGTCAAAATTTCATATTTTTCTTGGATATTAGTTGTATTGATCTACTATTTTGCAGGTAAAATAATGCAGTTAAATGTGAATTTTTGTTATGTATCTCGATTGTATAGAGTATTTTTTATATAAAATATATTTTTATTATATATATTCATTATTTTATTCGTGAAGTATTTATATCATAGAAAATTCATAAGTCAAATTTGTGATTCCAAAAAATGTTTATAGAATTCAGAGAAAATTTGACTAGAAAATATACAAAAAAGCTCAAAAATATAAGCTAATAAATATCGCTAATGAACTTACAAAACTTTATGTTTAAATTACTATGTAGATGAACTTTGTTACACGGTGGACGAATGTCAAAATAGCTTAACAATGTAGATGTCCAACTCATCATAGGACAATTCATCATGCAGACAACACACAATTCTAGAATTATAGATGTCTACATTATTCTAACATACCCCTCCCCAATGAAGATATAGTTTCACTACAATGCCTAACTTATTTTGTAACAAGAGATGCAAGATTGAAATCAAAATTCCAGAAAACCCATTTATTAATGTAAAAGGTTACATGTAGACTACAAAAGAGAAAAGTGACACATAATTAAATACATAGAAATAGCAGGTCACCTTATGGATAATAGTGAATGCTATAATAGTGTTGATGAAACCTTAAAAGAAAAGAAAGGCCTCAGACACCCATTTATTAATGTAAAAGGTTACATGTAGACTACCTATATGGGAAGGGTGTGAGCGTTCTTGTCAAATCTTCTCATCAATGCTTCTAAGATGTGATAATATAAAGAAAGTGCGATGTCAGTGTTGATGAAGTCATTTTCTTCTTCAAAGTGTGAGGGTAGCTCGAGGACCTTGCAGGAAGCCTTAGGTCACCTTGCATTTAAGTAGACTAGGTATCTACCTCTAGCATGGTAGCCTTAGCAGTGGGTCAGTGGAAGATTCTGCAGAGAGGTATGGAGTTTATTTCAGGCTTTAGAATGTTCCTGGCATAAATGAAGAATGCCAAGAGAAGTGTAACTCCTTTAGGAGTTCATGACAAACGCATGGGGAATAATGGCCATTGGAGCATCAGAGCTACCATGCGTGGAAGTCGTCGTACAAGTTCGAGGAAATAACGAGGGGCAAGAACACATTGAGGAATCTAGCCCCCATGCTAAGGAGGGGTAGCATCAGAGAACATCTCAAATACCCAAATTTGTTGGTACAAAGTAGTGGTGTCGATCTGGGGGTTTGCGTAACCTCCCAAGCAGAGTCATGGTCAAGGAGAGAAAATTGACATGATCATTGTAGAGGTGAGACCTGTTTCAATGACGGCCGTGAGGGGCTTCCTCTAATGCATTATGGATGGGAGAGAATGGATGGTGGTGAAGGAACAGAGCTAATTTGATTTGGTGGAGAGAGGAGTGCTCTAACTTTATAGAATAGAATGGGTAAAACTTAGGGTGCCCTGGAGAGGTTAATCATAGGCGCGACAATCGTTGACTAGTTATTGAGTTGGCAGAGGGTGTTGTTTTGTAAGAAATGAACCATACGTGTTACAACCCCTAGCTAGTTGATGAGGTCGCACAACGTGGTGGCTGGTTAAAATATGAAGGATAGGTCAGAGGTCAAAAATTTGGGACAGGTGCCGAAGAATAGTGGCATGGGAGAAGACAACTAACCCTGAGTATGCCAAAGGATAGGGAGCGAAATCATGAGACATCGGGTGCTAAACGAGGTCAGAGGTGGAAAGCATGCATATGGTGCGGTGGTTTATGACACATGATTGTACTATCGAATACGGTAAGGTCACAAATCAGGGGATGAACTAAGAGAAGTGAGAACACCAAGGAAGTTAAAATAGGCCCGAGTGCTCAACAGGCCTGATAGCCATGTGGACCAATCAGATACAAACATGTGGCAATGGGAAAGAGGTTGACAAAATTATTATTTTCCCTTCGATGTAAGATCTCCCAATGCGGAAGCCCTACCGAGCCAAATATTATGCATAAACAAGTTGGTTTCGGTGAGACAGACATGATGGTGTAGGTCAGTCTGACTATAAGGTATATTATAGAAAATAAGAAGTCCAAAATTGTAGCTCTCATTCCAATAGTTGTATGTTTTGAGCAACAATTGCACAATGCCTAATCCCCTTGGTATGGTTTGGTGGGGAAGGGCACATCACATTTGAACTATTCAATGAGAAGATAATGATGCAAATTTCACATTTAATTTGTTGGATGTTATTTGTGTTGATCTGATATTTTTCATATTGAATAATGCAGTTCAATGCCAATTTTTATTATGTATCTATGGATTGTGTAGAGTATTTTTATATTTCTTATGTAGCTAAATATGCAAATGGTGGTTTTTTGTGTATTGCAATATTTCAGATTTGTTTATATATATGTATGTCTTTGTAATATGGAAGGTTGATTGTCAGTATTCTAGGTTACGTAATATTGAAATTTACTTCATGTATAAATTGAGTGATCATAAAAAATTCAAGTTGTTGAAAATGTGTGATGAGAAACAATATTGAAAAGAGAAATTAAAAAAGAATTAAAATTTTCCATAGAAATGTTAATTGAAGGAACAACAAAGTGTAGTTCGAGGAGAGCTTAGCCACCTAGTTCACGTGAGAGAGTGAATGAATATCGCTAGAAATTGTATCGATAGAACAAAGATGTAGTAAATGTGTGCAGAAGAGCCGCATATCATAGAAAGGAAATAGCCACAATAAATCATCAAAATGATGGATTCGGCAACCATAAGTATGGGAATATGAGTTGTATGATGGGAAAAACATTTGCTTGAAATGTTCCCTTGCGCGGATGTTGAAGGTGTTGAAAGTTTTTTAAGCAGCCAAATTTTATAACCATATTGTTATTTCAGAATGTTGTGTTTACAAAGAAAGTGTTTATGCTAGTGACAACGATGTTTCCTCTACATACAACTCAAGAAATGGAGTATTGGAACATGGGCACATTGATGTGAATCAATAATTTGCAGCATATGGTTTATTTCATGATAGCAATATGATTGGTGAAATGGAAGGGAATATTGGTGATTCTGGTGGCAATGTGGTGCTGAGCATTCCTTTTAGCAACTATATAGTGAATATCATTACCCATGATTATGTTCATAGTCAATCTATTAGAAGAGAACATGTGGCTAATGTATTTTTTTGTTTTGATAGGATTTTTATATGTGAATGTAATATATTAATTCTTCTATGTTTTTCTTCCTTCATTTATTTGTGTGGAACAATGTTGGAAAGAATATAGGTGCTGAAAAACATGTAGAAGGAACATAGACTTTGTGCATTCCTCAAGTTGAATTTTTCACATTTTAGGGTTTTGTTGATAATGTTGGAACAAGAGATTGTCAAAGCAAGTGTGTTGACAATATTGTTATTGGTAGAGAATGTATGCAATCCCTCTCATTAGATAAGGCAGGTGGTTCAAGTGGATTTATTTTCCTCGAAAATGTGCATTTAAATATGTATTCGCAAATTGGTATATGCATATTTTAAGTCGTGTTTTTTTTTTTGTTGACAAATATTCCAGTGAATAGTGGCCAAGAAGTAAATTTGGAAAGAATGTAATCTTTGTTAGATGGTCAAGTTCAGCTCCATCTGTGCATTGGAAAATAAAATGTGTGTGTCTTGTCCCTTAAACTTACTTAGTTGGGATTTTTTATATGTTCATTTTATCTTTATGATTTATCATTTATGTGAGTAGAAAAAAAACAACTGCAACCAATATAGAAGAATCGATTCCCATGAATTTATGGAAAGAATTGTTCAAGGAAATACTCAAATCCGGCAAGTTGATTCACATCATCCTCAATCTAGATTGTTGTTTCAGAGATAAAATGGAAGTGGTTGCCATCATTTTAGTACAAATATGATTGAGGAGCATAAAGAATTATGGCGTAGGATTGATAACTTGTCTGTTGTGGAAATGTGTCGAGCTTGGAATGAATCTTATCCTTGTATAAAAGTTGTGAGATGGCAACAATGGCCCATTTGTAAATGATATGAGTGAGAGAGGTGCTCAACATTTCTCTTGCTTTAATAACATGGATCATCATGATCAACCAAATATCTTAGGAGTTTTGACGCAAGTTGAAGAAATGCTAATAGCTTGAGTGAATCCAATATTGCAAGTGACACATGCTTGCAGTGGCTAGTATAAATATAGTGTGAATACAATTACTTTTCCAGAATATATGTCTTTGACTAAAAAGAGTTTTCCATGACATTTAGAACAAATCAATTTTATGATGTTTAGAAGATGTGATGTTGAGTCAAAATATTATGAATGTTATGTTAAGGGACTACGTGTGATAAATGCATTGGTTTACAAAATTTATATGTATAAATATTACAAGGATGTTGAAATCGATATGGATTATGTTGTTTCTCTCCAAGAATGATCGATTGATGTGTCTAGCAAGCTACAATATGTAGCGACTGATCTGGGTGAAACAATGAGAGTTGATTAGGAGATTGAAATGTTGTTTTGTATTGCCATCCATCATCATTTATTTTTTGCGTGCTTAATGAGTGAAGGGAAGTGGAGCGGATAAGAATATTCAATAATAATGTGGATTCTAGAAGTAATGAAGTAGTGGAGTGGCCAAATATTGGCACATCCCTCATCAATTAATATGACACTGAGTGGTTACTAGACATGAGCTTCAAAAATTCATTTCCTACAGGTGATGTTGATTGGTTGCATTAATATATTTTTAATGTTGAAATGCATGAATATGGTTTGCATCTACTTAGGTATTGTGCTCAATGATTTGGAAGCTCGGTTTTGATATTTCCTCTTGAATATGATTATGTGTCATTATAGTGAGGGAACAACTTCTTTCTTCTTGAAAAAGAATATTCATGAGATTGCACTTGCAAGTGTTCAAGAATTGTGTCAAAAAGTTGGGGATCTACCTAACAATAAATTTTATAAGAAATTAATATGTTTTGGTTGTTTTCTTAGGGGTACATGAGCATATTGGACAAATTTCCATTATGAAATCATCGACATGATCACCTAATTAGGATTCCCAATTTTTTTTTATGTTGATTGCGGTTGACACTAAGTGGCTTCACTTGCATTGTAGTATGCCTTCAACCACACCCTACCATCCACAAAATGTACATGAAAAATATTGAAAATGCTATTCGTTATCCTCATATATTTTTTATGTGCATCCACCAAACACTTAATATATTTCATGAATTGGTTCCTGAGAAATATCTTGTGGCTAAAGACTTCTGGTATAGGTTCATGGTTGTTTCTTTTGTTATATTGTTTATGGGTTTGGCATGATGTGTTTGATATTTTGGTTGGTTTTTCTATGCTAAATAATTTATTTATTTTTGGGAAGTATGAGTGGCACTGCAGGGGTTCAGTGCACATCCATAGCTGCCTATGGCTTCCAAGAACTCTGAATATGAAAATGCTAGATTTGTCAACCCTTTGAATGTTCATGAATAGAAGTCCTTATTTGATAAATATGTAACAACTCGGAATCAACATGAAATACATGGTTTAAATGTCTTGGTTCCTTGAACTGTTAAAGATGCCTCGTGCCTTTTCAAAACCTCATATATTTTTTCATGCAATCCTACTGAAGATTATGATAATTTGGTCAATGGAGTGCAAAGACACACAAAATGGAGTGTTGATTCTTGTTTACAGAAAAGGGGGTCTATCCTTTCATGTTGTTATGATGCTCCATAGGAGGTGCATCTTGAGTTTACTATGTACATAGATGAAAAATGGAGAAATAAATATGAAGAAGCATGAAACAATGACCATTTAAATGTTCAGAATGTTGATCTTCTGAAAATGTGGCGCGCAAATGTCAATTTTCAAGCAGTTGTTTCTCGACATGTAGTGTTGAAATATATTGAAAAATATACTTTGAAGGCAGGAAGAATATTTGAAAGTTATGACGAAATGTTGACAAGGGTTGCAAATGCAGGTGTCTTTGATGCTCCTCCATTATCTACATATAGAATATTTCTTGCATAAACGCTTGTTGAGTGTGACATTGGTGCACAAGGAACATGCCCTACATTACTAAAGTTGCCTCTTTGTTATGTGCAGTTGCAAATTTGTTCCCATGAATGTTGGCAAGAAAGTGTTGTAAATATTTTCAATTTAATCTCATGAAGTTTCACATGAGAAAAACTTTGTCCAAATTTATCAAAACTACCCCCATTTTCTGCAACAATTGTTTTTTTATAGGAACAATATCATAGAGTTATGATGGCAAGCATGTGCAGGAACCATGGATATCATGTAATTTGAATGCTATTGTTCATGTGTGGTTTTGATTCTATTCTATTCTAAATGATGACTTAGAAGAGTTTGAAACATTTTGCTAGAGTGAGTTGCTTTTGTATAAGTCATTTCGTGACATTGCTTCAGATATGGGAATTTCAAGTCAAACTATCATTAAGAATTGGAGGAGTCTAAGGTATCGTGCATGGAATGTTGATTGAGGGCCTTTTGTAGATGGGAGTAATGAAGAGGATTCCGAGTCCTTTTTCCATGAAGATAATGTTGATCAATATTCTTAAGAGTGGCAGGTTCTTTTGTTGATTATTCCTCCAAATAGTGTAACCATTTCCAATCTTGACAATCTTGCAAGAAGGGATTACGATATTCATTATAATTGGTAGGAAAGAATAATGCTAGATGAAATTGTGGAACAATATATTCATCTTATAAAATATGCCAAGTCTACAAGTATTGTTAATGACGACTTAATTGGGGAGAAAATACTGCCACCTTTATGTTTATATGAGAAAAAAGAAGTTTCTTTTGAAATTGTTTTACGTCACTTTGTTGATGTTAAAAGAAATGATGCTTTGAAAGTATTTATTCAATTAACAAATATAACTGGGAAGTCTTCTCTTCTTGACTGTATTTCTCATGCTCCTTTTGCCTCTGCAATGGGTGGCAGAAGTCCACTGTTATTGATCGCTCCTACTGGCATTGCTACTTTCAATGTAAATGGAAAAATAATACACTCAACTTTAAAAATCCCAATAAAATATATGAAACCAATGAATGGGAAAGCATTAGCCACGTTTCAAGAAAAAATGAGGCACATTCGTTATGTTTCGATTAATGATATGAGCTTTGTAGGTCTGAGGTTGTTTATACGAATAGACTCATGCTTGTGAGAGGCCTTTCTTGAAAACAAGGACTCTCCTTTTAGTGGCAAGTCAATGATTCTTGCGGTTGACCTTGGGGAGTTGCCTCTTGTCAATGATAATGATTTGTATACAGGAAGAATAAGAGGGAAAGTGTTGTGGAAAAGCTTCATTATTGTTGTCACTCTGGATCAAATTTTTAAGAAATAAGGAGATGATCCTAGGAAAGCATATTTTTGCAATATTTTAAGCAATATAAGAAATGTAGAGCCTACTTTGCACGATTTGGATCTTCTCATGTCACGTGTTGACAATTGCATATGTCCATAGGAAAATAGTTTATTTGATTCTTCAGTTCATTTGTTTGCAATAATTCGGTCAACCTACAAAATTGAAATTCTGAAATCATTGAATTGTCTAATTATGAGGTGTGCGGTATAGCAGATGAGAAGAATAGTGATAGTTGACAATGATGATGTTCTGTTGGAGAATGAATTGTTGTTATGTCACAGAGAGCGTGTCATGTTGACATGTAATTTGTGGGTGGAAGTTGGGCTAGTAAATGAAGCAGTTGGATATGTTGAGGATATATTATATATGCATGCTTCGAAGCCTACTGAACTTCCAATTTGTGCTACAATTATTTTTGAGAAGTACACAAGTGTTCCATTTGATATAAATTGTACAAAAATTATGCTTATAACACCTTTTATTAGAGGGAATATTAAATAGATGGATTTAAAATGGAATGGGCATTTGGTATACACAAATCACAAGGGATGACTCTACAATGAGATATTGTTGGTATAGGAAATAAAGAGAGGTAGGGTTTGGAAATTACAACTATATCAAGAGTGAAGTCATTGGATGGTGTGTAGACCACCTAATTCTTTTCAACATTTTGTTAAAATGAAAAAGAATGCATATGTCACACTTAGAAAGAAAGAGCAGAAACGACTAAAAACAATATCCTTGTAACATATTTATTTTCTTTAATTAAAGTATTTTATCAAATCTATAATTGAATGTATTGCCAAATAATATATTTCCTGGAAAGAAATTTTGTTCCAAAGTGGAAAAATTAAGTGCATTGCCATTTTAATATCATGGCTCACAATAAAAGACATGTGAAATCACACAACACATAACAATATGCTTTGATAGACAAAAGAGAGTGCATGATATTCTAAGATGTTTTGAAAAAAATATCGTTATATGTAGGCGTAATTGGACATGAATAAAGTTAACAAATTAGTAGGAAACACATTCACTAACAAAATAAATGGAGACAAGAAATTGGTGTCATAGCAAAATACACATTCAATTCAGGATTTTATCTTTAACAAAAATATTCGCTTCAACAATTGTTTCGGAAATAGAAATGTTGACCCAAAAATATATTTGCCTGTGATGACAGAAAAAAGTTACTTGAAAATAACTTATGATGAAAACATAAACAATTAAGTGCATTGTAGTTTGAATAATAGGGTTCACTATGAAATATACATGCAATGAGAGAATAAATAACAATTTTCTTTGACATAATGAAATAAAGAATAAGATATGTTGAGAAGCATTGAATAGAATATACTTTTATTCAACCACACATATACATTAATAAAGTTAAAAATTGAGTACAACATACATTCATTAAGAGACAAAATTTATGACAACAAATATATGTGGTGGCCCATTCCACATTGAACTCGAACTTTTGCTTCACATAAACTTTTCACTTGAAAATTTCATGTCGAAATACATATCTTGTTCAAAAGATATATTTGCATGTACTTCCATAAATAAATTACTTGAATGAATTTATGTTCAAAATGAGAGCAATTATTTGCACTTTAGTTTGAATATGAGGCTTCACTATGAAATTGATATGCAACCAGAGAATAGATAACAATTTATTTTAATAGGGAAAAAAATTAAGCCTAGCATATCTTGATAAGTGTTTAAGAGAATATCATAATATTCAACAAGATATAAAAATGAATGAGGTTAAGAGTTCAGTAGCAGATACATGCATTAAAAAATTAAAGTGATGAAAGGAAAATCAATGTTGTTATGCGGGATTTGGGACTGCAAGCATAAATATCTCCCCTAGGTTTGGTGGCTAACCTAGAACAACAGAATGACAAAGGACCTAATGTTTTCCTCAAAGTAAGTAGACTAGTGGATGAAACGTACTTGGAATATGTCATACATTTCACTCCTTCTTTGGCTTGAGTGATCCAATCCTAGCACCAGCTACCAGAAATAGAGCCTACACAATGAGGAAACACAAGCCAAGAAATTACGAGATATATGTAACATAATCTATCTACATCATTCAAAAAATCAACACGGTCTTGAAATATATGAAATAATGACAGTACATATTAGAAGACAAAATAACTCTTTGGATTGATATAAATGGAGTGAGTTTCAACCATAAATAGGTGTTGATCTTGTGGAAGAACTCCTCCAAATTGTTGACTTGTCCTTCCTTTCTCACAAAATGTACCTCCAATCACCCTTAATGCATGAAAGGGTAACTCTCACAACAACAACATATGGGTAGAATCACTCTCCAAAATCCAACCCCTTCCATATGGAAGGTTGTAAATATATACATGAGTGAGGTAAGTTGGGTGTACTTATCCATTTACTAATCTTGGGATTGGGATCAAATCTTGATGGGAGGATGAAATTTAAGGATAAGGGATGGAAACTCTAAGGTAGGATAGGATTTCAAAAGTTTTATTTGATGTAAATGGTTACAACAGATCCTGGAGCCCTCTTGAAATGGAGGCTTCAGTATTCTCTCTCTTTTTCCCAAATTTCTAGAACCAACGGAGATGCAATGGGAAGAAATCTATAGGTAATGATCGCAGGTGACAGTGAAGCAACTTGCAGGTGAACGCTATCTACCAAGAGAGCAAGGTGCGTTGGTCCTAAAACTAGCTCAAATGATGCAGTTCAGGGTAGAAACGATGGGGAATGAGAGAGTCATGCATAGGGCATTGTGCAATGATTATTTAAACGGGTGATTTGAGTGTGTAAACTTGAAGATTTTTAACAATTTGCAATTGAAATTTATATGTGTTTTGGGTAGAGGATCAATTTACTAAACACATAAACAAGAAAATTTAAGCTAAATTTTACAGCAAACAAAGGCAAAACCAACATATCATAAACGCATAACATAAGCATGAAAAATGAGTTCACCCCTCTCTTGGGCTACATCTCCTGGTCTAGCTTTCTTTTTGGTAAAGCAAAAGATGGTCCTTCTATTAACTTGGGAAAAAAATACAAATTTTGCACAAGATACAACAAACTCCCACAGAGGGAAAGTGTAAACACAGAGGCTCAGAATTCCATAAAGGGAGAGTGGAGATACTCCAAGAACTGAAAAAACTCTGAAAACAAACCAGAAAAAAGTTAGGACTGGCCAGGAACCAAAAGCAGACAGCCCAAAACTCACCGAAAAACTAACACCTAATGATGTCGCGGTCAAAAGTCAACCCGCACGGGGTCTAAGCCGGCGGAAAACCTTAAAATGCATGATCAAAACTGATCGTTTATCTAAAACTTCAGATCCAACGGCTGGTGGTCAAATTGCACGGCTTAAAAGCCCGCAGAATAATGCTCGATGAGGGCAGTTTACATTTCCAGTCCTCTGCCACGTGTAGCAACCTGAGTGGAATTGCTGGCTTTTGGAAAAAATTGACTTTGGAATAAAAGGTGCTCAATGAAGGTGGTAAACAACTGGTGGTTTTTTCCTTTCAGTCCCACCAATATGCACACCAAAAGGCGGCCATAGATCTGCCTCCTCTGGATCTGACGACCACAAAACAAATTGGATCGCACATCTATTCACGGAATACCCAGCAAGGAAGGCAGTAAACACTATTCTTCCCCCTCCACACATCGTAAGTTGAATGACATTGCTTGTCATCTGAAAAAGCCACAAAGGATGCCCTGAGTAGGTGGTGTATTCTAAGCAGTTATTTACCCTGTTAATTTCTTCCATTAACCTCCGCCACATTGAACGAGGAAGACCTGGGCGAAAGGGAGGCCTCCTACAAGGAATGTCATAAGAGTGGAGTTGATGCTTTGTGGCACTCGTCTCACAAGGAATCCCTTCTCCTGGGAGCTAATAACTATTGTCATGATTTCTGCCTTTATTTTCCTATAAGTACTCTTAGAGAACCGATAGTGCCTATCCTCTGATAAACTGTCCGAAGTGAACTTATTCATCGTTGACATGAGATAAAATACCTTCTCTTGAATTTTCTTAAAACTATTGTCTGTCACTGAGGGCCCGAGATGAGTATTCCTTCTTCATCCTATCATTTGTTACCTCCTCCCACTAGCAGCACAAGTCAATATGTTTGTTTCAAACCCCCTCATTGGCAAGCTAGTCTGCAACTTTGTTGGCTTCCCTGTGGACATGCACCAACCTAAGAGTATGTAACACTCTTAGTTGTGATTGGATTCTTTGGTAGACTTGCAGAAGCCACCAATGGCCTGAGATTTTCTCAGGTGCAGTGCTAGCATTAACCCTCTTCACCAAATTAATGACTAGTTCCGAGTCAGCTTCAATGATGACATTGTGAATGTTGTACTTGAGCAGAATTTCCAAGCATAGTTCCATCGCCATGAGCTCAGCCATATTGTTGGTGTCTTTTCCTAGATAACTATGGAAGATGACCAAAATGTTGCCTTCCTCATCCCTCAAGACCCTTCCATAACCTGCATCACCTGAATTCCCTTTAGATGCCCCATCAATGTTAAATTTTAAAAAACGATGAGAAGGGGGTTGCCAGGAAGCTTTTTCAGCGGAGATATTCTTTTTGATCTGTATAGAACACTGAGGGAGATGCAGATTGAGCTCTAACTTTTCCAGGATTCTAGCCTCTCTTTGTCCTATGAATTTTCCAGTATCAGCACCTCCCATGATGCGCACAGACTCTTTGAGTTGTTTAAGGATTAGCTTTAGAATGCTACTCATCAAGCTCGCCTTATCCTTGAAAATCCTGTTATTACACTCCTTCCAAACATTCTTGATTAAGAACCCTAGGGTCAGCGGCAAGGCAAAGGTTATTATCTCATTCTTCGAAAAGTTTTTCCTCCAGTTTATCAATGTAGCAATGATGTCATTTACATTTCTGCCTGTCTGCTCAAAGACATCACCAACCCAGTGCCAAAGTATTGTGGTGAATGAGCATCTTTTCAGGAGATGATTAGTGGTTTCTTCCTGTTGTCCACATAGGTGACATCTTGAGGGGCCAACAAAGCCTCCTTTTCTTAGGTTATCCCATGTTAGAATCTTGCCCTATAGAACTAGCCACTTGAACAGTTTGACTTTAATCCAATGAGGATTATCCCAGAGTTCTTTCCACTTTTTATTAGTATTTGGATAGTTAAGTCCTGTGTCTATTCTTTCCCCATCTTAATTGATCTTCCAAGGTTGAGGTAAAGATTTTTCTCTTTTCCAAAAGACCATTAAGGGCTATAGCTTGAGCATGCATCCTGCCTGTATCTCTATACTATGGAAGTTTCCATATTGTCCATTTCTCATTGTTCCTTGAGTGATCCCAATAGTCCCTTACCCTCCTTAAACCTTTGTTGATGGTATCTATGTGAATGTCTACTAAATCTTCACTGCAGAGATTTTCCTCCTGCTGCCAATTATCCTCCGCGAACCAAGCCAGATTTCCATTTTTGATCTCCCAGAAACTATGATTTTGGAATAGGGCCCTGTTCTCCCATGCTCTATTCCAAATTGAAGAACCTTTTACTTGTCCTGTCATTCTTATGAGGTTCTTCTCCTGGCAATCTCTTGCATACTTTTTCTTCCACAATTTTTCCCAGGGGGCTTCAATTTCCTTTAGCCATTTCCACCATATTTTGGCTCCTAGAACATTGTTAAGAGTTCCTGGGTCATGAAGACCCAAGCCACCATGGGACTTTGGTTTGCATACCCTATCCCATGCCACTAGTGCCCATTTCTTCTTTTCTTCACCTTTCCCCCAGAGAAAGTCTCTTTGAATGTTTCTTATATTAGTAATAACACCAGATGGTGCCAGAATGGCCAAAAGCATATAGATAGGGATGCTTTGGAGGATAGCCTTAGTTAGAATCAGTCTCCTAGCTAGATTTAGTGCTCTATTTGTCCATTTTCTAATCTTATCTTTTAGCTTATTTAGAATAGGCTCCCAAATTTCCTTGTGTAACGGTTTGTCAGTGAGGGGAACTCCCAAGTACTTCACAGGCAATTACTCTCTTTGAAAGACCAAAATTCTGGAAAGATTTCTCTGAATTGAAATATTTGTATTGAAAAAGAAAATCTTTAATTTAGTGATACTTACCTCTGTGCCTCCTACCAAGGCAAACTCACTCAGAATCTTCTTAAATTCTCTGGCTTCCTTGACTGTGGGTGTGCCTTGAAGCATAGTGTCATCTACAAATTGTTGATGTGCCACCGTGTCCTCGCCTTGAGTGAATCTCAGACCTTGAATTCTCCCTTCCTCCTTAGCAGCTCTGATTGCTCTCCCTAACCCTTCCATCATTAGAATGAGAAGGAAAGGAGAGAGAGGATCCCCTTTCCTGAGTCTTCTCATAGGCTTGAAGGTTTTGGAAGGAGAGCCATTGAGAAGAATTGAACAACTGGCTGTGGTAACTAGCACCATGACCCACTTAATCCAATTGTGATCAAATCCATAGGCTTTTAGTATTGCTCTTATGTATGACTAGCTGAGTTTGTCATAAGCCTTTGCTATGTCTAGCTGAATTATCATCCCTGCCTATTTATTGGTATTGAGTGAATGAACCACTTCATGTGCTTGAATAATGTTATTTAGAATTTTTCTTCCTTCCACATAGCCCGTTTGCTCCTCTGACACTAGGGTAGGGAGGAGTGGTTTGAGACGATTGGCAATTACTTTGGATATAATTTTGTACACCACATTGCATAATGCTATAGGTCTAAATTTGTCTGGAGAGGTGGCCTTTTCCTGTTTGGGGATTAAGGCTATGAAAGATTCATTGAGCGCCTTTAAGACCGTCTTAAATTTTCAAGAGTCTTCCAAAACCTCCAGAATATCTTGTTTTACTATCCTCCAACATGCTTTGAAAAAGTCCACATTGAAGCCATCCGGCCCTGTTGCTTTCCCATTGTGCATCTCTGTAATGACTTCCTCAATTTCTTCCTCTGTTACTAGTCTGTTGAGATTGTAATTGTCATCTCTAGAAACCAATTTAGGAATGTATTGAGTAAATCTCTTCGTAAACTAATATCTATCTTCTGAGGTTTCCTCTGCAATTCTATGAAAATGTTGGACTAGAACCTCTTCCATCTCTTCATGAGTCTTTCTATCTATTCCATGTTGATCTGTGAGTTTCATAATTCTTTTGTTGTTTCTATGAGCTATGGTGGATCTGTGGAAGAATTTGGTGTTTCTCTCCCATTACTTAATCCATTGTACTCTGGATTTCTGTCTCCAGAATATTTCCTCTTATAGGCATCTGTTTTCGCAATCATGTTGAAGTGACTCTGCCATCTCTTTCCTTTCATATGTATAGCCTTCTGTGATAAGAATTTGGTTTATTTCCTTTAGTTTCTTTTCCACATCTCCTTTGGCTTTGAAGATATTGCCAAATTCCTTTCTATTCCACTCTTTGAGTCTACCTTTAATATGCTTGAGCCTACTATGAAGAAGGAACATCTTTGTACCATAAATGTGTAGCTCTTCCTTCCACCATTTTTTGATGTTTGTGAGGAAGTTTGAGTGTGTGAGCCAAGCATTCTCAAAACTGAAGGGGGAGTTCTTCGGTTTACCAAATAGAGAAGCTTCCAATTGAATAGGCCAGTGGTCAGAACCTCCAAAAGGTAGGATGAGCGCATTCAGGCTACTTCCCATGAGAAGAAGTTCCTCTGAGATAATGAATCTGTCTAATTTTGAGGCTACTTGGGTAGGGCCACCCCTTTTGTTATTCCAAGTGAAGATTCCATTGCTGGTTTCCATGTCAACCAATTTCATATTGGTGATGAAGTTATGGAAGGCAACAGAATCCCTACCAAGAGTTCTAGTACCTCCTTTCTTCTCCACGAATGATTTTGTCATGTTAAAATCACCTCCTAGAATCCAGGGTAGAGCTGGGTAACTTTTCTCCATATCCTCCAGAGTGGTGAGGAGTCAAAGTTTGTCCTTCATTGGTTGAGGACCGTAGACATTGGTGATCATGTAACATTTCCTATCACCCACTGGTTGGAAAAGTAGAGAGAGGTGATGTCTGGAAGCCTCCACATCAATCACACCAAATTTCTATGGATCCCATAGGGTGAGAATGCCACCGCAGATTTATTTGCTTTAACTTCAAGGTATTCATATCTATTTAACCATTTGCTATGTTTTTCTCTGATCTGCTCCACTGAGCATTTTGTTTCTTGTAAGAATACTATGTCAGGTTTTTCCTCTTTGATCTTGTTACTTATATTCCTCTGTTTTCTTCTGCTCCCAAGTCCTCTAATGTTCCAAGTTGTGATTTTCATTGAGATGGGGTTGTAAAGGAGTAACTGGAAAGGTCTTTCATCCTTCCAGAGTCAATCATGAGTTGGCCACACTCCATCAGTAGTTCTTTCTGTCTTTTCCTTCCCCTCCTCTTTCCTCGTTTTTTTGCTAATTTTCCTGTTATTAGTGCTATTGTGGAAGTCCCTTTATTTTCCTAGTTATCATGTCTTCTTTTGACTCTTACAGTTGTTTGATGTGACTTGTTAGGGAATAGCTATTGTGCCTTGTCAACGTCCTCCTCAGGTATAG
Organism: Pinus tabuliformis; assembly: GCA_031772625.1. Lineage (NCBI taxonomy): Eukaryota > Viridiplantae > Streptophyta > Pinopsida > Pinales > Pinaceae > Pinus > Pinus tabuliformis. The sequence goes on along the minus strand of CM062812.1, from coordinate 404,826,121 downwards.
AGTTTATTCCCAGGTTCCCTCATCGTTCAAGAAACTTTTCCAGCTCTAGGTTCTCCCTTTCCAAGATCTCTTGTAAGTCTTGGTCCTCTGTGCCACTTTCACTTTGAGTCGTATCATGGTCTTTTTCTATTTCCATGTTACACAAAGGGTCCATCGTGTATTCATTTTTTTTTTGAGTGAACTCCATGCTGGTCTCTTTTCCTTTCCCACTTGCTGTTTGATTCTCTGTCCTCTTTTGATCACCTCCATATGCATCTTCTTCTCCTAAGATCTCAAAACTATTGTCCCTTCTTGTTTTGTTCTCCTTCTCAGTAGGGTTCTTATGTGTCTTGCTTCCCCCTCCTTTTCCTTTTCCTCCAACTTTGGTGAAAACTGCCTGATCTTTCCCTTTACTGGTGTTTAGATCTTCCTCCCTTCTATTAAGAGGACAGTCTCTAGATAGGTGCCCATGTTCATGACATTTGTGACATCTAAACGAGCTATGTTCATAGTCAACTGTTTGAACCCATTCCCCGTCATAGACTTCTTTAATGACCTCATCTAGAAGGGCTCCTGATAGGTCCATCTCCACACAGATACGAGCATAGGAGGTATATTTTCCTCATAGAGTAGCCTCAGAAATCTTTAAGAAATGACCTCATTTATTTCCTATAGCTTTTAAAGATTTTGGCATCCAGTAATCTAAAGGTAAGGAGTAGAGTCTAATCCATACCAGTACCAAAGTGAAGTTTTCTCGTTCTGGCACAAAGTTCATCGTCCATGGCTGCATATAGAGTCCAGCAGCTGCAAAGAAGTATGGTTCTCCTTCAAAAATCTTGTTTCTGTCCTCCATGTTCATGAATACCACTATAAAAAAACCCTTGGATCCAAGATGTATATTTAAATCCCCCTTTGGTTTCCAGTTGTATTTTATCCAAGTGTACAACGCCTTCTCTAACATCCAAATACCCATAAATTTGCATATAATGGCATAGTTTGGCATGTGATCCCTGTGCTCTTACAGAGATGGATCATTTAAAATAACCGACGGTTTGGTTGTGGTCTTGGGTTTATAAAGCCCCAGCTTGGATCTGTTCCCTATCTCCTGACCTCTGTCTTCCACTTTCTTCTCCTGTCAGTTGCCTTCGTGGGTCCCTTATTCTGTATGGGTATTGCTACCTTCTACCTTCTGAGTTTCTGTGTTTTTTGTCTTGACCTCCAAGGGTTATGGAGGCTTGTTCTTATTCCCTGCTCTTCCCCTGATTGCAACCACGTTACTATAGGAGGGAGAGGAGCTTCCTCCTCCCTGTGCTTCCATGGGTACTTATTACCCTCTGTCACTCCCTTTGTTGAACCCTGGAGCCTTGATCACCTCCCGCTACTCCTAGTATCAATTTACCATGCAAAAACCCATTTAGGATCTTTCATCATCTCCTGGTCTAGCTTTCAATGTAGGGAATATTTCACTAAAAATGATCAAAACTGCCTTTACACTCTTTACAAAGCTTAAATAGAAGAACTAATGTCTCTAATGGATCTAGTACTGTCAAAAACCCCTATTTTGGTTCTTTTTTCACCTAATTTGACCAAAACATAGAAAGTTGTGCTTGTTTCTTCCTTTTCCAAAAATTCTACGACTAACCATATTACATTTCAGCCTCAACCTAGCTCAATCTCCCCAAATGTAGAACCAATGTAGAAAACCTGGCACTATTCCTGCTCAGTGGGCAAGGAAAATTTTAAGCATGGAAAATTATCTTACAATTTAAAAACATTGGCGAGTCACACTAGTCTCTAATATGCAATATATTGATCCAAATTTAAATAGGAACACAACAAATTATAGAGATAACCATAGATATAGAGATACAACAAAAATAATACTTCATTTCAATAATGTAAAATACTGAAATATGGTTACAAACAGAAAAACTAGCTCGGGCGATGGTAGCTTATCCCTTAGGAGAGATGTGGCGGCTACATGCCTTTGAAATCTCTCACAATGAGGCTCGAAGGCCTATTTATTGTTGAGAAACAATGGAAAACCCTAAACATCCAAAACCCTAACTCTAGGAGATGAAGCGCCAAACTATGGACCCCATTTTGGGTAAATTGGTACATCAACTTCCCAGGGTTGTAACTTTGGCATACGATCTTCGTTTGAGGCGCACAATACCTCGTTAGAAATATATACTCGAGGAATACAACTTTGGGAAGATAATCCTCGGTCCAAGGACCTATGTTGCTCCCATTTTTACCAAAAAACGTCCTTTAGGGCCTCAAAGCAGCTTCGGAAGTTCAGGACCTAAAAAACTGCCAAAAATAGTAAATTGTGCTACAAATAAGGAAACTGAAAAATTGAAAGAGATAGTTGTGGGGATCCAAGTGGGATAGTTGGGCAGCCACCAACATCCACCTGGATCATTCCCCCCCCCCAGGAAGCATTGGTCCCCATTGCGTTCAGTTCCTCCATGAGATGAGGAAACTTCTGCTGAACATGGTCCCTAGTGAGCTATTCTGCAACCTTTGTTATGTCTAGTAATGGTGGGAAGCATGGTCAATGACAATCCACATTGAACACTTGGTGCAAGAAAACGAATGGGGAATGGTATGCTTGAAAGCATTATTTCCCAAAACCTTGGTAATGGTGTAAGGACCATATGAGAGTGGTCGGAGGTTTTGATGGGCTCTTGTAAGGCATTATTTCTACAGATGCAACCAGAATTTATCACCCACTTGAAACTTGTGTGGTACCTAATGCTTATCATGTCATTTCTTATACTTTCCATTTTCCAAAATGGAGTGGCGATAGATTGGCCTATTGGGTAGAGGTGCTCCAGAAGACAAATCAAACAAATGCTTGACCTGACAGTGCAAAGGTACCCATGAGGGTGAGGAGAAGATGTCCCTATCTTCATTCATGACCGTATCCACCTGATGTTGCTGCTGCATGGAGGAACCCTTCCCAGGGGCCATGGATGTGGCAACAATCCTCCCCTTACTTTGGGAGTGAACCAGATAGAAAATGAATTTCCTAGTCTGGGAGATGAGTTTGTTGCATTTGCTACCAATGATCAAAGAGGTGGCAGTAGGTGGGGCTATCTCTGGTATTATGTATAATGAATTACCCAAAGAAATAATAATAGTACGAGGCCTTGACTCATACAAAATATGTCTCCTCCATAAGTATGGTTGGCCTAATAGTACATCACAAACATCAGGAGGTGCAACATCACACAATACCTCATTTGTGAAGGGCTTGATGCTGTAGGGAAGGTGGCACTATTTGTGAACTCAAAGATCGCGTCCTTGGTGAAGCCACCCGATATTGTATGACTGTAGGTGTGGTGTAGTCGGTAGGCCCAACTACTTCATGACCTCAACTAAAATGAGGTTATTTTGGCTCCCACTGTCAACAATGAATTGCAGCGGTGAACCCTTCACCCACATCTGTGAGTGGAAAATATGCTCCCCCTCCTCTGATCTTTGGGCTCATTTTTCTGGACCTTGGTAGTGGTAACAGTGGTGTTGGGATCTATGTCAATGATATGCTTCCCTTTGTCATTCCCCTTGTCGAGATCGGACTCAAGGTCGGAACATGCATCTGATTCTGAAGCCTTCAACTCGGCTACTAGTGACTGCTTGGTCCGACACTCACTTATGTTATGAATGGGGCTCTTATGGAACTCACACCACTTTCTTGTGTCCTTCTTTGATGTCATGGTGTTGTTCTTTTCTTGCGGCTTTGATGGGTTGTCTTGGGTCACCCCGCCTTGGCTTTGTCCTTTGATCTTCAGATTTGCAGATCCAAGGTCTCGCTTCTTTTGTTCAAACCTCTGCTCAATCTTAACAGCGTATCGGTATGTTGTGCCAAGTGAGGAGCTGTTTAGTAACTCCATCTCATCCTAGATGTATTTACATAGGCAGCCACGGTATTTTAGTACCAGATGCAGCTCAGAATATTTGATAGCCAACTTTGTGCGAAGGGTATGAAAAATATTTGTGAACTCCGACACATCTTGGTCCCTTCCCTATCATAGCATAGTCCATTTTATGTATTTGTCCTCATAGCTCTTGACAGGGTAGTACTGCTCCTTGATGGCATCCTGGAATGGATTCCATGTGGGTGTGACTCAAAATAATAAGCCCGTACTTTCATCCTTCTGCTCGTAGTAGGTTTCCCACCAATCCTTAATGTGTGGGGCTGTTTTAGAAGAGTGAAAGTAATATTTTCCTGGCTAGAAAAATCATGAACAAAAAAATAACTCTCTAGTAGATTTAACCATTTATCTATGACATCTGCATCTATCTAACCCTCAAATAGGGGGATTTCAAAGTAAACTTGTACCTTAAAGGGTGTGGCATTTCTAGTGTAGCTGCTGGAAGTAGCTGCGTCGCCCCTGGGTAGCCACTGAAGGATCTGGGCAAACTTCTCCATCATCACGTTTCTTTTTCACTTGAGGGCTTCTTTGAGCAACATTTTGGTAGGATATCCTGCCCCCTCTTCTTTCTTTTCATCTACCATGGGAGGCCGTTGGGATTCAGGAGGCTAGTCTTGGAAGGATTCAACAAGTTCAATCCCTAACTACTTATAACTTGACCTCGTTGGGGACATGCAAAGAAAAATGGAGAAAGAGAAGACCACTCTAATACAGCTGATCTAGATTTAAATAGGAACACAACAAATTAGAAAGATAACCATAAATACAGAGATACATTAGAAATAATACTTCATTTCATTAATGTAAAATACTTAAATATGGTTACAAACAAAAATGGAAATAAACTAGCTTGGGCGACGGTTTCTTCTCTTTGAGGAGAGATGTGGCAACTACATGCTTCTGAAATCTCTTACAATGAGGCTTGAAGGCCTACTTATTGTTGAGAAACAATGGAAAACCCTAAACATCCAAAACCCTAACCCTAGGAGATGAAGCGCCAAACTATGGGCCCTGTTTTGGGTAAATTGGTACATCAACTTCCCAGGGTCATAACCTTGGAATACAATCTCCATTTGAAGCGCACAATACCTCATTAGAAATATCTATCCGAGGACTACAACTTTGCGATGAGCAACATCAGTCGATGGACCCATGTTACTCCCAATTCTCCCAAAAAGATGTCGTTTAGGGCCTCAAAACGGATCCAGAAGTTTAGGACCTGAAAAACTACCAAAAATAGTAAATTCTGCTACAAATAAGCAAATTGAAAAACTAAAAGAGACAGTTGTGGGGGTCCAAGTGGGATAAGTGGGTGGCCACCAACATCCACCTAGATCATCTATAAAATGTTTATTGATGTATTTGTAACATTTTTCAAATTATAATGATTTTATATATAATCTCTATATAATGTTGGCGATTTTTAAGGTAAAATAATTTATATTGTAAAAATTGGGTGAATCATTTTTATAAAAAATGGAAATATACGAATCCTTTTTTGGAAAAATCATTTAAAATTAGCCCACCTACAAATATTAGCCCCTAAAATTTTGTCGTGTCAATGGGTGAAATTGTAACACTGTTAAGGGAACCATAAAGTCCTCAGTCCCAAATATTTCAGCCACATGGCAGTGACATGATCACATAGGGGGGCCAAGGTTTGGGGATGTTGTCTGGCCCCTGGATGGTGCATGCCCTTTGTCACATTGGGTCTTCATATTACTCAGGGCTAGCCCCCTCCAGCTAGCACCCTTGTACTTCTGCACGCTAGTCACGTTATGGGTCATATGACTCGGGACTGGCCCCCTCCTCCAAACTCTGTCGGCCACATCGTGTTGGGCATATTGCCGAGGGTTTGCCCCTCCATCCTTCCGCGCTCAAACTCCTTTGTGACTGGATTTTTTATTGTGCTACGGGTGTCGTGACCATTGAGCTGGGCTAGGTCATTACCCTCGGCCCCCCGTCTACGATCCTGTGGCACAGGGGTTTCCCACAACTGGAAAAATGGGGTGCCATGAAGAAGATTCACGGAGCAATGGTAGTCACGATCCATTGGAGGAGGGTAGAGTAGCATACAAGGCCTGGTGCTAAGGATCACGCTGGACAAGTATATGATGATCACCGGTGGGTAACACAAGTCCACAAACTAGAAAATCTAAATCAACAGAGAGCTACAGTGATTGAGCATGAACACCACAAAGGGGAAACACCCCAACATTGGATCTTGAAGCCTCTATACCTGAAATTCTCGAAGCTAAACAAACTACCCTCTTTATCAGATCTATGGAAGGGAACACAGCATGCATCAAGATAGGGAGTTGGGAGGAGATAAAAACACTTAAACAGAGGATACAAGAAAGGATAGGTATCCCACCTTGCAAATAACTTCTGATCTACACAGGAAAAGTATTGTAGGAGGAGCACAAGCTAAAAGAATACAACATAGGTGACGACTCAACTATCTACCTCAACACAAGACTCTGTGGAGGCTACTCTGGCACAAGCTCAAAAGGGCCTGTTTCCTTCAAAGACACAGTAAAAGTGAAGATGGGACTTCAAGCACAAATAGAACAACAAGCTATGACCCCTGGTGCCTAAATCGTCGAGCAGACAACTCAGAACCTTGCATTAACAATTGCTATACCTGAGGTAAATGAAATACATGATGATTATTTATCTAAAGCAGTGATATGCATGTTTAATGGGTTTTGTCCCAAACCAAAAGCCCTTAGTCAATGGATTTACTCCATATGAATAGAAAACTGCGATATCCACCTCTACTCAAAAGGATTTTTTATTGTCAAATTCTACTCAGTCAATGACAAGGAATATGCATTGAACAAGGGACCATGGTTCTGGGGTAATGCTGGCCTTTTTATGACATCTTGGTTTCCAGAATTTGACCTAAACACCATGGTGGTTTCCAAAATGCCTGTGTGGGTAAAACTATACAACCTACCTCTGCACTTTTGGCACATCAAAGTATTAGCAGGCATTGGCAAGGCTTTAAGGAAATTCTTAAAAGTAGACAGTGAGCACCTTTGCAAGGATATCTACACTTTTTCCAGGATCTGTGTGGAGGTTGATCTCAGTCAAGGTTTATCAAACCACATCCTCTTACTCCGCAGCGAAAAGTAATGGGCCCAACCACTTGATTATGAAAACACTGCCTTCAGATGCCACATTTGTCATCAAACCAGTCACCTACAAAGTGCGTGCCCACAAAACAAAAAAGATATGAAAGGAATACAACCACCAAAGCCTAAAGGATTGTAGTTTTCAGCCACACCGAAAGATGACATAGAATACAAAGAAAACATAGAAACTACCACAAACAACATATTCCAAGAAGCAGAATATCGAGGAAATAATCCAGAACCCAATGAACAAAGCACCCTACACAACCCACAAAATGATGAAAATCAGAGTTCCTCTGCATTAGCTCCAAAGACAACCATTCCATAGCAGCAAAGTGAGCAACTCATACGAGGGAAAGAAATTGGTGGCAGCAAGTAAGCACACTCTACAGAAAGTTCATATTCTGAAAAAGAAACCCCAGCTGCTACAAATGAAGCACAAATGTCTATTATAACCTCCACTCCCAACAATGGAGGTTGGTGGAAAGTGGAAAAAAAGAAAGGCAGGAAAGCATAGATAGCCATTAAATTATTTTTGAGATCTTGTTGTATCAAGACAAGTTTTGATAAAGTGGATGTTGGTTCAACATCTACAACATGTAAGTTTGCTCAATAAGTGGCATTAATGTAATATTATAGGAAATAAGCCATGTTAATATAATATTATTAATTAGATGATGTTAACATAATATCAAATTTATTAATGCTATTGAAATATTGGATCAATTTAGTGAATTGTTTTCTTATGATTTACCAATTACTTTTATTTTTTAATATTATTATTATTATTATTTATTTTATTTTATGGTTTATCAATTATTCTTATACTTTGATGTGTGAGCACCAGAGAATTGATATTTGGAAAGGTTATAGGAGGATAACGTAAAAAGTCATTATAATTTTTAGATAAATTTGATCTAGATACATAAAACTGAACAGAATTATAATCAATTATTTTATTTAAAAATAAATAAAAAAATTAAAAAATTCTCATTTTTAAAATTAATTATATTTTATAATATTTTTATTATTTTTAATTAATTATAATTATTTTTATATCACATTAAAACTAAATTATTTTTGGAAAGAACATTTAATCCAAATAGAAGAATCAAATCGTTAAAGCTATTCTAAATTCGCATCTTTCAACAAATCATTCAGACTATTTTAAATTTACGTATTTCAACATTTTACATATTTTATATTTGTTTGCTACTTTGTTCATTCACGATTAGCGTCTCACTATTGGATTTGTGTTCATAGAGTATTGAATATGAAAATTTACATCTTTCAACATTTTTATTTTTTATATTTGTTTGTTCATTTGGCATGAGTGTCTCACTAAGTCAAAATCACTTAGATCTGCACCATGTAAATATTTCACATGATTGGATTTATATTCCTAGAGTATTCAATATGAAACCTTAACACAAACAAATACTTTAACATTGTATGTGTCACTATATGATTTATCCCACTTACACTTCAACGTTTTCTATATTACTAAACTATCTATATTAGATTAAAAAAAATACATTTGATATAAATAATAAATATAATTTAAATATTTCACATTTTTTCTTTATAATTTTTTATAAATTTTATTTTAAATCTAATAATTATATTGAAATAACAAATTGCATAATTTGTTGATAGGATATATATTTCAACTTTTGGTGGATGTCCATTAATCTAATTTCATTCTTTAGCTTTATCAAGGGTGAGTGTCGACTATTACCCAAATATTATTTGTTTAAGAGCATGATGAACAATTTTGATGAGAGGGAGAGCAAAGAGCCATGGAAACGTGACGCTAAAGGATTGAACTGTCATATGAAACAGAAGGATGGGAAAGGTGGTGACGATGGCAAATGCCATGTTATGAAATGAAATGTTTCAATACCAAAGAAAAGAACAATGTTTTAGAGATCAAAGAGTTTCAGAAGGATGCGAAAGGTGGTGACGATGGCGTGTCAAGAGCGAATGCCATGTTATGAAATGAAATTTTTCAACACCAAAGAAAAGAACAATGTTTTAGAGATCAAAGAAAACAATAATTTATGGTGTTTCTTAGCTCAATTTCATTGTGTATTGTTAGACTAGTTTAGTATTGTTCAGCTGGAATTCTTTGGATTTGTAGTTGACACGAAGGGACATGTTTGTTTCGAGAAGGGTTTGTGTGTTTGGATTAGATATCATGGCAAAAGGTACGAAGAAAGAGGACTAGTCTGCATGCAGGATACAAATAAGTGAGTAGTACGATGTTTGTGGCCATACAATATCCATACACAACATATGATTTTGGTTTTATTTTAAAAAAATATTTCTTTGCAGTTGTCTCGATAACATAAAAATGTTTTCAAAATTGGTAAAGGTGTGTATTCTATTGGTAATCGTTCCAGCGTTATTTTTACAGTGACTGGATATAAAATGCACCAGCGATCTTGCGAAATTTGCAATGAATCTTTTCATCAAAATTTGGGGTCATATGTTAGCTACTGAGTAAAAGAACAAATTGTCTTTATGCATTGATATATAATTTCTTATGAATTGTTTAGAATATTTATCTTTGTTTTGCATGTAATTTCGTGTAAAAAGAAATAAAAAGAATTTAGATTTGTTAAACAAATATGCAGTTAGGTAAGTCTATTCTTTAGGAGATTGCATTTTAAGCAGAAATTACAAGCCACAACATGAAATGCAATTCATTTTTTTGTTATCAAATAGAACTTTCAGAGAAGCAGTGTAAAGAGGGCACGAAGAAGATATTACAAAACAAAAATGGTAAAGAGGAAAATTTTGTTGAAAGCCTGCAAACGAACAACAATATATGTGCATGGAGGTGAGGTCAGATGAAGGGAGACCAATGAAGATTTAATTGAAATATAGGTGAATGCAAGAAGTGACTTATTCTATGAGAAATAGAAGGAAAGTAGAAGAAAGTGATTGTTGAGACACAAATAACAAATAAAACATACTTTTACTGAAGTCGAAGCTTAATTCAGTCGGGTAATTGGAAGGCGAGATGGAAAAGTGTACGACTTAGTTGCAGTCATGAACCCGACCCCAACAGAGAAGGTCTTGTGGGTACAGAGGATGTCAGTGGTGGGAAGGTCCAGTGAAATAAAAGTAAGAGAAAGTGATTCATGGCATGCAAATTTGTAAAAAAAATATTGCATTGGTGCTCGAAGGTGAAGTCAGTTGGGTAGTCAGAAGGTGGGATGTTGTTGCATAGAAATTAGGTACAGGGGGAGTTCACCATGTACTCGCATTTTTTTCGTTAATGTTATTTTCCAAGTGTTGTTAGTTGAAAATATGTTTTAAAAGAAAACTGAGTTTTCTTTCAAAAATGCAGATTGTCTTGAAATTGTCTTAATATAATTTTTTTTTTTAATTATATCTTCTTTTAACATATGTTTGGCAAGGATAATATTTAGCATGTTTAATATGATAATTTTCATGTTGAATAAAATGAAATGAAGAGAAATTGTTTGCTAGCATGAAAATCTATAAAACCAAAATTTTATTGGTGGTCAGAACTGAGGAAGGTTGAGTAGTCAGAAGTGGGGATGGTGTTGCATTGAAGTTTATTGGGGGGAGGCCAAACTCGACATACAACATACTCAACTTACTCAAAAAAAAAATATTTTCATTTCTTATTTTTTCGATATCCTTACTTCCTAAGGATTGTTAGTTCAAATTATTTAAAAAAAAATGATATTGTTTTTTAAGAATGCAAATGTTTTTGAAATTCTCTTCAAACAATGTTATTTTCAAAATACTTTTTCCTTTACTTATATGTTTTCAAAAATATTTTTTAATTTATGAAATCACAAAAAAAGACAACTATAAATTTGTTTACATAATCTCTTATTTTTTTTTTTTTTTTTTTACAAATGTTTCGAAATAAAGCAAATTAAATGAATAAACCATACATTTGTTTTACATTAAAAGAATATTTAATTTTTAGCATGTTTAATAGGATGAGTTTTTTTTACGGATTTTATCTTTTGAAATGTAACCCGCAATATTTGGTTTGGTTCCGGGAAAGTTTTTGATTTTCCAATAGATCCGAGTATTTGGATTTTTTTCCATTTTAGATTTTGGAGCATATATTTCGTTGGCATTCTTTATCAGTGTTGATAAAATTTCAGTTGGCTTGTAAAGAATGGAGTATTTTGTTAGAAAACACGGTTTTTCTCGTTTCTTGCAATCTATTTGCCAACAAAGAATTTGGATTTATTTATTTACCAATTGGTATAAAAGATAACTACTTTGTTGGATCTTACCTTGATGACAAAGGACAAATCTATTGGTTGGTTTTTCCTTTTCTGGACTCTAGATACATAATTCAATGTATAGTTGGATTGACGATTTTGTTCATTACACCTGGAAGCTCTTTTCATTTATAGATTTATTTCATAGTAAAGCCTTTTACAAAGACCTTTAAAAGTATTGGGAGTGTTACTATTGGATACTAATGATTCTTCTCTCTGTTGGATAAATTTAGTCCACAGAAATATAATTGGGTTATGTTGAAAAATGTGCGCAAAAACATGGAATCACATTTTTTGATTTGCATGAGTGTAGACATGGTTTGGAGAAGGATGAAACCTCCTTTGGTGATGTAATTCCCCCACAGGAATGCTACGTTTTAGAAAGGAAAAAATTGCTAGTTATATTTAGACAAAGATTATGATGATTACCCTTTCTATGGCTGCATTATCTATTGGTTGGATGTTATGAGAAACTAGTGGGGTTTTTAATTTTTTTATAGCCATGACATATGATGTATGGCATTAGGATTTTACAATAACAAGTTGTTTTGTCTTGTAAACAATTGTTCAAGGCTTTTTTGGTCACTTGTAGAGCTAGAGAATTTTGAGTTTTGGCTAAGTTCAATTGGATGAAGCCTAGAATATTTTGAAGGTGAGTGGGGGTTTAGTTGGAGATTGCTTGATACCATATTAAGGGATATAAATAGTAAATGCCCAGGCTAGGTATGTTTTTGTGTAGTTGAAGGAAACGTACTTATGTTGGGTTTTATGGAATTCCAACTAAAGATATATGATATGGTGACTAGATTATGCAAAATGAAAATTCGCGATGATGTCTCCCTCTCAGAAAGATTCGTGTAGTTGAAGGAAGCGTACTTATGTTGGGTTTTATGGAATTCCAACTAAAGATATATGATATGGTGACTAGATTATGCACAATGAAAATTCGCGATGATGTCTCCCTCTCAGAAAGATTTGTATTCTATGTTCAGTTGGTTGAAGGTTTCAATGATGTTATTGAAGATGGAAATGTTTCCTCACTTTCTCCAAATAAATATTCTATTTGTGATATATTGCTACTTCGTGTGGATAACCTAATTTAGCCTTTGAGGGTTGAGGAGGTTTTTTGATGGACATTGTTGTAGATTGCATGTTTGTTTAACTTGGATATATATTTTGGAGATGACTATCAAACAAATTTAGATATCTTAATCAAAACATAGCCATGTCAGAATTTCATATTTTCGTTGGATATTACTTGTATTGATCTACTATTTTGCAGGTAAAAAAATGCAGTTAAATGTGAATTTTTGTTATGTATCTAGATTGTATAGAGTATTTTGTTATATAAAATATATTTTTATTATATATATTCATTATTTTATTCGTAAAGTATTTATATCATAGAGAATTCATCAGTCAAATTTGTGATTCCAAAAAATGTTCATAGAATTTCGAGCAAATTTGACTAGAAAATATACAAAAAAAACTCAAAAATATAAGCTAATAAATATCACTAATGAATCTACAAAATTTTATGTTTAAATTACTATGTAGATGAACTTTGTTACATGGTGGAAGAATGTAAAAGTAGCTTAACAATGTAGATGTCCAACTCATCACAGGACAATTCATCATGCAGACAACTCACAATTCTAGAACTATAGATGCCTACATTATTCTAACACACCACTCCCCAATGAAGTTATAGTTTCACTACAATGCCTAACTTATTTTCTACGTAATTAAATTTTCTTCCTTGTGGGAGGCTTGGGAAATATGTCGACTACATTTTTAATTGTATTACAATAGAGTTACTTAGCAAGCATAGAGAGTATAAGTTGTTGAAGATGTAACAAGAGATGCAAGATTGAAAATCAAAATTTCAGAAGACCCATTTATTAATGTAAATGGTTACATGTAGACCGGAAGAGAGAAAAGTGACACATAATTAAATGCATAGAAGTAATAGGTTACCTTATGGGCCACACTGAAGGGAACAAGACTATGTTTGAAACCTTGAAAGAAAACAGAGGTCTTAGAGACCCATTTATTAGTGTAAAAAGATACATGTATACCGCAAGAGTGAAAAGTAACACATAATTAAATATAGATAAGTAGCAGGTCACCTTATGGGTCATAGTGAAGGCTACAAGAGTGTGGATGAAACCTTAAAAGAAAATAAATGCCTCAGAGACCCTGTAAAAGGTTACATGTACACTACCTATATGAGAAGGGTGTGAGCGTTCTTGTCAAATCTTCTCGTCAATGCTTCTAAGATGTGTTAATATAAAGAGAGTGTGATGTCAGTGTTGATGAAGTTATTTTCTTCTTCAAAGTGTGAGGGTAGCTCGAGGACCTTGCAGGAAGCCTTAGGTCACCTTGCATTTTAAGTAGACTAGGTATCTACCTCTAGCATGGTAGCCTCGGCAATGGGTCAGTGGAAGATTTTGCAGAGAGGCATGGAGTTTATTTCAGGCTTTATAATGTTCCTGGCATAAATGAAGCATGCCAAGAGAAGTGTAACTCCTTTAGGAGTTCATGACAAACTTGTGCGGAATAATGGCTGTTGGAGCGTCAGAGCTACCATGCATGGAATTCGTTGTACAAGTTCAAGGAAAGAACGAGGGGTGAGAACACATTGAGGAATATAGCCCCCAAGCTAAGGAGGGGTAGCATCAGAGAACATCTCAAATACCCAAATTTGTTGGTACAAAGTAGTGGTGTCGATCTAGGGGTTTGTGTAACCTCTCAAGCAGAGTCATGGTCAAGGAGAGAAAATTGACATGATCGATGTAGAGGTGAGACCTGTTTCAATAACGCCTGTGAAGGGCTTCCTCTAATTCATTATGGATGGGAGGGAATGGATCTGTTAGTTGATATATGGTGGTGAAGGAAGAGAGCTAATTTGATTTGGTGGAGAGAGGAGTGCTCTAATTTTATAGCATAGATTGGGTAAAACTTAGGGTGCCCTGGAGAGGTAAACCATAGACACGGCAATCGTTGACTGGTTATTGAGTTGGCAGAGGGTGTTGTTTTATAAGAAATGAACCATACGTGTTGTAACCCCTGGCTAGTTGATGAGGTCACACAGCGTGGTGGTTGGTCAAAATATGAAGGTCAGGTCGAAGGTCGAAAGTCAGGACAGGTGCAGAAGAATAGTGGCATGGGAGAAGACAACTAACCCTGAGTATGCCAAAGGACAGGGAGTGAGATCATGAGAAGTCGGGTGCTAAATGAGGTCAAAGGTAGGAAGCATGCCTATGGTGAGGTGGTTTATTGCACATGATTGTACTATCAAATACGGTAAGGTCACAAATCGAGGGATGAACTAAGAGAAGCAAGAACACACCAAGGAAGTTAGAATAGGCTCGAGTGCTCAATGGGCCCGACAGTCGTGTGGACCAATGGGACACAAACATGTGGCAATGGGAAAGAGGTTGACAAAATTATTATTTTCCCTGCGATGTAAGATCTCCTAATGTGGAGTCCCTACGGAGCCAAAGATTATGCATCAACAAGTTGGTGTCAGTGAGATGGATATGATGGCATAGGATAGTCTGACTGTAAGGTAACTTATAGAAAATAAGAAGTCCAAAATTGTAGCTCTCGTTCCAATAGTTGTATGTTTTGAGCAACAATTGCATAATGCCTAGTCCCCTTGGCATGGTTTGGTGGTGAAAGGCACATCACATTTGGACTATTCAATGAGAAGATAATGATGTAAATTTCACATTTAATTTTTTGGATGTTATTTGCATTGATATGATATTTTTCATATTGAACAATGCAGTTCAATGTCATTTTTTATTATGTATATATGGATTGTGTACAGTATTTTTATATTTCTTATATAGCTAAATACGAAAATGGTGTTTTTTTGTGTATTGCAATATTTCAAATTTGTTTATATATATGTATGTCTTTGTAATATGGAAGGTTGATTGTGAGTATTATAGGTTATGTAATATTGAGGTTTACTTCATGTATAAGTTGAGTGATCATAAAAAAATTCAAGTTGTTGAGGATCTGTGATGAGAAACAATATTGAAATTAAAAAAGAATTAATAGAAATGTTAATTGAAGGAACAACAAAGTGTAGTTCAAGAGCTCAGCCACCTAGTTCACGTGAGAGAGTGAATGGATATTGCTAGAAATTATATCGGTAGAACAAAGATGTAGTAAATGTGTGAAAAAGGGCCACATATCATAGAAAGTAAATATCTTAAATAAATCATCAACATGATGGAATTGGCAACCATAAGTATGGTAATATGAGTTGTATGATGGGGAAAACATTTTCTTGAAATGTTCCTTTGCGCGGATGTTGGAGATGTTGAAAATTTTTTAGGGAGCCAACATTTTCTAACCATATTTTTGTTTTGGAATGTTGTGTTTACAAAGAAAGTGTTTATGCAAGTGACAACGATGTTTCCTCTACATACAACACAAGAAATGGAGTATTGGAACATGGGCACACTGACGTGAATCAATAATTTGCAGCGTATTGTTTATTTAATGATAGCAATATGCTTGGTGAAATGGAAGGGAATATTGGTCATTCTGGTGGTAATGTGGGGTCAAACATTCCTTTCAGCAACTATATAGTGAATATCATTACCCTTGATTATGTTCATAGTCAATCTATTAGAAGAGAACATGTGGCTAATGTATTTTTTTTGTTTTGATAGGATTTTTATATGTTAATGGAATATATTAATTGTTCTATGTTTTTCTTCCTTCATTTATTTGTGTGGAGCAATGTTGGAAAGAATATAGGTGTTGAAACACAGGTAGAAGGAACATAGACTTTGTGCATTCCTCAAGTTGGATTTTGCGCGTTTGATGTTTTTGTTGATAATGTTGGAACAAGAGATTTTCAAAGCAAGTGTGTTGACAATATTGTTACTGGTAGAGAATATATGCAATCCCTCTCGTCAGATAAGGTAGGTGGTTCAAGTCAATTTATTTTCCTCGAATATGTGCATTTAAATGTGTATTCAGAAATTGGTAGATGCATATTTTATGTCATGTTTTTTTTTTGTTGACAAATATTTCAGTGAATAGTGGTCGAGAAGTAAATTCAAAAAGAATGCAATCTTTGTCGGACGGTCAAGTTTAGCTCCATCGGTGCATTGGAAAATAAAATGTATGTGTCTTGTCTCTTAAACTTAATTAGTTGTGATTTTTTATGTGTTCATTTTATCTTTATGATTTATCATTTATGTAAGTAGAACAAAGACAACTGCAACCAATATAGAAGAATCGATTCCCATGAATTTATGGAAAGAAATGTTCATGGAAATGCTCAAATCTGGCAAGTTGATTCACATCATCCTCAATCTAGATTATTGTTTCAGAGATAAAATGGAAGTGGTTGCCATCATTTTAGTAGAGAGATGATTGTGGAGCATAAAGAGTTCTGGCACAGGATTGATAACTTGTCTGTTATGGAAATGTGTCGAGCTTGGAATGAATCTTATCCTGGTATAAAAGTTGTGAGATGGCAAGAATGGCCCATTTGTAAATGATATAAGAGTGAGAGAGGTGCTCATCATTTCTCTTGCTTTAACAACATGGATGATCACGAGCAACCTAAGGTGCTAGGATTTGTTGCGCAAGTTGAAGAAATGCTAATAGCATGAGTGAATCCAATATTTCAAGTGACACATGCTTGGAGTGGCTAGTATAAATATAGTGGGAATACAATTACTTTTCCATAATATATATCTTTGATTAAAAAGAGTCTTCCATGACATTTATAAAAAATCAATTTTATGATTGTTAGAAGATGTGATGTTGAGTCAAAATATTATGAATGTTATGTGAAGGGACTATGTGTGATAAATGCATTGATTTACAAAATTTATATGTATAAATATTACAAGGATGTTGAAATCGATATGGATTATGTTGTTTCTCTCCAAGAATGATCGATTGATGTGTCTAGAAAGCTCCAATATGTAGCGACTGATGTGGGTGAAACAATGAGAGTTGATGAGGACATTAAAATGCTTTTTTGTATTGCCATCCATCATCATTTATTTTTTGCATGCTTAATGAGTCAAGGGAAGTGGAGTGGATAAGAATATTCAATAATAAAGTGGATTCTAGAAGCAATGAAGTAGTGGAGTGGCAAAATATTGGCACATCCCTCATAAATTAATATAACACTGAGGGGTTGCTAGACATGGCCTTCTGTAATTCATTTCCCACTAGTGATGTTGATTGGTTGCATTAATATATTTGTAATGTTGAAATGCATGAATATGGTTTGCATCTACTTAGGTATTGTGCTCAAAGATTTGGAAGCTCGGTTTTGATATTTCCTCTTGAATATGATTATGTGTCGTTATAGTGAGGGAACAACTTCTTTCTTCTTGAAAAAGAATATGCATGAGATTGCACTTGCAAGTGTTCAAGAATTGTGTCAACAAGTTGGGGATCTACCTAACAATAAATTTTCTAAGAAATTAATATGTTTTGGTTGTTTTCTTAGGGGTACCTAAGCATAATGGACAATTTTCCATTATGAAAACATCGACATGATCACCTAATAAGGATTCCCAATTTTTTTAAGTTGATTGCGGTCGAAACTAAGTTGCTTGACTTGCATTGTATTATGCCTTCAACCACACCCTACCATCCATAAAATGTACATGCAAAAAATATTGAAAATGTTATTCGTTATCCTCATATATTTTTTATGTGCATGCACCAAACAATTAATATATTTCATGAATTGGTTCCTGAGAAATATCTTGTAGCTAAAGACTTCTGGTATAGGTTCATGGTTGTTTATTTTATTATGTTGTTTATTGGTCTAGAATGATGTGTTTTATATTTTGGTTGGTTTTTATATGCTAAATAATTTATTTATTTTTGGGAAGTATGAGTAGCACTGCAGGGGTTCAGTGCACATCCATAGCTTCCTATGGCTTCCAAGAACTGTGAATATGGAAATGGTAGATTTGTCAACCCTTTGAATGTTGATGAAGAGAAGTCCTTATTTGATAAATATGTAACAACTTGGAATCAACATGAAATACACTGTTGAAATGTCTTGGTTACTTGAACTGTTAAAGATGACCTGTGCCTTTTGAAAACCTCATATATTTTTTCATGCAATCCTATTGAATATTATGATAATTTGGTCAATTGAGTGCAAAGACATACAAAATGGAGTGTTGATTCTTGTTTACAGAAAAGGGGGTCTATCCTTTCATGTTCTTATGATGCTCCATGGGAGGTGCATCTTGAGTCTGCTATGTACATAGATGAAAAATGGAGAAACAAATATGAAGAATCATGAAACAATGACCATTTAAATGTTCAAAATGTTGATCTTCTGACAATGTGGCGCGCAAATGTCGATTTTCAAGCAGTTATTTCTCGGCATGTAGTATTGAAATATATTGAAAAATATACTTTGAAGGCAGAAAGAATATTTGAAATTTATGATGAAATGTTGACAAGGGTTGCAAGTGCAGGTGTCTTTGATGCTGCTCCATTATCTACATATAGAATATTTCTTGCATAAACGCTTGTTGAGTGTGACATTGGTGCACAAGGAACATGTCGTATATTACTAAAGTTGCCTCTTTCTTATGTGCAGTTGCAAATTTGTTCCTATGAATGTTGACAAGATAGTGTTGTAAATATTTTAAATCTAATCTCATGAAATTTCACATGAGAACAACTTTGCCTAACTTTATCAAAACCACCTCCATCTTCTTGAACAATTGTTTTTTATAGAAACAATATCATAAAGTTATGATGGAAAGCATATGTAGGAACCATGGATATCATGTAATTTGAATGCTATTGTTCATGTGTGGTTTTCATTCTATTCTATTCTAAATGACGACTTAAAAGATTTTGAAACATTTTGCTAGAGTGAGTTACTTTTGTACAAGTTGTTTCGTGACATTGCTTCAGATATAGGAATTTCAAGTCAAACTATCATTATGAATTGGAGGAGCCTAAGGTATCATGCATGGAATGTTGATCCAGGGCATTTTGTAGATGGGAGTAATGAAGAGGATGTCGAGCCCCTTTTCCATGAAGTTAATGTTGATCGATATTCTTAAGAGTGGCAGGTTCTTTTGTTGATTTTTCCTCCAAATAGTGTAACCATTTCCAATCTTGACAATTTTACAACAAGGGATTACGATATTCATTATAACTGGTAGTAAAGAATAATGCTAGATGAAATTGTGGAACAATATATTCATTTTATAAAATATGCCCAGTCTACAAGTGTTGTTAATGACAATTTAATTGGGGAAAAAATAGTGCCACTTTTATGTTTATCTGAGAAAAAACAAGTTTCTTTTGAAATTGTTTTATGTCACTTTGTTGACGTTGAAAGAAATGATGCTTTGAAAGTATTTATTCAATTAACAAATATAACTAGGAAGTCTTCTCTTATTGACTATATTTCTCATGCTCTTTTTGCCTCTGCAATGGGTGGCAGAAGTCCACTGTTATTAATCCCTCCTACTAGCATTGCTACTTTAAATGTAAATGGAAAAATAATACACTCAACTTTAAAAATCCTAATAAAATATATGAAACCAATGAATGGGAAAGCACTAGCCACGTTTCAAGAAGAATTGAGGCACAATCACTATGTTTCGGTTGATGATATCAGCTTTGTAGGTTTGATGTTGTTTATACAAATAGACTCATGCTTGTGAGAGGCCTTTCTTGAAAACAATGACTCTCCTTTTAGTGGGAGGTCGAAGATTCTTGTTGGTGACCTTGGGTAGTTGCCTCTTGTCAATGATAAAGATTTGTATACAGGAAGAACAAGAGGGAAAGTGTTGTGGGAAAGCTTCATTATTGTTGTCACTTTGGATCAAATGTTCAAGAAATAAGGAGATGATCCTAGGAAAACATATTTTCAGAATATTTTAAGCAATATCAGAAATGCAGAGCTTACTTTGCATGATTGGGATCTTTTGATGTCACGTGTTGACGATTGTGTACTTCTAGAGGAAAATAGTTTATTTGATTCTTCAGTTCATTCATTTGCAATAATTCCGTCAACCTACAAAATCGAAATTCTGGAATCATTGAATTGTCTAATTATGAGGTGTGTTGCATAGCAGATGAGAAGAATAGTGATAGTTGACAATGATGATGTTGTGTTGGAGAATTAATTGTTGTTATGTCGTGGAGAGCATGTCATGTTGACATGTAATTTGTGGGTGGAAGTTGGGCTAGTAAATGGTGTGCTTGGATATGTTGAGGATATATTATATATGCATGGTTCGAAGCCTACTAAACTTCCAATTTTCACTACAATTATTTTTCAAAAGTACACATGTGTTCCATTTGATATAAATTGTACAAAAATTATCCCCATAATAGCTTTTATTAGAGGGAATATTAAATGTATGCCTTTAAAAATGGAATGGGCATTTGGTATACACAAATCACAAGGGATTACTCTATAATGAGATATTGTTGGTATAGGAAATACGGAGATGTAGCGTTTGGAAATTACAACTATATCAAGAGTGAAGTCATTGGATGGTGTGCGGATTTCACCACCTCATTCTTTTCAACATTTTCTTAAAATGAAAAAGAGTGCATATGTCACACTTAGAAAGAAAGAGGAGAAACGATTAAAAACAATATCCTTGTAACATATTCATTTTCTTTAATTAAAATATTTTATCAAAACTATAATTGAATGTATTGCCAAATAATATATTGCCTAGAAAGAAATTTTATTCTGAAGTGGAACAATTAAGTCCATTGTTGTTTGAATATAATGTTTCACAATAAAAGACATACGAAATCACACAACACATAACAATATGCTTTGATAGACAAAATAAAGTGCATGATATGCTAAGAAGTTTTGAAAAAAATATCATTAAATATGTAGGCGTAATTGGACATGAATAAAGTTAACAAATTAGTAGGAAACACATGCACTAACAAAATAAATGGAAGACAAGAAATTGGTGTCATAGCAAAATACGTATCCAATTCAGGATTTTATTTTTATTAAAAAATATTTCACTTCAACGATTGTTTCGGAAATAGAAATGTTGACCCAAAAATATATTTGCAGGTAATGACAGAAAAAGTTACTTGAAAAGAACTTATGATGAAAACATAAACAATTAAGTGCATTGTAGTTTGAATAATAGGGTTCACTATGAAATATATATGCAATGAGAGAATAAATAACAATTTTCTTTGACATAATGAAATAAAGAATAAGATATGCTGAGAAGCATTGAATAGAGTATAATTTTATTCAGCCACACATATACATTAATAAAGTTAATAATTGAGTACAACATACATTCATTAAGAGACAAAATTTATGACAACAAATCAATGTGGCGGCCCAATCCGCATTGAACTCGAACTTTTGTTTTACATAAACTTTTCACTTGAAAATTTCATGTCGAAATACATATCTTGTTCGAAAGATATATTTGCATGTACTTCCATAAATAAATTACTTGAATGAATTGATGTTCAAAATGAGAGAAATTATTTGCACTATAGTTTGAATGTGAGGCTTCACTCTGAAATTGATATGCAACCAAAGAATAGATAACAATTTCTTTTAATAGGGGAAAACATTAAGCCTAGCATATGTTGATAAGTTTTAAGAGAATATCCTAATACTCAGCAAGATATAAAAACGAATGAA
This sequence comes from Pinus tabuliformis, assembly GCA_031772625.1. Classification (NCBI taxonomy): domain Eukaryota; kingdom Viridiplantae; phylum Streptophyta; class Pinopsida; order Pinales; family Pinaceae; genus Pinus; species Pinus tabuliformis. The sequence continues at coordinate 404,804,106 of CM062812.1, read as the reverse complement.
GTTAAGAGTTCAGTAGTAGATACATGCATTGAAAAATTAAAGTGATGAAAGGAAAATCAATGTTGTTATGTGGGATTTGGGACCACAAGCATAAATATCTCCCCTATGTTTGGTGGCTAACCTAGAACAATAGAATGACAAAGGATCCAATGTTTTCCTTAAAGTAAGTAGATTAGTGGAGGAAACGTACTTGGAATATGTCATATGTTTCGCTCCTTCTTTGGCTTGAGTGCTCTAATCCTAGCTCCAGCTACCAGAATTAGAACCTGCACAACCAGAAAACACAAGCCAAGAAATTACGAGATATATGTAGCATAATCTATCTACATCATTAAAAAAATCAACATGGTATTGAAATGTATGAAATAATGACATCACATAATAGAAAACAAAATAACTCTTTGTATTGATATAAATGGAGTGAGTTTCAACCATAAATAGGTGTTGATCTTGTAGAAGAACTCCTCCGAATTGTTGACTTGTCCTTCCTTTGTCACAAAATGTACCTCCAATCACCCTTAATGCATGAAAGGGTAACTCTCACAACAACAACATAAGGCTAGAACCACTCTCCAAAATCCAACCCCTTGCATATGGATGGTTGTAAATATATACATGAGTGCGGTAAGTTGGGTGTACATATCCTTTTACTAATCCTGGGATTGGGATCCACTCTTGATGCGAGGATGAAATCTAAGGATAATGGATGGAAACTCCAAGGTAGGATAGGATTTCAAAAGTTTTATTTGATGTAAATGATTAGAACAAATCTTGGAACCATCTCGAAATGGAGGCTTCGATATTCTCTCTCTTTTTCCCAGATTTCTAGAACCAACGGAGGTGTAATGGGGAGAAACCTATAGGTGATGACCGTAGGCCACAGTGGAACAACCTGGAGGTGAACGTTGTCCAGCAAGAGACTAGGGTGTGTTGGTCCTAAAACTTGCTCAAATGATGCAGTTTAGGGTAGAAACGATGGGGAATGAGAGAGTCATGCATAGAGAATTGTGCAATGATTATTTAAAGGGGTGATTTGAGTGTGTAATCTTGAAGATTTTTAACAATTTGAAATTTAAATTTATATGTGTTTTGGGTAGAGGATTAGTTTACTAAACACATAAACAAGAAATTTTAAACTAAATTTTACAGCAAACAGAGGCAAAAACAACATATCGGAAACACATAACATAAGCATGATAAATGAGTTCACCCCTCTCTTGGGATACATTTCCTGGTCTAGCTTTCAGTGTAGGGAATATTTCACTAAAAATGATAAAAACTACTTTTACATTCTTTACAAGGCTCAAATAGAAGAACTAATGTCTCTAATGGATGCAGTATTGTGAAAAACCCCTATTTTGGTTCTTTTTTCACCTAATTTGGCCAAAACTTAGAAAGTTGTGCTTGTTTCTTCCTTTTCCAAAAATCCTACAGCTAACCATATTACATTTTAGCCTCAACCTGGCTCGATATCCCAAAATGTAGAACTGACGTAGAAAAGTTGGCACTATTCCCGCTCAGTGGGCAGGGAAAATTTTAAGCATGGAAAATTATCTTGAAATTTGAAAACATTGGCGAATCTCACTAGTCTCTAATATGCAATCTATTGATCTGGATTTAAACAGGAACACAAAAAATTACAGAGATAACCATAGATATAGAGATACAACAAAAATAATACTTCTTTTCAATAATGTAAAATACTAAAATATGGTTACAAACAGAGATGGAAATAAACTAGCTTGGGCGATGGTAGCTTATCTCTTAGGAGAGATGTGGTGGCTACATGCCTTTGAACTCTCTTACAATGAGGCTCGAAGGCCTATTTATTGTTGAGAAACAATGGAAAACCCTAAACATCCAAAACCCTAACTCTAGGAGATGAAGCGCCAAACTATGGGCCCCGTTTTGGGTAAATTGGTACATCGACTTCCCAGGGTCATAACTTTGGCATACAATCTCCGTTTGATCCGCACAATACCTCATTAGAAAGAGCTACTCGAGGATCACAACTTTGGGAAGAGAAACGTCAATTGATGTTCCTATGTTGCTCTTAGTCTTCCCAAAAAACGTCGTTTAGGGCCTCAAAACGGCTCGGGAAGTTTAGGACCCGAAAAACTGCCAAAAATAGTAAATTGTTCTACAAATAAGGAAACTGAAAAAATGAAAGAGATAGTTGTGGGGGTCTAAATGGGATAGGTGGGTAGCCACCAACATTGACTTGGATCATTCCTCCGCCCTTAGGAAGCATTGGTCCCAATTGCATTAAGTTCCTGCATGGGATGAGGAAACTTTTGCTGAACTTGGTCCCCGTGAGCTGTTCTACAACCTCTGCTGTGTCTAGTAATCGCGGGAATCATGGTCGATGATTGTCCACATTGAACACTCGGTACAAGCGAAGCAATGGGGGAATACAGTGCTCTAAAGCATTATTTCCTAGAACCTTGTTAATGATGTAAGGACCATATTAGAGTGGTCGGAGCTTCTAATGGGCTCTTGTAAGTTTTTATTTCTACTGATGCAACCAGACTTTATCGCCCACTTGAAACTTGTGTGGTACCTAATGTTGATCATGTCGTTTCTTGTACTTTCCATTTTCCAAAATGGAGTGGCTATAGATCGGTCTGTTGGGTAGAGTTGTTTCAGAAGACAAATCAAAAGAGTGCTTGACCTGACAGTGCAATGGTACCCATGTGGGTGAGGAGAAGATGCCCCTATCTTCTTTCATGACCGTATCCACTTGATGTTACTGCTGCGTAGAGGAACCCTTCCCAGGGGCCATGGATGTGGTGACGATCTTCCCCTTACTTTGGGAGTGAACCAGATAGAAAATGAATTTCCTAGTCTAGGAGATGAGCTTGTTGCATTTCTTACCAGTGATCAAAGAGGTGGTGGTAGGTGGGGCTATCTCTAGTATTATGTATAATGAATTACCAAAAGAAATAATAATAGTGAGAGGCCTTGACTCATACACAACATGTCGCCTCCATAAGTATGGTTGGCCTAATAGTACATCACAAACATCAAGAGGTGCAACATCACACAATACCTCATCTGTGAAGGGCTTGATGTTTTAGGGAAGGCAGCACTGCTGGTGGACTCAGAGATCCCATCCTTGGTGAAACCACCCGATACTGTATGGTTGTGGGTGTGGTGTAGTCAGTAGGCCCAACTGCTTCATGACCTCTGCTGAAATGAGGTTCTTTTGGCTCCCATTGTCAACAATCAATTACAACGGCAAACCCTTCACCCACATCTGTGAGTGGAAAAGATGCTCCCCCTCCCCTCATCTTCGGGCAAATTCTTCTGGACCTTGGCAGTGGCAACAGTGGCATTGGGCTCTACATCAATGATATGCTTCCCTTTGTCATTCCCCTTGTCAGGTTCAAACTCAAGGTCAGAACATGCATCTAATTCTGAAGCCTTCAACTCGGTTACTAGAAACTGCTCGGTCCGACACTCACTTGTGTTATGACTGGGGCTCTTATGGAACTCACACCACTTTCTTGTGTCCTTCTTTGACTTCGTGGTGTTGTTATTTTCTTGTGACTTTGACGGGCTATCTTGGGTCACCCCGCCTTGGCTTTGTCCTTTGCTCTTCAAATTTGCAGATCCAAAGTCTCGCTTCTTTTGTTTAAACTTCTCCTCAATCTTGATAGCGTATCGGTATGATGTGCCAAGTGAGGAGATTTTTAGGAACTCCATCTCATCCTGGATGTATTTATGTAGGCAACCATGGTATTTGAGTACTAGATGCAGCTCAAAATCCTTGATAGCCAACTTTGTATGAAAAATATTTGTGAACCTTGACACATCTTGGTCCCTTCCCTATCATAGCATGGTCCATTTCATGTATTTGTCCTCATAGCTCTTGACAAGGTAGTACTGCTCCTTGATGGCATCCTGGAATGGATTCCATGTGTGTGTGACTGAAAATAGTGAGCCCGTACTTTGATCCTTCTGGTCGTAGTAGGTTTCCCACCAATCCTTGACATGGAGGGGCACTTTCAGAAGAGTGAAAGTAATATTTTCTTGGCTGGAAAAATCATGAACAAAAAAATAACCCTCTAGCAGATTTAACCATTTATCTATGACATCTGCATCTATCTAACCCTCAAATATGGGGATTTCAAAGTAAACTTGTACCATAAAGGGTGTAGTGTTTCTAGAGTAGCTAATAGAAGTAGTTGTGTCAACCCTAGGTAGCCACTTAAGGATCTGGGCAAAGTTTTCCATCATTGCATTCCTTTTTCACTCGAGGGCTTCTTCGAGCAACATTTCGATAGGATATCCTACCCTCTTGTCATTCTTTTCATCTACCATGGGAGGCTGTCGGGATTCGGGAGGCTAGTCTTGGAAGGGTTGAACAAGTTCAATCCCTAACTACTTATATCCCGACCTCATTGGTGACATGCAAAGAAAAATAGAGAAAGAGAAGACCGCTCTGATACAACTGATTCGAATTTAAATAGGAACACAACAAATTACAGAGATAAACATAATATAGAAATACATTAGAAATAATACTTCATTTCATTATTGTAAAATACTTAAATATGGTTACAAAACAGAAATGGAAATAAACTAGCTTGGGCGACAGTTGCTTATCTCTAAGGAGAGATGTTGCAACTACATGCTTCTAAAATCTCTTACAATGAGGCTTGAAGGCCTATTTATTGTTGAGAAACACTAGAAAACCTTAAACATCTAAAACCCTAACCCTAGGAAATGAAGCACCAAACTATGGGCCCCGTTTTGGGTAAATTGGTACATCAACTTCCCAGGGTAATAACTTTGGCATACGATCTCCATTTGACAGGGACAATACCTCATTAGAAAGATCTATCCGAGGACTACAACTTTGCAATGAGCAACATCATTCAATCGACCCATGTTCCTCCAAATTTTCCCAAAAAGACATTGTTTAGGGCTCAAAATGACTCCGGAAGTTTAGGACCTGAAAAACTACCAAAAATAGTAAATTCTGCTACAAATAAGGAAACTGAAAAATTGAAAGAGACAGTTGTGGAGGTCCAAGTGGGATAGGTGGGTGGCCACCAACATCCACATTAGATCATCTATAAAAAAATTATTGATGTATTTGTAACATTTTTCAAATTATAATGATTTTATATATAATCTCTATATAATGTTGGCGATTTTAAGGTAAAATAATTTATATTGTAAAATTTGGGTGAATCATTTTTATAAAAAATGGAAATTCATGAATCCTTTTTTTCGAAAAATTACTGAAAATTAGCCCACCTATGAATATTAACCCCTAAAATTTTGCCATGGCAGTGGGTGAAATTGTAAGACCCTTAAGGGAATCATGAAGTCCTCAATCCCAAAAATTTCATCCACATGGTAGTGACATGACCGCATAGGGGGGCCGAGGTTTGGGGATGTTGTCTGGCCCCTGGATGGTGAGTGCCCTTGGTCACATTGGGTCTTCATATTACCTGGGGCTAGCCCACTCCAACTAGCACCCTTGTACTTTTGCAAGATAGTCACATTATGGGTCATATGACTCGGGACTCGCCCCCTCTTCCAAACTCTCTCGGCCACATCGTGTTGGGAATATTGCCCAGGGTTGGCCCCTCCATCCTTTCGCACTCAAAATCCTTTGTGACTAGATTTTTTATTGTGCTACAGGTGTCATGACGATGGAGCTGGGGTAGGCCCTTACCCTTGGCCCCCCGTCTATGGTCCTATGGTGCATGGGTGGCGAGGGGCTAGGGCTTAGCCCGCCCCATGCACCAACCACCAAAAATTTAATATAATTCAGATCATTTTTATAGCAAGTCACAAAAAAAGCATGTTGGTAAAATGGTTGGTTTCTTGATGATAGGTTTTCGTTTCGAACCCAGGGAGGTTTAATTCAAACATCCAACATATTCTGGCCACCATGAGGAGGCCACGTGGAAATGACTGGTTGGACCATGTGGCACTCACTCATTCGACCACTTCAACCAAACCTTAAACCAATACAAACTTCCCATGCAACAACCAATCCTACTACACCAAGTGTCAAGCAACCATTGGTCGATTATCGTCCAATTACCCTAACATGTCATGGTCCAATCAGTAGTATGGACTATTGATTGGGAATCCATGCAACTCATTTTCAAAAAAAACAAATGTCGTTTCCTAAAACGATTATAATGTGTTTCTAGGAGCATCCAATGTTGGATTTGAGTGAAACGAGTTGCATTTCATTCATATCAGCAAGATGTATCCAACTATACAGTTTTAGAGATCTGTCACACTTTTCCAATTTTGAGCATTATTTTGATCCACATGATGACTACTCGTCATCAGAAGCTTTTGGACCACCAAGAGCTCTTTATCATTGGACAAATAAATGAGGGTACAGCTCCCTAACCATTATAGTTTCAATCCACTGAAATTTTCTTCAATTTGACATTTTGAATTTTCATGAAGATACATCTTTTTCCCTAATTTTGGAGTCGTTGTCTTGTTGCTATAGATGACATCTAACTATCGTTCCCAGAATATGGACAACAATGAACTTCCTTTGAAGGAATAAACACATTCCCTCCTTAGTCTCCAATCAAAGGAAACTTAAATAATATTAAATTCTTCTCACCTCGAACATTGTCATCATGAGCATGCTTACCATGTCTATCCTTGTACTTCACTCGACTCTTGACCAAATGTGATCATGATCACCATGCACCATCCCTTTTCAAAGCCAACACCTTATGAAACCCACAATAAGAAGTTTTAGAACCAATTTTCTATTTGTAAATTTTCTTTTGCATTTTCTCTTTGACCTCTGCACTCTCTAACAATGGCATCTTGTTCACACCAATGTTCAACAATGATGCATGCTACTGCAAATTTACTTCATTTTATTTACCTCTTTTAGGAAGCATCGTGTTAGACTCATGAAACATCTTGTCACATGATTAGAAACATCAATGAAATCATATTTGAAACATGATTCATATCATTGAAAGGATTTAGATTCAACAACTTCATGTTTCATCATTAACAATAGAAAGTTATGACTAGCATTAACAACTCTCTTCATTTGTCTCGCATTTACAAGAGATGCATTCAACTTCTTGTTGTGTTATCTAATAATGTCTCAGTCCCATTCTTGAAAAAATAAAAAAAATTTCATGGCAATGAAAAATAACTCTCCTATAATATAGATATGGGCTTCCCAAAACAATACCACATATATCAATTGGAATTACATTAAGCTCTACCTCATTTAGAAATTTTGCAGTGATTGTAAATTTCAATTTATAACTTTTTGTCACATGCAATTTTGAATTGTCACATATCCAATCTAAAGGATAAGGTTTAGGATGAGGAATGGTTTCTAAATTCAACTTCTTGTCAATGTCTTCTGAGATAATATTTTCTTGCGAACCACTATCAAACAATCTATCTATCTTGGTATGCTTTGAAATAACTCTAACGTGGAAAATATCTATTCTTGTTTTCTCATCTTGAGTTTTATTGAGACAATTTGAAGAACTAGTACTTGCAATGAACTTACCTTTCAAACCCATGGTTTTGATCTTTGTTTCATCTCCAGAATTTGAACCTAAATCATGTTGTGTATTTGTAGTTGTCTTCTCCTTCTCCTTGTTCTTAAACTTTTTGGATCTCATTTTTTGATGAAGTTTCAAGAAATGATCTTAATCATGGCCCTCCTTAGAACAATGTTCACATGTGTTTTTTGTCTTTCTCCATCTTGATGGTAGCATTCTTCTTCCCCTTTCCTTTTAACTTACCTTTTCATTTTTCTCCAAGCTCAAAGGAACTCTCACTAGTTTCTTCAGAAACAGTTTTCCCTCTTGCCTCTAGATAAGTTTCCTAAACATTAACTTCATCTAGTTTTGTAGGGTTAAACATGAGAATGGTATGTCTAAAATAACTATGCAATCCTCCAATATATTTGAGAAAAGTAACTTCTTAAGACAAATCTCTACCCAAAATCAAATCTTTTTTCCTAAATTCTTGAGTATAAGATTGTACATTTTTCCCTTTATCTTACCTAAAGTTCTACCAATCCATAATAGCTTTCTTCATCTATGCTAATGGATAAAATTGCCTTCCTATTGCAACAACAAAATCATTCCAAGAGCATAAAACTTTACCATGTTTATTCATATCCACTTGAGTTTTGGATTCCCACCAAATAAGTGTTGCACCTTCTAATCTGAGAGAAGCAAGTTGAATCTTTGTTTCATCACCTTTGATCATTTGTATCTTGGAATACACTTCACTCTAACGAATCCAATTGTCTAATATTCTTTCATTTACCTCTCCATTGTACACGGGCAATTCAAACTTAATATCAATCTTAAACAAAGGAGTTTTACCATGACCCTTTTGGGTAACTTGGAGGTGTTTTTGAGAGGGTAGTAAGAATAGAATAAGACAAGGTTGAAGCTGAAGGTGAGGATGGAGGTGAATGTGGTGGTTTGTCACAATCTCCTCCATTCTCTTTTGGAGGCTTGTCTCCTTTTTCTCCATGAGATTTTTAGCTCTCTCCATACAGTTTGGAATTCCTCTCCTCATATAGAACCTTAACCGTCTCTGACATTTCAAAGAATTTTTTTTTCTCAAAGTATTCTCATCTTCAAACATCTCCTCAGGACCCTCTTCATGTGCCATGACTATTGAAGCTTGAGGAGTGTTTGTTCTCCTTGAAACAATTTGAGATCTTGGCTCCACTAATTCTCCTTCTCCTCTTTTGAGCTTCAACCTTGTAAGAATCAGAAAAATAACTTGCAAACAAATCAAATCTTCACAAAAAACCTTGTTCTCTCATACCAAAATGATATGAATGTGTAAATTTGAAGATTTTTAACAATTTGCAAGTTAAATTTATATGTGTTTTGGGTAGAGGATCAATTTACTAAACACATAAACAAGTAAATTTAAACCAAATTTTACATCCAGGGAAAGACAAAACTAACATGTCTGAAACATATAGCAAAATCATGATAAAGGAGTTCACCCATCTCTTAGGCTACATCTCATGGTCTAGCTTCCAATGAAGGGCCTATTTCATTAAAAATGCTTAAAATTGTGTTTACATTATTTACATAGCTCAAATAGAAAAAAATATGTCTCTAATGTATCCAGTACTGTCAAAAACCCATATTTTGGTTCTTTCTGCACCTCATTTGGCCAAAAACTAAGAAATTTATGCTTGTTTCTTCATTTTCCCAAATTCTCTAGCTCACCATCCTACAGTTTGAACTCAACCTGGCTCGAGTGCTCTAAACATGAAACCGACGCACATAATCTGGCACTATTCTTGCTCAGCGGGTGAAATTGTAGAACCTTTAAGGGATCCATTAATCCCATAGCCACAAAACTTTCGCCACATGGCAGTCATATGACTCGATAGGGGGCAAGTTTTGGGGCTGCTGTTCGTTGGTCACATTGGGTCTACATATGACCTACAGATGGCCCCCTCTGATTATAACCCCTATACTCCCATACACTGCTCATGTGACCTGTGGCTGGCCCCTTCCTCTAGACCCCATTGGCCACGTCATGTTGGGCATATGGCCCAAGGCTGGCCCCTTCATCCTTTGACACTCAGACTCCCTTGTGGCTACATTTTTTACCATGCTGTGGGTGGCATGACCATCGGGATGGGATAGGACCTAGTCCTTGGAACCTCACAAAATCATGATAAAGGAGTTCACCCATCTCTTAGGCTACATCTCATGGTCCAGCTTCCAATGAAGGGCCTATTTCATTAAAAATGCTTAAAATTGTGTTTACATTATTTACATAGCTCAAATAGAAAAAAATATGTCTCTAATGTATCCAGTACTGTCAAAAACCCATATTTTGGTTCTTTCTGCACCTCATTTGGCCAAAAACTAAGAAATTTATGCTTGTTTCTTCATTTTCCCAAATTCTCTAGCTCACCATCCTACAGTTTGAACTCAACCTGGCTCGAGTGCTCTAAACATGAAACCGACGCACATAATCTGGCACTATTCTTGCTCAGCGGGTGAAATTGTAGAACCTTTAAGGGATCCATTAATCCCATAGCCACAAAACTTTCGCCACATGGCAGTCATATGACTCGATAGGGGGCAAGTTTTGGGGCTGCTGTTTGTTGGTCACATTGGGTCTACATATGACCTACAGATGGCCCCCTCTGATTATAACCCCTATACTCCCATACACTGGTCATGTGACCTGTGGCTGGCCCCTTCCTCTAGACCCCATTGGCCACGTCATGTTGGGCATATGGCCCAAGGCTGGCCCCTTCATCCTTTGACACTCAGACTCCCTTGTGGCTACATTTTTTACCATGCTGTGGGTGGCATGACCATCGGGATGGGATAGGACCTAGTCCTTGGAACCTCACCTGCGGTCCTGTACCGCAGGGGTGTCCAAGGTCTAGGGCTTAGCCTGCCCCTCCGCCACAAATGTGTCAACCACCAAAAATTTATAATAATTCAGTTTGTTTCTATAACAAGGCATAATGAATAGCGCGTTGGTAAAATGATTTGTTTCTCGGTGATAGGTCTTAGTTTTGAACCCTTGAGACATGTAATTCGACCCTTAAGCATTTTTTGGCGACCATGAGGAGGCTACGTGGCACCCACTGGTTGGAACACATGGCACTCCCTCATTGGGCCACTTCAACAAAACCTTAAACCAATACAAACTCGCCATGCCACAACCAATATTGTTGTGTAAAGTGTTAACCAACCATTAGCCGATGATGGTCCAATCACTATGGCATGTCCTGGTCTAGTCAACAGTACGAAATGCTCATTGGGCATCCTTGCAACTCAATTTTCAAACATTTTAGTTGTTTCCCAAAACAATCAGAACATGTTTCTAGGAGCATCCAATGTCATATTTGAGTGAAACAAAGTGCATTGGATTAATATCGCCGAGATCTATCCAATCATACAATTTTCAAGATCTGTCACATACCTTCAATTTTGATCATTATTTTGATCCATTGGATGAAGGGGGAATAGGATGTGAATGATCCCATTCGGAGACTGTTTGATAAAATGTCGCAAAATAGGCTATAACAAATTTCATAGCTCAATACACATTCAACTCTATGTTTTGGGCTGCAAAAATATATCTCTTAAAAAGGTTGGTTTGGAAATAAAATTTTGTTGAAAACATAATTGTTTTCGAAAAAATATGTTTGCATACAATGGCAGAAATAAAGAAATTATTAAGAAACTATCTTGAAACATGATAAATTTAGTGCACTATAGTTGCAATACCACGGTTCACTCCTAAAGAGATATGCAACCACATAACATAAACCAATTTTCTTTCACAATGAAAAAAGAGTGTGAAATATCCTAAGAAGCATTTAAGAGAATGTGGCAATATTTAGCCATAGATAAATATGAGGAAGGTTAAGAATTGAGGTCCAGATATATTCATTAAAAAATGAATGAGATGACAGATAATCAAGGTCATAGCTCAATACACACTGAACTGTGGACATTGTTTTTCAAAAAGCTTTGAGTTGAAAAAATTACTTCTTTAAACACAAGTGATGTTCGAAAAATATATTTGCATGTGAACTCAGAAATAAATATCTTGAAAATAATCTATTTTGAAAACCATATAGTTTAGTGCACTATATTTTCAATATCAGACTTGACTGTCAAATAGATATGAAATGACAAGAAAAATAGAAAATTGCTTTTGAGCAACAAAATACGGTTTAACATCCCAATCATTGTCAACCACAACATGTTAATATTGAGCCAGAGATAAACATGAGTAAACTTAAGAACTAAAGAGCAGGTACATCCATCAAGAAATTAAACTAATCAAAGGAAATGAATGTGGCAACACAACACGTATTTAATTCCAAGTTTTTCTCTTCAAAAAGCTTTGAGTTCAAAAAATACTTTGGAAAATAAAAATCTTGCACTTCATCAACGTGTAGTCCCTTAATTAACTGTAAGAGTTCATATAAATACTAATGAATAAGAGGAAAGTTTGCTCATTTGTCTGGGATGATGAAATGTTTAAAGTTCTCTACAAAAAGTAGAATTTGTGGTCTGAAATTTTAATCCTTCTCAAAAGGATTTTGTACAGGGAAATTTGGTAGAACTTCCTCCTCCTCATCGGAGTCTTATTTTTCCATGCTCAGAAAAAGTGGTGCATTTTCCTTGATGTAGTCACCCCAATCTAAGCACAATTATGAAATTGTTAAGAAGTCGATAGGATGAAAATGAGTGATAGTCACTTTTCACATACATATGATTTTTTGTACAACTTTTGATATATATATATATATATATATATATATATATATTTGATTCTAAATTTAGAAATTATTTTTGATTTGCTCAAAGGGAAACTGTAAAAATCTATGAAAGTTTTCTTGATTCTAGGTTTCAAGGTTGTCTCAGACTTTCTCGTCATGTGTGGCATTGTCATTAATTTGATGTTGCATTGAACCAAGTTTTGCATCTTTTAATGGTTTGGAGCCTGACAATTTTAATTCCTCTACAAAATTTGTTCACATCTCCTACACTGAGAGACAATGTTCAGTGGCCCTTTTGATGCATTCTTTCATCTATTTGGCCTTAAACGATCATTGAATCAAAGAAGCAAACATTATTCTTTTATCCATTTTAGATGCTTTTGAAATACTTTTAGGTTGTAGCTATGCTTCCCATTCAAGAGATGATGTGAATATTTATTTGATGTACTTGTCTTCTTTGACCAAAGATTCTATTCTCTCTTCAAGATCAAAATTTTGTTGATAAAATATACAAATTTTATTTAGTTGTTTGTAAAACTTATCCTAGCCTTTCTTCAATATTTGGTTGGATTGTATGGATAGCGTCGTAAAATTATTCATAGTATTTTCCACTTCATGTCTTTCAATTGATTGAAACTTAAGAGTTTCAATTTCTTCCTTCATTGTTGTTGTCATGGTTAGAATGTTGTCGTCGCATTCTTCCTTCAATATTCTAGTTTTCTATACATGTGGCTTTTTTTATTTGCTACATCTTTGTGGATTGTTAAAGTTCCAATTTGTTAAATTGGTTTTCATATTGATTCTATAAATTTTTGCATTCGATAGAGAACCCACCAACAAGCGTTGTGGAATAGTTTTTCCAACTTTCACCATTGAAATATTTGTATTTCTCTATTTCACTTTCCAAACATTTTATCCTCTACAAACTATCCTTGTGGGTAGAGGAAAGTTCCCAACATGGTGTTGGTTATAATTGACAAAGGATCCTAGAGTCTGGGAGGATTCTTAAACTTTTTCCTCAACATTTCCTATTGCTTTCCAACTGAATTCTGAAATGATTCCGAAACTTTCAAACTTTCTTTTCTTGGTTCTTTTGACAACTAACTTAGTTTAAGCATTAAAGTAATACTCAGTCAAGGATGAAACACTTTGAGGAACAATTTCTATGTCAATGATAGGTTTAAATAAAAACTAATCTAGAGGGTTTTTCGTAGAAATTGGAGTCATGGATGTGTCATGACAATTATGTGGAATAGATATCTTGGTAGTCTCTTCTTGTTGCTCAAGAAACTCTTTTTATTTTCCAAAGAAAGGGGTCAATGTTGACAAAGGGGTGCTAGTAATTTTTTGATCTTTATTTGTATCAATATGCATATATTTCAGTTCCTCAATAATTCTCTTCGACTATGTATGTGGCTTGATGGTGTCATCTGGGTCGTCAATAATAATGATTATTTCACTAGAGGGACTCTGTTTTTCTGTTACACATTCTTTCTCTAGTCTCTATTGTTTCTAAGATTTGACATATGTGTTCCTTTGATCTTGTTGCTCCATCTTGGTATCTCGGTCTTTTTCTTTAAGATTGGTTGCTTTTGTCTTTCTTATCTATCGAACTGTAAAACAAACATTAGGAGCATTTTCAACTTGGGATTCTTGTATTTTTTGAGAAGAAAAATGGTATGAAATATTGTCATTGAAATTGTATTTTAGAATCTCAATAAATTTTATTTCTTCAATTGCAGTATTAGTATGAAGACATTTCAGTTTAAGAAATTCCTCATAAATAGTTTGTCTAAAATCTTGTAGTTTACTTCTATCCTCCTTACTCAACATATGTCCTCTTTCAAAAGCTTGTTGAAGATTTCATCAAAAAGAGGTTGTTGGTGTGTGTAGGTTTTGATGTAGCTGATAACCCTATAATGGTCATTGATGATTTCTTGAGGGTCATATTCATGAAGGGAAATGAATAAAACCAAACATGGTTGAGGTCTTCAGCCTCCATAAATGCATGTCCTTAGTCCTTGAGGCAAAACTTTCCAAAGTTAATTGGGAAGGTCAGCCATATTTTCTTCTGAAGTTTGCCCATTTTTTAAGGTTGAAGATTCAAGGAAGTTTGATTAGCTACCTCTCTTAAATCGATCTTTGTTGGACTATATCTAGGAAGAAGATGAAGGCCAACTTCACTTCCATAGACTCTGATATATGTGAATAATTGTTCCACAAACTAGTCTCCTATTTCTTCTAACACCTCTTAAAAGTCTTCACTAACACTAGGATGGTTTTCTATAAACAAAATCTGATGGAAAGCGCTCATCACATAACTAAAATTGTTATAAAAATAGAATTCGAAGTTACTTTCCCACAAAATACTGGCATAACTTTGAATAGGTATTTGTTTATCAACTGGGTAATTCCATTTCATCAAAGGAAATTGAACAAGAACAATTATAATATCGATAATATAGGCTGACATGCAAAACAATTGATCATATCCTCAAGGGGACAAAATGGAAAATGCAAGGGAATTTATTAGATCGAGAGAAAGAATCATTACGTAGGTTGTGTATTAAAGCCATCCATTGCAATTTGCAATGCTAAGGGTCTTTCTCTCCATATAGACAGAACAACATTTTGATGAGGAACCTAACAAGTATACTGAAAATCAAAACCGTATATTCTTTTGATGGCTTATGTTTGAAGCCTTTTCTATATTATCATAAATAATGTTTGACAACTTTATCATAACTCCCTTCACACTTCTTGAATATTGTTTTGTTGAAGTTATCCAAAAAGTGAGTGCTTAGGGAATCTTCAGGAGGATTAAGCTCGTAAATTACTGAAAGTCCTTGTGGATTCCAAGAGGCTATTAAATTTTTGTTGTAGTATACAATAGTTTGGTTAGGAAAATCTAGATATCACATGGCCCATGCAAACATGTCATAATACGAAAAAAAAATTATTTTAGCAACAACTTTGCAAAGTTTTATACCTCTAATTTTTTCAAACTGGTTGTTTTTGTCCTGAGTTGAAGTTTCAAAATTTAACTCACTTCTATTCTTAAAGAAATTATAATTTTTTTCCCACTTTATTCTACTAGTAGTTTGGGTTTTGAAGGTGGTGTCAGAAATGGGAGTTGCATTGACATTGAAATCTTCTGGCCCTGGATTTTTGGCTCTCTTTAGGCATTCCTTAATATGTTGAATAGCTCGCTTTGATATCATAGATTTTCCGTTCTTACCCATGTTGTGCCTTTAAAATAAATAAATATTATTTTTATTTTTCTAGGAGAGATATCAAATTTAGTAGTGCAATTCTCTTTCACAATGCATGTTTACCAAAAACTCGAAGCCTCGCAGTTAATTTGAGCATGATTGTTTGTAATGAGAAATAAGTTTCAGAGAAACACTGTAAAAAAAACGTGGAGAAGAGATTGCAAAATAGAGAGCGAAAAGCTTGAAAGTTGTTAAATTTTGTTTAAACACTCAAGGTGTGCAAAAATAAACTCATATGTAACAAGTAAATTGTTCATTAAGGGGACAAGATGTTTCAACCACTCACATGCAAAAATCGAGGTGAGGTTGCATGGTCACAGTTCAAGAATGTTTTTTTGAAACATAATAGATTGCCATTTGTGAGTTTATTGAAAAAATAAGTAAAGAAAGGTGAATGAAAATTATGTTTGTCACCCAAACCAAAAAATAAAATATTTTATTCGTAGGCACAATAAAATCCAATTGGGTAGTCGAAAGTCGCCATTCTTTTTAAATTCAAGTTTCTATTAACTTTGACGACGATCACAACCTCCAGCATGAACGGGGTAACACAGAGGCCGATAGTCAGGAGGTCAGGTGTGAAGAATGTTCGTTCATATTTTTCGACTATGTTGCCCCATCCCGTTGTAGTGAGGAGTCAGAAAGCTGGAAACCTTTGAAATTTTTTATTAAATAGAAAGGCTTGGCCGCTAATCTTCGACTGGCACACTTGAATACTTTTTTTTTTTTTTTTGAATATCTACCCTCCAAATATTTTTTTTTGGCCTATTTGAAAAGCAATAAGTATTTGCAAAAGAGGAGGGGAAAATAGAAATTTTTTTATTATACACTGTGCTTCTTATTCACTCTCTTCGCTTTATTATTATAAGAATTTACATTTGCAGGGTTTAATATTATTCGTTGGGTTTAAAATAAAATTCTAAGGGTTTAATAATATTCGCATGGTTTATAACATGAATTCAATGTGTTTAATATGAATGCCTTGGGTTTATTGATCTCTTGTGTTTCAAATATTTAAATATTTATATAATCGAGGTGGAGTTGCATCGTCGAAGTTGGGGGAATGTTTTATTCAAGCATTATTAATTTCTATTTCAAAGTTAGTCTATAGAAAAATAAAGAAACCTATAAGAAAATTATGTGTCCCACGCAAACTACAAAATAAAATATTTGTTTGCAAGTTGAGTATTCAGAAGTTGACATGATGTTAAATTGAAGCTAGTAGGGCAGTCAGAGGTGGGCTAGCTAGAACAGAGATAGCGGTAGTCATTCGGGTAGTCGGAAGTCGAAATGGTGTTAAAAGAAAGTTATGTGAGTGTAAACTGCAACCCCAACACCTAGTATAGTCATGGTAAGATAGAAATCAATATTCGGGAGGTCGGTTCCAAAAAATGTTCTTTGCTTTTCTTTGATTTTTGGTTCTAACCCCAGTTTAGATGTGAATGGGAACATCGGTAACATCAGTGACTTTTTATGAAATAGACAGGTTCGACCTCCGATTATTTTTTTTTTTATTAGTCGAGATGGTGTTAAAAGAAAGTTTATGTGAGTGTAAACTGCAACCCCAACACCCTGTATAGTCATGGTGAGATAGAAATCAATATTCGGGAGGTCGGTTCCAAAAAATGTTCTTTGCTTTTCTTTGGTTTTTGTCTCTAACCCCAGTTTAGATGTGAGTGGGAACATCGGTAACATCAGTGACGTTTTATGAAATAGACGGGTTCGATCTCCGATTATTTTTTTTTTATTATTGTCTATTTTTTTTTAGATTTTTGAATAAAATAACAATTTTAAAAAAAAAGAAAATGATAGTTTTTTTATATAAGGTGTTTATTTTATTTTTTTTGAAAAAAAAAATATAACTATTTAAAATAAAAGAAGGGAAAAAAGAGATTTATTTTTATATCTGGTAGCTCTTATTTTATTTCTTTTATACAGATAACAAAAGATTCTGGTCATGTGAAAGTCCATCAAGCTCAACCATGGAAGAGCATTCTCAGAGGTGGCATAGTTAGAGTTTAAATATGTTAGTCTATAATATATAATATCAACAAACTTGGGTTCAATATTAATAACATGAGTTTAATATTAATCGTTTGGGTTCGTTCAATATTAAAATTAGAAAGGTTTAATCTCATTTACACCATTAATAATAATAATAAATATATGAATAATAATAATATAGATTAATATATTAATTAGGGTTTATATATATATTTGTTTATAATATAAACTAGCTTGAATTTAATATTATGGTCTCGGTTTAATATTGATGGCTTAGATTCAATATTAAAATTAGTAGGGATTAAGTTTATACACAGGATGTATTATAATAATAATAATATTAATATTAATATTAATAACAATAAAAAAAATCTTTATTATTATATAATTATAATAATAATATTATTTAATTGTATTTATTTAAGTAAATGTGAGGATGCTAGTGAATATTGAATTTTACCTAATAGCAAATTAAATAATAAATAAACACCACAACGGCTGGAATAATCCCACCAAAATTAAATACGTACAAATCACTTGAACCGCAGCCACAAAAGCATCACATAAAAATAAAAACATTGAGGATAAGACACCAGGAAACAAATAAAAGCTGCAATGTAGGACAATAGAATGTGGGCGCAGGAGCAGGAGCCGGTTGAGCACGTTTATCGCTGGTTTTGCCACGCTTGCCGTGCCACTTTTGTACTCCTGCCCGCAATGACAATAATGGACTCCTTGCGGTTAAACACACATCACACTTTAAAAAATATCAGTCTGAAAAGTCAACAATTATAATCCACATTGGCCGACCAAAGCTTGAATTATAATTATTCTTCTCAACTGCTATCACGTCGAATCTATATAAGAGATGGCTCGCCACTGTAAGTACGTCGGCCATGTGCAAACAAAAGAAAGAACGGCCATCAAATGGAAAAGTGTGATGCAATTTCTTGGACTCAGATAGATTCCTTACAAATATTCAATCAGTTGATAGTGCAGGGAGTCCATGGCTATAATTTTTTTATTTAGTCTGTGGGTATAATGTCCACCGGCTTACGTGAATTTCACGGTATTATTGGGTATCTTTTATTTTTATTTAGATTATATATTAGGGTATATTTTCTAATTCTATTTCGAATAGTAAAGTTAAACGATTGACTTCCTTATCGATTTATTCCAAAATATTTTCGCAATCTAATACCAAAAATTATTTCGTTGTCAATTGTAATCTCAAGAAATACGTTTCAGTAGGAAAAAGGAAACGAGAGGAGAGCAGGAAACGAAAGGAAAGCAGAACGATAACACATTGATTACCATACAATACATGGAAGCAAGCAAGGAATAAAGGGGACCAGGCAGATCACATCAATCACCTGGTGTAACAGTGCCCGCTTAAAATACACAAGATTCCACCTGGTCCACATCTTATACGGATATGGAAACGCAGTTTATCTCGGCCTTTCAATGGCCGAACTGACCTATGTGTTCTTGTCCTTCTATAGAGTACAGATCAATTAATCTTGCAAGGGTTTGCAACGTCTGCCTATGTCATGGGCACAGCATTACCAGCAAAAAGCAGCACAGTATATAAAGCAGCACAATAGATGACTCATGTCGACAATGTGGGTCTGTTACTAACGTTTGATCGGATGTCAGTTTTTCAACAGACTAAGGAAAACCTAGTTGCAACTTGCAACCTTAGCTCGTCCTATTGGACAGAGGAGTTTCTATCAATATGCTCATTGTCAAAAAGCCTGTAAATAATGTCCAATGAAACAGCTTTTTTGGTTTGCTACTGTCTGTTGTTTAGAAAATAGTTTTTGGTTCGTGGATATCGTTACTTTGGTTATAGAATATTTTTGAATATATTTGTTGAATCTGTAATGGAAATAAGTTTATATTAGTTTAAGAATTCTTTTATTTATAATTTAAAATTTTGGGATTCAAAGATATTTGAGATGTCTGAATGAAAATTTATGTGAGTAAAGTTATTTAAAAAATTGTTTTTTCCGATCTATTAAATTAATATTTTAGCTAAAGAAGTGTTTCAATCAATATTGTTCATTTTTAATATACAAATTTCCAAATATTTAAAATATTAAATCAATGACTATATTAAATTTGTATTATATCAACTCTCCTGGACGCCTTGATAGGAGATATCTCCTCTCAAGTACCTAGAATTTCTAACTTGGAACATAACGCATAATTTTAAGCAACCCGTATGTTTTAAAGGATGGCTTATTTTTCATTTAAGAAATTGTAATTCAATGACATTTAAATTATTAAATACCAAAATTATAATATAGATTTAGATATAAGTTATCAAAATCAAAATTATATTAAGTTTAGAATCGTGTTTGATCAATTCTTAACCTAAGTGGTAAATTTTGGTGTCTCCTCTGCAGTACCCAAACTTTCCAACTTTAAACATATTGCATAATTTCTGCATGATCTTAACATATTGCATAATATTATAAAAGGAAACTTTTAAAATGTCCAATATATAAAAAATTGGACAATCTGATAAAAACAGTGTTATCAAAAGTCATTTAGAAAGATGGTTTTTGCAGTATCACTCATTGTTTTTACACCATCACTGGTATGACATTGTTTTTCAAAGATAAAGTGATAGCTTCACATCCACGATGGCTATAAAGTATTCTTAAAGTTATGCAAATGCACATCAATCCTACCTGATTATTACTGAAGGAGACGTAAAGAGTGGAAGTTATTGATCACTGTTAGACAGGCCTCTTCACTGTGCAATAATCACTACGAGTACAATCTATACCTAACAATGTCCTAACAATGTTTTTCCTTAAATTTAAGGTGAATATATTAGTTTTATTTTTGTTCATCTACTTTATTGTCTCAAAAATTGGGAGTCCCTGTTTTGTTTTTCTCTTAAAAGGCGATAGCTGGGGATAGTATTACGTGTTTTTTAAAATAAATTTTATAATGTATTTTACTTTTTACTATATAAACTGGTCAATTATATCGATATTTCGGTGCGATGGGAATGTTAATACAAGTATGGTATATTTATATTATAGGAGGATGGAGATGTCAACTCTATATCAAGTTTATCTTTAGATTTCAAAATATATATATATAACATTTATAATAAGTAATAGTAAATATCATAAGATTGTTAAACATAAATATGAATATATAAAAATATATTTAAAAACTATTTTTCTTTTTTATCATATAAGAATATATTCAAATTTCATTGCATTTATAGTAGTATTATGATGGAGATGTCACGTGTAGATAAGTTTTACATTTCAAAAAACATATAATGGTTATATATAATAATAATAAATCTTATATATATAAGAGAGAATTTATATTTATATAAAGTTCAAAGGAAAAAGAGTTAAAGTTCA
Organism: Pinus tabuliformis; assembly: GCA_031772625.1. Classification (NCBI taxonomy): domain Eukaryota; kingdom Viridiplantae; phylum Streptophyta; class Pinopsida; order Pinales; family Pinaceae; genus Pinus; species Pinus tabuliformis. The sequence goes on along the minus strand of CM062812.1, from coordinate 404,783,167 downwards.
AGATATTAATACTTACGATATTTATATAAAAAACGTTATTTCTCCTCATTTTATTTCTATCTAAATCATTCATTCATATATAAGAAAGTTAGTACATTTCCATGTTTGGTAGACATGGATTTAACTTGGATCTTTAGGCCTAACATCATACAATCTCTTATTCCTTGAAAATATGGTTATTCAAGTTTAACATATAGATGTTTAATTGAAGTTTCACTATGTTAAATTACATTTGGACTTGATTTGGACAATTATTAAATAGTAGGATTTTTACACATTTATATATGTCATAGTATAATGGAGATGTATATTTGAATAAGACGAATAGCTATGATGTAATATAGTCCCTCTTTCTATTAGTAATTAATTAAAGCTTTTGGCATAAATCTCTCTACACAATGGAAGCTCTTTGCATAAGTGTGTCATGACATTTTGCACTTGTGTATATGTTTTATTGTCAATATTTTAATATTAACTAATCCATATCTTCATATTGTGAATACGTTATGTCTATGACCGTTCGCAATAACATTGAGACAATACAATATTATTGGTAATATTTTAATAATAAATAATCCATATCGCTAGTCAGTGGAGTAAAGGTTGTGCAGAGTGAAGACACAAATTTGTATAATAAAAGCTCTTTGCATAATGAAATCTCCTTGCACTAAACTCTCTGCATAAAAAGTGTAAGATTTGTTTATGGTTATTCTTGTGAAATTAGGAAGTTCATTATGTAGAGGAAGCTTTCAAGATTTCATTCTGCAGACCTTCACACTCCGCACTAAAGACATTGCTAATTAATTGATTTAAGGTTGTTCTCTAATAATGAAAACTACACTTTTATGTAATAGGAAAATGTGAAATATCATTAAATTACCAATTAAAGTTACAAAGTTCCGTATGCACTTCCATTTTCTCGCACATATTGCTCTTACCTAAACCTATAAAAGTTTTAAATGGAAAATAATTTAAAATTAGTTTTCCCTCTACACCCTCATTGTGCCACACAATCCCCATCATCCACACAATAAAAGCTTTGCACAAGGAATCATAATAATACTAATTCAAATTTTTTTCATAGTTAAGTTAAGTAGGCATCGATATTATGCAAAGTTTCCACAATCACTTTTGATTTTCTTGATTGTTGGTAGATAGAGGCTTAAAATAAAGGAAATTTAGATCGATGGAATACTTAGATTGTTGGAGTGACTTTCCAAAAATACAATCAAATATTAGAGCCATAATTAATCAAGTTTATTAGCAAGGGTGGCATAGGTTGAAATTTATGGAGCACAAACAAAACTCTATACAATGAAATCTTTTCCCACATTGAAATATCTCGGCACAAAAGTCTTTGCATAAGCACAAATGCCAGTGAACATCTCTCGAAGACTGAGTGATTTTACCGTAGTTCAACATAATCAACTTGTTCTCGAGACTTTGCTAATCAATTGATTAAAGGTGTAATGAAAGATCTTACACAATGGAAGCTTTGTTTATAGTTATCTTTGTGTAATTAGGCATATGTGTGGGGCTATGGAGGAAGTCCATTGTGTAGAGGAAACTTTTAAGATTTCATTGCATAGACTTTCGCATTTCACATATTGGAAAACCTTTCGTGTAATTCATATATCCTCGCACTCATAAACAATTATTTTAATAAAAAAATATAAAAAAAATACATTTTTTCATGTTCAAACCTATATATAATGATGGTCCCCACCGTTATGTTATTAGCTAGCTTTAGGAATAAGTGTGAACCATATTTTGAATATTGTTTTGTATACCACTATTTGCAATAACACCGAGGAAAGTCATGAGCCCATACGATATTACTTGTAATATTTTAATAAAATATTATCCATATCTTCGTATTCTAAATATCGCTAGTCAATTGAGTAAAGGTTGTGGGGAGTGTGGGAAAACGTTTGTACAATGAAAGCTCTTTGAATAATGAAATATTTTCGCACAAAACTCTCTGCATAAGAAGTGTGATATTTTTTTATGGTTATCTTCATGAAATTAGGCATATGTGCAAGAGTGCAGAGGAATTCCATTGTGTAGAGGAAGCTTTCAAGCTTTCATTTTGCAGACCTCCTTTGTTAATTAATTAATTAAAGGTTGTGCTCTCATAATTAAAGTTGTCATAATTGTGCCGAGCACGAAAGTGGAATTGAAACATTTACTGTAGAAAACATGGAATATCATTAGATTAGAAAACATGAAACTTTTATGTATTAGGAAAATGTGAAATATCATTAGGTTACAAATTAAAATTATAAATTTCCTTTTTCACCTCCTTTTCCTCACACATATCTTACATAGCTAAATCTGTAAAAAATTTAAATGGAAATCAGTTTAAGATTAAGTTTCTAGCTGCACCCTCATTGTCCTGCACAATCCTCACCCTCCGTAAAGTAAAACTTTTGCATGAGTAAAGATTTGAAGAATGAAACATAATAGCAATAATTCAAAAAAATTTCATAGTTAAATTAATTTTGCGTTAAGATTATGCAGAGTTTCCACTATCGCCTTCGATTTTATTGATTGTTTTGGTAGTTTTGGATCGATATAGCATTAATGGTAAATACAAATGTTTAAATTCAAAAAAAATTAGATTAATGGTAGATTTACATTGTTTGATAAACTTTGCAAACATATAGTCTCTGCACAATGAAATCTCTTTACAAAATGAAATTGTTTTTACAAAAAACTCTCTACATAATGAAAGATTTCTATGGAAATGCAAAGAGTAGTGATTTCATTTCACTACCACACAATTAATTTCTTCTGCACTGAAGACACCATTGCGAAGCTTTGTTTAAGTGAAAAAAAGTTCAAGTCCAACATACAATGTCACACAATCAACTTCTCCACACTTCAAAGCCAATATACAATATCAATTCTCAATTATCAAATTTAGTATCACATATTGTACTTGTTATTTGTGTAGTTCGACATTAGTGTTTATAACATATTTGATTATGTAACTACTATAATGATAATAGATAACATAAAAACTATTGGAAGCATTTAGTATTAGAGCATGTGAGAAAGGACAACGATGTTATATGTGAAAAATTTGTCGAGACTGTAATGTTTATGAAGATGCAGAAACTTGGAAATCACATGTATGCTAGAAATGAAATGTTTGCAGGTTCTTTGCAAATGTCGGGGGGAGGGGGCTAAACACATTTACAATTAATATTATTATTTTTGCTTGTGTAGATATTCTAATGTTTGTTAGTAATGATTCTCCAATTTGCTAAATGATAATTCCCCATTGCTCCTAAAATGCGGATGCGAAGGACAACTATTTCCACATAGATTCCACACTTCATATAATATTGATAATATTTTGATAATAAAATTTATGGATATCTCCATGATGGCAGTGCGGAAAAAAATATTTTTTTATGTGAAACCTTTAATAAATTAATTTTTTAAGTTATAATTTCCCACTGCTTCATAGTCTAAATAGTTCAGCATGAACTTCTTGTGAAATGGAAATGATAATGTGGAATGGAAATGATAATGTGGAGGATATCTAATTTTTTATAGCTTTCACACTCCTTGTAGTATTATAATGCGATATGAAGAGAGAAATAAATGTGACAAAATCTTAGCTCATTGTTTATGAATTTTGTCTACACAATGAAAGCTCTACACAATGAAAGCTCTTCACATGACATAGATTAGACCAAAAATATAAATAATTGATTAAAAAATTATGTAGAGTGTGGAGAAAACACAACACAATGATATATTACCCTAGTTTTCACTACATGATTTTGATTTTGTTCAAGAAATTGAATGCATGAAGCAATTTCTTGGTCAACAAAACTTTCTACAATCAATTGTGCAGAGAAAGCTTTCAAGATTTTATTGTGTGAATGTAAAGGAATGTGCGGAAAGAAAATTATACAACCAAATATACATTCATTGTTTTTTACACTTTCATATAGGTTACCCATCCACACCCAGTAACATTTTGGACAGCAAATTACTAGATATTAAAAAGTTACACATTAAAGCATTGCTTAGAATGTTTAGTCACAATATTCTCTTAGTAGTGAATCTTTATTTCTAACCATTTCACATATACCTAATTTCACATCCATACCATATTATGACAGATATAAATGTGCTTACATTAAAGTTACAGAGAAGCAACATTGATACATTGTGTGAAGTTTTTAAATATTGTATGTTTTTTTACTATAGTTAAATAGAATAGAATCTTTATCCGTCCTATATTCTGCAAAATGAAATTTATTCAAATCTAAACACCTGCCATTAGCAAATGTAAGAGATCTGTGTCACAAATCAAAAATTATTTTCGAACACTCATTTTCATTTTAATCAATAATGCAACTTTACATATAAAACACAATCTCAAAGAATATATTTGAAAGAAGAGTTAGACAATTTTAAATGGAAAATAGTTACTAAAGTTCAATCTTCAAATAGTGAATACTTCAAATCTTGTTCAGCTAATTAAATTTTTTTCCACACTCAAATAATACAAATTTAATCCACTAGATCATATTCAAAACATAGGAATAATAAACAAATTTTCTCAACTAATCAAAATTTTAATACCGAAAGTTATTTTCTTGTACATAAAAAGGATATGTGGGAAACATAATTAATTAATTAATATGCATATACATAATTAAACTGATCTTTGAACATAAAAAGGATGTGTGGGAAACATAATTAATTAATTAATTAATATGCATATGCATAATTAAACTGATCTTTGTGTAGAATTTTCTGTTTCCCACCCCGGTTTCCAGTTTCACCTTATTTCTCCCATATAGTTAAATGCCCATTCCCATAGCCATACATTTAACAGACTGAAAAAAATAAATATTGCTGAAAACACAAATTCTGGAAATTTTTCAGAGTGCTGGAAATTGCAGAAATAAAAAATCAGCAATTAAAACAGCCATAAAAACACATTTAAACTCAGTGATTTTTGGTCAACTTGACCCTGGAAAAACCCCCTACAACTCTTGGGGAAAACCAGTTTGAGAGCTCTTCTTTATTTCTGGAAAATGCCTTTTACAGAGAAAATATTTTTCAGCAAAAAATCAGCAAAACAGAAATTTTTCCAGCAAGCAAAACTTATCTGTTTTCAGCCCAAACGACAATTAGAAAACTGCTGGAAGAGCTGTACGGACCGTACGGATGTACGGACTGTACGGACGTACGGATGTACGGACCGTACGGACTGTACGGACTGTACGGACGGCCGTACGGACTTGTACGGACAGCCCTCGGGAAAAGTGCAGAAAATCGCCTCCTCGATATTTGTGCTGAAAAATAAATTTTTCCACTATTTTGCTCACAAAAACTGCCTTTTTCTGCTTGTTCTTTATGCTGTTCGGATATGCTGAAGTGCTGCCTTGGTGTGTGTGCCAAACTGCTGCCTCTTTCTCCTCCTTGTCCAGAAATCTCCCTTGCTCTCTTGCTCTCCTTCTCCCAATCTGCTCATGAAAGAATGAATGATCTATTTCCCCTTTTCCTCCCTTAACCCAACCCTAAATGACTTTTGGGTGATCCCTAAATCCAATGGCTGAAATAGATTTAGATCAATGGCTGAGATTAAATGCTCATTTAAATCTCACTTTCTATTTTTTAATTCACCCCACTTTAATAAAGACCCACTTAGTCATTTATTTCCAAAGTCACTTTTCCTTTCTAATTTTTCATTGACTTTATAAAGTCACTTTAAAATTAGACTTAGTAACTTTATCACTTAAAGTCACTTTCAAATTAGATTTAACTTTATAAAAATTATAAAGTTACTTTAGGAGAAAAATTAAATTCTTTTGGACACTTTTCCCTAGGCCAAAGATCAAAGCCTTAGGGAACCACCTGTCCTCCGGTACCAAATTTCAACACTCCCTCTTACCGAGGAAGGTGTTCCTCACCACACCCATCTTGTCTCTGAAGTAGACATGCTTGCCCCGTGGTAAGGCTTTGGTAAGAATATCTGCAACCTGCTCATCAGTGGAAATATACTCAAGCTTTACAGCTCCCTTCTGAACATGGTCTCTGATGAAATGATATCTGATCCCGATATGCTTTGACCTGTCATGAAATACTGGATTCTCCGTGAGTTTAATGCAACTCTGATTATCACAGTAAATCACTGAAGGTCTCAACGGCTGACCAAATAAGCCAAACAACATCTTGCGAAGCCAGATTGCCTCACAACTAGCTAGACTGGCTGCCATATACTCTGCTTCCGCTGAACTCAGTGCTACTGACTGCTGCTTCCGGCTGAACCATGACACTACTGCTGAACCCAACCCAAAACAACACCCTGAAGTGCTCTTCCTATCAGAAGCACAACCTGCCCAATCAGAATCAGTGTATCCTGCCAATCTCACTCCATCTCCCTGCCTGTAGTCTAGACCATAATCCACTGTCCCCTGCAAGTACCGCAAAATGTGTTTTGCAGCCACCCAGTGAACCTTCCTAGGCTCACACATAAACTGACTCATCGTGTTGACTGCAAAACAGATATCTGGTCTGGTGTTGACCAAATACATCAAGGAACCAATCAGCTGCCTGTACAATGTGGGATCCACCAACTCGGAATCCGAAGCATGAAGCTTCTTCCAGTTGGTGATCATCGGTGTCGACATGGGTCTACAATCCTCCATGTGGAATCTGCTAAGGATGTCCACAATATACTTCCCCTGCCCCAGGAAGAAATGCCCCTCCTCCTGCCACACCTCCAAACCCAAAAAGTAATGCATCAAGCCAATGTCCTTCATCTCAAACTCCGCTGCAAGATCTCTCTTGCAGTGCTCTATGAGTCTCTCTGCACCTGTAATGATCAAGTCATCCACATACAACACCAGAATGAGAGGCTCCTCACCAATCACAATAAAGTAAAGGTTCGGATCTGCCTCACTCTTTGTGAAACCCATCCCCTGCAAGTATGCATCTATCCTGGAGTACCAAGCTTTGGGAGCTTGCTTCAGGCCATAAAGGGCCTTCTTCAATCTGCACACATGGGACTCCTTCCCATGCACCTCAAAGCCCTGTGGCTGCTCAATGTACACCTCCTCCTGTATGAAGCCATTGAGAAATGCGGTCTTCACATCCATCTGGTGGATCTTCCAACCCATCTCTGCTGCTATCGATATAATGGAGCGGATCGAAGTATATCGAGCCACGGGAGCGAAGGTCTCCTCATAATCAACTCCCTCTACCTGTGAGAACCCTCTAGCCACAAACCTTGCTTTGAATTTCTCAATGCTGCCATCTGCAGCATGCTTTACCTTGTAAAGCCATCTGGAAGTAACCACGGATTTGCCCTCAGGCCTCGGCACCACCTCCCAAACATCATTCTTCATGATAGAAGAATACTCCTCCTGCATGGCCTCTCTCCAGACCTGCTGGCTAGCTGCCTCCTCATAGCTAGAAGGCTCAGAGTCAAGGATGCTGGTAACCATCGCCATATAGCTACAAAATCTCTCAGGTGGTCTACTCTCTCTGACCGGCCTCTTCGGCTCAGCAACAGATGTGGCATCTCTCAAGGTGTCCTGAAGCCACTTGGGCTTCCTCTTCCCTGAGCATGCTTCTCCCATAGGAGAATGAAACTCCTCCTCCTCATCCCCATCAGTAGCCTGAACTCCTGACTGTCTGTCTGCTGTCCTCCTGCCTGCACCTGAACCTGTAGAAGCTGAGGTACCGTGTGAACTGTCCATCAGTGGACTCCCTAGTGAACTGCTCTGTGAACTGCTCTGTATGCTGCCCGGAGCACCACCCCTCTGGCTCGGCGAGCCACTACTCACTGATGGACCTGACATCCTCATAGATGTACCTCCGGATCCTCCTGATCCCTGCCCACTGGATCCCTGCGACTGACTCAACTGCTGCTGAGGGTCTGGCTGATCCAGATACTCTAACTCCCGTGACCTCCTAAAGGCCCTGTCCTCCTCGAACTTCACATCCCGTCTGACAACAACTTTCCTCTGTGCAGGAATGTAAATCCGAAAGGCCTTTGAGGTCTCACTGTAGCCCACAAAGATACCCTTCTCTGCGGTGGGCTCTAGTTTGGTCCTCTCCTCCTTGGGTATATAGGAGTATGTAATGCATCCAAGGATATGAAGATGACCAAGATCAGGCTTCTTCCCAAAGAAAGCCTCCTCCGGAGTCATGTGCCCCAAGGCACGATGCGGACTCCTGTTCTGCAAGTAAACAGCTGTGTTGCAGGCCTCTGCCCACAAGAACAATGGCAACCCCTGATCATATAACATGGCTTTGGCAGCCCCTATGATGGATCTGTTCTTCCTCTCCGCAACCCCGTTCTGCTGGGGGTTGTAAGGAACAGTGAACTCCCTCCTAATGCCTGCCTCTGCACAATAGTCAACAAACTCTCCAAGGGTGTACTCTCCTCCATTGTCCGACCTCAGGGACTTGATCTTTCGACCTGTCTGAGTCTCCACAAGAGCTCTGAACTCCTGAAACCGCTTGAAGACCTCACTCTTGGTCTTCAAGAAATAAATCCAGGTCCTCCTGGAGTGATCATCAATGAATAAGACATAGTACTCATATCCACTCAAGGAAACATGAGACATCTGACCGCTCACATCGGAATGAATCAAATCAAGTATCCCCGTCGCTCTGCTGTCACTGCTGGGAAAAGGGGATTTGGCAAACTTGCCCATCGCACAACCTCTGCAAGTATCATGGTGATCAGTACTGAAATCTGGCACACCTGTAGTGATCTCCCGCAATGTCCTCAAGGCTCCATGAGACATGTGCCCCATCCTGCGGTGCCAAATCTCACATAGCTCAGAACTGCTAGCTCTGCTGTCGGTACTACAGCTCAATGCCAAAGGGGGCTGGAATGCAAACTTGTACACCTTTGCATGGCGTACACCTATCACTCTAGCTGAATCAGCTGGAGAGCCCCTGGGATACATCAACACCTGTCCTTCCTTGAACAGTACCTCATATCCTCTGTCCTCCAACGCTGAGACGGATATGAGGTTCTTCCTCATCCCTGGCACATAAAGAACCTCTGACACCTTCAAGGGAGGTTTGGACTCCCTCTGAAATGTCACTGTCCCCACCCCGACTGCTCTAACAACTCTGTCATCACCGAGTACTACCTCAATATCAGTGCCACTCTCTGAAAGCTCTGAGAAGTACTCCCGGACTCCTGTCATGTGACGTGAAGCCCCACTGTCCACATACCAGATACCTGTAGATGCTCCGCTAATCGAGGGAAAAGCATGCTCCCTCTGAACCTGTGTGGCAGGTGATCCTGCACTAGAGGACTCACATGTAGTGAACGCAAACTCCCGGTCAAAACGACCTGCAAAGTCCTCAATCTCAGCTGACGCTGCCACATCCTGGGTCTTCCCCTTCTTCTTCTTCTTCTCCGGACACACAACTGCATAGTGTCCCATCTTCTGACAATTCCAACACTTCACTTTGGAATAGTCCTTTTGTGAGTTACCCTGTTTACCTTTACCTTTGCCTTTGCCTCCACCACCGCTTGTGGAAGCCTGCTTCTTCCCTTTGCCTTTCTTGCCTCCTGCCATCAGTGCTACGTCCTCATCCTGCTCAACTGGCTTGGCTGCCCCAAGCTGTCCTTTCCTGATCTCTGTCTGTATACAATCATCCCAAAACCTCTCCCATGTGGGAAGGGTCTCACGTGCACAAACCCCATCAGCAAAGTTCAACCATGAACGGGGGAGGCCATTCACTGCAATACGCACCAACTCAGTGGATGGAATGGCCTCTCCAATCGCTGCCAACTCATCTCTCACATTGGTAATCTTTGTGAGATATCCAGCTGCACTATCATTCCCCATCTTAATGTTCTTCAGCTTCTCCTTCAGGACCATCTTCCGGTTCTCATTGGTACTCTGGTAGAGATTGGACAATGCTGTCCACATCTCATGGGCATTGCTCTTTCCTCTCACATGAGGAATGCAATGGTCTTTGATTCCGTCTAGAATCAGCCTCTTACCCTTGTTGTTCTTTCTATTATAAGCTGCCAACTGAGTAGCATCAGTAGGCACAACAACAGGGTGCTGTGCTGTATGCACCATGATATCCCAGACTTCTGCCTCCTCAAAGATACTCTGCATTCTCTCCTTCCAAACGCTGTAATTTGTATGCCCATCCAACCTATCCTCCACCCTCAATCCCAATGACATCTTGCTGTCCTAAAACTGAAAAATAGCACTGCTGTGGTAAAGATAAAACTGCTGTTTATGAAAAATCAGCTTGCTGGAATTTTCTGAGTGAAAAAATCAGCAGCTGTATTTTTTTTCCTTTTGCTGTCCCAAACTGCCCTTCAGCGCTCAAGCTCCGATACCATGTAAAATTTTCTGTTTCCCACCCCGGTTTCCAGTTTCACCTTATTTCTCCCATATAGTTAAATGCCCATTCCCATAGCCATACATTTAACAGACTGAAAAAAATAAATATTGCTGAAAACACAAATTCTGGAAATTTTTCAGAGTGCTGGAAATTGCAGAAATAAAAAATCAGCAATTAAAACAGCCATAAAAACACATTTAAACTCAGTGATTTTTGGTCAACTTGACCCTGGAAAAACCCCCTACAACTCTTGGGGAAAACCAGTTTGAGAGCTCTTCTTTATTTCTGGAAAATGCCTTTTACAGAGAAAATATTTTTCAGCAAAAAATCAGCAAAACAGAAATTTTTCCAGCAAGCAAAACTTATCTGTTTTCAGCCCAAACAACAATTAGAAAACTGCTGGAAGAGCTGTACGGACCGTACGGATGTACGGATTGTACGGACGTACGGATGTACGGACCGTACGGACTGTACGGACTGTACGGACGGCCGTACGGACTTGTACGGACAGCCCTCGGGAAAAGTGCAGAAAATCGCCTCCTCGATATTCGTGCTGAAAAATAAATTTTTCCACTATTTTGCTCACAAAAACTGCCTTTTTCTGCTTGTTCTTTATGCTGTTCGGATATGCTGAAGTGCTGCCTTGGTGTGTGTGCCAAACTGCTGCCTCTTTCTCCTCCTTGTCCAGAAATCTCCCTTGCTCTCTTGCTCTCCTTCTCCCAATCTGCTCATGAAAGAATGAATGATCTATTTCCCCTTTTCCTCCCTTAACCCAACCCTAAATGACTTTTGGGTGATCCCTAAATCCAATGGCTGAAATAGATTTAGATCAATGGCTGAGATTAAATGCTCATTTAAATCTCACTTTCTATTTTTTAATTCACCCCACTTTAATAAAGACCCACTTAGTCATTTATTTCCAAAGTCACTTTTCCTTTCTAATTTTTCATTGACTTTATAAAGTCACTTTAAAATTAGACTTAGTAACTTTATCACTTAAAGTCACTTTCAAATTAGATTTAACTTTATAAAAATTATAAAGTTACTTTAGGAGAAAAATTAAATTCTTTTGGACACTTTTCCCTAGGCCAAAGATCAAAGCCTTAGGGAACCACCTGTCCTCCGGTACCAAATTTCAACACTTTGATTGTGCAAAATGCGACAATGCAAAGGAATTACAATGAAAAGTTTCTCTGAATTTCCGCATTCCATGGAATGAAATATGTATGAAATATGTCCACTTATAAAGACACGGTGGCAGCATTCTATTATTCAGACATATATATATATATATATATATGATTCAAAACTGTTGTCGAATGTTCACTTTTGATTTAACCAATAACACAACATTGAATATAATAGAAAATATCAAAGAATATGTTCAAAAATTGATAGAAAACATTATGCTAACATTGATACAGGGTATGATTCACTAAGAGTTGCATCTAGATTCAAATGTCAATGACTATAGCCATAATTCAAATTTATACGAGATAATATTCAAAACATAGTCAAGAAAAAACAAAATTATTGAACAAAATCAGAATTGTACCAAGGAGAACTAAAAATTAAATGTGCTTATTATAGCCATAGTTGGGATTGTGCTTCCTTAAATCATAACACTAAAAAATACATCTTCAATGGAAAACAATAATTTGTATAAAATGAATAGCAAAGTTCACCACAACCTAATAAACAAAGATAAATTTTATAATATTACCTAACAGAAAAATCGAATGAACCATTTGAGAACCCTTACACTACGCAAAATTATCTAACGGGGTTATTCTTTTATTTTATGTGTTGCGAGTTAATGAGTTTTTTAACATCAAATGAACAATTTGAGAACCCTTATACTACGTAAAATTATCTAACGCGGTTATTATCCTATTTGATGTGTTACAAGTTAATGATTTTTTTAACGAATCTGTTCAACATAGTTTTAATTTAATCTTGTTAGGAGAAACTATAATTTACATTTTCAGGTTTTTATTAAATATCGATTTTTCAATCTTCTCAACTTCTTCTTGCATGTGGGTAGCGAAGACATATTTTTGGTTATCGAATTTAACAAAAGTAACTAGCCACTTGGTAATTTTTTCTGCAATAAAATGAGTGATGTTATTCAACTTTGCTGCCATTGAGTGTCTTTCTGGTCCAATTCAACTTTTAATGTATCTCTTGAAATTAATTCAGAATTATACAGGATGCATTTAACAATCTGAGCATTGTATAATTTATGTTTCCCCGAGATAGGAATCACTTCCTCTTTTACTTATCTTATTACATTCAAAAATGATTTCCTTAAGTGTATTGATTCTCTCCGACCATCGAACTTCCAATTGTTTTATTTGATTAGCATCTAGAAGCTCTTGGTTTTGCTTCATGGTATGAAAGAGTAATGGCATGAGAGAGTAATGCAAGCGTTTGACTAAAAAAACTCAATCATTATTAATGAATTTCATGTCTTTCGAAAGATTATTACTAACCAAATTCACAAATGTCCTACTTTCCTGTTGCAAATGCGTTTAATCGAAAATTGTTTTCCATGCATCACCAATAATTTCTAATAGTTGACATAAGTTATTGATGATATGTGACTTCACTACATTGAGTATATTGACAACTTTATTAGATGTTTGTATGTTCCAGTAGTATAACTTGACAATGAACGTGACCATCTTTCCATTGGAGTCATTAACAAAAGAACCAGATTTAGAATGATTTCTATTTCTTTTAATATCTTTTTCAGTCTTAGATTTCTACAATTAGTTTTTCAATAGAGCGAGCAACTGTATCATTTGTAGATTGATGCCATACCATGAGCTTCTTCATCTCAACGTGAGACGGATAAGCATCCATTTGTTCTTCACCATTAATCTTTTTATCTTGAAATTTTACATATTTAATTCTCAATTTTTTGCCGGCGTTGTCATATTTTTCATTTTGCATGTCACAGAATGTTCACAAACAATAATGACATGTTCTCCAATTTGCTCCGTTATCTTTTGATGCTCTCTTAAATAATACGTAACCCATTTCGGTGGTACATTGTTTTCATTTTCCACACCTATAGCTTCTTGAATGCTTTCTCTATTTATGACACTTTTGGATTTGGTTGTTTGAACTATATGCACTTTCCCTAGGAAATATTTGTGAGGAGACTCTTCGTCATCTTGATGACCTCATTTTTGAGCACGAGAATTTTTTTTCTTTCCTAGACTTAAAGATGAGGTCGCACCAGTACACGGTGTGGAAACGCGAGATTGTTGTATAAGATTTAGGGCTTTTTGCCTATGTTTTTATTCGCTTGTTAATTGCTCTCTTCGAAAAATTTTCAACATCCATTATAGATATTTGATATTTTACTCTCTCCAAATCTTATAAATGATTAGGTGTTTAAACATACTTTGAATTACACAAAGATTTAGACACATTATTTACTTGCAGAATATGAGATGCAAAAATTGCATTAGTAGGGTAAGTCGACAAATATAATTCATCTTGCGTCACTAGCAAATAACACAAGAAAAAGAGAAAGCAACAACGAGTTGATAAAATGGAGCGTGTATTTCATGTGATAAGTTGATAAGATTGAGTGACTATTGCATATGTTGAAACATTAGTTGGGGTTCTTGTGTTCATAAGGTGCAAAAAGAGAAAGTATAAATCTCTAGACAATTATGTAAAGAAATAAATACCTTGGAGAAAAATATACGAAATGACCTGTGAAATTGAGAAAATGAATGGTTGAATAATGTTGACTCCACCCAATTCTGAGCCTAGAAAAGTATTTGCTTCACACAATTTCAAGCAATTTTTCAATACAACATTTGTCAATTTGCTACTGCAAATGTCCTTATTTCTTTTCTTTTCAGTTGGAGATTCAGATACCACTTGAGTCAGTCGCGCCTTTGTTTGCAATTTTTCACTCCAGTTTCAATTACAAGTTGATACTATTTCTCATGTGGAAATTGCTACATACTATACACTCTGCATAATCATAAATTGAAATTATCGAAGCCAACATTTACTATAAGTAATGGAAATAAATCTTGATATTACAAAAGTATTTCATCTACTTACTCTGCATTTGAAATACTTACTTTGCGTTTTTCTCTTGTTTTATTATAATTTAAATACATATAATTAGAAATAGAAATTTGCGATACAAAACAAATATCAGTTATTTGTGATTATGAAAATTAGTTTTGAAACTCGCAAATAAATATTTTGGTTAAAATTCTGATCACCTACTTCTACCACGAATTGATTGGGTGGCTAAGTTATCTCCACCACTAAATCAATATCGATTTATTTTATTTTGAAACTGGAATATGAAAAACACTAAACGAAACACTCACCATTTAATTTAAATAACTACCTTAATCTAATAAAAATAATAGTTTATTAAGAAAATATATCCTTTCTTTCTCTATAGATGGTTACGAATTATTAGTACTTCAAATTTATACTTTGAAGTTGAAAGGGCCTTTAAATTGAAATGACACTAATGAAACCAATCAATTAGTGATGAGGCGCAGCCTTTATATCTCTATAGATAGTTTGGAGTGAGAATAGTTTAGAAGTGGCAATAGAGATATAGATAGTTTGGAGTGAGAATAGTTTAGAAGTGGCAATAGAGAAATAGAGAAATATGATAAGTAATTTTTTTATTTGTCGGATAAAATAATTTCTAGATTTCTATTTGGGTTTTAATGAATTTAAACCAAATTATTTTTTAAAGGGTCCCTATTTATTATCTAAAGGATTTTCACCATAAATGGGGTTGTTGTACAACACAACAATTGGTGATTCAATGGAAAAACCAGTTATGTTTAACAATTTTTAAGTTTCTAAAACTTTCAAAGTAAAGATAGTCCGGGAAATAGGAATTGTGTGAAATTTTAGAGAAGTAACATTTTTCTAAATAATAAAAAAAAATCTCACCTAATGATAATTCATTTGATATCTTCTTAAAGATGAAAATTCCTTTTCCTATATCATTCCTTAATTAGTTTAAAAGATAATGTAGGGGGCTTTTACAGATTAACTTTTTAATGTACTCATTTGTCATAGGTAGAGCCTCTGCTTCGAGCAGACGTGCATAGCCTCAACAGGCTACCTTTTAACTAGCAATGATTCAGTGTCGCATCAAATATGAGTACAGTTTTTAGAGATAAATCCAAAATCATATACCTTTTTTTCTTAAGTTTATTTTTTAATGGTTTGTAGATTTCCGTGGTGTGGTTTTTGTGATTTTGGATTTGGATATTCCACAGTCTTCATTTTTAGTTGTCCACATTTTGCAAAACTTTCTTTTTATTACTAAAAAGTCATTGTCTTGGTTTGGTGGCCAAATAATGACAATGCCATTCACTTCTTGTAATTCAACTGAACAAGTTGTCTTGTGATGAGACCCCTTGTCTTAAGATTAAAATAATATCAAGCCATTACCTTATTTTGGTATGCAATATTGGCAGTGTAAGTCTATTATTTCCCTACGAACATGGTAAGAAGGCTCTTGATGAGACCTCTTATCTGTTAAGATTTAGTATATCTTAGAATTACACTCTAAAAAGAGAAAAGTTTAATCAATGGGGAGAACCATTGACTCCTTAAGAGTTATCGATGACAATTATAGAGTTGAAGATGCTTATATGCAAACAATATTTACTTTGTCAAAGATAACTCTTCTTAAATGATAATAGAACAATTTTTTTTTAAAAGGTTGGAGGTTTCGCAAAGAATAAATAATTTTGGTTGAAAAGAAAATTTCAGAGATTTATGAAACTTAGCTAATTTTCGAATGTTATAATTATTTCCTTAACAATCTCCACTCTAAAAGCGATAAATGAAAATATTTCCATAATATCTATTATGAAGACAAAAGTAAATGCTATTTAACTTTATTTTCCTAGGAAGCATAAAAATGAAAGAAAATAAATGCGATAATGTTACAATTAGGAGAGGTTATCTCCTAGGAAAAGAATTTCTTCAAGATAAACCCATTAATAGGAAGAGAATCTCTTATTCCTGATAGATCTTGTAATATGAAGTTTGATGCACCTACTTGCTCAACAATCTGAAATGGTCCAAGCCAAAGTCTTTGGAATTTGGTGTGTTTACCTTTTTCATCGCTTGTTTTTCCCCATTTCAAGATGAGATTTCCAATTTGAATTGACTTGGTGGAAACTGAACTTGCATCAAAAGAAGTTTTAACTAAATGCTAATGGCTAACATGTGTGATATTTGTTTTCTATCTTTCCTCGTTTAATTTGAGAATTTGATCTTGCCTTAATTGTAATGAACAAGAAGGAGTTTCTTCAATGAATTGCACTAGAGCGAGAGAGGGAATATATAGATTTGATGGAATGAAAGCTTCTTTCCCATAAACCAAATTAAATGGAGAAGTGCCTATTGAGGCCTTCTTAGTAATTATGTCTACCCATAGAGCAAATGTCAAAGATTTGTGCCAATTCTTTTGGCTTTGGTCGATAGTCTGTTTAATGATTCTAATGAGGTTTTTGTTAGTTGATTCTACTAACCTATTCACTTGAGGATAGAAATTGGCAGAGTAATTTAGTTTAAAACCACTTTTTAGTGCAAATTCATTCATACCGTTTCCAGGAAAATAAGATGCATTGTCGAACACGAGTGCATTGTGTAGGCCAAATCTGGTTATGATATATTGATCAATGAATTCAATAATCGTATCAGAATTGACTACTCCTAGTGGAATTTCTTCCACCCACTTGGTAAAATAATATGTAGCAGTAAGAATTTATTTGTATTTTTTTGAAGAGTTAAGAACGTTCTCACCTATGACATCCAATCCCCATTGTTCAAAAGGATTTTCAATGTTGACTGGTTGTAAGGGAAGTGCTAGTGTCCTTTGTCTTCCAGCAGTTGTTTGACATACTCTGCATGTTCGCACATACTCATGAGTGTCCTTGAACAATGTTGGCCAATAATAACCAACATGAAGTATTTTGTGCACTGTTGTATCTCCTCCAAAATGTCCACCAACTCAGCCATCATGGAGTTCCTGCAAAACTTTTTCTACTTTAGATTTTTCGAGGCATCTTAGCAAAATCGAACCATATTTTTTTTGAAATAACACATTATTAATGATTTAATATTGATTATATTTTAGCCTTAAATCTCTTTTCCTTTTATAGCTGAGTTCAGGAGGAGAAAATCCATTTCTCAAATAGAAAATCAAATCAACATATCGGGATTCATATTCATTTAGATTTACCTCATATATTTTCATAGTATTACATAAATCTTTCTCTACTGATATGTAGGAAGCTCCTACTAACGTGCTACAAAAACCTTGTCCTTTGACGATTTTGGCTGGTTTAACTTCAATGTCATATTCCTACAATGTTGTCACCCAATTTGTCCTTTTCTCTCCTAATTCTTTTTTCACTAGTAAATGTCTCACAGATGAGAATGGGACTATTACTTTAGTGTTTGTTTTAAGAAGAAAGGTCTTAAATTATTTATAGATTTGAAAACAAAAAATTCCTGTGTTCCAACATCTTAGCAATTCAATTCAATGCCTTGAAAATTGGAACTAAAGAAAGAGATTGGTGCTTCAATTTTTCCATCATTGATTTGTGTCAAAATGGTTGCATATGATGTTTCAGAGACAAAAGTATATAAAATAAAATGATTAGAAAACTTCAGGGTTGCTAAAGAGGGAGCATTTATAATTGCCTATTTGATAAGATCAAAAGCTTCTCATTCACTATGCCCCCATTTAAAAACTAATTTTTTCTTGATCGTGGATTGCAAGGGTAAAACAATTTGTGAAAAGTTAGGGACAAATATTTTAACAAAATTTATCTAACCTCGGAAGGACTACATGGATTTTTTGTTGGGAGGCAAAAGGATTTCAGAAATTTCTTTTTTCCTATTAGGATCTATGTGAATGCCTTCTTTGGATAAATAAATCCGGGAAGTTTACCTACTCTTAAAGAAAAGTAATATTTCTTTGGGTTTAGAGAAATTTCGTACCTTTTACAACATTCAAAGATCCATTTTAAGTCTTTTAAATGATTACTACATTTCTTTGAATATTCTGTTATATCATCTAAATAAATGACCACAATCTTATTTATCAAACCTTTGAAAGCTATATCCATGGCTCTCTGGAAAGTTGCAGCAGCAGTGATTAATCCAAATGACATCTTTTCATAGGCGCATGTTCCCCATTTGGTTCTAAATGTTGTTTTCAGTCGATCATTCAGATGTACGAGAATTTGGTTGTAACCTAAAAATCAATCTAGAAAAGACATTAATTCTGACTGCGACTAACTACAGTACCTGTTCCATAGGAAGCAATGGAAAGTTATCTTTTTGACAAACCTTGTTGAGATTACGAATGTCTACACAAATACAAATATGACCATTATTTCTTCTGACTAGTACTAGGTTAGTAATCCATCTTGAATGTCTAACAAGAAAAATGATTTTGGCTTTAAGTTTGTTTAATTCAGATTTGATTTGATTCCCCAAATTTGGATGAATCTTTCTCAACTTCTATTGTACAGGCTTTTCGTCGGATATCATAGGAAGAATATGTTGTATGATAGAAGTATCATATGTTTTAAGATCATTGTAATTCCAGGCAAAAACAATTTTATATCTTCTCAACAAATGAATGAAGGATAACCTTTCATCAAGTGCAAGACTAAGTCCTAGATTAATATTCTATGATTTTTTATGAGTTCCAAGATTTACTAATTCAAACCTCAATGTTGAAATTTTAAGTTTTGAATTATTTGGTTTCTTGAATCTGTCTTTAAAATTGTACAGATCTTCTATCTTTACTGACATTTTTATTTAAGACTCTTTAAAAACATAGACTTCTGTACTATTAAAGTCTTTCTTTAATTTTTGACAATCTAGTCCATAAAGTTTATTTAAGAAAGTTTGTTAAGAATCACACTTTTGTTTTTCAGTGGTCGATATTGGAGAAAACACATGGATTGCAACTTTATTGTCTATGGATCAATCATCTCGCATCAAGTACTTTTATCATTGCGAAGGGATTATTTTATGAACTGTTAAGTTTTTTCTTCTATATATACATTTTTCTTTAATTGTGTTTTAATATAGACTATTATTCTTTCACTTTTGAAGTATTTGTCATCCTATTTATTTTTTATAAGCAAAGTTATATTAAGTATTTGATGCAATATGTTTTAGAGTCAATCATTTTGATTAACTATTTCATCGAAATAGTTATTTTTATGAAAGTTTTCTGCTTCTTTTAGAATAATCTTCATTATCATTCAAGATAGTCATTTATTTATATCGCACAAATATTGATTAAAGCCCGGGTAATAGTAATATATATAGATAGTTTGATATTTTCTGTTGAAACCACCCTCATCTACCAAATTAGCTTTGATAATCAAACACATATTCCATTCTACCATCTTTCAAATTGGGAAACTGGTCCTATAATTCCATATGGAACCACCAACCCAAATGGACAAGGGACGATATTCAAGTCCCCGACTAGGTGATTATCCCCCATGTTGTTGCAGTGAATTCTGAGGCTTCAACATGAAGCAAGGGAATGCTCCATACTTCATGGGGGAATG
The DNA here is from genome assembly GCA_031772625.1 of Pinus tabuliformis. NCBI lineage: Eukaryota > Viridiplantae > Streptophyta > Pinopsida > Pinales > Pinaceae > Pinus > Pinus tabuliformis. The sequence goes on along the minus strand of CM062812.1, from coordinate 404,763,179 downwards.
CTCCTATCCCATGGGACCGTTGATTTCAATTCGAGAAAAGATATCTTGTTCTCGAAGGGAATGCCCCTATCCCACCTATCCCATGGGACCCTTGATTTCAATTCAAACATAGAATCTTTCTAGGTTTTATCTCAATTAGACTTTTGCATTTCCTTATTTATTTCTACTCTGAGAATACCTTCAAAGCAATAAATAACAAGTATCATTATATAACCCATGTAGAGGCTATAGATGGTATTCTCTTTTGTGCTAGAATATGTATGGAAATAGATTTTGATAAAGGATTTCATGAGGTGATTAGAGTTTAATTACAGGTTGCATCCATATTAAGTCTCTTAATTATGAGCATGTTACTTTCAAATGTAATACTTACAATGAATATGGCTACTTTACAAAACAAAATTTAATCATAAAAAATTCTCGGTCACTTTGTAAGTCGAATCCGACTCTCCTTATACTTACCATGAGTACGAGTGCTTTGAAAAAAAAATGTCCAAACATAAAAAATTCTTGATCATTTTGTAACCTGAATCCAACTCCGCAAAATAATGATGAGAAAAGATTAAAGCAAATTTATGAAAAGAGAAATAATCAAGGAAGAGGTAGGTCTCAACCTGCTTTGAGGCCTTAGCCTCCCTCCAAGACATAATTCTAGTCCAATAACAAATTTGGAGCTTTGCAATCTTAAAAAAGAGGAGAAGAAGTTCAAGATCCCATGACATTATGAATTTGGTTGCCATCAGAGAATATATATTCTTTAAAACTAGATGCAATTCTCATTCAGTTTTTTTTCAAAAACTTCTGAAGATCAGAGCTTTGTATTAAAAAATAAGTTTACCCACACAAAAAGGGAGAAAAATAAAGTATAAGTTTCTTTACTCACCATTCTTTTAATAAATATTAAAGAAAAACTAGTGTCCTGCCCCTTTTCTCATACCAGGAAGAAAAGACTTAAAACCAAAAAATCCCGATATCCAGGGAAACTCTAAACTACCTTCCTTTAGGTAGAGAGTGCAAGTTTAATTAAACAATTTGTAAGAAATTTCTTTTGGTCGGTCTTAATTTTTAATATATATATATATATATATGTGTGTTAATTTACCAACTGAAACACAGTGTATGCATCGTGAAACAACGTGGGTTAAAATCTACCGTTCCATCTTGGAACAGTGTGCCTTCAAATTTATCTCCCATTCTGCGGTGCTCAAATTTACCCCCCTTGCTCTTCATTACGGATTTTGTGAAAATGTAAGATAATGATACTATAATGGAATCTATAATGGGAATGTGATCTCACTATTGGCATGTTACATAGCGTTAATAGAATTATTTTGCACCCCTGGAATCTTTCGTGCTTATCCTTCATAAGTCAAACACGTTTTTTAAGATATGGATGCTATCAATTCAAATGCCATATCTAATATATGGTGTAAAAGATCCTTCCATAACCAGGTGACAGAAAGGACATTGATAAAGTTGGAGTCGATTAAGATTGCTCACAGTATTCACAAAAAGCGGTGTACTTTCACGTACAACCCTGTCTCACCGGCAATCTTTTGTGGCTGGCTTCAAACGCACATCTAAACATGTTAGCAGTTCTTTTGGATGATTACCTTTACTTCGAGTAGAAGTTGAGGGAACTAATTTGAATGATTAGGTGGTATGTTTTCATATTCTCTTTAATAAAAGAGTTGGCTGAGGTGATTGGAACACCTGGCATCATCTACTATGTCCCATATAAACAAGACTACAAGATCGCTCTAGCAGTTTCACATTTCGTAATCACTCAGGGAGTTTTCACATTTTCTAATTGCTTCGATTTGAAATTTGGGCTATACTAGAGATAATATGTTTTTTTAACGGACTATTTATGACTCAACAAAATGTAAGTGGCAGGTTTTATTGTTTTTTTTTTCTTTCTGATCCCATATGCCATTGCAAGTGATACCGATGAAAAGCATGTTTTTATACAAAATTCAGAGTTGGCTGAGCAAAAGTGTTTGAGGAGGGATGAATATTTTAGTTACCCGCGATTATCTTTAGTTCTATGTTAGGAAGGTGATGATCTCTTCTACTTCAAGTTAGGAAGGTGAGATCTCCCTAAAACATTGGGCATATTCACCAATAGTGACCATTATACCCGATTTACCAATTGTTTACGTAGTAAACTTTCATAATTTTGATTAATTTTTTTTAGAATAATTTTAATTAATTATCCATTTTCCAAAAATATTGATTATATTCATAAATGATTTTTTTACAAAAATTCTAAAAAAAAATTATAAATAAATATTTAATTATAAAAAATTAACATTATATTATATTTAACGTTTTTATGTATTTTAATGATAAATAATATTAAACAAGCATAAATGGTATTAATTTTTTTACATTAATAATCCCGTTCAAAGGAAATACTTAAGTTAATATAATATTATTAATTAGGTTAGGTAAACATATTATCAAAATTATTAATGATATTGAATTTTTCAATCAACTTATTCATAGATTTTTTTATGATTTATTGATTACTTTAATTTTTAATATTAATTTTTTTTTTAATTATGATTTATTAATTACTCTTTTTTTGATATGTGTGTAATTTTTTTTAATTATGATTTATTAATTACTCTTTTTTTGATATGTCCGTTAGAGAGAATGTGTAATTTGACAGGTTTCATGTTAGTGTGATATAAGAAATCATTATAAATTTTAAATTTTTATATCTTTCTTTCATAGACACTGATTATTGAATGAATTTGAATCTCAAATTTCATAATTTACATATAATCCCTCTAATTATCGGACAATTATGATCAGCCCTCTCTTAGCCAAGTTATATGATAGTATTCTGGAAAAGAAGTTAAGCATATAGCTTGAAAGTGAAGGTGAGCGGGCTAAAGGCCAAGCAGGTTTTAGAAGGCATCACTCAAGAACAGACCACCTTGTTACGCTTAGGATCATTGCGGAGGAATGTCGTAATGATAAGTCCAATTTATTTTGGTGCTTTGTGGACTTTAGAAAGGCTTTTGATACGGTTCCTAGATAGAACCTTTAGAATAGGTTAGAAGAGCTAAAGGTTCCTCTTGAGTTGAGAGTTGCTGCTATAAGGTTATACGAGAATGTAATTTCCAAGCTAAAGACAAATGAGGGGTGGTCGAAAGAAATTAAGTGTAACGTCGGAGTTAAACAAGGTTGTCCCCTCTCCCCTACCCTATTTGGCATTTACATCGAGAAGCTTGAAGGCTATTCAGAGGAAGCAGGATGTGATGGCACGATATTAGCTGGGATAGTCGTTATCCTTCTTCTCTATGCTGATGATATTGTTCTTTTGGCAAGGTGCTCATTTGATCCTGATAAGAAACTCAAGCTTCTCAAGGATTTCTACTCTACCATGGGTATGATTGTTAACACTGACAAAACAAAAGTTATGATTATCAAATCCAAGAAGGACACTTACGCTAATTTTATGTATGACAATAATAACTTGGAGGAAGTATATTCTTACAAGTACCTAGGAATTGATATCCATCACAAGCTCAACTGGAACCATAGCACTGAGAAAAGGATTAATGGGGTGTGGAAAGCTTATTTTGGTCTTGAAAATAATTGTAAAATAGCAAACCTCGTAATGTGGGATAAAATGAAGTTCCTCTTTCAAACTTTAGTCACTTCTACTATCTTATATGGCTGTGAGGTTTGGGGTTGTAGCGTCTCCAGAGAATCATGGAGAAAGATTAAGCAAATCCAGAAGTGTTTTATAACTTATAACTTGAAAATTAAAAGTAATACACCCTATCCTATTCTCCTTATAGAAGCAGGTCTTTCCCCTATTGAGAGCCTAGCTATGCTTAGGTTTCTGTTGTACAAGCACAAGCTCAATAACATAGACGATCATAGACTTCCTAAGCTAGCTTTAAATTCCAGCCAAAACCACCTAAGGCTCAATCGAGGGTGGCATAAAGACACAAGGGCTTGGTTAAACTATTCGGAGATCAATGAGAATGATGCATTACAAAACATAAATAACATTAAAGATATTGTTACTTCGAAGTTCAAAGAAAAATTGTGGTGTGACAAAGATTTAGCGGCTAAAAGAAAATTAAGTTATTATAAGAAGGTCATCAACCCCACCCTAGAAGATAAAAAATGTATCTCTATTTTAACTAGCTCAAAGAAGAAAATTAATATAGCAAAGATTAGAATGAATTCTCATGAGCTCCATAGTGAAACAGGTCATTCGGCAATTCCTAAAACGCCATGGATGGAAAGGATTTGCCATATATGTGAGAATAGGAGCATCGAGGATGAAAACCACTTCCTCTTAGAGTTCCCTACGTACAACCACATTAGATCTCAGTTTCACAATCTTTGTTACAATACTGACCTTCCTAGCCTTTTACAATGTCAAAATTATAGTGAGCTCGGGAGGCTTCTCTCCAAGCTTTTCGAGCATAGGAATAAAATCTTAAATCAAAATAAATAATTTGTTTATTTAGGTCTGATAGATCATTGTTTGGTCTTAGCGGACGTTAACCATCATCATCATCATCATCATAATATTGAATCTCAAATCTCATAATATTTAGTAATATAGTCATAATCAATCAATTGCTTTATCTAAAAAAAATTAAAAAAATCTATTTTTTTATATAAATTATATTTTATAATATTTTTACTATTCTTTCATTAATTAATTTTTTTATATGACAATAAAAATAAACTAATTAAAAATATATATAATTTATAAAAATATTTAAATATAATAATATTGTCTTCCATTTGAATATAAATCAATTAATATAAACCAAAATCACAATTCGTATTATTAAACATAACAATTTTTTTAACTAGAAATAGTAGTGTAAATCACGCCCGATCACGATCAAAATCAAGATTTTACATCAAAATTGTGAGCGTTTTAAGGCCTTTTGATAATTCATTTATTCCCCATCCCTTCCTTGAGATTTTCCCCATAAGTCCAACAAAAGTGTCCCGTGAGGCTATACATTCTACAATACCGATATAGTAAATATTTACACGTATAGTTTGTCATAAAAAAAACCTTTTTTAACTAAGAGAGAGTACAATCTGCCCCTTCATCGATGTCGGACTGTCAAGATCTAGTCCAAACTATTTTTCTTCATTCCTCGGGTTTTTCTCTTCCATTTTGAGCTTCAAAAGCTCAATTGGTTGTATCAACATGTCCCCCTCGTCTCTGAGTTGCCAGATGCGCTCCTTATTTTTGAGTTGTTGCTCTGCATAACCAGTGCCTCCTTCTCCTATTGATGGATACACCTCTAAAAAATGATCATGCCATCCCTGAATTCCAAATGCTCTTGCACATCGTCCTTACAAGTATGCATATGGCTGCCACCTTATCGAACTCTACCCTCCCCTAACCCCTCGTCCTAGGCCGACAATGACCCCAGTTACCGGAAAGAGAGCCTTCCTCAATATAGTTACTTTTACACGCTTATTTTCTCCACTAGGGAGCTACCAGAGTGCCTAATCTCCAAGATATCGTGGACCCCCCACTCAGGATTTTTCCAGGCAATCAACCAAAAGCCCTCGTTTTGCTACTCAAACTCCCCGGCCCAACTCAGCTTACTAACACATAGCTTTCCAATGCGCACACCACCCTTACGGCCAACAACTCGGCCCAAAACCCATAACAATTACTCAGTGACCCCAGTGTTGCCCGCTAGGCCTTTCCAGAAACCACCAGAGAAGAAATTAACCAGAAACCATGACATAAGATCAACCATTACCCCATTTATATAAGGTGCAGGTCTGGATTTTGATACAGGATTGGGTGTTGGTACTCATGAAGTTGAGATCCAAGTTCTCCACCATAATTTCTCATACTTTCACTTCATCGTTCATCCTTACGCGTGGCTTCCTCCCACGCATGGTCTAAGAAATTCACAATAGAGGGATTAAATGTTTCTCACTCTCTCCCATTAGCTTACCTTCTCTTGTGCTATATCGTCAACCATTGCAACACTTTCTATGTTGTGGGGGTTGGGTTCTCACATTGTGAGACCTCCCAAAATGATGTGTAGTGCATACGTGATGGGAGTAGCCATGTTGATGCATTGAGGTGAGCCGACGACACAAGGCATGAGGATGGGCCAGCTAAGTAAAGGCCGATAAGACATGGGGGAGCGGGAGATGAAATGAAATAGAGAAGGGTGGCATATCGGAATGGAATGGAGGAATATCAAAATAGAATGGAGGCTTATCAAAATGGGAAGGAGAAGGGTGTTGAGGGAAAAGGAGGAGAAGTGAAATGGGAGATGAGGGGAGCGGGAGGAAGGGTCGGGCATGATAATAATCAAAATGAGGGGAGAGAGGAGGGGACAAGGGATATTTATTTACAAACCCCAAGTTTTCCATATTGCTTTGATTTCTTAATCTCTTGGTCGAGCCAAAACTGCCTACCCTAGTCCAATGATTGAAAAACTTGAACATGGTTATGGAATGTATAGTGTTTCCTCTATCTCATTCACTATACTTCTTTCTGCATTCAATTAGCACACCAAATTTTCTTGCTTGTATGCTTCCTAGTTATTCCCTCTTAGGATGTGAAAGAATGACACCATATCAAAGAGGGGAATCATACCTTGGGATCTCTGAATGATTTGATTTAGATTCATGTTGGTTGGTGATGAATTGCATTTCATATGTTTTATAATCAACATTGAGTCTCCTAAGGCCTGGATCTTTCTGATGCCATTTTTTTGAGCCAAGGAAAGACCTAGAAACAAACTATAAATCTCAACTTTACTGTTTGTCTTCTTGCTGAAACCCCCAAAGCATATATCTTCGATATTCTCTTCGAGTTCAATGAAAATCCCTCCCTTCCTCCCATTCCATATTAAATATAACACTTAAATCATTAATAATATTAGTGTATCACTGTAAAAGAAAAATTCAATAAAAATCAAATCAGTGAAACTATTCTAATGCTCATATTAAATATAAAATTTACGTCTTTCAACTTCCTCATTTCTTACATCTGTTTTCTAATAAAAATGTTTTATATTTGTTTGCTAATTTGTTCCTTTGGAATTAGCGTCTTACTGAGTCAAAAACAGTTAGGTTGGGATTTGTGTCCATAGAGTATCAAATGGGACCGTAACACAAGTGATACTCTAACATTAACATTGTATGAAATTTTATATGAATAATAAATGTAATTTAAATACTTGACATTTCTCCTTTATATTTTACTAAATATAATAATTATTATTGAAATAGCAGGAATAATGAATTTTACAAATTAAATAATGAATTAAGAAAAACGAAATGGCACGAATAATGATTTTAATGAATAAGCACAACAACAAAAATTGAAAAAATTAATATGAAATAGAATTCCAGCAAAACACTTAATATAAAATGAAATACCACCGGCTCGAATAATTCCACCGAAAAGTAATATATACAACATCACTTGAACAGCAGCCACAAAAATATCACAGATAAAAATAAAAGCAGTGAAGATAAACCCACGGGAAAAAAAATTGAAAGCTGCAATGCGAGACAATAAAATGTGGGTGCAGCAGACGGGGGAAAATTACAGGTTCAATGTGGGACAATAAAATGTGGGTGCAGCAGCCGGTTGCGCACCTTTATCGCTGGTTTCGCCATGCTTACCGTGCCACTTTTCTACTCCTGCCCGTAACGACAATAATGGACTCTTGCGCTTAAACACATATTAGACTTTCAAAAATATTAGTCCCAAAAGTCGACAGTTACATCCACATTGAACGACCAAACCTTCAATTATAATTATTCTTCTCAACTGCTATCACGTCGAATCTGTATAAGAGATGGCTGGCCACTGGATAATTACGTTGGACATGTGCTAACAACAAGAAAGAACGGCCATTAAATGAAAATGTGTAACGCAATTTCTTAGGCTCATATGGATTCCATACAAAAATTCAATCAGTTGATAGTGCAGGAACTCCATGGCTGTTAATGGTATAATGTCAACGGGCTTATGTGAATTTCTTGGAGTGATTTTCTTGGTATAATTGGGACAATTTTGATGGCATATTTGGGGAATATTTTGAAATTTGATGAACAACAATTATATTAAATAATTGATTTAATTATCTTTCCATTCCAATATTTTGAAATTTTATAGACCATTGCTAGGTCAAACAATTGACTTAACTATCCTTCTATTCCAAAATATTTCCAGGATCGGACAATCAACATAAATTCAACCTATGTAATATGTCACTTGTAATCTCAAAAATCTACCATCAAGATAAGCTCAACCTATGTAATATGTCTCTTGTAATCTCAAGAAATACGTTTCAGTACGAAAAAAGAAACTAGAGGAGAGCAGGAAATACGTTTCAGTACGAAAAAGGAAACGACAGGAGAGCAGGAAACGATAGGAGAGCAGAACGATGAAATGTTGATTACCATACAATACATGTAAGGAAATAAAGAATAAAGGGGACCAGCCACATCACATCAATCACCTGGTGTAACAGTGCCTGCTTGTAATACACAAGATTCCACATGGTCATATCTTATATAGGCATGGAAACTTAGTTATCTCGGCCCTTCAATGACCGAGCTGACCTATGAGATTTTGTCCTTTAATAGAGTACAGATAAATTAATTTTTCCAGGGTTTTGCAACCTTTGCCTATGTCATCGGCACAACATTACCAGTGAAAAGCAGCACAATAGATGGTTGATGTCGACAATGTGGGTCTTTGTGGGTCTGTTATTAATGTTTGTTGGGATGTCAGGTTTTCAAGAGACTTAGAAAAACCTAGCTGCAACTTGCAACCTTACCTCGTCCTATTGGACAGAGAAGTTTCTATCAATATGCTCATTGTCAAAAGCCTAACCACAGCGACTTGCCGTCGTGGATAACGCTTTCTACAGCGTCATCAAAAGCCAGTAAATAATGCGTAATGAAACAGTTTTTGGGTTTGCTAATGTCTCTGTTTAGCGAAAAGGGCTTTGTTTCAAGGGCATCCTTATTTTTATTCCAGAATATTTTGGAATTGGTAATCAAAACAAGTTTAGATTAATCTAAGAATTTGTTTATTTATAATTTGAAAAATTGGGATCCAAGGTTACCTTTTATTTCAATTAAAACATAGAAATCTTTTTAGCCTTCTTATGGGTTAGACTTCCACATTTCAGTGATTTTATTCTGGGGTGAGGATACTTTCAAAACAATAATAAAACAAGCATCATTATATAACCTGAGTGGAGCTTATAAATGGTATTCTCATTTGTGTTGGAATATGTATGGAAATAGATTTTGATAAGGTTGGGATTGCATCATGTGATTGGACATGAATTGGAGAGTTGTGGTTATTTTGGAGTTCTTAATTGTTAATATGTTGATTTTAAATGTAACACTTACCATGAGTTTGAGTTTGGGTGCTTTGCAAAAAAATATCCTATTATCAAAAAAAGTTCGTCAATTTTTAGGCAGAATCTAACTCTCGAGAATAATGATAAGAAAGGGTTTAAGAAAATTTCAAGAAAGTGAAAAAATCCAAATACAAAGGAATCTCAAAGCAAGGGATCTCAACCTGCTTTGAGGACTTAGCCCCCCCTCCAAGACTGAATTCCAGTCCAATAACAAATTTGGTTCAGTCCAGTAACAAATTTAGAACTCTCCAATTTTAACAAGTGACTTAAGCCCTCTCCACGACTGAATTCCAATCCAATAAAAAATTTGTCTAGTCCAATAATAAATTTAGAGGTCTACAATCTTAACAAGTAAATCGAGTTCCCATCATCAATATGGTTTTCATTAGAGAATTTAGATTCTTCAAAACTAGATAATTCACTTTAAAAAAGTAAGTACAATACATTTTAAGTTGGAAAATGTAATTCTTACTTGTCTCAGTTGTCAATTTCTATGTAAAGGAATATGTTCCTATTCTATAGAAGTGGTTATATCTATATGTTCCTAGCCTGGTGTGTGGTTGAGATTTTCTTTCAACTAACTAATTGTGTGTCCAAGAGAGTTTCCCTATCTTGAAAGGTCAATTCTTGTATATATGTAATATCATAATTGATCAATGAATATAATTTACATTATCAAATTTTATCTTGATATCAGAGCCCATTTTGGCCTGGGCTTGGGCACCTAGTGGGCTGAGGGAAATAAAGTGTTTGGTGAATTTTGTTTGTCGATCAAATTATTGAAGTTATGTTGGAGTTGTTGGAGAATAAGACTAGTGGAAAGATCCACTCAGAGACACAGACCAACCCCGGGTTCCAGCCATGATGCTTGCAGTTTAACATTCCTATCATTTTTTTTTAGGCATGCATTGTTGGAGGAAGCTATCATGTGGTTTGTATTATAGGGGAGTTTGACATTGAAATGGCAAGGGAGTTCGATGGATGAAACAAAAGCATCGAGATTGTGAAATGCCCTTAGTTTTTTGTTGCAATCAATTTGTTGTCATTGAAACATAAATGCTAGTATCCATCTAATCATTTTAGATGACTGGCAGAGCCCCTTCGCATTATTGGCTCTTGCAGGAACTTAGCCGGAAGGTCTTAAATTATGGATGCTCTTGAGATCGCTTGGTAGATCGCCGGAATGGTCCTGTTTTTATTGATGCCTGCGTGAATCATTAGACGGTGAGACTAGCTTTCTTGAAGTGAGCCTGTGACTGGTCTTTTGGAAACTGAATCAGCCAACGGGGATTGTGGCATGTTGCGTACTGCTTGTGCGTTGAAATGCTAGAGTCAGATACTTAGCCTGTGAAGAGAACCTCTGCGTAGAACATAGCCACATATAGAAGGAGCCAGTGTTGAATGGGTTTAGGCCGCTGGGGTTTAAGCTTTCTTTTTTTATTTTCAAGGTCATGATTGTTGGAATTTAATTCCAATTGCAACATAAACAGCTGGACAGAAATCTGATTTGCTGTAAATATTCCAAACTGTTGGATGCCTCAAAGTCGTTCTTAATATTTTGCATATTAATGTGCATTAAATTTTCAGAATTAAATTCCCCTACAACAGTCGACTTCATTTCTTCAAAAGGCATCACCGCTCGCTGCATTCAATATGGAGATAAGCTTTAGAAGATATTTTTATTATTTTATTGTTTAAAGTCAAATATGTTTTTAGCATATAAATCTAATGAACAACAATTTTTTTTTCTCTAATGTTAGAAAAATGATAGAGAGTCTTTTTTTTGTAAGGCACAGCAGTGCTGAAACTGTAATTTTCTAAGATAGTGAAAAAATTGGTTTGTGGAACTGAAGCGTTCCTGATGTAGTCCCTTTGTCAAGAGGAAGATGCTCTTCAGCATAATCTCTTCTGAAAATCCCTCTATGTGAGGAAGACATTTTTGTAACGGTTGGTTTATTGTTAATGAATACAAGTTTTTTTTTTTTGTTGCTGAAACACCGTAAGCAAAAAATAGTTTCTCGACGTCAAAACAGAGTGTTGCTGAAACACCAGTTTCAGCGTTGACGAAACACCGATGTTGAAACACTCCATTCAGCAATTGACGAAACTTTGTTGCTTAAACACCGGTATTCCGCAAATGATTTTTATTTCCGCTGTGTTAAAACAGAGTATTGTTCTGTTTTTTCAATTTTGTTTGGAATGATCAGAAATTCCCAACATGGTATCAGAGCTGGTCTAGGCACTCAGTTAGTCAAAAACAAAGTTTGTTTCTTCACAGTAGGAGTTGTAAGAAGCTTATTTAGCAGATTTTCTCCAGCAGAGAATTTTTTTTCTTGTTTTTATTTATACAATTAGTATCTCTTCTTTATTTATACAGGTTAAGATGGCAGATGCTGGAACTAGTTTGACAAATTCCCAACTACCATAGTTTAATGGGAAAAATCACAGTTATTGGTCCATAACAATGAAAGCATTATTTGCTTCTCAAGGAATATGGGAGCTGGTTGAAACTGGCTGTGCTGAACCTGCAGATGCAACAACGTTGGCTGCTTTGACAGTAGCAGAAAGAGACCTGTTGAAGAGCGATAGGAAGAAGGATGCCAAAGCTCTCTTTTTTCTCTTCCAATCAGTACACGAAAGTGTTTTTCCACGGATTGCATCAGCAAAAAAATCCAAGGAGGCATGGGATATTCTCAAAATTTCCTATCAAGGCATGGAGAAGGTGAAGAATGCAAAGTTGCAGATGTTGAGGAGAGACTTTGAAACACTCAGCATGAAGGAATATGATACAATAGATTCATTCTTCACTCATGTTATTGGGTTGATAACCCAAATAAGATCTTATGGTGAGATTCTTGAAGAAAGAAGGATTGTAGAGAAGATCTTGAGAATTTTACCCTCAAGGTTTGAATCTATTATGGTAGCAATAGAAGAAACAAAGGATCTCTCACAGTTCACAGTAGATTAACTGAGTGCTTCTCTTATGTCTCATGAACACAGACTGAGTAGATGAACATATTCCTCTTTTGAGCAAGCATTCAAGACTCAGATGTCTTTTGGCCAAGGAAAAGGTCGAGGCAGAGCAAATAACAGAGGTTGTGGAAGAAGCCAAAACAAAGGCAGAAATAATCCTGCAAGCACAAGCGGAAGGAGCTGCAATCAAAACCAAGATGAAGGTTCAAGCAAACAACAAGCTCATGGACAAAGGTATGACAAATCCCAAGTCCAATGTCATTATTGTAAGAAATATGGGCACTATGCCAATGAATCTAGGAAAAAACAAAATGACATGAATAGTAGGCAGAATGCTAATTTTTCAAATGAAGAAGATAAGAATCCAAAGATTGTGCTGTTATCATGTAACATTGCACAGGAAGAACAAGAAGATTTTTGGTTCTTAGACTCAGGTTGTAGTAATCACATGACTGGAAATATTGAAATGTTTTCCAATCTGGATGAAAATGTGAAATCTGAGGTAACAACAGGAACTGATAGTAAGATATCTGTCAAGGGTAAGGGCAGAGTTAGTATCCGAGCAAGAAATGGAGAACAAATGATTGTGCCAGAGGTATATTATGTACCTGGTCTGAAATGTAATCTTTTGAGCATTGGAAAACTCATTAACAAAGGTTACAATGTGTTCTTCAAAGATGATATGTGTACAATCAGAGACATACCTCCAAGTAAGAAGATCATTGCACAGGTGCAGATGACCAGTAATAGAATGTTTCCTCTCAAACTCAGGGCAGATTTGAAGGAATGAAGAACTGTTGTAGCTGTAACACAAGAAGTCTTTTAGGAACAAGTGAAAGATGAGAATTGGTTGTGGCACTTAATATTTAGACATCTCAATTTCGAAGGCTTGAATCTATTGCACAGAAAGGGAATGGTAAAGGGATTGCCATTGATTGAGAAATCGGACAGCCTTTGTGAAGGCTGCATCTTAGGCAAGCAACACAAAGAAAGATTTCCAGCAAGAAAGAGTATAAGGGCAAAAGCACCCTTGGAAATTGTTCACTCTGATGTGTGTGGACCGATGCAAATACCATCAGTTGCTGGAAATAAATATGTTTTAACTTTCATTGATGATTACACTAGAAAGGCATGGGTGTATATGCTGAAACAGAAGAGTGAAGTGTTTGAGAAATTCCGCCACTTCAAAACTCTTGTTGAGAAGCAGTGTGGGCATTATATCAAAGTGCTCAGAACAGATAGAGGAGGAGAGTACATCTCCAAAGACTTTCTGCGTTTTTGCAGAGAGAATGGAATACAAAAGCAGTTCACCACGAGGTATACACCTCAACAAAATGGTGTTGCCAAAAGGGATAATAGGACCATTCTTGACATGGTCACAAGTATGCTGAAGGAAAAACACTTGCCGCATGAGTATTGGGCAGAAGCTGTCATTTGCAAAGTTTACGTCTTGAATAGATGCCCAACTAAAGTTGTCATGAACAAAATACCAGAAGAAGAATGGAGTGGTCAAAAGCAAACTGTCACTCACATGAGAGTATTTGGTTGTGTAGCATATGCACATGTACTAGATCAGCTAATGAAGAAGCTTGACAGTAAGGGGGAGAAGTGTGTCTTTATTGGCTATTGTGATGAGTCAAAAGCATACAAACTCTATAATCCATCCACCAAGAAATTAATAGTAAGCATAGATGTGTAGTTCATTGAAGATGAAGCTTGGGATGGAAGCTTAGAGAAGACAGTGAATGTGAAGACAACTGTGTCTCACGAAGAAGAAGAGGAAGGGACAACAACAAATAATTCCACCTTTGTGGCTCCTCCTCCACCACAACAAGTACAAAAAACCACACCACAAGCTGGAATTCTAACAGCCTTGAGAAGTCAAGGAAGTGCTTCTCCAAGCACACCACAGGGATCAGAAATACCCTCAAGTTTAGATGGAACTCCAAGCACACCAAGAAGACCAAGATTCAAAAATCTAAATGAGATTTATGAACAACGAAAGGTAAGTAAAAATACCGGTCTGAATTCATTATTCGCTTTGTATTGTCATGTTGATGACCCAATTTGTTTTGAAGATGTTGTAAATGAAGATAAATGGATTGAAGCAATGAATGAAGAAATTGGTGCAATTGAGAAGAGTAAAACATGGGAGTTAGTGGACCTCCCTGAAGGCAAAGATGCCATTGGAGTTAAGTGGGTCTATAAGACCAAAAGCAATGCTGAAGGCAAGATTGACAGGCACAAAGAAAGACTTGTTGTGAAAGGCTACAAGCAGCAACAAGGCAAAGACTATGATGAAACCTTTCCACCAGTAGCAAGGATGGAAACAGTCAGAACAATGTTGTCTATTGCAGCACAACACAAATGGAAGATTTATCAGATGGATGTTAAATATGCATTCGTGAATGGAGAGTTAAAAGAAGAGGTTTATGTTGAACAACCTCCAGGCTATGAAGTTGAAGGCCAAGAGCATAAAGTCTGCAAACTGAAGAAGGCTCTTTATGGGTTGAAGCAAGCTCCAAGAGCATGGTACAATAGAATAGATGCTTATCTAATTGAGAATGGGTTTGATAAGTGTGATGGTGAACCCACACTCTACATAAAGGAGAATGACGGTAAGATTCTTATTGTTGTTTTATATGTAGATGATTTGATTTTTACTAGCAATGATGCTTCTCTCATTGTTGATTTTAAAGCAGTCATGAAAAGTGAATTTGAAATGACTGACTTGGGCTTCTTAAGATATTTTCTTGGAATTGAAGTAGACCAAAGTGAAAATGGTGTTTTCATTTCTCAAGTTAAATATGTAGAAGCAGTGTTGAAGAGATTTAACATGCAGAATAGCAAGGCAGCTGTGACTCCAACTGTAATGGGGTTGAAATTGACCAAAGAAGACAGCAGCAAGGATTTTGATCCAAAATTGTACAAGAGCATAGTTGGCAGCCTTATGTACTTGACTGCAACTAGGCCGGACATTATGCACGCTGTGAGCTTAATCTCCAGATTTATGGAAAGACCAAAAGAGACTCATTGGTAGGCAGCCAAGAGGATTCTAAGGTATGTGAATGGAACGAAGGGGTTTGGTATTTTTTACTCCTCTTCTGAAAGTTTCATGTTGACAGGTTACACTGACAGTGATTGGGTTGGAAGTGTTGATGATAGGAAAAGCACATCGGGATATGTGTTTTATATGGGATCGGGAGTTGTCTCATGGGCTTCCAAGAAGCAACTAGTTGTATCTTTGTCAACAGCAGAGGCAGAGTATGTGTCAACAACAACAACAGCATGCCAAGTAGTGTGGCTGAGAAGAGTTCTCAGAGATTTGTGTCATGAACAAGAAAAGGGCACAACAATTTACTGTGACAATAGCTCAGCAATAGCATTGTCTAAAAACTTTGTTTTTCATAAAACGACAAAGCACATAGACACCAAATTTCACTTCATACATGAATTGGTTAACAATGGTGAGATTGTTTTGCAGCACTGCAAAACAGAGGATCAACTCGCTGACTTCTTGAAAAAACCATTGGGAAAGAAAAGTTTTGATCATTTCAAGAAATGCCTGGGTATGCATAAAAACCCAACAGTTGAAGTTAAGGAGGAGAGTTGGAATTTAATTCCAACTACAACAAAAATAGCTGGACAGAAATCTGATTTGCTGTAGATGTTCCAGACTATTGGATGCCTTAAAGTCGTGCTTGATATTTCGTACATTAATGTGCATTAAATTTTCATAATTAAATTTCCCTGCAACAACCGACTTCATTTCTTCAAAAGGCATCACCGCCTGTTGCATTCAATACGCAGATAAGCTTTAGAAGATATTTTTATTATTTTATTGTTTAAAGTCAAGTATGTTTTTAACATATAAATGTAATGAACAACAATTTTTTTTTCCTCTGATGTTAGAAGAATGATAGAGAGTCTTTTTCTTGTAACACACAACAACGCTGAAACTGTAATTTTCTGAGATAGTGGAAAAATTGGTTTGTGGAACTGAAGCGTTCATGATGTAATCCCTCTGTCAAGAGGAAGATGCTCTTCAGCATAATCTCTTGTGAAAATCCCTCTATGTGAGGAAGAAATTTTTGTAACAGTTGGTTTATTTTTAATGAATACAAGTTTTTTTTGCGCGTTGCTGAAACACAGTAAGCAGAAAATAGTTTCTCGGCGTCAAAACAGAGTGCTGCTGAAACACCAGTTTCAGCGTTGCTGAAACACCGATGTTGAAACACTACATTTAGCAATTGACAAAATTGCGTCGTTGAAACAATGTATTCCGCAAACGATTTTTATTTCCGTTGTGTTAAAACAGAGTATTGTTCTGTTTTTTCAGTTTTGTTTGGAATGATCAGAAATTCCCAACAATGATTGGAATGGAGGCGAGGATGCTGCGATGGAAGAGTGGTTTCCAGATTTCCAAATCCACCCGGACTATGAATTCTCCAATCCGCTTTATTATGGGCAGTGGCCTGTGATTCTTGGAACTAATGCGATGTTCGTTGCAGGCGCAGTTGTGAAGGCTATGGCACCAAATCCAGGCGTGCTAATTTTAGGTCATGTATTCGTCGGTTTAGGCATACGAGCATTGATCATTGCCATAGGGATAACATATGAGTGTGGCTCCATCCAGTAGTGGTTGGAATTTGGACACAGAACATGCCCGACCAAGGGGAAAATGCGCTGAGAATTTCTATGGATTGAGGCATGTACTCTCTAGGCCCTACGCGATCAATTCCTGGAGGGCGAGCGACATTTCGACAAGGAAAATTTCGTCGATACTTGCTATTGTAGTAGCGTTCTTTAGTCTCTCTACTTCTGCCCTCCATTTTGTGGGAGAATTGGAAAAGCCATGGTGCCATAGTTTTACGTAATGTAATATATTAATCTCACGAAATGTTTGAGTGAGATTCAGATTGTGGGATTAGAATCTATTATTGTGTGTATTGTGTTTGAATTCATGTTTGATACATGTGCTATGGTGTTGAGAACAGTGTGTGACAGGATGCATGTTTCTCATTTGTTGGAGTATTATGGCCACAATAAGACAATGGTGGAAGCAGAGGAAAATATCCTAACATGCTTGGCAGATTTCTTAACTCAGATCAACTCTCAGAAGAAGAAGACAGGCGTTATTGCTCCAAAACGATTTGTGCAAAGGGTGAAGAAGGAAAATTGGTTTTTTCACAGTTATGCCCTATGATGTTGGCATTCTCCGGTGAAAAACCATTGACGGCAACGTTTCACTGGATTTTACAAGTCAAAAGAGAATTCTTGTGTGTATTAATATGTCATGTCATGTTATTTGAGGTGGTTATTGAAGTGAGATTGGCCTGAACAACTATTGTCACAATTTTGAGTGCGTGATGGAACTTGTCATTCCAACAATACATGAATTGATAGGAAAATTATTAATTACCAGATATGATGAAGACATGACATTAAAGATGACATCAAAAGATAGTGATGAAAGCATCATGAAAGATTAAAGGATGATGGACAACCAATTAAATTTTGTGTGAGTTTGTGGAATTGACTCATGATCATAGTGTATTATGAGTCACATATTGTAATTAGAGAAAATCAACACGTCATATATTGTTTTGTAATAGTTAGTTGTGGTCCTTGAAATGTTTTATGTACCTTTTGTAAGACAGAGAGAGGCATGCAAACCCTTTGTTATGTGTTCCATCTGTTAGAGAGTTTTAACACCCTGGAATAGTGTTTCATGCTCGATGGATACATTTGGGTTGGCTATATTGGTTTTGGACTCCATGAGGTGGAAATTTATATTTGGGTGGTTCATAGAGAAGTTGGATGAACTATGTATGTGAACCCATGCATTTAGGTAGATGGTTGTTGCTTTATATGGACATAGACAATTGCATGAACTAGGTAGAAGGTGTAATTACCAGAGTGGACCAGATGTAGATCTTGCATATTGATATCGAGACAAGTAGTCATTAAGGAGGAGTGCTGGAAAATGTAATTTATACTTGTCTGAGTTGTGACTTTATATGTAAAGGAGTCTGTTCCTATTCTATAGAAGTGGTTATATATATATATATATATATATATATATATATATATATATATATATATATATATATATATATATATATCCCTATTTTGGTGTGTGGTTGAGATATTCTCTCAATCAACTAATTGTGTCTCCAAAATAGTTTCCCTATCTTGAAACACCACTTGTTCATATCATAATTGATCAATAAATATAGTTTGCATTATCAAATTTCATCTCTTTACTCGCCTTTATTTTAATAAGTGTTAAAAAAAAACTAGTGTCCCGCACATTTTCTCAATCAAGGAAGAAAAGAGTAAAAACAAAAAAATAAATCTAGATCTGAGGGAAACTCTAAAATCCCTTCATTTAAATAGGTATTGCAACTTTAATTATTTCTTGATCAACTTTTACTCTTTATCATTTCCTGTAAACAATTGGTAAGAATGTGCTTTTGGTCGGTCTTAAAATTAATATATATATTTTTTATTCTACCAACTGAAACATAGTTTATCCACTGTGAAACAACGTGGCTTCAAATTTATCTATTGTTCTATTTTATCCATCTTGGAACAGGGTAGCTTCAAATTTATCTGCCATTCTCCAGTGCTCAAATTTATCTACCTCTGCTCTTTGCAATGGGAATCTGATCTCACTATTAGCATCTTACATAATGTTAATGGAATTATTTTTCACCGCTGGAATCTTTCATGCTTACTCTTCATAAGTCAAACACGTTTTTGAAGATATGGATGCTATCAATTCAAATGCCATATCTAATATAAGGTGCAAAAGAACCTTAATTACGTTGATAGGCATTCCCCTATCAAAATCCACAAGTTAATCATTTTCTTAATTAATCTTTTTGATGAGATGGTCTAAATTGAAAGAGGCCAGTATATTATTGTAGTCTCCATTAGATCAATTACTGAAGTTAAAAGCCATAGCTTCCCTGCATAACTAAAAGGGGTGTTTAAACCCTACTTAAATTAATTTTTTACCAAATGAGATTAAAACTTTACTGTGCCTCTCATTTATCTCCACGTATAAGGATTAACAAAAATAATATTAAAAAATAAAATAAAAATAATATGAAACAATATAGGATGGAACAATAGTTTTCCTTCCATATGCGCAACTTGGCAACATGTAGCTATCCCATTATTAATCATGAAATGCTTGACTGTTGGCATTCTGCCCCGCTATATGGGATTAGAAAAAATGAAATTAAAAAATTAATGCCAAAAACCATTGAAACTAATGTCTTTTTGCATTCTGAAACGTATGAAACCAGGTTATTCGCCACTGGGGTTGGTTAATGTATAACACAGTTCATTAATAATGTGTAGATGGGTAGTTTAATGTATGATGCGGGTCGTTAATAGTGTGCAGATGCTAGGAGCGAGGGCTATTCCTCGGGCATGGGCTAACCTCAACCATGTTGCACAGGGACTTACTGTCTCCTCAAGTAAGCCAACAATTTAATTTGATCAAATCCCCCATTATTATTGTTATGTTGTAGTCGCTTGATTCTCCTCATGAATATATGTATCAATTTTTATACATTAGAGATTTGTAGAATACATTCTCTTCATTCTCACTCTCATTAGTCTCTCTCATTGTAATTATCTAAAGAAGTTGCATGTTGTGTTGTGTACTTTGACTAGGGATATTGGCTCAGCTGATTTCATCATAGCAGATAAAGCCATTCTCAGCATGTAGAAACTCGTTCGGTGAGAATGGAAAATCAAGCGGAGTAATTCGCTTTTTGGTTTCTGAAAGCAAGTAAAGAAGCTAATTATTTAAGGAGTATAGAGCAGAGCAAAGATGAATCTCTGTGATGTCTTTGTGCATCTGATTGTATGGTTCTGTGCCAACTAGTATTTTTATGCATGTATCTGTTCCTGTTCTGTTATTTTCTACATTTTATTAATATTGATTCAATCTTTGGTTTCCAATTAACACCTAAGCTTAGGCATGTTGGGTTGTTTACCTTTCATATCACTATGCCTATTCTCTTACTTGCATTGTTAAGATCCGCAGTGGAACCTCTATTTACATAGCAAATCTTTGAAAAAGACTTAATCTGCATGTAGTTCAGGACTTGAAATATTATTGAATCTGGTTCATATCCATATCGAATTTGAACCATTATCACATCTCAAGAACCACAAGTGGAGTGGAAGGGACCTTCAAAACAGCAGAAGTGCGAACTCTGATAGCCCGGACCTGAACCATTATAGAGAAGAGTAGAAAGATTATTGGGTCCGAAATTGTTATCGCATCACTAGATCAGAATGGAAGGAGCCTAGCATTGGAGTGTTGGAATCTCCCATAGTGATTTTCGATAGTCCATGTACTATTTCATTAGAGTTACTGGAGCACTATGTTATTGCTCTATTCCATGTGAAATTGCCAACAACAGTTGTTGATAATTAAATTGGAATAATTAAATGGTGGGAATTATTCTCGTAGCAAGTCAGGAAGTAGGGATTATTCAAATCCGATGCCAATGAAAATAGGATAAATTTTCTTGTAACCTCATTAAAGAAAAAGGCACAAAATTATGATAAGTTTTCTTTTAACCTCATAGAAAAGCAAAAACTGACGACTTTTAACCAGGTTAAAAAAACACAAACTAACGCTAGTAATTGAATACCAAAAGAGAAATGGATTGGACGGGCAAGATAAACTCGTATACCACAATGGTTGATTTTGATATTTCCTGGTCATCTTTCAATTTTAAAGTAAGCAGAAGGTTGTTGGATATTTCTTCATGTTCCTTCAATTTAAAAATAAGGAGAAGGTTCAGAAGAATAATTAAAAAGATAAGCCTACGCGTACAAAATTATCTTTATTTTTATTAAATTTCGATAATTTCTTATTTTTCATTAACTTTTTCTCCAAATCTAAGTTCCTAAGAATAATTAAAAAAGATAAACTTACCCCACAAAATTATTTTTATTTTTATGAAATAGTGATCATTCAATTTTTATCTTTTTTTTCTTTAAATATAATAAAAAATATGAAAAAACATATTTAAATAGTAGTAAAAGTTCTTCCACGCTATTGAATATATTTAAACATTTAAAATTACAATTTCATTAATGCAAACTCTTAACAATTTTCTTAACAATTTCAGAACATGATGTGAGTGATTATTAAGAAAAAAAACCAGAATCTATTATTGAGAAACTTAAATATGGTTGTGGAAAATTTCCTGGAATTCGTAACATGCTTTTAGTGATGGTTGTTTCAAAAAATAAAAAAATCTAAATATGGTTGGAAAATAAATTCCAGTAAATGCAAAGATTATTTCCCAGAAATACATGTGAAATGTTGGAAATGCAAAAATGCTCGAAAAGCAAATATGATTGCCATGAAAAATCCCAAATTGCTGGAAATGCAAATATTAAAAATCCTAAATTTATGGAAATGCAAATATGATTGCCATGAAAAATCCAAAGCTACTAGAAATGTAAATATGATTGTCAAAAAAAAAAATTGTCGAAATGTAAATATGGTGGCTAGGAAAACAAATCCAAAAATGTGGCTAGGAAAACAAATCCAAGAACATTGGAATCCAAATATAACTACCTAGAAAAATGGAAAATCCAACTAAATTACATATGCAAGATGGAACTAAAGATTTTCAGGGTGATATGAATACAATTTCAGTAATAAAAACTTACAGTTTCATCATTAATTTCATAATCGAATTATCTTGTAAATATTAATATTTGCATTTGTTTGATAAATTAAATTATAAACTTTAAATTAACTTAAAATTAATTTTTTAATATAATTAGTATTTTTATGATTATAAAAAGAAAGAAATTGGTAATTTTTTTATGTTTTTCATTTTAATAATAATATTTTAAATATTACTTACTTTATGTTTCTAAATTTTATGTTTATGTTTTATTTGATTATAAATTAGTACATATATGATCAAACAAGGCTAGATAGTAGTTAGTACTTGCAGTTTAGCTTAAACATAACTCAATGAAACAAAAAAAAAAAATATCAGACCACGGAGTAACTCCTCCAAATAAATTCACATTTATTCATTCAAGTTGATCTTTATTATATAGATGAGGGAGAGACTATTCACTTCATCTCTCGGTGACTATTTATATTTATTATTATTTATTTACATCAGTTACACTTATTCACCCAATATTGATGATTAGGTGTCAACTTCCCCCCCTAATCTGAAGGGATGTTGGTGATTCCAAGCATCGTTCTGAACCATTCAAGTTTTTCTGTTCCAAGCACTTTGGTGAAGATGTCTGCAATTTGCTCATTAGTGGAATAATGGTGGAGATCGATTGTTTTGGCCTCAACATGATGTCGAATTAGATGATATTTAGTATTGATGTGCTTCTTTTTCAATCATGGAACTTTGGGTTCTTGGCCAAATTTATTGTCGAGGTATTGTCAATCATGAGTGGAGTTGATTTTTCTTGTTTTACCTGCAAATCTTCAAGAATTTTCCTGAGCCACACAATTTCTTTTGTTGCCTCAGCTGCTACCACATCTTTTGCTTCTGTTGTGGAATCTGTTGGAATTGATTGTTTGTGTTATCTCTAGGAGACAACTCCTGATCCAAGACTCATAGCATAACCTGAAGTAGATACCCCCGTTTCTTTGTCTCCATCGATGTTTGAATCAGAGTATCCAATCAAACTGAAGTCGTCCACCTGCGTATACTTGATTCCAAAGTCTTGAGTTCCCTTCAGGTACCTTAGAACTCTTTTTGCAACAAACCAATGTCCCTCACAAGGCTTTTCCATAAAATTGGAGGGGATTCCAACAACAAATGAAATGTCTGGTCTGGTAGTAGTTAGGTAGTTGAGACTTCCTACAAGCCGTCTATACTTTGTTGCATCCTCAAATTGTTTTCCTTCAATGGATGTGAGCTTTAAGTTTTGTTCCATTGGAGTAGTAAGATGATTGCATTCTTTCATGCCAAACCTATTCAACAGATCTCCAATGTATTTCTTTTGAGAAAGGAATATGGACTTTTGATGTTGAGTTACTTCAATACCAAGATAGTAATGAACATAGCCCAATTCAGTCATTTCAAAACCTTTTCTCAATTCCTTCTTTATGGATGCCATGTAGCTTTCATTGTTCCCTGTTATCAAAAGATCATCTACATATACCACAAGATATACAATTATTTTTCCAACTTTCTTGACAAATAAAGTTGCATCATCAAGGTCATAATTTTTGAAATTGAGTTTCAGAAGATGCTCAGTTAGTTTTTCATACAAGGCTCGTGGTGCTTGTTTGTGGCCATACAATGATTTCACAAGTTTGCATACTTTATGTTCATGTCCTTTCACAACAAATCCTTCAGCTTGGGACATAAAAACATTCTCTTTTAGATCTCCATTCAAGAAAGCAGTTTTTAAATGCATTTGATGGACTTTCCAACCGTTTTGAGCTGCTTGGGCAAAGAGTGTCTGGATGGTAGCCCATTTTGTTGTGGGGGCAAAAGTCTCCTCATAATCGACCCCCTCCTTCTATGAAAAACCTTTCGCCACAAGCCTGGCTTTATGCTTGTCAAGTGAGACATCAACTTTATACCTATTCTTGTATACCCACTTTCATCCAATTGGTTTGGTTCCTAATGGAGGATCGACGAGCTTCCAAGTGCCATTCTTTATCAGGGCATCATACTCCTTTTGCATTGCTTCTTTCCATTCATCATAAGAAGCAGCTTCATTGAAGGGAGTTGGTTCAAAATCTGTAGACAAATTCAATTCACAATCATAAGAAACATCCATATCAACAGGTGAATCAGAGTTATCTACATCACCTCCATTTTGCTGGTTTGAATTTCTAGTTCCTGTCTTTCCAACCTCGTCACGATGAACACTTTCAAGTGTCTTTATCAGCCACTTTGGAGGACCTTTCTCAGATAGTCTAGGCTGCCCCGTTGATTGAGTTGGGACTGAATCAAGATTGAGTCTCCCAATTCTATCAATCACATCACTTAAAGCATCATCTGTTGTTGGAGTTTCATGCGGGGGAGAGATTTATTCCGAAGAAGATTCCACATGTTGATCTAGTCTAGGAATCCCGCCTTCAAGATGTGGAATCTGATTATGAAATTCTTGGAATGATTTTGCATTTGCGAATCTATCCAAGCGATCAATTTTTTGTTCAACAACATTGTCATTTTTGGATGATTCAAGAAAGATTACATCTCTAGATGCAACAAACCTTTTATTGAATTCATCATAGAGATGATATTCTTTGGAGGTGTTTGAATACCGCAAGAAGATACACTTATGACTTATTGCACCAAGTGTGTTTCTATGTACCTTTGGTATCAAGGCATAACAGGTGGAATCGAAGACCCTAAGATGCTTTACCAAAGGAACGTGCCCATACCACATTTCATATGGAGTCTTGTTTCTAATACCATTAGATGGACATCTATTCTTTATATATACAACACATAGAATTTCATCATCCCAAAACATCAACTTTACATTTTTCAAAAACATCATGGAGCGCACCATATTTAAGATTGTCCTATTCATTCTTTCAGCTACACCATTCTGTTGGGGATTATAAGGCACAGTTGTTTGACGTTTGATCCCATGTTGGCGAAGATATTTTTCAAATTCATTTGAAGTGTATTCTCTTCCATTATCAATGTGAATAGAGTCAATATGAGATTGTGCATCATTTTCAATCGATGTATGAAAGTTCTTGAATGTTTCAAAAGCATCAGATTTGTTCTTTAATAAATAAACCCAACACATTATGGTGTAGTCATCAATAAATGTCATCATATATTTATTTCCATTTGTAGAAGGAACATGGATTGGACCACATAAATCTAAATGAATTAGTTCAAGTTTTATATGTGCTCTTGAATGTGAATCATGAAAAGACTATTTGCTACGCTTTTCTAGAATGCAAGCATCACATTGCTTAAGTTTCCTAGGAATTGTAGGCAAACTAGAAACACCATTTTTCTTCAATAAGCGGAGGGTGTCATAGTTCAAATGTCCAAATATATCATGCCATAATAAACTTGATGGAAGTGTACATTCTTCATAATGAGAATTGTATGAAAAATGTTGTGCACGAGTAGAGGTACCTTGCAGTTTGAGAAGCCTTTCTTCTTCTATTCCCCTCATGACAAGCGAGTGGTTATATGCTTTTCTCACCTCAAGCTTGCCATCAAACATATGAATAGAGTGACCTTGCTGGAAAATGTCTACCAAGGACAAAAAGTTTCTCTTCAATTGTGGGAGATATAGAACATGATGCAAAAGGAAGTCTAGAAGACTAGGCAATTTGAGCCTGATTGTGCCAAGCCCTAATGCCTTGATTTTTGTTGGTCTGCAAAGTATACTGATCCATCAATATTGTCAGTAAAATATTTAAAAAAATATTTTCTATGAGTCATGTGGAAAGTTGTTCCTGAATCAAGCAACCAATCATTTTTCCAAGAAGCAAGTGAAGCATTAAATAAGTCTTCATTTACTCCAATATTACACTGTGCCACAACATAATGAGCAGATTTAGGTGCTTTCCCTTTTTCTATGTCATTAGTTTTGCATTTCTATTGGTTTCTTTGCTGCTCAATTTTGTCCCAAGGTAACTTGCATGTGGAGGCATCATATGATCCATTTCTTTTGCAGTGTATGCAGTACAAATCTGACTTTTCTCCTTGAGAGTGTTTTCCCCCTCGCCTCTGAAAGATCTTCCTCCTCCTCCTCGATCACCTCTTCCTATGGAAGAATCTCGAGCAAGATTTTTTTATTTATGAGCAAGGCACATAGCCTCTTTAGAAGATTCAGGGGTTGTCTTCTTTCCAAAAGCTTTCTCTCTTTCAACAATTTTTTTCACAATAGAGTCAAAGGTAATATATTTGAGATTTCCATTTGCTTGTAATGACTCAAGATAATTGGAGTAATTAGGATAAAGTGCCTTGAGAAAAGTGATAAGAGGAATATCCAATTCAACCTTACTGGCTTTGATATCATATATTATAGATTTTACTTCGGATGCAAGAGCAAGAGGAACATTATTTTGCAATTCAATAGTGAAGAGTTTAATCATGAGTTGAACAACTTCAAGTGAAAAATGTGAGTCATAGAGTTATTTTAGTGTTTTTAAGGCTTCGAAAGCAATTGAAAATGGCGAAATATGGTGACTCACCTCTTCACTTATATATGTTGCAATTAATGCATAGGCTTTGTTGTTCTTATTTTCCCAAATGGTGAACTCTTTGTCTAAGGTAGTTTGTTCTAGCTCTTTGTCTCCGTTTATCAAAACACACTCATTTCCACAACTCATTGAAAATGAGGGTATGTTTTATTATCCGGGACCACTCAGGATAGTTCTCCTTGCCAGTGAGAACTATTCCCACAATAGATATGATTTAATGCATATTGTAAAAAAAAAATACTTTTGCTAGCAAAATGTGCTTCAAAATAAGACAAAGATTTCATTAAAAAAATAAAACAACTAATAAAACATTATATTGTTGAATGCCATCACAAAAAATTGAGAGAATGATTAACTATATATATATATATATATATATATATATATATTTTTAAATATGAAATATTGTGAAAAATAGAAAAAAAAACCAAAAAATTAAATAAAAATGAAATAAAACTAAAAACAAAAAATTAATAACTAATAGAAATGAAAAATTACTAAACAAATCATAATAAAACATTAACCAATCACTTTACAAACAAATAAATTTTAATAATAATAAGAAATAATAAAAATTGAATTCTAATATTAAACTATATACAAATTTCATAATTTTTTAAAGTAAATAACTTAATACCAAAACTGAATAAGTTAGAGTCAAAAATTCCTTTATTCATATAATGTTTTTGCTATTTCCTTATTCATATAACGTTTTTGCTATTCAATTCTTCTCTGTGATAAACCATCCACGAAATCTCCATTGTGTGATTGGAAAGTATAAATCCTTGTCGATTCAGAGAATTGATAACAACATAAATGAAAACGTCAAAAGTCAAAATGGAATTTCTACAGGGGCAGGTCAATGTAAGAATTCTTGCTACTACCCGTACCAACCCTGTATCCACAAGTCAAGTAAACGTCCAATTTTAGATGTCCAATAAGCCTTCAAATGTAATTAAAAAAAAAATCATATTTATTAAAAACACATATATAAATTTAATAGGAAAAAAATGAATATTAATATATAAATACAAAATTGTCTATCCCCATATTTATGAAATTATAAATGTTGAAAAGGTATCTTTATAATAAAATTATCATATGAGGCCATAAAATATAAAATTAATTAAAGATATTGTGTATCTATTAAATTACACATGTCCACATTTGTGAAATAGTAATTTTGAAGATTACTTTTAAAAATTTAGAGTTTCACTAAACATAAATTTTAGAATGTAAATTGGGAAAGAACAATACAACATTATAAATATACATGGTTTTGAAAGAGTAGAAAAAAATTAAAAATATTGATGTAAATTGGAAAATAACAACACACCATAAATATATGGATTCCAAGTTGTAATTATAACACATAAAATTTTGAAATATTATATTAATTTTGTCTTTATTAAATATAGAATCTTAAAATATGAAGTGTATATTAAAATTAACCAGAAAAAAACGGATATGTATCAAATTATCCATTTTCATTGTGAAACAACAAAATTTGAAATGTAATTGTAAAACTTACTTTTATTAAGCATAGAAATTTTAAAATGTCAAGTGGAAAATAACAACAAAACATCAATTAATAAATTATAAGTATTTATTTTTGAAAAATATTAAATATTGAAATATAATTCTAAAATTTATCTTTGTTGAACATTAAATTCTTAAAATATAAAGTAGATTAAATTTAATTTAAAAAATTATAGATATCAATACTAGTGAATATGTATTTGTTAAATAATAATTTTTTAAATGCAATTGTAAAAAAAAATCAAAATTTGAAATAGATTAAAAGAATAAATTGAAACAGATGATGAATATAATTAGAAGAATAAATTATGCATTCAATTATAGATCTCCAATATTAATATTCATAACATTTAATTAACAATATTAAAATTATTAATGATATTAACATTATTATTATAAATAATATCATCAACATTTAATATTAAAAATAATATTAAATTTTTTTAATTTACAATCTTATCTATTATTACTATTTTAACTTATTAATATTATTGATATTAAATTAATTAATTAATTAATATAATATACCATCAACATTAATAACATTAAATATTAACAAAAATTTTAATATTAAGTTTTAATATTATTTATAAATGTTAGATATTAAGCTTTTGTGATCCATGTTGTAAATGAGTGTGGTTTTCAGATTAATCACATTATTGGGATTTGGTCGACATTTTGAACCAGCTAATGTGGATGAACCACATTAGTTGGTTCAAAATGTCGACCAAATCCTAATAATGTGATTAATCCAAAAGGTACACTCATTTATTTATAAATATTAATTTTAATATTAATTGATATGAATACGAATATTAATATTACTTTTAATATTATTAATATTTATAAATATTAATTTTAACGTTAATTATTAATATTAATAGCATTAAATAATATTATCATTGTCAACCATGGTCAATAATCATGGTGACATTGTCATCAACATTGTCTTTTGCTCCAATGTCACATTATGAAAGCCATGGTCATTCATGGTCAACCATGGTCCAACATTGCATTGTGACAAAGATTGTCTCTATATGAAAATCAACCATGGTCCTATGTCGCATTCTGACAAATATTGTCTCAATATGAAAATAGATCATGGCCAACCATAGTCCAATGTCGCATTGTGAAAAAGATTATGGGAATATAAAAATAAACCATGGTCAACGATGGACAACCATGTTTGTTTTAGTGTTTATAATATTTATTCAAATGTCGCATTGTCACATAGATTGTATATGAAATTCAATCATGGTCAATTATGCTCAACCATGGTCAATCATGGTCAACCATGGTCAATACGAAAATCAACCATCGTCAATCATGGTTAGCCATGGTCTAACATCACATTGTGAAAGAACTATCTCAACATGAAAATAAACCATTTTCAACCATTGTCGACCATCGTCAACCATGTTTAAACGTCGCATTTTGACAAAGATTGTCTCAATGTGAAAATTAATCATGGTCAATAATTGTCAACTATGGTGAACCATTGTGACGAAGATTTTCGCTTTGTCCAAAGTCACATTGTGATAAATATTGTCTCAATATGATAATCAACCATGGTCAATCATTGTCAAGCATAGCCATTCATGGTCAAACATGGTCCAACATCAGATTATAAGAATTATTGTCTCAATATGAAAATCAGTCGTGTCAACCATCTTCAATCATGGTCTACCATTGTCAAATGCGGCATTGTGACAAATATTGTCTCAAACGAAAATCAATCATGGTCAATCGTGGTCAACCATGGTCAATATGAAAATCAACCATGGTCCAACATCCCATTGTCACAATGATGTCTCAATATGAAAATCAACCATTCTTAATCATGGTCAACCATGGTCAATAATCATGGGCACATTGTGACGAAGATGGTCTCTTGGTCTAATGCCACATTATGAAAAACATGGTCATCCATGGTTAAACATGGTACAACATCACATTGGGACAAAGATTGTCTCAATATGAAAATCAACCATGGTCATCCATGGTCCAACATCACATTGCGACAAATATTTTCTCAATATGAAAATCAATCATGTTCAATCATGGTCCAACATCGCATTGACAAAGATTGTCTCAATATGTAAATCAATCATTGTTGATCATGTTTATCTTAATGTTTATAATATTTTTCTTAGGGTTTATATATGTTGGGTTTATAATATCAGTCTCTTGGATTTAATATTGTTCCCTTGGGTTCATAATCCCTTGGGGTCTTAGTATTAATCCCTTCATTTTATTATTCCTTTGGGTTTCTCATATTAATCCCTTGGGTTTATTATTCCCTTAGGTTTATACTATCAATCATGGTAAACAATTGTCAATCATAGCCAACGATGCTTGAATGTCACATTGTGACAAGGATTGTCTCACCATGAAAATAAATAATAATCCCTTGAGTTTATTATTCCTTTGGGTCTATTATATCAATTCCTTGGGTTTATTATTCCCTTGGGTTTATATTATTAGTCCCTTTTGTTTAATAGTATTCCCTTTGGTTCATATTCCCTTGGGGTTTTAGTATTAATCCCTTGGGTTTATTATTCCTGAGTCAAACGTGGTTTATTATGATGTCGACAATGGTCCAACATGGAATTGTGATAAGGATTGTCTCAATATGAACATCAATGATGGTCGATCATGTTTATTTTAATGTTTATAATATTTGTCTTAGGGTTTACATATGTTGGGTTTATAATATTAGTCCCTTGAGTTTAATATTATTCCCTTGGGTTCATAATCCCTTGGGGTTTTAGTATTAATACCTTGGGTTTACTATTCCCCTAGGTTTATAATATGAAAATAAATGATGGTCAATCATGTTTATCTTAATGTTTATAATATTTGTCTTGGGGTTTATATACGTTGGGTTTATAATATTAGTCCCTTGGATTTAATATTATTCCCTTGGGTTCATAACCCCTTGGGGTCTTAGTATTAATCCCTTCAGGGTTTCTCATATTAATCCCTTGGTTTTATTATTCCTTTAGGTTTATAATATCCATCATGGTAAACCATTGTCAATCATAGCCAACCATGGTCAACCATGCATGAATGTGACATTGTGACAAGGATTGTCTCACCATAAAAATAAATAATAATCCCTTGGGTTTATTATACCAATCCCTTGGGTTTTTTATTCCCTTGGTTTTATATTATGAGTCCCTTTTGTTTAATAGTTTTCCCTTGGGTTCATAATCCCTTGGGGTTTAGTATTAATCCCTTGGGTTTATAATATCAGTCACTTGGGTTTATTATTCCTCAGTCAAACACGGTTTACTATGATTTCAACCATGGTCCGACATGGAATTGTGATAAGGATTGTCTCAATATGAAAATTAATGATGGTACATCATGTTTATTTCAATGTTTATAATATTTCTCTTAGGGTTTGTAGTATTTATATTTGGTTTTAGTGTTGGGTTTATAATATTAGTCCCATGCTTGAATGTCACATTTTGACAAAAATTGTCTCACCATGAAAATAAAAGATGTTTATTTTAGTGTTTGTAATATTTATATTTGGGTTTACGAATATTGGGTTTATAATATTAGTCCCTTGGGCTTAATATTGTTCCCTTGTGTTCATATTCCCTTGGTGTTTTAGCATTACTCCCTTCGGTTTATTATTCTTTTGGGTTCATAATATCAAAATTTGGGTTTTCATTCCCTTAGGTTTATAATATAAATCATAGCCAAACATGATGAGCCATGTTTGAATGTCGCATTGTGACAAGGATTGTCTCACCATCAAATAAACTATGTTTATTTTAGTGTTTGTAGTATTGATATTTGCATTTACTCTATGTGAAGTTTATAATATTAGTCCCATGGGTTTAATATTATTCCCTTGGCCTCATAATCTCTTGGGTTTTAATATTTATCCCTTGGGTTTATAATATCAATCCCTTGGGTTTATTATTCCCTTTGGTTGATAATATAAATCATGGTAAACCATTGTCAATCATAGCCAAACATCGTCAACCATGGTTGAATGTCGCATTGTGACAAGAATTTTCTCATCTTCAAAATAAACCATGTTTATTTTAGTATTTGTAGTAATTATATTTGGGTTTACCAATGTTAGTTTTATAATATTAGTCCCTTTGTTGAATGTCGCATTTTGACAATGATTGACTCACCATGAAAATAAACCATGTTTATTTTAGTGTTTGTAGTGTTTATATTTTGGATTAACAATGTTTTGTTTATAATATTACTCCCATGGGTTTAATATTATTCCTTTGGGTTCATAATCCCTTGGGGTCTTAGTATTAATCCCTTCGTTTTATTATTCCTTTGGATTTCTCATATTAATCCCTTGGGTTTATTATTCCCTTAGGTTTATGATATCCATCATGTTAAACCATTATCAATCATAGCCAACCATGTTCAACCATCCTTAAATGTGACATTGTGAGATGGATTGTCTCACTTGAAAATAAATAATAATCCCTTGGTTTTATTATTCCTTTGGGTTTATTATATCAATCCCTTGGGTTTTTAATTGCCTTGGTTTTATATTATGAGCCTCTTTTGTTTAATAGTATTCCCTTTGGTTCATAATCCCTTGGGGTTTAGTATTAATCCCTTGGGTTTATAATATCAATCGCTTTGGTTTATTATTCTTGAGTCAAACACGGTTTATTATGATGTCAACCATGGTTTGACATGGAATTGTGATAAGGATTGTCTCAATATGAAAATCAATGATGGTACATCATGTTTATCTCAATGTTTATAATGTTTGTCTTAGGTTTTGTAGTATTTATATTTGGGTTTACCAATCTTGAATTTATAATATTAGTCCCATGCTTGAATGTCACATTTTGGCAAAGATTGTCTCACCATGAAAATTAAACATGTTTATTTTAGTGTTTGTACTTTTTATATTAGGTTTACGAATATTGGGTTTATAATATTAGTCCATTGGGCTTAATATTGTTCCCTTGAGGGGAGAGCATGACCGCAAATCCAAGGATAGGTAGCGAATTAATGCCAAGTGGCAGGGCATAGCCAGCAACTTGACGTCAAGAGTAGCTTGGAGAGGGAATATGTAAATGAAGA
The DNA here is from genome assembly GCA_031772625.1 of Pinus tabuliformis. Lineage (NCBI taxonomy): Eukaryota > Viridiplantae > Streptophyta > Pinopsida > Pinales > Pinaceae > Pinus > Pinus tabuliformis. The sequence goes on along the minus strand of CM062812.1, from coordinate 404,729,945 downwards.
ACGGTGGACAAGAGAGGAGTGCAGCATCCCAAAGCAGGAGGGAAGGGAGGTGTGCCAAGGCAAAAATAGGACAGCTAGCGGTAAAATCATGAGGAGGCAATGGAAAAGGGATAAAGTCCAAGGAAAAGTGGAAAGAGGCATTTTGCATGTAGACCAAAAAGGAGAAAGGTGGCGAGATTAAAGAGCGGGCAGCAAGCGGGAGTAGAAGGAGGAAGCAAGGTGCGACACGGTAAAAGGGTATGTGACATCTCTCATCCAAATCTATGAAAGATTAATCAGTCTAAAACATGGATTAGGAATGCAGAACGGTATGCATATCTGGTTTGATCATCTCAATTGTCATAGAAATTTTAGAGGGCTGAAAGGAAATTATCGTGAAGAGTTCCTGGGTGCCAGGGATGGAGAGAAAGTTAAGAGAAAGGGTGAGGAGTATGAGAGCAATGGCTTGCATGACCCAATTTCACCCGACCCCAAACTTAGAATAGAGGCCTTGGTTAATCATAGTCTAGGGAAAGGAAGAACATTTGTTGCGTTAAATGATGGTAGAGGGGATAGGAAACTCTAGAGTCTCTGGGGGATGGAGTTGCACCTTAAGGTGAGGGGAGAAATCTTAGCCACCAAAAACCTAGTTGACCATGCTGAAAAACCCAAGCCACGGGGAGGTCTCTACAACCCAATATGCACACGGAGCGAACCCCCGAGGGAGAAAAGGCAAGCGAACCGGAAGTGGGTTTTTTGCATGAACTGGGCTAAGCAAAGTAAACATGGGTACCCCAAGACCAAAAGAATTATTACGACCAAAACCATTCAAACTAGGGAAGGAAGCCAGAGGTCAGAAACGCAGAGGGTGGGAAACCAATGGAGTGGAAATAAGAGGGTGGGGGGGAGAAAATCCATGGATAATAATGTAAACTTAATGACATGACCGAAATTTGTGTTCATTATGTGATAGGTCTCACTGCAACATAGGGCAATACTATGAATTAGAACAAAAAGCAACAAGAAAAGAGAGTTAAAGGCCAAGTGGAAAGAAGAATGGCCCCCAGGAGAGGTATGAGGACAGTCAAGAAAAAAGAAGGCACCAATAGTCAGGGAAAGAAAAGGGGCAGGAAGGCTAATGGAGAGAAAATGAAGAATATCATAGACTCCTACATGGAAGGAAGCCTGAAGGAGGTCAGAGACCAGAATTGGAGCTCGGAGCAAGATTTAAGAAACAACCTGAGGTGCAGAGACATACCCATGGAAGAATGGGAAGGAATGTTGTAGGGCCCACGGACAACAAATGGCAGGCAATCGCTATTCAAAAATACCCTGCAGCAATATTGGATCATGAAACACGTCTTAGCCCAGGCTATGACTCTTCACTATAAACACATGCAAGGAAAAGTTCTAGACAAACAGGAAAGTAGCAAGGAGAAAGACCCAGTCTACGTGGAAATTCTCGAAGGACATATCAAACATATAGATTTAGACCTACAGGAACAATCTTGCACTAGGCAGGATCGAGAAGACCCTGACAGAGATCAAATGGAAACTAGCACAGGGACGTGAGCTCCCAGGCCCTCGAGTAAAGGCTGCAGGCCCTGGTGCAAAGGCTTCAGTTCAAATAGCATCCTTTGATGAGGATTAGTTTAGAGTCTACTATTTTGTTTATCAACTCCGTTTTAGATGAAGGAAATAAGCATTTATGTTCTGATCTTTAGACACAATAGTAGAGACAATCAATATAGAAGTGGATGGATTCTCATGAACTTACTCAAATTTTGGAATGGTTATAATGCTGACTGGTGGTCAGCTAGTTTCCTTTGGGTAGGTGACTAATCGAAGGATATGGATGTAAAAGAGTTTCAAAATAGTAAGTACAAAGAGCTCTACAATGTTTACAAAAAAAAATTATTGTACCCTTGGGTTCATATTCCCTTGGGGTTTTAGCATTACTCCCTTCGGTTTATTATTCATTTGGGTTTATAATATCGAAATTTGGGTTTTTTTTATTCCCTTAGGTTTATAATATAAATCATAGCCAAACATGGTGAACCATGTTTGAATGTCACATTGTGACAAGGATTGCCTCACCATCAAAATAAGCTATGTTTATTTTAGTGTTTGTAGTATTGATATTTTCCTTTACTCGATGTGAAGTTTATAATATTAGTCCCATGGGTTTAATATTATTACCTTGGCTTCATAATTCCTTGGGTTTTAGTATTTATCCCTTCGGTTTATTATTCATTTGGATTTATAATATCAATCCCTTGGGTTTATTATTCCGTTTGGTTGATAATATAAATCATGGTAAACCAGTGTCAATCATAGCCAAACATCGTCAACCATGGTTGAATGTCACATTGTGACAAGAATTGTCTCATTTCAAAAATAAACCATGTTTATTTTAGTATTTGTGGTATTTATATTTGGGTTTACCAATGTCGGTTTAAATATATTAGTCCCTTGGTTGAATGTCACATGTTGACAAAGATTGACTCACCATGAAAATAAACTATGTTTATTTTAGTGTTTGTAGTGTTTATATTTGGGTTTAACAATGTTGCGTTTGTAATATTAGTCCCATGGGTTTAATATTATTCCTTTGGGTTCATAATCCCTTGGGGTTTTCGTATTAATCCATTGTAAGCCATTGTCAATCATGGCCAAACATGGTCAACCATGGTTGAATGTCACATTGTGACAAGAATTGTCTCACCATCAAAATAAGCCATGTTTATTTTAGTGTTTGCAATATTTATATTTGGGTTTACCAATGTTCGGTTTATAATATTAGTCCCATGCTTGAATGTCACATTTTTACAAAGATTGTCTCACCATGAAAATAAAAGATGTTTATTTTAGTATTTGTAATATTTATATTTGGGTTTATGAATATTGGGTTTATAATATTAGTCCCTTGGGATTAATATTGTTCCCTCGGGTTCATATTCCCTTGGGGTTTTAATATTAATCCCTTCGGTTTATTATACATTTCGGTTTATAATATCAAAATTTGGTTTCTTTTATTCCCTTAGGTTTACAATATAAATCATAGCCAAACATGGTGAACCATGTTTGAATGTCGCATTGTGACAAGGATTGTCTCACCATCAAAATAAACTATGTTTATTTTAGTGTTTGTAGTATTGATACTTGCCTTTACTCGTGAAGTTTATAATATTAGTCCCATGGGTTTAATATTATTCCCATGGCTTCATAATCCCTTGGGTTTTAGTATTTATCCCCTGAGTTTATTATTCATTTGGGTTTATAATATAAATCCCTTAGGTTTATTATTCCATTTGGTTGATAATATAAATCATGGTAAACCATTGTCAATCATAGCCAAACATCGTCAACCATGGTTGAATGTCGCATTGTGACAAAAATTGTCTCACCGTCAAGATAAACCATGTTTATTTTAGTATTTGTAGTATTTATATTTGGGTTTACCAATGTTGGTTTTATAATATTAGTCCCTTGGTTGAATGTCGCATTTTGACAAAGATTGACTCACCATGAAAATAAACCATGTGTATTTTAGTGTTTATATTTGGGTTTAACAATGTTGGGTTTAGAATATTAGTCCCACGAGTTTAATATTATTCCCTTGGGTTCATAATCCATTGGAGTTTTCGTATTAATACCTTAGTTTTATTATTCCTTGGGGTATATAATATCAATGCCTTCGGTTTATTATTCCCTTAGGTTTATAATATCTATCATGGTCAACCATTGTCAATCATAGGAAACCATGGCCAACCATGGTTGAGTGTCATATTGTGACAATGATTCTCTCACCATGAACATAAACCATGTTTATTTTTGTCTTTCTAATATTTATATTAGGGTTTACCAATGTTGGGTCTATAATAATAGTCCCTTGAGTTTAACATTATTTTCTTCGGTTCATAATCCCTTGGGGTTTTAGTATTAATCATTTGGGTTTATTATTAACTTGGGTTTATAATATCAATCATGGTAATCATTATGATTCTCTTGTGTTTTTTGTAATATTAATTCCTTGTGCTTCTTAATCTCTTAGGTTTTTAATATTTATCCGTTGTGTTCACTAATTCTTTAGGTTTATAATATTAAAGATTTGGGTTTATTAGTTCCTTGGGTTTATAATATCGGTCTTTTTTGTTTAATTTTATTCCCTTTGGTTCATAATCCCTTGGGATTTTAGTATTAAACCCTTAGTTAATAATGAACAAAAGAGATTAATATTATAAACTCAATGTATACGAACCATAAGATAACTATTAAAGTACTAAAGCTTAATAATAATAACCATAATAATAATAATAATAATAATATGAGTTTATATTATTATAATAATATTAATCTATTAATAATAATAAATATATAAATATATAAGAATATAGTTGATATTATTTGTATAGTTATTAATTATCATAAATAATTGGTCTTTATTGTTATTGTTATAATAATATATTATAATAATATTGATTATATTATAGCCCATAGGGCTTTGGATTGACGGTGAACGGGTGCATTGTTAAGGCACTCCTTGTGATAGGTCACTCGTTCAAATCCCCCGTGGGTGCTTACCTACCCATGAAAAAAAAATATTGATTATATTATTATTATAATAATAATTATATTTGTATATTATTATAATAATATAATAATACTGTAATATTATTATAATATTATAATCAGATATTATTATTATTATTATATTTTATTATTATAATAATAATACAATATAATTGTTATGATTTTTCTATAATTTTATATTATTATATTATTTTAATAATATAATGGTAATTTAATATTATTATGAATTATTTTTATTATTAATTAATATATATTAGGAGTTTATATTATTATAATAATATTAAAATAATAATCATAAATATATAAGAATATAGTTGTTACTATTTATAGTTATTAATTATTATAAATAATTTGTCTTTATTGTTATTATTATAATAATATTGATTATATTACTATTATTATAATAATTACATTTGTATATTATTATAATAATATAATAATAATATAATGTTATTATAATATTATAATCAGATATTATTATTATTATTATTATTATTATTATTATTATTATTATTGATGATGATAATGGTGGTGGTGGTTAATGTCCACTAAGACCAAACTTTGGTCTATCGGACCTAAAGAACGAATTATTTTGTTTGATTTAAGATTTTATTCCTATGCTCAAAAAGCTTGGAGAGAAGCCTCCCGAGCTCATTGTAATTTTGACAACGTAAAAGGCTAGGAAGGTTAGTATTGCAATAAAGATTTTGAAACTGAGATCTAATGTGGTTGTACGTTGGGCACTCTAAGAGGAAGTGATTTTCATCCTCGATGTTCGTATCCTCACAGAGATGGCAGAACCTTTCCATCTATGTAGTTTAAGGAACCGCCCAACGATCCGTTTCACTATGGAGCTCAAGAGAGTTCATCCTAATCTTGGCTATATTAATTTTCTTCTTTGAGCTAGTTAAAATAAAGAGATGCTTTCGATCTTCTAGGGTGGGTTGATGACCTCCTTATAATATCTTAATTTTATTTTAGCTGCTAAATCTTTCTCACACCATATTTTTTCTTTGAACTTAGAAGTAACAATATTTTTAATGTGATTAATGTTTTGCAATGCAACATTCTCGTCAATCTCCCAATGGTTTAACCAGGCCTTGGTGTATTTATACCAACCTCATTTGAGCCTTAAGTGGTTTTGGCTGGAATTTCAAGCTAGCTTAGGAAGTGTATGGTCTCCTATGTTATTGAGTTTGTGCTTGAACAACAGAAGCCTAGTCATAGGTAAGCTCTCGATAGGGGAAAGACCCACTTCTATAAGGACAATAGGATAAGGCGTGTTGCTTTTAATTTTGAGGTTATACGTTATAAAATGCTTCTGGATTTGCTCAATCTTTCTCTAGGTTTATCTAGAGATGCTACAACCCCAAACCTCACACCCATATAAGATAATGAGAGTGACTAAAGTTTCAAAGAGGAACTTCTTTCTATCCCACATTACGAGGTTTTCCATTTTACAATTATTTTCAAAACCAAAATAAGCTTTCCATCCCCCATTAATCCTTTTCTCAATGCTATAGTTCGAGTTGAGCTTGTAATGAATATCAATTCCTTCGTACTTGTAGGAAGACACTTCCTCCAAGTTATTATTGTCATACATAAAATTAGCATAAGTGTCCTTCTTGGATTTGATAATCATAACTTTTGTTTTGTCAGTGTTAACAATCATACCCATGGTAGAGCATAAATCCTTAAGAAGTATAAGTTGCTTATGAAGATCAGAGGGGCACCTTGTGAGAAGAAAAATATCATCAGCGTAGAGAAGAAGGATGATGACTAACCTAGCTAAGATTGTGTCGGCACATTCTGCTTCCTCTAAACAACCTTCTAGCTTGTCATTGTAAATGCCAAATAGGGTAGGGGAGAGGGGGCAACCTTGTTTAACTCCGATATTACATTTAATATCTTTCGACCACCCCTCCTTGCTCTTTAACTTGGCAATTATGTTCTTGTATAACCTTATAGTGGCAACTCTCAACTCAAAAGGAACCTTTAGCTCTTGTAATCTGTTCCAAAGGTTGTTTCTAGGAACTATATCGAAAACTTTCTTAAAGTCCACAAAGAAACAAATATAATATAATTATATTTGTATATTATTATAGTAATATAATAATTTTATAATATTATAATCAATTATTATTATTATTATTATACAATATAATTTTTTTTTATTTTTTTATAAGTTTATATTATTATATTATTTTAATAATATAATGATAATATAATATTATTATGAGCTATTATTATTATAATATTAATATAATAATCTATAGAAATAATGTTGTTGTTAATATCTATATAGTTATTAATAATTCTAAATACTCATAATAATTAACTCTATGTATACAAACCCTAAGATAAATATTAAAAATACTAAAATCTAATAATAATAATAATAATAATAATAAGAGTTTATATATATATATATATATATATATATATCGTGTGGTTCGCAGACACCTTCGTGAGTGGATGTTGGCTATATCCACGTAAAAACTAGAGCTCATCTTTAGGATCCTGCCACTCGGGCATCAGAGACCTGACCCCAAGGGATTTCAGGGAGAATTGACCCTGTGACCTCCGGAATGGCGAGGCCACACGAGTTGAGCTAACCCTTGGGGCTTATATTATTATAATAATAATAATATAATAATCATAAATATATAATTATATAAGAATATAATTGCTATTATTTGTATAGTTATTAATTATCATAAATAATAAATAATTGGTCTTTATTGTTTTTATTATAATAATATATTATAACAATTTGATTATATTATTATTATAATAATAATTATATTGGTATATTATTATAATAATAATATAATAATATAATATTATTATAATATTATGATCAAATATTATTAGGATTATTATACAATATAATTGCTATTTTTTTTAAATTTTATATTATTAGGTTACTTAAATAATATAAAAGTAATTTAATATTATTATGAGTTATTTTTATTATTAATTAATATATATTAGGAGTTTATATTATTATTATAATATTAATATAATATTTATACAATAGCATATATAAATAATCTGATTGTTAATATGGATATATTTATTAATAATCTTAAAAAACTATAATAATTATTAGTACTGTTGATGTAAGTTTATCCCCGTATCAACCCCATTTTCAATGTGGTTGATATATATGTTTGGTATGCCTATATCAACCATATTTAACTTGATAAATATGGCTGTGTTAGATCCTTAATTAAATGTCAACCAGGTGACAGACAGGACTTTAATAAAGGAGTCGTCAATTAAGATTGCTCGCAGTATTCGCGAAAGAGCAGCGTAGTTCGACATACAACCCTGTCTCCACGGCAATCTATTACTGTGTGCTTCGAACGCACATCTAAACATGTTAGCAATTCCTTTTGGATAATTGCTTACATTAAAAGTTGAGCGAAATAGTTTGAATGATTAGGTCGTACGTTTTCACATTCCCTTAATAAAAAAGTTGGCTGAGCAAGAGTGTTTGAGCAGGGGTCATTATATTAGGTAATCAATTGGATGTTTATTAGTAACCAATATGTTTAATATAAGGTATTTATTTGCCATAGTTAATAGAATTTGAAATTAAATATAATATTTTTTTTTAATTAGAGGAATTGTTTAATTACATGGATTTAGATAGGTTAGTAAGGTGTTGATTTTTACTTTTAAGTGAAGAAGGTGCCTGGTTGTCTATGAAATTTTAAATCGGTGACTATTACACAAAGAGTGTCTTTACAATATATTTATTCATTTACTATTTTATTGAGTAAATTTAAGATAATTTTAATTAATTGTTTAGAGTGATTTTTGTTAATTATTAATTTCCAAAAAATATTGATTATATTATTAATTTTTTTTTACTAAAATATAAAATTAATTATAAGTAATAATTTAGCTGATAGGTATTGTTAATATTTATTAAAAGTTAGTAAAAATATTTATAGGAAAAAACCCAAAACCAAACTAATTCAAATTAAAAGATATATAAATGTAAAATGTGAAAAGTTAGATCCATATAAATTAAAATAATAATTTGGTAACCATATTTTAATTTAATTAACAAACACAAACTCTTAATACATACAATAAACTTATAATATAGTAAGATTTTTAATTTTGTATATTCATCCTCAATTTACTATAGAAAGAATCAATATAATGACTTATTAATAACAAATGCTCAAAAACCATAACTTATTTCACAACTAAAATAATTTAATTTTATAACATTTTCTAAAGAAATCAAAAAAATATAATTACTTTTGAAATATAATTACTTTTGAGATACATTTAAACCCTCTCTCCTCACAATTAATGAAAATATTTGTAACCTCCGCTATCCCATTTTTGTAAGTAACTTTAGACTGGGTAAAATGTTTGCATCGAGTTTCTCTTTATCACGTCAGATTACTCTAGGGAGTACAACTATATATAAACATATGGAGTTTTCATATCTGGAATTGTGAGAGTTGTTTAATAATTTAATTATAATTCATTGTCTATCTTTCATTCCTATACAGTTTTCCAATTGTTATTTTATATTATAAGGCACTATATGAAGAGCACTCTAGAACTCCTTTAAGCTCTACACCATTGTTAAAACTTCAACATAACCACGGTTATGTTTTAGCATACCCATGTTTATGTTCGCTTTAGGTCTTTCACGAGACATCGTCTCTGGATTCATCTGTGGTGTACGTGGTTAGTACTAACACCGTTCAGGTGTCATCAAATCTTCCCTCCGAATACTAGGGCCTAGATCCGACGGCTAGGAGGAGTTAGGTTTGTTTTGGGTCTAACTACCCCGTTGCCTCCTCCATTCACTCCGTCGGTGTGTCCAGAAGGGATCTGCTCCTCCTTGCAAACACTGGCTAGTTCTATTATCCTGGTTGCTAGTAATTCTCGACTGCTTAACAAAAGCTCCTCGCCATTCACTCCCTTGGTGTGGCCAGAAGGGATCTGCTGCTCCTTGCAAACACTGGGTAGTTCTATTATCCTCGTTTCTAGTAACTCTCGACTGCTTAACAAAAACTCCTCGCCATCTAGAAGGTTCCTTATTTGTGGAATTCACATTCAAGTTTTCCTCTGTGTACAAGGTGAAATATTATGCAGCCTCCACGGTAATCACATAACACCCATCTTTTTTATTAATTTCAAATATAGTTTTTTATAAAGACAAATTTTTATTGTTCTTTGAATTCTCTAGGATTCTATAGCCGCTCTGAGGTCAGGGTAGCTTTGGGTTAGCTGTGTTGGTGCTAACCGGTCAACTCTCCGATAAGGGTTTACTTAGGTCCAAATATCTTAAGGAAATCAGTTTTGAGGTAACTGTATTCCTTCTCTCAGGCGACCGGCCTCCACATTCGCACCCTCTCAACTGGAAGAATGACCCTGGAAATCCTCCTTGAGGCTTGGTATGCTTCAAACCAAACCCTCAATGCGATTCTCCTCGCCTGTTACGAGGCAATCGATAACTTAAATGTTTTTGGGGTTAGCAGGGTGTGAGAAATTTCGATTACAAGGCCACTGCTGCGAGGTTTCTCAACAAAAGGCATGGAAACTATTTCACCTTTCCTGTGGAAGGTGAATCTATAAGTTCTCTAAGGCCATTTTCCTGTTCTTGTTCAACACTTGTATCTATTTTGGCATAATCATCAATATCATGTTGTACATTAGTTTTATTTATTTTATCACCTTCATTTGCAATATCATGAGACACCACATCCCTACTTGCAACCAGTCTATGATTACTTGGATCAAACAACTTGTATGCTTTTTGTTTAACAATAACCAATAAATATGCACTTAATTGACATTGCATCAAGTTTTCTTCTTTCATCTTTTGGAATATGAGCAAATGCCTTGGAACTAAAAACTCTTAAATGACTCACTTTTGGTTGTACCCATAAAATGCTTCAAAAGTTGTTTTAAGCTCTAAACTTTTGGTTGGACTCTTATTTTTCAAATAAATAGAAGTATTAATGGCTTCAGCCCAAAAAACATTATATATATTTTTACGCTGAAGCATACTACGTGCACATTCAACTAGTGTTCTGTTTTTCCTCTCAACAATTCCATTTTGATGACGTGTATGTGGCAACTTAAATTGTTGTAGAATCTCATTGCTTTTACAATATTGATTAAATTCTCTTGATTTGAATTCTCCCCCTTGATAATTTTGATGTTATTACCAGTTTGTTTTTCTACCATATTCTTAATTTCTTTAAAGTACTCAAAAACATCACTCTTCTTTCTTATGAAATAAACCCATGTATATCTAGAGCTATCACCCACAAAAATAAGAAAATACCATGCTCCACCAATAGATCTAGTTTGCATAGGTCCACATACATCAGTATGAATTAATTCAAGTATTTCCCTTTGCCTTTTTTCTTTATGTATAGGAAATTCTTCACTATGTTGCTTGCCAAGTACACATGCTTCACATTCAACATGATCATTCTTCAAGACAGGAAGACCTTCAACCATTGTGTTCTTTTGAAGTAGCATTAAATCTTTGTGATTTAAATGTCCATACCTTTGATGCCATAAATCTATTGTTGATATTGTTGTAGATGCCAATGCTTGATGACTTTTCCTGGTCACATCCAGTTTATACAAGCCTCCAACTCTGGTTCCTGTCACAATAACCTTGTACTTATCTTGAATGTATTTCACTACACACTGTGATTTAACAAATCCCACCTTCAAATCTTGGTCAGTAATAGTAGAAACAAAAATTAAATTCTTTTCGATATCAGGAACATACATCACATTATGGATTTGTTTCTCTTGTCCATTAGGAAAATTCACACCTATTACTCCATAACCTTGAACTTTAAGTGATATGTTATCTCCTAGACAAACATATGTTCCATCAATGTTTTCATGATATTCATCAAACCACTACTTATTACAAGACATATGGAGTGATGCACCAGAATCAATGAACCAAGCATTCTTATCACCATTTTCCACAGATAACGCAGCATCAGAAACAAACAATTTAAGATTTTAAAATCCATCACTAATTGAGGTATCTTTGTCCACAAAATTTCCATTATGCCTTTTGTTTCTTTGCCTAGACTCATTATATTTCCTTTTATAACAATCTTTAGAATGATGCCCATGTTTGCCACAATAATAACACTCATCATTTCTCTTATGGATTGGAAATTTAGACTGTGTCATACCTTTTTGTTTTGCTTGAAACTTGCCTCCTTTGTTCTTGTCCCATGGCTTGCCTCTATATGGATATTTTCCCTTGGCCACCAATGCCAAATCTGAACTGCTAGAGCCCAAATTAAAGCTCTTCATCCTCTCCTCCTCTTGTAGAAAAATTCCTCTCAATTCATCAAATGTAGGGGGTTTCTCTCTAGCTGCAAGACTTGAAACAAAAATTTGATATTCTTGCACTGAGCCATTTAATATGATGGTGACTAAGTCAGTACTAGACACCTTCTCACCAATATCTCCTAACTTATCACTTAAATTGAGATATTCGAGATATGAAATTGCTTATACTTTCATCTGCTTCCATTTTTAGAGATAAAAGCTTAGTCTTCAAAAACAAGATTCAATTTGTATTTGTTGTTTCATACAGACCCTTCAGTGTATCCAATGTTTCTCTTGATATCTTGCAATCTCTGATGTGAGGAATAATGTTGTCCTTTACGGACATATGCAGCAACACCTTTGCTTTTGTCTCCCTTCTCTCCCAATCTAGGATAGAACCTCCAACAGTGGGTATGGGCTCATCCCCACTGAAAATGGACTTAGAGGCACCAGATCTACAAAGATGCACACATAACCAACTCATAGCTTACTCTCATTCAATGTCTAAACAGATATTTATATACATCAAAGAGACTTCTGGAATTTGGTGGGTTAGTGGCTTCTTCAAGAAGCTTGCTTATTTTGTCAACCATTTCTAGAAACTATGCCTAAAATATCTGTTGAATTATCTAGAACAGTGTAGCAACTACATTAATGAGGGTGGTTGGAATTAATGTCTTCCAACACTCCCCCTTAATTCCAACCATATAACAAAAGCACAAGACACTATACTCTTAATTTTCATTACTGTTGGTCTGAGTCTCAGCTAGGCTTACAACAAAACATTTCATTTTTGACTTCTTGCTAAGGGCTCCATGCTTGTTCATTTGCTAGTGCAGTTTCATCTTCATCTTTCCTGAAAGAATTCCTCTGCTCCTTGCTTATGTACTTAATATCAGCAACCCTTTCCGGATCAAGACCCTGAACAAGGTAATCTAATTCAAGTTCTCCCCAATTTCCATGAGGAGCCATCAAAATGTAGTTATTTTTGAACATGAGCAGCCTTCGAAGAACATCCATGGTAGTATCCTCCATAGTAGCAGTCATCTTGAAAGCAAATCCAATAAAACTTCTAACAATTGGGTTATGAGAGAAGCAAGTTCTACTCTAAGTGATTTCTTCAACGACATGATCCTCAACAAAATGAGTGATTTCTTGAACAACATGATCCTCAACAACATGAGTGATTTCTTCAACAACATGATCTTCAAGAACATGAGTGATTTCTTCAACAACGTGATACTGTTTATACTGTTAATCCCAAATGGGTTCGTGAGAAAATGATCATTGAAAGGATCATTGTCAAAAAAGTCTAAAAAGATAGACATATGAGCTAGCGTTATCACACTTAAAACAAAATGCCTCTTCCACTGCCTATCTCAGCTCTCCTTGGCCCTCCAGGCACCTCCAATCAGAACAGTGACCTTCTACTTGGCTCTCCACATAGGTTGGCTGTCACAAACGGTGCTTACTAACAGTCAGCACTAAACACTGAACATGAAAAGCTTTCACAGCTTTAATGACATTGTGTAAATGCATTAATTTTTTTTTTTTTTTTAAGGAAACATCAAACCCTTCTATTACGAATGATTGCATTTTCAGAGGCTTCGGCGAAAGCACATTGAACCATTAGTTCAACACAGTTACTAAAAAAATTGCACAGCTCGACAAACTTACTCTGCTTCTAGAAATTACACTACTGAACACACAACACTTAAAAGATGAAACTTAGAACTTGAGAACACTTTTCTTTTAACACAACTCTAGATGTTGTGATCCACTACATGCACAAATATCAGAGAGCATACGGATTTTACTTTCCATGCTATGCCAAACCATATGGATTTTACTCCACACAGCGGATGGCTTTTACTTCATAGTTCACCAAGCCTCAGCAGGTACAAGCTTCACTATGATCTACACTACACTGGCCACATACAAATTCGGTGTTCCAACAATGGCTCTTGCAAACAGAAACCCAACCATGATCAAGACTCAGCAGCTCTCTCCTCCTTTCGTGGTTGGAACAACGAAATCAAATTCAACAGTATCTTCTGCATGCAGCAGCTTCATTCAATTTGCAGTTCACTAGAACCTTCACCCGCTAGAGGCAGATTTTGTTTTGCAACAGAGGAATAACATAAAACAACAGCCACGGGCTGAGATTCCACTAGATCCGATTTAAAATAGCAACATAATATTTCTATAGAATCGAAAAAGAAAATAGAGCATCACACTCACTTACTCTCAGCAACCACTCACAGCGAACACTCCACATTCTGTCTAACTCCACACAAGCTGCATATAAGATCAATACGCTGCACTAAAAATTGCTACACGTAGAGCAACAACCTTTTAAATTGGCTTCCACAACAAACTCGGTTGCACCCCATAGCTCACGTGCGCTCTGGCACAACACAACGTCACAGCTCTACAACACTTTGGATGCATCAACATCCATACAAGCATAGGAACAACAATAGCTCACGCAACCACGCTGCACCTCCTGTAATGATCTTCCCGCGCCTAACAACTCTCACCAATCAGCGCCTACAATAGAGAACACAATTCACTAAATGCACCTTTCATGCACAGTAGGAGCGGCTAGCCACACCGCTTCGCCTCACCTCACAACCAGCTCTGTGACCTCACACAGTGATATCACACACACTAAGCCGAAACCCTCGGCTCTCCCAATCTCTGTCTGCAATCTCTTTGCAGCGACAAACTCTCAACACAATCACCTCACCTGAGCTCTGATACCAACTTAGAGACAGTAGATTTACAGAGATGCACACACAAACAACTCAGAGCTTACTCTCATTCAATGTATAAACAAATATTTATATACCGCAGAGAGACTTCTGGAATTTGATGGGTTAGTGGCTTCTTCAAAAAACTTGCTTATTTTGTCAACCATTTCTAGAAACTATGCCTAAAATATCTGCTGAATTATCTAGAAGAGTACAGCAACTACATTAATGAGGGTGGTTGGAATTAATGTCTTCCAACACATTTTATATCAGGTTCACGATTAGATTATTATTATGTTCATGTGGATCCTTGGATAGGAGGAAACCAGAGTCCTTCCAAATTCCACTTCGGTTAAAGAGGTAAGATTTGGGCTCCCTTTTACATTACACAGAAACTCTCCTGTGTTGAATTATTTGGGCCCCCGTTTACATTACACAAAAGCTCTCCTGTGTTGAATTGTTATCTGTCTTCTGTTCAATATTTGTACAGGTACGAATACCTGGTGTATTATTGCTGACATGAAGCTTAAACTCTTTAGAACCCCAGGTTCTTATTCAATTTCTCCCTTCGTGTGGTTAGCAGTTTTCGTTTCCATGGGTTCAAACCCTAACAAGGATTTACCTCTTTATAATGTTTGTACTGTCCACCACGTGGTTTCCTTGTTGAACCCACTTGGGCTATGATGTTAGCATCGTAGTCGTTATTTTCTCAGTTGACTCAGTTTTCCCTACAGAGCCCATCGACGTACAACTTCTGTTTTGATCGTTTATCACGAGGAGGAGATTTAGCATCATTTAATATAGTTGTATGTTGATAATACACTCCTCAGGTTTAATTATACAAAATCGTGGCAATTTGTGAAACATAATTTTTCCATCTTTTCTTTTCTTTTCTTTGCAACAGTTTTACACTCTTGGTTGGAGTCCTTTGCCTATAGTAAAATACTTGATTACCCAGTTTTCTTGAATCTATATCTTTCTCATTACAGTGTTAAAGTCGCTACAACTAATATTCGATTTCTATTAATTTTTTTTGTATGATTTTGTGTGTCAACATTTTTTTCCAATTGGTCTTTGTTGTGAACTTGGGCCCATAACATTTTTGTATCACCTGTGAATATATTTCTCCCCACAAGTTTTGTTCATTTGTCCGTTATTTTCGTGGTGATTTTAATTTTTTTTTACATATAATATTTTCAGTCATTCAACTGTCGATTAATTGTCCTAGTGTAAACGTAGAGTCCATGCGGAATTTCTCATCTTATTTCTACAATCATAGTTTCGTTCTTATTTTCATGCTTTTTAAAGTCTATTTTCCCAAAGAACCCTACGAGACCCGCATTCATGACTCTAGGAAGTTTCTTACAAGAACATCCTAAATTCCAGTTTAGTTTACCTGAAATTTCAAGGATGAGGTTACCATTTGTAGGTTTATGAATTCTGTCAACCACTTACAATATAGACTATGACAGTATTGCTAGTACTACTTAAATCATTAAATTCATCCTTATAATCTTCTCTTACTAATTCTATTATTTTGTCCTAGCATGCTTGGAATTTTCATAAAGAGGACCCATTCCTAAGACCCTATCAAGTATGCCATTTCTCTTTCAAAACCCAACCCATGACCATTCTAGGTTATTGTTAAGTAATTTGGCCTAGAATTAACCCGCTTTACCCATTATTTTATACAATAAACTACAATAAATTTTACATTCATGAAAGGAACAAATCTCATCACAATAAATATTATGCATACTAACATGCATAAGACAAAAATTAATTTGTCATAAATAGTAAGTCAATAGTTATCTTTATTCACTTTCTGGTTCATCCATAAAATCAAAGGGATAGGAGTGCTCCGCCCATCGATGAGAAATGAAAACATGTCCATTGCCCCCCTCAACAATTTTCATCTCCAGACACTTAGTTGATCAGTGACCATAACATAACATGTCCAAACCTAAAAATTCTCACACACCATCAGGTCCAATCTTAAGGCTAATCTGAGCACATAGGTATCAGTTTGGATTCCATTGGCAAGTTAGCTAAATAATCCATTCTTCGTAGCATCCTACCTACTTACAATAATTTCTTGTTGCAGATTCACAAGATTCTAGGATATTGTTAAGTAATTTGGCCTAGAATTAACCCGACCCATTATTTTATACAATAGACTTACAATAAATTTTACATTCACAAAATGAACAAATCTCATCACAATAAATATTACTAACATGCATAAGACAAAAGTTAATTTTTCATAAATGCTAAGTCAATAGTTATCTTTATTCACTTTCTGGTTCATCCATAAAATCAAAGGGATAGGAGTGCTCCACCCAACCGATGAGAAATGAAAACATGTCCATTGCCCCTCTGAGAAATTTTTGTTTCGAGATAGTTAGTTGATCAGTGACCATAACTTTTCCAAACCTAGACATTCTAACACACCATCGGGTCCAATCTCAGGGCTAATCTGAGCACATAAGTATCAGTTTCGATTCCACTGGCAAGTTAGCTCAATAATCCATTCTTGGTAGCATCCTACCTACTTACAATAATTTCTTATTGCAGATTCACAAGCTCATGACTTCGTTCTCCTCACTTGGACCTCGTCCAACAAGGTACCAAGCTTTCCTTCTCCTCAATGGCTTCATTGTCCCAACTAAGATTATTAATCTCTATGGAGAGTAATAATGTTCTTATAACTATCTGGTAGATGAAACCCTCTTTTAGAACTTTTCCCTTGAGATTATGTTTGTCCCTGGCTTATGTTATTTAAAAAGTAAATTTAGTAACACAAAATTACATTTTAAATCTTGCCATATACCTAGGCCTTCATCTCGCCCTCAATTTACCAAGTCATTTGCAGTAAAAAAACATTCACAGTTTTTACTGAGGGGTGTTACATCTCGACCCCCTCAAACGAAACATTATCCTCGGTGTTTCTTAGCCTTCAAAATAGGTTCAGATATGTCTCACACATATAATATTCTTCATCCAAGTACGCCATTCAAGTTGAAATTCTATTACCTCACGTCAACCTACGCAACATGCATTTTGTTTCATTAAGGAAACATAACAGTTCGATCATGAACTTATCATCCATTTCGACCTACATTCACCATCATCAAGGCTATCATTAGCTTCCATCAATTGTCATTTAAGAAGCATATATATATATAATATTTCAGACACTATCACAAACATCACCAATTGTTCTTATGTATTCAATAAGGTCATCAACATATTTCACCATCCACCTGGTTAGCATCCTGCACTCAATAAGAGTTAGCAACATCATTATAGTTCATTAACAATAGCCTTAGACCTTTTACCAAGCCAATGGTTGTGCCAATTTCCACGGACATTGTCACGTAATTCACATGGTTCTAGTATAAATTCTAGTTCATGGAAGTGTCAATTATTTAGATGATAATAATATCACAAAATGACATTTTAATATATATATATATATATATATATATATATATATATCAAATAAAAATGGATTACATCTAGTATAGTAGTATTACTATGTTCTTATGCCTTTATATTACATGTACATTAATCATATTTAGGTAGAGTTTAGGATAACCTTATTTTCTTTCCATGTTTAAGATGTCTATACTGCCACCTATTTATCAAAATAACTCCTTCATGTCCATTTCAAATTTCTTGTTGTTTTTCTTTTGTCGCAAACCAAAATCAACATTCTCTCAATTTTGGCCCATATTGTCGTGTTGTGTTACAAGTGGTGATGGGTAAATCTTGGGCACAATTGCCTTCCCTATGTAGTCATGAAATTTTTGTCTTTTACATTTTTATGTACATTAACTATCCCACTCTTTTGATAGTGTAGCATAGTATTTTCCTTGTTTATATCAGTGTTTTTCATATTCTTCACTTCATTTCATCTGCAGGTTTCTATAATAAATTTAACCTATACTAGCCTGACGATTATTAAAAGACAAGAAGCAACCTTCATAGCTCAACATGCGATTAATTATTCATTTCACACTAATCATAATTGTTATTATCATCATTATGTTATCCTCTTTTAAAATTTTTACGGAGATTCCTTACTTTATCCCCAAGGTGGCTTCCAAGTAAAGATATGTTGTTTAGATACCATCATTACCCCAAAATGTTACCACAGAATATTACCATGGTTCTAGGAAAAATCGTTCCATGACAAGGGTTACCTTTGTTTTTTTAGGTAGGATTGATTTTGTCCACATTACTTATTCATTGGCCTTTTTATGTATGAGTTCCTAATAAAAAAAACAAAATATTACCATGGTTCTAAGACAAATCATTCCATGAAAAGGGTTACCTTTGTTCTTTGTTTAGGTAGGATTGATTTTGTCCACATTATTTATTCATCGGCCTTTTTATGTATGAGCTGTTAATAAAAAAACATTGTTCCAAGGGTTACCTTTGTTCTTTGCTTAGGTAGGATTGATTTTGTCCACATTATTGATTTTGTTGACATTGTTTATTTGTCGGCCTTTCTACGCATGAGTTGTTAAAAAAGAAACTCTTTTTTCCCCATACTTCCAATATTTAAAAGCATAGGATAATCCTGATGGAGTCAACATAATGACTTAAGATTACAACTTGGAATCGTATGTCATGCTTTAATATTAGTGGAAGAATATTATAAATGTACATTGCTAATTTTTGCAATAGTATTTTGCTGAACTGCCTCCTTATAAGTTCCTAAGTCCCTTGTTTTGCAACTATTAATTAGTGTGTCTCAGAAATATTTAATACACATTTGACATGGTATTGTAGGAAAAATTCATTCTAGTCATTCAATTCACCAAAATTCATTTTATCTATCACGGTAATAATTAGGATACTCATGTGAGTAACATTAACTAGTGGTATGCTTCCCCTTCCAAGCCGTAAGGATTCTATTAACGTACTACGAGCCCCCTATTTTTTATGAGTTAAGGAATCGAACCAGTGAGAATGTGTTTAAGTGTTCATTCTATAATGTATAACTATATCCTTTGGATTTAATAAAGTTTCCTACCCTTCACTAGATTACCCACAGAATTAAGCATATCTCAACTTATTTCAAATATTTTAAATAACACGGTAATTTCAATTAATAAAAATCCTATTATCAATTTTTTTTCAAATAAACCACTTAGCAAATAATTCTGGAATTTAGCATGGAAAGCCTACAACTTACCCAACCCTTGAGCCCTCTGCACACAAAAGGGAAAAAAATTTCAAAACTACCACTACTACATGTAGGGGGGTTTTAAGACAATATTTAAGAAAATATTTGAGTCAATTGTCTTAACTTAAGACAAAAAGAAACTTTTGTATTGTCTTAAACATTGTCTTTAAGTGGGTGTCTCAAAATATAATGTCTCAAAAATTTGTCTCTATAAAGACAATATAGAACACATATTATTATTGTCTCTATAAAGACAAGAATTATTGTCTATTAAGAGACAATTTCATTTGTCTCTCTAGAGACAATTTCATTTGTCTCTCTAGAGACAACTTCATTTGTGTATCTTTAGAGAGAATTACATTTTTGTCTTTTTAGAGACAATAGCTGAGATTAAAAACATATTGTATCTATAGAGAATATATGTCCATAATTCAAACTATTGTCTCTCTAGAGACAATATGAAAAATTATTTTTTAAAAAAATCATTTTGAATGTTCTTTCAAAGTAGTTTCACATTCAGGGTTCCCAAATAGTGATTTTAATTACCTTAAATCTTTGTTGTTTATGGACACCAATAGATAAGAATAAAGTAGTTTTAAATCTAAATGAAAAAACAATTCTGGAAAGCAACATTGAAAATAATAAGGCAACACACTTATATTTTCTAAAAATGCATTCATGTCATTTGAACATGCAGGATCCTTAGTTGGAACTTCATTTTAAGACATAGTATGAGTCAAAAAAGAAATGTTCTAGATTTCTCCATCCTATAAGAGGGTTTACTCTCTAACATAGAAATCCAAAGCTTCAATCACATTAAATGGTGGGAATTAAATTCATATCTACTTGTTAAACCACAATTTCAATACCCTTGTATAATTGGAATTGGCTTCCTTGATAAAAAAGAATTGTAATAATGGATATGAATTTGAATTTACAATTGATTAGAAATTATGTCTTCATGAAGGTTTTACAAAAGATGAAAAATTGACACAAGTCCTGACAACATGATATAGGTCAATTCTCAATCTATTGGTGACCTACATAATTATCTTCTCCACTAATTTCTTTCACAATTAGAGTTGGCTCCATCTCGTGTTGCAGCCCAAGAATTGTAGCAATTGGTATCCAAAGTGTTGGTGATATAGTTCCCAAGGAAGCTTCATATCCAATGAATCTAATTCGGGTAATGAACTATTATGATCAACTTCATAACAAGCTGAAGTTGCAGAAAAGTCTCTATCACTAGATGTTTTCTCAGCAGTTAATCATTTCTTGGAGGAACACCAAACCACCCATCCTTCTTCCTCTTAAGAATAAAATAATAAATTCATGTAAGGCAAGTTTTATACCATTTCTCAACCATTTCCGAGAGAGCTACTTACTGAAATAAATAAAATAAATGTAGTGCGTACCTGAAATAGAAATGTGTGCACTCTTAGTATTTCTTCATTATCACTTGCCTTGCCTTGTCTGATTCCCCAAAGCACCTGCAAATGCAATAGTAGAGTCATTTTATCTTTTTATAATAAAACCCCTACCATCTTTATAATAATTAATAATTAAAATAAAAAAAAATTCTGCAAAGTTATTAAATTCTCAATATAAAAATGGATCAAAAACAAAATCAATATACTCTTTAATATAAGCATAAATTTTAATGATGATACCATCTCTATTTTTGGTTGGTAGCATTGTTTGTTCCCAATCAAAGCCAAAAAATGTCGTGAATACTAGTGAAAATAGTAGGTAAGTTTCAAACCCTTTTAAAATGAAAGTATATCACCTATTTTTCTCTGCAGTGGGATGGAAAGTATTTGAAAACTCTTATTAGTCAAGTGAACATAATCACTGACTAAAACTTTCAGAATCTCAATCAACATTAATACTCAACAATCATATGGCATTTTCCCTAAATGAGGAGATAGGGGAGAGAGAAGTGATGTCTTCCACCTAGCTAGATGACGTGATATCAAGTGGTGATTGAACTGGAAAACATCAAACAGAGAAGAGGCAAGTTGGTTCAAAACATAATAAATGTCCTCCTTCCCAGCAAACTACTCAACTGGATGGTACTCTGGCTATTGTAGTAAATCACAGAGAGAACTCTCCCAAAAATTCCATTACTTATTACAATAATGAGTTGGGAAGCATGAGAAAATGAGTTCAATGAAGAGAGGTTGAGTAGAATGAATCTTCATTCAAAAGGGTTGGTGGTTTGTATTGTCCTGGAGTGTTGGTAGTGCGGAGTGTCACCAATCTGGTCTTCTAGCAATTGTCGCAAAAGGTGTAAAGACGGGACGATAGATTTTTTAAATTGTTAAAATAATATGAGGAATCCATTTGTAAATATGTATGCCATATATATTGAGAAATTTAAATTTTAGCGGTGTATAATTGTTCAGTCTTACGTATTGTGGTCTTATGCATACAAGTGATGGCTTCAAGGTGGTTGCCCTAGGGTAACTAGTTTAGAATTCTACATGCCTCTTTTGAATGCAAATACAATATAATATAAATATACACATAAATATAAAATATATGCTCGTGTGAGACTCTGCTTATTAGGTCTTTTGGTAAATGACACTCCCACTCTGCTCCATGTTCTCGCAACATATGTTGAAAGAAATTTAATAGAAGAGTGAATTAGAGATATATCATAAGATCTATACCTTAAAGTAACATAAGCGATAAGGGTATGCTGAAGGATAAATCCTTTAACCACAGTGAAGGAAAAGGATGATGGCAAATTGCCCAATCAAGAATTTTAAGGAGAGGTTTGCAGCAATTAATAAATCTATCATATAGGAAGATGCATGTTCGAAGCTACAAATATCCAAAAATAGCATATGGTGGGAAAATACAAAATTCAATTACTATCAATAATTTCAATTACAAAAGTCAATAATTCCAACAAATAACTAGATCTCATAAGTTTGCTTAGATAGTTGGATTTAGGATAATTTAACATCCTCTAATAGCCATTGCCCAATAAATGCAAATGCCCTTACAATTTCTTTCTAGACTATTGAATCCCTTCCATTACCTTTTGATTCCTTTTCAAATCACTAATGCAAAAGTCAAATTAAAGGGCTTCGTGTTTCTTTCAATACGTCACGCATCCAACGAATAGACATCCACCACTATACGCAATTTTTTGGACACGCACTCATTAAATTGTCTACATACTCTTCGAGAGGAAATTTGTGTCCACTGAGATCCATCTTGATTCTTTACCCCACGGACATATACCAGATGGCTGGAAATGTTATTTTTATTTTATATAAAATCAAAATGGGAACATCAATCCTCCATAGAGAAAACACAAACAAATTTAAACATAGAGAAATCTTTGAATAACTTTAAAACAGTCGGATGCACCATCATACTGTATACTCACAAACAAATTCCAAGTTTAAACATATCATTCCAGATTCCAAGTTTAAACCTGTAATTCCAGGTTAATATAAAAGTATCCTCGGCCATTATAATATTAAAATCAAGTAACTTAGAAAACATCCATTAGCTCTTCATTTGTACTCCTAATTACACAACCTAAAAACCATGATGATGTAATATAATTATGATGTTAATGGTTTCTTCCTTTATATTTATATTAGAGGAGATTGAAATTAACCCAACAACAACTCATCAGATCTACCCTATATTGCCTCGGTAAACTCCAAATCAAACAAAACCAACTCGGAACAATTTAATATGAAACAAATTCTTTAGTATTGATACTATTAAAACCCTTGAAAGTTGAGAGAAGGAATAATGCGTATCCATTTTCCCATGGCCACAGTTTCGTCTTTATTCATTACTAAGGTTGTTTTTTAACTTTTAAAAGTTGATAAAAAGGAATAATGTGTACTTGTTGGCCTAGAGCTGATGGCTTGAGGACAAAAACTCTGCTCTATTGTTTTTAACTCTTAAAAGGCTTAGAAATGGAGTAATGTGTACCTATTTTCCTAGAGCTGATGGTTTGAAGATAGGAACTATGCTTCGCGTTTCACGTTTGTTGTCTTGCATGAGCTGACTGACTTAACTCACGCTTGTAATGGATAATGTTCAATTTGGAGCATGCAATATTGCAAGCATAATCATACTCACATACTAGCAAACAAATTCCAACTTTAAACCTATAAGTTGATGTAAAAGCATCCTCAACCATTGTAATATTAAAATTAGGTACTCCTAAGTTGTACTAAATGACAACCTTAAACGCATCATGTGGTAATATCATTATGATATTAATGGTTGTTAGTCGGGTTTCTTGGTTTATATTAAAGCATAATGAAATCAATCCAATATCACATCAAATATACTCTATATTGCTTCAATAAACTGCAAACCAAACGAAGCCAATACTTCCTCAGAAAGATTTATAATAAAACAATTTCTATAGTATACTGTTTAAACCCTTAAAATGATAGAAGGGAATGATGCATATGCAGTTGCCCAGAGCCAATGGCTGAGGAAAGGAACTCAATTGATCTATCTTTATTCAACACTAATGTTGCTTTTAACTCTTAAAAGTTGAGAAAATGGAATATTGTCTACCTGTTTGCCTAGAGTTGATGACTTGAGGACAAGAACTCTGCTCTGTAAATTAGTGATTTGAAAAGGAATCAAAAGGCAATGGGAGGGATTCAATAGTCTAGAAATAAATTGTAAGGGCATTTGCCATTATTGGGAAATGGCTATTATAGGATGTTAAACTATACTAAATCCAACTATCTAAGAAAACTTATAAGATCTAGTTATTTGTTGGAATTATTGACTTTTGTAGTCAATTACAGTAGTAGTTACAAACCCAAAGGAAGTAGAAATAATTTCAGGAAATGAAGGAGACATTAATACACAAGGGTGTATATGCAAGGACTCATATTTTAGGCCTCCTAAATGAATGTTGTGGAGAAAAATGAGTCTTTGATTGGAAGCATTTATCCTTACCGACCAACAGTTAAAATTTGAAATGGTTATTGAGGAATAATAGAGGAAGTTGTTAAGATTTGAAATGGCTATTGAAGAATAATAGACGAAGAGTTGCTCACATTATATACCTGCCTCTAAGAAGAAAAATTATGTGGAAAGGCATTGTGAAAGCAACCAAGGCGAGGAAATCTTGATTGTAGTAATTCATGCAACAACGAATATATAGTTTATAAAGATGGGCAGTGAGCACCATGAACGTCTGTGTCGGTAACAGTTGGATAAAGAGAATGGCAGAGTGAATTAAAGCCATATATCATATGAATATTAGGCTTCAAGTGGCATGAAGAGTTAGTTATGCTACCAAAACATATTGACAAATTTCCAACCCAAAATTCAAGGAGCAGTTTGTAGCAATTAATCAGTCTATCACAGATGACGGATAAAGTAAAAAAATAGACAAACTATAGACTCAAAGTTCAAGAAGAAGTTGGGAGTAATTAATAATTCTATCCACAGATGACAATACATCTTTTAACCTGCAAGTATCCCTAAGGAGCAGCAAGTGACAACAACAGTAGCAAGTGAAAAAAGAGACGGAGCGGATGCATTTTCAGCAAACTTGGGAGAAATTAATACACAAGCGTTATATGAAAGGACTCAGTTGTTGGCCCTCCCCAGTAGATGTTGTGTAGCAAAATCATCAGAGCGAACTTGCTTCATTTCTTGGTTGTTATATTGATCACGTTGTAGTGATATTACGCACAATAATACTCTATCTACATCTATGGAATCTAGAATCCTATTTTGATGTATGGATGTAGATTTTTCGGTTGTTTTATGGAGCAAAAAATAGTACATAGTTTTTTTGGGTTGTTTTCTAATTGGTTTGTGACGTCATTTTCACTTCTGAAGCAATAGATCCATAATTCTAGCATTAACTTATAGGTTATGGAAAAATGTAACATTCAAAAGAGTTGAAAATACATACACAGTTTCCTTCTTAGGTGGGGTTGCCAAAGGTGGTTTCGGGTACTTTTCCTCCAATATCTAGGTTATAACATCAGAGTCTGGAATCCACTTATAATCAATCTTGATGATAGGAGATTTTCCTTGAGGGTTCATATGTAAAAACCTATGCACCAACATCTTCAACTTAGCTCCACCTAATTTCCCACATAAACATAGGCACAGTCTCACACTCGTAATTGGTTTTAACCATAGCCATAAAGAAATGGCCTACAATGAAAATGAAAAATAATATATGGGCCTCGGAACCAGAAATTTACCAGTCAGGTTTGTTACTAGTATCAATGAACTTCATGTTGCATGGGACCTGTTTTTCCTCAAGAGTAAGCAAAACCCTCTCGCTGAAGGGACCTGCTCAAAGATGTGGTCAATACATTAAGCTTTACTTCATACATTAAAATGCTTGAAATGCATTGATAGACGGTAAATTTTTTGACAAATAAAGATGAAATAAAAGCCAAGAAATGCAACATTGAATCATTATGCTAAAAAAGGGGAAAATGATAGGAAAATTACTTACAGTCCCCAAGGAACCTGTGCAAAGATGTGTTCAATACATTAAGCTTTACTTCATACATTAAAATGCCCGAAATGCATCAATACACCACAATAAATTGTTTGACAAATAAAGATGAAATAAAAACTGAAGAAAACAGGAAATGCAAGATTGAATAGTTATGCTAAAACAAGGGAACATGATAGGAAAAATTGTTTACAGTCCCCAAGCTTGTCAGGTGCACCTGCGGCAGCCTTAACACAGACTTCCACTGCTTCAGCCATGCTCACAATTGATGTACTGCCAATCTTCCTCCTGTGGAGCAAGACCCTAAATCTAACCCCTTTCTCGCAAAACAAATAGGTACCCGAGACCAATATTAAAGGCTCTACGATACAACACCAGTGATTCGAGAGAGTCACAGCGTAGATCTTTTGCTACAATAAGAGACAAAGTGGAAGCTACACTAAGCATGGATATCATAGCCATCTCTGACTTCTATAAATAGACCTCACTCTCATAGGTTTCCATCCTCCCCATTTTTATGACACGCACATCTAACATTGGACAAATTTTGTCACAATATCATAAACACTGGTGAAAATATTTGAATCCAAAAATATAGAGCATTGACTTTTGAGTTCCATATATGTAACTGTGCATTCAAATATAGAATATCAACACATCATGATTGACAGAGAAAGGAATCATTCACTAAGAAGCAGACAATGTAACAGTGTACCCATCTAGACTCTGAAAATACAAAACAAAAGAAAGACTGTCAGCACAAACCCATTTAGCGATAGATCAATAGAATGAATGCCTCTCCCTATTTGAATTGCAAGGAATGTAACAATTTATTCCTACAACAAAATCATTATGGTAGAGAGTATATTTGCTACTCTTACCTAAGAATATTACCCTTTCCATGTCAGAGTTGTACATGTCCATAATGACATCTCCATGTACAAATCACAAACCTCTTGATACACTAAAAATGAATTCATGAATGGTTAGAGAAATGGTATAAAGAAGGAAAAACAATTATGTTAAACAAGAGAGGCTTACACTGTCTTCTTTATTTATAATATTTTGAATGCAAGAAATTATTCTTATACTGCAGATAATACCCATGTGCTCATACCTGAAGTAGAAAATTTGCTTAACGAATCTGCTTGAAATACATGTTTAAAGCACCATCCACATCTTTACTCTTGGTACTCTTTCAGGTATCAAGAGCTCCAAAGACATACCAAATACAAAGGAAAGGCTATCATTATGTTAACACAAAAACAAAAGAAAGACTGTCAACAACAAACACTTTCAACACAAAATCCATTTAGTGTTAGATCAATATAATGAATACCTCTGCTAGATGCAGCACTCTAGACGTGTGACCTATAAAGCTATATTATCTTAACGATATATGGAAATTTCCACAAGGTTAGCTAGTTCTGGCTAAATCAATGTGAGGAGATGATACCCCTATGCTCATTCCTGAAGGAGGACAATATGCTTAATGGATGTGCGTGAGATACATGTTAAAAGCACTAGCCGCATCTTTATGCTTTGTCCTCTTTAAGATATCAGGAGCTCCAAAGACTTTCCAAAACCTAAGAGTCTCATCTCCTGCAACCAATGCAACGGTGTACCCATCTGGACTCTGAAAATACAAAACAAAAGAAAGACTGTCAACAAAAAGGCTAAGACTATCAGCACAAACCCATTTAGCGATAAATCAATAGAATGAATACCTCTGCCTATTTGAATTGCAAGGAATGTAACAATTTATTCCTATAACAAAATCATTATGGTATAGAGTATATTCGCTACTCTTACCTAAGAAGATTACCCTTTCCATGTCAGACTTGTACATGTCCAGAACAACATCTCCATGTACAAATCACAAACCTCTTGATACACTAAAAATGAATTCATGAATGGTTAGAGAAATGGTATAAAAAGGAAAAAAAAGTTATGTTAAACAAGAGAGGCTTACAATGTCTTCTTTATTTATAATATTTTGAATGCAAGAAATTATTCTTATACCGCAGATAATACCCATGTGCTCATACCTAAAGCGGTAAATCTTCTTAACGAATCTGCTTGAAATACATGTTTAACATGCCATCCACATCTTTACTCTTGGTACTATTTAAGGTATTAAGAGCTCCAAATACTTACCAAATACAAAGTAAATGGTGTCATTGTGTCAACGCAAAAACAAAGGAAAGACTGTCAGCACAAAAACAAAGTATTTCAACACAAAATCCATTTAGCGTTAGATCAATACAATGAATACCCCTGTCATATGCATCACTTTAGACGTGTGACCTGTAGAGCTATCTTATCTTAACCATATATGGATATTTCGATAAGGTCAGTTGGTTCTAGTTAAATCAATGTGAATAGCTAATACCCCTATGCTCATTCCTGAAGGAGGGCAATACACTTAGCAGATATGTGTGAAATACATGTTAAAAGCACCAGCCGCATCTTTACACTTTGTCTTCTTTAAGGTATCAGGAGCTCCGAAGACTTGCCAAAACTTAAGAGCCTCATCTCTTGCAACCAATGCAACAATGTACCCATCTGGACTCTGAAAATACAAAACAAAAGAAAGATTGTCAGCAAAAAGGCTAAGATTGTTACCACAAACCCATTTAATGATATATCAATAGAATGAATACCTCTGTCTATTTGAATTGCAAGGAATGTAACAATTTATTCCTACAACAAAATCATTATGGTACAGAGTATATTCGCTACTCTTACCTGAGAAGATTACCCTTTCCATGTCAGACTTGTACATGTCCAAAACAACATATCCACATACAAATCAAAAACCTCTTGATACACTAAAAATGAATTCATGAATGGTTAGAGAAATGGTATAAAGAAGGAAAAAAAGTGATGTTAAACAAGACAGGCTTATAGTGTCATCTTTATTTATAAAATTTTGAATGCAAGAAATTATTCTTATACCGAAAATAATACCCATGTGCTCATACCTGCAGTGGTAAATATGCTTAACGAACATGCTTGAAATACATGTTTAAAGCACCGGTTGATATGTAGTATGCTTTCAAACCAGAATGCAATAAAAGAGCTAGAAAGTACTGAATATATATGTCCTCTTACATACTTAAACCAATTCCCAAAAATATTCAGATGAAGACAAGTTGTCTAAAGTCATCCCTAGTGCATACAAAAGGCTAGGAAATCTTGACCAGACTTTACTTGAAGCATACAATTTTTGGATGTCTAGAATAGTATGTTAAAATTTCACTACATGGAAAACAAACCTGCAAACTTAAGGAACTCTCAAAACTACTTCTGTGTGCTAGATCTGAAATCTCAAATGCTAACTGAAAACTGACAGCAAAACAAAACAATTTACAGCATTCAAAAAATCATCTCTATTTGTCTTTATTAGCTTGGGAAAGGAAAAATAGTGCACACACTCTCTGGTAAACTAAATGGATAACAAAAACAATAGGGACACCTTAACTAGTGCATCCTAATCAAACCCTAATTCTACTCTAGGGAAGTGTACCTAGGCTACATGCACCAGATGCTTATAATATATCACCTCAACTATGGAATAGTGTGCCCTAGCTAAGCGTGATCCACATGGAATTCTAATTTTAGAACTCTGGTAAACTAAATGAATAATAGAAGCAGCAGGGACACCTTTTCTAGTGCATCCTAATCAAACTGACATTCTAATCTAGGGAAGTGTACACAGGCTACATGCAACAGATGCTTATAATAGATAACCTCACCTGTGGAATACTGTGACCTACCTAAGTCTAATCCACATGGCATTCCAATTTTTGAACTAAATTGGACAAAAAAACACATCTAAGGATGGCACATGCTCTTTTTAGCGAATTTGCAGCAACCTCAACTCAACCATATATTAGCAGCCAAGTTGGACACTAAATTGTTGTCTGGTCCGCCCTTGTTTGTGAGATGAGGGATCTCATCCACATAGCAATTTGACTGCTAAAGTCTACCATACATGTTAGGGAACCTATCTACTTTTTGTACATTGACGAATCAACCAAATTTGAATCTGAATCTGCCGAAAACTTCAAAATATGTATCATAAAAGTAGCCTAGGGTTTATTGTCGATTACCCAAAACTTCTTCAGAATCTCAATTGCTTACTTAACTGTGTTCGAGGACCAGTTGAACTCAACTTAGCCAAACCTCCAAGACCAAGAAATAACACATGAGGTTGATGTCCTTCATGTCAAATTTACTTGCCAGTTTCTTATTTCACCATGGGATAGAGTTTTTTAAACTAACTGTTAGGACCAGATAATATACATACAACACAAATATAAGCATATGAAATTTATCATAATCAAACAAATAATAAAACTTAGGACCTGCAACGGTCTTAGTGATTCCCATAATCTGTAAGTACCCATAAATCCATGAGTACTAAGAACACGAGGCTACTTTAGCCCAGAAAGGGACTTCTTCAACTTGCACACATGGGTATCACATTCTAACAAAGATATTATATTTGAACCCAAGCTGAAACAAAACCATGAATCAATCTTCCTGCCACCTGCATCTTTGTCCCTGTCAAAATCCATTAAAGCATGCAGCAGCTCAAAGCACTGTGCTAGTGTGCCCTTTAAGTACCTCGCATACCTCAGACCATGGAGCATATTTGTAGCAACCTTAGCTCAACCACATATTAATCGCCAATCTAGACACTAAATTGGTGTCTGAGCCCCCCTTGTTTGTGAGACAAGGGATCTCATTGACACAGTAATTTGACTGCTAAATTCTAGTAGACATGTTAGGAAACCTATATACTTTTTGTACATTGACGAATCAACCAAATCTGAACCTTAATCTAATGATGAATTCAAAATATGTATCATAAAAGTAGCCTATGGTTTATTTTCCATTATCCAAAACTTCTTCAGAATATCAATTGCTTACTTACCCCTATCTGAGGACCACCTCACCTCAACTCATCCAAACCTCTAGGACCAAGAAATAACACATGAAGTGTATGTCCTTCATGTCAATTTCACTTGCGAGTTTCTTCTTGCACCATGGGATAGAGTTTTTTAAACTAACTTTTAGGACCAGGTCATCTACATACAACACAAATATAAGCATATCAAATTGATCATAATCGAACAAATAATACAAGTTAGGACCTGCAACAGTCTTAGTGATGCCCATAATATGTAAGTACTCATAAAAAAAACAAAGTATCTTCAAAATTTGTTTTGTTGCACACATAATTAGTTTATGTTTGGACCCTCACAACCTAGTGCACGCCTTAGAAGCTAGAGAATTGCACACTCAAGATATTAAAATTTAACACATATCAATCCTTTTTGTCCTCTTTTTGGGAGACACTACATTAATTGTGGGTGTGGAATGCTCATCACATTGAAGACCCTCCTCATTTTTTCTATCTCCCATTCGCTAAAATTCAGCAATGGTTTCCTACCAAGGTTCAAGAATGACAATTGGATGATTTTGTGCAACAAGCAAATCATCATGTGCTTGTATCTCCTTCCCATGCTCACTCCCAGATGTTTCACCTAATTCCTATACACCACACACTTTAACTTGTTAGAATAACATTATACCTCCAATTGATTTATTGCATTATTCATATAATATTATAAACAACTAACCTCAGATCCATAACCAGTAATTAATTTTTCCCCTTGATTTATCATGCGTTGGGGAAGACCTTGGGAACCATGTAATAAAGCATATTTTAGGTCTTCCTCTGAAGCTTCCTTTTGAAACTGGTGAACATACATTAACAAAGATAATCATATCTATAAGGTAAAATAACTAATA
Source organism: Pinus tabuliformis (assembly GCA_031772625.1). Lineage (NCBI taxonomy): Eukaryota > Viridiplantae > Streptophyta > Pinopsida > Pinales > Pinaceae > Pinus > Pinus tabuliformis. The sequence continues at coordinate 404,697,763 of CM062812.1, read as the reverse complement.
AGATACAATTAACTCAATGTGGCCATGGTTACTTTGCCTAAAATAGAAAATATAATAGATGGAAATATCACTTACCATACCACCACGAATACTATTATATCCACCAGAGCCTAATTTGTGAGATCCAATTTTTGACACCCTAGCTTGGGTTTCTTTTCTTGTATCTCGTAAAAATCTCTTAGCTCCTCATTGTGCATATGGCGTATAGTTTGGATTTTTGAGGAATTTCCTCTTAAACTTGGCATCTTTCATAAGTTCATCCCACGTCACTTGGTCTGTGATCCAAGCCAGACGTGGATACGTCAAGTTTTTTGTCAACTTTGCCCTTAAATTGGACCTCTTTGAGTGCATGTATTTACTTGCAATATGTAAAATAAGTTCCTTAGCAAATCCAGGATTACCAAATGTTATTACTACATCTTTAAATAGTTCCTCTTTTTTGGCATTGACTTGTTTCCTCCAATCCATTTGGACGGTATTTCCAAATAATTGTTCTGCACGATGAAAATAAAGTGATAAAATTTCAGCCCTGTTTCATCCTTCAAGACATTTCCTTCTAAGGTGAGCAAGATTGTAACTTCTTGCATTCCTATTGTGGTCACTGATGATATTGTTGTATTCTTGGGGATTGAGGAAGTTTCCCTTATAGATACATTCGGCACTTTGTCACTTATTTCCTGCGTTTACAATGAAATTGTGGAACTGTTAAGAACCCAACCAAAATATGAAACTATTTTACCCGTTGATCTCTTGGAGGAGCTACACTCTCCAACAATGACATTTCCCATAACTAAATTTGTTCAATTATTTCTTGTCTGATTTGAACATTTGAACGAATATCTGGTAGGAGCCTTAATATTCTTGTTTGTGAGTCTATACGACTTCTCAAAGAAACTTGTTCTGGTCCTGGTGGGAGAATGCAGACTGGACCCACATTTGATGTAAAGGGCATGTTATGGGGTTCTGGTCTAGGTGTAGATGGCATAACATGACCCTCTATACCAATAGATTGTGTAAAGGGCATGTTATGGGGTTCTGGTCTAGGTGTAGATAGCATAACATGACCCTCTATAACAAAAAATTGTATACTTGTTGGAGTCACCCTAGAAACATCCTGCAAGGCACAAATATAAATAATAAGATGGAATTATAGATGAATAATGTTGAAATATGTAACTAGGTTTGGTCCTCATAATGACATACGTAATCACAATTCTATGTAATTTATGTAAAAAAAGGAAAAAGAAGATTATTTTTGTTATGACTGAGGCATGGGTTTCATGAACACATAAAGAAGCAAGTCCCATTATAGAATGACAATATCTCAGAAGACTCATTAAAAGAAGGTCATGAAGGTGGAAAATGATCAGTGAAATGTATAGTACCATTGCAAAGAATCATGGCAACCAAAATACTAATCACTACAGATAGGTGTCCATGAGGTATGTATAATAATTTTATTTTAAATGGTCCATCATAAGATGTAGTAGGGTTGAATTTATGGGTTTATATTTTAGGAAATACCCTAGCATTTATAAACCTTAATCTTAAGGTATTTGTTCCCTATGATTCGATTTCTAGGGCATGGGATAAGCTCTAGAATGACATAAAAGGAAAAGAGTATGATCTAAGGTTTGAATTTAAGAAACCCTAAAATGCAAAATGGTGGCTTTTGACAGTTTTGGATCCATTGGGGAAATCAACTTTATTTTTTGAGCTATGTAAAATCATGTAAACACACTTTTGAGAATTTTAATGAAATAGGCCTTGCATTGGAAGCTAGAACAGGAGATCTATCCCAATAGAGGGGTGGACTCCTTTAAAATTTACTTTTTGATCTTTTTAGTAAACTGATCTTCTACCAAAAACACATATAAATTTAACTTACAAATTGTTAAAAATCTTCAAGTTTACATATTCGTATCATTTTGGTATCAGAGCAATAGGTTATTGTGAAGGTTTGATTTGATTGCAAGTTTTTTTTTTTTCTTTTTTTTCTTTCTGATGGTTACAAGGTTGAAGCTCAAAAGAGGAGAAGGAGAACTTGGGAAGAAAAGATCTCAAAATTTTTCAAGGAGAACAAACACATCTCAAGCTTCAATAGTCATGGCACATGAAGAAGGTCCTAAATAGATGTTTGGAGATAAGAAATTATTTGAGATGGTTAAGGTTCTTTATGAGGAGGGGAGTTCCATATTATATATAGAAAGCTCAAAGCCTCCAAAAGGAGATGGATGAAAATGATACAAGCCTCCAAAATGGAATGGAGGGATGGTGAAAAACCACCAACCTCACCTCCATCATCCTCATCCTCATATTCATCCTTGTCTTCTACTTGTTCTACCCTTTCACATAAACAAACACCTCCAAATTCCCCAAAAGGTCATGGTAAAACTCCTTTGCTTAGGATTGCTATTAAGTTTGAATTTCCTATATACAATGGAGAGGTAAATACATAGAAATTAGATAATTGGGTTAATCAGAATGAAGTGTATTGCAAGATACAAGGAATCAAATATGATGAAACCAAGATTTAGCTTGCTTCTCTTAGATTTGAAGGTGCATCACTTATTTTGTGGGAAGCCAAAACTCAAGAGGACATGAAGAAACATGGTAAGGTTTTATCGTCTTGGAATGATATTGTTGTTGTAATAAGAAGGAAATTTTATCCATTATCATGCATGAAGAAAGCTATTATGGATTGGAAAAATTTTAGGCAAGCTAAGGGGAAAAATGTGCAATCTTATACTCAAGAATTTAGAAAAAGTTCTTTATTTTGGGCATAGATTTCTCTTCTCAAGATAATTTTCCCAAATATATTGGAGTATCACATAGTTACTTGAGAAATACCATTCTCATGTTTAACCCTACAAAAATAGATGAATTTTGTGTATAGGCAACTCATTTAGAGGCAAGAGGAAAAAATGTTTCTGAAGAAACTAGTGAGAATTCCTTTGAGTCTCGAGAAAAGGAAGTAAGAATGTTTCCATCAAGATGGAGAAAGAAGAAACTTACATGTAAGCATTGTTCCAAAGAGGGCCACGATGAATATCATTGTTGGAAACTTCATCCAGAGATGAGACCTGAAAAGTTTAAAAACAAGGAGGAAGAAAAGATAGTTGCAACTGCACAACAAGATTTATGTTTTGATTTGGGGGATGAAACAAATATAATAGCTATGTGTTTGAAAGGTAAGGACATTGCAAGTACTATTTATTCAAATTTTATCGATGATACTCAATATGAGAAAACGAGAATATAACTTTTCCACATTAGAGTCATTTCAAAACATACCAAGATAGATACACTATTTGACAATGGCTCACAAGAAAATATTATCTCATAATACATTATCAATAAGTTGAATTTAGAAACCATTCCTCATCCTAAACCTTATCCTTGAGGTTTCATATGTGAGGATGTAAAATTGCAGGTGACAAAGAAATGCATACTTAGATTTGCAACCATTGCAAACTTTCTTGATGAGATTGAAAATGATGTAGTTTTTCTTGATATATGTGGTATTGTTTTGGGAATTCCTTATCTTTATGATAGGAGAACTACTTTTCATCTCCATGAGAACAAATATCATTTGTTCAATAATGGGATTGAGTACATTGTTAGAGCACATAACAAGAAATTGAGTTCATCTCTTATGAATGTTGGGCAAATGAATAGAATTGTTAATGCCAGTCAGAATTTTGCATTGTTAATGTTCAATCATAAAGATGTTGAGGAAAATAAAGCCTTTTAAAGATATGAATCATGTTTGGAATCTAATTTTATTGAGGTTTCTAATTCATGTGATAATATGCTTTAGGAGCCTAACAAGTTTCCTCCTAGTAAAGGTAAAAAAAATGAAGTGAATTTGTAGAAGGATGCATCATTGTTGAACATTGTTGTGAACAAAATGCCAATGTTAAAGCATGAAGAAGTCAAAGAACAAATGAGAAGTAAATTTGAAAAAGAGGACATTCGTCCCAAAACATATTCTCATGGGTTTCATAATGTTTTGGCTTTGAAGAAGGATGGTGCATGGCGATCGTGATCACATTTGGTGAAGAGTTGAGCCAAGTGCTAGGCTAGAAATGCTAAACATCATCATGATGACAATGTTCAAAATGAAAGGAACTTAAAATTGTTTAAGTTTCCATTGATTAAATATCGAAGAGGGAATGTGCATATTCCTTGAAAGGAATTTTTCTATTCTGCACATCTTGGAAAATTGCAAAAATATGTCATCATTGACAAAAAGTTCAGGACTCCAGAATAAGGGAAAGTGATGTACCTTCATGAAAATCTCAAAGGGAAAAAGTCAAGCAAATTTCAGTGGATTGAGAGTGGAAGGGTGAGGGAATTGTACCCTCATCTATTTCTTGACTAATAAAGAAACTTTGGAGGTCCAAAATATTTTGATGGGGAGGAATGATCTGGTGGATCAAATTAGTGATCAAAATTAAAAGTGTGTAGCAAAGATCGAAACCTAAGTGAATGTATCGATCTCATTGATCTGAATCCAACACAATTAATTTCACTCAAAACCGACATCATATTCTCCCGATATCGCGGTTTCATTGAATTGGCAAACAAACAAAAAATTTTGAATTTGCGTTGCAGATACACCCAACCAGTAGTCTATATGTTGACTCGGTAATGATGATACAGGGTGACTAGATCTACTATCATCTAATGGTATTGCGACAAGTGTCACATTTTGATTCTTTGATGGTTGTTGTAATTTCATTGGTTGAGTGTTGGACCAATGAGGGAGAGCTACATGGGCCAATTGGTGTTGGCCACGTTGCCTCCTCTTATTTGGAAAAAATTTTCATATGGCTAGAATAGGGCTCTACAAGGTTCGAACTTGAGACCTCAGTGGTGGCAGCGCAATGATCCACCACTACACCATTGGTGGTTCTTGTAGACCGTAGTGCTGAAATCGTATTTAAACTTTTCCATATGTGTCATTGAAGGAGGTGATCGGGCTAAGCCCTTGCCTTTGGCCACCCTAGTGCCCATGGTATCGCAAGCGAAGGGGCTAAGGGGCTAGACCTTAGCCTGATCCATGGCCAAAGCCTGCAACACCAACAGACAGATCCCAACACGTAAAGAACCATGTCAAAAAATAAAGGAGGCCAGCTTTGGGCCATATGCAGCAGCATACGACCACACCACCAGCCTTAATGAAATGCACCTATTAAATCAACCCTCATTGCAGAAAATTTGGCACAAGGCGCAGTCCTATTAGTTCATGGTCACCACAAGCTATCTGTTTGGAGGCCCAGTGGGGATAGATAGTTTTCCCCGAATCCTGGGCACATGGCGCTAATTTTTCAGAACTAGGGGCTTAATCGCCAAATCAACGGTCCTACAATTTCGCCCACTGAGCAGGATTGTAGATCATAATTGTGTGCTGGCTCCAGGTTTGGGGCACTCAAGCCAGGTTTGGGCCAAGTTGGAGGATGATTGGCTATAAAATTGAGAGAAAATTGAAAACAATGATAACTTACTCAAGTTTTGGCCAAATTGTTGGGTTCAATATTTAAGGATATTTCAGGCATCATTTCCCTATTTTTCATGATTTTTCCTGAACTAAACCTGTAATATCCCTAGACTAATTTCAATTCCTCTAATAAAGAAGAAATATTTTCTTTGACATATTATTATGTTTTTTTCTACAAAATATTGAATGAAACGATGCTCTCTTTGGGATGACTAACTAGGGTGTCCTTGCAAGAGTTATTTAGAATGTTTTTCTTTCAGGTATTTCAATAGCTACTCAGGGCCATGGATGAATGAATGTTGTTATTCCTTGCTACTGCACGGTTCAAGTTTTTGTTACACCTAAGAATTGTTATTATATGTTGGTATACCCAGGATTGCCATCTTTTCTTGTTACACCATGAAGTTTTTGTTACACTACACACTATCAAGACTATAGTTTTTACTTTCAAAGACAACCTTCAAAGACAATTTTCAAAGAGACATATAAAATAATGAAAATCTAGGCAGTTATAACTATGTGTCTAGAGAGGAGTGGTGTAACCACAATGATCTTTATTTAAACAACTTGTAACAATTTATATCTTTTTAAATTACTTTTGTTAGCATAATTAGCATGAGAATCACAAATTCTCATCACTGATTTGTTTTTCCAATTTTGGGACTCTGTAAAAGGCTTTACAAAGAGACCTTAGTCTCATGTAAGGATATAGATAGGAAACATGATAAATATATCAATATTATTATTTTTTTACCCTTTAGCCATTATTAATACAAAGTATATCTGGTGATGTTATAGAAATTTTTGTGTTGAGTTTTTAACTAAGTTTCCATTTTCTTCCTGCACAAGCTAGGGAGAAAGGGCCCTACTCTTTAGAAGGGATCGCAGTGTTTGTAGAATAATTATTTATTTTATGTGTTAAGTGTGGATTTATTATTATCATTTTACATTTTCAGTGTCAGATAGATACGCTTCTACTTTCAGATTGACTATATGTGATGTTACACGAGCTAATTAATTATATGTTATTCAATCCTTGATAGTGTATGGCGTGCCAATCTTTATTCTGAAGCTCTTATGAAGTGTGTATTCTTTCCTTGACGAGTGTATTTCATGTCTGCAATGTGCTTATTGAATTCTGCAAGTTGAATTTCCATTCTGTAAGAGTATTTTAATCCCTGCAAGTGTGTTCAACGACATATTTTCTTTATTGTTTCACCTAGTTGTTAGATGTATCAACACAGATAGTGTAGACACCTTTGAAACAAAAATACTTAACTTGGTTGACAATTAATGGTTGTGGAAGTAGTAAAACCGAACAAACACAAATGTGGTGTAGAAAGAACCAAAATCAGGGTTTTTGACAGTGTTGGATCCATTGGAGACATTAGTTTTATTTTTTGAGCTAAAAGCATGTAAACACACTTTTCAGCATTTTAATGAAAGGGTCCCGGCATTGTAAGTTGGACCAGGAGATGTATCCCAGGAGAGGGTTGAAATATTTTATCATGCTTTGTGTTATACGTTTCATATATGATTATTTTGTCTCTATTTGGCTTTAAATTATGGTCAAAATTTACTTGTTTATGTATTTAGTAAATTGATCCTCTACCCAAAACACATATAAATTTAGCTTGAAAACTATTAAAAATATTCAGGTTTATATATTAAGATCAAGTAGGGACACATGGTGATGCGCGAGCATCAATAAACTTTTAGAAAATTTATTATATATTATTATATATTTTTTTAAATCCGATTGCAATCCCATTGCATGAATGTCTAAACCTTGGTATTTAACAAAAAATATTTTTTGAAGAATAATTTGGCAAAACCTTGGCATCAAGTGGTATCAAAACAACAAAAGTAGTTGTTCTAAAATGGCATATCAATGAGGAGAAGCAAGAGGGGACGCTCAGTGAGAACAAGTGGGAAGACATGTGGCAAATGTGTCTTTGTAGGTAGAATTGTAGAGACTTCATGAGAGGATGACAACCATGGAAGCTACAAGAAAGAGAGGAACTAAAATGGGAGATATCAGTGATGTTAAAGAAGAGGATTATAGCGAGGAAGAAGAAGAGGAGACACCAAAGGAGAAAATGTTGAAGGTTTTTTCGAAGATGTCTACTAGGCAAAAAATGGAAGTACCATTATATGAAGGTAACTTGAATGTCGATGAGTTAATGGATTGGATACATGCATTAGATATATAATTTGATTATGAGGATCGTGACAAGGATAAGAAAGTTAAGTATGCAGTGAATAGACTTAAAGTACATGCAGCCCTATGGTGGGATGAGGCACAACATGAATGAAGGAGGAAAGGAAAATCCAAAATTAAATATTGGGACATGATGGTGGTGAAACTTAAAGGTAAATTTTTATCTAGAGATTACCATATTAATATTTTTAAGAAATTGTAGAACCATAAAGAAAGGAACATGAATGTTAAAGAATACAATGAGAAATTTTACAAATTAAACACTAGGGTTGGACATGTAGAAGAGAATGCTAAAAACGTTGCAAGGTACATTATGAGTTGAAGGTTTGAAATTAAAGATGAAATTATCTTTCTGTCTTTAAAAATTGTGTAAGATGCATATCAAGTAGCTTTGACAGTAGAAGAGAATATTTCCTTGAAACAAAAACTGAGGAGTAGAGACAGAAGTCCTGTAAAGGATAAAGAACAAACCAACAAATAAGGAGTTTAGTCTCCAAAGGAGGAAGAATGATGTTCTAATATTCAAGCACCAAGAGAGAGGGACAAGATCAATTTCTAGAGCAAGAGGTCAAAGAAGAGATTATCAACCAAAATGTTTTAATTGTGGACAATTAGGACACATGTCTTGGGAATATCCCAAAAATATATCAACAAGCCAACAGGGTGCTTATTTGACAAAGCCAAAGGAGGAGGATGGAAATCTTTGCTGTTAAAAAGAGTGTTGATCCAAGTAGAAAAAAGAGGCCAAAGAACCATCTCAAAGGAGGAGTTTGTTCAGAACTATGTGTAATTCCAAAGATAAGTGCTACAAACTTGTGATTGATAGTGGTAGCACACATATTCTAGTCTCTATTCAAATGGTAGAGAATTTAAACTTAAATAAGACACCACATCCTACACCTTATAAGGTATCTTTGTTACAAAAGGGTCATCAAGTTTTGGTTACAGAGCAATGTAAGGTAGAATTTCAAATTGGAAGTTATAAAGATGAAATTGTCTGCGATGTCTTGCCAATGGACATTTTCGATATTCTGCTAGGAAGGACTTCACAATATGATAGGGGTGTAACACATAATGGGAACCCAAAAAACTTACAATTTTGAGAAAGATGGGAAATTACATAAAATTTTACCACTAAAGGATGCAAGTAGTAATCAAGTGTTAATACTGGATAACAAATAAGTTTTGAAGGATGAAGTTGAATGAAAGGAATGTGAACCAGTAATTGAGGTAAATCAATTCCTTGAAGAATATTGTAGGAATTTACAGGGTAGTTTCCTTAGATAGAACACCAAAGGACACCGCTCATAAATAGATCACAAATGAATACACTAGTATTTTTTATGTGGTTAAAACCCTCAAAGAAGGAAATAGTCCACGACCTGAGCCAATGCGATCACTTCAAGTAATTTACTAGTAAAAGAAATAAAATTTACATAAGCCTCTCTCATGAATGGTCACCCTACAAATTATCCTCCATGCTCTTTAAATAGAGATCATGGAGCAATCATGTGTTAAGCCACGGATCAAGCGTCGGTAAAACCGAGGAGAGAACGAATCGTCAAATCACTTCATGTCTAGAACATGTCGTGACAGTTGGATTGTAAGTTACAAAATTACATAGTAAAGAAACACATTTTACCTAAATCTACACAAAAGAAAGTTATACTTAACTGTTTCCTATGTGTCAGAATATCCTAACATCCCCCCTTAAGAACAATTTGGGATAGGATTGAAGGATGTACAAATATGACACAATAGGACAAGGAAGGAGGCATTAGAGCCTATCCCCCCTTAGTGAAAACTTCCTGAACTCCAACCGTAATTCGAAGTTTAGTAAACTCTGCCTCTATGAGAGACTTTGTAAAGATGTCTGCAACTTGATCATTGGTTGAACAATATTGTACTTCAAGAACATGGTCATGAATGAGCTTTTTGTTAAAGTGCATGTGTATTTCAATGTGTTTGTTGCACTGATGTTGGACTCGATCTTTGCATGGTTGAACGGAACCTTGATTATCACACCAAGGTGTAGTCGTATGTTGTTGCTAAAAGCCAAACGCTAATAGGATCTGAAAAAGCCATAGGGATTCCTTACTAGCTTCTACAGCACCATGACACTTTGCTTCTACTGAAGAAAGAGAAATGACACTTTATTTCTTGCAAACCCATGTAATAATTCCAAAACCAAGAGTGAAGACATAACCTATATTCGACTTCTAATCATCAGGTCACCTGCCCAATCGGAATCCGTGAAAGCAACCAATAGAGGAGATGCTTCTGCACTGTAATGAATCCCAAACTAAATTGTACCTCGAACATAACAAAGTATTCTTTTAGATTCTTTCCAATGACTTTCATGTGGGTTTTGCATAAATCGAGAAATAAGGCGAACAACAAAGGAAAGGTGAGGATGGGTATGGGTCAAATACAAAAGTTTTCCTACAAGCTGACGGTATAAGGTAGCATCAACTTCAGGGGAAGTACAAGTGACTGAAAGTTTTGCTCCAGACTAAAATGGTGAAGGGGATGGCTTACATTTTTCCATGTGAAAGTGGCATAGAAGATCACAGACATACTTGGATTGGGAAAGGAAAATGCCTTCTTTGGATTGCAAGACCTGAAGACCAAGAAAATAATGCAAGTGTCCTAAGCCTGTCATTTCAAACTGCATTTTAAGGTTAGACTTCACATGTTTTATAAAGTTTGGATTGCTACCAGTAAGGATAATATCACCAACATGAAGAACAAGAATGATAAGAGACTTACCCACTTTCATGGTGTAGAAAGTATTGTCAAAATGACACCTAGAAAACCAGTATCTAAAAGAAAGCTATCCATTTTGGCATACCAAGCCCGAGGGGCTTACTTGAGACCATAAAGGAACTTCCTAATCCGAAATACAAGGCTGGAGTCTATTTTTATAAAGCCAGGATGTTTTTCCATATAAATTTATTCATGAAAGTCCCCATGCAAGAAGGCAAATTTAACATCCATCTGATGGACTTCCCATTTGAAAGAGGAAGAAAGGGAAAGAACAATGCAGATAGAGTTCATTTTGGAAACGGGGGATAACGTTTCAGTGTATTCAATGCCTTCAACTTGCGAAAATTCCTTAGCAATAAGACAACATTTATGTTTATCAACTTTTCCATCTGGTCCAAACTTGGTTCTGTAAACCCATTTACATCTAACAAGTTTTCTTCCCTTTGGAAGAGGAACAAGATCCCATCTATCGTTTTCCAATAGTGAACGATATTCTTCATTCATAGCTGCGTCCTAATCTGGATGGCCTGAAGCTTCTGCAAAGGTGTCGGGATCATAATTTGCTGAAGCTTGAGCCAGTAAAGAAGAGGCTCTATAAAACTTAGAACATGTACGTCACTGATCTATAGGATCACCTACAAGAGAACTTGCTGCATCCCGAATAGCACAGACCCATTTTGGAAGCTGAGGACCTAAAGGAGGATCCTGAGAAGGTAGGGGAGGGTTGTCATCCTCGTTGTCTTCATCTGAAGAATAAGTATTTTCAGATGTAGAAGGGATAGAGAGAGGTGGCACATTCGTCGAACTAGGCTCTTAGGCCGATATAGTTTCAGAAAACTTTACATCTCTTCTAATAATAACATTTTTGGATTTAGGTGAAAGAAGTCTATATCCTTTGACATCTTTAGAATATCCAACAAAAAAACATTTTTCACTCTTAGGTTCTAAGGATTTATCTGATATACAAATAGAACGTTGTAGGATAAGGTTGGAACACATAATAAATCATTAAATTGACCATTATCTAGATGAATAGTTCCAGTCCCTACAACACTAAGAGATCTATCATCACCAACATTAATATTTTTAGTGTTACAATCATTTAAAGAATAAAACATGGATTTCTGTTTGGCCATATGATAAGAAGCTCTAGAATCAATGAGCCACTCATAAGAATGAGAAGAAGAAGATACAATTAGTGCATAACCAGACCAAGATGCTTGAAAACCACATGCAAAAAGTGTTGTTCCTGAAGATGAAGTTGAAGTTGAAGAGTTCTCCCATTGGATGTTATGTTTCTTCATTGTTGCTTCCGAGGATTCCATCTCCTTAAAGAATTTGGATTCTAAGTGGCCATCTCAATTACAAAATTTGCAATGTCAATCAGTTTTCTTCCCTTTGTTTTTATTTGCCTTATTATTTTGTTGAATTTTTTCATTTTGAGACTGAAATTTCTTAGGATGCTTGGTTGGTTTAGGACCATTATTTTTAGGATGTTGCTTCTTAGGATTCTTTGAACTTGGTTGTTGCTGGACTGCTGAGGCTTTCTTAGAAGAGTTTCTAATATTAAGAAGACCAAGATGTAAGAGTTTTTCTTGTTCTCTTATTAAAGAATCACAAAAGGAACCAAAAGAGGGGGACTTGTAGTCTTGTCCTTGAGAAATAAAGGCTTCTATAGTAGAATCAAAGGTGGAAACAAACACAGAGTAGGCTGGTCCCAACTTAGTAAGAATGGAATAGATAAGGCTACCATCTTCTTTCTTAACCTTAAGACATTCCAAGAGAAGTCTAAGGGTCTTGAACTTGCACAAAAAATCTTTAATGGAAGAAAAATTATTGGGGTCCAACGTAAGAATCTCATTTTCAAGTTGATGGGCTCTAATTTCGTTTCTAATTCCAAAACCTTTATTCAGTTGTTTCATTGCTTCATTAGAGGTATCAAGTTCTGGGACATGGAATCTAAGGTCTGGAGAAATAGACATCCCTATCAACCCACGTGATTGATCTTGCCTATTTTCCCATTTCTCTTGCTTATCTTCATCTTTATGTTTAGACTCTTGGCCTAAGGATATTTTATAAAGACCTTTACTTCTAAATAAATCCTCGATGTAGGACACCCATTGAAAGTAGTTGGTGCGGTCAAGAATAACTTGTCATGGAATTTCCATTTTAATAGAAACTAAAGCTATAGAGGATAAAACTAAGTGTTCCAATGGAAATATCTCAAAAAATTAGGCCGATTAAAAAAAACGGCTCTGCAAACGGCTTCCGGATGAAGAAGTTATGGCTTTTTGAAGAAAAGTTGTTGAAGATGCCGTTAAAGTGTGTGAATGTGCAGAAGTGAATGGTAATGTTATATTTAAAAAAAATCCCTAGCACCCCACCGTCCCCTCCACCCTTCCAAACATAATCCAATTAGCTCACTTAATATATATATATATATATATATATATATATATATATATATATATATATATGTATGTGTGTGTGTGTGTGTGTGTGTGTGTGACCCACTTTTATAAATAAGTGACTCACTTTTTATAATGGGTGAGAACATTTTTACATAAAGTAACTTTAAAACATAAGTTACATGTGCTTTTTGAAAAAGTAACTTAGCCAAAAGAAAGATGTTAACCCAAGACCTCTATTCTCATAAAGTAACTTTGGACCCAACATCTATTTATTAAAAGGAATAATAAGACTCCTTCTCCACTAATATTTCTTATCTTGAAGATGAATCACCATAGCTGGTTTGAAATTTTGATATAAACAAACCTAATGCGATGAATCCAAAAGATGAAATCAAAAAGAAAGACGTTAACCCAAGGCCTCTATTCTCGTAAAGTAACTTTGGACCAAGTGAGCTAGTTTAAAAGGTTAGTAATTTTTGGAAAAGACGAAGGGGGTTTTGTTGTTTTTTGTTTTTAGTCAGTGAAGCTTTGGGGTGCGTGCTTACTTGAAAAAGCCATTTTTCGCTACAAAACATAAAACTAGACAACCCAACATGGACATGTAAAAAAAGAAACCTTATCGCTTGAAGTTACCTTTCGTCAGAAACTAAATATTTTCCTTAATGTTTCTTATTTTCCGAGATCAAAGTAAGGCATGACGCAAAAGAGCATACGCATGAAAAAAATCCTTGATTTTTGTTTCTAATTTTCCCAGATCACATAGAATCGCGAGGCAAAGAGAATACGCAGAAATGAAAGGTATAGATCTGGTAACGAAAAATAGAGAGATAAATAAATCGAATTAAACAGAGAGATAAATAACTAAAACTACAAATAAATACTATATACCTCGAGTTCTTAAAAATAACGTAGCTAGGGCTACTGGAAACCTTTTCGCATGAAACAAAAGGGGTTGCTCACTGGAACAAATGGTCCTAACAAAATAGGTTAGTCCTCTCGGCCTGAAAGCATTCAGAAACAATAGATCTAGGAAACGGAAGTCAGATGCAGTTCTACCAGCTTTAGATTTGGATCACCAATGGATGTAGCCATCAAATAGCTTCGGTGCCATGTAGTAATTTACAAGGTAAGTTCCTTAGATAGAACACCGAAGGACACTACTCACAAATATATCACAAATCAATACACGAGTATCCTTGACGTGGTTAAAACCCTCAAATAGGGAAGCAATCCACGACCTGAGCCAACGCAGCCACTTTAGGAAATTTATTAATAAAAGCAAGAAAATTTACATAAGCTTCTCTCATGAATGATCACCCTGCAAATAAGCAATCAGGTGTTAAGCCATGGATCAAGTGTTGGTAATATCGAGGAGAGAATGAACCGTTGGATCACATCATGTCTAGAACATATTGTGACCGTCAGATTGTAAGTTACAAAACTACATAGTAAAGAAACACACTTTACCTAAATCTACACCAGACCAAGTTATACTTAACTATTTCCTATGTGTTGGAATAGCCTAACAAACCACAAGATATCTTAAATGAATATGAGAATATGATAATCAATGAAATGCTTATGGTAGAAAATATACATCAACCAAGAGTATCCATGGCAGAAATGGTTATGAATGAGGATCATTTTAATAAATTAACAACATAAGAATGTAAAGGAAGACATTTCTTTGGAAACCAGTGAGAAGTTAATGTGTGAAAATCTCTAAATTCTAGATGAATTAAACGATAATGCATAATATTTTTGACAAGAAATGGAATTGGTCAACAAAGAAAGAATCTTGGGAACCATAAAGAAAAAGAAAAAAAAATCAAAGATGGTTTCAATTTTATAGGTTCGGGTCCTTCCAAAGAAGTTCCTAAAGGAATTAACTAGAAGGATTGAGAGAGATAAGTTTCCAAGAGCATACCAAAATAGATTTCATTTGTTTAATGGAGATCCTTGGGATGATGAAGAAAAATTAATCATCATGAAATTTTTCAGCCAAAGACAAGTTACAACAAAGGGTTAAAGATATCTTGGACAAGAGCCCAAGAATATTTTGTTCTTCGAGAGTCTAATGCAAGAGCATCAACACAATTTTATAAACTTTATTAGATATTATTATTTTCTTAGGAAGTTGGATTCCTCATTCAATGATTTTAGTTTTGTAATAATTAGTCGGACTCTAGAAACATTATCATCAAATATTATGGATTAGGCTAAGAGAAAAAAAGGGTAGTCTTAATTTTGATTTTTCCAAATTAGTTACTAAAATAATGGGGCTTATCAACTTCTTATGGATCTAGATTCTATTTTAGATTTAGAATGATTTTTATAAATTGGTAAGTAAGTGGAGAACTAGAGAAGGATTGGAAGTATGAGTGCAAGAGGATGACACAACTAATTCTTTCCATTATGAATCCTCTCTTAATTCATCGAAGGAAAAAGCTATCTTGCGATAATATATTTTTCAAGATTTGATATTATTTTTGTTTTGGTGGAGTATTGAAAATGAATGTACAGGTGTCATACTTACTCTTTTAATTGATTTATATTCCAAGTAACCATTTGTTGCTTGTTCATTACACTATAAAAAAAATATGTATGGGTGATAATTTTATTGTAGGCAGGATGCATGCATAAAAGAAATTCAATAATTTCTAGTGTGTTCAATTTATGATTGTTAATTCAATATTACATTATGGAAAATTAAATATTCTAATATAGTATGGTGAATGATTCTAGATGGTTGTTAATTCTTTGAAATCATATTGTGAATACTAATTTTTGGCTATCAATTGCTAAGGCAATTGAATTGATATGAAGGGGATTGTTTTTTTTTTTAAATCAGTTTGCAATCCCATTCGAGGACTGTGTAAACCTTGGTATTTAACACAAATTGTTTTCTAGAGAATAATTTGGTAGAATGTTGGCATCATATGGTGGACCTCATAATCCTCCATGAACCTCACTATCTCTGCTTTAGACTACAAAACTGCCAGTTTGAAAATGCTCGTTTGATGATCCAAACCAATTTTGACTTTGATTATGGTGAGTATCTCATTCTCAGCTTGTATTATACCCCTCTTTCTTTCCTTGGTTGACTACTTGGTCATTGCTTGAAATTGTTCCATGATTAACAGTTGTTTAGGATTAGATGCCTCACTTGACTTTAATGTCTTAGACACTAACATAACAAAATTCATGTTCTCAATAGTGAATGTTGGATTCATTGGGCTTGCAAGTTGGATAAAATATAGCACCAAATATTGGGATTTCGTATCCTATTCTTTGTCATCTCCTTCTGCTATATTATACCTAGGGTTGGATAATATGGGGTATATGGGGATACCCAAAGGCATAATGATATGTAAAAAGGGGACCATAGTTAGTTAGTTTGTTAATAAATGTGCCATAGTTAATAAATAAAGTGGTTAACCCACCTTATGCAAGGGACCACAATTAGTTACGGAATAATGTGATGTGAATGAACTAAGTTTGTGGTTTTTGATGTATGGTTTTGGGGGCCCATGGTATTGTTTGTAGGAAAAATATATAGAGGCTAGAGACTTTCCGTTGGATATATGTTGAGTATTTTTTTGTATTGACAAGCATATGGTTTGTGGACTGTTCTTCTTCCCTAAGGAGTATAATGATTCTCTTTATTAATATCAAACCCTTGTGTTATAGACAATTTTGTGCCTTGCAGCATCAGGCATGAATTGTCAATAATCCAAGGGATCCAAAGTCCCTAAACATGATGTTCCTACCCCTAGAGGAACAAGGTCTGCAAACCAACAGCTCTCAGATCAGTTCTCCACCTGAAAACACTCAAAAACAAGCAATCTTGAAATCAAAGCAGGTGCTCCACTAGGCTTCTGCGCTGAAACTCAACTCCTCCATGGTGTACCTGCGTTGCAAAGCAAGTGGAACAAAGGCCACCTGCGCTGAGCGAGATGGGACAAGTGGCACACTGAGTCATTGCTCTGGAATCTTCCAAAAATGACACTTGGATCAGGGATTTCGCCTTGTGATGAGTCAGAGGCTCTGTTTCTCCAAGTGGAAGCAAGGTTCTCCAAGTGGACTCAAGAACTGAAGATCAACTGAAGAGAGAGAGGACACAAGGCAGCTACACATCAGTTGCAAGCTGACTCATCCTTTCTCAATTCATCTATATATTGAGCTCTCTCCTATGAGCTCAGGAGGCTGGAATCTTGTGCAAAGTAATGATATGCTGTTGGTTTCACTATAGAGCTATTGGGTGATTGCTTGAAGGAGGTGAAGAGGAGAAATTCTTTCTGCTGGGAGGTGTTGCTGGATTGGGGCCTTCAATGGTTGTAACCTTCTCAGAACTTTACTTCTTCATTAATAAAAGATATTGAGGTTCTTCTATATGCACTTGTTTCAATTATGTATTGTGATAATTGTATATTTGATTTATGCTAATCCTTGAATCAGTTACGATTGCATGCTTCTTGTAGTTTCCTTCTTTGCTATTTTGCAGGATCTCATTGTAGCTGGGCCAGCAATAGAGCAAAGAGCTGGGAGCAAGCAGCCAAAGAGAAGAGTTTGGATTCGACATTAAGCGCAAGGCAACGGTTAGTGCATTTCCTCATTCTCCCTTGCTTTCGTAAAGAAGTAAACCTTAAGTAGTTTTCTTTACAGTTGTTGCTGAGGTACTATCACCCTTAGAGTGGGATAGGGTCATCCGAATTGGATACTTTTCCTACAACAAACTGGCGACTCCACTGGGGATCGTATCTGTTTGATTGTTTGTAGTATTTTGCTATTCATTTCCTGAACAAAAGAGTACCAAATCGAAAAGCTTTTGACTATATCAAAAGCGAAGTAGAGGGCAGCTACTCTAGCTCATTTCTGAGCATGTTCATGATTTGAAGAGCTGATCTACAAGGATCCTTGTAAGCTCTTAGTGATAGCTTTTCACCTTCCTTGTCATCCCTTTGTGTGTGCTTGACTGATTGCTTCTGATTTGAGCAAAAACTGTGCATTTTTGAGAAAATTGTGACCCGGAAACTGAGAAAACGCAACTTTCGTTTTCCAAAGCAGGTAGTACACAGGCTACCTGCTTTGCAACGCAGGTCCCGAAGGGGCTACCTGCGCTGAGAGCCAGACTGGCTGAGCAGCACCTGCGTTGGCCCAATTTTGACTAGTGCAGTTGGGGTCTCCTCCCTTTTTCTTTCCTGTTTTAACTATAATTTTTGCAGCAAGTTGTCTTTCTTGTACCTATTCTGAAACCAACCTTACTTGCCATCATTCCGCCTCTGTTATATAATGAAATTGTACTTTTTCTTTTGTATTTCTTACTTCATTTACAATTTCCCATAACGAAGAGTAAACTAGTCTTTCTTTGGCCTCTTAGATCTGAACCTGTGTTAAGCATTTTGCTGGTCTAAAGAGTTAGCTTGTTTGCTGTCCATAGCTGATTAGTCTTTTTACTTTCATCATTGTGGTTTGATTTCATGTATTTCCAGTGATTAAACAAGTAAACATAAGGTGTCTTTTGATTTTGGACAAGCTTGTTTACTTTCGCTTTAAATCGAAATCAAAGTTATATAACAACTTTCTTTCTGTAACCCATCAACATTAAGAAAGGGAAAAGAAAATACATGCATTGTGCATTTTGCATTTGACTGTTTGCATGACGATTTAGGAATTTTTGCATTAGTGTGTGCTCTATGATCTGTGTGAAAAGATTTGCCTTTCTTCTCCCTCAGTAGTTAAGATTTTCAAAGTTGAAAGATTGAAAAGTTTGCTTCTCATCTTAGACTGCATTCAGGAATTTGTTACATACATCTCGTGGTGATCCTTAAAGGCAAACTGCTAAGCAAGATCAACATTAAAATAAATTCAATTTACATAACAACGCTTTGTAACATAACGCAAACATATAGAGGTCTAGGTAGAGACGTGTTCCGGCGTCGTTAAACATAGTGACTGTCGATCTCTACGAAGGTGGGTGATTCCTCCTGAGAGTCGGTGGCACTAATACGGACTTGTGCTCCCACGTACCGTCGCGTATATATTGGGAGACCCCTATAGGAACAAAGCCTTTATCCATAGGAAGCCGTGTCGGCCGCCCTACTGATCGCGATGCAGTGAACACAGCATTCACGAAGATTGACCACCCGTACCGTAAAATGTATTCTGTGGTTTCGCGAAAAGTTTGGCACACCCTCTGCCTAGAACTCCAGAGAAGTTTCTTTTGGCCTTTTTCAAACTCTATAACTGAAAAAGTCCATCCGAGCATTTGTCACTTCGGGCTCGTTAAAACATCGAAGGAGACTAGAGTCATCTTTAGCTTTTTCTCGACTCTTAAAACATGAAAAAGCAAAGTTGTGTCTAAAGCGTCGTTAATAAAATTTATTTTAATCGGAACATAATCACCTGTTATTCCCACGTTGATCTTTCAGTTGAAAAGTATGGAGCCCACCAACCAAGGAAGTCACCTTGGTGGAAGTCCCAATCCCTTCTCCTCTTGGGGAGATGTTGGTGCGCCTCATATGGCCACATTGTCACTTCCAGGATTGACAATTGGCCTACCTGTATGGCTCTTTTCAACTAATGTAGTTCAGATCACCACTAATCCTGAGTAGTCGAATCAACAGTCAGACCAGTCTAGAGCTACCCACCAGCCTTCCACTTCTTACAATTCTTCCTCTGATCCTTCGTCTTCGCGAGGTAGAGCCGGCAAAAGTCAGCCTCCCATGGAGAAGAAGGAAAAGAAGAAGAGAGAAAAGAAGCAGAAGGGGCCTATGGCGAAGGCGACTGGGGGCAAGCAAAAGACATCTGACAAAAATCCACACACTGCACTGACCGGGCCTAAATCGCCATGTGTCATTTGCAAAGGGACCCACTTCCACTGTGACTGTCCTTGTATTCCCCGGATACTAAGGGGCTGGTCCCCCAGGTTGCACAATCCGGTAGCATCAACCTCTGATAGACATGTTGATTGCATTCCGTCAACTAGCGAGAGTGAAGGACAAAGAGGGAGACCAAGATCACCCTGCAGACTGTGTGAAGGTGATCACGCCATCCACCGATGTCCATTCTTAGATGAGGCGAAGAGAGTTTTGGAAGATCGTCTGGTATCACCGTTACGACTTCCTCCTGGATACCAAAAACTCGTGCCTAATCCCTCGATAGTTGAAAATCCAGCTGGCCCGCTCAAGTCGTCAGCTGAAGTGTCGGTCATTGAGAATGAACCTACTGAATCTAGACCAGACGAAAGTCTAAAGGTCGAAACGGCAGTTGACCCGGTTCTTCCTTCAGAGGTTTCATCCTCAAATGACACCGTCGTTGAAGATTCATCTTCAAATGACACCCTCACTGAAGAGGATAAGGATGACACCGTCCATATTCTTTTCATCAACACAGACTCTGATGAGCATCAGGGCAATGCGCCCATTCCTTTATCGTAGGAAGGAACATCGTCAGGGTCGTATCCGGCCGTGTATTCGGTCCCACCACCAAGCAACCTAGTTGTATCCTTTGATTGGAATCAACTAGGCAGACCCCGGTTACCAGCCAGTATCCCATTCAGAATCATCGTCCAAATCTACAGAATGGTGATGGCTGGAACTATCATTGATGAAGGGGCATCTGTGAGTATCCTTTCCTCTATTGCTTGGAAAGCACTGGGTTCCCCAGCACTCTTACCTGAGATGAGAAATCTATCAGGTTTTGATAAAGGAACCAGTCACCCGTTAGGGATTCTCCCCAATGTTCCAGTTACATTGAAAGGGAAGACAGTTCATATGAACATCATGGTCGTCCAGGGACCCTTAGTGTATAACTTACTCCTTGGACGAGACTATATATATTGCATGGAGGAGATAGTGTCCTCACTCTTTAGAGTTATGTGTTTTCCTCACGAAGGAAGAATGGTCAAGCTCGTAGACCAACTTTCATTTCCAAGATCACGCATCGCAAATAGTCAAATACCATCCCTTAACGGTTTATTCACTCAAGGAATGCCTCCACCCCCGGTTCTACTTCCCGATGAATGTGAGTGATTCGGAAGAAAGAACTGGGACCCAGGGGGCATGCACCCTGGCCTGCCTTGGGCAGAGAAAACCTTGGGTATAAAGTTAATTACCGCAGAAGAATGGAACTAGTCCGTACCCCGTCCGAAGGAAGGAAGAGAGGGTTGTTCTAGGATAAAATTCTTTTGTCAAAGTTATGTGAGCGAAATAATTGGCTCCCTTTGTCTAGAAATTAGGCTCTCCTGAGGGAGGAGATCCATTTGTGGCGGCAAGTAGCCACCATCTTTGAAGGCAAGCCTCACCCATTAAAACGTATGTTTTGAAGGATAAGTAGGGGCAGCCTCCAAAGAAAGAGATGAAGTTGCTGCAACAAGTAGTCACCATCCTTAGCAACCTAGTAATAGACATCGCCGGAAAAAGAGTTTAGTTTGCGGCAGCGAACCGAACCATTTTTCGGATAATAAGTAAGAGGACGACCCTAGAAATTATACTTTATACCTGGGGGCATGCGAACCTTTTGGAGTGCAAGCACGGGACGACTATTTATTTTTTAAATTTTTAGGTCCTCCCTTTAAACCTGTAGGTCTAACCCGTTAAACTCGTAGGTTTAGCCGTTTCCAGCTTGCATAAAGAAAGGATGTGGGGCAAAAGTAAAAACTTTCCAAATAGGAGCATAGCTTCGTGAGATAAAGCTCCTTAAAAAATAGCTATCTCACCTGAGGCGTTTCTTGTATTATGACTGGTATAATCGAGCAAGGTTTGATCGCTTTCAAGCTCGTTAAAAAATGAAGCCATCATCGAGCAGTTTTAGCACACAGTTCATGCTCGTTAAAAAATAAACGCAAGATCCGAGCAGTTTTAGCACATAGTTCATGCTCATTAAAAAATAAACATAAGTTGTGAGCAATCTTCCCCTAGAGTTCAAGCTCACCCAGAAAAAATGAACCGGTAAATAACCTTGAGAAATGTAACCTTTGACTACCATATTAAAAGCCATTGGTCGTGTTTATATGCCATCACTTCCATCCGTTCATTTGGCCAATCGTTCATCTCCATATGTTTGTTTACCCATTTTGAGGAACAGCTGCGAAGAGTGATTTCACTTAGCCATCCTTGTGACACTGCCGTGATTGGAAAATTCCAACCTGTACCTGGAATCTGCTGCTATCCCTGTTCATCACTCGTTCCTCAAAAGACGAGTCTTCTTTGAGCTCTTTTCACTGACTCGTAAAATATGAAAAGTTTGCCGATTTTTGGCCTTCCAGCTCGTTAAAGCGACCGGAAAGCTATCCCTCCTCTAAATTTTAATCTTTTTGGACCTGAGGGATTATTGCACAAAAAGATCGAGCGCTTGTTTTGTTCGGCTCGTTAAAGCAATCGAAAATTCATCCCTTCTGTATTGTTTTATACTTTTTCGGACTTAAGGGATTAGATGACGAAAAAGGAATTCTGGAGTTGAATTTATGTACCTTTTTAGACTCTCTAAAAATGAAAAGGACCGAGTTATCCTTGTCGTTAGACTCGTTAAATTCATTAAATAGCGACAAACTTGTCTTTAGACGAGAACGAGTTTCCCTATCGCTAGGCTCGTTAAAACATAGCGATGGGCTTGCCCGAAGGGCAGGTTATAGAACAAGCATATGTTATCCTCCTCAAGCTTGACAAAAATAAAGAGGTACTGGTCAGCAATGACTGGGGAAAAATTGGGAGAACCTCACAGCTTTAATGGTAGCAAGTCGCTCTTGAACATGACACTTTGTCCTCCGTATCACATCGGGTTGGGTTGTTTCATTCACCGGTCTCATCACCATGGTCCTCGCCACACCATCCACATTTGGGGTAATGCTACCGATCCATCACATCAGTGTCGTTATATGTTCAAGAGATGTTGTTCTGCAGAGGGTCAACCGTGTCCCATCCACTGCCATACATTGTCCTTCATCCATTTCATGACCGCCACCCTGAATCATACATCACAGTTTGTTTTCACCTCATCACAATCACTAGTTCCGTTCCGTGTCACTGATGTGGGATTCATTAAGGCCCTCCTTTGACGGATCGCTCCTTGTCGACATCAGCTCATTATCCAAGGAGTTGATCTAGGAAGAACCCCTTCAGTACTTTGAAGCTTGCATGCCTCAATGGCAAGTTTCTCACTTCCGGCGACAGGTATACATCAATGACCTTCGACCAGAAGATTTTACATGGTGGTCGACGCCAAGTCCTTTATTCCCACCATGTGAATTGTACTGCCGTACCTTGAGGGTCATCATCCTTATCGGTGATTCCTCTCGCGCTTGTTAACGGTTTACATCATTGACCGGTAATCAAGCGATGTCTTTCCATGTTCGACTTCAAGAAATTCTCACATGGATCGACTTGTACATCGAGTGAAGATCGGAAGAGATTGAAGACCCTGGATCTAGTTTCATCCATCCGGGCTGCGATATATATTCAGGATATAAAGACATTTGATATGTACATCATTGCAGCAGATGATCATCCTTCTCAAAGGATGATAATTTCAGCAGAGAATTATCAGTCTATCATCAGACGATCGTCTGTGCTATGTACCAAAATGAATTTATAAAGCTGAGCATGGGAATGCCCGCCTCAGCTAGATCATGAAAAAGTATGAAAAATAATGTATTGTATTGTATCTTATTACAGGACACTTCTCAGCAGATTGAATGAACTTCGGATCCTCCTAATAAAGCATTTCACTTGATAAACGACCTCATACTTTAGGGGGCATCTGTTATAGACAATTTTGTGCCTTACAGCAACAGGCATGAATTGTCAATAATCCAAGGGATCCAAAGTCCCTAAACATGAAGTTCCTACCCCTAGAGGAACAAGGTCAGCAAACCAACAACTCTCAGATCAGTTCTCCACCTGAAAACACTCAAAAACAAGCAATCCTGAAATCAAAGCAGGTGCTCCACTAGGCTTCTGCGCTGAAACTCAACTCCTCCATGGTGTACCTGCGTTGCAAAGCAAGTGGAACAAAGGCCACCTGCGCTGAGCGAGATGGGACAAGTGGCACACTGAGTAATTGCTCTGGAATCTTCCAAAAATGACACTTGGATTAGGGATTTCGCCTTGTGATGAGTCAGAGGCTCTGTTTCTCCAAGTGGAAGCAAGGTTCTCCAAGTGGACTCAAGAACTGAAGATCAACTGAAGAGAGAGAGGACACAAGGCAGCTACACATCAGTTGCAAGCTGACTCATCCTTTCTCAATTCATCTATATATTGAGCTCTCTCCTATGAGCTCAGGAGGCTGGAATTTTGTGCAAAGTAATGATATGCTGTTGGTTTCACTATAGAGCTATTGGGTGATTGCTTGAAGGAGGTGAAGAGGAGAAATTCTTTCTGCTGGGAGGTGTTGCTGGATTGGGGCCTTCAATGGTTGTAACCTTCTCAGAACTTTACTTCTTCATTAATAAAAGCTATTGAGGTTCTTCTATATGCACTTGTTTCAATTATGTATTGTGATAATTGTATATTTGATTTATGCTAATCCTTGAATCAGTTACGATTGCATGCTTCTTGTAGTTTCCTTCTTTGCTATTTTGCAGGATCTCATTGTAGCTGGGCCAGCAATAGAGCAAGGAGCTGGGAGCAAGCAGCCAAAGAGAAGAGTTTGGATTCGACATTAAGCGCAAGGCAACGGTTAGTGCATTTCCTCATTCTCTCTTGCTTTCGTAAAGAAGTAAACCTTAAGTAGTTTTCTTTACAGTTGTTGCTGAGGTACTATCACCCTTAGAGTGGGATAGGGTCATCCGAATTGGATACTTTTCCCTACAACACCTTGAGGTAAGGTAACACCATACATGATCTAGATTTAAACAACAATGCAAAAAATTATAGAAGTAGCCATAAATACAGAGATGCAGAGGAAATAATACTTCATTTCATTACTATAAAATACTGAAAAATGCTTATAGACAAAAATGGAAATAAACCAGCCAGGGTGATGGTAGTTTATCTCTGAGAAGAGACGTGGCGGCTACATGCCTCTAAATTGTGTTACAATAAGGTTCAAAGGCTTATTTATTGCTCAGAAATAATGGAAAACCCTAAACATCCAAAAAAATAACCATAAAGATGAAACGCCAAACTATGGGCCCCGTTTGGGTAAATTGGTACATCAACTTCCTGGGGTCGTAACTTTGGCATACAATCTTTGTTTAACGCACATAATATCTTGTTAGAAAGATCTATCCAAGAACTACAACATTGAGAAGAGAAACATCGGTCCATGCAACCATGTTGCTCCTAGTTTTCCCCAAAAAATGTTGTTTAGGGCCTCAAAACGGCTCCGGAAGTTCAGGACCCAAAAAACTGCTAAAAATAGTAAATTGTGCTACGATTAAGGAAACTGAAAATATGAAAGAAACAATGGTGGGGGTCCAAGTGGACTTGGAGGGTGGCAACCAATATCCACCTAGATCATTCCTCCCCCCTTAAGAAGCAATGGTCCCCATTACGTTAAGTTCCTCCATGAGATGAGGAAACTTCTGTTGAACTTGGTCCCTGGTGAGCCACTTGGCCTAGTGAAGTAGTTGGCTTGCTTTGACAATTCGATACAGTTGGATATTCTACTGGCGAGTGTGCTTGATTTGTGTGTCCATGATCCAATCAGTTGCAACTTGTTCCATGCAATTTGGATTTAACTCTGTGGGTGTGAGCTAATCTGCAATGTCAGATGTGTCTAGTAATGATGGAAAGTATGGCCGAAAGCGGTCCACATTGAACACTGGGTGCAGGCCAAAAAATGGGGGAATGTTGAGCTCAAATGGATTGTCTCCCATAGACTTGGTAATGGTGTAAGGACCATATCCGAGTGGTCTGGGTTTCTGATAGGCTCTGGTAAGGCATTAATTTTGCAAATGCAACCAGACTTTGTCGCCCACCTGAAGCTTGTGTGGCACCCGATGTTGATCATGTCGCTACTTTTACTTGGCATTTGATTTCTCCAGAATGTCATGGACCTGCTAACGAATATGTGGTTGTGCTCAATGAAGTTGTTTTCCTTATCTATTTCAGACTGGAAATTAGCCGAATCTATGTGAGTAGCTACAAATGGCATGGCTACATCAATAGGACATAGTGGCTGGAATCCAAAGCCCACCTTAAAAGGGTTGTGGCCAGTCGAGCTGTGGAGAGCCTCGTTGTAGCTGTGCTGAACATAGGGGAGCATCTCCTCCCATGTGTGTGAATGCTTTGAGTTGTACAGGTGCAAAATGTGTACGATCATCATGTTCACAACCTCTGTCTGGCCATCAGTTTGAGGATGGAAGGCTATGGACTTAGTGAGTTTGGTGTCCAGCATTGGCCAAAGGTTAGACACAAAATGTACTGAGGAACCTACTATCCTGATTTGAGATGATAGAATCTGGGATCCCAAAGCGTATACACACTCGTTCAAAGAAGATTTTAGCAGTGGCTTCTGTTTTGATATTCTTCTTGCAAGCCACCATAATGGCCATCTTCGAGAACCTATCGATGACCACAAAAACACAGTCATTTCTATGCTTAGTAGAAGGAAGGCCCAACATGTAATCCGTGGAGATGGATTCCCAAGGTCGACTATGGGTAGGAAATGGGGTATAGAGGCCTTGCTTCTTGATGGCCAGTTTGGCAATGGGTATGGTAGTGCATGATTTGATGTACTTCCCGACATCCTGTCAAAGATTCAGCCAATAGAAATACTTTTGCAGTATTGCCACTGTTTTCTCGACCCCAAAATGCCCAGTAGCACGACTGTAGTGTGCTTCCAAAATCATCTTGGCACTCTTTCTTGAAGGAAGACAAAGGTGACCCATGTGGCATAACAAGGCATCCTTGAGGTGAAAATCTAGAACATGCTAACCCTCCAACAGTGTTTGGTATGTGTGACTGAATTCTGGGTTGTTTTTGTAGAGAAGTGGCCAATCAAAAGTCTCGTGCCCACAAGACTTCAGCAAAGTGGGTAACGCCATGATCAGTGGTTGACTGAGGCAATCTGCAACATTATTGGTGCTACCCTTCTTATACTTGATATTTAAACGGAACTGTTGCAGGTATGTGGACCACTCTTGATGGCGATCGTTCTGTAATTTCCCTTGGGTCTATATGAATTGTAGGGGTTGGTGGTCTGTGTGGATGACCGTTTCCTTCCCCAAAATGTAATGCTTCCATTTTCGGTAGGCCTGCATAATGGAATACATCTCTTTGCCATAAGTGGGATACTTTTGGACTGTGTTTGAAAGTGTCTCAATGTGATATGCCACTGGATGCCCATGTTGAGTAAGGACTACCCCAATAGCATAGTCAGAGGCATCTGTCTCGACCTCAAATGGTTGTTGCAAGTCTGGTAAGGTAAGCACTGGTGCCGAGCAGAGGCAATCTTTCAACTCTGTGAATGCATTCTGTTGAGACGCAGACCAAAAGATTTTTTCTTTCGCTCCTCCCTTGGAGACTTGACTCAAGGGCGAAGTGATATGAGAAAATCCCAACATGAACCTGCAGTAGAAGTTGGCAAGGCCTAGAAAGCTATGGAGCTTTGTCAGAGTGGTTGGAGATGGCCAATCCCAAATGACTTGGATCTTGGCTAGATCCACATGCACCCCGCGTTCATCAATAATTTATCCCAAATATTGAGCCTGGGTCATGCCAAAAGTGCATTTCTCCAAATTCTCACATAACTTGTGTTGCCACAATGTTTGGATAACCTATCGGATGTGGTGGAGGTGCTCTTCCCAACTCTGGTTGAAGATCAAGATGCCGTCCAAGTATACCACCACAAATGAGTTGGTGAATGGCTGTAAGATGTCATCCATTAGCCTCATGAAGGTTGTAGGAGCATTCGTCAATCCAAAAGGCATAACCAACCATTCAAAAAGGCCCTCCTTGGCTTTGAAGGTAGTCTTCCACACATTGGAGGGTTTCATTGGTTCCTGGTGATATCCCGACTTCAAATTGGTCTTGCTGAAATATTTTCCCCCTTCAGTTGGTCTAAGAGGTCATCAATCCATGGGATCAGGTACCTTTTATGAAAATTGATCTAGTTCATCGCCCGATAGTCAATACAGAGTCTCCAAGTCCCATCCTTCTTCTATACCAACATGATCGGGTTCCCACAAGGCGATGAACTCAGACGAATGTGACCTTTCTGCAACAGCTCCTGAATCTGCCTCCTGATTTCATATTTCCCCATAATAGAGTGCCAGTAGATTGGTCCATTGGGTACCAGCATACCTGGGGTTAGATCGATGGAGTGCTTCACCTGATAGTGCAAAAGAACCCCTGTGGGGGAGGTGAAGATGTCCTCGTACTCCTCCATGACCTTGTCCATCTGTAGTTGTCGTGCGGAGGGGCCCTGTCTAGAGGTCGTGGCCACTGTCTTCTTCTTTCCTTGAGGGCGTATCATTAGGAAAACAAATTTTCTGGTTTTGGAAATGAGCTTACCGCATTATTTTGCAATAACCAAAGAGATGGCGGTAGGTGGTGCTACATCTGTATCCTATATAAATTATTTACCAAAGTAACAATAACAGCACGGGGCCTTGATTCATACACAACATGTCACTTCCACAAGTATGGTTGTCCTAATAATTCATCACAAACATCTAGTGGAGCAACATCACACAATACCTCATCCGTGAAGGGCTCGATGTTGTATGGAAGGCAACACTACTGGCTTACGCGAAGATCCTATCTTTGGTGAAGCCACCCAATGGTGTACTGCTGTGGATGTGTTGTGATTGGTAAGCCCAGTCACTTCACGACCTCTACCGAAATGAGGTTCTTTTGGCTCCTGCTATTGACAATGAATTGTAGCGAGGAGCCCTTTACCCACATCTGTGAGTGGAAGATACACTCCTCCTCCTCTGGGTCTTCAAGTTCCTCCTTCTGGATCTTCATGGTGGTAACGGTGGCATTGGGCTCCACATCAATAATCTACTTCCCTCTATCATTCCCCTTGTCCGGTTCTGACTCAGAGTCAGAACATGCATCTGATTTTGAAACCCTTAGCTTGGCCACCAGTGACTACTTGGCGAGACACTCACTTGTGTTGTGAGTGGAGCTCTTATGGAATACACTCCACTTTCCCGTGTCCTTTTTCAACTTCGTGGTGTTGTTCTTTGCTTGCAGCTTTGATAGGTTGTCTTGTGCCGCCCCACCTTGACTTTGTTCTTTGTTTTGCGATTTTGGGGCACCTTTCCCTTACTTCAAATTCGCAGATCCAAAGTCTCGCTTCTTCTGTTTAAACTTTTTCTCGACCTTAACGGCATATCAGTATGTCATGCCGAGCGAGGAGATGTTCAGGAATTCTATTTCTTCCTAGATGTACCTGTGCAGGTAGTCACGGTATTTGAGTACCAAATGCTACTCCAAATCCTTGACACCCAAATTTGTGTGAAAGGTATGGAAAATATTGGTAAACTCCAGCACGTCTTGGTCCCTTCCCTATCGCAGGGTGGTCCACTTTATGTATTGATCCTCACACCTTCCGATAGGGTAGTACTACTCCTTGATGGTAGTCCAGAATGAATTCCAAGCTGGTGTGGCTGAAAATAGTGAGCTCGTACTTTCATCCTTCTACTCGCAGTAGGTTTCCCACCTGTCCTTGACGTGGAGGGCTGCTTTGAGAAGAGCGAAAACAATATTTTCCCTACTTGGAAAATCATGAACAGAAAAACATGCTTCTAGAAAATTTAACCATTTATCTACAGCATCTGCGTCTATTTGACCCTCGAAGATGGGGATTTCAAAATTAACTTGTAATTAAAGGGTGTGGCATTTCTAGAGTAGCTATTGGAAGTCGATGCGTTACCTTTGGGTAGCCACTGAAGGATCTAGGCAAAGTTATCCATCATTGCATTCCTTTGCCACTCGAGGGCTTCTTCGAGCAAGATTTTGATAGGATCTCTTGACCCCTTGTCTTTCTTTTCATTCGCCATGGGAGGCCACCGGGATTTGCGAGGATGGTATTGCAAACGTTCGACCAGTTCAAGTCCTAACTCCTTATATCCCAACCTCGTTGGGGACATGCAAAGAAAAACAGAGAAAATGCAGATCGCTCTGATACCACTAATCTAGATTTAAACAAGAATGCGGGAAATTACAGAGATAACCATAAATACAGAGATGTAGTGGAAATAATACTTCATTTCATTACTATAAAATACTGAAATATGCTTACAGACAAAAATGGAAATAAACTAGCTAGGGCAATGGTAGCTTACCACTGAGAAGAGATGTGGTGGCTACATGCCTCTGAATTGTTTTACAATGATGCTCGAAGGCCTATTTATTGTTCAGAAACTATGGAAAATCATAAAAATCGAAAAACCTAACCCTAGAAGATGAAACACCAAACTATGTGCCCCGTTTGGGTAAATTGGTACATCAACTTCCCGGGGTCGTAACTTTGGCATACAATCTCCGTTTGACGCACACAATATCTTGTTAGAAACATCTATCTGAGAAATACAACGTTTCGAAGAGCGGCATCAACCCATGGACCCATGTTTCTCCAAGTTTTCCTAAAAAAACATCGTTTAGGGCCTCAAAACGGTTTCGGAAGTTCAGGACCCGAAAAACTGCTAAAAATAGTAAATTGTGCTACAATTAAGGAAACTGAAAAGCTGAAAGAAACAATGGTGGGGGTCCAAGTGGACTTGGTGGGTGACCACCAATATCCACCTTGATCAATACATCTACTCGTTAAGGAAGGAGAACACTCCATAAGCCATATGCTTGTCAATACAAAACAATACTCAACGTATTGTTAGGAAAAATACTAAGGGGGGGATGTGAATCAATATTTTTAATTCAATTAAAATTTCAAAATTTGACATTCATAGTTTTGTATGATATTTTTCTTTATCTAACCCCATATGTATGCGAAACTAGTGAATGAAAAACATGTATATCCACTTGACTTAATTTATCATGTCTTTCATCAATGAGTTAACTTAAGCATTGCATTATTAATCCATTAACCATCCAAAATGCAGTAAAGAATAGGTACATCAAAGTACATAATGAGCACACATAGAACACCATGATTTTAGGTGGAAACCAAATCTGGAAGAAAACCAAATTTTTCGTTGTCTCCGTCTTGTTTCTTATTATATTAAGAAAATATTCATTACATCTTGTATTGGTGCAAATTCTTACCAGCATGCAGGCACGCACCTGCAAGAGGCTACAACCTCCACTTTGTTGGGTTGTGTTATATTCTTTCCACAAGTAGCCCCAGTTACGTTATTTTTGGACCCTATATTAGGTTGGCGAACCTACCTATGTTTTCGTGCATCATTTTTGCACATGGTTTTGCGCGTGATGGCTTTCAGTCCATGGTATTTTGTAGATCCAGTCAAGGGAACTACGGTTATGTTCTAATTGAGGGTTAATGGATTCGGGTTTATGGATGCTTCAGCATGTATATATATGTATTATAACATTGAAAGTAATATAATGAAAAATCAATTTGGTAGTTCTAGTTTTGGGATCGAGGGGAAAATCTCTATGTATATTTGTTTTATGTGTTATGCTCTCACCATTGTTTATTTTCTATTTTTTTTAGAATTTGTATGTAGGTAATTTCTGTATGGGGTTAAAACCTACATTTGGTATCAGAGTTGTTTTGGCTTCAAGGGGACACCTTTGTTGCTGAGGGGTTTTCCTCAGACCTGTGATAGACCCTGTTCAGTGGGAGATCTTCAAGATTGATTCTGGTGGTGAAAGAAGATGGCGATCAATGGAAAGATCGAGATCGAGAAATTTAATGGTCAGAGTTTTGAGTTGTGGAAACTCAAAATGGAGGATCTGTTGGTGGATAAACATTAGTGGATCGCAGTAGAACTAGGTACAAAACCAACGAGAGTGCCAATAAGGGAGTTTGATGAGCACCACAAATGGAATGTGGTTACATGGTCGCCCGAGTCTTCACCGCCCTTCCCCTCAAATTTTGGAATGTCCGAAGGGAGTTTGGTTTGGACTGGAGGCCAGGCCAAATTGTATTTGAATGGATAATTTTTTAATTCCATGAGATCTGGCAAGTTCAACGTTGCCAGAAAAGGAAGCCTAGGAGGACCTTGGGGATTCCACCGAGACTGGGTGGAGCTCCCAAAGTTTTGAAAAGACTGGCCGGGATTTCGGAAGGCACCAGGTTTCCCAAAGTAACCAGCCGAACTAGCTGAACCAAAAAATGAACCTTGTGGTCGAGCAAAACTCAGAGTTTGACCA
The DNA here is from genome assembly GCA_031772625.1 of Pinus tabuliformis. NCBI lineage: Eukaryota > Viridiplantae > Streptophyta > Pinopsida > Pinales > Pinaceae > Pinus > Pinus tabuliformis. The sequence goes on along the minus strand of CM062812.1, from coordinate 404,665,618 downwards.
ACTCCGGCCGAAAAACCTCCATAACTGGCGAAGCTCCCTCTTAAAGGATTATAAGGAGTCGATAGCCCTTGATAAGGATTCCAAGCAGAAGCTAAGGGAGGAATACTTCGTAATGAACTAACCATGGAGTACATCCTATTCCCTTGTTGGCTGAAAAATGGATTCCCAGTTCCCATGACACTAACCGCAGGGTTAGTCCAAGCTTGAAAAGGATTGCTACTTTGTCCTATAGAAGAAAAAGGCATAGATCCTATTGTTGGGTTGGAATGTTGTATATGACCACTTTCAAAAGGAAAACCCTAAAATGAAGTCGATCGACCCATCATGGATGTGGACGCACTAAATGGAACTGATGGAATACCCTGTGAATGGGTGCCAAACGGGAAGAATCCAGAACTAAAAGCATTGGTTTGGGAATTTCCACTATTAGAAGCAATGGAGGTACACCCAACTAAGGATGTGCTAGCAAACGACCCGAATAAAGATGCAGAGGGGATGGAAATGGTTCCTCACCCTTATACTGATGTTGGAGTCTGCATAGTTGTATCACTTTTAGTAGAAGCCATGCTTCCAGTAGTGGTCATCAATGGTAAGTGTGTAATATGACCTGGACTTAATGGTCTATGCGTTGAGTCCCAACATATTGTAATACTTCTGGATAGCTAGATGGTAGTGTAGAATTTGGAGCCGCTAACGACTCTGAGAATTCTTCTACCTCAATGTTATCTTTTGATTGAAAGATAACTCGAGAAAGAACTGGAATGTTCCTCTCTAATTCTGTAGAAGTACTAGGCCTATGGTGAACACTAATGCCCTCTAGAGGAGGATCAATCCCTGATGCATCAGTTGCCATGGGATGAAACCCACCGATAGTATTACCTATGCACCTTCTAGGAGAAGGCTCTAAACTTGGTGGTGAAAGACCATGAAGTCTTCGAGACCGTCTAGGTGATCGGTCAGCCACTTTGAAATTTTTATTAAGGTCTAATTAAAGACTCAAGAAAAAATGAAAGCTAGGCCAACTTAGAGCACAGAGCACACACCAAAAATTCCCTAAAAGATATCAGCCAGTAAAACAACTTTCAAGTATTTCCGCTCCGGGTGATGAGGACCAGACACCAAAATACAAGAAAGTGAAGTAAGGGGCCTTCTGAAGATAGTCTGGGATAATGATGGCCTAGTCCTACCAGCGAAGGTAACAGAGGAAGTTATGCTGACCTCCTAACAACATCCTGCGTCGGTGCAAGCCCCCAGGTTTCGCAAGGGTGCCCTCCAGTAGTATCGTTGAAGGTGATACAACGTCTACCTCAGGTGCCACGGGATTCCCCTCCGCAGCCACCTATGTAGATCCCTAGGAGTAGGAACTAAGGTTACCATCTCGTGTCAGAATCCAGGCGGAATAGTCTTGAGGTAAGATCCGACAAGTAGGAGACGGGGTATCTCTCTTCCTTGTCTTCAAAACCCCTTGTGCTTAACTCCCAGATCAATAGCTTTCCTAGTCTCCCTAACGCTATTGGATTTTCACTCACTATTTAGACTCCTATGTTTGACATTTTAAATGGCCTTGGAGAGTTTTCTCTCCACTCGCCTAATCCAAGGCCCTAAAATATCCTAAAACTTGTTGGTGTGTCTAACTTGACAATTATGAAAAGTTCTAGTATATTTTGATTAGCACTTGTTTTTAAATGGGTTGTTCTTAAGTCAAGGGATAAGTGGAAATGAAACTCGTGGTGTTTTGATGCAAAAGAAATTAATAAAAAACAAACTATATGCAAATGCACTTGTTTTGTTCTTCGATAAAAGAAATTTCTACTAGGTTCAAAGGAACTTCAAAGAAAGCAACAAATTTTTCTTTTCTTTTCTTTTACTCAAGCTTCACATTCACAAAAATTAATAAAACTATGGATGCCCTAAAGGATGCACAAATTTATCCTAATGCAATGAGTACATGTTGATGCAAAACTTAAGACTACTCTAAATCAAGAAATGAAAGTAACTTGTTTATCAATACTAATTTGCCACCTAAAATGTTTAGATGGAATATGAGTTGCTAATGCTCATTTTCGTCTCTACACTAAAAGCAAGTTTCAAGACAAAAAAAAATTCACTTTCATTCAAAAAAAGAAACTAAATGAAAAAAAATCTCAAGAAAGAAAAACCAAGTTTTCAAGAAGTTTTCTTCCAAAGAAAAACAAAAATGACTTTTCAAAAGAGCTCTAAAAAATACTGAAACTTTATGATCGAAGAATAGGCAACAAAACACTTTTCAAGTTGACAACACAAAGCGGGTGAAAAATCAACAAAAATGTGTTTGAAGATGCTCTTAACAATCAAAAAGTAGCAACAAGAGCTTCGCAATAAAGACCAAAAGATTGAAAAGACGACTTTAACCAAAGTGCGAATCCACAACTTTTGGAAAGTAAGAATAGAAGATGCTCATAAAAGTGTAGTTTTGACATGCAAACAAAAAGTCACCAAAACAAGATTTAACACAAATATTGAGATCAATCTTTCTACCCTGGAAGACCAGAGCAGCCAAGATTCCGAGCAAGAAACCTTGTGTGCTTAAACAAAAAATATGATGCTTGCAACAAAACAAAACAAGAAAAACACTTTCCACAACCGGAGAGAGTTTGAAACCATGAACTTGCTGTAGAAATAAAGACTGACACAAAAAGTAATTGTTCAAGACTGATTCAGACCAACAGAGAGAGCTTCAAAAACAAAAATATTTGAAAAATCTTGAACATTTTAGGGTATACGGGACTGTGTTAGTGCACAACTGCCTGTATACACAATTTAGCCTAAGGAAACATGCATATACACAGTTTTACATAAGGAAACATGCATATATATGCTTTTGTAAAATGGAAAAACAATGTATATAAAAGATTAAAAAAAAAAATTAAAAAAGAGCCTGAAGAAACTGATCAAACTTATAATTCAAGTTCCTACAAGAACAGACAACAGTAACAGCAAGCAAATAGACAACTGAGCCCTGATTGGCTTGAATAAACCCAAACTAGGAACAACAATACTGTTGTCCCCAGTGGAGTCGCCAATTCTATTAAGGGATAAATTCCCCTAGGGTCTTGGGTTGATACCCTAGCAGATCGGAGGTTATCTACATAGAGTAACACACATTCCATACAACCACGATGTTAATATAAACAAACTAAATGAAGGGAGGTGCACCTAGGGGTCCTTCGTTTGGGAAGATCCAGCCAGGGTCCAAATCCTCTTGGAGTTCCTTTCACTCCTTCAACCTGCAAAACAATCAATTCAAGAAAGTACAGTAGTATATAGACCAAGCATCATAAAGAAATCATCTTCATAACATATTGAAAGATAGTTAGTTATACAATTAAAACAACCATTCATATGTGAATCATAACATTGATATCATAAACATGAAGAAGATTTATATCAGGAACAAGACAAGTGTTTATTTTATTATAGATAACTAAAGTACAAAAAGGAATGGTTTCACCTAAGTCATCCTTTCGCAGGCTCCAAGCGGAACCGTCCTCTAGATTCGTCCAGTCTCAAGCCTTCAACAAACTCCTTCCGTGACTTACTCCATGATATATCAAGTAGTAGAAAGACATCATAACACAAGGAAACAAGGGTTTCCTGTAAATGGGGGAAGTGCTGGAAGCACAAGGATCTTCAGACCCGGTCAAGGATAATCTTAGCAGAGTGATCTTTCTCTCTCTTCTCTCCTTCTTTAGGCCTTCCCATTGAAGCCTTTTTATACTTCTCCCAAAGTAGTTTCTTAGTTGGGAACTCATTGGGAACAGTTGGGCCATGGGCACTAATAGGTAATCAAAAGGTAAAACCCATGATCTCCGCCTGAAATTAAGGAGATTTAATTTTTTTTAGGTGTTTTAAGACATATACGCAGGTTGGGTATACACAGGCCTGCATACACACGCATTTATCTCAGGTCAATGTCACGTATAAGGAATAAAACACTGTTTTTTAAGTATTTGGACCAGGTATGGAAGGAGGGGTTGCCCTAAGCCATGAGTGCAGCATCACAAACATCAAGAGTGAGATTTGGAGCTATAACAGAAGGAAAATATTACAATATTATTGTGTGTCTCATATTTAGTACTGTTGAATGTATCAGGGGAAGATATAGCAAAGGCTTTGTGGAACAAGTTAGGGAAATTGTACCGATCTAAGTCTCTAGCGAATAAATTGTTTCTATGGAAAAAGTTGTACAACCTAAGGATGAAAGATGGAGACTCAATGATAGAGCATCTGAACACATTTAACACTATGGTAAGTCAATTATTGTCTGTTGATATTAAAATTTTAGATGAAGTTAAGTGCATTATTTTTTTGTGTTCTCTACCAGATTCGTGGGATAGTCTAGTTATTGCAATAGGTAGAAATGCAACTGCCTTGCAGTTTGATGAAATAGTATCATCCTTCTTGATGGAGGAGATGAGATGGAAAAATATGGAGATCTAAAATGGTGATGCCTTGTTTGTAAAAGGACGGTCCTAGAACAGAAACAGAAATAAGTCCTCGAGTGGGATATCTAAATCTAGGGGGAGATCTAAATCTCCAAGAAAATTTGTAAAGGTGTGCTGGAAATGTGCAAAGGAAGGGCACTCCAAAATGGACTGTAAATGTAAAGCTCCTAACAAAGGAAATGGATCTTATGATGCTCCTTCTGCAGAGATGAAAACAACCTTAGATGAAGGTGGGGATGTTTACTTGGCTTCTTCTTCAAGTACACATGTAGATCAAGAGGCATGGTTGATTGACTCAGGTGCATCCTTTCACTTCACTCCCCATAGAGAGTGGTTCTGCGAGTATGAGAAATATGATGGTGGTGATGTATTCTTAGAGTATGATAGGAAGGCTATAATTGTTGGTCACGGGAAAGTAAAGTTGAATTTGCAAGGTGGAAGGATTAGAACACTTCCGACTGTTCTACATATTCCTGCGTTGGCCAAAAATCTGATTTCTACAAGCAAGCTAGATGATGCAAGTGTAAAATAGTGTTCGAGAAAGATACATGCAAGATGGTTTAGGGAGAACTGATGTTGATGTGGGGAGTTCAGATTGGAACTCTATACAAGCTGCAAGGTAGCACTGTTTTTGATGGGTGCAACAATTACATGGTTCCTGAAAGTGGAGCATAAAATATTTTGTTCTCTGGAGAAAATACCATGCTATGGCATCAAAGACTTGGACATACTGGAGAGAAGCGACTTTGAATACTTCATGGTAAATTTATAGTAAAAGATATGACTAATAGCTCTCTCGATTTTGATTTTTGTGAAACTTGTGTATATGGGAAGCAGAATCGGGTGGGTTTCTCCTATGGTGGTAAGAGGGCAAAACATATATTAGAGCTTGTGCATAGTGATGTTTTTGGACCTGTGAACGTTCCATCACTGGGTAAGTATGTGTACTATGTATCATTTATAGATGGATTTTGAAGGAATACATGGATATATTTCCTCAAGAAGAAAAATGAGGTCTTTGACAGGTTTAAATAACTTAAGGCTCTGGTGGAAAACTAGACAGAGAAAAAGATAAAGGTGTTGAGGACAGATAACGATGGAGAGTTTTGCAAGAGGGAATTTGAAGAGTTTTGTAAGAAGTGTGGTATAGCACAACATAGGACTACTCCGTATACACCCGAGAAAAATGGAGTTGCAGAAAGAATGAACAGGACGTTGATGGAAAGGGCAAGAAGCATGCTCAATGTTGTTGAGTTAGGATAGGAATTCTAGGCATAGGCGGTGGAGACTGCATGTTACCTGGTCAATATATCACCTTCATCAGCATTGGAGGATAGGAATCCACAAGAGGTATGGATTGGTAAGAAACCATCTCTTTCACATCTGAGGGTATTTGGATGTGATGCATATTTATATGTTACAAAGGAGAAAAGAATGAAGTTGGATAGTAAATCTGAAAGGTGCATGTTTATTGGCTATAAGGATGTTTTAAAGGGTTATAAGCTTTGGAACCCAGTAACAAGGAAGGTTGTGTATAGCTGATATGTGGTGTTCAGAGAGGTGAAATATGTTATTAAACATGAAGTGTGGTGAAGTAAAATTATAAGTGCAGACATGAATGAATTCCTCTAGCCCAAAAATGGGTCTAGCCACAACAGATACATTCTATGGAAGATTTCCTTAGATTAGAATCAATCAAGAGGGCCTACCTCTTGGTCTCTTATCCTGCTTAATGATGTCCTCACTTTCTTGCTCCAACAATCTCTCGCTTCCTTCTTCAAGCTCCTAAAACAAGTAAACAACAACAACATACAAACATAATAATAGACAAATTGCAATTCAACCTACTTAATGAGTCAAGAAGCATTAAGACACGAATATGTAATATTACAAAACATGTAGAAAATAAATTGATAGTTTCATATATTAATATTACAATGATTCGTCTTGACGTCACATTCTTCTTCTGAAAAGAACAAGTTCCCAAGAACTTATGCTAGCACGTCATGATGGCTTCAAACAACTATAGTTGAAATACTCTTCCCTTTAGGCTTCACTCCAAACAAAACACACTTCTCCCTCACATAACTAGATGGCTACAACTAGTAATAGCTTGCTTGTCTAGTATATTTACACTCAGCCAAAACTCTAACTCTCATTTTCGCACTAGCCACTAGTTTGTGCTTGGGAAGAAGGGAGGTTTATATAGGAAAGATGGATGGGAGATGAATCCTCTTCTCATGGGAGAAGGACTTATCCCTTGAGTTAGTTCCACCCTTATAGGTGAAAGGAGCCCAAACTATCATCCTCGACCCCATCCAGCCAAAACATTTACCAGACTTTCGTTACGGAGCTTCTAGAGATGGAAGCTTTAGCTCTAATTTAAAAAGCTTTCCATAATAGGACTGGTGCAACTGAAACATAGTTCAGTCGCACCAATCAGCGTAGGGAATAATGGTAATATCTGCACATTGGCACGTGGGAGACAAAGGCAGTTAGCATCAGTCTTGTATATTGCGAAAAACGAAAGTTTCGGGGGAAATGGTGAAAAAGGGAAATGATCTTCTCATGAAGAGGGACATGATGGGAGTTTCTCCATGAAGGGAAAGCATGCGGGGTTCACTATATAGGTCCTCCAGAATTAAGGAATGGGGAGTACAGGGACAATGACAAAATTTTGTGTAACATATTCCCCTAAAGTGTGAAGGCCGAACTAGAGTGAGGAATGAAATGATTTATAAATCAGTGCGGGGAACCGGTCTGCCATCCGAAAACCTACAAGCAAGTATAGATACATATACATAAACTGAGATATCTATCAAATGTTACATGAATCATGGCATGGATGCAGCCATCCAGAGAATGCTCATGTAAATGGATCTAGGCATGCGTGTAGCCATCCATCAAAGAGGATCATAATGAAACCAAGGTATGGTCGCAACCATCCCATAATGAGAAGGATCACATATGATAACTCATGGTCTAGTCATAGCCAGCGATCTGAAATAAACATGCATATCATCATAAATCATGTCACACCACTTTGCAACCAGAATTTTTGTAATCTGAGTCCACAGTCTTGCGCTACAACACGACCCGATCAAGATAGGGATCCTAGCATGCGAATAAATGTGTTGACGTCAAACATGCTAGAATGTTGCTTGATTACAAGTCAATGATGTAGACTGTTAACAAGCATGAGAGAAACCACCAATAATGGCAATGGCTCTCAAGGTACTACTAGCACAATTCACGGAATGTGAATACAGGAACTGAAGTCAAACACCCTTGAAATCACTTTATCGAAAACCAATGATGTGAACTTGTCATCGAGTGCAAAGAAGTTGCCATTAATGCATGCAAGCTCTAAGGTACTTGAAGGGAGTCTCTCTATCAACTTCTCGGATAATGAATTGATGTCGATAGAAAGTGACTGTGTCGAAGGAGGGCCATAATGATTCCCACACCATCTACGTGAGATGAGAGGATGCAAAATGATTTTGGATGATACAGAGAATCAGAGGTAAGTGTAACTACAGAAGGACAACTTGAACATATCAGCAACACAACTGGAAGTTTGGCAGCTTTTGGATCCATAAGATTGGTGGTCATGGTGACGTGGAAGAGATCAAATGGAAGGAAAAAATGAACGGCCCAAACCTAGGAAGGTCAACAATGCAAAGATGGATGTCCGAACCCGACACAAAGGAAAGAGTGTCATGTTCAAGAGTCAACTGCCAACACGACTCGATAGATTTCCAAATTCGCCCCCCCCCCCCCCCCCCACAATTTCTGGCGAATACCCCAATTATTTTTTAATCGCAAGCTTGAAGGGGATAGCATATGCTTGCACTGAAAGTTCATCCTTTGGACGAATCCAACCTAGTAAGTTTAACAAGCCCTAGGAAGGAGAATCTCATGTTCATCATGGTGACGAATTCAATGCCATTTAATAGTTTAACGAGTCTGAAAAAGGTGTAACTCGGTATATTTTTCTTGTTTAGAGAGTTTGAAAAAGACACGTAAAAGAAAACTCCACTTGGTCCCTTTTCATACATTTGTGTCTCTCAAGCTTGAAAAGGTAGAAACAATACTTGAGAGAATCACTTGACCACTTCAATCAAGGAGTACCTTTTTCGTAAATAGTGCCTCCCAGTACAAAAAGGGGTAACCTTAAACTAGGTGCACGACATTTCGCATCCGTTAACGATTTGGAAATGATAAGGGCTCAGCCATATTCTTGTTTTTAAAGGGTCGGAAAAGAGCTAAAAGTGAACCCCCCATTTTTATTCTCTTTAATGAGTCAAAAAGGGAAAAATACTCGGCGATATTTTCATATGGTTTTAACGAGTCGAGAAAAGAGCTAAAATATGACTCATCGCCATCCTTGAACATCCATCACCTGATGTTGCACAAGTGAGGCAAAGTGTATTATCGAGTCCTTGAGGCAAAATAGGTCAAAAATATTCACAAAACCTGATATTTTCATGAACAAATGAATAAAAAGGGACAAAGTAAATACATTTTTACCACTTACCATTTTACCTTTGCAATGAAGACGTTTTACCCACTTTTGCCCTAGTTTTTCCGGAGCGGATTGCAGGAGATTGGAGAGGTCAATCGACGAGCCATCAACTCCAGGTAACAGCCGAAGCTCTGAGCTCCATTTTCATGCTATTAATTTATAATTTTAACCATTTTTTTGGATTTTTAAGGAGGTTTTTGAGAAAGAAACTCCTCCCTTGGTTAGCGCGATTTTCTGACATAGGATAGCGTTGTACGAGGCTTATTTGCACGACCATCCACATCGAATAGTGTGACTGTTTCTAAAATAGGCACGCCAGTGCCGTGGATAGGGAAAAAAATATTTTTTCTCAAGAACTGACCGTTAAAACTTGATTTTTATGTGTCAAAATTAATGTTTGACTCAAATAAATGTCTTTTGCAGGAGAGAAATCACCAAAAATGGCGGATTGGAAGGAAAGAGAACATGAAGATGTAGACGCCTAAGCAATCAATGATCCAAATTGCTTGGAGGCTTTGAGGGCTTGCGAGATCCTAAAATTTTTCCTTACACCAGGGATGCGAGCAAAGCCCGAATTTCTTCAGTATTTGAATGATGAGATTTTTGTCATTAGGGACCAAGAGCTGGAGTTGACAACTTCAGACATCTAATTCATCACTGGGTTGTCTCGCAAAGGTGACCTAGTGAATTTGTATGGGTAACATCTGATTGGGGCAAGCATATCTTCCCTGCTTGTTGCGCATTGTCCTAAGGCCCTAAAATCCAAAAGTAGGAAGATCGAGATTTCTAGTCTGTGGTATTTGACACTGAGGGTGCTTCTATTGACCACCAATAGAGTGGCAGGGTCCCAGGTGGAACATGAGACTAATAAGTCGATGTTTCTTTACGCTATTGACTGCACAGCTCCTACAATCTTCAACTGGGCAGAGGCCATGAAGATGAACATCAAGCGCTAGTTGTCCAAGGCCAAAGCGGGAAATATGAAACAATTTGGCTACGAATTGGTACTCATGACCTTTTTCCTAGGACAAGTGCCATTGTTCGAGTATCAGTTGACTGAGGTTGATCCTCTTGTGTCACGTGATCTGTGGATGGCCCGTTGGAGTCGTTTGATGCCTAGGATCACTGGGCGTCAGCAGATGTCCTACCGACCATCATTTTTTCCGTGGCGATGACGATAGAAAATTATCGTGGACGAATGGCCGTACAACGACACTAATTTTTGTGGATACCTGCATATGCCTTTGCCAGATGGGGAGGACATTGATGACAAAGGTAAAAAATCAAATCAAATTTTTTATTTTGATGTTCTTTAATTTCTTTTTGGTATATGCATGCTTATAACATTTCTCTTGTGTATGTATATGTTGAACCAGAGTGGCTAGCTGGGATGTCCCCTATAGCCAGGTGCTATCCCCATCCTATTGATGTTGTCGCTCCTTATCAAGAAGGGAGCAATAAGGAGGAGGAGATTGTGAGGAACCTCAAGGGGTTGACTGATGGTATCCCTAAGTATGCTGGGATAGGAGACATGCCTCGGCGGTACCAGAGGCACATAGTGGGAGTCTGAGATCGGATGTGTTGATTGCTAAGTCTCATAGTACGAGTTGTCTCGTGCTATCATGACCATCATGCTAAGTAGTTCCTAGGTCCAATACTAACATATTTTTTGAGGTCTGCCTGCCACGGATGTACGAGGCTTGCGAGCTGCCGATGTTATTATGGACATACATATTATTTTTTGGGTTTTTGATGTATCAAAAATTTTCACATATGTATATATGTTATATTTTCTTGTCTATTATGGTATAAATGGTTTGTATTATCTTTTACATGTTTCGCAAATGTCTATCCAAAATGTAATTTGCTAATGAATCTATTAATGTATTCATGTGTCTAGGAATATGACGATATGAAATATAATCAAAATGTCTTTGCAAAAGACGGATACAGAGATACATTCGTAATATTTGAGGGTTCCTGATGGAATATTTCCCGTTGAGTTGAAGGACGACAAGCTGTGAATCCAGGTTGACAACCAATTCTCTAATGTCCAGAGCAATGGCTTCTAATAACAGTTCGATGACTGCACTGTATTCAGTAATGTTGTTGGTTGTATGACCTAGGCAGATACCTTGAAGGTCAATCAAGTCACTGTTAGGGTTGTATGTATCCCATGCCGTGGATGATAGGTTCCGGTTACTTTGGCAAGCACCATCGGTGAAACCGACGTGAGGAGCTGCAGACATATGCAAAGCAAGAAAAGCATAGAAAACAGGAAAGTTGTTTGAAAACTATCACACAAAACCATGTTGTAAAGAAATGAATCACACACTAATGTACATAGGTAAACATGTAATATGACCCAAGCATAGTACTTCGTGAGGGAGTCCATGCTGGGACTCGAGTTATCAATCAAAATTGAAGGACACCGAAGTGTTACTGTTGTCATGATGAGTAAGCATCGACTCAGCCAAATAATGGAGTAGAACTCATATAAGGCTTTTCCCCCATGTACCCTGGGTGAGGGAGGGTTAGGAGTGAGAGGACAGCTGGTGAAAACTTGGGAAGGGTGAAAAATATAGAATCCATGAAGGGATAGAGGTGCCCTTAGTTGAAAGATCTTGATCATGTCAAGACGAACTGACACATCAATAAGCAATGGAGAAGCAGACTCTTCGAAAACGGTAGACACGACTGTCAGGCAAGGCAAGAATGAGGAACGATGATGAGCATCGATCCATGGTGGTTCCTCGAGAGACATGATTTCCATGATACCTTCATCAGTGAGGAAGGTCTCGGCTAAGGGGTCGGATGACTCCAAAGTGCCAAGCCAAGGGGATTGAGAATACATATCAAGAGAGGTCTTCAAGATATGAGAATCAAAGGATGCATAGTTCGCAGCCGAAACAATCTCCATGTAATTGAATTCGGTGGGAATAAGCAGCATGACATCGCCCCAAGAATCAACCAGATCTGGCGCAGGTATGACCTAGGGATCAGATTTGACTGAGATCATGTTGACGAAGGAAAAATGAGGAGGTGGGAGTGGAAAAGTCCCCATTAAGGCAGAATCATTGAAGAGACCTGCCCCGACACTCTCAAAAGGAGCACTAGAGTGCTTGATATATGGAATGTTTCCATTAGACGAGGAAGAGGTAAAGAAAGACACCTGATCAACAATGACAATCCTCCCTTGATGGGGAAAATGGATCACACGAAGCAAAGAGGAGGCCACGACATGCATGGCATGGGTCCAACTTCCTCAGAGTAGAAGATTATAATTGATATTGGTGTCAACAATCTCTACTTCGACTTGCAATATCTTGCCTTCCAGGGTGATGGCAAGGTTGGGTAAGACACCAAAAGGTTGTGAACCATGCCCATTAAAAGCTTCCAATGTGTTCTGAGACTAGATTAGTGTAGGGGAACCAATAGCCTTCTAGCACACAGTTGACATGATGCAGGTACAAGCACCTTCATTGATGATAGTGTGGTGGATGGTCTTTTAATTAATGATTACCTCAATAATAAAGGAAATCTGATGTGGGAGTCTCGGAAAATGGTTCTCTAGATCGAAACAGAGCAAATTAGGATCTATGGGATTAATTCCCCTAATAGCTGACAACAAAGATTTCCACTATGATGGGCAGCTTTGGAGTACCTCGAGAGCTGACATAGCTGACGATGCCTGAGCTAAATCTTCAACAATATTGCAATGTTGAGTAGCTCGGCTTGGAATTGTACGAGGATTTCCATAGAACACCACAATAGGGTGGCCATGGAGCGGAATCAGGGTTAGGGCACTTCATTTGCAGAGTGCTAGAACTCGAGGTAGAAGAAGAAGGTGGAGCTTCTTTTTCTTTCCCTGATGTGGGAGCTAGAGTTTGATAATCTTTCGATCAGGTAGCCACATTAATGGGCATGCTCATCATGAACACTTGAGATCCAGATGAATCAGATCAGGGTTGGTCTACCATTTGAGTCTGCTGAGACGGAAAAGGCTCTTTGAGGACAGTAGGGGTCCCCTTCAGCAAACAACTAACCTCAGATCATTGTGGACAATCTTTAGTATAGTGATCCTCCTTGCAAATGAGGTAGGGATACTTAGGCTTCCATTGTGATAATTCACCAGGCAATTTAGGAGGACCCTGTTTCGAGTCATCGCCTTTAGCTTTTCCTTTGCCTTTCTTTGTTTCCTTTAGGGATTTCTCCATTGTGGTAGATTGTACAGTGTGGAGCTATGAGGTTTTAACAGGGCCTGGAGGGTTTTGAGATGAACTGTTGGGAGCAGTATTCGAGACTGACTTCTGTTTGGGAGAAGTTTTCGCAAGGGCTTGGGATACTGAACCAATAACTCCATCAATGGGAGGAACAATAGGTTACTTCGAAGTCATGGGATCAAATAATGGTGTGGAGCATTGGGTAATAATTCGTATAAGGTGCCAGAGTGAGAGTAGACTAGGTCCAAGTACTGGGCACGAGCGATGGCTTGCTCTTCTGTGGCGCATCCACCCATGGCTATATTGTAAGCAATTGGGGCTACGAACGATTTGGTAAACCAATCGGTGCGAAACTAATAAGTTATCTCGAACTTGATCAGTCGATGTCTACGTCTCCATTCATGGATATGATTAGAGATGTGCATCACAATGTCTTGCTTAAGCGATGTGAGTAGATACGTACCCATTTCATAACGAACTGACAATTGAAAATGCATGAGAAAGGCCATGGCTAATGAATTGAAGTCACGAAAAGTACTTCGAGGTAGCTCGATGTACCATTTTGTTGCGGCACCCATGAGGGTTTGTTGGAAAAGATGAAGATGAATGGAATTGTCCACGTACGAGTTTGATGAGCACCAGAGGTGATATGTCATCACATGGGCTTGAGGATATTCTTTAGCTTTTTCATAAAACTTTGGGCAATCACTTGGTATCTTGGATGGCACCGGAGGCCAGTACAACGAATGAAGAATCGAATCATTCGTAAGACGCGATACATCTGGAAACTCAAGTGTAGCCAAGAGAGGTAATTGAGTGTTAAAAGGCATGGGATGTCGATAGGTAGGCCGATAAGGAGGAGCCCATCACTACTGGTAAGGATTTTGACCCCACGGTGGGGGATTTTGTCCATATGGCATCTAAGGCTACCCCCATTGCAGATTACCTTGACCAAAGGGAGGATTCGGATCTTGAATACCTTGAAATTGTCCATGCACAGGTTGTTGATAGGAAACATATGGGTTAAAAGGTTATTGAGCCTGTTGACATTGGACATATGGGTATGGGACTTGTTATCCTGGAACATAGGGCTATTGGGCCTATTGTCCCTCAACAAGAGCATTCTGGACCTACAGTCCTTGGGCATAAGGTTGATACACTTATTTCCCTTGGATGTAGGGATTCTATACCTGGTGTCTTTGGCTGATAGGATTTTGAACCTATTGGCCCTAGAAAAGAGGATTCTACACCTGATGCTATAGGACTTAACCTTGAACCTGTCCCTGCAAGGGTTTCCCTTGTTGATAGGTATACAATGGTGGCTGCTACCCAGGTTGGTTTTGTTGACCTTGTGGTTGCAAAATTTGTCCCTTGGTTTGCAAAGGTTGGACTCGATAGGGTATGGGTTGAGAGTTATGTAGAGCATATTGCATTTCCTGCTGCACAACCTACTGCAACTATTGAAAGGACTAACCTTCTGGTTGTTATAAGTGACCTTGCTGCGAGATAATATGCCCTTGTTGTTGTGCAGAAAGCCCTTGCTGTAACAAAGGTTTCCCTTGTGGTAACACAAGCTACCCTGGTTGTCATAAAAGTTGTCCTTGATGTTGCAAGGGTACTTGAACAGTGCCCGGGAAATTACCAAACTGAATCTGGCCATAGCTAGGTTGGATACAATGCCTAGACAGGATCGTGTAAGATTGATTAACTAAACCTTGAGAACCATATGGAACATAAGGATTTTGGTATTGGACCAAAGCCCCATAGGGCTGCTGATACTGAACATTGTTCGATCGAAATGGACCACTAGGATTCTGAACATGTTGGTACTTGACATTGCTTGATCCAGTAGGATCAGCAAGGTTGTAAATAATACTAGAAGAGGGCTGGTTTATACCAAGCATGTGAGCTTGTGAGCTGTTCACATTAGTGGCACCTAACACCATAGAGACATTTGGGTTCTGCCCCCTAAGCAGTGGCACAATCTGGCCACTGACTAATGGGAAAGAAGAACTAGCATAGACACTCTTTGAAACCACCGTTTTCGACTGACACATAACTGGGATCGATGGTGTAAGAGTGTTCGGTATGGTGGGTTGCACTGGGACTGAAGTAAAAACTAGTTGGGAGGTCGTGTTCACGACAAACAGACCTGAGGTAGGCCTGATGCCTGATGCCCAAACAAAATTATTGTAGAGTGATGAGGCACTAGGTGTGCCTGAAACTAAGTGCCCTAAAGACACATAGCGAGGTGGCAAGCTGGCGGGAATACACTATGAATAAGGGAAACACTTGGGAGGGAACTACAACTACAATTTTTCTCCCTCAATAGTGTGTGGAGTTGAGACTTCGGACTCATCTGGAGAAGTGACTGGAGCATCACCTTCGGGTTCCATGTTTGGAAACAAACGATGACGAACAACCAAATGTGTACTAGGGGATAGTTCCAAACGAACACCCGGTTGATCGTATGGACTATAAGGGCACTATGGTGAAATCTCAACAACGTCAAACAGAGGGATCGGAGGATAGATAACCAATCCAAGCTGACCTTCAGTGGTCACCGAGTTCTCCAGAGTTCGAACTAGATTATCTAGAGATTCTGAGTCAAGACCAGTAGATGACCCTGAATCGAAAGTAGGAGGACGAGATGATAAAGGTTGAAAACTCAAAACAATTATGAGTTCAACATTTTGGTCCTCAAATGACTCTGATAACTTAGGAAGTGGCTCCTCGAACAATATTTCAGATGGAGGATAGGAAGAGGAAATGGGTGAACTAGATGATTCAGCCACGATGACTTTGTCTTAGTCGACAAAAAAAATAACTTCAAGGATTTAAAATTTCCTTTTAAGGGAACTCACGATTTGGTCAAAAATATAACGGGATGTTTTGGATCGTGGGCAATCAATTATTTAAGACGCATAAATGACTAATGTTCTCTCATTTTTTAAGAGTCAAGAAAGAGACAAAGATGACTCTATCACTTTCAATTGGAAACGAGCTCGAAAGGACAAGTTCTCGGATGATCTTTTAAGTTTAGTGAGTCAAAAAGATCAAATGACTACTCTGGATGATCTAGGTAAATATGATTACCAGGCAACCGTGAAATGTAGAATACCTCCTTGAAAACCAAGAAGTACGAGCGTACAATCTCCCCGAATGCTGTGTTCGGTATATCATGTTCGCAAGGTGGCCAACTTGGCTTCCTAAGAATAAAAGTATTGCAGCCTAGTGGGTTCTCTCGTTATATACACAATGATACAGAGAGCACAAATCCATGGTAGCATTTTCTAATGCCAAATTTAACGCCTACTGCTAGGTTTACAGACGCCGAAACACATCACTAGCCTAGACCTTCTAGATGTGATCAATAATGTCAAATGAACCTTAGGTAAATTGAATTCATTTTAGAGTTGATATTGAGTTAATTTTCAGTTTTCAGGTCTTAGCAATGCTACACAAAAAACCTAAAGTGCAACTAAATGGGACAAGACCCTTTCAATTTGATGAAATTCCTACACTAGAGAGGGTAGAAACTACTCAATCAAATGCAAACAATCAAGCAACTGAAAATGAAATGATTTTTCACTACTTCAATTTTTCAAAAAATAAACCAATGAAAAGTACATTTCAATTCCTAATTTTCTTACAATTGCTTATCTATTAGTACTTCGAAATGAAAAAAAATTCTCTTCCTCTTCAAATGCTGATGCAATTCTAGTCTTTAAGAGATGTGAATCATAACGATGCAACAAGCTAGAATTTCACAGTTTCTCGTGAAAGAACAAAAGAAACTGTTCGCATACAATCCTTCAATGAAAAAGTTTCCAAGACTATGAGCTCTTCAAGCAGATGAAAACATGAAAAGAGAAGTTCATTCAAATCGATGAAACACTGACTTTCCCAAACACAAGACAGACAATGTAATCTATGCTAGAAAAAGATGTTCAAACTAGTAAACAAAACTTTTTTCAAACTTGTGCAAAAATAGGTCAAAGTCGTAAGAGGGACGAAAAACAAACTCAAGGAGAAAACACACCCACAACCGGACTCGATGAGTCCACAAGTTGTTGAATGGATGACTAGCTAGATGTCCTAGTGTCGTTGGCCACTCAATGACTCAATCAAACAAACAACAAGATGGCCAGCCTACAACCAAACAAAACCAAATGAAAAGTAGCTTTCTAATTAGGGAGAAAAACAGTCAAAAGGCTCACAGGGTCAAAAACACAAGAGCAGAACACACTGGCCAAGATTGGTGTCTAGCCCTAATCTTCACTTACAAGGATCAATGAGACTGCCTAACTGACAACAAGCACCAGAGGCGATTCGGCGCGACTGTTTCTCAGCAATTCATGTTGGTTGGCACGAATGTCACCCGATTAAACACATTGTCCGAGGAAACTAAGAAAAAATAAAAAATATTCAAAACAAGGACTAGATCTACTACTATGGATTTTAGACTTAAGCCAGTAAGCAGGAGAAAAGCAACACAACAAAAGGGAAAATGTGAAACTAGCAAAGTTTGGTGAGCACCAGTATTGCAGCAATAACGTTACAACTCCTAGGCTTCCCACTTTACTTTTATCAACCTGGTGCGTAACAAACTTGGAAGCTATGGTGTTGTATGCACAAGTACTAGTTCCTACTATAGGCTTTCACTTGCTCAGCTGACACAAGATCACTATGAGCTTGAGCCAAATTCTATGGATTCCAGAAGAAGCTCTATATGTGATGAAAGAAAGGAAATCTTACTCTACAGAGGCTACTCTACTTGCAGAAGGAAAAAGAAGACTGAAATGTAACGTAAACCTAGCAAACCCTACTTAACCAACTAATCCTACTTTTGCAGAAATAGAGATGAAAAACCATTAAATGAATGCCATTACCTACTTAGGAAGTAAATAACATCTACTCAAGCTATTTCTAGAAGTAAATGAGCAAAAAACATCTTTTTGGATTTTTATGTATTTTTATGTGAAATTGTCATGCATGTAATTTATTTAATTATGAATGTGGTAGTGATTAGGTGGTGATGGAGGGTGACTTTGGGATTTTCAGAGGTGTAGGATAGTGTGGATGGGTCCTAGGAGGTCTCATGTGGCTTTCTAGAGGTTTTTCTTGCAATCGGACTTCAAAAAGAGGCCTACAGGAAAATCTACAGGACGCTGCAGGGGATGTACAAGAGGTCTACAGGAGGATGCCAAGAGCATTTTTAGAGGTTTTGAAGGCGTGAGAGCGGGTGGAAAGGATAGCTGAAGGCTGGTATGATGTGTTAAGGTGCATAGGGGTCACCAAGGATTATTAGGAGAGGAAAATATGGTCGAGAGAGAGGAAGAAATCCTAGGAAAAACGCAGAAAACTAAGGCAGATTTGAGGTGAAATTTGGGTGACCTGTAAGGCATAGATCAAGGAGAGAATGTGATTATGAGCTATGGAAAGAAATGCTAAAGAAATTCTATAATGAGAGAAAGCATGGAAGGAAACTGATTTCAAGACAGAAATGAGCATGGTGAAAGAGATCTAAAGCAAAGCATTAACCTTCTAATAAACTGCAACACTTGAATCCTATGGAGATGGCAAATCTGTGCTTTTTGTGGCATGAAGAGGGTCTTGGCCTCAGTTCATGGTCCCAAGGGAAGGAAATGAGGCCAAGGCCCTATTGATGGCCTTTTTGTATCTTCTTTATATCACTGTTAAGCCTGCTATAGAAAAATCAAATGAAAACAACCTTCTAAATTACCAAAAGCAACATATTCTTAACCAAGAAAGAAATTTATCTAACAGCAATTAATCCATAAACTGAAACAAAGCATATAAATAAAAACAAGAGGATCTTGGCTACTTCAATTGGGCCCTAACCCAAGAGCTTCAGCTCTCTAAGGTAACTCAATGCTAGCTCAAAAAGGATCTCATCTTTATTATAAAAATAATAATAGGATTACATGAAATTGTCAACAAAAACTTGAAAATTTGACTAACTTCCTAATGATGCCCTAAGCCTCTCTACTTATACATCTGAAGCTCCCAAAAGTTTCCTTAAAATCAGGGAGGCTTGGCTTCCAAAACTTGAGATAAACAGAAGTTATCCTCCACTTGCTCAGCAGCCTCTTAGTGCATTGACGTGGTTGTTTGTGCTTCGAGTTGCATGATGAAGAATTCGAAGTGGGGAGTCATAAATGATGGGGATACCCTCCTATAAATCATCTGCCTTGTCTACTTCAAATTATTACTGCCAATTCTCCATTAAATATTTGACTTTATCTCCAAAATTCAACAAAATTCTGCATTAATCACATATTAGACTTCATGGCATAATGACCAACCCAACTCACTCCATAAGCATAAATATAAAAAAAAATGTAATAAGCTAAGAGAATGGTTGATTAAACTATGTTCGGAGGAAAAATGAGCGCATATAATTACCAATTTATGGGGCTCATCATCACCCCCCTACTGAAGATGTTTCTCATCATCTGAGCAACTTAATCCATCTCCTCATCTTTGATGGCCCTGAAGTCCTCCCTGACATCCCATGCTTCTGATGTGAGGTCCTCTTCTTTGTCATGGAATCATGCCTTTCTGTCCACCTCTTCCCATTAGTGTTGTTCCTTTTCCTCTTTTCTACCTTCTAACATGCCTAGCAATAGTGAGGGACTCAATTCGAGGCCAATCCAATTGACCTTCAAATTCTGCATAGAGCGCTTGTACAGTGGCACTCTCCTTAATGCTTCTTTCATCCTTGTTGGGGAGTGATACTCCCTGATTTGCAGACTGTGGTAGGGTGTTCCACCTCGTCATACAAGCATGAATATAGTCATCCCCAAGTAACCTTTCCATGTCCTCAAAATATGCAATGGCCTAAGCCTGATCATTGATATACTTAGGGCCAATTTGGGGATTCTTTGCTAGCAGCTGGTGTGTGCTGATGAGAGCCACTGGGTTTGATGGCTCAGCTCTGATCATTAAGGGCTCATTCTGCTCCTTTATCATCAACTTCCTTATCTCTGCTGCACTTAATTACTCATGATTCATCCATGATGCCATGGCCATTACTTACAGGTCCCCTAGCCTAGCATTAGGGTCCCACATGTTCATATTGGTGAGGGCATGTTATGCAAATAGAACTCTGCTATTTTTGCCTTGTCTTTTGATGAGCTTTGGTCACATAGTCCATAAACTGTCTATAATCTTGGAAAGGAATTGTGCCTCTCTGTTCCAAAGTCCTTATCTAAAACTTTAGCGATTGGTCCTTGAGGTATAGTCCATATGATTTTATTGGTGTTCTGCACTGTAGTGCCTCCATAGACCAGCTGGCCATGCATGCTAGTTGTGTCTCCCTCTCTTGCAGTTGTCTTCTAAGTAATGCATTTTCTATTTCCAAATGTGTTCTTGTGATTCCTCTCTATGTCTTACAGCACTTAACTCCCTACCCACTTCTCTAAGCTTGTTCTCCGTGTGGCCGGTATCCTCTACTCCCTTGGATTTGGTGATTTGCATCCACCTATGGCTCCCTATTCTTTCTTTCTCCAACTCAAAGAAAATTGGGATTGCAAATTTCTATTGAATGATTCTTCTCCCCTCAAGAAGATTGTAGTAAGAGCCCAAACTAGGCTGCAGATCATGTTCTTGAGTCTCTGTTACTTCCTCCTTCCCCTGTGACTGTCCTTCTAGTATTTTCAAGTTTTTCAGTCTCCAATAGTCTAGACAAGGTCTCCTGTAGAATAGTCTATGCCTCCTGTAGAAATGTTTTTGAGTCTTGTAGTTGCACTCTTTCCTTCTAGGTGGAAGATCTGGGAGTCCCTCTTTCATATGTGATAGGGGTTTTAGAGGGAGATTCTTCCCCTTTGACAGTGGGTGAATCTTCAATTACAATGGGCACGTTAGAAGAAGGTTGGGGCTTCCCTTGTTTGATCCTTGTGCTCTTCTAAGCCCTGAAATACATTGAGATATGCTTTTTCCTCTTTTTTTTGGGTTTAACTAGGGTGTTGAGGGTAGCTAGAGTAGATGTTGCCTCCCTTTCTAGGGTCTCAGGAGATACTTTTGTCTTTTTTGCCCCATTTTCCTCTCCTTCTATCTTTTTCTTTGTCTCTGCTGGTTTTGTTTCCTTTTGTTCTATTTTGGTTTCTTCCTCCTCTGTTTTGGTTTCCTCCCTATCTGTTTGTTCCTCAGTTTCATCCCCTTCTCCCCCTTGCTGCTCTTCCCCCTCACTATCAAAAGGACTGAGATCATATGTGAGGGCCTTTATATCATCTTTTGCTATCATGTTTGGGAATATTCCAATGCTATGGGGATTGTGAAGGTATGGAGGGCTTCTTCCACTAAAAATTTAATTAACCCATGGTGAGCCAACTGATCTGGACCTCCTACCTTCAACTTAATGCTGGAGTCTATGAGGGACTACATGAGAAAATAGGGGCTGCTCAGTTTCTAAGGTGTTGGAGTGTCCATGCCATATCTCAGCTCATGGAGAAGTCTGAAACGGTAGCCATAAACTATGCTATACCTCCCTTCATAGGAAATATATTTGATAATCTGGTAACTGACCTCATCCCAAGGGTAAGGTATGCTTGTCCTTCTAATGCCATTTTTGTCTTCTACATGATGTTCATTGTTTTGGAAGAAGTTTTTCCTGGCAGACTGTCCAATTGGCTTTTCATCTTTTCTCCAAGGTAATCCAAGAGAAAGGGTGGTAACCCTACTGATAAATTCAGGGGTGATTTCCATGGAGATACCTCTAAAAGTAATAGTGGCATGGGTCCTTGAGTGAGGGACTAGAGAAAGGGCAAAGTCCTAAGCCACTTCTTCATCAAACCCTCAGAATTTCTCGAAAAATGACATCCAAATTTCTCTGGTGAAAATGGCTACTACTTCAGGATGTTCATGGAGCCTGGCTGAATTTCTGGGCTCCTTCCTCATGAATCCCCCTATCATTGTACTGATACCAATTTTGAACACCAATGGTAGAGATGGAGACAAGAATTTTGAAGAAACAGGAAAACAGAGGAAAACTGTGTTTTTTTTTAAGAAAATAGGTAGAAAATATTTATGTGATTCCTCTTCTTCTATGGACTCAATTCCTCCTTAAAATTATATCATTCCTCGCACATATTGATAATCAAGGTGGGTATGCATAGAACCTACCTCCTCAAACTAGAAATCGAGCAAAAACCCCGTGTTTTCTCCTTAAAAGCAGCTTACTGCCCCTCCTGTAGAACTGCCTATAGGTGCTCGTGTAGAACTTGTAAGTGCTCCTGTAGAATGCCGATAGCAAGAGGATGGATGAAAGCGATGGAGAACAATGGTTTCGAGGCTATGGTGGTGACACAGAGCTTTCTGCAGCTAAGTGGACGAGGATGAAATGGAAGAAAAGGTGGTGAAGGAGTTTCGAGGAGGAGTACTTATTTCTTCTTTTAGATATTTCCGATGATGGGGTGAGCTGGAAAAAATGTACATTGCCATATTTGGACCATTGGTCCCCACTGCCTTGTCATCATGGCTCTTTCCCACAATCACTTCCCATCATTGCATTGAATTTTGCATACCCTCCACTACCTGTCCTTTAGATTTTTCTCTGAGTTGACTAGGCACACATGTGGTGGCATCTCCGGATGAGCGCAGTCAACTGGATGAGGGTGGCCAGTTAACTGGCCACCTTTTCTCATTCAACCCTAACCATCTCATTCACTTATGCATATTTTCCAATTACACAGATGCAATAGAGGAGAGGGTTAGTCACTTACCTGCGAGTCGAGTGTACGTGTTGTGAGGCATTTTGGTTCCTTTTGTTGCTGCATTGTCGTATTTTAGTTGCTACATGCTTGTTTCTCCTCTGTTGCATGCTTTCTGCTTCCTGATGTGTGGCTTGTTTGCTTTGTGCAGGTATCCTCTAGCTGGATTTAGCTTCAGATGTCCCCTTCAATCCCATGGCTGCACTTCTTTTGCTGTTGTGGCTTGATTTTAATGGGATCAGCTGCTACAGGAATTCCTACAGGAGCTCTTGTAGCTGCTTCTCCCTTTAAAATTTTTAGCTATTTTTTGTGTTGGGAGCTATGAGGGTGATGCCAGAGATGCTAATGAAGATGGAGAGGTACTTGGTAAGCTGTAGGTGAGATTTGAGGTTCTGCTCCCTTTATTTTTTGTTTTTTTCTAAAGAACTAGTTTCTGTGGTTTTCGACAAGAAGGAAAACAAATGATGATGATGAGGTGGTGCAGGTGTGGGATGGATGGCAAGGAGGGTGGATAGTTGTAGGAGGGTCTACATGCCCTTCATGAAACCTCTCATCCCCTCAAACTACTTTTTGGAACCATTTATGGCTCTCTGTGATTTCTACAGGAGCCTCCTGTAGAACACACAGGGCCTCTTGTAGAACACACAGTCTCCGTAAAAAAACATAGTGGGGTGGAAGAAAGGTCAGAAATGATGGAGAAGCGTGTGGAGGATATGAAATAGGCTTTGTGGAATCTTATCTTGCTCCCTATGGTCCACATGTAACCTGCAATGCACATTAAAAGTCAATTCTCTTTTCCTTCTTTTCTCTGTTTTTTCTTCTCTTTTTTTTTTTGAAAGACAACTAGGGTGCCTCAAGGAGGTTTTCACCCCATTTGCCTACCTTGGGTGCCTCCAAGAGATATTTTCACCCAGGGATCTTATTCTCTCTCTTTTTTTGTTTTTGTCATCACTGGGCCGCCTCAAAAGAGGTTTTCAACCCAATGATGGGACACAAGCGCCTCATGGAGGTTTTCACTTGAGTCCTTATTATTTTTTCTTTTTTTTGCTTCTTCAGTGAGTGGGTGAAGTGGAGGCTAAAACCTACTCCACTATCATCACTGTCTTATTCAAATCTTCAATGAACTCTTGCTTGGAGAGGGGCTTTTTGTAAATTTTCGCCCTATGTCCATTGACAAGCATGTGGATGGCTTCCTCATCAATGGTTCTGATCAGAACTGAACCATTGTCATTGCATTTTTCCATAGTTTAGTGTCCCAACCATCTTGTCCTCAGCTTGCCTTTGAAGTCTTTATACCCTGATTCATAGAGAAGTGCCCAATCTCCCACTTGGAATTGGTTCTCCTTGATATTTTTGTCATGCCATATATTCCTATGAAGCTGAACTACCTCTGTGTGGAGAAGGGCATGCTTTGTTCATCCAATCCATTGAGCTGGAGTAGTATTTCCATCTGTGCATGGCTGAGGTCTAGGTCTAGCTGAGCTAACATTCTTAGTGTATTGTATTCAAATTCTATTGACATCAAAGCCTTCTTCCCATAGACCAGTTCATAGGGTGTGAACCTTGTGGTGGTCTTCCATGTTTTGTTGTAGGCCCAGGTGGCCTCAACTAGTCTATCCGCCCAATTTTTTCTGCTGCTGCTCACTACCTTTGTCAGAATTCCTTCCAAAGCTCTATTAATGACTTCCACCTACCCATTGGTTTGTGGATGGTAAGGGGTGGAAGTCTTGTGCTTGATTTTATGATGTGTGAGCAGGTCTTCAATCAGCTTGGAAGTAAACTGACTGCCTTGGTCTGTGACAATTTCTCTTGGATACCCAAACCTATAGAATATGTTTTCTCTCAAAAACTCAGCTACTTTTTCCTCTGTTGCTACTGTGATTGCTTTTGTTTCTGCTCATTTTTTTAGATAGTCGGTGCACACAATGATGTATTGCTTCTGTTCTGAAGGAGGGTTGATAGGACCCACAAAGTCCATGCCCCACTTCTCAAATCGCTCAAAGGTCACTTGAGGCTGCATGGGCATCTCATCCTTTGGAGTAGGTTTCCCCATCCTTCGACACCGATCACATTGGCTGGTATACCTCCTCACATCTTGAGGAAGAGTGGGCCAATAGTAGCCTTCTCGCAATATTTTGAAGGCAGTCCTCTTCGCTGCAAAATGGCCTCCACAAGGCCCGTGATGACAGGCCAAGGGTATGTCAAAAAGTTCCTCCTCCCTGACACATCTTCTCAAGATCTGATTTGAGCCAAGCTTGAAGATATTTCCACCAATCCAAGTGAAAGGGGCACTTTTCCTCACAATCTTCCTCTTTTCCTTTGAGGACAGGTGTGGTGGGAACTGTGTTGAAACCAAATAGTTTTCTATATCAGCAAACAATGGAGAGAGTACTAAGATAGCAAACATGTGTTCATCTCGCATTTGATCATCCACCATTCCTTCTTCACCTGCGGGCAAATTTACTCTAGACAAAAAGTCAACAACAACATTTTCTTTACCATGCTTATTGTTGGGCCTCAAAATAGTCCCTATTTTCACTCCATTATTCACCA
The DNA here is from genome assembly GCA_031772625.1 of Pinus tabuliformis. NCBI lineage: Eukaryota > Viridiplantae > Streptophyta > Pinopsida > Pinales > Pinaceae > Pinus > Pinus tabuliformis. The sequence continues at coordinate 404,640,099 of CM062812.1, read as the reverse complement.
ATATTTTCACATTTTACCTTCATGTCACCTCCATTCCACCTCCATATCATTACATTTACCTCATTATTGGGTTCTAACAATACTTTTCCAGAGTTTATTAATTCTTAACATTTTTAAGTGAATTTATGGCTAGAACTTAGAAAATAATATGCTTAAACTTATACCTAACAATTAGCATGAGTTTGTTGACATGTGTAGGCACAAAGGAAGCTTCCAAGACACCTTTATGTGGCCTTGAATGATCAAATTCGAATTTGATAAGCTAAGCTTCATGGAGAAGATCATGGACCTCATGGAGGAGATCATGGAGGATAGGGTTATGTGTCATCATTGGTTGAGAAATATGTGGGTCAAAGGAGAGAATAGTGGGTCTACATTTATGAGGTTGTTATCATAGTTTTTGTATAAATAGGAGTACCTCCTCCATTCCAAAGGAGAGGAATCTTAGAGCATTGTATCCAACTTATGATGGAATAGAATAAAGCTTTGTTTTACATATATTTCCATTTAGTAGTTATAGAAATAGTTTTCCATTATGTAGTTTTAGATAAAAGTTATCTTAATGTAGTATATGGAATGGCTTGTCACTTTGTTCTTAGGAGAATTGAGCTCACTCTAGAAGGAGCAAAGGAACTTGTTGTTTCATATTAGATCTTATTTTATTTAATTGCTTAGATGTTAATGTTTGAGGATTGGTTTGATGAATGAATTTTCAATTAGAATCTTATCAACATATGAGAGGACAACAAAGAGTCTAAGTTAGGCTCTCTCTCTCTATTTGACTTGTAATTGGAATTCATCTTTTTGCTTTTATGTTTCAAGTTATTTCATTTAGTTTACGCTTATGGATGAATTTTAGTCTAGTCTGGATTAGTACAAGAGAGGACAATCAAGAGACTAAGTTAGTCTTTCTCTCTTTGAATCTAAACAACAATTAAAGTTCATCCTCTCGTTTGCATTTTAAGTTTCTAGCTTTATTATTTCTCTATGATACTGTAGGGAAGGACAACCAGGATCTCCTTAGTTAGGAGCCTCTTCCCTTGCATATTATATTGAATCGTAGGTAATTTAATTAGACATAGAATTAGTCGCCTACTCCTGCACATATAGTGCTGGCATAATGAAAAGCTTACGAGTTTCCCTGGTCGATATTTAATGCAGCAATTTAAGCACAATAAATTGCCCAACACTTATCAACAATGGTCAAATCAAAATACTGCATTAAAAGCAACCATCTAATAATGAAAGCATTTAAATATGGTTTTTTGGGTGATGGCAATTTTGTTGGGGTCCACCTGCAATCCTTGTTGAGATATTGCATGACCTAGCACGGTCCCTTCAGTCATCAAAAATTCACATTTTTCCGGACTGAGGGACAGGTTCATTTCAATACACTTGTCAAAGACTTTTCGTAGGTTAGATAAAGTTTCCTAAAAGTTAGAACCATAAGGAGTAAAATCATCCATATATATTTCCACTACATCATGAACCAAGTCAGAAAATATACTCAATACTGCTCTCTAGAAAGTGGTTGGAGCGTTACACAAACCAAAAGGAAGGACTTGATATGCAAAGGTACCCCAAGGACAAGTGAAAGTGGTCTTATCATAGTCTTCCAGGCTGATTTGAATCTGATTATGCCCGCTAAACCCATCTAGGAAGGAGAAAAACTTTTTCCCTACCAGACCATCTAACACTTGATTTATGAAAGGAAAAGGAAAATGGTCCTTTTTAGTGGCTTTGTTCAGTTCCCGATAATCGACACAGATTCCCCACTTACCATTTTTCTTTCGCACTAGCACCAAAGGAGAGACCCATTCACTATTAGATATGGGGTAGATGAATCCTACATCCAATAATTTTTGCAAGTCTTCCTTAACAATGTCTTTGAGGGTAGGATTCATCCTCCTTTGAGGTTGCCTGACTAGTTTGCAATCTTCCTTAATGTATATATGATGATTACATACTGAAGGGTGCACTCCCTTCACCTCCTTATAACTCCAGGTGAAGGAATCTAAGTGTTTTATCAATAAGTTGCACAACTCCATCTCCTAGAAAGTGGATAGGGATGAATTGATTTTCAAGGTTTTTTCTGGGCTGAACTCTATATTCTTAACACGAAGAGAGGTCGGTTTGGCCACATAGAGATTAGTTAAGGGATTCTATTCGGTTTCTTTCACTATATCTTGTAATGGCAAGGTATTGGGGGGTGGATTCTGAATTAAATTTTCAATGATATCATCCTCATTTTGGGATTTCCCCACATGACAGTTTCTAATGCACAAAGTGGTACAAAATAGACTTCATCCTCATCCTCCTCTTCCAACCACGGAGGTAGATCATGTTCTAGCAAGGGTTGGGCAAGAGGGTATAGGATTAATTGTTTGGACATATGCCCGTTCTTGATGGTCATGTTCCTAGCTCGACAACTGATGTAGGCATCGGCAGTAGCCAAACAGGGTCTCCCCAAGATGAGAGGATACCTAGTGAGCTTTGCCTTCAGCTGGAGAACTAGGAAATCAACAGGGTACTCCCAAGAATCAATGGAGACCATCACATATTCCATAATCCCTTCAGGAGTCACGGTGGAGCGGTCTGCTAGATGCAGTACCATCGTGGTCTCCTCAAGGAGCTCTGGAGGTTAAGTTTGAGCATGGTGTCCTTTTTCATCACATTAATGGCATCTCCCAGATCAATCAAGGTGTGTGGCATCATGGTGCCATTGATGTGGACATCAACTACTGGGCTTCCAGGATACAAATATTTTGGACAAATTACCTGACACAACATCAGGTCAAACAGTTGTCCTATGACATTGTTGGTTGGGGCATCTCTCTTCCACCTTCCTAGATACCTAAAGCACTTCTCTTTGATCAACCTATTGTAGATAGGCACATCGTTTATGGCTTGGAGAAGTGGTATCTTTACACATAACTGTTTCAATTCTCCAAGAAGTTCAGTTTCTTTTGGGGTGGGCTATGTTGTCCCGGATAGTCTCTCAGGAAAGGGTGGAATTGCTTTAGGTTCACTTTCCTCTTTATCTTCCTCAACCTCCTTAGGGGGAGGCTGGCTATCTAGGAGAACCTTCCCAGATCACATGTTAATCTCCTGAATCTCCACAACATAAGTTGGCCATGATGGTTCCCCACTATATCCTTGCTGAGCCTGTCTGTTGTTCAGGTTCGAGTTCGGGTTCGGCTGGGTAGGCATTTTGGGTTGCCTTGGTGGAGCAGGAGGCAATGGTTTTGATTGAGTAGGTGGTGGATGCAAAAGAGCAGGAGGAGAGTTGTACTGGGGCCTCCACCCCTGATGAGTTGCATTCCACTGAGGTTGTGGTTGAGCATAGGATTGAAATGAATGAGCGGCTGGTTGGGCATGATACTGAGATGGATAGGACCAAGGAGGAGGCGTGGACTAGGAAGGATGAGCAGGAGGGCCCCAAGAAGGTATGGGAGTGACTTAGTTGGGGTTGTAGTATGCCTGGGATGTCCCTTGCATCCCCTACTGATATGGTCTAGGTCCATGCAGTCCCCTTTGGTTCATGAAATATAGTGGCTTAGTGGCTCCTACGACCCCTTGGTATACAACTTTAAGTCTAGGCAAGGAGGGACACTTATCTGTAGAATGATCTTCTTCATAGACTGAAAAAACCTCTATAGAGTTCAATGGCTGTTCGTTCTTAGGATACCTCCTGGTGCACCTAGGACAAAAAATGGTCAAAACCCTCTCTACTTCCTCTTGTTTCCTTTTTGATACTCAAGGTATCCATTTGCATGGAAAGAGTCTACGGCATATCACTCTTAAAGTCTTCCAACATGTTTCCATGTTCACCTATGATGGATGAATTGGAGGAGGAGGTACTGGCTATGGGTTGACTCCCCCTAGCTCTCTTTCTTGCTGCTCTCGAATGATTTCTAAAGAAATTCTTTATGTCCTCGTAAGGTAGTCGGTAGATGTCTCCCCCAGCCAGTAAATGGAGGGTGTCCAGAAGGTCTTCCGAAATTTCCCCGAGCAGGACCAACTTCAGAGATTTAGGGTCAAGTGTACACCTGGCCCTTTTCTAACTGAGTTGGAACCTCTCTTCATAATCTTCCAAGGATTCATCACTTCCCATGGCCATTCAGAAGATTTCTTCCTTGGTATCTTTTGACCTACAATAGTCTTGATATTTGTTATTAAAGGCCGGCTGCATCTGAGCCCAAGTTGTGATGTTATTGCTAGATAACCCCATGAACAAGTGCAATTTTGCATCCTTGAGAGTAGAAGGAAATAGTTTCAACTATTTCTCATCTTCTGCATAGTCATAGGTTCGACAGATAACAACAAACTAAAACAAAAAGGTGTCAGGATCTTCTGTAGTCAAATGATGGAAGTGAGGTAAGGCTTAAGGGCTTATGTTCTTCATTTTGGTGTCCCCATTGGTTTCCCAGATGGGAAAGGTACCCTCTACTCTTTCTCCATTCCCCCTAGCATTTATGTTTTCAGCCATTGTCTCAGGAGGGATGTCTTCTTCTTCTTCTTCCCCTATGGGTTCTTCAAATATCTCTGGTTGCTCACCTAAAGGTTCTTCTTGATGACTGCCACCGAACAAGAGAGAAGGGTGGCTATGTGATATAGTGGGGGTGTTGGGTAAGAATTTTCTTGAATTATCTCTGTTCCTACAAGGCATGAAAGGAGATATTTTTGGTTGGTTTTTGTTTTTTCAATGCTTGTACCTGCAAAACTGAAATTGATTGAACAAACAAATTGCAACTAACTGAAATGAACTTGCTAAAATGAAATTGCAGAATAGAAAAGGAAAGCAAGGAAATGTCGAATAGAAAGCAAGGAAATGACTATTCTACTTTTGCTAAAATGGAAATTGCATAATTGAAAATGAAAGCAAGGAAATGTGGAAACTGAAAGAAACAACTACTCTACTTTTGCCAAAATAAACTACTTAGCATAACGTTACGATAGAGAAATAGAAGAAAGCAGTAATCACAAAATACTATGACACTTCCCCGACAACGGTGCCAAAAAGTAGTGAGCACCAGTATTGCATCAATAATTCTGCAACTCCTAGGCTTCCCACTTTACTTTTATCTACCCGGTAATTCGTAACAAACTTGGAAGCGACGATGTTGTATGCACAAGTACTAGTTCTTACTACAAGCTGTCACTTGGTCAGCTGGCACAAGATCACTATGAGCTGGAGCAAACATCTATGGATTCTGGAAGAAGCTCTATATGTGATGAAAGAAATGAAAGCTTAATCTACAGAGTCTACTCTACTTGCAGAAAGGAAAAGAAGACTGAAATGTAATGTAAACCTAGCAAACCCTACTTAAGCAATTAATCCTACTTTTGCAGAAAGACAGATGAAAAACCATGAAATGAATGCCATTACCTACTCAAGAAGTAAACAATATCTATTCAAGTTATTTCTAGAAGTAAATGAGCAAAAAACATCTTTTTGGATTTTTATGTATTTTTGTGTGAAATTGTCATGCATGTAATTTATTTGATTGTGAATGTGGAAGTGATTAGGTGGTGATGGAGGGAAACTTTGGGATCTATAGAGGTGTAGGATGGTGTGGATGGGTCCTAGGAGGTCTCAGGAGGCCTTTTGAAGGCATTTCCGGCAATCGAACTTCAAAAAGAAGCCTACAGGAAAATCTACAGGAGGTTGCAGGGGATCTACAGGAGGTCTACAGGAGCTCTACAGGAGGATGCCGAGAGCCGTTTTGCAGGATTTGAAGGTGTGAGAGTGGGTGGAAAGGGTAGCTGAAGGCTGGGATGATGTGTTAAGGCACCTAGGGGTTACCAAGGATTATTAGGAGAGGAAAAGATACTCGAGAGAGAGGAAGAAATCCTATCGAAAAATGGAGAAAACTAAGGCAGATTTGAGGTGAACTTTGGGTGACCTGTAGGGCATGGATCAGGGAGATAATGTGATGGCTAGTAGGCTGACTTGATGTGAGAAGAGATTGGCTGCAAAAGGACCTGAAAATCAAACAAGGAAACTAGGTAGATCAAAAAAACCAGAATTTTTCATTAAGCTAATCTATATTATGAGTTATGGAAAGAAATGCTAAAGAAATGCTATAATGAGAGAAAGCATGGAAGGAAACTAATTGCAAGACAGAAATGAGCATGATGAAAGAGATCTAAAGCAAAGAATTAACCTTCTAACAAACTGCAACACTCAAAATCCTATGGAAACGGCAAATCTGTGTTTTTTGTGGCAGCAAGAGGGTCTTGGCCTCAGTTCATGGTCCCAAGGGAAGGAAAATAGGCCAAGGCTTTATTGATGGCCTTTTTTAATCTTCTTTATATCACTGTTCAACCTGCTATAGAAAAATCAAATGGAAACAACCTTCTAAATTACCAAAAGAAACCTATTCTTAATGAAGAAAGAAATTTATTTAACAACAACTAATCCATAAACTGAAACAAAGAATATAAATACAAACAAGAGGAGCTTGGCTACTTGGATTGGGCCCTAACCGAAGAGCTTCAGCCCTCTGAGGTAACTTAGTGCTAGCTCAAAAAAGATCTCATCTTTATTATCAAAATAATAATAGGATTACATGAAACTATCCATAAAAGTAAGCTCGAAGTTGAGCAGAGCAAAGCTCCAACAAAAATTCGAAAATTTGACTAACTTCCTAATGAGGACGTAGGCCTCTCTACTTATACAACTGAAGCTCCCAACAGTTTCCTTAAAATCAGGGAGGCTTGGCTCAAAAAACTTGAGATAAAGAGAAGTTATCCTCCACTTGCTCGACTGCCTCCTAGTGCATTGATGTGGTTGTTTGTGCTCTGAGCTAGATGATGGAGAATTCAAAGTGGGGAGTCATAAATGAGGGGGATACCCTCCTATAAATCATATACCTTGTCTACTTCGAATAATTGCTGCCAATTATCCATTAAATCTTTGACTTTATCTCCAAAATTCAACAAAAATCTGCATTAAACACATATTAGACTCCATGGCATAATGAGCAACCCAACTCACTCCGTAAGCATAAATATAATAAAAAAACATGCAATAAGCTAAGAGAATGGTTGATTAAACTATGTTGGGAGGAAAAATGAGCCCATGTAATTACCCATTTATGGGGCTCATCAAACTTCTCACAAAATCATGATGTCCAAAACAAACAAAAGGATGGGAACTCCCCGAGAGAGTCGCCAATTTGTGGTGAAGTAAAATTATAAGTGCAGACACGAATGAATTCCTCTAGCTCAGTAATGGGTCTAGCCACAACAAATAAATTTTTTGGAATATTTCCTTATATTAGAATCAATCAAGAGGGCCTACCTCTTGGTCACTTATCCTGCTTGATGATGTCCTCGCTTGCTCACTCCAGCAATCTCTAGCTTCCTTATTCAAACTCCTGAAACAAGTAAACAACAACATCATATAAAAATAATAATAGACAAATTGCAATTCAACCTACTTAATGACTCAAGAAGCATTAAGACACAAATATGTAGTATTACAAAACATGTAGGAAATCAATTAATAGTTGCATATATTAATATTCAAAGAGAGATTACAACCATTCGTCTTGACATCACAGTCTTCCTCTGACAAGACGAGGTTCCCACATACGTCTGCTAGCACTTCATGATGGATTCAAACAACAATAGTTTAAAGACTCTTCTCTTTAGGCTTCACTCCAAAGCAAACACACTTCTCCCTCACACAACTAGATGGCTACAACTAGTAATAGCTTGCTTTTCTAGTATATTTACATAGCCAAAACTCTAACTCTCATTTTCACACTAGTCACTAGTTTGTTCTTGGGAAGAAGGGAGGTTTATATAGGAAACATGGATGGGAGATGCATCCTCTTCTCATGGGAGAAGCACTTATTCCTTGAGGTAGTTCTATCATTATAGGGGAATTGTCATGGGAGAAGCACTTATCCCTTGAGATAGTTCCATAATTATAGGGGAAAGGAGCCCAAACTATCATCCTTGACCCCATCCAGCCAAACCATTTACCAAACATCCATTACGGAGCTTCTAGAGATGGAAGCTTCAGCTCTAGTTTAATAAAATTTCCATAACATGACCGGCGTGACTGGAACACAGCTTAGTCGCACCATTCAGCGTGGGGAATAGTGATAATCTCTACACATCAGAAAGGGAAATGACCTACTCATGAAGAGGGACACGATGGGAGCTTCTCCATGAAGGCACAGCATGTGGGGTTCACTGTAGAGGTCCTCCAGGATAAAGGAATAGGGAATATAGGGACAGTGACAAAATGTTGTGTAATATGAAGTCCAACCAAAGGAACCTGAGAAGATAGAGTTTGAGCTTAAGGAGGAAGAATCAAACTCTAGAGCAGAAGATGAATCAGAAGATGAAGAAACATAGAATCTGGTTGTGAGAAGATCAGTTCGAGAAAGAAGGCACCTAGAAAGGTATAGTCCATGTAATTTTTATTAAAATTTTCCTTTATCTATTATTGGTGATTGTCCCAGAACTGTGAAGGAAGGAGTAGATTTAAAGGATGGAAATCTCTCAAAAGAGGCCATGGTTCATAAAATGGCATCTTTACACAAAAATGAGGCAGGGGATTTGGTGGAGTTGTCAACTGGAAGGAAACCCATTGGCAGAAAATGGGTGTTCAAGAAGAAGACAAATGCAAAAGGAAAGGTGGAGAAACACAAATCTTGGTTGGTAGCAAAAGGTTATTCCTAGGTGCCAGGAATTGCTTTTGGTGATATTTTTTCTCCTATTGCCAAGGTAGCTTCTATTAGATTACTTTTATCTATTACTGTTGCTTTTGATTTTGAGGTAGAACATATGGATGTGAAGACAACGTTTCTTCACGGGGATCTGGAAGAAGAGATCTACATGAAGCAACTCGAAGGATTTGCAGTGAAGGGTAAGAAAGAACTGGTATGCAAGTTAAGAAAGTATCTGTATGGGTTAAAACAATCACCAATGATGTGGTATCAGAAATTTGATACATTTATACGGAGACTTGTCTTCACTAGAATAAAATCATATCACCATGTGTATTTTAAATTAATTGGTGACCATGTTCTTTATCTAGTCTTGTTGGAAATGACAAAGAAATTGTCTAGGATTTGAATACCCAATTGTCCTCCAATTTTGACATGAAAGATCTTGGTGTTGCAAACTATATTTTGGGCATGGAAATTAAAAGAGATCAAGAAAAGAGGAAGCTCTGATTAAACAAGAGGAAGTATGTCGAGATAATAATGCAAAGGTTTAATATGCAGGAGAGTAAACCGGTGAAGGTTCCTACTTCTGTAAGTGTAAAGTTATCTGTTGAATAGTGTCCCAAGGCACAAGAAGAGGAAGAGGACATGTCTCGTGTTCATATGCAAGTGAGTCGGTAGCCTGATGTATGTGATGGTTTGTACTAGACCATACATTGTACATGCAGTGGGAGTATTGAGGAGGTTTATGTCAAAACCAGGGAAGGAGCATTGGGCAGCAGTGAAGTGGGCTTTCAGATATTTGCATGGCACTGTTAATTATGGTTTGTGCTACCAAGGAAGACCAAAATTGGACAGAGTTTTGGATATTCGTGGCTTTGTTGATGTAGACTCGGCTAGAGATCTGGATCAGAGAAGATGTAGAAGTGGGTATGTGTTTAACCTATTTGGAGGTGTAGTCAGTTGGATGAGTAAGAAAAAATCTGTAGTGGCACTATCAACTACAGAGGCAGAATACATGGCAGCCACTCATGCAAGCAAGGAAGAAGTTTGGTTGTATAGATTGTGTTCAAGTATGGGGTTAGTACACGGAGCTATAAGGATAGACTGTGACAACCAAAGTAAAATTTTCTTCACAAAGAACCCTTTTTACCATTCAAAGACAAAGCACATTGATGTTCAGTGTCACTTTGTGAGGGATATGATAGAAGAAAAAAAGAGTTGCTAGTAAAGGTGGACACTTTGAAGAATACTATAGATACATTGACAAAATTTGTGAGCTCCAAGAAGTTCTCTTGGTGTATAGAAACAATGGACATTGCATGGATGGATAAATAACTAAGCTCTCCTATGGCCCCCTATGGAAAGAAAACAACAAGTCAGAGAATGTTGGGTTGTGTTTTATTCCTTCCACAAGAATGTTGGGTTGTGCATGGTTTTCGCACATGGTTTTGGGCACGATGGTTTTCGGTCCATGGTTTTTTGTAGATCCGGTCAAGGAAACTAAGGTTATGTTCTAATCTAGGGTTAACGGGTTGGGGTTTATGGATGCTTTGGCATGTATATATATATGTATTGTAACATAGAAAGGAATATAATGAAAAATCAATCCGGTAGTCCCGGTTTTGGGATCCATGGGAAAATCTTTGTGTACATTTGTTTTATGTGTTATGCTCTCGCCATTGTTTATTTTTTGTTTTTTTTAGAATTAGTATGTAGGTAATTTTTGTACCGGGTTAAAACCTAAACACTTGTTTTGTAGCACCCATTGGAAGGGAGCTACAACCCCCTGAACTCAATTACCAACTCCTACCAGAAGGGAGCTCCTACCCCCTCACTAAAGGTTGCAACCGTCAACACTTTGTGGACCGCATTTCAAAATGTGTCACATTAGATCTACGTGTCAAACAATCATCAAACAGCTTGTAGGACAACTTTCATCAAATTTTCACACTTGACCCACATCAACAATAAGCCCAAACTAATATACCAATTTTAATATTGAATCATAAAGTTTGAATACAATCACTAAATTATTGGGGAATACCAACTAAATCATTGAAGCAACTATAACACTGAATATTAAATCATGGAGTCATCTGGGTATCAAGGGATCCATTCATGATTGGGTGGCATGAGGTCATTATATGACACAATGATTCCAATGGGATCCTGGTATTGGGTTGTAAATTCCTTCATAGTTGACAGACGTGGATTTCTTGAGGGCAAGAAATCTCAAGGTAGAAGGACTTGTAGTATCCTGATTTTTTGTTGTTTCTTGTGATGTGGTTAATATGGATTTTGAAGGTTTGTAACAGGTAGGTCACAGGAGTGAGTTTACACCATCAATGGGCCCTGAGGGTTTTGGAGATGTTTTATGGGGTCCAATGGGGTTTGATTGTTGTATTTCACTATGAGAGGTAATTTTGCTCAGTTTGTTTCTTGATTCTATTGCATTCTAATGATTCTTGTAAAATGAGGTTATTATCAACATATTTTAATTAAATGTGCTAAAGATGTTATTTGGAGTAGATTCTTTGGAGAAACACCTTAGTGTAATAGGTTATTGGAACTTGGATGAGGAGATCTATGGGATGGGATAATGAAAAGTGACTTTGAGTGTCCAAAAAAGCCATGGAGGAAGACAAACCATTTTCTAGTATTAAAAGTAATTTAAATAAAATAAAATAAAAAGAGTCACTTAAGTAATAAATGGGAGAAGCCTATATAACGGGAAATAAAATAATGAAATAAAAGTGCTTCTATAAGATTAGAGAGAGATCCATCATAGATTTAAAATGGGGAAAGCAAGTCAGTTGGGGGCATCTTGGATTGGAGTATTTTCTTGAAGAGTTTGAGAACTTGGTTTTCAAGTTCAAATAGCTCTAGGATGAAAACACTTCGGTTTCTTCCTGTGTTGGATGAAACCCCAACTCACTATTATGGAGATTTCTTTCAGAAATCTCATAGAGCTTAATCCACATCATTTGGTGAGCATATTTGGAGAAAATTTATGGATTGAAGTGATGATCACCCATTTCTCCATCTTGGACTTCATTTCCATTTTCAGTTTTTTGGAGGCCACAATTGGTATTGCAGTAGTAATTTGGAGTTTGTATTGTTTATTCTGGAGTGGATTTTCAGCTATTGACAACCATTCAGATATTTTCTAGTGTTTATAATAGGTTCTCACAACCACATTTTAATATAATCAGGTTGAATCTTGCTTAGTTTTCTCATGTTGTAACATTTATGGGTTTATATTGGAAGTCTAATTAAATTGTTGGAAATATCTATCATGTGAATTGTATGAATTTTATGATGTATTTTGGAATGAAAATGCATGGTATAATTTTATTGAGGCAAATTCCCAATTAATTATAATTAAATAAAAAATGGATATCACAATCAACCATTGAATTTGTATTAGACACATTGCATATTCCTTGCATTTAATGTTCATAGAATAAATTTAATAGTTGACTTTGCTCCATACTTTTGGATGACATAATCTAGGTTAGACATTAGCTCTGATGTCTCTATGTTAATCACATATTTGTTACATCCAATGGGTATGGAGCAAAGTCAGCAATTTTGTTTACTCCATACCCGTTGGATGAAAATACATACAATCAACAAAAGATAAGGCTATAAGACAAGCATCCTTATCTCGATTATAGATTTATTACATGTAATGGGAATAGAACAAACACAAAGGTCAACTTTGTTCCATAGTCATTAGATGATGGAATTTTCAATTGACATAAACTAAACCTATGCTTCCATCATCCAAATTGAACTTATGTCAATTATAGATTCCATTATCTGGTAGATAAAGTAAACTTTTATGAATTTTATATCTTATTACTTAAGACATGTGAAACAAAATAAACTATATAAAAATAAAAATAAAATATTATTAAAAAATATGTGAACTTATTAGAGGTAACCTCTATAATAATCACAAAAGTCAAAAATTCCATATTAATATAATATTGTAAAGTTAAGTTAAATTTATTATTCAACGTTGAAGAATGACCTACAAACTATTTCTAGATAAATAAAAAACATATGCTTTTTACAATAAGAAAATAAAATAAATTAATAACATAATATATTTCTTTAATAATAATGTGAAAATATTCGGCGTAGAGTATATTTAAAACTTCTTTTGCTTGGGTGAGAGCTCATTTTCCTCACACATAAAGAAATAGATTAACGGTTCGAAATCAAGAGGCATTTGGCAGGAGAGAAAGCCTGCCCCCTTATGGACCATCAACAGTTATTCTAGGTCGCATAGTTTTCCTTGAATAACGGTATTGAGTGAGCCTACATTCATGGTTAGCAGCTAGAGATGACTATCCTCACTACTAATTTGACACCTGAATTATGATAAATTTTCCCACCTATAAAACAAAATATGAAAATATATCAGAGATGAAAATATATACCTCTTCCTAAGAAACTTGAAAAACCACATGGTAAAGTGTAATACATAAAGTAAAATATTCATTTCATACACGTATACGCAAAGTAAGCAAGAGTTCATTTATGGGTACGACTCGTGCCCCACTTTTTGTTTAGGGTTTAATTATCTACTAAATATTTATGGTCTCCTCATTTATATCCATGTCATTTCACCACCTTCATGATTTTGGGAAGATGCGAGTATTACGAAAAGATTTTGTGAACAAGAGTTGGATCTCCAAACTTAAAGATTAGCATCCACTTCTTCGAAAAAGATTGATTTAATGGAGTGAATAACATGTTTCATTTAATTTAGTAAAAATAAGTGTGAAAGATTACCTTCCAAAGCATCTAAAGATAAAGACTAAAAAATTCAATTATTTACTTAAAGCTCGCCGACCTTGAAGACATTATGCCACAATCCCCAAATGGAAAAGGGGGAAAATAACTCACTCAATACCCTTTGTGGAACACGACTATGGAACTTTCTTGTGTGCTTGCAGCATAGAGGTCCATTAAAAATTATCATAAAGATAATGCAACTAAGTATACGTGGATAGTAAGAATATACGTTAAGAATGTGCTTTTAGTTTATGTACCTTATATTTATTTTTATCACTTTAAATAAAAATTAAATTATTGTTATTTATTATATATATTAAATTTGTTACAATAATACTCGTTAAGAATTTTATTGTCTTTTTTTTCAAAGTAAAAGTGATAAATGTCATGGCATAACGTGTAAGCTGTATTTTCTTATATTATTTTAAGCTTTGAATCTAGTTCTCGGAATCACTCAAACTGTTTAACGATAGAAACTTAAACTGAATTTATAATAAACAAAATAGTGCATGGAATGAAACTTCCTTATGGGTTTTAAGTACAAATAATGTGTTCGATTTTAGTTTAGAGGCAACTCAAAGAAAGGCCAATCACAGAAGGGTTTTTAATAAGATTTTAGCCATAGTGATGGTCTTCGAAACATGGGCACCAAAATATAGTTAATGTAGACAACTAATTTTGAGAAAACAAATATGGGCATGGAAAGAGGTGGAAGTACTTTCGTAGTTTATATTTATTACACAAAAGTCTAATGGTTGAGACAAGCACATGTCCATTACCTTACTCATCATTTTATAAGATGAAAAATGAAGAAAAGAAACACGGCAGAGCTTGCTTGACTTATTATTAACTTTCGGGAACAACCTCAATCATGTTTTCATAATGAATCCAATAGTTCATAAAAAAGAATAGACTTGGGGTTTTGGGATTATAAGGTAAGATTTAAAATCAAAGATATTCTATTACAACCAGGATACACAGCGAATTATAGTAAGCATGTACCCATAGATTCTTTATAAAACATAAAAGTAAACAATAATATTTGAACACAATACTCAAATATTTTCCTAAGCCTAACCAAGAAAACCAACAAGTGTAGAGGTGTAACTCTAAATTTCATCATCATTAACTTCATCATTTACAATACAATGTATACGATCTCACATTAGCCAAAACCACAATCCATTGATCTAGATTAGATTACAACCTTTACTTCATGAGAACTATAAACTATGGGTTGAAAAACCATGTTCTAAAAATTGTCAAAAGTGGACATAAAAAAGCTCCTAAGTATTTTAGGGCATTTACGTGTCCCTTCCCAAACTAGTAACCTCCCTATTGCATCCACTATATTTGAATCACACATAGGGCTAATTTTGTAGAGAATATAATCCATACCCAACATTTTACTACTTCTTGTTTTCATTGCATATAAAGGGACATAATATTACATGATCAACAATCTTTGGTAGCAATGGCCATTGTTTCTCTAACCAAGAAAACTTCCTAGTCCTCACAAATTTTATTAATGAATCTACAACATTCTTGAAAGTGTTCACCTTCACTGGAAACACCATTTTGTCTTTAGCCACATCTCTCAAAAATAGATACTAAACATCAATATGCTTTGTCTTAGAATGACAAATTGGGCTCTTAAAAAAATAATGCACTCTAATTGTTACAACATAACCTTACAACTTTCTATACAAAAACAAAAACCAAACAAAATCTTTGTAAACATACAATTTTCTTACTTGTATAATTCACTGCGGTGTATTCATCTTGTATAGTTCAAAGTGCATCTATAGATTCTCTTTCTAATCCAAGAAAATGATCCTTCAATTAGGTTAAATACATAAACATTTATATCTATTTTACAATCCAAATCTCCAACCTAGTCCACTTCAACAAGGCCATTATGTCCAAAACTATGTTTACTTTTGGCCTTCCTTGTTAGAAAATTACATAATTTGTAGTGCCATGAAAAAAATAGAGAACCCTCTTTATAATTGTAAATTTCTCATCTCCTAGTTTTGACATGTACTTTCTTAAAACTCTCACTATATCTATAATTTTTAATCTAGTAAAAACCATTGAAAACATCAAACTTCCATCAGTGCTAGAATATAGAAGACCATACATGTCATCTTTGTTTCTCAGTGCCTAGGGACACTAATTTTCACTTTACATCTATAGAAATAGGGACCTTGATCAATTCATATTCTTTCATATTAAACCTCTACAATGTTGTCTCAACATGTTTCCTATGATTCAACCAACTAATTTAAATGCACAGAATAATAAGCTTTGCTCCTTATGAAACCAATTGCTAGTATATAAGTATTAGAATTTTTCTACCACATCCTTGGAGATTTATTTAATCATATTTTCCTTTGGAACATTTGCATAAACTCACAACTAGAAACTCTAGTGTTTAAGAGAGGATTTTTTACTACTCTATGCCTTGTGCAAATTTTTTCAACCAATGCTCATGAGGGCGATTGATTTACTAGGTAACATGTAGTATCCACTACCTCTCCCTAGAGTTCTTGTCTAACTTGAAATTATTAAGCATACTCTTTTTCCATAAATGTGATATTCATCCTTTCCACAACCCCATTATCTTGATGTGTGTACAGAGTGGTCTTTTGCCTTACTATACCATATTTCTTACAAAATTCCTCCAATTCATCTATGAAAAATTCTCAGCCATTATCTACCCTCAACAACTTTATTTTCTTCTATGGGGGATTGTCAATAATATCCTTGAACTCCTTAAATTCTCCAAAGACATCATATCTCTTATCAAAAAAATAAATCCATGTTTTCCTTGAGAAATTGTTTGTTAGTGAAGCATAGAAAACATATATAGATAATGATGGAATGGGCATAGGTGAAAACAAAACATTGTTTCTTAACTCTAAAATTCCATTTTCTCATGTTCCACCATATGATAATCTTACTTAGTTATATTCACCATATATGTAATATTCATAGAAATGAAAATCTAGTTGGAAATCAGACACACCTTCAACCATACCTTTACCGTAATGTTTGAAGTCCCTTTTCTCTAGTATGTCCCAATATTTGATTCCATAGCACAATATTTTATACAAAGACAATAAGGGTTTTGTATTCTTCACTTTCATACCCATGAATAACATAACTATTACACCCATCAGTGACAAAGCTTCTCAATAGCTTGTACACAGTTTCAATCTAAACTCCTACTCAGAACATTATTGCTCATCAAACGACCTTGTAGGTTTCCATTTCATACATAATATTTACTCCCACATCACTTATCTTGCTTATAAATATAAAGCTTCTAACTAGCTTCATGATGTACAAAACCCTACAAAGCTTTTCTATCCTTCCGTCCCTGAGAATCAAGTTGACTTTATCTTGTCTTTTGATTCTAGTTGTCAGGTAATCTTCTAAGACAACATCACCCCATCATATCTTTCAAATTCATAAAACCACTCCTAATGGGGATTTATACTTGAGTTTATCATCCATACATCATGATATTAATGTGTTCTTGAATAAGCTATATACAAATCCCCTTGTTCCTATGAGTAGGCCTTCCATTCTCTTGAAGGAGCATCATCACTTATCAACATTTTTTACTATAAGGCCCTTTTAATGCCCAACTTTACTGCATTTATAACACTTCCTTAAGATTTTTCTTGTATATTTAGTTCTACATCTATATT
Organism: Pinus tabuliformis; assembly: GCA_031772625.1. Lineage (NCBI taxonomy): Eukaryota > Viridiplantae > Streptophyta > Pinopsida > Pinales > Pinaceae > Pinus > Pinus tabuliformis. The sequence goes on along the minus strand of CM062812.1, from coordinate 404,622,887 downwards.
TAAATCTCCCACTCAATGAGGTATTTATTTTTACATCTAGGGAATATCTTCTTATGCATAAGGAACTCATGCTCTCACTATAAATGGTTTTCATCTTCATTCCTTTTGATGAAAAGGGTGGAATGACATCATCAAACTTTAATTTGATTGAATTACTACTATCAACTAAAATCATACTATCCAATGAATTTAGTAATGACTACAACAAATGTACTTATCTATATTTAAAATTTCAATATCCGTTGAAAACAACCAACTTTCCTTACTATTTAAAGAATTTAGATGCACTACCATCAAGTATCCATTGTTCATCCTTAGGAGGTAGAACATTTTGAATGGAGTTTTTTTTTAGTAGGGACGTAGATTGATACAAAACCTATAATGTATCCCATAATTCCTTCATTGTAGATTCTCTTGAAATATTTAGTAACATTGAATATAAAAGGCACAACTAGATTGTGTTCTTTTCCATCCCATCTAAATTTGTCTAGTCTTATGTCAGCGTACCCATTGATGTAGCACTAAGATCCCAACCCATTTTTCCTTGTATATCAAAAGGTATTACATATTAAGCTCCCATATTTCAAATCATTTCCCATAAATTTATAGATCTGAATTTTTGAACTGCTCATTATTCTATTTTTTGCAAAAAATCACCACTACAAATCTGCTACTAAAACTAGATTTATCATACCCAAGATAATTAAATCCTTAGAAACAAAGGAATCCCCCTCCTCCCAATAACAACTATCATAGTAATTAAATGTTTTACACCTTTGTAGTAAGCAAAACACACATATATTATAAAATAAAAATTAAACAATAGCATTCAAATTATGGTTGTGTTGAGTTAACATATCTTTATTATTTATAAATTTACATGTTAAAAAATTAATTAAAGAAGATATCTCAATTTAAAATATATATATTATTTATATAAATCAAATTAGTGGATATTACTTTTGATTAAAGTTAAATTAGAGAAATATATACTTCAAAAATATTGTAATTATAAACAAATAACATAATGGTATATAAGCTCAAATAATGATATATTTTTAAGATAAATAAATACATGAAACTATAGATGTTTATATGAAATTATATAGTAATAAATTTTAATAATCATAAAATATAATATATATATATATATTTAATATGAATAACCAAAAATCTGTGTGTTAAAGAATCAAAGAAAATATCCTAATTAAAAATATATATTATTTATTTAAATCAAATTAGTGGATATTACTTTTTATTAAAGTTAAATTAGAGAAATATATACTAAAAAAAAATTGTAATTATAAACAAATAACATAATGGTTATATAAGCTCAAATAATCATACATTTTTAAAGTAAATAAATACATGAAGTTATAAATGATTATATGAAATTGTATAGTAATAAATTTTAAGAATCATGAAAAAATATATTTAATGTAAATAACTAATTGTAAATACCAACATAACATAATGTTAATAAAGTAAAAAACTCTGACAATTTGCCAATTTTCATGGGGATCATGGTTGACATCTTGTAATCAACATAAAACAAATCAATAATTCAAACTATTTTTTATTAATTAACTCTTTGTATTGACTAATTGTAAATATGAACATAACATAACATTAATATGGTTGTGTTGAGCTAATATATTTTTATTATTTAAAAATCTTCATGTTAAAGAATCAAATAAAGAAAATATCTTAATTAAAAATTACATATTATTTATTTAAATCAAATTAGTTGATATTACTTTTGATTAAAGTTAAATTAGAGAAATATATACTAAAGAAAAAAATATAATTATAAACTTGCATCTTGTAATCAAAGTAAAACAAATCAATAATTCAAACTAATTTTTATTAATTAACTCTTTGTATTGACTAATTGTAAATACTAACATAACATAACATTAATATTATTGTCTTGAGTTAACATACATACATACATACATACATACATACATACATACATATACATACATACATATATATATATATATATATATATATATATATATATATATAGATTAGATCCCAAAAATTACTAACTATATATAAATAAAACTATTTTACTTAATTAGGAAAGAATGGTTCAAAGGATTCTAGAAACTAATAATTAAATAATAACATAATGGTTATATAGGCTCAAATAATGATATATTTAATGTAAATAAATGTTAACCCTTTAACTCTTTGTATTGACTAATTGTAAATATTAATATAACATAACATTAATATGATTGTGTTGAGTTAATATATCTTTATGATTTAGAAATCTACATGTTAAAGAATCAAATAAAGAAAATATCTTAATTAAAATATATATATGCAACTTCCATCACTGTCATTACTCTAATGATTCTTTCCACCCAATTTTGCTCAATCATCAACCAATGCTACAAGGTAACGAATTAATAGAATAAGAAAATAAAAGAAAAGACTCAAAGAGGAGCTTAAAGAAAATTAATTTATTGTTTTATACAAAATTTACTAATTACTCTTTTCCTACTGCAGAGGGAATGCAAGCCAATAAGGGATGAAAATTATATGGGAAATATTAGGTAGTAAATTAACAATGTGGAGTCTATAAATTAGCCTAACAATTTTATAAAGAAAATTGTTGATTTTGGTTGTTATTAATTACTTGACAAGTATTTGAAGAATCTAAGAAAGTCACTGAAAATGAGTAGGCATTTCAGAATACAACTAGTCCAATGGCCTTTGCAGAGGAACGTACCGCAATCAATTTTGATTATAAGGATCCCATAGAAAATACAAATCCCCATGGTCCAACCCTATGGACGAACCTGTCCTCTTAGAAAAGGCAATGCGAGTGGTATTTGATTATGGCCACATTTATTCTGATGAAGATGATATCTCTATTATATTGAATTTCATTTTTGTTCATCTGAATAATGTGAACCTGTTTCTCAATAATGAAGAGAAGGTGTACACAACTTTGTGGTTCATTTTAGGAGGCTCTAAAATTTAGAATTCAAATTTATATGGGTTTGTAGTTCAATTTAATTGGTCTTTTTAATAACTCGACTAACATTTTGCATCATTTTAAAATAAACAAAAATGTGTAGACATAATTTTTTATAGTGAAGTTCTTATAGATGTTAAAAATCAAAATTTCATAATTAAATTATTAATGACTCAAGTGAAATTTGATTGTTTTCAAATATTTTAGAAATCTCCGTAATAACCCATGAAGTCAAACTTATATTCAAATTGTTTTTAGTTTTACAAACAAACTAGGATAATAGGAAAAATAAAGGATTACATTTCAATTTGAAAAAATAATTTCATTTTAGTTTTTTAATATTGATAAGTTAAAATGAATTATTCCTTTCATATGAAGTGGAAAATAATTTAAAAATTCTTATACATAGAATACTATGAAGGTAAAAATAATTGTTTTTGGTTTTTTAATATTTATAAGTTAAAGTGAATCATTCATTTCATATGAAGTGGAAAATTTTAAAATTTTGTATACAGAGAATAGTATGAAGATAATTATGTGTATCTTGTACAACCAATTGGAGGTGTTGTTTTTGTTTTAAAATAAAATGTGATAATGGAGTAGAATATTCTAAACAGTGATAATAGTAGAGTAGTTGATATGGCAACAGATGTATATTGATGTGGATCATATAATATAATAGTGCTTCTTAAATATGGATGCATCATCATTATATTTTTATGGTGTAGTTTACATTTTTAAGTTTTGTATATTTTATTATTAATATAGGTGTTATATTTAACTTTTTATATTTTAAATTGTGTTTTTAGTTTTTTGGAATGTGATGTCAATTTCTTTTAGAGAATATGAATTTGCATTATTTAAAATGTGTTTTTGATATAATATTGTGCAAATTACATAACTCAGACTTACCATTTTAAGAAATCTTTATTAAATGTGAAAAGAATAAAAATAAAATAAAATAACTAAATAAATAATACACTGATTTGATATATGTTTTGTGTATTTTTAACAACCATTAGTTGCAATCAAAAGTTTCTGATCTGAATGGTTAAAAAAAAACATGAAAAACATATTTTACTTAGATGAAAAATCACAATTCATTCGATGAAAATTTTACTATTATATTAAAAAACTAAAGTGATAGAATACTAGATTTATATCTTTTTTGTTAATGGATGATTAAACAAGCAATAATTTTCTTGATGAGAGTTTCAGGTTGAGAATTCTTTCATGAAACTCGATGCTAATATTTAGTAGTGGTGTTATAAAACCTACGTAACTAGAATCGACAATTTTAATTAATTTTTAAATAACTTAAGAATATTTTGAATGAGGTTCAGTGAAATTAACCATATTTTGAAATCTTAAATTAAGCATATTTTTGAACGAGGTACTCTCAAATTATAAAGATTATATTCCTTAGAGAATATATTCTTTTAATAATGTAAACTTTGTAAAATTTGAAAAAGGATTTATAATTTGAGAGATTTAAATATGGAAAGAATTACACATCCTATTTATTTAAGTAGTACACTCATAAAGTGTTTTAACCAACCTCTTCGATATATATATAACATTTTATTTAGAATCTACAATAGTTTTATGAACAATTATTTATAGGTTATTGTTAAATTATTTCCTAGATTCTTAGCTAAGCTTTGTGGTCTCCAAGTTTGTAACCATTATCTAAAATTACCCACCTCACCATCATCTTAATTTTATTAATCGGATGTACTATCAACAATCTGCAAAATGTAGGCAATAATTTACTAAAAAGGAAAATAATTATTTGTAAAACATGTTCATATTTTTAATCAATCTTTTTTTTTTTTAATTAATAAAAGAAATACAAACTCTTTTAACATTTGATGGATCTATGTCAAAAATCTCTACATGTAATGTAATAGAAACTACATATCATTGAAGCATAGGTAACATAGTAGCATAGTTGATACTGAAGTTCTTAATTCACAACAAATATAATTGATTTTTTAGTTTTTAATTTGCAAGAAATATAAGTGGAATCCAATAAAAAAATATGCAACAACTAAACCTTTGAATGGAATGACAGAGTAATCACTTTTACATAATACTCCTCATAAATGGATCTAGGTGCAAAGATTTGGATTGCATGCTTAACTTGGATATCATAATAATCTTATGAGAAATTCTTATATCCCTCATGGTTCAAGTTCATTTAGTTCTTTGTAAAACAACTACACAAAATAATTAAGATAAGGCCATACACTACTTCAATAGAGGGAAATTTAAGATATTCGTGTAAGACAAAATTAATATTTTTCCTTTAAACACTTGAATTGTATTGAAAACAATTGTGTTATATCCTTGCATTTTAAACACTTAAATTTTCTTAAATATAATTTTCTTAAACTACCCTCTACCTTTTAAGTTGAAATATCAACGCATGTCTTAAATTGTCTTAAAATACCCTAAAGAGAATCTTAGAGAAGACATGAAGTGGAGGGGAGGAAGGGAAGGGCGCTAGGTGGCACGATTGTGAAGAAGGATAAGAGCCACACGGACGAGATGCTTCCTAGGGAATACACAATCAATCTTCACAAGGGCCTCCATGGTTGGTAAATGAAACTTTGAAGGTTTTAAAATCATTTTTCTTTTCTTATGGAATATAATATTATATTTTTCTTGTTTCTCTACATGATCTCGGTTTTTTCCATAGAATTTCTCATACACATCTGAAAATATATTCTACATACGCACTTGAAAATTTTCAAGCTCATGGTCTAGGGTTGAGTAGTTCTCAAGTGTTCATAGGAATTTATTTGAGGACATTTCATCTGCAACGCTTTTAAGAAAACAACTCCAAAGGTTGTTAAGTAGATCAGGAAATTTGTCCAGAAGGCTATGGGAACCACCGATCTGAGGCTTGATGTGAATCTTAATAAGGTTTTATGGAGCAGGGGCATGAGGAGTGTGCCCACGAGGATGAGGGTTTGAATCTCTAGGAAACATAACGACGAAGAAGATTCCAAGAAGGAGCTCTATTCAATTGTAACGATGCTTAAGGTGCCTTTTGAAGGAGTTAGTGGATTGGTACTAAATATATTGATGAGTAAGATTGATGTAATAGTGTATTCAGTGTATTTTGTTGTGTAGAAGAGTATAAACTATTATTTTCTTTTTAGGGTTATGATTATGAGGAAATTTTATGCTATGAGCCTTCAATTTTGTAGACATGGGTTTTGTCTTGATTCTTAATTTGATGAAGAAGTAGCTTATTTTCCTATTGCTAACTGGAATGCCACGATTAATCATAGTTTTACGTACCACATAAAGGCGTACCCACATCTATATCCCTTTTCTTTCTTATCAAAGTTTATGATAATTATATATTTGTTTGGCAAGATTATTATTTCTTTTCGAGTGATTATTTCAAAACACAGTCTTACTTGTGTATGATTTACTATTCAACAAATGAATCATATTTTGTCTTTTATCTACTTATTATTCAAATAACATCTTTTTATTATGTTAATTTATAATGTGAGAGCGCTTGAAGAGTTTTCGCACCAAATAGAGTGGGATTCCTTAGGATTAGGTCTTAGGTATGAATTTATATATTCTTCCTAAATTTCCTTGAGATTGCAGCCAAGGTCATCCCAACTCATGCCATTTGTGCGTTCTACCACCCCAAGCCTATTAGAAATGGGGCATATGAAGATTTCAGGGGAAACATTTAGCCCATTAGCTAGATAATTAGGGTTAAAGAATTGAATGGGAAAGTCTTTACAATACAAAGCCCAGATAGTTTAAGCCAGGTAGTAGTAAGATATTTCTCTATTTTTGGTGGATAAAGCCATCAATATCTATTCTCCTGCATTGCAATCGGGTTATATGCTGATGATATGAAAATGTGTTTTTTCTCTTTGGAATGTAGGTAGTTCCATGGATATTACCATCAAAATTAAACCTAACCTACATCATCATTGGATGCATACAATATTTTTATCTTAGTGGACATTAAAAAATCATTTCATTTCATCACTTGTTATCTATTTTTTCATTTGGATTCTATTATTTTATTTGGATTTCGTTCACAGATGCGTGGCAACAATGAGCTCTCTATGCTCACCTTTTTTTTTCCTCTATAAGGGGGCAAAGGATTCATCCATTTGAAATCAATCAAGGGTTTGTAACACTGTAAAAAGATTAATGCTAATTCCATTTTCATGACCTAGAAGAATTTATGAATTCAAAATGGAAATTGCAAAGATATTTGAGGATTCAAAAGAAAAAGGGAGAGACAGATGGGTTCCATGCAGGGGTCCTCAGATGAAGAGCTGGGAGCTCCCAATTTGTGGGAGTTCGAAGATTTAGATGATAGCTAGGGGATTTAGATGAAAACACAAGGCGATTGATGGTCTCATCCTCCAAGGTTTCTGAAAACCAATACGATATCCACTCTTAGACATCCATAGGGCCGACTGTAGCCACTTCTGTGATCGGTAATGAATACATTCCTATGTAACACATAAACTAGGTCGACTAGTTCCTCCAAGATTCTATTTAGCAAGCTCAATAACACTTGTGTAGTGGTTCTTCAAATCAACATATCTAGGGTTTGGAATTTATTTTCTTATTTGGAATTAACATATTCTTGTTTGGTTTCATTCAATTTTCCTCAGTATTTGTTTTTTCTCTGGTTGAGGTTTTGAAATGTTTAGAAGTTTCCCATAAGAAGTGGGTGTTCATGAATTCTTCAATTCCATTGACACATATTGTAGAGGCTTCTTCTTCTATGTGTGAGATAAAACAATGCATCTTGGGTCATTCATGATGAGAATATGTAGGTTTAGTTTGGTGTTTTGCGAATATGCTTGGAACTAACTTTGTATCGAAAGTGTCAAGGCCACGAGCCGTGGTTGTGATGTGCGACGAGTTGGGTGAGCGCTCTGGGTTATGTGCAACGAGTCGGGCGTTCGACGAGTCGGTGACCAAGCGAGTCGGTTGTGATGTTTCGTTGCAATGATGGGATGAGTTGGTAAAGTGCAACGAGCTGGGACGGTTGGTTAAAGGCACCTGGGCCATGAGCACAACAAGCCAATGGAGGTCGAAAAACCAAAATTCGGCTAAGTGTGCGAACTTGGTCAAGGCGAACTTATATCGCACATGTGGACCCCGCAGGGTAGCGACATGGGTGAGTCGACGTGAGTTGGAGGTCCATTTGGCTGAATGGGAAGGTTAGCCTCGGCAGGCCGACCCATGACTTAGCCATAGAGAAACATATATATGGGCGGACACCATGGAGGAAGAAAGCACAAGTTCAAAAGTTCATAAGTTTGAGCTCAAGGTGAGGGCAAGCCAAAGGGTGGATGTAGAAAGAAAAGGTGCAAGTATCTCTTGACCGCAGCACCGAACCGAGGAGTCAAAGTTGCATAAATGCTGCGCTGAACAAGTTTTTGAATGATGCGCTGAACGGGTTTCTGAACGGGTGGCTAAATGATCGGGTGAATGACCAACTAAACAAGTTTCTGAATGGAGGTTTTGAATGAAGTGCACCGAATCAGTTTCTAAATGGAGGTTCTAAATGAAGTGAACCAAACAAGTTTCTGTATAGAGGTTCTGAACAAAGCGCGCCAAACAAGTTTCTAAATGAAGCTTCTGAACGAGTGTGTCGAATGAGTTTCTGAATGGAGGTTTTGAATGAAATGCTGAACAGAATCCTAAACGAAATTATGAACGGATTCCTCAACGAAGTTTTGAATGAGGTTCTGAATGACGGGTTCTTGAACAGGTTTCTAAATGATGGGTTCTTGAACACGTTTCTGAACAACGGGTTCTTGAATGGGTTTCTAAACTTGTTCTTGAATGATCTCCTGAACGAGTTTGTGAACAAGTTTGCTAAATGTGTGATGGGCAGTAGAACCACACTTGTAAGTATTGTTAAAAAAGAAAACAAGTGCTAGTTTTGCACCCTCCTTCATGTGATTGAAAGACTACTGCCAGGGTAGGGGCGTGACAGTTTGTATCAGAGCTTGATTCAGTTGAACCAGGCTTACGGAGCGAAGTGTTACACTTCGTGATAGGTTTAGCAGGGGTGAAGCATTGTGCTCGGACCAAGATAAATGATAAGACATGGCAAGTTTGGAAGAATGCCAAGGGAGGCTCTTTCTAACCTTATACAAGATGAAGTGGATGAAAGAAGGGAACCCATGAATTTGAGACGAACTTGAAGTCTTAGAAAGGAATGTTGAAGGCGAACTTCTTCGACTTGGTTGGGTAATGGAGCAGGGTGTAGCTGCAGGTTGCGATGGTGAAGAAGAGGATGTCGTGATGTATGAGGATATTGTAGACACAAAAAATATGGAGGAGGAACTTGAAATTGTTCAAGTTGGACTAGGATCATGCATTTTGCAGACATTGGTGGATGAGGACACTCACATGGAGGAACTTCATGATGAAGTAAGTATTCCTATTATTACTTGTGTTTCATTGGAGTTGTTGGAAGATGGGCTATCTGTAGGGAAGGGAAAAGTCAATTTGTCGATGCAGTGGAAGATCTTACCATGGATGTCTATGATGAGACCCTGTATGGGGAATCAAGGACCATTTACTATTGCAGAGTTTGTTGGGGCTATTTGTGACCTTATGGGAGAAGGTGCAAATGCCCATGACAAGGGAAGAACATGACGATCATTGCGGAGGAATGGGTCATGCTTTAGTCATATGGAGGAATTGGCTGAGTGTCCGGCATGACTCATGGACTGATTGGAGAGGGCACACATTTGGGTTATGATCATACTTGGGTGGATTTCTCATGGCCAAGACCAAGATGAAATATTGGTGGAACATTTAGTGCAGGAGCTATGGTGGAAGGGACTCATATGACTTGATGATATATATGGTTTGGTTGACTATGGGCACTAGACCTGAGTGAGACTTGGATGAGAATGACTGACGTTGTGATGGGTCTACTTAGCTAGACAACATGGGAAACTTGATTCATGGACATCGAGTCGGATAGATGGAGCATGGCAGTCTTATGTAGGGACATTATGTAGGAGCACTTGTAGAGATGTCACTTATGGGCATCCAATGAGGAGTGCCAAGGAAGGGATGTTATGTAGGTGGATTTTCTGATGTGACATGGAGATATTTTACTTATGAGTTGATGGGGATGTTCCGCACTTTTAGAACAAGGCCATGAACTTAGTGAAGTTATGAGCAGACTATGGAGTATTCTTACTACATGGGGAGCTGAGGCATCTTGCAGAGACCTTTGGGGGTCGAGAAATGTATGCCTGGTAGGATGTTGGTTGGAGATTACTCATGGAGCTCATGATGACATGACGGTGTAACTTTTGGGGACTTCATATGATAGTGGACTTGGAGGATCTCATGCATTGAGAAGCTGAGGTCAGTGACTTTCATGCAATATGGGGTGCATACTTTTGAGTGCTTTATCGGGTGTGCTTGAGAGGGTGTCTTGATGTGGAGGATCAATATGAGACACTTTGGAGTGATGGAGTTGCAGTGATGATGATGCCTTGGTAACAACACTTGGGCATGGGTTGAGTCGAGACTTACCCACTTTTGGTAAATGGGAGATGATTGGTTTCATGGGTGATGAGACAGGTGTATACTTGTTTCTTTGGTAGACTTGATGGATGCACATTAAATATATGATGGAGGTTACTTCATTGATCCAAATGGAAAATGGCATCAACCCATGCTATTCATCCACCGATGTTATTCATCCACCAATGATATTCATTCACCCATGGTATTTTCCCATGGTATTGTGACATCCACCCATGGTATTCATTCACCCATGGAATTGAACCATGGTATTGTGACATGCACCCATGGTATTCATTCATCCATGGAATTGACCTGTGGTATTGTGACATCCACCGATGGTATTCATTCACCCATGGAATTGACCCATGGTATTCTAACTAAAAAATACTATAAGTAACAAACTGTCACATTTTGTAAAAGGACAGATTGTCCACCAAAATGTAGTCCTTATAATTACTATCTATTTTAATAAAAGGTTTATCTGTGGTTTTTTTTATTGGGCATTCCCCTCTTTTTCTTCTGGCAATTTCAATTCTTCAGATCTTGGGGGCCTCCTCCCTAAGATCCATTTCAATCTTTTAGATCTTGAGGGCCTCCACCCAAGATCCGGATCAGTGGTATCAAAGTAGGTTATGATTCCATGGGAATGAGGGTTTCATGCATATTTCAGTTTCAAATTTTTTCAGTAATATTCAACAAACTTCAAAGACGTGTTGCGACCTCCACAGAGCACTTTCTTGGGCCAAGCAGGAAGAATTTTTCTTTTTCCATTTTTTTGCAGGAATTGTTTTTGGGCAAAGAGTTTTCAGATGAGATATGAAACATTTGGTGCAATATTTACCAAAAAAAAATACCAAATCTGGATTACTTGGGAAAAAATACCAAAATTCAAAAAAAAAAAATCAGCTGAATCAGAATCTAGATGAGGGAGATATCGCTGACTTAAAATCAGCTATGCTGTAGAATTTTTTCTAACGACAACTGGTTCATGGTGACTCTCCTATAAATTTTTTAAGTTTTTGTGAGTAATTTCAAAAAAAGGATTGTAGATCTGAGCTCTTCTTGAAAAATAACCCAATTTCAAAAAACAATGGGTCAAATCAGATTTCGGATGTGGGAGATATCGTTGATTTAAAATCAACTATTTTTTTAAGAACTTTTGTGACGGCGAAAAAATTACAGCACGAATATGAGATTCTAGAATGTCCAGATAAGGATTTCCAAAACATGGGAAGATGCAAAATGGTCCCTCTACTTCCAAAAATAGGTTATAATAAATATTCTGAGTTATATTGACTGAGTTATGTCCATTTTAATTCTAGAGCAGCAGTTAAAGTGGGTTCCCATTGGAGACGTGCCCTCGCACCCCACTTTAGTAGGCACCTGCTTCACATTCATTAGTTTCAACATAGCAGAATTCAACTTGGATTATTTGGAGACCTACCTTGCCACCCCAAGTTATGTAGGCACCTTCTACTTCATCAACAACCAACATGACGATTATGGGTCAACCGCACAAAATTCTTGTCATCGAAGTCCATTTGCTAGGTCTCACACTGTTATTATCAAAGTTGGTCACAAGCATTATAGGGTATCTCTATCCTTGGATCTTCGTTTTTCATGTTTATGGGTCTTCCAAAAACCCACACTTCATCGAAATCCATTTTCTAGGCCACACACTATCAGTATCACAGTTGGTCACAAGCATTACAACATATCTCTATCCTCGGATCTTCTTTCATCATGGTTATGGGTCATCCACAAACCCACACTTCATCGAAGTCCATTTTCTAGACCGCACACTGTTAGTATCATAGCTGGTAACAAGAATTACATGGTATCCCTATCCTTGGATCTTCGTACATCATGGTTATGGGTTAACCACATGAAACCCTTCTCTTCAGTGGGTCTTCATATTCAACAAAGGCTTTGCAAGAGGGAACTTCACGCAATGGGGACCATTGCTTCTTAAGGAGGGAGATACGAATGGAAAATGGCATCAACCCATGATATTCATCCACCCATGTTATTCATCCACCCATGGAATTTACCCGTGGTATTGTAAGTGGCATCCACCCATGGTATTGTAAGTGACATCCACCCATGGTATTTTTCCATGGTATTGTGTCATCCACCCATGGTATTCGTTCACGCATGGAATTGACCCGTGGTATTGTGACATCCACTCATGGTATTCATTCACCCATGGAATTGACCTGTGGTATTGTGACATCCACCCATGGTATTCATTCACCCATGGAATTGACCCGTGTTATTGTGACATCTACCCATGGCATTCATTCACCCATGGAATTGACCCATGGTATTATGACATCCACGCATGGCATTCATTCACCCATGGAATTGACTCATGGTATTGTAACTGAAAAATACTATAAGTAACAAGTCACATTTTGTAAAAGGACATATTGTCCACCATAATGTAGTCCTTACGATTATTATCTGCTTTAATAAAAAGTTTCTTTGTGGTTTCGTTTATTGGGTATTCTCCTCTTTTTCTTCTGGCAATTTCAATATTTCAAATCTTGGGGGCCTCCCCCCAAAGATCTATTTCAATATTTCAGATATTGAGGGCCTCCCCCCAAGATCCGGATCATTTCATGGACCTGGATGTGGCACATTGACAGTCAGTTTGAGGGGAGTATCTCTTCACTTTGAGGACATGGATCTTACACATATATGGATGATGATGCTACAATAGATGTGGTTGATTACATGTAGCACATTGTCACCAAACATCATGGACAACATGTTGCAGATGACATGGGGACTACTTCATGGATCTGGGCAAGGCTTACTTACATTTTGATGGAGATCGAGATGGATTCTTGATCAAGTTAATGTTGTGACAAGATGCTAAGAGAAATGATAGATGATGGCATCAGGAGGTGCATTCTCATGATTTGAATGTGACAGTTGGATTAGATACCCAACTAGCTCAAGTCATGGGGGTCGACAATGCACTAACATATGTTAGAATTGTGTTGGAGTATCATGGAAGCAGTTCACACGATGACAATACATGATGTGGTCGACACAATATCAGGGAAAATTTTAAGAACCCCCCCAAATTTATAAATATAATAAATGGGCGAATCTCCATGGTATATAGGAAAAATGGAAGGCGATTTTATCAATAATATAATATGTATATATAATTTTTGGGCGAATCTCTCACCAGGCATGGCGAATATTTTACTCAATTATAAAATCTTGTAAGACCTTGGCGAGTCTTTCACTAAATAATAAAACTTTGTAAAGTGCTAGTGAATCTTAGCATAGGCTACATGTTGGTTTAATTCCCCCATTTAAATAGGCTACATTCTAGGTGAATACCATGGGTCAATACCATGTGCCATTTTGGTGAATACCATGGGTCAATACCATGTGCCATTTTTATTTTTATTAATTCTAATATTAGGGTTAATAATGGTTTTTTGCATGGTATTAATAACAATCTAGTCCATGCTATTTGTCCCATAGTATTTTGGCCATAGGTTTCACCTAAATATAACCCATTTTTTGAGTGTTCGTAAATATAAGGTGACTTATGGAGTAAATATAAAAAAATGTTTTATTTGTTTACCATACCTCTCGTTTATTTATATTTTTATTAATTTACCATACCTCTTTTACAAATATGGTATTTGGCCAATAGGATTCACTTAAATAAAACCTCTTTCTTGAGCCTTCATAAATAGAACGAGAGTTATGGACTAAATATAAAAAGAGGTTTTATTTATTTACGATATGTCTAGTTTATCTATATTTTTATTTATTTACCATACCTTTTGAGTAAGTATAAAAAGGCGTTTTATTTATTTACCATACCTCCACTTTACTTATATTTTTATTTGTTTAAACCCTTACATGTATATAAGGTGACTTATGGAGTAAATATAAAAAATGTTTTATTTATTTACCATACCTCTCATTTATTTATATTTTTATTAATTTACCATACCTCTTTTATAAATATGGTATTTGGCCCATAGGATTCACTTAAATAAAACATATTCTTGAAAATGGGCGAATGGATTCAGTTAAATAAAACCTATTCTTGAAAATGGGCGAATGGAAGGTTGTAAGTCCTAATTTCAAGGGCTAAATTTACCTTTTTTACCCTCTCCCTTAAAATAAGGTGGGCTATTTGAGGTGATTTGGAAAAATGTACTATGATACAAAATATTCGCCCACTAAAAATTTAAAACCCCTTAATTTCGTCAAAGGGCGAACATTCGCACCTAAAATTATCCTTGCACGATATGTTGCACTGAGCATGTAGCTTGAGTTGGAAGGTCCAGCCTTCCACAGTGGGGCACCATGTGGGGATTGTGACGGAGGTGGTTGATGATCATGGAGTGAGGAGACTTTCTGATTCATGGATACATGAGGCTTTATGGTTTATGTGATGACGGAGCAAAGGTGGCAGCATTGAAATTTTAGATGTTGGAGCTAGCGACACTTTGCGATGTCATATGGTGGTGTTCTCGAGGAGGAAAACCTTTTAGAGTGGGGGAGTATTTCAAGCCCACGAGTCACAGTTGATACGTGCGACAAGTTGGGTGAGCACTCCCGGTTATGTGCGACGAGCCGGTCGTGTGACAAGTTGGTGAGCAGGTGAGTCAGTTGCGATGTTTTATTGCGACGATGGGATGAGTTAGTAAAGTGCGATGAGCTGGGGCGGTCGGTTAAAGGCGCCCGGGGCATGAGCGTGACAAGCCAACGGAGGTTGAAAAACTAAAATTTGGCTAAGTGTGCAAACTTGGTGAAGGCGAGCTTATATCGCACATGTGGACCCAGTGGGGCGGCGACATGAGGGAGCCAACGTGAGTTGGGTATGAATTTGGCTGAATGGGTAGGTTGGCCTGGGTATGCCAACCTATGACTTAACCTTGGAGAAACATATATATGGGTAGATGCCATGGAGGAAGAAAGAGCAAGTTCAAAAGTTCATAAGTGCGAGCTCAAGGTGTCGGTGAGCCAAAGGGTGGATGTAGAAAGAAAGGGTGCAGGTAGCTCTTGACTGCAAAACCAAACCAAGGAGCCAAAGTTGCAGAAATGGTACAATGAATGAGTTTTTGAACAAGATGAATGAGTTCTTGAACGATGCGCTGAACAGGTTTCTGTACAAGTGGCTGAACGGTCGAGTGAATGACCAGCTGAACTAGTTTGTGAATGGAGGTTTCGAATGAAGTGCACCGAATGAGTTTCTAAATGGAGGTTCTTAACGAAGTACACCGAACAAGTTTCTGAACGGAGGTTCTTAACGAAGTGCACCGAATGAGTTTCTTAATGGAGGTTATGAACAAAGTGCTGAATAGAATCCTGAATGAAGTTCTAAATGGATTCCTGAATGAAGTTTTGAATGAGGTTCTGAATGAAGGGTTCTAGAATGGGTTTTTGAATGACAGGTTCTTGAACAGGTTTCTAAATGGGTTCTTGAATGGGTTTTTGAATGGATTCTTGAATGGGTTTTCTGAATGGGTTCTCAAACAAGCTCCTGAATGAGTTCATGAACGATTTTGATGAACGTGCAACAGGTGATAGAACCGGTGGGCACTCCGAACAATGGTTTGGGCAAGGGTGCACGTTGTAAGACGAGTTGTACATTTTGATAGAAACTGTTGAAGAGAAGTTGGGGTTCTCTCACAAAGACTGTAATTGTATTTATTAAAGATTTTTATTATCATTGTGGGCAGAGTCATATTCGGGGAGTTACCCCTCCCGTTAATTATCCACTGTGCATATGTGTAAATGTTAATAATGATGAAAGAAGACTATTGAATGTTTCCGATGTGTATATGAATGTAATACTTAGAAAGTGAAAAAAAACTAAGTATGGAATGTTAGGCGTAGTCCACACTTGTAAGTATTGTTAAAAGGAAAACGGGTGGTGGTGTTGCACCCCCCTTCATGCGGTTGAAAGACTACTGCCAGGGTAGGGGTGTGACAGAGAGAGTCTGGGACAAGTTGTTTTTTTTATGATTATATTTGGGTCTTATTAATTGGCATTGCCAACTACATATGTTGACAGTTCAAATATGATGAGACGTTCAGTACCAACATAGTATGAAAGGATGATAAATACATAATTTTAAAAAAATAATGAGGGGAAGGGTTTGCCATAGTTAATAGTAGCCTATAGTCTCCCACACCATGATTGAAATCTCTTTGATCCTTTGTTAGAAGATTGATATGTGTTGTTTAGATGTTGAAATGTGAGTTTTTGTAAGTTTTTAAGTGGTTAGTGCAGATGTATGCTAGATTTGATGCTTCCAAAATTTCACAAGTTTCTTTGTGCATGTTAATGTAGTTATGTCAGCAATTGTTGCCAATTATTATTATTATTATTATTATTATTCATCAATTTTGTGTAACATCAGTGACTTAGTAAAAGTAGATTTCATGACCAAGTTTTGTATGGATACCCTAACAATGGTTTGTTTACCCTTGTAAGTATACCCATAGAGCATAGTAATGGAATTTATTTGGAGAGAGTCATCCTTTAAATAACATCTAGATCAAGATATCCACGCTCTTCACTAAGGGGAAATGATAGAATATGTTGCATCTCCTGTATCCACAATTTAAGGTAATCAAATAGCTTTATCTTCCTTATTATAGGCTAGGATCGCCTCCAAATAGAGTTGTTGACCTAGAAATGTATGATGCCAAGAATCCTTCTCACACAGTAAATGCCCTTTTCTTAGGCTCTTAATTGACCTTTATTAATGTGTTATTATATGTATAGAAAACTCTCAAAAGGTGGGTTTCATCTAATAACCAACACAGAAGATGGACCATTCTTTTACAAAATTTTGATTTGACAGAGTCATATGTTATCACATCCCATACAAGTGGACTGCACAGGCACTTGTGGAAGTAACATTTAATTAATGGTTATAACTACATCCTGAATCTATGGAAATTCTTTTGTTGGCTATATATGAACGACCTTTCAAAGAAAATCCAAGTGGAGTAGAGTTCTTCTAGATGATCCATCATTAAGCCACAACATCGGCCATATAAGAAGACATTTATTTTTAAGCATTGGCGATCTCTATGTTGACATTAGTTTCACAAGAATATGCCAATATGCCCCATGAATAGAGTATCAAAACTCCAGTTCAATGTTTCCCTTTTCTTGTTGTTCAAGGAACAAGTAGAAAACAACTTGTATTCTCATATATACCTCCTATTTCAATTTCTTATATGTTGTAAATAGTTACAGGAAATAATATGGAGGGTTAGCAGTGTGAATGGAAACATAAAAAGAAATGGGTAGACAATAAAATTTTTAGAGTCAAACATCAAGAACCTAGTAATATTATTGATGTGTAACTATTGTAATTTGAATTGGAATCCTATAGTCCCATATAGTCCTATAGTTTCCAAACTTTCAAGTATTTATACTAGCATTGGAGATAACATCAAACAAATTATTTCTATTCAGATCATAACTTCGGTAGCAGATATGATGTGAACCCCAATAAAAGTTGATCTACCATTTTCAAAGAAATTAAAATACCATATTAAACCTTCATGATATGTAATTTCATATTTAAACCGATAGAATATATCTATCATGCTTCAAAAGGTAATCCAATATCTCAGTCATGAACCTCAACAATCTAACACAAACCTTAACATGGGTGTAGTAGGATATGTATTAATATATAGATTCTCTTCCTTAACCACAAAATAATGCATGGAACAACACTAATGTCTGTTGGGATAAGTCAGCCCCCTTTCAGTTTTCTTACAGCTCATTTGACCTCTTTTGAAAAATATCTTTAGTGTACTAACATCAATGCCCTTTGGATAAATTTATTCTACTCAAAAAGCCATAATTTTCAACTGGAAATACCATCCTCAAGGCATGATTTTGAATCTTGATGATGCAACTGGAAACAACCTCTCTAGGGAATAATTTTAAAAACTAAGTACCTTGGATGATAGAGTACCCTCCCTAGTTACCTTTCAACTGAAAACTTTCATGTGCCATCACCATCAATGGTAGTGTCTCTATATGCACTAGTGACAAAGTAAAATATGTTTCTATTTTAGTGGATTCATTCATAGATAGGTTGCCCACGTGAGTGGTCATTTTGCTTCACTCTATGATTATAGTAGTTTTGTGAGCATGAATTTGGAAGAATAGATTTTTCCCTTGATATTTCACCAATGTACTTCTCTTGGAAGTTGTAACAGATGCATGCATAAATTGTTTTTTTCTTCCCTTGGACAATGAATCTATATTAGCTTTAGTTAATAGCTATTTTTATCTTATTCACCTTTCCAAGATCCATTTTTTTGGTGTGCTTGAATCAACGTTAAAAGAAATTCTTACGACTTCCTTTACAAAATGTGACCACCAAAACTCACAAGCTTTGTGGTGAAAAAAGTTATGGACCTTTTATAGTTGAAATGATCAAATGTGCATGTGCTGGAAATTATAACCTTTAGATACTTCTCCTAATGGAGGCATGAGTCATATTCAGTACTTATTTAAGCAGCTGACCTAAGCCATAATATTCTCTGCAAATCCCATATTTTTATTGCAAGTGGATAACTGATTTTACTTCAGATCCTTGGAAATAGGAAGTATGATATCAACTTTTGTGTTGTCACAACCCATAATTGAGCATGTATAACCAATATGTAATATCTTCCTTGGGATAGCGATACAAGAAATAAATAATGAGTATCACCAGCCAAGTTCAATAGAAATAATGGAATTTATGGAAAAATAAATAAATAAATGGGGTGCTAAGGTAGATATCTTATGCCATGATGAGGACATGGGTGCCAAAAAGGCATGAAACTAGGTTAAAACCTAGAGCTTTGCCAGCCGAGAATTGGAAGAGAAAATCAAATAATTACCACAAGTGGCTTTACATTTATATAATTGTTTCATAAGTTTCTACATGAGGAATATACATGTTTTAAAACTTGAGGGGCTACTCAAGCTCAACAAAAAGGGTTTAATCCATTACAAAAAATATTACCATGACACTTCTAAGAATGAACTTGGGATAAGGTGAATAACAATCATTCCACCCAACTAGACAAGACACATCCAATTGGGACTTGTTTCATAAGTTTGTTTGCATATAGCAAGTAATTCTAAGCTACAGAAGTTAGGCAAAATTTTGATAATTATGGAGGGTGGTAAGTATCGAATAAACTCAAACTTGGCTGATAATTTCCACTTTCCAATGTGAAACATTTGGGGTTGTCAGTATGGAATGAGTAGGTTTCCACATGATTTATAATCCAATAATTATTTATGTAATTGCCACATTTCTAAATCTCTCTTAATTGTAGGTAGATGTTGAGAGGAAAATTCCATGTTCTTGATCAATACGGAAATCATAGCTCCATTATGCACTATTTAAACATGTTCTCCTCTGGGGTTGAGGTGTATCTAAGTTAGTTGAATGGCGTCCCTATTTATACTTGAGAAAACTAATAGTGCGCATCTAATTATCTAGGTTATAATCATATTTTTGCATTTGGGTTATTTAGTGAGCGGTTTTAATTTTTTACTAGACTCAACCATTGTTTATCTAGTTCCTGGAACTCAAACCAGGGTATTCTTTAGAGTTTAATTTCTAGGCCTAATCAACAATAGGGAACTAAAAATATTACTTTATATGGTGTAAATGGTTACCTCAGTTCTCTATGAGAAGTAAGGAGTCAAACTTGACCTTTGGTTCTTTGATACTTTCTCATGAAAAATAAGAAAATATATAACCCATTTTATAAGCCATTAATACATGAGAAACTTCTAAATGAAAATTATTTATTATATTTTCCATTTTCATTTGGGGAAGATTGGTTTTGTGCATGTGATGAATTTAATTTATACTTGGATAACTAGTTTTATGAAATGCCATGATATCGACTAATTCAATCTATTTTTTTTCAACGATCATAAATAATAAAGTGTTGGATATGAAATCGCTTGTATGGATATTTTGATATGGTAAGTGCCACAATTCCATCGATTTTTACTGATTACAAAATGGACAAGTGGCCGACTTTTATGTAAGATTTTTATATTCAATTTTATGGTCTATTTCAAAGTTTCATGAATGGTTTCACTCTTGAGGAATTTGAGTACTATTTAAGTCAATATTTATTTATATATAACTTTGATCATGATATTTTACCCATGATTGATGCTGACTGGTATTTATGTTCTCTTGTTGTGTGCCTACCTAAGATGGAAATGGGCTTTAATCCATCCTCATCTAAGAGAGGAAAAGGACATCACAAGTTATCAAACAATAAAGTGATTCGTGGATTTTGTTTAGTGAAGGATAAAACACATATAGAGGACTAGGATTTCATTTAGTGAAGGGTAAAACAAGGCATGATCTAGAGGACTACCATGTTGCAGAGCATAGGCATGTACGAGATCATATTTTGGGTCTTTTTTCTACCTTTGATAGACATTAGGGTCATGGCATCCCATGTTACTTGAAATCAAATGTTTTTCACAACATTTTAATTGAGGTAGGTATGAATTTCTCATTCTCTGAATGGTCATGTCAAATTTTAATTTTCCTTTTTGCAAGATTTCATATTGTATTTCAATTGTTTCTATAACTTTTGAACCAATCAAATTTATTCAAATTTGTTAACGATGATTCTTTGATATATTTTAAAACATTCTTAAAATGATTTTATTGAAACCAATGTCGATCAATCAAACTCAGGTCGATCGAGCACTAATAGGGATCAAAATTATTGAGGTGTAAATTTTTATTATCATTTGATCTCTCTTAGTGCTTGATACATATGGTTTTCAAATAGATCTATGTTAGTTTTTCTTTAAGAGGATGTCATGTATGTAAGTAAAAATATATATGTCATACTGGGTTGTAGAGAACCTCATAACTCTTGGTGCAATTACCAAGAGAGTGCCATATTTATTTGGGTACATTGACTTCTAATTCATGAAGTAAAACTTATGATGGGTGTTCCTTTCTTCTTTAAATGTGTAAAAGGATTACTACAAAGAATAAGTGCAAGTAAATCCCACTATCATTTAAAAAATAAATCCTTAATAGAGTCATTGTGGATCATGTGTTATATATAAATATGAAATATATAATAAATCTAGAATACTAAGGCTATCGAGGCCAATATACCTCAAGTAATTACACTGTACAAAACAATTATTCAAGTGACATGTCCCATTAATTACATTTCAGCAACAACAATCTCAGTTGTATACCATGAACCATGTCATCAAAATTTTAGGCTTCATGATGTATAACCAAGATTACCTTTGTTGAAATGGAACTACTTTGAGGTGTCAAATACTTTTTTTGTACAATTTAATTTCTTGATGTACATTTGGATTATGTGGTACATGGTATGTATGTGAGATTATATTGCTAATATGGAAATAATAGGATACATCACTTGAATATTTGTATTGCACAGTACAATGTAATTTCTCGTTTTAAATTGACCTCAAATATATAAAACAAAGTATAGGCAGTAAGTGCTCATTCCTAAATGAGGATCTAGGTTGGTGAGAGTTCTAGTCGTGTGTATTGTTTCAATATCACAGTACCATTTCCTATTAATGGATATCATAATATAATATAGGACTTGTTTTATTAATGGAAATGGGTGACTGGAAGATAGGTCAATGGGACTAAAAAGTACACTAGCTACAACATACTGTGGTAGTGTTGATTACTTGCCATTAGGTATAGATTCAAAAAATAGCGGAGGGAGAAGAAGCATCCACACGTCTTTATCAGTCACTCTCAAGCTACCAAAGTGTTGCTTGATAATGTCATGTAGGGAGTGCCTAGGGTTGAGAGAGATTTTCTAGATAATCCCATGAGGGCACTGGAAGCAGTCAGTTTAATCTCTCCTAAATTTCCTCATTGAATCTAAGTCATCAAAACTACTTATATGTCTTAAATTTTCGTGTAGACTAACTTTTAAACAATGAAAAAATTGCAGCAATAATTGGAAGCTATCATTCGTACTGTTTCATATCAGTTGATTTACTTAGAATTTGTAGATAGAGGGCGCGCCTCTGGATTTTGTAGATGGAAATGGATCTGAAGTTGGCAATGACTTTTGAGTGACAAAAGGCCATATTTATTCAGGACTGACAAATTAGGTTGTGGTACTATGGGTATAGTGTGGAATGATAATCTTGGGTAGAAATGTTTATATGAAAGTTCCAAGTTGAAATATTTATTATCATATATGGTCTACTTTAAGGAGCAAGCATCTTATCTACCGATTGATGGAAAAATTACTTGACAAGTATGTAAATGATTTTTTCAATTAGGAACATTTTAAAAAAGGGTGTAGTTGCTTTGCCTATATTTTATGGAAAACAATGTGGCACTTGTGATATTGAGAATCGAGAAATTTTAGGGCTTGTACAAATATTTTTTTCCATGGTCTTCAGATCCCTTCTCTCCCTACTCCCCCACCCACCCCCACCCCGAAAAAAAAAAAAAAAACTACAGAAATAAAGGTGGAGTTGGCACCTGGTACTTGACCAATTTAGTAAAACCCATATCAATTAGGTAACGTTGAGAAAGAGACAGACAAAGGAACCTTTGGAAAAAGATTTTATCAACCCAGTGAATTCAAGGCACTCAATATTTAAGGCTATGGTGAAGGATCTAAGATAATCTCCCTATTGCAATTTGTGAATTTATGGGAATAATTATAGGGTTGAATTGCGCTAACAATGCAAAACCTCTATCATGGTCGTTGTTCGATTAAATAGGGTAGTACCAATCTAGAGTCTACATATTTAAGTTATTATTGGTCAAGAGCTTCACAAATTTCAGCCATTCCATTAGTTGTGTAGGGTTTGTTTTCGAACTTAAAAGATAATCTAGAATGAGATTCTTCAATTTTCCCACAATTGTCTAAACTAGCTAATTTGTAAGCCTATTTAAATTGTTACCAAGCTATATCCTTTATAATTTGGATGATAGGTATCATGCCTTGTTACCAAATCCATATATTTTTTATTATTTTATTTTTGAACCCCGAGGTTTGGTTTGATTAGCCTTGGAGTTAGATATTGAACCTCTCAAAGGTGGGAAGTCACGAGTCCAACTCTTTTGATGCCTTTGAGGTTATGCAATATAATCAATGTTGATGATCTGCCTAATTCACCATCTATGAATTAGGGGGAAATACTTGGAGGGTCTATGTAAGGTCCCCCTACCTTAAAAAAAAAATTAGTTCATTGTTTTGTGACACATATTTTCATTGTATTGTGACATTTGAGCAAGTTCAAAGTATCTTTCCAATTTACAAATTCTATATGTTTATCTCAAATCCCTTACTTTATTGTAACATGTGAAACAATTTCATTTTCTCCTCTATATTTGTTTGATTATGGTGTCTCTACTTGCATTGACTTCATGGGTTAGTTTCATGTGTTTACCTTTGGCATATGATATATATTGTAACAACGATATTGTAGGTTTTAACCCTGTACATAAATTACCTGCATACAAATTCTAAAAAACAGAAAATAAATAATGGTAATAGCATAAAACATAAAACAAATATACACAGGGACTTTCCACTAGATCCCAAAACTGGGACTATAACATTGATTTTTTATTATATTCATTTCAATGCTACAATACATATATATACATGTTGAAGCATCCATAAACCCCAATCCATTAACCCTGGATTAGAACATAATCGTAGTTCGCTTGAACAGATCTACAAAATACCATGGGCAAAAAACCATCATTCCTAAAACCATGTGCAAAATCCATGCACAAAACCATAGGTATGTTTTCCCACCTAATATAGGGTCAAAAAAATTCCTAGTGCAGTGCCCCAGACCCCGTGTAGGGGTTCTACAACCCCCCAACAGGGGGCATTTTCGTCCCCCCCCCCGATGCATGTGACACAATGAAGGGGGGACTAGCTCCCCCCCTCTAAAACTTGTCATGGAAAGAATAGAACACACACCCAACATTCTCCCACTTGCTATTTTCTTTCCGTATTAGAGCTTTCTCATTGGTCTAGCCTTGCAACACCCATTGTTTATCTACACCAAGAAAACTTTTGAGTGTTCATAGACTTTGTCAATGCATATGCAATATTCTTCAAAGTTTCCACCTTTTTTTCCTCAACCATATCGCTTACAAAGTGATAGTGAACATCAATTTGATTTGTCTTTGAATGAAAAGCAAAGTTCTTTGCCAAGAAAAGTGCACTTTGGCTATCAAAATCTATCGTAATAGCTCACTGTACTAACCCCATACTTGAACATAATCTCTGCAACCAACCTGCGTCCTTTCTTGCATGAGTGGTTTCCATGTATTTTTCCTCTGTTGTTGACAGTTCCAATACAGCCTGTCTCTTTCTCATCCAACTGACTATACTTACAAATAAGTTAAACACATACCCAATTGTAGCTCTTATCTGATCTAGATCTCCAACCCAGATTGCATTAACAAAGCCATGGATGTCCAAACCTCTATCCAATCCTAGCATTCCTTGCTAGCACAAACATATCTGAAACGCACTTCATTGTTGTCCAATGCTCCATCCCTGGTTTTGACATAAACCTGCTCAATAATCCCACTGTATGTGCAATATCTGGTCTAGTAGAAAACATTTCATACATTAGGCTACCAACTGCACTTGTGTATGGAACACGGGACATGTCTTATTCCTCTTCTTGTGTGTTGGGACAATGTTTAGTAGATAACTTTACACCTACAAGAATAGGAACGTTCATTGGTTTACTATCTTGCATATTTAACCTCTACATTTTTGTCTTAACATACTTTCTCTGGTTTGACTAGAGCTTCCTTTTTTCCTGATCTTTTTTAATTTCCATGCCCAAAATGTAGCTTGCAACACCAAGATCTTTTATGTTGAATTTGGAGGACAATTAGGTCTTCAAATCCTACATAATTTATTTGTTATTTCTAATCAGCAACATATCATCCACATACAAGACCAAATAGAAAAAATGGTCACCAATTAATTTAAAATACACACAATGATCCACTTTGCTTATGGTGAAGCTAGGACCTTGTATAAATGTATCCAATTTCTGATACCACATCCTTGGTGACTTTCTTAACCCATACAAAGACTTTTTTTAACTTTCACAGTAGTTTTTTCTTAACCTTCACCGCAAAACCTTCAGGTTACTTCATGTATCTCTTCTTCCAAATCCCTGTGAAGAAATGATGTCTTCAAATACATCTGTTCTACCTCAAAATCAAAGGAAGTAGCAACAAATAAAAGTAATCTAATAGAATCTACCTTGGCAATAGGAGAAAAAATATCACCGAAATCAATTCTCGAAACCTAGGAATAACCTTTTTCTACCAACCGATCTTTGTATTTCTCCACCTTTCTTTCTGCATTCATTTTCTTCTTAAACACCCATTTCCTGCCAATGGGTTTCCCTCCAATCGGAAACCCCACTATATTCAGGCCTCATTTTTGTGCAAATATTCCATTTCATCAACCATCGCCTCTTTCCAGAGTTTTCCATCCTCTGAATCTATTACTTCCCTGATAGTTCTTGGATCATCATTAGTAATAGATAAATAAAAATTTGAATAGAAAGAAGATGGACTATACCTTTCTGACTGCCTTCTTTCTTGAACTAATCTTCTCACAACTGTAGTTTGTGGCTCTTCATCTTCCGATTCCTCTTCTATTGTAGAGTCTGGTTCCTCCCCCTTTAGCTCAAACTCTATCTTCTGAGTTTCCTTTGGTAGGACTTCATGTTTAATAACATGTTTAACCTCTCTAAACACCACATCTCATCTATACACAACCTTACTTGTTTTTGGGTTCCAAATATTATAACCTTTTAAACCATCCTTATACCCAATAAGTATTCACCTTTGAGATTCACTATCCAACTTGGTTCTTTTCTCCTTCGGAGCATGTACATATGCATCACAGCCAAATACCCTCATATGTGAAAGAGAGGGTTTCTTACTAGTCCATACCTCTTGTGGAGAATTATCCTCCAATGCTGATGAAGGTGATCTACTAACGAGGTAACATACAATCTCCACCGCCTTTACCTAGAATTCCATTCCTAACCCGACACCACTTAGTATGCTTCTTTCCTTTTCCATCAACGTCCTATTCATTCTTTCTGCAACTTATTTTTGTTGAGGTTTGTATGGAGTAGTCTTCTGTCATGTTATACCACACTTCTTACAAAAATCTTCAAATCTTGCAGAACTCTCCACCATTATCTATCCTCAACACCTTTATCTTCTTCTCTGCCTGGCTTTCCACCAAAGCCTTAAATCCTTTAAACTTGTCAAAGACTTTAGATTTATTCCTATGGAAATAGATCCATGTATTCCTTGTGAAGTAATATATAAATGATACATAGAATACATACTTACCCAGTGATGGAACTAACACAAGTCCAAACACATCATTGTGCACAAGCTCTAATGTCCCTTTCACCCTCTTAGCACTAGAGGGTAAACTCACTCAATTCTGCTTCCCATATACAAAATGTTCATAGAAATCATACTACAGAGAGAAATTAGACATACCTTATACCATACCATTACAATGAAGTATTCGAAGACTGTTCTCTCCAATATTTACAAGTCATTGATGCCATAGCATGGCCTTTTCTTGAGAGACCACTAGATTTTCCGCTCCACTTTCAGGAACCACAAAACTATTGCAACCATCAATAAAAGTACTACCCAGAAGCTTGTACAAAGTTCCAATCTAAACTCCCCGTATCAATATTGGTCCTCCCCGTACCATCTTATAGGCGTCTTTCTTGAACACTCTTTTTACACCTGCATCATCCATCTTGCTTATAGAAATCAAATTTCTAGCCAATGCATGAATATCCAGAACACCCGGAAGTGTTCTAATCCTTCCACCTTGCAACTTCAACTTTAATTTTATGCATCTGATGATTCTAGCCTTCGTATCATTTCTTAATAAGACATCAACACCATCATATTTCTAATACTTGCAGAACCACTCCCTGTGGGGAGTGAAGTGAAAGGATGCACCTGAGTCGATCAACCATGCCTTCTGATCTACATGTGTACTTGAAGAAGAAGCAAGATACACATATCCACCTTCATCTGAGGTGGATTTCACCACTACAAAAGTAGCATCATCATATCCCTTTCCTTTCTCACGATTTTTAGATACATAATCCTTTTTGAATTTCCCTTCCTTTCTGCATTTCCAACATACATTTAAAGGTTTTCATGGAGATTTAGATCTCCCACTTGAGGAATTATTTTTGTTTCTGTTATGGGACCATCCTCATACATACAAGGCATCACCAATTTGGCCCTCCATATTTTTTGTCTCATATCCTCCGACAACAAGGATGATACTATTTCATCAAACTTCAACGTAGTTGTATTGCTACCTATTACAACAATTATACTATCCCACGATTCTAGAAGAGAACACACCAAATTGATGCACTTATCTTTATATGATATTTTAAAATCAATAGATAATAATTGGCTTAACACAATATTAAAGTCATTCAGATGCTCTGTCACTAAGTCTCCATTCTTCATTCTCACGGTATATAACGTTTTTGTAGGAACAATTTATTCACCAGAAACTTAGATTCATAAAAGGTCCCTAACTTGTCCCACAAAGAATTTCGTTGAAGCTTCCCTAATAAATTTAACAATAGTGAATTTGAGATATGCAACCATATTGTGCTCTTTCATTTCCAATCCAACTTCTTCCAGTCTTCATCGAACATTGTTGCTGGTTTAGTACCCAGATCTATTGCAATCCACTGATCTTTATCCACTAGAAAATCCTCCATCTTGAGTTTCCACAACTCAAAACTCTAACCATTAAATTTCTTGATCTCTATCTTTCCACTTCTCACCATCTTATTTCACCACAAGAATCAATCCCGCAGATCTCCCACTAAACGGGGTCTACAATAGGCCTAAGAAAAACCCCTCAGCATCAAAGGAATCCCCTTGAAGCCGAAATTTTTTTAATACCAAATGTAGGTTTTAACCCTATACATAAATTGCATGCATATGAATTCTAAAAAACATAAAATAAACAATGGCAAGAGCATAAAACATAAAACAAATAGATAGAGATATTTTCCCCTCGATCCCAAAATTGTGACTATTAGATTGATTTTTCATTATATTCCATTCAAGCATACTATACATATATATATACATGTCGAAGCATCCATAAACCCCAATCCATTAACCTTGGATTAGAACATAATTATAGTTTCCTTGACTGGATCTACAAAATACCATGGGCAGAAAACCATCATGCCCAAAACCATCTGTGAAATCCATGCACATGGAGAGAAAGGGTTAAATATGATCTTGAGGTGTTTAGGGAAATTCATCCATGACATGGAAAAAAAATTTGAGGCGCATGCATTCATGCAAAGTAGTCAAATTTTAAAATTACTTTAGCATATATGAGATAAAATGAAGCGTACACATCTTGATATAATTTCTGCATTTTTTCAACATTGTTGGTTTATAGATGCAATTTTATGGATTTGGCTTGATTAACTATCTTACAAAATAATTATGCTTTATGGAATCATCGTGCACCTCTTGTTTCTATGAGTGAGGATGCAATAATACTATTGATGTGAATGATAAGACAAAGGCTTTAGTGGAATAATTGACTATATTGATAAGAAATCCATAGACACATGGAGAACATGCTGGCCTGATCCTACAACTCACCAAATAGATCAAGCTAAAAGATTTTTATCATAAATTTAAAAATTAAATAGTGGTTCCTTCCCTTAGGATCTTGATTCATGGTGTTCACTACATATTTTTGTCACCCACAAGGTTCACATCGAGATTCTTCTATGAGATTAGTACAAAAGTTGGAAATATACAACTTCATTGTCTAATGTACACATGGCGAAGGCCTAATTGGATAGTCTAGAAACCACTATGGAATTGGCCTTCCTATAGATGCTATACTAAAGATTACATTTTTCCACAGAAGGATATAGGAAAGGTGTTTCTTATACACAACATGAAAGAAATCATTCCCATAGTTTAGAATCCTAGAAGAGTCTTCAAAAAACTTGGATATGCCACACTACAATGATTGTGATATTTGTGTAAACCCCCCACCCCCAATCCACTCCAATAAAGGCAAGCGGTTACAATGTTGATGAAATTTCCAAGAATGGCTATGAGGATGTTATTCATAGGGAGAATGCACTGAAGTTGTGATTACGAGTGTGAAATATAACTCTAGTATTAAGATTTCTATTGGTAGACACTTACATTCATAGGAAATGGGAACTGAAGCGGTAATATAGGCTTTGATTCTCATTAATTTTCATTGGAGGATTTCCATAGTTCAAGTGCAACAAACACAAAAGAAAAAAAAAAACTATTTCACGCCTTCTGCTGGAAAATAATGGACATAATCAGGTGTATCACACATTTTCTTGGCCTTTTTTTTTTATCTATTAGACTAACCTAAGTACCCAAGGGGATTTGAACCAGTAACCTATCGCAAGGAGTGCCTTAACAGCGCACCCATTCACTGTCAATCCAAAGCCCCGTGGGCCATTTTCTTGGCCTTTAAGGATAATGGTTACCACTTGTTATTCCTTAGTGCTCATGGAATTGCTCAGGCATATCTTCCAAGGTAGTTCCTTGTCAATGTTAAGCAAGATGGCAAGACCAAACCTGATTGTTGTCTTGTGATCCCTCCACATGGGTTATTCCAATCCCTATATTGAGAAGTAATATGAAGGGCTTCTCATGAATTCAATATTTCTTGCATTTGTTTCTAGAAGCTTATTTGAATCTTGAATAAATTGAGGTGTAGTGTATAATATTAAGTGTTTCTAGGTCTTGTTTCATTCCCCTCGATTCATTGCTGACACCAACCAAAGCTGTTTGAATGCTAGGTTTAAAGGCACCATTAAATCCCTTCACATTTGAAGCCTATCTTCTAAAATGCCTTGCCTCTTCATTTCCACTGGCATGTCCACATAATAATTTATATGGTTGAATATAAGGGATAGAGGCTAGAGTGGAAATATCATCCCTCTATTGGCAATCACTGGCTGAGATGTTAACTCTCATTCGGTCAAAGTGCCCACTTGAGGAGATATTGAATTGTGTCAATGCCAAGTTGGTGAATGAAATACATTGTGGATGACTTTTTTGCATATAGACATGCATGTTTCTCGTCACAATTAGCCATGAATGTGTTGTTCCTTTTGTTTTGATGAATTTTTATGTGATCTGTCCAACAAGAATATGTCAACTCATTCTTCTATTTTAATAGAAAACTTAAAAGTGGATTATTTTGTTTCAAACTATATATACATATAAATGCAATTTATTGTATCTTTGTCTATGAAAATTTGTACTAGCTCAGAAGAGCAAATCAAAAGAAAGTTTACTAATGTAAATCAAAAGAAAGTATTATTCGGGACAACAAGTTTGAGCGAGGAATTAGCGAGAAATTAGCAATTAGAACCTTCTCTGTACCTTTCAATATGAAGGATACTTGACCACCATGATGCAGTAAGTAGAATCAACATAGTAGATAGGGAAGTAGTGTAGAAGAAATTGGGTTGAATATTATAGCATAGTTACAATTATTGTGAAATTGCGAAGGAATTCTCTATTGTTGGACTTTTGGATTGGACATATTCACTATTTTTTGGATAGTGAGCCCTAATATATTTTGTATTGATTGAAAAATTCATATTGCCGTGGGAATTTATATACTCATGCATTCATTACCTACTGTTGTATAAATGTGCATTATTGTTATAGAGTTTTTCTTTTCATTCTTGTTTAAAAAAAAACCTAGACCAAGGCAAAGCCCTAAGGGTAAAATTACCTTGGGACATTATACCCCACTAATGTACATTAAATATTTCAATATGCCTCAATGGAGTTTTGTGCCTATTGAATGGATCGTCCATCATAGGCCTGCATAGCATTTCATCACATAGGGTTACACTCTATAAATTGGCATGATGATTTAAGGATAATTTATTTTTGAAAAGTGGAACTACATTGTTTTTCCCGATGAAGCTATCTTGGCTCCTAATAATTTCAGTGCTATAAAACTAGTTGTAGAAATTTTGATAGCAACCTTGTAACCATAGCTTCTAATCAGTTCCACAATTGGTTTTGTGAATTTTGGAGTTTTTTCTGTGTTATCAAGGGCTAATGTTAAAATTTGGAATCTACATGAGAGTAAGTAAAACATTGCTTTCATCCAATTATACATCAAGCATCGTTAGAAGTTTTCTGATTATGTATTGGGAATTAGCTTTGTATATGCACTGCTTTTGTTGATTTGCCATTTTTTCCAATATTTCATTTGCATTATATTTTCAAGGTATTCCTTATTGTTCTGTATTGTTTCTGACTTGTTATACGAGAACCTTAGAAATATCATTTTATTACTTTTTATTGAATTGTAAATTCTTTTATGTTTACTCATTCTTATTTGCACAATTCAAATATTGCATCTATACCAGAAAATTATATATGCTAAAATTCAGGCTAAAGAAACCTCTCCATAAGATGATTTAACATTTTCTACTCTTCCCTTTAGATGTCAATGTTGATTTCCATAATTGATAGTCTACTCATTTGTTTTTATAAGATTATGTTGTCGCCATTTCCTATGCCATCTTAGTGGGGTTTTTTGTGCTACAACATTATGGCACAAAAGGTTTCTTTTCTGTTTTCATTTGCTGTAATAGCTTGGCTCATCTGTATTAGTGGCACTGGTATTTACAATATTATACATTGGAATCGAAAAGTGCTCCAAGAAATTTCTCTTACTATATATATAATTTCCTCAGGAAGACAGGATGCAGAGGATTGGGTTTCCCTTAGAGGCTGTTTTGGAGAGTTTGGTATCTACGGATAAATACTAATTGCCTAGATATGTAGCCATATCTAGAACAATAGTTTAAAGCATTTTAGCCTTTTCCTATAAGCAATAGATAAGACAAAGAATATGAGAAGACCTACTTGTAGTTTTGCTTTCCTCTTGTCTCCTTTGTATCGATCTTGTCACTCCTTCCCATACTTAACATGCATGAGAAGTACCTGTAAACACAAACAAAAGACAAAGAATCGATCACAGCAAAAGATCTATTTAATACAAGTGAACGGAATCAGATACATTTCACACATATAAGCATCATAAGACAATACAAACATATGGGAGAAAGGTTCAAATACTTTATTGAATAGAAGAAGGAATTACAACCATTGTGTCTGATTCAAAGCCATTCCTCCAGCTTGGATCCCATCCACATCACATCAAAAGCATGACAAACTTGTAGCATTACAATACTTGCTTCAAAGCCAATTCTCATAGCAACATTATCTCCTTACAATTCAACATAGTCCAGCCCCTGATCACTTAGATGAGTGGTCAATTTATAGGGATATGAAGGAGGTTTTGTCATAAATGGTGGTATTGAATGGCCTTCCATACTTAGAGTTAGTTCCATGGAGGAAAGGATGAGAGGATAGGATGCATATTAACTCATTCTTCATCCATTTTCAAGCTCATAGGAGTTGATAAGTGAGGGAACCTTCTAGATGACTCCAAAAGATAAGAACATTCCCCAAACCCTATGTGAATTTCACTCAAACTTTCCTAGCATAGGTGAAAGGAAGCCTAAGTGCTCTGCAAAGCACCCTGGCATGGACTTAACTACTCTACAGCGCACTTGTACATGGGCCTACCTGTGCTGGTCCCTCTAGAGGTCATTTCAGGATGTCTTCATGTCATGAAACTATCTAGGAAGGAGGCATTCAAAACGGTGACTTGTTTAGGGCATGTAACAACTAAAATTAGGGTTTGATGAGCCCTAAAACACTGATATTGATGATGGGAGTGATGTGCCCAAATGGATCCGTAACAGCTTCCCCCTAAAGCATGAATTAAAAAAAATTACACTGTCGAATGAAATGCTTTACGATGTGATGAGGAGGTTTCGAAGTGGAAGGTGACCTGCATCAATTACAATACATATATCATGATATTTTTATTTTTACATGAATCCCTAATAGAAGGCATACCCATTCTCAGCTTAAAACTTTCATTACATGTACATAAACAGTCATCTACAGATATAGACCCATGATCGGAATGACCATCAATGTAAAGCCATTGTACATATGATTTAGTACTCTTGAAATCACAACCCAGATGGATGAAACTAGATTCGGCGTCTCCTATCTCCTTCAATTGTTCGCTTAAGTACGAGTCTAACCATGTGAATATGTGATCTAAAGTCAAACATGGGAAGACACCATCTGATTACCATTCAATGATGTAAGCTATTAACAGACACGAGAGATATCACTGATAATGATAATGATCCTCAAGGTACTGCAATACATTCTCCATGGTGTGAATAGATGTTTTGATTTCGAACACCATACAAAGTCTTCCAGTCGAAGGCCATTGATGTCAACCTATCGCCGAAAGTGAGAAACCTACCATTGATGTATGTAAGCCTCAAGGTACTCGAAGGGTGTTTCTAATCCACTTCTTGGATAATATGCTGATGTCGACAAGAAGCGACTCGTCGTAGGAGGGCCTTGATGTAACCCACATCAACAAAACGAAACGCGTGTAGTGATTTTGTAGATGGAATTTGACTGATGACACAAAGTTTAGGAATGGCAGTCATAAAATGAAGGTTTATGGTATTTCAAAGGATGAATTTTGACTGGATGACTTCTCTTGAACATGTTGGTGACACTAAAATGAATTGGTAGCATTAACCCAAAACAAAGTGATGGATGGTATGATAGACCAATGATATGATAACCATCAAGTTGATAACCCAACCCAAATAGTCACGATGATGGAGTGAAAGTGTCATGTTCAAGAGCGACCTACTACCATAAAGTGGTTTTCCCCTTTTTCCAATTTTCCCCAGTCATTGCTAATCGGTACCTCTTTAATTTTTATCAAGCTTAAGGAGGATAACATATGCTTGTTGTACAATTCCACCCTTCGGGTGAATCCATTGTTATTTGATGTTTTAACGAGTCTAGCAAAGGTGAAACTCGATCTTCTCTAGATGGACAAGTTTGTCGCTATTTTATTTTTAACGAGTTTAACGACAAAGATAACTTGGTCCCTTTCATGTTTAGAGAGTTTGAAAAAGGACAAAAATAAAAATCCACAATTTCTTTTTCGTAAATTAATCTCTGAAGCCCAAAAAAGTGTAAAATAATATGAGACAGATGTCTTTTCCAATCCGTTAATGAGCTAAAAAGGATAAACGCTTGAAAATCTTTTCATGTTTAGAGAGTCCGAAAAGAGCTTAAAGAGGACTCCAAGGGGGTTCCATTTTCGTTTTTAACAGAGCTCGAAAAAGAGATAAAAGTATGCTCTGAGGTCAAAGGTACAATTTACAATTGAGCACATCGAATTATGTAAGTCAGTTGTAAAACCTACTGAAAACACCACTAAATGGATTAAAAATACCTATTTCATAGGCAAAAATAGGAAAATACTAATGTTTACTCAATTAATGAACATGAAATAAACATAAAATAAGTTTTTACCAAGACATTTTTACCATTTTGAACTTACCATCTAGTTTTATGCTCTGGGCTAGTTTTTTACCTCAAAATTCATTAGCTGATTGCGAGGGATTCTATGAACCATTTCTTGTGCCATCCATACCAGGTAGGAGATCTACCCCTCCTCTTTATTTTCAGGTCATTCTTTTGTCATTTCATGTAAGTTTTAGGGTTTTTTGTGGCCTCTAGGGTTTCACTTTTTCGCCCTGAGATCAGCGCAGGCTTTCACATCGAAAACTGCACTGAAGAGCACCCAGATAGAAGGCTACCTACTC
Organism: Pinus tabuliformis; assembly: GCA_031772625.1. Lineage (NCBI taxonomy): Eukaryota > Viridiplantae > Streptophyta > Pinopsida > Pinales > Pinaceae > Pinus > Pinus tabuliformis. Next base: position 404,587,404 of record CM062812.1, on the reverse strand, counting down.
TACAGCACACTGTCTCTGTGCCTGGGTTGGACTGGGCAAGTTTCCCCAATTTGTTTTAGCTATTTGCTCCAAAAATTGACCTGCTTTTTGCATGGAAAGGATCGTAACTAAGCTTATGATTGTGTTTTAGGCTTTCATCAGATCAGAATGTTGATTACATGGTGAGAAAGAGAGCATGAAGAACAAGACATGGTTTCCCTAAACAATTGGAGTACAATTGGGGCCCTCAAGAACTGTGGGTTACTCAAATACTTCAAGTTGTTCGTAATGAGGCAACAAAGAGAACTATTACAGTTCCTTGTTCATGCATGGGATCTGATAGATCAAACATTTCACATAAGGGAAAAGATGGTCCCAATTACCATATTTACTTTCTTACCGGACTGTCAAGGTGAGGTGCCCCCATCTCACTTACTAGATTTGCGAGTGAAGGTGAATCGGTGAGAGATTACATTCGACAGTTTTATCGGCCACGTACATAGCCTAGCAAGGATGGGAAAATAAACATCAAGGATATAGGTGATTTTCCTTTGAGAACGATCCTCTTCATAATCAAAAAATTGGTTGGCAGTGTGACACTACATTTGGTGAACATATCATACATGCAGTATGCACTTGAGTATCTAGCGCCAAAGGTATTAAACTCATGCGAGGTCATGCTTTCTTCACTGAAAGAGCAACTGACCAAGGAAAAAGGTCGTAAGACGAGGAATTTTTTCTATGGTTCAATCTTAATTTCTTTTACCTTAGAGAGAATCCCATTGATGCAACCACAACATGTATCATTGGGTGTAGCTGGTCCTAGAGATCCATGTATATAGAGGTGGGTTGAATTGATGGCTCGACATGTGGGTCAGTCAACAATCATTTTTTCCACTGCATTCTTTAGTTGGCTCGATCAACAACATCTCACCATCGAGGAGCATCCATACTCAGGCATGGATTTCCGTGGAGATCCAGATTTTATTCTACTAGTTGGAGCACAATGGGGCACTATAAGTAAATTGTTTGACCAAAGTGTTTTTTGATTTTTCAAGTTTCTACATGTTTTTGTGTTTTCAATGTTTCCAAGACTGAACTAAAATCATTCTCATGCATGAAAATGTTGGTACTGTTCAACCTGTGGCGCACGAACAGGGTGTAGGTGGGCACATTGGGAGAGAAGTTCTCCAGGACTTGGATTTGGCTGAAACCTTGGTAGAGTTGTAGGATCACATAAAGGGATTAAACCTTGGTATTTGGATGTCTGGATCAAGGAGTTAGTTGTAGTACAATGATTTGTGAGTCTATCCTAACAATGATTCGGAAAATGCCAAGTGAAATGGCATCAGAGAGAAGTTCGATCAACGTGCTATACTCAGCGATGTTGTTCGTCGATTAACCAATACAAATCCCTTGAAAACTCACTAACTTGCCACTTGGAGCTAAAATGGCCCATGCTACAGAAGATAGGTTCTATGTACTATGACTAGCACCATCAGGGTAACCAACTAATGGTTCTGAAGACTCCAACATCTGCAGCAAATGAAAAAGCAAATTACTAACTAGATAAAAAACTCTAAAAGACACACATTGACAAACACACATGCAATGAAAGCATATATACAGTTAGTTTTACTACACTTTAATCAAGCATAGTGATGTTTCAGGTACAGCCCGTTTCGGGGCTGCGACAATGGAATCCCATCATAATATACTAACTCGTAGGCACCTTTTGCCAAAACACACTTGAAAATATAAGGAACCATCCACATTAGTTCAAATTTCCCTGCTCCAAGTTTATCAGCTTCCTGATCATAAAGTAAGACCAGGTCTCCTTCTGAGAAGATACAAGGTTTGAAATTTCTATCATATTGCACCTTGATTCGTTTCTTATGTGCTTCGTTAGCCAATGAAACATCATGATAGGTTTCACCTAGATGGATTAGTTCCAAGAAACACACTTCTTTGTCAGAAGTGTTGGGTAACAGGTCAATCGCGAGTTTGAGAGATGAAATTTCACATTGTATTGGTAAGATTGCTTCCAAACCAGACACCAACTAAAAGGATGTGAATCCAGTTTCATTTCTCGCCGAGGTTCGATATGCCCACAAAGCAGAGTACAATATTAAATCACAATTTCATTTATGAACCCCTATCATTCTTCGCAACATCTGCTTCATGACTTTGTTGATGGCCTCAACGTGTCCATTCGCTTGTGGGTAATAAGGGGTAGAATTATCATGTGACAATCCTAACTTAGCAGTTAACTCATCCATCATGTGGTTGTGAAAATGCGACCCATGATTTGTAAATATGGCTTGTGGTACACCAAACCCGGCAACCACATGGTTAAAAAAGAAAAGAGTAGCCATTTCTCCACTATTGTTTAATGTTGGCATCACCTCGGCCCATTTGGTAAAATAGTTAACGGTGACTATAATATACCCATGCCCCCTGGCCGAGGTGGGGTTACATGTCATGAAGTCAATGTCTCATTTGGCGAATGGTCCAACAACAATGACTGGATGCAATGGTGCAGGTGGTAATCTTGTTTTTCGGTCATAAATCTGGCATGCGTGATAGCTTGTGACAGAAATAATACAATATTTGAATATAGTTGGCTAGAAGTAACCAGAACAGAGAATTCTATGTGCGGTAGCATATCCAGATAACTGTCCACCAAAGGCACATGAATGGAAATCATTCAATTCTTTCTCGGCTTCCTCTTCTGTGAGGCACCTCGGTAAAATCGTATCGATACTATGACAGTAAAGAGTGTCGCCAATGATTAGATAATCTTTGGCTTGGTATCAAATATGTCATTGTTGTGAGTGAGAGGTATCAGGCCGGAAAGTTTGGGTCTAGAGATATATCAGTATATCTCCATACCACGGGACAGATGATGATACGAGAAGCAAAGATTCATCCAAAATCAATGGTTGAAATGTTGAATCAATGGAGGTTGAGGGAAGGTCACAAAGTAGCTCAGTGAAAATGAGAGATTTCTTGTATTTGGACTTGATGAATTCCAGATTAAACTCTTGCAAAATGACTATCCATTTTGAGTATTCCCCCCCCCAACAATTGACATGATTGAGTGTATGTCATAGGGTTACAATCCGAAATGACAGTGGTCTTCCGAAGTAGGATGTAATGGTGAAATCTCTGAACAGCTTGCACAACTGCCAAAGCTATTTTCTCATCATAGGAGTACTTACTTTTTGTATCATTGAGATTGTGACTCAAATAATAAATCAAATGTTCAATCCCATTTTTCTCTTGGACTAAAACCGTGCCAATGGTTGTATTTGCAGCGGGGAGATACAGGTAATAGTCATTTTGACAATTCAGAGAATACATTAATGACGCTCTAATCAATGTATCTTTTAGAGCATCAAAGGAAGCTTGCGCAACCTGATCCCAATGGAAGGGTATCCCATTTTTCAAAAGACGTGTAAAACCTTTAGCCATCTCAGCGTAATTGGGAATGAACCTCCTCAAAAATTTAGCCTTCCCTTGGAGTCTCTGTAACTATAAAATATTTGAAGGTGGAGGCAAGTCAAGAATTTCCTGAACCTTTAATGGATTTATTCAAATTCCATCTTTAGAAACTAAAAATCCAAGCAATCGACCAGAAGCAATAGAAAACACACATTTGTGCAAATTGAGTCATATCTTATAGTGTCGGCAATGTAAACATATTGCTCTCAAGTGTTGTGGGTGATCAGTCCGCTTTCGTGAATGAGTAGGTAGATCATCAAGGTAAGTTTGAACAATGTGCTTGATGTCATGGAAGGCATAGTTCATTGCCCTCTGAAATTTAGCCCCTCCATTCTTTAAACCGAATGGGAGTTTCCTATACACAAATGTGCCCCATGGACAAATAAAAGTAGTTTTAGATTGGTCCTGTGGGTGGATATTGATTTGATTGTAGCCGGAAAAACCATCCATAAATGAGAATATTTGGCATCCGTCACATTCATCAATAATATGGTTAGTAAAAGGACTAGGATAATTTTCCTTTGGACATGCCTGATTTACATCCCTATAATCGACGCACAGTCAAATTGTCCCTTGTTTCTTCATGACAGGAACAACGTTGGAAACCTAGTCAGTAAGAGGTATAGGGTAAATGAAGCCAACACGCAAAATATTTTCAATTTCTACTTTTATGGTAGTGGCTTTCTTTGGATGAACAAGTCAAAGCCGCTATCTACTGGTTTGACATCAGGGTAGATTTTTCTTTCGTGTTCAACAATACTAAAGTCAATGCCTGGCATCTCCTCGTATGACCATGCAAATATATCTCGAAATTCATGAAAGAGAGTATGGTAAATATCAAGTTTTGATGGAGAATAATATTTTCCGACATGAATGTTTTCTACAACATTAGGCTTGGTCGAAATATTAATAAAAATAGTTTCTTCATTATTTGACAAGTTTCGCTCGGAATCTACTGTGTCTATGAAAATTGAATTCGAAAGGAAATCAACAACTAAAGAGTGGTTTAGTTCATTTGAATAATCTTCGATGTCATCGAGAAGATGGGAATGATGACGATAATCTTCCCAAGGTTCTTCTCATATCTTCATGGATTGGACGATTCCTTCATTTGTATAATGTATACGTAAAAAAGGATCCGAAGAAGTACCATATTCTAACGAACCATCTACCCATACAATTGGTGAAATTGTATTTGGGTTTTCCACATAAGCCAGAAAAATTGATTGCTATGCAAGTTCAATGGGGCTTAGCGGCATAACATCAGTATTACTATCAACTTTAGAATTGTTGGTAATCCTCCTTAAATCAGATGAGGTGGAGAAAATTATGTTGCAAGTCTCTACTCTTGCCACTTCCGCCGAATCAGATGGTGATGGTAGCGTAAAAGTACCCATTAGGGAAGGATCTTTAAAGAGACCTACACCAACACTTTGAAGTGATAGTGGGGGTTCATGTACCAACGAAATGCTTCCCGTAGCCTATAAACTAGATGAAAATAAGGCAAGATGATCAATAACTATGATTCAACCCTTATGAGGGAATGCGATAGTATGAAAGTACGTGGAAGCCACAGTAGCCATAACATATACACATGGCCTTCCGAATAAAATGTTGTAGTCGAGGGTTCCATTAACTACCTCAACCTCAATAGTAATTATTTTTCCCCCTAGTTCGATTTGCAGGTTACTCAAAATCCCACAAGGAGTATATATCCGTCCATCAAAATCTTTTAATGTGGTTGGTGATTGTGACAACGACAGTGAACCAAGTGTTTTCCAACAGCTCAGTGACATAATGCAACTACATGTCCCCTCGTCAATAATAGTTCGGTGAACATTCTTATTGAGAGATTTTACTTATATTAGGAAAGCTAATTGCACCGATAATTGTGGTGTATATCTCACATGGTTGAACCACAACATTGGAATCCATAGGATTTATTCCACCAATTGCTGATAGCAAAGCCTGCTTCTCGGAGGGACAATTTTGTAATACCTCGAGTGTCGGCATAGCAGAGGGTTATTGAGCTAGATCTTCTACTATGTTATAGTTCTAGTCTGCTCGAGCCTGAGGGTTAAATGTCAATTTATGAACAACTCCCTTCGGTGGTCTTATTGTCAATTATGGTGCAATAGGTGGTGGAATATTTTCAAATAAAGTCAAAGTCGAAGGATTAGGTTGATCAGTGGCCTAATGATTCGACGATGACAGTGGATTTCCATAATCTTTATTTCTCATTGACACCAAAACTTCGTTTTGTGGCTTTTTGATGGATAACATAAGTACTTGGGATGTGGAAGCATGGTCTATCACAACCAAATGTGTCTCTGGGTTTGGAAACAGATCAATCAATACTGTAGATGTGTTAGAAGTCTTTAGAAGCTTAGATACTTTTGAGCAGTGTTGACAATCTCTTGCAAAATGCTCATCATTACAGATTAGACATGGATAACAAGGTTTCCTTGCCAAAGTAGAGGAATCATATCATTTCTCTTGAGGGGAATTATCTTGTTTCTTCTTGTTTTCCCCCTTATTATTACCTCCTGGTTTCTTTTGATTTTTGCCTTTGTGAGATGACACGACATTGACTTTGGAAGCAACAATGCTTTTTGATGCATTGGTAGTTTTATTGGTAATGGCAACTGTTTGACCAGATGGTCTTCCCACCGTTTGCGTGCTCGAAGAACCAATCACACCGTCGCTAGCATGAGAGTCCTTACTCGATTGTGGAAGAGGAGGAACAGTGAAAGTTGGCTGGGGTGCATTGGGAATATTGTCATAGAGCATGCTAGATTGTGTATAGATAATATCCAAATATTGGGCATGAGAAATTACTATCTCTTCTCTGAAAACTCCACCTTTCGCCACATCCTTGGTGATTGATGGAAACCAGGGAAAATTTTAAGAACACCCCCTAAATTTATAAATATAATAAATGGGCGAATCTCCATGGTATATAGGAAAAATGGAAGGCGATTTTATCAATAATATAATATGTATATATAATTTTTTGGCTAATCTCTCACCAGGCATGGCGAATATTTTACTCAATTATAAAATCTTGTAAGATCTTGGCGAGTCTTTCACTAAATAATAAAACTTCAATTATAAAATATTGTAAGATATTGGCGAGTCTTTCACTAAATAATAAAACTTTGTAAAGTCCTAGTGAATCTTAGCATAGGCTACATGCTGGTTTAATTCCCCCATTTAAATAGGCTACATTCCAGGTGAATACCATGTGCCATTTTGGTGAATACCATGGGTCAATACCATGTGCCATTTTTGTTTTTATTAATTCTAATATTAGGGTTAATAATGGTTTTTTGCATGGTATTAATAACAATCTAGTCCATGGTATTTGTCCCATAGTATTTTGGCCATAGGTTTCACCTAAATATAACCCATTTTTTGAGTGTTCGTAAATATAAGGTGACTTATGGAGTAAATATAAAAAAATGTTTTATTTTTTTACCATACCTCTCATTTATTTATATTTTTATTAATTTACCATACCTCTTTTACAAATATGGTATTTGGCCCATAGGATTCACTTAAATAAAACCTCTTTCTTGAGCCTTCATAAATAGAATGAGGGTTATGGACTAAATATAAAAAGAGGTTTTATTTATTTACGATACATCTAGTTTATTTATATTTTTATTTATTTACCATACCTTTTGAGCAAGTATAAAAATACGTTTTATTTATTTACCATACCTCCACTTTACTTATATTTTTATTTGTTTACACCATTACATGTATATAAGGTGACTTATGGAGTAAATATAAAAAGTGTTTTATTTATTTACCATACCTCTCATTTATTTATATTTTTATTAATTTACCATACCTCTTTTATAAATATGGTATTTGGCCCATAGGATTCACGTAAATAAAACCTATTCTTGAAAATGGGCGAATGGATTCACTTAAATAAAACTTATTCTTGAAAATGGGCGAATGGAAGGTTGTAAGTCCTAATTTCAAGGGCTAAATTTACCTTTTTTACACTCTCCCTTAAAATAAGGTGGGATATTTGAGGTGATTTGTAGAAATGTACTATGATACAAAATATTCGCCCACTAAAAATTTAAAACCCCTTAATTTCGCCAAAGGGCGAACATTCGCCCCTAAAATTATCCTTGATGGAGACAAGGATTTTATGAACCACTAAGCCAAAAGATGATCAGGAACATAGGTCTTAACCATTCAACGACGTCACTGCCACTCATGAATATGATCTGATATATGAGTAGTAGTAGTCTATTTAAATTTGGTTAGGAGTTCCGTTCTAGTCTCGTATCTAATAAGTAACTTGAAGTGGCTCAAGAGTGTGGTGGCTAAAGTCATAAAGTTGTCAAAAGAAGCTCATGGTAACTCAATGTACCACTTTGCAGTCAGACCAATAAGCATTCTTTAGAAAATATGAAGTCTAACTGAGTCATCATTTAAGGAGTTTGATGAACACCACAAATGAAAGGTCATGACATGATTTGATGGGCCTTCTCCAGGATTTCAATTAAATTTCAGAATGTTAGAAGGTAACTTATGCGAAATTACTAGTGACCAAGGTGCTTAGTGAGCTGGTTTAAATATGGTAATTCTAGACTTGCTACAAACGACAAATTTCAATTCAAGTCAGGTTGAGAATACCCAAGATAAAATGGAATTGCCTAAGCAATAGGTATTTGCATACCAACATAGGGCATCTGCATTTGATAACCTTGATAAGGTAGTTGTTGAACGAATCCGACATAAGGTGGTTGTTGATAACCATGTTGAATTTGTGGTTGTCCATAACCAACAAAGCATTGTTAACCAGGACCTTGGTAAGCTTGATATTGTCCAAACCCAGGTTGAGCCTATTGGGTAGGTCCAAATTGGGGTTGGAATTGCTGGAATTGGGGCTGTTGATATTTAGGTTGCCACGATTGTTGAACCAACTGTTGTTGTTGTTGGTACAACTGTTGTTGATTTAATGGTTGTTGTTTCCCAACAATGAAAGGTTGGCCAGGTTGTGAATAAACTATACCAGTGTAAGCCTTCGTCACTCCAGATAAAAGTATACTAACCTGAGGTTGTTGGATCCAAGACATAAGTGGTTGTTGTATAACATCTTGATAAAATTGAACTTCTTGGCCCGAAACTTGTGGTTGCAAGGTAGAAGGGCCAGCTTGTACAGGTTGAGATACAACTATTTGGACTTGTGACTGCGGTACAGTGGTAAAAACAGATGTTGTAGAAATAACTGACATTGTTTTCATTAGTTGTATTGCATACAACAACCTTGGTTGAACTGGCATTGTTGGTTGCCAATGATAAACTCAAAATCAGGTTGACCTGAATACTGCGGTATACTACCATATGATGGTCCTCTAGGATATGGAGGATAAGGTGAATAAGCATATTGCTCTCCATATGGCGGAAATCAGGCATGTAATGGATACATAGGTCTTTGTTGACTAGATTTCTCAGTTTGATATTGATATGTAGGATCAAACTATTGAGTTACCATTAACGAACAACGAGGTAGAATTCTGGTTGAGGCCATGGGTGATGACCATGGTGTAAAATCAACCCCTGAGTGGGTTCTTGATAAGGATTGGTAACCAACCAAGACAAACGATTCACCATATATGTGTGACTCAGTTGTAGTAGAAAACATCGAAGAGGTTACGACAGAAGATTTTGCCATAGTTGCATCAGATGATACAGTCTGGGATGTTGATGGTTGTTCAACCATAGTTAACTGACCCAAAAGTTGTCCTAAAGAATCGACAGGTACTTGAATAGAAGCAGGATCAAAAGGAGCAGTAAAATGAGGAGTATAAGGATAAATACTAAGCCCAGTTCCAAAATGGAATGGGGTTTCAGGTGTGGAATCTTCTTCCAATTCTTCCTTGATAGCTTAAATCGGGTGGAGGAACTTCACCTTTTGGTTCATAATAGACTTCCAATGTTGATAAAGTGGAAGTTTAAGTAGTTCGTGATGTTTGAGGGTTAACGGGTTAATCATCTTCCAATCAAGTAACAACTTCTGAATGTTCAAAATTGAATTCCAGATGTTCAGGCAAAAGAACAACAGTTTCAGAGAGAGGTTCCTAAACAAATTCAAGTTCAGATGTAACTTATGTTTGAACTGTGATAGGTTCTGGATTAACTTCTGGTTGAACTGATTCGAGTTCAGAAGTAATTTCTTATTGAGCAACTTCAAGTTGAGGATCAACTTGTTATTGAACAACTTTAGTTATTATTTCACTGATATCAGTGATAATGTCCTCAGGTAATTGTGAAACTCTTTCTTCAGAAACGGATGTACCAGAAATAGTTGGAGTAACTAGAGTTTCAGTACTTACTGAAAAGGATGATTCAGGTAATTCAGATGAAGAACTAGGAGTTCTTGATGTACTTGACTCAGTTAAGCAAGACCAATTTGACAGAATAGGTGTAACTTCGGGCTAAAAAGGCGGTTTACTCGTTTTTCTCTGCGAACGACAGGGTAAGGGTTGATGTTCCTCCACGATTGTTGATTAATTTTATTATCAAACAAGAAATAAAAAAAAAGGGGTAAGCTAGGAAAAAGGTTTACCAAACAACTGTGAACTGCAGAATACCTTCTGGTGAACCAAGAAGTACAGGCAATCTCAATGAATGTTGTGTTCGGTGTATCACAGTGTACAAGGCGGCCGACTCGGTTACCTAAGGATGGATAGAAACCTAGTTTTTTCCTCCCATATATACCCAAAGGTACGTGGATGCCCAATCTGTATAAGTGATGTCTAATGCAAAAACACACAGTGAGAGCATTCCCATATACTTTACGTACTATAACATCGCCCTATATACCCGAACGTACGTGGACGAGCAACGATATACTCACGTACGTGGAATGAGGTATCACACTCGGGATGTATTGCAGACATGTTATCGACAGTTGCTTTGCTTTATGACATCAGAACACATCTCTAGCCTAGAACCACTAAATGTTTTTCGTTAATGACAATGCTCCATTAGGTAAATTGATGTTGATTTTAAGTTGATCTTGCTTAGGAATTTTCCTTTCAAGTTCACCACGTGATGTATTCTGAAATTCCTAGGAATGCAACTATCATGATAAGTATACTCTCCATTCAATTTAATGATGAAAATTCTAGATACTAGGGATAGAGCAATCAGATTTCTTTCATTCAAAGAGAAAAGAGCACTATCGAGTCGTAAAAAGGGTCTCTTTCACCTCTAATTACGTCACATTAATTTGTCAATCCAGGAACATTTTATTAATTTCAAAGAGTGTCTCATTCTAAGGCTATCATTTGCCAGAGTAATGCTAGTAGTATAGTGCTCAAAAATACAAGAATAAATGGCCGCTTGGTTACAGCAAAGTTATTGTTAAAGACTAAATCACACATTCAGAAAACTGAGCATTTTATTATTCAAGGGTTCATTAACAATAAGTCATCCCTTTGTAAACTAATGGGACCAAAGGAAACCAGAGAACAGGTCCTCGATCTGGGAGCCAGACAAGAAATGCCACTGCCCACTACAGTCTCAGCGTGTTCCTCACACCAAAGAAACAATAATGCAAATGACAGGAAATGGAACAACAACTAGGAAACTTTAACAACAATTAATTTTAATAAGCAGCAACACCTTAGTCTATAAGATCAAATGCAACAATCGTGTCCTACAAAAATCAAATGGCAATCCTCTACCTTTAAGCATGAATCAAACAACACACAAAAATAGAACAGCATTGGCTAATGATGGAATATGGGACAACGCTAGAATTTCAAACAGTAACTTAACACAGGGCACACCTCAATAGTAATCTGATCTTCGTAATCCAATCGTCAGTCTTAGTTATAAATAATACGACTGTATTTCAGAATGGAACAACAACGTCCATATATTCAACAATCACAAGGAAATATAATCTCTAATAGGAATTTAGTAATACCAACGGTCAAGTGTTACAACACAGACATTCTATAATTGAAAAACAACGGTATCCTGTAACAGCCAGTTATATCAATACTTAACGAAACAGCAATGTGTTGCAGAGTTATAATGTCTCTGTCTCAGAAAACAATATCATTTAATAGATCAGATGTAACAGAGCTATGATGTAAAATAACAGGACATATCAAATTACCGAATAAAGTTGATTAGCAAACCACGCATAAACCAAAAGTACTAGTACAGGAGCAAGTGTTCCTCCAGGGTGGGGCCCTTAGCCTCTAGGGGTACAATGCTTGAAGTGATTTCAGGGTCAGAGATGAAATAGCAACCAAGTTTGTATTAATGCAAAATACAGAATTACAGTGGATCACTTCTCAACAAGAGTCGATGATCAAAGTCTCAACTTTAAGAGAAATTACATAAAAACATAATAGACTATCCCCCGGGCTAACAGTGATGCCCCTTTTTATAATGGAAAAGGCGGAGATGTCTAGGTGAAAAAATAGTTAAAGCAGCGATCCCTCAGGATCAAAGGATCCTAAGGGATTTGCCGAACAATTGGCTATCAATTATCTCTTTAATTTCTTGTGCCGAGCTGATATCTCCATTTCCTTTCCTTGGCTGATACACTTTGATTTGGTTTTCCTTGTTTGCATGTGGTTCCCGGTCAAGGAGACAACGGTTAACCTGGCCTTGTCCTTTCCTTTGGAACGATAGTATTTCGTTTTTCCTTCTTCCTGCATAAGAAAATTACAATTGTCAGTGTTTTCATTTTGCAATTTAATCTTACAGATTTTGTTACAATTCCTTATCATCTACCTAGTTCATGATGCAAAAGGTTTGTAAGTTTTAATGAAATGATGCCGAAATAATCACCAAAAACATACCTTCTTTAGTACTCCACACACCCCCCTGCTTACCCCTTTTCATGCCCTCATGAAAACATTGTAGTTGACATGTAAGGCGGTGAGAGAGTAGGCTAGAGATGGGATCTAATGTGGAGGTCTACAGCAATGATGCATAACTAGGTGTTCAAAAAAATGGCCTATCTGACCCTCAGGCATCTCATACAGGGCTTGGTATCCAGGTGCAGGGTGCCAAATAATTGGACTCCGGAACCTATATCCTAACTAGGATGGCCCTGCCCTCAAAATGATTTGGCCATAAAGGTGCAAGCGATTGGCGGCTAACTTAAAATTTTCATAATTAAATGGTTCCCTGAGTTTGATATTCGGATTAGAGATCTGATATTGAAATTTAGTCGCATCAATGGCAAGGTCTTTAATAGTAAAAATGTATTCTATTCCCTGCCAATTGATTGGTGCATGAATGGGTCCTAATGCTTCAATTACTCCTAGAGTCCCCATGAGGTTCCTATGTTCCCTCCACAACTGCACTGGATTCCAAGGCTCAACTCTTACCCACAATTCTAATCCATTTTCTTGTCTTTGGAAAGCATTATAGGATTTAAGACATTTAATTTGATTAACCCCAAATGAAATAAATGCCTGTAATTGAATATCCCCAACAAAAGGGCCAGGGTTCTGCTCGGCCTCCTGGCCTAACACAAGGTTATGCAAATAGAATTCACACAGTAATATTTGAACCTTTACCCTGTAGCGCTTACAACATTTTATAAAATCATCAATGGTATTAATTTGTATAGGGGCGCCTGCTTTGACAACTTTTATTTTCAATTGCAAATATTGTTCAATTAAAAACAAGGCGTAATTCTTAGCAGGGGCTCTACATGCTAGGACGTCATTGTACAAATAGCACAAGGTATCCATCTGCTTGATAACTATATCTAACCTACGAGTTACCTTCGTGACTTTTTCTTCTTCCTTTCGCCACCCTTCAAAGGCCTGGCTTTCAGATAAATTGACGTTCCTTGGTTGTTATTGTAGCTCTTCATACCTTTCTCAAGAAACCGTTTGTTCTATGAGTTTTTTTGTTGCTTTCTGAGCTTGTGTCAAACTCTCTCGTAGGGTTACCGTCCTCGGATCACTATCCCACATGGTGGTGGTGAGTGGGAGGTTCACCTGAATCTTCTTATTGCGTCTTTTCGTGGCTTGTATTCCTTCAGGGGACTGTGCCTTTATCTGTACTTCTTTGTCACATGCAAATACGCTATCTATTTGTACTTCAACATGGGTAACAGTCAAATGTTGTTCCTTTTGATTTTGAACATCAAACTACTCCTCAACAAGGTTTCGAATAGTAGACCGCTTTTCGACAGCGTTTTGAACAACAAGATGGACTCTGGTCCTCCGAACATTTTTTTTAAGAGGTTTTGCTATAATGGTTTCATGTCTCCCCCCCCGAAGTCCTTTTTACCCTTTTTCTTATCTTCAAAATCCTAATCTGCTGTCGAAGTTGAACTATTACATTCAGTAGTCTTTGCTGTTCTTTAGGAAAGGAACAACAGAACAAAAATGCTGTCTTTTAGGAAAAGGAACAGCAAAAATAAAAAAATTGCCACTGCTTCGAAAAGTAACAGCAAAGTGCTAAAAATATGTACAAAAATGATTTAACAAAACAAAGAGATTACGTACAAAGTGTAAAAAGAGAAGAATCACTTAATGAATCACAGGTGAGGAAGATTTCTCTCCCTCCCCCAAAATTTGCATATCAGAGTCTTCGCGTAGTTGCTGGCAGAAGGATTCTCGAGTAAGTGGTTTGAGATAAAGTCAAACTCGGTGACCGTTTGCCTTATAGGCATATCCAGAACCATCAATATTGATTAGAGTAAGAGTACCATTATCATGTACCTTCTATATTTTGTATGGCCCAAGCCAGCGAGTTTGATGTTTCTCGGGAAAGTCCTGAAACCTAGAATCATACAAAAGTGCCCAGTCTCCTTCATGGAAGACTTTATTTTTAATGAGAGCATCATGCCATTTAGCTCATTTCTGTTGAATCAGTGCAGTATTTTGAAGTGCAGAGAGCCTGATTTCATCCAGCTCATTGATCTGCTGTAATCGATTAATCTGTGCCTCCGTTAGATCTAAGCCAACTTCCTGTATTGTTTGCAATGTTTGGATTTCGAATTCTATGGGGAATATGGGTTGTTTTCCAAACACTAATTGATAAGGTGAGTAGCCGGTGGTACTTCTCCATGTTGTTTTGTAAGCCCACAATGATTTTGTTAATCTGGCAGCCCAATCACGTCTATGTGACGCAATGGTTTTTTTAAGGATTGTTTCTATTATTTTATTGCTGCTTTCTACCTGACCATTTGCCTATGGGTGGTATGAGTAGTGATTTTATGTTGGATATGATAGTTTTTTAGTGTTGCAGCTATTTTGTTCCCAGCAAGCTATGGTCCACCATCCGTAATTATATCTCTTGGAAGGTTGTAGTGCACAAATATATGGAATAGGAACTATATGAAATAATTCTCTGTAGCTCTCGGTAATGCCTCTGCTTCAACCCATTTGGTGACATATTCTGTTGCCACCAAAATATATGTTTTCTGGTTCGATGACGGGTTAATTGGTCCAATGAAATCAAGGGCCCGTCATTTGAATGGTTTAATGACTAGCTATGGGTTCAGGGGCATTTCATCGAACTGACCAGGGTGTCCTGCTCTCTGGCAATTGTCATAAGCTTGGATGAATTTTTTTGCATCTTTAAAAATTGTGGGCAAATAATACCTTGTTTGGAGCACCTTATGTCTAGTTTTGTGACCGGTGAAATGTCTGGGCCACATGGTCTGTCATGGTAGGCTTTTAAAATGTCAAAGATTTCATCCTCTCGAACACATCTGTTGATTTTCATATCTGCCCCTGTGTGAAACAGGTAGCCCCCAATCCAAGAAATCCGAGCACTCCGCTAAAAAAACTGTTTCCTGTCATTGGGAGTTAGATGTTTCGGTAATTTACCTACTGCTAGGTAATTGGAAACATCAGCATACCAGGGTGTTTAGTAGCAATAGAAAACAAATGTTCATCTGGGAATTGATCTTCAACTGCTGCCGCATCGATTGGCTTTGGCATTCGTGAAAGAAAATCGGCTACAGGATTTTCTTTTCCAAGTCGATCCTTGATTGTAATGTCAAATTCCTGCAATAAAATCAGCCATCTAGTTATTCTACCATTTGTGATGGGGTTGCTTGCTAAATATTTTATGGTAGAATTATCTGTATACAAGATGACAGGATATCTAGTAATGTAATGTCTGAACCTATTGATAGCATGTATTACAGCTAGAAATTCTTTTTTAGTAACAGTGTAATTCAATTCAGCAGGGGATAAAGTTTTTCTAATATAATAAATTGCATATGGCTTTTTATCCTCTTCCTGCCCAAGGACTGCTCCAATGGCTGTATCTGAGGCATCTGATGATATCTGAAATGGAAAATCTCAATCTGGTCCTCAAAGGACTGGGGCTGTGGAAACAAGCTTCTTCAGACCCTGGAAACCACGTTCACATTTTTCTATCCAAAGAAAGTCAACATTCCCTGTTAGTGCATACAGAGGTGCAACAATATGCGAAAAATGTTCTATAAACCTCCTATAATAACCAGAAAATCCAAGAAAACTACATACCTCCATTTGAGTGGTAGGAGTAGGAATAAGCAAAATTATTTGGATTTTTGTTGGGTCTACCTAAATGTCAACTACTGAAATATAGTGTCCTAGAATAAGTCCTTTTGTCATCATCATATAGCATTTTTCGTGGCTTAAACAAAGTCTGGTAGCAATGCAGCGTTGTAGGACTTTTTCTAGTGTGTGTAGTGCTCGATCAAAATCATCTCTGTATGGTGTAAAGTCATCCATATATACTTCAAGTCCTTCATTTATTAAGTTTGTAAAAATGTTGATGATAGCCCTTTGGAATGTGGCAGGAGCATTGCATAAGCCAAAAGGTAGAACTCTGTAGGAAAATGTTCCCCAAGGACAAGTAAAAGTGGTTTTGTCTTGGTCTTCAGGGGCAATCGGGATCTGATTATATCCACTGAAGCCATCTAGGAAGGAAAATAATTTCTTTCCTGCCAAAGTGTCTAATACTTGATTGATGAATGGGAGAGGGAAGTGGTCTTTTTGTGTTGCTTTATTTAGCTCGTTGTAGCCCACACAAATTCTCCATTTCCTATTCTTTTTTGGTACCAGCATAAGTGGAGAGACCCATTTACTATCAAATATAGGGTAAATGAAATTGACATCTAAAAGTTTTTGCAGTTCAGCTTTTACCACTTCTTTTAAATGGGGATTAAGTCTCCTTTGAGGCTAGCAAACAGGTCTCACGGCTTTTTCTATGTAAATGTGGTGTGTACATAATTGGGGATCAATTCCTTTCATATCAGGGTAGTCCCATGCAAATGCTTCTTTATATCTCCTCAACAATTGGATGATCTTCGTTTCTTGTTCGGAGGTGAGGTTGGCATTAATGTTTAAGGTTTTTCCCGGTTCAATTTCCACAACTTTACTATTTGCAACAACGGTAACAGGTATTGTTTGATCATGTGTATCTTTAAGAGGATCTTCTTCCAATTCTTTATCGAAGGCTGCCTCTATCATGTGACATTGTGTATGGGATCCGAGTTTAGTTTGACTAATAAAATTATTAATGGCATCATCTTTTGTTTGGTCCTTGAAATCAAGTGCCTCTTGTATATTTAATGGTGATCTAATGATGTTAGTAAGGTATGATACAGGGTACATATTAGTTTTCATTATTGTGACACTTGGCTACGCTAGAGGATATAAAGCTAAGTTCTTGATATTTGCTCCTCTGGTTATGGTCATATTGCCTTGTCATCAGCCAATATAAGCATCGGCAGTTGCAAGCCAAGGTCTACCTAAAATCAATGGATGTCCATAAAGTTGGTTTTTGGGATTTATTATCACAAAATCGGTCGGATACTCCCAGGAGTCAACATATACCATAATATCATGTAGTGTGCCTTCTGGCCTAACCACAGATCGGTCAGCCAGTTCTAGTAAGGTAGAGGTGGGTTTTAGAGATGTAATGCCTAGCTTCTGACAAGTAGTAGTTGTTAAGATGTTAATCGCAGCTAGATCAACTAAGGCATCGAAGAAGGTTTGACCATGAATTTGCATGGTTACTATTGGACTTCCTGGGTCTTCGTATTTAATGGGTGCTTCTTTTCCTGATAATAAGTCAGATAGAGTGCTAACTGCTTGGACTCTTGGATTGTTTGCTATATTCCTCCTTGATTTCTTTACACATAATTCTCTAATAGTCTTTGCATATATCGGGATGTCTTGAATTGCTTGGAGGAATGGAATTTTTATGTACAATTTTTTTAATTCTCACAGAATGTCAAAGTCAGGATATTGTGTAGGTCGAGGTATGATTAATTTTTCTGGGAATGGGGGAGAGGATGTGGTTGCTTGATTATGAAGTTGTTGTGTATTGACATCCTCGTCTTGTGACGATCGTTCTCTAGGTAACAGATTTTAAACATGAACTGTCTTGTCTCCCTCGGTTTCAATAATACGCCCAAATCTTAGTTGAAGATCATTACACTCCCTCAGATCGGCTCCTATTTCTGGTGTTTCTACTATTTGGACAGATTGGACCGGTCTGTTATTTGGATTGGGGTTGGTTTGGGCTAGGAGTTGCGGTCTCAGGTTAGCCTGGGGATTTTGCTGTAAGGCTGGCAGTGTAGGTTGAGGGAGGGGAATGGTTCCTACTGGCTGATGCATCGGTCTTTGCCAGTTTTTCTGCCAGGCTTGATTTCGTGAAGTAGGAGGGGTCCATTTTTCTAGATATATGTTACTTTGCCAATATTGTTGGGCAGGGGGGAAATTCGGCCAATTGGATTGGCTTGCTTGATTCGGCCACGGGGTTGATGAAGGAAATGATTGCGGTGACCAATTCAGAAAGGGGGGTTGAGGTTGATTTTGCCACATATTATATTGTTGAGCATTATACTGTGGAGACTAAAAAGAAGAAGTTGGGTCTGAAAACATACCAGACTGTCGTGGCTGCCACTGACGACGCTGATTGAGCAGATACACCAACTCTGGCTCCTCTTCTGCTTCCTTGTATACTGCTTTTAGTCCGGGAAGTGAGGGACAACTTTCCGTAAGGTGGTCTTTTGTGCAAATGGCGCAAATTTGGACTGCATCTAGTGGACACTCCTTATGTCTATGTTTCTTTCTACATCGGGGACAAAAGATTGCCAAACTCTATTCTGCCTCCATTTGCTTTTGTTTGGCCTGCATAATATCAAGTTGTGTATTTAGCGTCCTCAGTATATCAGTTTTCAAAATTTCCAACAAATTTCCAATTTCTGCATGCATTACTCCTTCTGTTGAAATTCTATTATCTCTTACAAACCAATCATGTTCTGTCGGTTTTAGTCTTGTGCTTCCTCTCGAGCTCCTGATACATAAATCAATAATGTCAGCAAAATTTTCCGGATAAATATCTCATTTTCCCATAATGTTTAATGTTTCAATCCATTGTTCTTTCATTCCCCTAATTAATGTTGTTTTTAACACATTATCGAGTAAAGGTAGTGATGCATAAGGAGATCTTTGAAGATTATACTGAAAGCGTTCCACATACTCCTCTAATGTTTCATTTGGTCTAGCTACCATCTGGAATATTTCATCTTTTAGTTCCCTAGACCTGCAATAGTCCTGATATTTTTTTAGAAAATATTATTTCATTTGATCCTAATTATTTATAACACCACCACCTAGTCCCATGAACCATCTCAAAGCAACCCCTTTTAATGTAGAGGGGAGTAATTTCAGTTTCTGGGGGTCGGTGGTGTAGTCATAACCCCTGCATAGCACATCGAACTCAAATAGGAATGCATCTAGATCCTCTGATGTAAGACCATGGAATGTAGGGATATGTTGAAGAGGAATTGCTTTCATAGGCGCATTTTCTACAGTATCCACGATGGGGTATTGCAATGTAGAGGTTTGGGTGTTTCACTGGTTTTGAGCCATTTGGTCAAATATATGCCAATAACCTTCTGGGATATCTTGGAGGGTATTCCTAGGTTGAGAGGGAATGACTTCAACAGGAATGGTTTTAATAGCACTTCCTTTATCTCGGATAATGAGAGTGCTTAATGTCTGCGGAGATTGAGTTTCTTGAAAATGATTTTTGCAACACTTCCCTTATCTAGGCTGCTTAATGGCTGAGTTGTCCCGAGAGGAGACCTTGGTTCCTCAGTTTCCCCTGTATCTCCTCTTCCTTCACAAAGATTGCTCAAATTCCCTTCTTGCAATAGTTATGGAGTAGAATTTTCAATTTCTTGTCCTGCTCTTCAGTTTGACTATGCACCTCAACAAAGGCTACAGATGGTGATCCTGTGGCCTGAAGGGAACTAGTAGGTTGTTCGGAAATAACTCTTCTGGGTCCTACTGAAGGCTGAGATTCTGATTTCTTAAAAATTTCATCTATAAAGGTTGATGGGCCAAGGGTCACCGGCCCCTTAGCTTTTTCAGGTTTGGGTAGAGGTTTGGAATTCTTTTCTGGATTTTTCTGCTTAGTCATGCACACACAAATCAACTGCTAGATTCTACCCAAACAAAATAATGACAAATTTGCAGGAAAGTGGGCAGAGGAGCAGGGTTGCTACATGCTCCACACTTAGGTTCTTACCTTCCGTTTTTAAAACCCAATTCTTCCCTAGCAAGATCTTACACTACTCTGAAAAGAGACAAATGGCTACACTCTTTCCCCGACAAAGGCGCCAAAATGTCGAATCGTAAAAAGGGTCTCTTTCACCTCTAATTACCTCACATTAATTTGTCAATCTAGGAATGTTTTGTTATTTCAAAGAGTGTCTCAGTGTGAGGCCATCATTTTCCAGAGTAATGCTAGTAGTATAGTGCTAAAAAATACAAGAATAAATGGCTGCTTGGTTACAACAAACTATTGTTAAAGACTAAATCACACATTCAGAAAACTGAGAATTTTATCAGTCAAGGGTTCAGTAACAATAAATCATCCCTTTGTAAACTGATGGGACCAAAGGAAACCAGAGAACAGGTCCTCGATCTGGGAGCCAGACAAGAAATGTCACTGCCCACTACAGTCTCAGAGTGTTCCTCACACCAAAGCAACAATAACGCAAATGACAAGAAATGGAACAACAACTAGGAAACTATAACAACAATTCAGTTTAATAAGCAGCAACAGCTTATTCTATAAGATCAAATGCAACAATCGTGTTCTACAAAAATCAAACGGAAATCCTCTACCTTTAAGGATGAATCGAAAAACACATAGAAATAGAACAACATTGGGTAATGATGGAATATGGGACAATGCTAGAAAGTCAAACAGTAACTTAACACACGGCACACCTCAATAGTAATCTAATCTTGGTAATTCAATTGTCAGTCTTAGTTATAAATAATACGATTGTATTTCAGAATGGAACAGCAACATCCATAGATTCAACAATCGCAAGGAAATATAATCTCTAAGATTAATTTAGTAATACCAACGGTTAAGTGTTACAACACAGACATTCTATAATTGAACAGCAAAGGTATCCTGTAACAACCAGTTATATCAATACTTAAGGAAACATTAATGTGTTGTAGAGTTATAATGTCTCTGTCTCAGAAAACGATATCACTTAACAGATCAAATGTAACAGAGCTACGATGTAAAATAACAGAACATATCAAATTACCGAATAAAGCTGATGAGCGAACCACGCATAAACCAAAAGTACTAGTATAGGAGAAAGTGTTCCTCCAAGGTCGGGCCCTTAGCCTCCAGGGGTACACCACTTGAAGTTATTTTAGGATCAGAGATGAAATAGAAACCAATTTTGTATTAATGCATAAGACAGAATTACAGTGGATAACTTCTCAACGAGAGTCGATGATCAAAGTCTCAACTTTAAGAGAAATTACATAAAAACATAACAAACTATCCCTGGGGCTAACAGTGTTGCCCCTTTTTATAATGGCGAAGGTGGATATGTCTAGGTGCAAAAATAGTTAAAGCAGCGATCCCTTAGGATCAAAGGATCCTGAGGGATTCGCCGAACCGTTCGCTATCAGTTATCTCTTTACTTTCTTGCACCGAGCCGATGTCTCCATTTCCTTTCCTTGGCTGATACACTTTGATTTGGTTTTCCTTGTTTGCATGTGGTTCCCCGTCAAAGGGACAATGGTTAACCTGGCCTTGTACTTTCCTTTGGAATGACAGTCTTTCGTTTTTAGTTCTTCCTGCATAAGAAAATGACAATTGTCAGTGTTTTCGTTTTGCACATTAATCTTACAGATTTTGTTACAATTCCTTATCATCTACCTAGTTCATGATGCAAAAGGTTTGTAAGTTTTAATGCAAAGATGCCAAAATAATCACCAAAAACATACCTTCTTTAGTACTCCACAAGCACAATCTAATGCAATTCCCCTAAACTATTCCTATGAGCACACACAAACTTTTTCAATGCAAAATGCATGTATTTATTTTCGATTTCCTTAATGTAAATGTGAAAAAAAAGGAAACTATGCACATAAAATCAATCAATGTTTAACAATAGTGAAGACTTTACGACCATTTTGTTTCGAAGGAAAAGAAGACTTTTACGACAATTTCTTTCGAACAAAGATTAATCAACTATATTCTAAATTTAACTATGGATCGATAATGGCAAAGAAAACATTTAAGAAACATTAATCAATCAAGTCAAATTAGGGTTAGCAAAGGAGATAGAAACTTATTCTTTGAGACATAACGTTCATTCATCAATCAACAAACAAACAAATAGAGAAAAGTTGGCAAAAACACATTCCAAAGGTTGGAAATTGACCCTAAGATTATTAGCACAACCCTGAATGGGAGACAGTGCACTTCAGAGCACTGCCCCTAAGCGAAGGGTGCTCTGTAGCACACTGTGTCCCTCGCAAGCTTGCGCTGGTGACAGTGAGCCATTTCAAAAGGCAATTTGACACGGTTTTAACCAAAATTTCAATGCAAAAGAGTTGAAATACAATCAATGAACACAATTAGGGTGTGCAAGAATGTTCTAGGAGGTGCATAAGCTACTAGGAAGGATGATCTTCCCCAGCAGTGTTGCCAATTTATTTTGGAGAATTTGGTATCTACGGATAAATACTAATTCCCTAGATAACTAGCCATATATAGAACAACAGTTTAAAGCATTTTAGCCTTTTCCTATAAGCAGTAGATAAGACAAATAAGATGAGAAGACCTACTTGTAGTTTCGCTTTCCTCTTGTCTCCTTTGTATCGATCATGTCACTCCTCCCCATACTTAACATGCTTAAGTACTTGTAAACACAAACGTAAGACAAAAAATCTATTGAATACAAGTGAATGGAATTAGATACATTTCACACATATAAGCATCATAAGACAATACAAACACATGGGGAAAGGTTCAAATACATTATTGAAGAGAAGAAGGAATTACAACCATTGTGTCTGATTCAAATCCATTCCTCCAGCATGGATCCCATCCACATCACATCAAAAGCATGACAAACTTGTAGCATTAAAATACTTGCTTCAAAGCCAATTCTCATAGAAACATTATCTCCTTACAATTCAACATAGTCCAACCCCTGATCACTTAGATGAGTGGTCAATTTATAGGGAGATGAAGGAGGTTTTTTCATAAATGGTGGTATTGAATGGCGTTCAAAAGTTAGAATTAGTTCCATGGAGGACGATATGAGAGGACATGATGCATCTTAACTCATTTCTCATCCATTTTCAATCTCATAGGAGTTGATAAGTGAGGAAACCTGCTAGGTGACTCCAAAAGATAAGAATATTCCCCAAACTTTATGTGAATTTCACTCAAACTCACCCATCACAAGTCAAAGGAAGCCTAAGTGCTCTACAAAGCACCCTAGCATGGACTTAATTGCTCTGTAGTGACCCCTATATGGGTCTACCTACCCTAGTCCCTTTAGAGGTCATTTCAGGATGTCCTCGTGTCATGAAACTGTCTGGGAAGGAGGCATTCAAAAGGGTGACTTCTTTAGGGCATGTAGCAACTGAAATTAGGTTTTGATGAGCCCTAAAACATTGATTTGGATGATGAGAGTGATGTGCCCAAATGGATCTGTAATAGAGGCATAGTCCTCTACATCATAGGTGCGTATCGATATCTCACTTAACCTTCAAAAGTGTGCTTGTGGTCTTTTGACTGTTGTGTGATTTTGAATGTTGAGGTCAAGCGGGTTGAAAATACATTGAAATTTAGTTGATTTATATTTGTTTTCGAATTTGTTTTTTGTAGGTTCTAACTTTTGATGCTATGTTTTCTAATTTGGGACTTTTCTCCCACTATAAATTAAGATAAGTAAATATTCTTTTATTAATAACTTCATATA
This sequence comes from Pinus tabuliformis, assembly GCA_031772625.1. NCBI lineage: Eukaryota > Viridiplantae > Streptophyta > Pinopsida > Pinales > Pinaceae > Pinus > Pinus tabuliformis. Next base: position 404,563,634 of record CM062812.1, on the reverse strand, counting down.
TCGACATTTAATCTTCTAATACATTGATATTTTAGTATGTCACCACACATAGCTTTCACAAGATTGGCATATCCTACTTAATTATTGCATATATAGGCGAGGCTACTTTTCTCTCCACCTTAAAAGAAATTTTGATAAGGTCATCCCAGGTAAATCTTAAATGTTGATTTCTGTAATCTTTGTATGGGAATATAATTCCATGTTTTAACAACTACAATATGTATTTTGAGTGGATAATTCAACAAATGAAAAAAAAAAATATCAAATAAAGTAAACAAGCATCCATGAACTAAACCATATTTGCAATGTTGAAAAGCATAGAGTTAAATATACTCAAAATTTGAGACCAGTGTTGCAAACATCTCGATAACATTCCGATTTTATCTCAAAAACATGATTTTTTTCCTAGCTGATCTTTGCCGATTTTTTAAGATATATTTATGGTATCTTAATTTTTCTTACCTTTTCTGATTTGTTTCTGATATTTTCCTGATTGTTACAATTCTTTGCTCTTCCGGACCCTTTCCGATTTTATCCTGATGTCGAAGTTCACAACATTGTTTGAGACAAACTTCTTGCATAATCTCTTGTTTAGTAAATGCATATATAAAATTAAAAATATAACTCATCCCATTAAATGTGATTTTTCTAAAAAATACCTCCCTATAAAATTGTCTTGTAAATACAACTAGATATTATTATCCATGCATAGCATTCTCATGGTTTCACTAGATTTGCAAAGTAAAAACATTTTCCCAACACAATTTTAATTTTCCATAGGATCTTTTAAAACTGATAATTAATTCTTATGATTTATTTAGTTAGTCTTTTCTTGCATTCATATTCATCATAAACCAATTACACAAATAGACAACTAGTAGGATCATAAAGAGACAACTAAACAAGAACACAAACATTTACCTTCAGAAAACTGTAATGGGGAAGACCCAACAACCTTAGAGAAGTTCTTCAATTTAACAAGAGACACACCTAGATCTTGTAGTCAATCACAAGGTAAAATTAACCAGAAAAGTACACTTGATCAAACATGGTCCAATTACCTCCTAGTCAAATTAACTAGCTTCCCAAGAACCTCTATCTAATCTGGTCTTCTAGGGAAGCAATTTGGCTCACTTCTGCACCTAAGAATCTAGGTCATGTTGCCCTAGTATGCAAATAAATAAGCCTTTTTCCACAAGAAGGGTTGACTACTTGAGGTGGATACACACACTTCATGTGAAACTCAACCTTATCTATTCAATTGCAGTTCCAATTCAACTCAAGATTTAGTTAGAGTTCACATGCATGACTATTCTTGACTGATGAAGTCATAATCACTTAGAATAATAACTATCTATTTATTTAGTTTTTAGAGAAGGAGAAAGTGGTTGAATCATGGGGCTTCACTCCTGCATGTTTTTTAATTTGTTCTTGGTCTTCGATGTCAATAAAATGAGTAGTTTGGCCCTATTTTTGTTTCTCCTGACATGTTGATTTATATTGTTCCTAGAATGATTTTCCTATTTGATTAAGTTTCTCTATTTTGTATGCTATGTGGAAACGACAATGGCCTCCGAAAGAGCTTCAATGTTAATGTGCATCCCAAGGATCCTCTGAAGAATATTTGCGCCTCCACCCCAACCAATAGCCCTGCAGAGTATCCTTAGAGAGCACCATCTCCATTCAAGGATTCATATTATAGGCAATCAGAGGATATCAAAGAGAACAATGGGATTGAGAAAATCTGACCTCATAAATGATGCAGGAGCATCCGGCTAAGGGCATCATGACTGGGTGTTGGTCTCATCCAAGGTGGAAAGATTTATTAGTATTTGGTTTTCTTGATGTTTAATTGGTCAAAGCAGAGTGTAGAGACTTGTTTCTTTTAATACCATTATGAGTTAGGGAAATCTAGGAACATTATAGTTAATTAGGGTCATTACTGCCATTGTCTGTCTTTTATTGATTAAGTCATCTTATAACTATTTCCTTCATTTAGAAAAAGAAAACATCTATATCAATTGTAAATCTTACAGCGTAAGAACACCCGAATAAGTTAACAATTATGTAACTGAAAAAGGCAACTCAAATGTAATTGTGCATAGTTCAGGTAACTACGGGCAAAAAGGTATAAAAACCAAATGTAAATCATTCTAAAAAGGTTCGATGGGAAGAGAATAGTAATATACTACAACAGAAGACATTTATTAAAAACCCTGAATCTGAATCCATCTGTAACAAGCAATCTTTCCATTTCATTTTTCTTTTCCATTAAATACTAAGTGTGAGAAATTAAACAACGAGATGCATTACTGTATTTTTCTAGAAACCTTTTCCTAACAGGCGAAGACAAAGTTGTCATTATTCAAACGAAAAGACTGAAAGCAGACTATACCAAAGAACAAGGCAACAGAACCCAGCAATCAACATCAGTTCCAGAATCAGGACGCAAGCAACCACGAAGGCAGAAAGAAAATAGGATGCAAATTCAGTAGAAATTCCTCCATGACAGAGGTAGCTGTTTCTAACCAATACTTTTTATTTCCATTACATATAAATTAATGTTGGGACATTGTAACAAATAACAGTCTTCAAAAGTATAAGACCAACAACCAGAAACTAGAATGACTTACTTAGTGACAAACAACAAAGCTAGGGTTCGAAACCCTGTAAGACTGTAGTACTGCTGAGAAGAACAAGAAAATTAATTACAAGCTATAGCTGAGGCCATTGGATGTGAAACAATAATCATAGGATCCAACCCTCTCATTTACTAACCTATTGGCAAACTACACCAACAAGCAGAGAGGAAAGACTACAAATGGAGAATTTATAGCAGAGAACGACCCTACCCGTTCCACTGACAGGTTCTGAGCCATGATTTGATCCGGAGCCAAACCCCAACCTGCAACAAAGACAATAGAGTTAAGTCAGTGAACGCATACTAGAACCGAGAGTGCAAAGCAATAGCAGACAATGGAGGCAAGAGTGTTAATTGCACTTACCGAAGGACAGTTAGCGCCGGTGGCTCAAGCTCGAACCTGGGTTGCGAACACAAAAGGGATCCTTGCTCACAAGTAGTGGACAACCTTAGCACCACTGGAAAATTGAGCTGATAACTATAGCAAGGAGGAGAGGACATACCTTGTTGAAGTCGGTTGAAACCAGGCCCATGGTCCATTGTGAACGTAACTTGGAAACCAAGGAAATCAACAGCAAATGAATCCAGAATGCAACCACAGTGAACAACATAAAGACAGCTAAAAATAAGAGAAATAGTAATGTCCACAGAGTAGAGTGATAACTAGGCGGAGGAAACAATAACTAGAAGCGAACAAGCGCCATTATAGAGCGAGACACCATTTCATGCAAACCCTCATCGTAGACTAAAACCTCACTGTAATTTTCTTGCAGAGTGAAAATAAAAAAATGTCGAATGACAAAGACCAAGGGTTTTGGTAACTTCAACCAGTGGGAAACAATAACCGAAGTGAGTACAGCTACCCCATCGTCATTAAGAATTGACATAAATGCCACAAACAAATATCCAGAAATATCTATTGATTAGAGCTTAATCATATGTTTAATGATCCCGAATTGTTTATTAATCATACTTTGTTAATTATACTGTTGAGGTGTCATCATTAACAACTTTAAACCAAAGTCCCATCAATAAATATGCAAGCCTGAGGTCGCCCACACCCAAAGGCATGAAAAGCTTCATGGCCCCAACGTTTTCAGCTACTTCCAAGGTGTCTAAGCCCAGAAAGAGTATTTTGATGGAGAAAAATGGGATTATTGGGCATCATGCTTCTTCAATGCAATCACCGGCCAATGTCTTGGTTAAATTGCCCTCTGTGCCCAAGCCCCAAAATTCGGACGCGTATGAGCCTATGGTCGAATATAGCCCCCATGTTGTGAAGAAGTTTTAGTGGATTTTATGGAGGTGGACAAGGTTAAATCCATGTTGCAACCTAAAAGAAAAGACTGCAAGGTTCTTTTTGAAGTTGGGGTTGTTTCCAATCCCAACGAGGAAAAGGAACCTAACCTTGAATTAAGCGAGGAAGGTGAGTCATTAGCCTTTCTGGCTCAGTTTCCTGATCCTAGCGACGAGCCCACAATCCTTCCACCCTATAATCCTAAGACTAATTATCTGTCTCCCCAACCTCAATTTCTCTGTTATCATCTAGAAAGAGACATAGAGTTGGAAGTTAGGGGACTACCTTGTGGGGAGGATGGGGTTTTGGAATTTGAACTAGAAAGTGGACTTACCAAATTCACAGAGATTAAGGGAATATAGTCCCTCGGAGACCAAATGGCTTTTGTAGTTTTATCCACTAATTGTAGTGAAATCCATGAGGTTGAAGAAAATGAAATAGCATTAGTTGATAAATATGAAGAAAAGCCCTGCAACACTAGTGGTGTTGCCTTTAAATGCAAGTTGAACATTTTTTAAAAATAGAGGGTAATGTATGATGATGAATATAAAGAGGAGGAGGAGAAGCCCTCTGGATGGTTGAAAATGTCATTGTTCTTTGTGTTTTTTTTGTTGTCTGCTTCAGTTGCTTTATTGGGATCCAGAAGGCCCGGTCTTCTGCCACCATCTCGGTGGAACAATGCATTGGCTACTAGTGAGTTTTATGCCTCAACAGTGAATGTTTTTAAATATGTAAAAGTGTTTTGGAGACAGGGTTCTATCAAAGATATGAATTATTCTCTTTTACAGTATTCAAGGACAAAATTTGATGTTATTGTAGAGAATGTTAAGTTTTGGTTTGATTCATCCTTAACCAAGCTAAAGGTGCTAAGAAATTCTGTGATGGAAAGAATCATGGAGAACTCCTTTGAGAAAACCCATAGCAGTGGTATTGAAGGAATGGGTAATCATCTTGGCTTGGAAACTATTGTAGAAAGGGACATCAAGGACCATAGCCTTTCCTCTGATGAGAGCTTACTGGAGAAGGGGAGTAGCATAGAGGCCACTCTGAAGGGATTTGATCAGTTTGTTGCCTCTTCAGTTCATAATGAATTGTCCACCCAAATACTGAGTACAAGGGAGGGAGAGCATGTTCCAGAGGGGAATACTAAGCTTGAAGTTGATCTTCATGGTTCATCTGAGAACCCATAATCCTTTGGAATTCAAGAAAAAGAGAATAAATTTGGAGCACATGAACACCAAGACTTCATGCCATTATCTTCTCCAGAAACCCTTCCTCATTTAGACATACCTTTATCCTCCTACTCTGACATAGATGATGAAAATGATAGATATGGTAGAGAAAAGGGTTTTGAGGAATCTATGTTCTCATCTTCTTCATATAGAATAGACATATCTGCTGCTTCTGAGGAATCTCTGCCTATGGTTCATTCTTAAGAAGTAGATAATATCAATGAACATGCTTTTGAAGCAGCAAACATTGATAAGATTCTTGAAACTACTGTCCTTCCTAACCATGACCAGAAGTTTGTATCAGTTGTCAGTGAAGATTCAAAATTTAGTGAACCTTTCGTTCCTTTGGTTTCATAGAGCAACTTAGAAGTAAAGCAAGAATCTGAGGCATTAGACATGGACAACCAAACACTTGAGAATGTGACTGTTGAAGATGAAAGTTATCGTGCTTCTCCTTCAAATGTAGATGGTGAGTACCTTGTGAAGGAATTTCAATTCATAGAGAGGAATGGCAAGAGGTTAATTTCTACAAAAATATTTGATGTGTTATAGTAGGTGACTTTTTTCGGTTCGTTGGAGGAAGAGGCAATTGGGTAGGCTTATCACATGTGTAGATTCAACCATTTCCACATCAAGTCAATTCCACCATTATTATTATAATTCACTATAATTTTTAGGTAAACCACACCACCCAAAAATGGAGCTAAAGTAAAATATAATAATTTGAACCTGCAATCATAAGACTTCATTATAGCAGTAGCCAATTTAGTTGCTCATAGGCTCTAGGTCAATCAAACCATTTAGCTTCTCAGAGGCCCTTTCAGAAGAAATATGTTGCATGATCTACATACTTCATATCTATTGCAACCCAAATCCTCATCCGTTGTGCTCACTGTCGTCATATACCCCTTCTAAGTTGTACACAACATCTTTATGAATAAATATCTAGACGTTTTGTTAGGAACAACCAGAGGAATACACTTTTCAAATGCAGTAAAACAAATTTGTTACAAGATAATATTTTATTTTGAAGATTTTGTATCATTGTTTTCGTAAAATAAAAACTTGGAGTACACAGTGTATTTCAAGTGAACAAGAATGTAGTTATTGTTAGATTTCCTCTAAAAATACATACATGAATACTTCCTATTAGCGAAAAGGAATCCAATAGTTGTATGTGTTTGTATCTTCTCCCCAAGAAACGAAAGAAATATCATCCCAGGAAAGTGCGCTCCTTCAATGATTCTCCCTAAAAGGTTCAAGACAGATTCTCATTTGTGTTACAGGTTAAATACAAGCTCAATGATAAAATAATTTTAACCAAATTACTACTGAGATTGAAAGTCCTTAAAATTATGCATGATGTCTTGTTTAATGTTCTCCTTTATTTCATCAATCCTCTCAATTCTCCCATTGTTAAAAACTCTCAAACTCCCTGGTTCACTGTTATGGTTAAAACTTTTGAACTCCCTAGTTCAGATTCATTTTGTATGATCTGTGTTGGGTCAATGGATTTAGCCTCACAATCATCCCATTGACTTTTGTGTTATTTAGAAAAGTAGTTGTTTTACCGTTGGTTATCTCAATTATCGTAATGAAACACAACAAATCCTTTTGTAGAAATTTACCTACTGTAACACATTGAATCATTTTTTAGAAATTCACCTTGTCAAGTTGCTTCTGCCATTTTTATAGCTGCTTGTAGCCTACTCTCTGCAGTTCTAGCACCATTCTCTAATTGTGCAAATTATTCCTTTTCTTTACGCATATCCTCTAACTTTTTCCTACCCAACAATTGTTTGTATACATACCCAAATTGTTTTGAATTTCCTTAAAAGAATGCGGTACGGTAGTACTCAGAATTGAGTTCAAAACCTTTTGTTCTCTTAGGGAGAAATTCCATGCATAGGAGTTGTGAAAATGTAATGAGCAAGGTCATGGGAGGAAGAATAAATGCCATACATGTCTTTGAAAAACCGGAACGAATAGTGGGTAGGAGATGCCTTAGATTTGACATTGAATGAGGGGTGTTTTTTCATCCGTAAGAGAATCATCAAGTTAAAATGGTCAACTCTGATACCATTACCAGTTAGGATGAATAAATCCATGCTTGAATGAATTTATTCAACTCATAGCATGCATATATACAAGAGGAATTTACCTTTGGTTTCATCTTCTAAGAGCTCCAAATGACTCTTCTTATTCACCTATGACCCTTCATATTTCTCTTGGATTAATACTTACAAAGTTATTTACAATGTACGTCAATCCCTAAGGATTAGGTATCTAACATTTCCCCCTTAATTTGAAGGGGTTTTTTGTGAATCCAAGCATCGTTCTCAACATTTCAACTTTTTCTCTTCCAAGTGCTTTGGTGAATATGTTTGCAATTTGCTCATTTGAGTATCAATGTATCAAACAAAAAGTTCCAGCTTCTACATGATATTGAATAAAATGGTACTTATTGTTGATGTGCTTGGTTTAATCATTGAATCTAGGATTCTTTGCCAACTTTACTGCAGAAGTATTGTCAACCAAAAGAGTATAATCTACTTGTTTCTCCTGAAAATTTTATAGGTATTTTCCTAAGCCACTCAATCTTTTTGAAACTTGCACTTCTTCCATCCCTCCTTGCTCTTAGAATAATTTTGAATATTGCACTTCTCACACCCACTCCCCACTACCAACAACCTTGAGCTATATCCTCTAAGGTCTAGGGTTAAAACATGAACAAGATCATGGAAAATAACACTACCAATGGGTGTGAAAATACACTCAAGGAATCGTAAGAACTGCATGAGCGAGCCAGGGAACTCCATGCAAACAAGATAAGAGAGTTGAGAAATTGAATATATTCAAAGAAAAAAATGTTTTTCCTTGGAGATCTAGTTGTTATCTCATGTGAAACCTTAAGGATGAACTTATGAGGTGCCTTGAGTTAAACTGTTGTGCTCGTCGTTATTAGATAGAGGACTTTTAGTTTTTAGCTCCTCCAAAAAATGGATTAAAAGGTCTAAAATTAGGCCTAGACTTCATCATTAAGGGCACCTTAGGCCTTATGATAGTGTTGGCAAGCTAGTCAGGGCCAACTCAGGGCAGTGAGTGTCATGGGACATAAAGGACGAGGGAGATGTCTTGAATAAATGCATTCACTACTAAACTCAACCCAAGCAGAGATTCACTATCCTAGTTGTTAGAAGTATTCATTACCAAGTGTCTTAAAAATGTTTGCAACTAAGCATTAACATTTGAGGTTACATATGGCATGCCAAAAATGGATTTGACCACAAGGTTGAGAAATCCCATGTAAATCTTTCAAGAGATTGTGGACGTTGTTTCCATTTTATCCAAATCACATGCATACAATTGTCTTCTATTCAAAAGTAAACCTTCAGGAAGAAACTCTAGCTTTTGCCTTAAGTCTGTGTGATGTGGATTCTAATCCACAAATTTCACTGCTAGAAGAACTAGTCCAAGGAATGAAAACAACTTTGCAAAACCTTAAACTATGAGTACAAAAGCTTTTTGCTTCAGTTGATGATTCTATTTATTTATAGAAAAATCCATGAATGACCTTGCTGAAACATCCATGCAAAATTCCTAACAATGTCACATACTGCAAGCCTTCTTTTACATTAATCTTTTTGCTTGGAAAGATTTCAATTAGAAATTAGTTCCATTATATGATTCGAGGTACATGCAATCTCTTTTCTTCTCACTTTTAATTCTGCATAAATATAAATTAGTTCCATTATATGATTCAAGGTACATGCAATCTCTTTGCTTCTCAATGTGGTTTTAATTTTGCATAAATATTCCAAGATGTTTTAGTATGGCTATTCTAAGGATTTGTCTTTGTCCACTAGAAAGAGCTCCTAAAAGGAGACCAAATTTACTATGTACAAAACATGCATTGATATATTGACCATTTCAGTGGCTAGAATGAGTGATGAACGTCATTTTAAATGTAACTTGAAATCTCCACCTCATTATTTGAGTATTAGATATTCTTTGGAAAAAAATATCGAAGTATTTTTACCTCTAATACATGTGTTGGAGAATTGACATTCAGCCATGGAAACTTCACTTGTAAAATATTTTCATTATTTCTCTTATATAAGTTATTCATATGATATCAAATTTCAGGATATGTATTGTAATATACCCAAATTTCCACTTTGTAGATGCCTCAGATTTAACACATTCATTGATTCAACAGTTTATTGAGGGTACTAATTTTTGCTCCGACACTTTTGCAAAAGGAGCAAGAGTAGTTGTTAGAGAGGAAAAACATGGTTTCGTTTTGGCCAAGATGAATCCCCTACTTGGTTGAATCATAAATGAAAGCTTATGAATCTCGGTGAGACTATTTCTTATTTGGGTAGGTCCTTCGGTAAATAGTTTTTCAACTATTGATTATTCGAGATGGATAATAGAAAAAATTTAAAAAATAAAAATTCATGTTTGGAGTAATATTGACCTATTGCCTTCCAAGAAGATTTCAATTGTTGATAAATTTCTAGTAGTGGATCGCATTGTTTCTGTATTTTTTTCTTCTAAAGTAGCCTATAAATTGTTGGAACAAGTACTCCAAAAAATTTATTAGGCAAGGAAGGTGGGGTAAAAAATATTGATACGGTGTCTTTGAGTCTTTTGTCATTTCACATTACCAAGTGATCAAGGGGGATTGAACATCCCCAACATTAGTAAACACATGATTTCCATTGTCCTTTTGAATTGTGTAATATCTCTACAAAATTTCCATTTTTTTGGGATTTTGTCGAACGTTTATATAATTTGTGTCTATAAAGGTTTCCAATGTTCCGAGACATTTAAGTTAGTGTAACTTTCTTCTTGAATTTAACCTCCTTGCTACATGATTTAGAATATATATAGAAACCCAAATTTCGATTGTATTTCACTTTCCATATTTTTCACTTGCTCATTGGCTTCCACACTCCCACTTCTATCGGCGTTCCTTTGCACCTCTTGGTGCAATTGCTAGTTTTAAAATCAATGCCTATATATGCAATTTCAAGGACTACCATAACTCACATAATTCTTTAAAGGGTGCTAGCTCAATGGAAGAGCATCTACTTTATAAGAAGGAGGTTGGTGGTTCGATTCCATTGTGTCCTAATATGAACTAATCAATGATATTGTAGTTTATTTTTAATTAAATACTTTTAATATTGGTTTATTTCAATGGTGAGATATTTTCTAGATTCATTATTTTATTGTCTCTAATGAGACAAAAGTGATGTTGTATTATCTTTGAATGTAATTTTTTATTGTCTCTAGAAAGACAATAGTTAGGATCAAAGATATTGTCTCTTTAAAGACAATATGTCTTTAATCCCAACTATTGTCTCTAGAGAGACAAAAATGAAATTGTCTCTGGAGAGACAAAAATGCTTGTGTTATATATTGTCTTTATAAAGACAATATTTTAAGACAATTTAATTTTAGACACCAATATTTTAAGACAATTTAATTTTAGGCACCAATATTTTAAGACAATACACAAGTTTTCTTTTGTCTCAAGTTAAGACAATTTACCCAAAAGTTGTCTTAAAACCCCCCCTTGTGTTTTAGTGTCAATCTAGAAAATTAAAACTGAAGCTATTAATATATTTCATTATAAATTAGAGAATCCCCTTTCTCTCTCTATATATATAAAGTGTTTTGGTAACCATCATCACTTTTAGGTGTCTGTATATATACTACTTCCTCAAATAACTAAAGAGATTTGAATCTTCTATCTTAGAGTCTAAATAATATTTATAAAAAAAATTGTAGAATTCTTGCTCATCAAATTAACATATAATATTTTTAAAATTAATAAAAAAAATTATTTCAATATTAACCCTATTTAAAAGATTTTATATCATCCATAAATAAAATATTTTAATCACCTTAAATATTTTATTAGTCCCTACCATCTGGCAATGGCCAGGGACTATAGGAATCGATATCACGATGTTAAGCATTAATTGAGCTGCTTGTTGCCCTGCTTGTTAGCTTTCCTCATCACTTATAATCAAAGTTTTTAATCGCATATGGTTTCACCGTGTTATTTGGCCTCTTCACGGGGCCGACAAAGACGAACATATATTATTTGGTTTTTAAAAGTGGTGTAATAATGGTATAAGTTCATAGCGTAAACTAATACTAACATTAGTCTCTAGTGTTAAATGCTATGTTATAGGTTATACTTGTTTGAGTAATTGGCTATGCCATCCATTACTCTGTCTTATAACTTCCACCTGCACACCATTCATTGCCACCTATGGTTCCATCGCCACCTGTAGTTCCAACTTAACCTAGCTTCCACCTGCACTTTTCCTATTCATGTTCACTTTTCCTGTTCCTGTTTAGGTGTTTAGGTGGATAGGCTTCGGGCGGCTTCTTCAGGTGCCCAGGTTTTAGGCAATTGAATCAATTGAATCAGGAACTCTGGTCATGGGAAGCTGGAGCTTGCCCAAGCTTCAGGTAGGCTTTAGGTAATTGAATTAGGAGCTCTGGTCATGGGACGGTCATGGGAAGCTAGAGATTGAATTGGCGTGGCTAGCACATAGGGCTTGTTCCCCTTCTAGTTATCTGCACTTTTGCATTTGTTCTGTAGTTTTGCAGTCCCAGTTGGTGAGGTGCAAACTTACAATCTGCAGTCCTGGAATAGAAGAAGTACAAAAGAATCTTGAGCGTGCGAGGGAATTTTGATTACCAAATCAAATCTCAATCTGCCCCGCGCTCAGCCATCCCACAAGAAAACATACTCCTTCTTGTTTATTATTTTGGTAGTAGCTGGATTGAAGCTAGTTTAGAAACATAATAGAATAAGTACAAAAGGTAGTTTCGAAATAAAGAATATAATTACCTCAACATCTGGTTGTTCTAAGGAGCTGGACTGGTCATCGTGATGGTAGTCTTCGCATCCCCCTTGAATTTCTATAGAATAACAAGTTGACTGGCTAGCTAACAAAAATTGTTCTCAGAAGTTGGATGTATTACCGCATCTCGAAGGTTTAGAACCGCTTTTCACAGGTCAGTGGAATATTTATGCTCAAAACCCTGATTGACTCAGTATTATTCTTTTGCTATTCTGAGTTCTCCTCTAGGTTATGTTATTGTTCTTCCCTTGTTTATAAATACCGATTTGTGTTCTTGCTTGTAAGCTTTATTCTTATCAATGGATTCCTAAATTTCTTGCAAAAATCAGTGGATTCTGAATTTTTTTGCAAAAATCTCCGCTTTTTCAGAGTTTATCAGGTTGCTAGGTTTCCATGTTGTCGTCGCGCATTAACTATATAAACTCCAATTGGATTGGAGCCAGACATTACTACTCCCAGCCAAACATTACTGTTCGAGGAGTCAACATATTGGTCGGGTCCTTCACGTGACTACATGGAGCGTCTCAGCTATCAAATTTTCTCTCGTGATGATATCTAATTCCCGCGAACACACAAATTGCACTACAATGAGAGACAAAAGTAAGTAGTTAGGTAGGTCAAATAGAGCCACTAAAACAACACATATTGATTACCTATATTCCCCACACAGAGCAATTTATATTATGTAAGTTATTTTTACTTTGGCCTCCATAAAACAGAATGGCTAATGTAGTTGCATGCCCGCAGCATACCTGCTTTTCTTTACCACCCACATACACGCTTTCGGTTCCATCCGTGCCCACATCTACAAGAAAAAGGAAAGAAAGGAGACGTTCCCACCTTACAATGCTCTACGGAATTTCCCCCTTGTGTTGTAGATATTTTATTCCCTTGTGTTACATATCTGCAAGCAACTGCAACTCTCACAAAGCCTGCAATCCCTTGTGTTACATATTTGCAATGAGCTGCAACACTCAGAAAACCTGTAATGAACAACCAGCCAAAAATAGGAATACTCAACATTCATTCCAAATCATGTTCCCAAACTGTACAAAGCACTGCAAAAAATACCAAATACACCATATTACTGCTATGTATCGTCATTCTGGAGGCCTCATCTCCAGGGTCCGCTTTTATTTCTAATTGCTCCCCTTTTGAACTAATTGAAGAAAAACATCCAAGCGAATGCCAATGAGACCTAAAGGCTTTTTACACAGAAGCCTTGAATTCAAAACAGAACAAGCATCGGACATGGTCACAGATGAGATAGGACCGACTGGCTTGTAGGCACCAAAAAGTAATGTCTACAACCTCTCTAGGCTACTGCACTACAAGTCGTAGGTGCGAATGATTTGATTCGATTGGGCTCTCGCCTCCCTGCTCGGTGATGGTCAAATTGTTGGTGCCAATGAAAATGTTAACTGCGGGTGCCAAAGCATTGTTTCCCTCCTGCATGGGCATTTCAATGCATATTGACTACGTGTCTAAGCCATAAATGACATTTGTTGAAGGCATATAAACACATATCTAAAGGCATGGTAAGAACAATTTGTTGAAGGCATATAAACACATATGTTTTATTTATATGGTAGAGTTGCACGAGACATATTACATACACGTGTATTAATTGGCTTGACTGCGATTATTAGAATAACCAGACACATACCGTTCCTGAAATGGATACAAATTTCTAATGTGAATAAAAAAGGTATAGCTCTTCTTCCAGGTGTTCCATAAACTACACGTCAGATTTATCAGTAATGCATGCTAATAGTTAATTAACTACGACAGTATTTCTCACATGGCATTACAGTAATTAACAATAATAGTGCTCAGGTTCTTATATTCTACGAGAAAAAAAAACATGTTAGGTTATTTCCTAGATTTTAACAGAGTTTGTTGTTACTTGGAGCTAGCTTCTTATATTTTGCGAGAAAAAAAAACATGTTGTTACTTGGAGCTAGCTTCTTATATCCTACGAGAAAAAAAAATGAAACTCGCAACAGAAAGCTAATTTCTGAGATTTTAACAGAGTTTGTTGTTCCTTGGAGCTAGCTTCTTATATTCTAGGAGAAAATAAACATGAAACTATGTAATGAAAATGCTAGACATGGTTATTGTCAGTAACAGAGCTAACTTATGATCACCTGCAAATCTTAGGACACGCAAAAACTTATTCAGTATATGAAATTAACTTTCCCTCACAAAAAATCAGATGTGATTCATATGTGGGCCAATGTCGAATATTTCTGAAAAAATATAGGATACAAGGTTCAAATACAACATTCATCTGTGTTCCATAGTACTTCTTAGTATGCACTAATATGGGCATTTGGAGACCTAACAGGCTTTCTGTAAGGTTGGTTTCTCTCTGCCTGTATCGTTCTTACTGGTTGGCTAGGATCCCCCACATAGAGAGTTGTAGTCATAGTCGTTTGTTGAATGCTCGGAGCTTATCTCTATCTCTACACATGGACAAAATTTCTCTGGTTCGAATGTAGCAGGATGCATCATAATAAACACACCAAGCAGGCTCATTGCTATACTATTAACCAGGGAGCTAGCAACCAACATCTTAGAGGATCCATGTAGCAGCTTGTAACTCAACGTGCCTATATAATATTTTTTTCATAATAATTTTGTTTATTATATAATCTTTAGATGTTATTGTATATTACATTGATTATGATGTGTAGGGGTGTTATGAACCTTTAGTTAAGCTAGAACCTAAGGTTGCACTTTCTGTTCAGCCATAACATAATTCTTTGCCATATCGACATCCTCATCATAAAGAGCGGAGGAATTTGTCCAGGAATCGACATTCTTGGAAAGATGGCAGTGCTTATTGCAGATCTTCGCAGCAGAGGCTTGAAAGACTGAACTTTGGACTAGTGGCTGACTGTGAATGTGCTATTGTTAATAAGTGCTCAGCTGAGTAACCTACTGTCCTCTCCGCTCCGCTCCGCTCCCCGCTTAGGGCAGGGACTAGCTGCCATGCAACCTCCCTTGTTTAAATATAGACTTCAGTATTACATGAGCAGGTAATTTTTCCATTCAAAATAAAAATATGTGTCAATATTAATACGTTGAAAATATATATATATAATACGTTGAAAAAGTATATATATATATAGATATAATGTCTAAACATCGAATAAAATAAATGTCATTAAAATATAGATCATATAAAAATATATATCTTAATATAATAAACCTATATTATTAAAGATAATGTACGACGAATAGATATTATAAGAGGAAATTATATAATGAAATATGTAACTAAAATTAGTTTACGTTTATAAGCAGAAGCGCGAGACTATGATGAGTTTGATCTTAATTTTGGATTTCTGGTAACTTAAGGCAGATCAAAATCTTTTGAAGTATATAATTGATTCATTATTTTCAACTTAAAAGAATGTTTTCATCTTAGCATACATTTATACAATCCTTTAAAGCATAGAGTTTTTTCATAAAAGAACGTTGTTTTTATTTTAACATCAATATATTGATAAATTAATATTCAAATATATTATTAAAATATCAAAAAAATTGTTTATAATTAATATTGCAATATTTTAATTATAGTTAATATTTTTTAAATACTATATATTAATTAGTCTCTTTCAAAGTAGGATTATAGTAATCTATGTGTTTATTAACCATTAATAATTTAATGTTGATTATGAGAATTTTTTATGTTTAACTTTAGAAATCCTTAAGGTATTTTTAATTAAAAATAATAATTTGTTATCATATATTTGACTTAAAAGTTTTGGTATCTTATTTCAACATTTTAGCATTTTGTCACTTTGACAATTAGCTAATTTTCACGGGGATCATGGTTGACATCTTGTAATCAAAATAAAACAAATTGATAATTCAAACATATGAACATAACATAACACTATATGGTTGTGTTGAGTTAACATATCTCTATTATTTAGAAATATACATGTGAAAAAATCAAGTAAAAACATATCTTAAATAAGAGATATATACTATTTATTTAAATCAAATCAATGGACATTAGTTTTGATTAAAGTTAATATAGAGAAAGTTATACTCAATTTTTTTTAATTATAAACAAATAACATAATCGTCATATAAGCTCAAATAATAATACATTTATAAAGTAAATAAATACATGAATTTATATATCTCTATATGAAATTGTACAGTAATAAATTTAATCATGAAAAACTATATTTAATGTAAATAACTAATTCTAAAATACCAACAAAACATAATAATAATAAAGTGAAAATTCTCACAATTCACAAATTTTCATGGGGATCAGTGTTGGCATCTTGTAATCAACATAAAATAAATCAATAAATCAAACCAATTTTTATTACTTAACTATTTGTATTGACTATATGAAGATAACATAATATTAATATGGTTGTGTTAAGTTAATATATTTTTGTTATTTATAAATATGCATGTTAAAGAATCAAATAAAGAAAAATTCTTAATTAAAAAAAAATATTATTTATTTAAATCAAATTAGTTGATATTACTTTTGGTTAAGGTTAAATTAGAGAAATATATACTGGAAAAAAATTAAAAATAAATAAATAAATAAAATAAAAAATAAAAAATGTCATGTTATAATTAAAATAAAACAAATTAATAATTCAAACTAATATTTACTAATTAACTCTTTATATTGATTAATTGTAAATACAAACATAACATAAAGTTAATATAGTTGTTTTGAGTTAACTGTTTTGAGTTAACATATCTTTATTAGATCCTAAAAATTAGTAACTATATATAAATAAAACTTTTTAAATAAAATTAGGAAAGAAATGTTCAAAATATTCTAAAAACTAATACCTAATTATCATAATAGTTATTTACCACCATAGATCCATCTTAAATATAGATCTAAGATGAGTGGAGGGGGATCCAATCAAATTTCTTCATGTGAAATTCTTTTTATGAACCCATATTATTTAAATATTTTGTATAGTTATTTATTTATTTTTTATTTATAAAAATTTTACAAAAATTATTTGGGTGGACGTGAGCAAAATTTCAACTTTGATGATGGACGGATATGGTTAGACATCATACTGGGTTGTAGAATGAGCCTTTGGGCTCAATAAAAGCTATATGTAAATAAAACAAATTTAACAAAGTTAGGAAATAAATCCTCACATGATTTTAGAAACTAATAACTAGATAATAACGTAATGGCTATGTAAGCTCAAATAATGGTACATATCTAAAGTAAATAAATACATGAAGTTAACGCTTTAACTCTTTGTATTGACTAATTGTAAATATGAACATAACATAACATTAATATGGTTGTGTTGAGTTAACATATCTTTATTATTTAGAAATATACATGTTAAAGAATCAAATAAAGAAAATATATTAATTAAACGATATTTCTGCAACTTCCATCACTATTATCACCCTAATAATTCATTCCACTGAGTTCTGCTCAACTGTCAACCAACCCTAGAAGATAATGAATTAACAAAATCACATGACCATAAGAAAAAACTCAAAGAAAAGCTTAAATAAATTGATTGATTGCTTTATATAGAACTTACTAATTCCTCTTTTCCTAGAGCAGAAGGAATGTAAGCCAATAAGGATGAAAATTATCTCGGAAGTCGCAAATAATAATTTAACAATGTGGAGTCTGTATATTAGCCTAAAAATATGATAAATAGAAGTGACTTATTTTTGTTGTTATTAATTACTTTGGAGGTATTTGTAGAAACTTAAAAAGTAGCTAAAAATGAGTAGGCTTTTCCAAATACAACTAGTCTAGAAAGTTTGTGGAAGGTGTCACATTCAATGTTGATTATAAGGATCCTAGAGAAAATAAAGATCCTCATGGTCCAACCCGATGGACACCTTCGTCCTCTTAGAAAAAATAACTCAAGTGGTATTTGATTTTGGCCACATTTATTCTAATGAAGATGATACTTCTATTGTATTGAATTAAATTTTTGCTCATCTGCTTCTCATTTAGGAGCCTCTCAAATTTAGAATATAGCTCTATATAGATTTCTAGTTCAGTTTAACTAGTTTTTGTAGTAGTTTGATTAGTATTTTGCATCATTTTAAAACGAACAAAAAAATGTAGAAACTAAATTATATAGTGAAGTTCTCATGGACGTTAAAAATCAAAATTTCATAACTAAATTATTAATGGCTCCAGTGAAATTTGACTGTTTCCAAATATTTTTAAATATTTCTAATAACCCATAAAGTCAAACTTGATAATTTAAATATTTTTAAATTTGGAAACAAACTGAGAAAAAAAATAAAATATTACATTTCAATTTGGAAAATTAATTTCATTTTACCTTTTTAACATTTATGAGTTAAAATAAATTATTTCTTTCCTATATGAAAGTGGAAAATAATTTAAAATTTGTATATAGAGAATACTATCATGATAATTATGTATATCTTATACTACTGATTGGAGGTGTCATTTTTGTTTTAAAATAAAATATCATAATGGAGTAGATTATTCTAAGTAATGATAATAGTGAAGTAGTTCATATGGCAGCTAATGTGAATTGATGTGGATCAAATAATATAATAGTGTTTGTTCAATATGGATGCATCAGCGTTAGGTTAGTATGGTGTAGTGTATATTTTTAAGTTTTGTATGTTTTATTATTGGTATATGTGTTATATTTTGTTTTAATATTTTAAATTTCTTTTTTTATTATAATGTCTAAATTTTTTTGATGAGATATTGAATTTTTATTGTTTAAGATAGGGCTTTGAATATTTATATTGTGCAGATTACAAAATTCAAACATACTATTTCAAGAAAAAGTTTCTAAGATGAGTGGTTCAAGAAAAATATATTTTAATTATAAGAAAAAATTACAATATAGTAGATGAAAATTTTATTATCATAATAAAAAAAACTTAAGTGATAGAATCAGTCAACTGTATTTATATTTTTTTAGTCAATGATTGTTTAGACAACAAATGATTTTCTTCACGAGAGTTTAGGTTTATGATTTTTTCACGGAATATGATGCTAATATTTATTAGCAATGTTATAAAACCTATGCCACTCAAATAAAAATTTCTATTTATTTATGAATAATTTAAGCATATTTTGAATGAGGTTCAATGAAATAAAAATGGAGGTATTTAATATATAAATATATATTTAACTTATAAAGATATATTTAATGGAATGGAAAAAATTTATACCATTTAGTTTATGGAAATAAACAATTAGAAGAATGAGATAGTTTATGAACAAGGTTTCTAAATGAAAAAGATTTCAAACATTTACATTAACACATTTAGATTCATTTTAGAGGGATTATATTTCTTACAACATATTTTGTTTTAATAATGTTAACTTTGCAAACTTTGAAAAAGGATTTATAATTTGAGAAATTTACATATGGAAAGAATTACAAATCCTACTTGTTCTAAGTAATACAATCATAAAATTTTATAACTAACCTCCTCAATAATCTTTTTATTTTTTATTTTTATAAATATGAATGGTCATTAAAATGAACTTTTCACTTCTTATTGTAGCATATAGACTCTACAAATTTTTTATGGACAATTACTTATAGGTTATTGTTGAACTATTTCCTATATGCTTAGCTAGCTTAGTGGGCTCCAAGTGTGTAACTTTTATCTAAAATCACCCACCTTCACCATCATCTTAATTTTATTAATTTAATATATTTCCAAGAATCTACAAATGTAGGTAATAATTTTTTAAAAGGAAAATTAATTATTTATAAAACCTATCACTATTTTTAATCAATCTTTTGTTTAATTAATAAAAGAAATATAAAACTTTTTACCATTTGATGGAGCTAAGTCAAGTGGAATGTAAAAGAGAAAATGCAACAATGAAACCTTTGAATTTCACTACAGTGTAATCATTTTTTCATAATACTCGTCATCCATGGATCTCGGTGCAAATATTTGGATTACATGCTTCACTAGGCTATCATAATAATCTAATGACCAGTTCTTATCTCACTCATTTAGTTCTTTGTAAATAAACTACAAAAAATCATTAAGATAAATTCATAAAGATTGAATTCATATAAATCCATATATAAAATTGAATTAAATTTTTTTCTAATCACTTGGTTTAGGTTAATGATTAAGTAATATATTTTTCCAAATATTTTTTCTAAACTTGTGTGGCTCACTGTTCAAGTTCATTTAGTTTTTTATGATGATGATGATGATGATGATGATGGTTAACGTCCATTGAGACCAAATTGGTCTATTGGACCTATAATTTTCTTAGATTTTAATTACCTGGCTCCTCTTATTTCTTGGCAAGATTGGTGTTGTAGCTTTCTTTATTTTCTCTACGGTCTTCCAACTTCCTTTATCTTTCATCTCCTTCATCTCTTCTGGTTCTTGAGACATTAGTGTCTTAGCTTCGCAATCTATTGTGTTCGTCCTTTTGAAGATAGTCAGAGAGGAAGTTTGGTCTAGGAGATCTACTTTGCTGTTAAATGAAGATTTATTTAGTGCAGTATTCAAATCCTCATAACTGTTGATTTGTTGGGCAGGGCTTTCTCCCTGCTTGTCTTGATAGTTGTTTCTTTCGTGCCCGATTTCTTGTGATTCAGAGTTTTCTCTAGAGTATTCTTCTTTGATGACAGTGTAGTGTTCCTTTTGTGCTCCTTCCCACCATGTAGATCTGTGCTGGGTTTTCCTAGCAGAATTTTCTGGGAGGCTTTTGGGCAATTTCTGGCTAGATGGCCTGTCTCAAAGCAAGATTGACATCTAAAGAGGACACTTTCATAATCGAGTTTCTGGTTCCACACATAGTCTTTACTTTTTAGGTTTATTTCAGCTGGGAATACAGCGCTGAAGTCCATTTCCACACATATGCGTGCATAGGTAGTTCTGGCACATTCCTCTGTTTCTGGACACCTGAACTAAAATTTCCCAATTGCATTTCCAATGGCTTTTAGCGAGGAGAGATTCCAGAGATGCAAGGGTAGACTTGGAAATCTCACCCAAACAAGTGCTGAGGTTATGACTGTTGTAGAGGGATCGAATGATGGGTTCCATGGCTTCATGAATAGGCCTCATTTTTCCCAAAACCAAGGGCCAGAAACTAGAATACATTGTCTTGTTAGGTAAGTAATTTAGTGAAAGGTTTTTTTTGAATTTAGGTTTTTGATGATGACGATGATGGTTAACATCCATTGAGACCAAATTGGTCTATCGGACCTATAATTTTCTTAGTTTTTAATTATCTAGCTCCTCGTCTTTCTTGGCGAGATTGGTGCTCTAGCTTTCTTTTTTTTCTCTACGGTCTTCCAACTTCCTTTATCTTGCATCCCCTTCATCTCTTCTGGTTCTTGGGAAATTGGTGTCTTAGCTTCATGATCTATTTTGTTTGTCCTTTTGAAGATAGTCAGAGAAGAAGTTTGGTCTAGGAGATCTGCTTTGCTATTAAATGAAGATTTATTTTGTGCAATCGAATCAACTTCACAAAATCATTAAGATAAAGTCATAAAGATTGAATTCATATAAATACATATATAAAATTGAATTAAATAATTTTATAATCACTTGGTTTAGGTTAATCATTAAGTACTATCTTTTTCTATATCTTTTTTCTAAACTTGTGTGGCAAGACTACAATTCCATGCATCCCTTTTTTGCATTTTATGTGCATGGAATAAAGTCAATGGTTGAATTCAATCCATATTTGTTGGATAATAGAATCAACAATAAAAATAATCTTTGGTGTGTTTTAGAAATACTTTGTAAACCGTGCTTCAATATCAAAATATGTTTAACCTCATAGTATTATTAAGAAAGCCTATATCCATTGTGATAGAGGTTAGATTTAATAACATTTAAGAGTTAAGCCATAAGGTATTGATATATCTCACTTGCGATAGAGGTTAGATTTAATAAGATTTAAGAGTTAAGCCATAAGGTATTGATATATCTCACTTGTCAACACTCTTGGTGTTATAATTATAACCAAAATATTTGATATTAGTCCTAGATTGCTCCAATGTGTTACCATTCAACATGGTTAAAAAAACATTAAAACTTTCCATGTAATGATTGACTTTGCTCCAGATGTGTTAGATGATGGAATATGTATTTGATATAAGCTTAAGTTATCCATTTGATGATGCAATCTACAAAATACACAAGTTCAACTTGGATGATGCAATATATAATCTATATAAACTTATATCGACTATAAATTCCATCATCCAACACGTATGGATAAAAGTAAATCTTTATATAGAACATAAGGTTAGCTTATGTAAATTGTATATTCCATGAATTTATTCCATGTCCATTAGAGATAATAAATTTGTAGTCAACATAAGGGTGCATGTCTTATAACCCATTCTTATATTGATTCCAGATTTTATCGTCCAATGGGTATGAAGAAAAGTCAATTATAGACTTTGTTACATACCCATTAGATACAAGGAATATGAAATCAACATAAGGATGCTAGACTTATAACCTAAATACTATAACAATTGTTGATCTTGCCATCCTTTTGTTAGGATACTCCGACACATAGGAAATAGTTAAGTACAACTTGGTCTAGTATAGAGTTAGGTATAGAGTTAGGTAAAGTTTGTTTCTTTACTATGTACATTTTGTAACTTACAATCCAACGGTCACGATATGTACTGATCCGACGGTTCATTCTCTCCTTGGTATTACCGACACTTGATCCGTGGCTTAACACCCGATTGGTCCATGATCTCTATTTAAAGAGCATGGAGGGTCATTTGTAGGGTAATCCTTCTATGAGAGAAGCATATGTAAATTTTCATTCTTTTATTAATAAATTGCTTGAAGTGGCCGCGTTGGCTCACGCCGTGGAATGTTTCCCTCTTTGAGGGTTTTAACGACGTCAAAATACTAGTGTATTGATCTGTGATCTGTTTGTGAGCGGTGTCCTTTGGTGTTTTGTCTGAGGAACTTACCCTGTAAATTCCTACATGGTATCAGAGCTATTTGATGGCCGCATCTGTTGGAGATCCAAATCTAAAGCCGGTAGAACTGCACCTGACAACCGTTTCCTAGATCTACTGTTTTTGACTACTTTTGGGCCGAGAGGATTGCTCTGTTGTGTTGGGAGCATCTGTTCTAGTGAGGAACCCCTTTCGTTTCATGCGAAAAGGTTTTCGGTAGCCCTAGCTGCGTCATTTTTAATATCCGGAGGTATACAGTGTTTATTTGCAGTTTACAGTTATTTTCTCTCTGTTTATTTCGGTTTCGGTTTATTTAGCTTTTTTTATACCGGATATATACCTTTCATTTCTACGTATGCTCTTTGCCCTGCGACTCTGTGCGATCTGGGCAAATCAGAAACAGAAAGGAAGGATTTTTCTCATGTGTATGCTCTTTTCCGTTGTGCCTTAGTGTGATCTCGGAAAATCAGAAACATTGAGGAAAATATTTAGTTTCCAGCTAAAGCTAACTTCAAGCCGCAAGGTTCGTTTTTGAAAATATTTAGTTTCCGGCTAAATCTAACTTCGAGCCACAAGGTTAATTTTTTTTTGTATGTCCGTGTTGGGTTTTTTTTTTTTTTTTTTGTAGGGAAAAAGAGCTTTCTCAAAGAAAGCACGCAACCCAAAGCATCAACCCCCCCCCCCCCCCCCCCCCCTCTCTCTCTCTCTCTCAAACTTTTTGTATAGCTCACTTGGTGCAAAGCTAATTTATGGGAGTAGAGGTCTTGGGTTCAAGTCTCCATTTTGTGGGGGTGGATTTTTTCATTTCCGCACATTCCCGCACTTCGTCGGTGACTTTGTCAATTTTTTTTTTCTTTTCAAAAAGCCATAACTTCTTCATCCGGAAGTCGTTTTCAGAACCGTTTTTTTTTTAAACGGCCTAATTTTTCGAGATCTTTCCATTGGTATACTTAGTTTCAGCATCTACAGCTTGAGTTTCTGTTAAAAATGGAAAGTTCATTCCAAGTCATTCTTGATAGCACTAACTACTTCCAATGGTGGTCCTACATTGTGGATTTACTTAGAAGTAAAGGTCTTTACAGAATAGCCACAGGCCAAGAGACCAAACCAAAAGATGAAGATAATGTAGCTAAATGGGAAAATAGGCAAGACCAAGCACGTGGGTTGATCGAGATGTCTATTTCTCCAGATCTGTGATTCCATATTGCAGAACTTGATACTCCTGATGAAGCACTACAACAAATTACTAAAGTATTTGGAATTAAAAATGAACTTAAAGCCCATCAACTTGAAAATTAATTGCTTACATTGGACCCCAATAATTTTTCTTGCATTGAAATTTTTTTGTCCAAGTTCAAGACCCTTAGACTTCTCTTGGAAGGTGTTAAGGTTAAGAAAGAAGATAGTAGCCTTATCTACTCCATTCTTACTAAGTTGGGACCAACCTATTCTGTGTTTGTTTCCACCTTCCATTCTACAAGAGAAGCCTTCATTTTTCAAGGACAAACCTACAATTCCCCTTCCTTTGATTCCTTTTGTGATTCTTTAATAAGAGAACAGGAAAAACTCTTACACCTTGGTCTTCTTCATCTTGGACACTCTTCTGAGAAAGCGTTAGCCGCCCAGCAACAACCAAATCCAAAGAATCCTAAGAAGTTGTATCCTAAAAAGAATGGTCCTAAGCCAAACAAGGGTCCTAAGCAATTTCAGCCTCAAAATGAAAAATCATTTCAACAAAATGATAAGACAAATAAAAACAAAGGGAAGAAGACTGATAGACATTGAAACTTTTGTAATCGAGATGGCCACTTAGAATCCAAATTCTTTAAGAAGATGGAAGCCTTGGAAGCAGCAATGAAGAAGCATAACATCCATTTCGAGCAATCTTCAACTTCAACTTCATCTTCAGGAATGGCACTTTCTGCATGTGGTTGTCAAGCATCTCGGTATGGCTATGCACTAAATGTATCTTCTTCTTCTCATTCTCATGAGTGGCTTATTGATTCTGGAGCTTCTTATCACATGGCCAAAAACAAAGCCATGTTTTCTTCTTTAAATGATTGTAACACCAAAAGTATATATGTTGGTGATGATAGATCTCTTAGTGTTGTAGGGACTGGAACTGTTCATCTAGACAATGGTCAGTTTAATGATGTATTATGTGTTCCAACCTTATCCTATAACCTTCTATCTGTATATCAGATAACCCATTCAGGTGAAGGTAAAATAGTTGAATTTTCACCACACGATGTTGTAATTAAGGACCTAAGAGATCCTAGACATATTTTAGCTACTGGCATTGCTGATGATTCTACAAGGTTTTATAAGCTTCACAACTTTGGGTCATCAAATCTTCCCTCAGTATTTGTTGCTCATAATGATGAAGTGAGCAAACTTTGGCATGAGCGATTTGGTCACTTAAACTATCGCTCTCTTCAGAATCTATGTAAAGAAAATATGGTGACAGATCTTCCAATGGTATCTTACAGAGATGGTGTTTGTTCTGGTGTGTACTCGGAAAACATCATCGGCACAGTTTTGAAAAACGTGCCTCTTGGCACGCCTCAGCCCCTTTACAGCTCGTGCATAGTGATTTATGTGGTCCACTTCCAGTTGCTTCATTATCTGGCTACAAGTATTTCTTAACTTTCATTGATGATTTCTCCAGACGCACTTGGGTATACTTCTTAAAACTCAAGAGTGAAGTATTTAACATGTTCTTGGCCTTTAACGCCTTTGTTGAAAAACAATCTAGATATCAAATTCTTAGGGTAAGATCTGATAATGGTGGAGAATATGTTAAAAACACATTCATCAACTTTTGCACTGAGAATGGAATTCAAATGCAACACACTGTTCCATATACTCCACAACAAAATGGTGTAGCTGAAAGGAAGAATCGCACCTTAAAGGAAATGGCTAATTGTATGCTTCAATCTAAAGGACTTAGTCTTAGTTATTGGGCAGAAGCAATTAACTATGCAAATTACATAATAAATCGCACTCCTACTAAGGTTTTAAAGAATATCGCTCCAGAACAAGCATGGAGCTCAAACAAACCAGATGCAAGTCACTTTCGTGTTTTTGGAAGTGAAGCATGGGCCCATATTCCAGATGAGAAACATAAAGCTTTAAAACCAAAGAGTGAAAAATGTATTTTTGTTGGATATTCTGAAGATGTCAAAGGATATAGACTTATTCCACTTAAGTCCAAAAATGTTATCATTAGAAGAGATGTAAAGTTTGATGAAAATATATCGGCCTGCGAGCCTAGTTCGGCGGATGTGCCACCTCTCGCTATCTCTTCTACTTTTGAAAATATTTTTTCTTCAGATGATGAAAGCGAGGATGAAAATCCTCCCCCACCTTCTCAGGATCCTCCTTCAGCTCCTCAGCTTCCAAAATGGGTCCGTGCTACTCGAGATGCAGCAGGTGATCTTGCCGGTGATCCTACAGATCAGCGACGTACACGTTCTCAATTCGAGAGAGCCTCTTCTTTACTGGCTCAAGCTTCAGTGAATTATGATGCTGACACCTTTGCAGAAGCTTCAGGCCATCCAGATTGGGAAGCAGCTATGAATGAAGAATATCATTCATTATTGGCAAATGATACATGGGATCTTGTTCCTCTACCAAAGGGACGAAAACTTGTTAGATGCAAATGGGTTTACAGAACCAAGTATGAACCAGATGGGAAAGTTGATAAACATAAATCTCGTCTTGTTGCTAAGGGTTTTTCACAAGTTGAAGGCATTGACTACACTGAAACCTTCTACCCTATTGCCAAAATGAACTCTATCCGCCTTGTTCTTTCCCTTGCTGCTTCTTTCAAATGGGAAGTCCATCAGATGGATGTTAAATCTGCCTTCTTGCATGGGGACTTGCATGAAGAAATCTATATGGAACAAACTATTGGCTTTATACAAACAGACTCCAGCCTTGTATGTCGGCTTAAGAAATCCCTTTATGGTCTCAAGCAAGCTCCTTGAGCTTGGTATGCAAAAATGGATAACTTTCTCTTAGAATCTGGCTTCTCTAGGTGTCATTCTGACAATACTATCTACACCAAGAAAGTGGGCAAGTCTCTTATCATTCTTGTTCTTTATGTTAATGATCTTATTCTGACTGGTAGTGATCCCAACCTTATAAACCATGTGAATTCTAGCCTTAAAAGGAAGTTTGAAATGACAGACTTAGGACACTTACATTATTTTCTCGGTCTTCAAGTCTTGCAATCCAAGGAAGGTATTTCCCTTTCTCAGTCCAAGTATGCCTGTGATATTCTACGCCATTTTCACATGGAAGACTGTAAGCCAGCCCCTTCTCCCTTTCAGTCTGGAGTCAAACTTTCAGTCACTTGTACTTCTCCTGAAGTTGATGCTACCTATACCGTCAACTTTTAGGAAAACTTTTATATCTAACCCATACTCGTCCTGACCTTTCCTTTGTCGTTGGCCTTGTTGCTCGGTTTATGCAAAATCCACATGAAAGTCATTGGAAAGCAGCTAAAATAATACTTCGTTATGTTCGAGGTACAGTTCAGTTTGGGATTCATTACAGTGCCGAAGCAGCTCCTCTATTGGTTGGTTTCACTGATTCCGATTGGGCAGGTGACCCTAATAATCGGAAGTCTACTGCAAGTTATGTGTTCACTCTTGGTTGAGGACCTATTACATGGGCTTGCAAGAAACAAGGCGCCATTTCTCTTTCTTCAGCAGAAGCAGAGTATCGTGGTGCCGTAGAAGCTAGTAAGGAAGCCTTGTGGCTTCGTCAGATCCTGTCAGAGTTTGGCTTTCAGCAGCAGCATCCGACTACACTTTGGTGTGATAATCAAAGTGCCATTTAGCTATGCAAAGATCCAATCCAACATCAGCGCAACAAACACATTGAACTGCACATGCACTTCATCAGAAAGCTCATTCATGACCATGTTCTTGAAGTGCAATATTGTTCAACAGATGATCAAGTTGCAGACATCTTTACAAAGGCTCTCACAGAGGCGAAGTTCACTAAACTTCGATTTATGGTTGGAGTTCAGGAAGTTGTCACTGAGGGGGGATAGGCTCTAGTGCCTCCTTCCTTCTCCTATTGTGTCATATTTGTAAATCCTTCAATCCTATCCCAAGTTGTTCTTAAGGGGGGATGTTAGGATATTCCGACACATAGGAAATAGTTAAGTACAACTTGGTCTAGTATAGAGTTAGGTATACAGTTAGGTAAAGTGTGTTTCTTTACTATGTACATTTTGTAACTTACAATCTGATGGTCACGATATGTAGCGATCTGACGGTTCATTCTCTCCTCGGTATTACCAACACTTGATCCGTGGCTTAACACCCGATTGGTCCATGATCTCTATTTAAAGAGAATGGAGGGTCATTTGTAGGGTAATCCGTCTATGAGAGAAGCATATGTAAATTTTCATTCTTTTATTAATAAATTGCCTGAAGTGGCCGCGTTGGCTCAGGTCGTGGATTGTTTCCCTCTTTGAGGGTTTTAACCACGTCAAAATACTGGTGTATTGATCTGTGATCTGTTTGTGAGTGGTGTCCTTTGGTGTTCTGTCTTAGGAACTTACCCTGTAAATTCCTACACCTTTTGATATAGATCAAAGCCAATGATTAACTTTATTCCATAAGCTACAAGACAAAAATTCTTATGTCAGTTACAAATTTTGTACATGTCAATAATTAACTTTGAATTTAGAAAAATAACATACATTTAGATATTGATTTGATTTTATATTCAACCAGGTGAAAACAAAACTACACTATCTCTTTATATTATAACAAGTGTAATATGTAGCATTACTGCTTAGTACTTGCCTCTTATGCAAAAAGTAATTATAGGATTAGAAAGTTTGGATCTCAATCAATGCTCTAGTATACGGGTATGAGAATGGTTAATGGTCCCTTATTCAACTTATGAACATTA
Source organism: Pinus tabuliformis (assembly GCA_031772625.1). Lineage (NCBI taxonomy): Eukaryota > Viridiplantae > Streptophyta > Pinopsida > Pinales > Pinaceae > Pinus > Pinus tabuliformis. The sequence goes on along the minus strand of CM062812.1, from coordinate 404,534,685 downwards.
TTTATATTCTTACAAAGTTTGTGAAGTTCATTGGAAATGGAACGTAGGGCTTTGCAATGGTAAGAAACCCATAATTCTTACATTGGAGTGCACAATTAATGCATATTTAAATTTTTCAAATTTTAGAATTTATACACACCTTACATGAAGGGAAAGTATGTTGACACATGTTCTTCCTTAAGGGAAAGCATGTGAACCTAGTGAAACTCTTTTTCTAAATATATCTTAGTCAATGCAATCAGTAAATGTCAATTATGACCAACTAATGTTATAATTGTTGTTGACGATCAACCCTCTAAGTAATATTCTCACTAATTAATCAATGGAATTTTATGTAAAAGTAGCCTTGGGGTTTTAGAAATCATATCGACCAAAAATAATATATGATATAGTTTGTTGTTGAGTATTTATATGTTGTGTTTTTTAGTCAACCTCATCTCAAGGAAAGCCTTGGTGTGCATCACTTATCAATTTAGAGAATTGAGGAAATATAGAAAGATTACAAGTATGGTATATTTGAAAGCCATTTTTTTAAAATTAAAATAAGTCCTTTGCTGTAAAAAAAAAAAAATTAATGTTTCTCAATAGCTCTTACTTTTAGCTAAAGATGTAATTTTTATCCCCAAAGTTGTAATGTGAAGTTTCTAAATTGAAAAGTGCTTTTATACTTATTTAATTCATAATTATTTATTTATAAATATAATAAACCCTTATATCAAAAATATGTTAAAATAATAAATATTTAAAAGAAAACATGCCATACTTATCTTTTCTAACTAAGACTAATTGGTAATCCAACCACACCTAAATCATAAAATAATTTAAACACAAATAAATATATTTTTATTAGTTTTTACATACGTAGAAAACCTCATTTTTAGATTTTATAAAAACTAAAAACTTAGAACTGACGCGTTTTAGTAATATGCACTTCACAGAGGTATCATATCACTACACACCCCTTACAATTTATAAAATATTGTCATACGGGTTACACAATTCATAAATATTTTGATTTTCAAATGACTTAATAAACTACACAATGACTATAAAATTTGGAAACCAAAAACTCATCATTTATATAAATTTCATAATAAAAATTTTGAATTTTTTTATTTTATTAAAACTAAATTAAAATTTACATTTTTGAATTATAAAATTAATAAAATTTAATTATTTTCCAATTTTATAAAATATAATTTTTTAAGATTAAAATATATAATTTGTTTCAAACATTACTTTTATAAAAAAATTATCAAAATTGTTAAGTGAAGCCTGGATTTCTCGGATGATATAATTAATTATGGTTGATATGACATCAATGAAACCTTACCATATAAAATATTGGGACGAATCTGTGGTTGGCTGGCAACCATTTCGATAAAAAGGCAAGTATTTATGGAATGGAAGTTTCGAGAAGATAAAGATGAATTTTTTTTATATTTGATAAATTTAAACAACCCAAAGTTGAAGCACAAACTCTCCATCACTTCTTCCGCTTCGTATTTTTATAATGGGTGTCAATTTAGTTGCACCCGAGTAACCGACATTTTGGTTCTTTTAATTAAACCCAAAATATAACAATGACTAAGCATATAATGATATTTCAATATATATTTAATATTGAACATTTTGAAATAATTTATTTTTATAAAAAAAATCATTAAAAATTAAAAACGCCATAAAAAAAACCATTACGGTTATTAATTTGAACTTTGAGACGCATAAGGATTTGGCGGAGCACAATACCTTTGGTCGTTTGATGGATTTCGCCATAAGCGTGATGTTTATATGGATATCAGTTTGTTAGGTAAGTAATTTAGTAAAAGTTTTTTTTGAATTTAGGTTTTTGTGATCCATATTATATTTACGTCGTAAAGTATTTCTCTTTAAAATGAATTTTTGTTTGTTTTGTTATATTAGCTATGATGTTAGATGATTCGGATGTCTTCCATAGTTGGATCTACATCTTGTCTAAATTGTTAGTCATCTCCTTCATTTACTTAATTTATGACAGTTGTTTCAGTGGCTCCTTCATTTACTTAATTTATGACCGTTGTAATATGATCTAGACACATGTCTCCACTTCACTGCTCATCACGTGATGTTGGGTTGAACGCGAAGGATCATCCAAAGTGATCCAACCGTATGAAGGCTTAGGGTTAGTGAGAAAATTGTATGCTACTATTGTTTCAAACTCTTTTTTTTTTGCTATTTGGGTTTTTTAGGGTTTGCAGGAAAAGAGTATGCTACTATTGTTTCAAACTCATTTTTTTTTTCGCTATTTGGGTTTTTCAGGGTTTGCGGGAAAAGGGTATGCTACTATTGTTTCAAACTCATTTTTTTTTGCTATTTGGGTTTTTCTTTGTTGCCACTCTGCTCTATAAACAAAGGAAAATCGCCTATGACCATGGCTGATCCCAATTTAGCCTTCAATGGCTCTATATGAATTATTCGTGGTTTGTTTCGTTTGAATGATTCCTGATTCCAACTCTGATATTTGAATGGCGAACAAAAGAAAACAAGTAATCTCTAACTCTATTTGGTTTTTGGTTGTTAAATTTTGCTTATATTGCACTGGATTATCTTCCTATGTTTTTTCTTCAATCTTCTTTGTGGTAGGTTTGTTATCCACAGGAAACAGTCTCCGGGTTATAGTTTTCATCCGCTTTCATTCTGAGCCAACTTAGGGTATGGCAAGGTTAGCTACCTCATACCCCACCAATTAGTGTTTTTTGAATTATTTTGTATGGGTTTGTTCCTTTGACTCGTTGATTTTTGGTTCAATTTTGTTTATATTGCACTGGATTCTTCTCTTATGATTTTCTTTTTCAAGTTTTTTTTGTGGTAATTTTGTCATCCACATGCAATGGTCCCAGGGTTAGATGATTTTCATCAAGGTTACCCTCAACTCATTGAAAATTTGGGGATTTTCATGGTCAACTAATTTCACTTTTACTCTGACCAGTCTCTATTAGCACAAGTTAACTAACAAGTTAAGAAAGAAAATTGAATAGACAAGTTAAGAAAGTTAAAAAAGAAAACTTAACAGAATCTAGCCCTAGCCTTAGTGACGAATAAACATTCCTTCTCACTTTGTATCTTTAAAGGAGTCATGTTCTTCTCCATTGGTTGTTAAAATCTGATTATGGATGAATTTATTTTAAAGCAGGTATGATTTTTTTAAAGAGGAAGAGGAAGTGCAAAGAAGACATCCCTTTGACAGCTTTTCCACCCCTTATGGACTCAACTTTTCCCCTTTATTACTTAATTCCTACAGAAGATTCTCACTATTTTCAACTTTCCTCAGCTTTATTACTTAATTCCTACAGAAGATTCTCACTATTTTCAACTTTCCTCAGTTATTTCTTAATTCCTACACAGGATTCTCAATATTTTCTAGTTTTCCCTTTATTACTTGTTGGACACATAATCCTCTATGGGTTAGTGTGGAAGCTGAATAGACTAAGGGACTCCAAGAGACCTTGGGATTTGAAACCCAACGATCACACCATGTACTATAAATGTATATCATTTGTTAATAAAAAAATATACTCTCATGTTTTATCTTTCCTATTTGTCTTTGCCATGTGTGTGTTTAACATGGTATTAGAGCAGGCAATCTCCTGCCCTGCTCAAGTGTGAGCCACCTGTTTTTGTGGCCTTTGTAAACCAATGCTCTCCTCCTGATTATACATTTCTAAGCATTTCTTAGAATAGAGGTTGTTACCTCTATCAGCGCTGCCATTCATATAATTGTGAGCAGTCCTGGCCCTTCCTCTGTTGTGAACAATCCTGGCCCTTCCTCTGTTGTGAGCAGTCATGGCCCTCTGCGACTTAAATTCTCTATTTTGAAATCCTATCAGCCATATTTTAGCTGCACTCTCTATGCACACTAACCCGAATAGAAAATCATGGCAGCTCTAACACTTCCATTGACCTGAACGCATCATTATTCCCCTCCGACTCACTATTATTATGTTGATTCTGGCTAAGCCTCGCAGCTCTGAGGCTGAAGCTTCCACTGATTTGACAGTTTATTCATTGATTCTGGCTAAGCCTGGCAGCACATAGAACGTTTTGAGTTGAACATTTCTGCTCCTGTCGCTGCACGATACCTGCATACAAAACACGTCAACTCCCATATGTATCCATCGCTTTGACTGCCATACGCTCTGCTTTGTCGAGAACGTTGTTAGACGTAGAGTCCTCCATATACATGTGGTACTATGTAGTTCCTACACACCTCCATAGGCTAACCCCATAGCCACCGCTATCGACCCTCCAAACGACAACGACTCGGCTACAGCAGTAGCAGCAAGGATTTTGATGATGACAAGGAGGCCAAGAAGGAGCATAGTGATGCTGCGATGAGATGACGCTTCTGTATACCTGGTCCTTTGGAAGCTGGAAGATATCAGAGCGTGGGGCCTTTTCCCGAGTGGCGACACTTGCATTGTCGTATGAGGAGGCAGTGGATGGATAAACCCATTGATCGTCAACCATTGAAGAACGCTGCCAGGATGTTTATAAAGTTGCATTACATGGTGATTGTATCTCTACGAGTTTTCTATTCTTGTGACCTTTTAACTCTCATATATCGTAGTAACATCCTGTTGTAAAAGGCATCAAAACAATTGATTGAGGATGTAAATATGTGTCACTGAGCACCGTAACGCTGCTTTGTTATCTCCATATACGTATGCTACCCTCCACATACTTTCGCTTCCCCATACGCTTCTAGCGTTTGGAACACAGGTCTCCATTACAGCATCCAAATCACCACTCATCTACACCACTGCTCATCATACCACTGTTTAACTAACATCGGAGCTCTGCATAAATCCATGTTTTATAAGTTCATTGGTCGAGTATCAATGTTTCTTTTGAAGGTCGTGGCCTAACATGTTGAATTCTAGAGTGTGGAAGATTAAGGTTGAAATGAGCAGGAGAGCACGGGAATAAGATTGTGAAATGAGTATTTTCTTGATTGATTCGTGGAGCATCGAGGTGGTGCGTTTGAACCCTTTGCGTTGAATGTCATGAATGGTGTGTTGTGCATTCAATGGTATCTCCTTTCTTGAAGACCGAAATGGTATGCGTTTAAATTCATTGAAGCCCTTTTTATAGTTGGCAAATATCTAAAGTGATTTAATGCTTCGAGTTAAAGTGGATGCATATGTTGCTTGTTTAAACCTTCGTTGAATGGTGCATTGAAGACCGTAGGGAGAAATTCAGTTGAGCTCTTGTTATCTTTGGTGGTTGATCGCTAGGTTATGGATTCAAATCCGTGGTTTCATTCTCAACGAATTCAAGCCAGGCATCGTGGAGATTGTCTTCAACATGGGCAGGGGCAGTTGCCAAGCCAAAGAAGAAGCCTCCATCGCCCTCTTCTCAACAGTTTTTCTCTATTGTGTGATCGCTATTCCTGTGCAAGACAATAAATGTAATTATCCATGTGCCTCAACAACTACTTGGATGGTGAGCTATAGAATTTTGCATTCTATGGCTATTGTAAAATGTTAGATGATACAAGGTGATTGGAACCGAAAAAAATAAAAAACGAAATCTCTTGTTTTCCTTGGAGGCAGTGATACAAACCACGCAAACGCAAAACAGGTGGGTTCAAGCCCCACGGTAATGTTGGACAGGTGACAAAATTTCAGAAAATATGGTTGGAGTGGTCACTGTGTTGAATAGTCTAAATGAAATCGCGCGACGCACATGATTTTGGGTTTTATTGAGAATCTGAATGTGAGACAGTGAGTAATAGTTCCAAGGTTAAGTGCTTCTGTTATTCTGGAACATCTATGGAAGGTTGGAAACTTTGATACAATTACATGGGAACCACTTAAAGCTGAGCAATTGGCCCCGAATTTGGCTATGAAGGAAGTTGTTCAAGACTTTTTAGGCAAGCATGGTTGGGCTTACAAAATGATATGAAATTAAAACATCTCGAGACTTCCTTGTATAATAATGTTTATTTCTTTGGGAGCATGAATCAAAGGTTTGGAGTTGGCGTTATAGAATATGTTATGTTAGATGTTCTTCAACCAATCAAGTGGTATTATGGTGTTTAAATTATATTAGTTTATTGATACAATGATATGGGTTCACCACCCAGGGTTTTTATTTTCATCACAAAGATGTAGATAATATCCATCAGCGCTCCAGTCCGTCGTACAATAACGAATGAATTCTTTGATCCATATGTACGACAGTTCGATAGGCATGTAATCAATAATATATCTTGTCCAATTTTTGGTTGAGCTTGGAGTGTAGCATTGAGCAGTCGTCAACACATTATTTAATTGTATAAACAATTGTCTATTATTTAATTTGGAGAGTGGAAACTATTGAGAGCTTCTTTGTCTTGGCATTATATTCGAGTTTGGAGTGCATTGAGGTCCTCACTATTTTGCTATTTTTTTTGAGTTTAAAATGGCTCCAATTGGTGTAATATTAAAGTTACTGGACAATCTAATACTCGCTACTATGGATAATACAGTCAAAATCAGCAAGGATTTTCTCACCGATATTCATAGTTGTTTACAAGATGTACATGAAAAGATTGATTTTTTACATCTTAAATCTCAGCTTTAGGAAGAAGAATTAAAATAGAGGAATCATCATTCTGAACCTGTTTCTGTTTAGAACATTGAGACAACAACCCATCAGCAGCAAGTCAATATTGTTGCAGTTCATTTAGATTTAGTACCTAATAAAGCAGCGGTTGTACATGCAGATACAGAAATTCAGTCTGCACTTCCCAAGTCAGTCATCAATCCTTGGGAAGAGCTTGTCCATAGCAAACACATAACTAGTCTTGGATATGACAAGGACTTGTCCTTTCCTATTCCGGACTACTCAAAGCCCATTTAGTTTCAAAGTGGTTGATTTCTTCGGGATGATTTATCTTCACCTGCTCCTCATGATAGTTCACCTCCGGCTATTCCAGATTCTACCCCTCTTCCATAGCAACAACAACAACAAATTGTGAAATTCCAACACTGTCACCGAGTTGGCCATCTAAAAAATCATTGTTTTAATCATCATCCATGTAAGCATTGTCATAAAACCAATGATTCTCCAAATAGATGCTTCAGAAACAAACCTCCTACAAGAACAAAGATTCATCTTGGATGGATCGCTTATTGGCAATGGGCATAAATAGCCAAGAAGATATTCCAGTCACATGTCAGAACTTGTTATAGAGTATTGAATAGTCTTGCAATTCAGTTTTCTCCATCATCTCACCTTGTATCTGACAGGGGGGAAATGATGGTCATCTACAAGCTTCAAAGCCACATCAAGCGAGCCTGAGCCACAACCTGCCATAAGAGATTCAGAGTTGTAGCCAGAGGCAAAGATGCCCCTGAGCATGCCTTCAGCTGGTAATCTGGGACACTTCCTCTAGCAGAAGACTTCAGCTTCTTGCTAGTTTTAGAAGAATTCCAGGAATAGAATTGGGGACACTTCCTCTAGCAGAAGACTTCAGTTTCTTGCCGGTTTCGGAAGAGTTCTAGGAATTGCATTAATCATTCCAGAGTTGTTGGTCATCCTTAAACCATCATAGGTTGAGACTTCTCTTTTCAGGTTGAAGTTCTCCCTTTTATGCGGGATGAGCCCTCCCTTTCATGGTTGAAGGTTTCCTTCTTCAAAACAATAGGAACACTTCCTTTAGCAGAAGACTTCAACTTCTTGCCAATTTTGGAAGAGTTCTTGGAATTACACTAAGCATTCCAGTTTTGGTGGTCATCCTTAAACCACCACCCTTTATACCAGCATTTTAGAGAGCACATTCAGCCTACTGCTACCATGCATTTTTTGCACATTTTGTATTACAACTCTCTTCTTGGACTCATACATAACCCTTCGAATTAAAGGGGGGAACGTTGGACACCTAATCCTCTATCGGTTAGTGTGGAAGCGGAATAGACTAAGGGAGTCCAAGAGACCTTGGGATGTGGAACCCAACGGTCACACCATGTACCATAAATGTATATCATTTGTTAATTTAAAGTGTACTCTCATGTTTTATCTTTCCTATTTGTCTTTGCCATGTGTGTGTTTAACATTGCTTAATTTCTATAGAAGATTTTCTTCCCATTTATTATTTATTACTTAATTCCCACAGATGATTCTGAATGTTTTCCTTTTGTTCTCTAGGTTTGTTTAGGGAGCAAATTATTGTATATGAATGTTGGGATGACTTTCATTCTTCTATTTTTTTATATATATTTTGATAGTTTCACTCTGTGCTAACTTGTTTTTATATATTTTTATAGTTTTACTCTATGCTAATTTTTAGTCTTTAGTCTGTAGATACCATGAATGTTTCAATTTCTAATTCTCTTTGTAAATATTTGGTTTGAGAACAATTTCTAATGCTCTCTATAAATACTTTTTTTTTGTTTGAAAAAATATGATTTTCTTCTTCTTTTTTCTTCTATTTTTTTTTTCTTTTTTCTTCTCTTCTTTTCTGTTAAAAAAATTTGGAAACAAATTACTATATTTTGGAACCCAACTCTTATAAATTTGGCCAAAATTTGCAGCTATGTTTGAAGTTATCTTGATAGAAAGTTTTCCCAAGTTTTCATGGAATGATGAGTGGAAAAATGTATTTAGTTTTCCCAATTTTTCATGGAACGATGAGTGGAAAAATGTATTTATGATTTATTTTACATTGAGAAATGATGTTTTCAAAATTTTTACCAATTTTGAATAGTCACCATACATTCACTTGGGAAATGTATTTATGATTTATTTTACATTGAGAAATGATGTTTTCAAATTTTTTACCAATTTTAAATAGTCACCATACATTCACTTGGGAAATGTATTTATGATTTATTTTACATTGAGAAATGATGTTTTCAAAATTTTTACCAATTTTGAATAGTCACCATACATTCACTTGGGAATTTTAATATGTACATGGGAATTTTTTGTTCCACTTGAGATCCCTCCCATAGGGATGAACATGGTGTCCAAGGGCATGCAAATTTTTTTAGATTTACTTCAAATTGAGTTTACTGTCATGGTTTGAGGTGATTTCGCATTCGTTGTGTTATTTTAGAGTGGGGAAGGGAGCATTAGCATAAAATATAATAGAGATGGATATAATGCAACAAGTAATACTTTAAAGTAATTACTGGAGAGTAGATTCAGTTTTTTCACCACAAGTAATATTTTAAAGTAATTATAGGAGAGTAGATTTAGTTTTTTCACCATCAATTTCACAGGTTTTTAAACTAATTGTGAGATGAACTTTGAAGTGAACAAAGCATTTTAAATGAAATTTCGAAGATTTTCTTCGGAATCGATTTATTTTTATAATGAACTTTAAATGAAGGAGATATTTTTTTTCGAAATCCACTTGATGTGTCAACTAATCTTTTAATTAATACTTCAAATATAGTTTGAGAAAAAAATTTAAAGTGTTTTGAAGTTTAATTAATACTTCAAATATAGTTTGAGAAAAAAATTTAAAGTGTTTCCAAGTTTAAATTTTAAATTTTAAAACATATTTTGCAATAAATAGTTTTGGCGGTTAATATGTGTGCATATATAATACTTTTGCATCTAAATATTTTTTCATATTATTGATTTATGCTAAATATTATTACAAATCTATTAAAAAATAATATTAATATATATAATTTTGTGTTAAAATATTATTTAATATTAATTATTAAATATATTTGTTTATATCATATATTATTATTATAAATATCTTATAATATATTATATAATATTACGACCATGCTTATAAATGTAAAATTTCAAAAATAAAAAGATGTTTAAGACACAAAAATGGTAACACTTTCTTTTTTTTAAACCAATTTTATTAAAGTAGAGAATCGACTTTAAAAGAAAATTTAGACCTTCTACAACCTAAGAAAGTCATAGTAATTTACATTGGTTTATAAACTATATGTTCACTTAGAAATTCACAATAATTTACATTTGTTCATAAACTATATGTTCACTTAGAAATGCACTTTAATTATCTGTTATGATTATTTATGGTGATTAACTTTACTAGTTACTTTTTAAAACTATTTACTCACTTTACTCTCAATATATGGTATCTAAAGAGTTTAAGGTAGAGTAATTCTTGTTTTTCAGTGCTTGTAGAGTGATTAGTATATGTTGTTATTATATATGTCATTTGTAGAAATTTCTGTTTTGCCACCCCAGTTTTCAGTTTCTCCTTATTTCTCCAATGTAGTTAAATGTCCATTCCCATAACCATACATTTAACAGACTGAAAAAAATAAATATTGCTGAAAACACAAATTCTGGAAATTGCAGAATTAAAAATCAGCAATCAAAAACAGCCATTAAAACACATTAAAACACTGATATTTTTTGTCAACGTGACCCTGGAAAAACCCCCTACAACTCTTGGGGAAAACCAGTTTGAGAGCTCTTCTTTATTTCTGAAAATTTCCTTTTTACAGTGAGAATTATTCAGCAAAAAATCAGCAAGCAAATTTACAACTTATCTCCTTTCCCGTGCCTCACAGCAATCTGGAAATTACAGCAAACAGGACAGCAATAAATGTTGTACGGCCTCCGTTTTGTGTGCAGAAAAATCACCAAACTGCTCCTCGATTTTTGTGCCAAAATCTGCCTTTCACTATGTGCTAAATCAGATGTACAAATCTACTCAACTGCTACCTTGGAATGTGTGCCAAACTATTGTCTCCTTCTCCTCCCTGCTCAGAAATCTCTCTTGCTCTCCTTCTCCCAATCTGCTCATGAAAGAATGAATGACCTTTTCCTCTTTTAATATAACTCCAAGTGACTTTTGGGTGATCCAAGTGACTTTTGGGTGATCTCTAAATCCAATGGCTGAAATAGATTTAGATCAATGGCTGAGATTAAATGCTCATTTAAATCTCACTTTCTATTTTTTAATTCACCCCCCTTTAATAAAGACCCACTTAGTCATTTATTTCCAAAGTCACTTTTCCTTTCTAATTTTTCATTGACTTTATAAAAGTCCCTTTAAAATTAGACTTAATAACTTTATCACCTAAAGTCACTTTTAAATTAGATTTAACTTTATAAAATTATAAAGTCACTTTAGGAGAAAAAATTAAATTCTTTTGGACACTTTTCCCTAGACCAAAGATCAAAGCCTAAGGAAACCACCTGTCCTCTGGTACCAAATTTCAACACTCCCTCTTACTGAGGAAGGTGTTCCTCACCACACCCATCTTGTCCCTGAAGTAGACATGCTTGCCCCGTGGTAAGGCTTTGGTAAGGATATTTGCAACCTGCTCATCAGTGGAAATATACTCAAGCTTCACAACTCCCTTCTGAACATAGTCTCTGATGAAATGATATCTGATCCCGATATGCTTTGACCTGTCATGAAATACTGGATTCTCCGTGAGTTTAATGCAACTCTGATTATCACAGTAAATCACTGAAGGTCTGAACGGCTGACCAAATAAGCCAAACAACATCTTGCGAAGCCAGATAGCCTCACAACTAGCTAGACTGGCTGCCATATACTCTGCTTCCGCTGAACTCAGTGCTACTGACTGCTGCTTCCGGCTGAACCATGACACTACTGCTGAACCCAACCCAAAACAACACCCTGAAGTGCTCTTCCTATCAGAAGCACAACCTTCCCAATCAGAATCAGTGTACCCTGCCAATCTCACTCCATCTCCCTGCCTGTAGTCCAGACCATAATCCACTGTCCCCTGCAAGTACCGCAAAATGTGTTTTGCAGCCACCCAGTGAACCTTCCTAGGCTCACACATAAACTGACTCATCGTGTTGACTGCAAAATAGATATCTGGTCTAGTGTTGACCAAATACATCAAGGAACCAATCAGTTGCCTGTACAATGTGGGATCCACCAACTCGGAATCCGAAGCATGAAGCTTCTTCCAGTTGGTGATCATCGGTGTCGACATGGGTCTACAATCCTCCATGTGGAATCTGCTAAGGATGTCCACAATATACTTCCCCTGCCCCAGGAAGAAATGCCCCTCCTCCTGCCACACCTCCAAACCCAAAAAGTAATGCATCAAGCCGATGTCCTTCATCTCAAACTCCGCCGCAAGATCTCTCTTGCAGTGCTCTATGAGTCTCTCTGCACCTGTAATAATCAAGTCATCCACATACAGCACCAGAATGAGAGGCTCCTCACATCTGCCTCACTCTTTGTGAAACCCATCCCCTGCAAGTATGCATCTATCCTGGAGTACCAAGCTCTGGGAGCTTGCTTTAGGCCATAAAAGGCCTTCTTCAATCCGCACACATGGGACTCCTTCCCATGCACCTCAAAGCCCTGTGGCTGCTCAATGTACACCTCCTCCTGTATGAAGCCATTGAGAAATGCGGCCTTCACATCCATCTGGTGGATCTTCCAACCCATCTCTGCTACTATCGATATAATGGAGCGGATCGAAGTATATGGAGCCACGGGAGCGAAGGTCTCCTCATAATCAACTCCCTCTACCTGGGAGAACCCTCTAGCCACAAACCTCGCTTTGAATTTCTCAATGCTGCCATCTGCAGCATGCTTTACCTTGTAAAGCCATTTGGAAGTAACCACGGATTTGCCCTCAGGCCTCGGCACCACCTCTGAAACATCATTCTTCATGATAGAAGAATACTCCTGTGGCGTGGCCTCTCTCCAAACCTGCTGGCTAGCTGCCTCCTCATAGCTAGAAGGCTCAGAGTCAAGGATACTGTTAACCATCGCCATATAGCTACAAAACCTCTCAGGTGGTCTACTCTCTCTGACCGACCTCTTCGGCTCAGCAACAGATGTGGCATCTCTCAAGGTGTCCTGAAGCCACTTGGGCTTCCTCTTCCCTGAGCGCACTTCTCCCACCGGAGAATGAAACTCCTCCTCATCATCATCATCAATAGCCTGAACTCCTGACTGTCTGTCTGCTCTCCTCTTGCCTGCACCTGAACCTGTAGAAGCTGAGGTACCGTGTGAACTGTCCATCAGTGGACTCCCTAGTGAACTGCTCTGTGAACTGCCCTGCATGCTGCCCGCAGCACCACCCCTCTGGCTCGATGAGCCACTGCTCACTAACGGACCTAACATCCTCATAGATGTACCTCCTGATCCTTCTGATCCCTGCCCACTGGATCCCTGCGACTGACTCAAATGCTGCTGAGGGTCTGGCTGATCCAGATACTCTAACTCCCGTGACCTCCTGAAGGCCCTGTCCTCCTCGAACTTCACATCCCGTCTGACAACAACTCTCCTCTGTGCAGGAATGTAAATCCGAAAGGACTTTGAGGTCTCAGTGTAGCCCACAAAGATACCCTTCTCTGCGGTGGGCTCTAGTTTGGTCCTCTTCTCCTTGGGTATATAGGAGTATGTAATGCATCCAAAGATATGAAGATGACCAATATCAGGCTTCTTCCCAGAGAAAGCCTCCTCCGGAGTCATGTGCCCCAAGGCACGATGCGGACTCCTGTTCTGCAAGTAAACAGCTGTGTTGCAGGCTTCTACCCACAAGAACAATGGCAACCCCTGATCATGTATCATGGCTTTGGCAGCCCCTATGATGGATCTGTTCTTCCTCTCCGCAACCCCGTTCTACTGGGGGTTGTAAGGAACAGTGAACTCCCTCCTAATGTCTGCCTCCGCACAATAGTCAACAAACTCTCCAAGGGTGTACTCTCCTCCATTGTCCGACCTCAGGGACTTGATCTTCCGACCTGTCTGTGTCTCCACAAGAGCTCTGAACTCCTGAAACCGCTTGAAGACCTCAGTCTTGGTCTTCAAGAAATAAATCCAGGTCCTCCTGGAGTGATCATCAATGAATAAAACATAGTACTCATATCCACTCAAGGAAACATGAGACATCCGACCGCTCACATCAGAATAAATCAAATCAAGTATCCTCGTCGCTCTACTGTCACTGCTGGGAAAAGGGGATATGGCAAATTTGCCCATCGCACAACCTCTGCAAGTATCAAAGTGATCAGTACTGAAATCTGGCACACATGTAGTGATCTCCCGCAATGTCCTTAAGGCTCCATGAAACATATGTCCCATCCTGCGGTGCCAAATCTCACACAGCTCAGAACTGTTATCTCTGCTGTCGGTACTACTGCTCAATGCCAAAAGGGGCTGAAATGCAAACTTGTACACCTTTGCATGGCGGACACCTATCACTCTAGCTGAATCAGCTGGAGTGCCCCTGGGATACATCAACACCTGTCCTCCCCTCAACAGCACCTCATATCCTCTTTCCTCCAAAGCTGAGACGGATATGAGGTTCTTCCTCATCCCTGGCACATAAAGAGCCTCTGACACCTTCAAGGGAGGTTTGGACTCCCTCTGAAATGTCACTGTCCCCACCTCGACTGCTTTAACAACTCTGTCATCACGAGTACTACCTCGATATCAGTGCCACTCTCTGAAAGTTCTGAGAAGTACTCACGGACTCCTGTCATATGACGTGAATCCCCACTGTCCACATACCAGATACCTGAAGATGCTCCGTTAATCGAGGGAAAAGCATGCTCCCTTTGAACCTGTGTGGCAGGTGATCCTGCACTAGAGGACTCACACGTAGTGAACGCAAACTCTCGATCAAAACGACCAGCAAAGTCCTCAATCTCTGCTGAAGCTGCCACGTCTTGGTTCTTCCCCTTCTTCTTTTTCTTCTCCAGACACACAACTGCATAGTGTCCCATCTTTTGACAATTCCAACACTTCACCTTGGAATAGTCCTTCTGTGTGTTCCCTTGATTACCTTTACCTTTGCCTTTGCCCCCACCACCGCTTGTGGAAGCCTGCTTCTTCCCTTTGCCTTTCTTGCCTCCTGCCATCAGTGCTACGTCCTCATCCTGCTCAACTGGCTTGGCTGCCCCAAGCTCTCCTTTCCTGATCTCTGTCTGAATGCAATCATCCCAAAACCTCTCCCATGTGGGAAGGGTCTCACGTGCACAAACCCCATCAGCAAAGTTCAACCATGAACGGGGGAGGCCATTCACTGCAATATGCACCAACTCAGTGGATGGAATGGCCTCTCCAATCGCTACCAACTCATCTCTCACATTGGTAATCTTTGTGAGATATCCAGCTGCACTATCATTCCCCATCTTAATGTTCTTCAGCTTCTCCTTCAGGACCATCTTCCGGTTCTCATTGGTACTCTGGTAGAGATTGGACAATGTTGTCCACATCTCATGGGCATTGCTCTTTCCTCTCACATGAGGAATGCAATGGTCTTTGATTCCGTCTAGAATCAGCCTCTTACCCTTATTGTTCTTCTTTTTATACTCAGCCAACTGAGTAATATCAGTGGGCACAACAACAGGGTTCTGTGTAGTATGCACCATGATATCCCAGACTTCTGCCTCCTCAAAGATACTCTGCATTCTCTCCTTCCAAACACTGTAATTTGTATGCCCATCCAACCTATCCTACACCCTCAATCCCAATGACATCCTGCTGTCCTAAAACTGAAAAATAGCACTGCTGTAGTAAAGATAAAACTGCTGTTTATGAAAAAATCAGCTTGCTGAAATTTTCTGAGTGAAAAATCAGCAACTGTAATTTTTCATTTTGCTGTCCCAAACTGCCCTTCAGCACTCAAGCTCTGATACTATGTAGAAATTTCTGTTTTCCCACCCCGGTTTTCAGTTTCTCCTTATTTCTCCCATGTAGTTAAATGCCCATTCCCATAACCATACATTTAACAGACTGAAAAAAATAAATATTGTTGAAAACACAAATTCTGGAAATTTTTCAGAATGCTGGAAATTGCAGAATTAAAAATCAGCAATCAAAAACAGCCATCAAAACACATTAAAACACTGATATTTTTTGTCAACGTGACCCTGGAAAAACCCCCTACAACTCTTGGGGAAAACCAGTTTGAGAGCTCTTCTTTATTTCTGAAAAATTGTCTTTTTACAGTGAGAATTATTCAACAAAAAATCAGCAAGCAAATTTACAACTTATCTCCTTTCTCGTGCCTCACAACAATCTGGAAATTACAGCAAACAGGACAGCAATAAATGTTGTACGGCCTCCGTTTTGTGTGCAGAAAAATCAACAAACTGCTCCTCGATTTTTGTGCAAAAATCTGCCTTTCACTATGTGCTAAATCAGCTGTACAAATCTTCTCAACTGCTACCTTGGAATGTGTGCCAAGTTGTTGTCTCCTTCTCCTCCCTTCTCAGAAATCTCTCTTGCTCTCTTGCTCTCCTTCTCCCAATCTGCTCATGAAAGAATGAATGACCTTTTCCTCCTTTTCCTCCTTTAATATAACTCCAAGTGACTTTTGGGTGATCCAAGTGACTTTTGGGTGATCTCTAAATCCAATGGCTGAGATTAAATGCTCATTTAAATCTCACTTTCTATTTTTTAATTCACCCCACTTTAATAAAGACCCACTTAGTCATTTATTTCCAAAGTCACTTTTCCTTTCTAATTTTTCATTGACTTTATAAAAGTCACTTTAAAATTAGACTTAATAACTTTATCACTTAAAGTCACTTTTAAATTAGATTTAACTTTATAAAATTACAAAGTCACTTTAGGAGAAAAAAATAAATTCTTTTGGACACTTTTCCCTAGGCCAAAGATCAAAGCCTAAGGGAACCACCTGTCCTCTGGTACCAAATTTCAACATCATTATGCAATTTGTCATGAATGAGATCTATTATATATGTCATTATGCTTTTCTGTCATTCATGAATGAGATATGTGTTAGGCCAATGTTTATTTAATACGACCCTATACATCTTCACCAAAGATCTCACGTGTCATTTTCAATTTCATATCTCTTTTTATTGCTCATTACTCCACACCGATACAACTTAGCTTTGCCCTTAGTATTCTATTTACAGGCAGGGAACACATCAGTGTTACTAAAAGTTATGGACCACCATCTGCATATGTTCCTAGAAGCTTAGTGATAAAATGTTCTTTTTAGGATCGAGATCCAGAGCCTGTTCAAGATCCAGGTGTAGATGAAGCAGTCATTGAAGAAGGACAAGTAGATCCCGTAGATCTTGTCCATGAAGCAACAGTTTAAGCACCACTTCCTTGTAAGAACTGGTGGTACCTTCCCTATGGAGACTAACCTTCAGATGGGGACTTTACAAAGTTTGATTTATTGAATGACTCGCCATTTCTTTTAGACTTCCTTCTGTTCTTTATTTTCAACTACCTGGAGTTCGAGACGATTAACCCATTCCAGTAGATTTATAGTTTTGTATTGTTAGGGTTTCAGGGGCCTTTCTACTCTTCTTTGAGTTGTTGCTCATGCTTGGATTGATAGTAGGCCTAGCATACCATCAGCCCTGCATACCAGCATTAGCCCATCAACCCAGCATCAGCCCATCATCACTACCATCAGACCTATCATAAAGAGGATTCAGGTTCCTTTAACCAGGGAAGGAAGGACTTGATCCACATCAAGTGCTTCAAGTGTCGGAATTTTGGGCACTTTGCTTCTCGGTGTCATGAGAATAAGTGGGAAGGGAAGCTTAGTTACATACGAATATATTACATTCAAACAGAAGAGAAAGAGTTTCATGCTAGGTGGTACTAACTAACCTGAAACGAAGAAACCTTAATAGCTTTAATGTCTCTCCATTCTTTTCAATTTCATTTGAAATCTCTTTCTAAAGAAAGACGAATCAATCTGTTTGGGTATAAAGAACCCATTGCCGAAATAGGTTAATCAGCAGAATATGGTGCCATACTGTATTGAAGCTAGTGAAAGTTGTAGTTCTACTGTCATTAGTTCAGTGAAAGCCTTGTGAAAGCCAGTGAAAGATTGCCTTATTTAATAGTGAAAGTTGTAGTTCAGTGTATAGAGGTTTTGCCTTGACATTACATGGACATAAAGTCCCTTAGGGTGAGTGACATCCTTCAAAAGAGAGTTGTGGGTAGTGATTAGAATTTTAGGTTGGATATTTCTTAAAACTATTTACTCACTCTACTCTCAATGTATGGTATATAAAGAGTTTAAGGTACAATAATTCATGTTTGTCAGTGAGTTGATATTAGTATTTTAGCTTGTTCATAGAAAATTTATGGAATAAATATTCGTAATTAATTATCAACATTTGTAGGTTGTTTTTGTTGTAAATGTCATAAATTGATATGCTAGATTTTGCCATAAAAGTTAAATTTTAAATTTAGAGTTAATATCATGGTTTAAAATTCCACAATTGTAAACTGTGGATGACAAAATTATTGCTAAATTTGAGTAGTCTAAATACGAATCAAGGTATGTTGTTCAATAATGTTTGTGGTACTCAGTATTGTGAACTTATGGAGTAAGATGTCTCATCTAAGCTTAGTGTTAACGAAGATCACAGATGATGGATTATCACATCTTGAGTCTTGCAATATGTTTCCATCATTAAGTTTGAGTAGTCTAACTATGAATCAAGGTATGTTGTTTATAATGTTTGTGGTACTCAGTATTGTGAACTTATGGAGTAAGATGTCTCATCTAAGCTTAGTGTTGACGAAGATCACAAATGATGGATTATCACATCTTGAGTCTTGCAATATGTTTCCATCATTGCAAATTTATCACTGCTAATGGATTCAAGGTCCTGGTTTGGGCATAATAGGATTATCATGCAAGAAGATTTGGTTCATGGTCATAAGTCATTACTATGAGGGCACACCAATATTAGAAGAGATGAGAAAAAATTGTTTCCTTGTATTCAAATTCATTACTTTGAGGGCACACCAATATTAGAAGAGCTGAGAAAACAATGTTTCCTTGTATTCAAAGTCATCACTTTGAGGGCACACATATATTAGAAGTGTTGAATTTGATTTAAAATTTTGAAAGGATTTGAACTTATTTATATGATTCATGTGAATCTGATTAGTCTTAAACATGCTTTGTTGGGAACAACCCTTATTGTTACACTTAATTCATATTTATAATTAGATGGCATAACATATCACATCTTTTTCTTCTATGCTACTCTTTCCAATACCTTACCGTGTTCCCTTTACAACATATGGTGCAATTTCTAGTAATAAGAGTGTTTTTGGTAGAAATTATATAGAAGAAAATTTTGCAAATCTTTAAAGTATAAGAAAAAATTTGTGAATTTTATGTAGAAATCACATAAAAGAAAATTTCACTAATTTTCTGTAAAAACCACATAAGAGAAAATTTTACTAATTTTCTCCTATATAATTTATACCAAAAAAAATATAATTTATACCCAAAAAAAACTTTTTAGTAAGAATTATCATGAATTATTGTAATATTAACCCACCGTACTCTATGCATGGAAGTTTGTGAAGCACTAAATTATTGTGATAATTATACATTAAGCTTTCCCCCTAGGTTGTGAGCCACGCCATCGATGCATTTATGATACATACAAACTATTATTTTTTCGCTCTCTCCACACTGTAGATAAGTCCCTATGTGGACTTACACAACGACACTCTTTCACAACAGAGAGAGTTTGTCTCCGCTGCGAGGAGAAGCTGTCTGGAAGCTTCGTGGCTCACTGATATGCAGAGAAGAATGGAAGAATGGGCAGGCATATTAATTTTTTATCATTTATTGACCTTATTTCATAAGGTTTGAAATTATTTTAAATAAAAGATTGATTTGATTCGATGTGCATTGAATTTTTATAAATATCAGAATGTGATGCTTGATATTATTTCAACTTGATATCATATGATTTATTTTTTATTTTTATTATTAAAATAATTTTTATTTATAATTTCATAAAATTAGTCAGGTCATTTACATATTATTAGAAATATAAATTTTAAAAATTAATTTTAATTTGTAAAATTTTCAATTTAATATTTGGTTTTTTTTCAAATTTTTAATTTTATAAAATATCTTAAAAAGTTTCGAATCTAATTAAAAGTCAAACATTTTTTTATTAAAAATGATTACAATATAACGGATATAATAAAAAATATCTTTAAAATAATAAAACCTCAGCCCAAATAGAACTTACTGCTCAAAAGAAAAGAAGTTGAAATTTCCAATAGAGTTGTAAGAAGTTGAAATTTCCAATGGACTTGTATTAAGTGTAATTTTTTGGAGTTTCCAGTGTCTCAATCTGCCCAAAAAATTTGAGGTTAAATCTTGATTTGTGTTATTTAAACTATTTTTTTTGACTATATATATGGATTCAACACCCTGAAAACACCGAGCGCAATTCTATTGTGCACGGGTTACCCATAAAACTTGTGATTTCAATGAATTCTGGCCAGATTTTAGAGAAATTAGGCCGGAAAAAAATCCATAAATTCCAAAGAGTCGCACTAAAGACAACTAGATTTCCAATACGTCTTCCTAAATTGATCAATAAATTTCCATGGAAGACACTAGCTAGAGTCAGGAAAAATCCACAGGAAATGAATAAATGTCCATGAAGAGATAGGTAAGTTCATGGAAAACATATCTGTGTATTTATAAAAAATAATAAATTTTATTTAAATATTTAAGAGTGGAATTTTATTATAAAGTTTAGAAATTGGCAAATTTTATTAATTTATAATATGTATTTTTTTTTAAAGCTGGATAGGATTATATCTTAATCATGTCTAAGTGGGATATAGTACAAAATTTAAACTCAAAACTTCAAGTTAATTGAGACTTCATTTTCACATTCATTCATTACAAATTGTAAAATGTTTAAAAATATTTTGATAAAAAAATATAGATTTCTCATCTATATAAAATTTTAAAGAGTGTGAATAGATTTCGATTTCTGAAAAATACTATATTATAACTAAACTTTGTATTTTCAACCGTCTGCTCAAAATAATGTGGAATTCTATTGCTTATTAATAGAGGGCAGATTGTGGACATCTCGGACTGGTCATGCTACAGTTAATTGGCATTCGTTTAAGATTGTCACAACGGTAGGGCCAAGCGTGGCTCTGTGAAAGGACAACACAGATGGCCCGACTACGCGATTGGACGGCTGAGAAAAAGTAGATTCCAATGTCGATACCCTACAGGGTGGCTGGGCCAGCTGAATTATTACAGATAACGGGCCACCTTCCTTCGAGATGCTTGATGTGATCAGGTTGCACTGCACTTCAAACTTGCTGCACATTCAGAGGTCATCGTGATTCGCTTTTTCGCTTCCTTTTCCTGTTTTCTGGATCATGTGTTCAGATTAGGAAAAACAAATATTAGGGGCCAACAAAAGCACAAAAGTTGGGAAGGCACAAGTGATACCCTTTTTAAGGAATGAAAATGGATGAACTTGAGTTGAACACTTTCACTTTTGATGCTCGTTTCTTTCATGTTAGTTGCACATGGTCGATGCAGTTACAGTTGCCACAATTTTACGCATTAGACGTGACAACTCAACTCTAGTCAAGCAGTGTGTGTGGATATGACAGTCATAAGTAAGGCTATCTTTATGGATTGCCTCTAAATGTTTAAGACATACTCTAATTCCAATATTTACCTTGAATGGTAATGAGTCCACTGATATTATTTTTCAGTAGTCATTTCCTTTGCATTGAATACATAAATGATATAGTCAAGTTAGATTGATATAGTCAAGTTAGATTGGTAGAAGTAGCAAGAAAATAATTTTTATCGATTCACATGATAAGGATTTGGAGTTTCTATATATGTGATGCGTGTGAGCAAAGTCAATTATAGATATGAGCAAAATTAATTATTAATTTTGTTTATAGGCATCTTTACTTTCTATTACACATTCTTTGCCTATGATGTCTATAGCATAAAGAGTTAATAGATAAATTTACTTTGTTAGATTATAAGATTTCGAAATAGTATAAAATATAACATTTTTATATTGATTGCAGAAAGTCGAAAATTAAATTGACTTCATACTCATTGGATCATAAAATCTACGATCAACATAAATTCTAATTAAATAGACAAACATCCTTGTATCTATTATAAATTTAAAACATGTCTATCAATGTCAATTATTCACTTTATTCTGTAGTCATTGAATGATTTTAGATTTATATTCTATGATCCAATGAATAGCATAAACTTTCTTCTATCACTCAACACATATGTAGCAAAATCAACTCTTATATAAAAGTACAAAAAGTCAAATATTATTAAAAAGTATTAAAAATAACCTTTATATAAAAGTTAAATATTATTTAAAAATATTGAAAATAACCTTGATTACTTTCTTTCTAGTAAGATGAAGTTAAATTTATTGTAAGTTAATGAAATATAACCCACAAACTATTTCTAAATAACTAAAAAAATATATATCATCAAATAAAATAAGTTAATAAAATAAGATATAACAAGTACTCTTTCATACATAGGGTTAACAATATCTCTTTCTAATAAACTTTATATATATCTTGAAAAATCACATTGCATATACAGAAGGTAACCAATAACTTGTTCATGGGTACGACCCGTGCCCCACTTTTTTCTGGCTTCCATTATCTACGAAAACTTAATTGTCTCCTCCTTTGTATCCATGTGCTTTCATCACCTTGTTGACGTCTGGAAGATGCGAGTATTACGAAAAGATTTGTGACCAGGCGTCGGACCCACAAATTGATTAGCACGCACTTCTCGAAGGATGATTTATTTAATTGTGTATTTAACACGTTTGATTTAAGTAAAGATAAGCCTGAAAGATTTCCATCCCAAACTAGTAAGGATGAGATTAAAAAATTCCATTCTTTATTTAAAGCACGCCGACAATGAAGGGATCATGCCATGATCTTGAGCGTATCGAAAAATACCCAATGGCAAAAGGGGAGAATCGCTCAATAATTTTTATTGGAACACAACCATGGAGCTAGCTTGTATGCTTGTCGCATAGAGACTTAGTGGAAATTATGATAGAGATAAGAAGATAATTTTATTCAGTATTTTATTGGGTTGATGTGATTTATCTGAAAGCTAATTGTAAAAATATAAAAATGTATAGGATATATATTTTTATAATTTTTTAATAAAAAATTGATTTAAATTAAATTATTACTATAATATATAGTTTTTATTAAAAAATTAATTTTCATAAAGTTTATCCAAGTATATATATTTTTTTAAATTTAAACTTGTCATTTTTTAAAGAAAATATCTGCTCTTAAATATTACACTCACTCTAGTCTTTTTCTCTCACATCCCAGTTAAATCAAAGCTCAAATTTGTGACAACAATTTAAGAGATTTATTAAATGCCTTGTTTTCCTTTGTTTCTCATAAAAAGGGGTAAATGTCACCACATAGTGTGTAAGATGCACCATCCTATGATACTCTAAGCCTTGGTGCTAGCCCTGGCCCCAAACAAGGAGTAACCTTAATATTTCCTAAAGGTAAGAGCCCTTGTCTGTCACTCAAGGGCACATTATTTAAGAATTGAAATTTAAATTGTACCTGTAATAAAATGATGCATGGAATGAAATGTTGCTATGGGTTTTAAATGGGATTAGCATGTCATAGTTTAGTTTAGAGGAAATCCGAAGCTAGGACAACCAATAAGGGGTTTCAATAGGATTTTAGCCATAGGAATGATCTTGAAAATTATGGGCACCAAAATATAGTTAAATTGGGAAATTAACTTAGAGAAAACAGATATGGGCATAGAAGAAGGTGGAACTACTCCCTTACCTTATATTTATTAGACTAAAAACCAATGGTTAAGACGATCACAAATCCATTAGCTTACTTGTAACATACCCATGCCATTGCCAACTCATTCCAACATTTCTTAAGTGCTAAATTCGTGTTGACTAACCCACGACAACCTATGCTCTCAAATTTTCCCTTTTCTAGGAAATTTCCACTTAATAATTTACATAATGCAATGCATATTCTAAATTCCTATTAAAATGTAAAACACAAGCTCATACATGCTCTATCACAATTTTCTCTTTCAATCAACAATACGATATATTTCATTTAGATACAACTATAAACATTGCAATAGAAATAAACATCACAAAAGGCAAATACTTATATTTTAATTTTCTAACTACATGTAGACCTTTGTGAGGGTCCCACCCTAACCCCCTTATTTATGTAATGGGATCGAGTCATAGTCAAGAGTCAATAAATCCCATATTAATAATTGTAAGTGGTTAACCCGCAATTAATGACGAGACCACAGTTAGTTGCAAATGGGTCGTAGTATTAGATAGATGGTATTAATAAAACCCATGGTATTGATCCATGGTATTGCATGTATGAGTCATATATAAAGGATAGAGACTCCCTGCGAGGAGCATCGTGTCTTATTTTTGAATCGAGCTCTGCTCTATTGGAGGTTGTTGTTGTCTCTCACTATTCTATGTTCTGGGTATCTTTCTTCGCATATTTTGTATTTGGGTATCTTTTTGCAGGTTAAGAGCATAACAAGTGGTATCAGAGCACTTTCCAGGGTTGGTGGGATCCCCATTTCTTAGCAATTTTTTTTTTTGGCTACATATGTGTTCTGGCGTCTTTAAACCACGGGATCTGTCATTGAGTGCATAAACTGCGGATTTGGGGAGGCATGCACGCAGGAAATACAAGAGGTGGTCATGCTTGTTGGACTCCCTTGTAACCCCTGTGGGTATCCCTTCGAGTAGTAGCGCATTAGACAGAACCGCGTACGGACTATCTTCCAAGTACCTTCTGGGTATATCGGAAGCCCCTTAGCTCCTCCGCAACCTCGCCATAGATAAACCGTCAGCCGTCTTGCTGCTACAGTACACCGAGAACAACACTCGGAGAGATTACTCGCCCGTACGATAGGGTAGTCGGGTTGTACGGCTAAGGGTATGGTTGATCCTCCTTAGTTAGAGCCCTGAAACATTGGGCCGAGTACTACTGTCAGACCCTTATGTATATTGCGATCTGTAGCACCTGACACTCCTCGAGACCATAGTTCCCTTTTCTATCTTAGGATCACGCATCATATCTGCCAGATTCGCTTGTGCAAAGGGGTGCAACAGCAGCAGACATCAGTCCCGCAGTTCCGAGTTAGCAGACCAGCCATTCTGATCTATTAGATCCATCTGATCCGAAATAACAGTCTGTTCCGCCGCCCAGAGCTATCCGATCCACCATTCAGATCTCTCAGATCCACCAGATCTGAGTAGTTGTGTGGGGTTCCTATACCGAGGCATAATTTTCGCAGGACTTTTGGCAGCATTGACATTTTGAGGATTTGGCGACTGCAGTATTCATAAGGAAGGAGTAAAACTCTTATTGGTGATCTATCCCATCAAAATCAGGACGACGAGCTGAGCACGGTGGTACCATTCAATTCTTATTGAATTTTTTTTTTTGGGTGGTCCCAAATCTCAAGAACATCTGATCAGTGCATGGTAGAAACTATAGCTCAAGCTATGGCCAATGAGAGGATTGACAAACTTGAACTAACCTTGCAATCCATCCAAAGTCAACTTGACAGACTATCTACCCTAATCTTGAAGGGCAAGGAGGAAGCCCACGAGGAGGCGTATAATGGCAATGGACACAGTGAGGGTGAGTGTAGCCACTCTCTTCACGTCTGGGGCACCCACCAACAATCCCGTCAGCGACCTCCCAAGTTGGACATGCATAAATTTGACGGTTCTCACCCAGCAGCATGGATAGCAAAAATGGAGTAGTATTTCAATCTGAATAACATCTTAGATAATGAGACTCAGCTTATGGTGGGGAGCATGTACTTGGACAATGAAAGGTGGCAATGGTGGGAATGGCATCAATGTTGCAATGGACCTTTTCTGGCTTGGACCAACTTCAAAAAAGCTCTTACAGACCTCTTTGACCAGGAATCTTCTTTTTTGCGTCGTCTTACTAAGCTTCGACAGAATGGCACAGTGGATGAATATATTACAGCCTTTGAAGCCTTAGCCTTTCGCACTAGGGGTCTCTGAGATGTGTTCTACATGGAATGTTTTTTCAACGGTCTTAAAGAAGCCATAAAAGCCCAAGTCCTACTGCACCACCCTCCCACATGGACGGAGGCTTGCAAGGTGGCTCGTAACGTGGAATGTGCGTTAGCAGCCCAGTACAGTCGCCCAAATTTCTCCGCTAAGGGTTGCCCCACATAGGCTCACAACACGACTCAAACACTTAAGGTCCAAAAGGTGTCACCTGCAGAAATGGCTGAAAGAAGAAACCAAGGATTATGTTACTACTATGATGAAAAATACTCCCTAGGTCATAAATGCAAGGAGCCCAAATTTTTTCAAATTGATGCCACTGACTACAGCTCATCGGAGGAAGATCCACCACTTGAGGAACATGAGGCAATAGAAGAAGACAACCAAAATGACAATGTCCCTGACGAACCAGTTATTTCGCTGCATGCTTTGGCAGGGATTTCTTCACCTCAAACTCTCAAAATCAGAGGTTTTATTAAACATCGCTCAGTAGTAGTCTTGATTGATAGTGGAAGTACATATAATTTCATCCATCACAAAGTTGCGGAAGTAGTGCATTGTTTTGTACGAGCAGTTTCTAACTTCCAAGTCCAAATTGCAGATGGGGGCACAATGAAATGTGAAGGCCGCTGTGAAAATGTCAAACTTCAAATGGGGTATTATCAGTTGAAGACCCACATGTTTTCCATACACATGGGAGGGTGTGACATTGTCCTCGGCACTGAATGGCTCCGCACTCTTGCGCCAATCACAATGGATTTCCAGGAGTTATATATGAGTTTTAAGCAGAACAACTCCACACATACCCTCCGTGGACTCCAGGTGGGAGCTCCCTCTATCATTAGCTCGCATAGGATGGAAAAATTGCTAAAAAAGGGCCATCATGGAGTTATAGCTTAATTTAATGCTATTCAGGTAGTCGCAACCAGGTCCCTGCCGATTCATCTTGAGATGCAACAGAATTTAAATAACCATCTGTCGGTCTTTGACAAGCCTCCCGATGGTTGGTGATTTGCTGGATGAACTCAATGGGGCTCAATTCTTCACTAAGCTGGATCTGCACTCAGGCTACCACCAAATTCGCATGAAGGAAGTTGACATTCCAAAGACTACTTTCCGAACTCATGAAGGCCATTATGAGTTCCTGGTCATGCCATTCGGTCTTTGTAATGCCCCATCTACTTTTCAGAGCTTTATGAACCGCCTTCTCAAACCATATCTAAGGAAAGTTTTCCTTGTCTTCTTCGATGACATCCTCATCTATAGTTGCACTTTGGCCGCACATCTTCAGTATGTAGATCTACTCTTGCAACTGCTCCGCAAGCATAAATTATTTGTTAAGATGTCCAAGTGTTCGTTTGGCATGGAAGAAGTTGAGTATTTGGGCCACATTGTGGGGTGTGAAGGTGTCAAGGTGGACCCAAAAAAGATCCAGGCAATGCAGGATTGGCCTCAACCTAGGACCTTGAAGAGCCTGAGAGGATTTTTGGGTATCACAGGCTATTATCGCAAATTTGTCCGCAATTATGGTCGCATAGCGAAGCCCCTCACTCAAATCCTGAAGAAAAATTCATTCTTCTGGAATGAGGACGCACAACAAGCCTTTACAGCTCTAAAAAATGCCATGTGTTCCACTCCAGTCTTAGCACTACCTAATTTCACCAAATCTTTTGTCATTGAATGTGATGCATCGAGTACGGGTATTGGGGCGGTCTTAATGCAGGAAGGATGACCTTTGGCCTTCACAAGCCAACAACTAAGTGGGAAGAATCTGGACCAATCTACCTATGAGAACGAAATGATGGCCATCTTACATGCAGTAAAGACCTGGCGACCTTAATTATTGGGGCGGCATTTCCATATCCGCACAGACCATCACAGTATTAAATATTTTTTGGAGCAACGCCTATCCTCCCCACAACAAAATAAATGGCTCGCCAAAATGCTGGGATGTGATTATGAGATCATTTACAATAAAAGGCAAGACAATAGTGTAGCAGATGCATTATCTCACCAATTTGAGGAGGAAAGTACTCTGCTAGCAATTTCCCTCCCCATTCTGGAATGGATTGAAGAGGCTCGCAGGGAATGGTTTTCACATCCCAGGCTCTCCCAACTCATTTCTCAATTGCAGGCGGATCCAAATTCCACCAAGGGCTACTCGTGGCAGGATGAGATTCTTCTCTACAGGGACATAGTCGTAATATCACCAATATCCACCCTCAAAAGTCACATTTTGGCAGAATTGCACTCATCCCCCATTGCAGGACATTCAGGCTTTCATAAGACGTATGCTCGCACCAGAAGATAATTTTTTTGGACAAGCATGAAAAAGGAAATCCTTAATTCGTAGGAGAATGCGATGTTTGTCAATGCCACAAAGGGGAGACCATCAACGCACCAGGCACATTACAACCGTTGCCCATCCCGGCATCAATATGGACGGAGGCTTCTATGGATTTCATTACACGTCTTCCAAAGTCAAGAAACAAGTCAGTCATCATGGTGGTTGTGGACAAACTTTCGAAGTATGCTCATTTCTGCGCCCTACCCCACCCGTTTACACCAACTTTGGTCGCTCAATCTTTCATGGATCAGATCTTCAAATTCCATGGCATGACCACTTCTATTGTGTCCGATTGCGACCCGATCTTCACCAGTAATTTTTGGCAGGAACTCTTGAGGCTATAAGGCACTCAACTAAAACTTAGTACTCCTTATCATCCACAAATGGATGGTCAAACTGAAGCCATCAACAAATGTCTAGAAACCTACCTTAGGTGTTTCACTTCAGAAAAGCAACATCTTTGGGTACAGTGGTTACCTCTGGCTTAATGGTGGTATAACACCAACTATCATGCCACCACCAAAATGACTCCCTATGAAGCAGTATATGGTCAACTCCCTCCTTCCCCTACTTCTTATATCAATTGGTGCTCGAAGGTACAAGCAGTGGATCAACTCCTACAACACCGCGCAACCATGCTCGCCCATCTTGGAGAGAATCTTCATCAAGCTCAAAACCGCATGAAGCAACAGGTAGACCAGCATTGCTTAGAGCGCCAATTTCAAGAAGGGGATCAGGTCTTTTTGAGGCTGCAACCATATAAGCAAAAATCACTGAAAGACAAGGGTTGTCAGAAACTATCTCCAAAATTATATAGACCATATCAAGTACTTCAGCGCATTGGAGAAGTGGCTTACAAGTTGGCTTTGCCACCTACTGCAAAAATCCATCCAGTTTTCCATGTCTCATGCCTCAAGAAAGTGATTGGGGACAATTTTAGAATTCAAACCAGTCTACCTGAATTGGACGAAGAAGCGTCAATTTGCCTCCAACCTGAATAGGTCCTAGACACACAAGACAGGCACCTGCGGGGCCGCATGATTAGGGAAGTCCTCGTCAAGTGGAAAGACACCTCTTCGGAAGATGCAACTTGGGAACCAACCACTATTTTTCAGTAGTTTTCGTAGCTTCAGCCTTGAGGACAAGGCTAGTCTTAAGGGGGAGGGCATGTTAGGGTCCCACCCTAACCCCCTTATTTATGTAATGGGATCGAGTCATAGTCAAGAGTCAATAAAGTCCATATTAATAATTGTAAGTGGTTAACTCGCAATTAATGACGGGACCACAGTTACTTGCAAATGGGCCGTAGTATTAGATAGATGGTATTAATAAAACCCATGGTATTGATCCATGGTATTGCATGTATGAGTCATATATAAAGGATAGAGACTCCCTGCGAGGAGCATCGTGTCTTAATTTTGAATTGAGCTCTGCTCTATTCGAGGTTGCCCCCTCGAAGACGCCAGTGAACATTGATTTTTGAATAATAAAATATTTGTTGTTGTCTCTCACTATTCTATGTTCTGGGTATCTTTCTTCGCATATTCTGTATTTGGGTATCTTTTTGCAGGTTAAGAGCATAACAACCTTTCACATTAGACCACCCAAACATAGAACATGTTGTTCATTTCTTTCAACAGTGGGTCAAACCTTAGCCGAGGCTTTGACTCCATGGGGCATCAACATCAACTTACCCAAAATCTTGGTACATACCTAGTATGAACAACTATCAGCCAACGTACCAAGCCCGACAACCTCCAACCAATAATCGTGTGGCTTCTAGGAGCTCCACTACCCTCACAGGCCTTTGAGGTCCAATTCTAGGCCTCACATAGCCAAGGTAACAAGTCAAACAACCGCCAACCAATAGTAGCGTGGCTTCTAGGAGTTCATGTACCCTTCCCGGCCTCACACATTCAATGTAGCAAGCCCATCAACCTCCAACCAATAGTCTTGTGGCTTTGAGGAGTTCCACTACCCTCACAGGCCTTCCAACTCTTCATTTCCACCAATAAATCCATGCTTCAATGTTCGTCTTTCCAAAATCCTTCAGAGGAGTCACCCATAGTCCTCCAAAACATAGGAATCCCCTATGTGTGTCCTTCATTATGCCAAAACGCCAATTTTTCATATACATGCCTATATTTTTTGCACTTGGAATTCATCCAAGCCCTTAATGGAATTTGGGTATATGCATGGATCTTTTTTATGATTATTAAGTCATAAAATCCCCTTTTCAATCATCTATAGAGTTGCAGCACCACATACTCATTTATGTACTTTTAGTCTACAACCATTTATTTTACTAATATACATGTCTTACATAATTACATTACCAAGCCTTATAGCTGAGCATACAAGAAAAACATACCCATTATGCATATACACAAATACATATGGGCACTTTGTCCTCAAAATATATCCTCAACTCACTAGCCTAGTTCCACATTTACATGTTATTTGCATTCGAAGGGTTAAATAGGGCTATTACATCCCCCCCCCCCCCCCCACTCTAAAAAAAAATTATTTAGCCATTGTCCTCAATGTGATATATGTACACATACATACAATAATTCATTCAAAGAGATAATGGTATTCATCCCTCATTAAATCCTGAGTCTCCCATGTATCATCATCAGTACCAAAATGCGCCCACTACACTTTTACCAAGGCGACAACTTGATTCCAGTGACACTTTGACTTTGTCATCCAAGATTTGTACTGGTTGGACCTGAAATTCTTCCTCAACCTCCACTTGAATCAAGTCCAATAAATTATATGGTTAGAATCAAGAACAATCCTTTTTATCAATCAAACATGAAAGACATTATGACTGTGCATGAATGTTGCTAATGAAATCATATATGCAATCAAACCAATCCTTTTTGGGATTTCAAATGGTTCACAATATCTTGTCGTTAACTTTGCACAAATATCAAATTTCAAGGATCGTTTCCTTGCCTTTATTCTCAAGAAAACATGGTCAACAGTTTCAAATTCCCTATTTGACCTATTACTATTTGCATAAATTTTCTATCTATCCTAGGAAACCTTCAAAATATGTTTCATCTTTTTTACTTGCACTTCCATTTCTCTAAGGAAATTTGGACAAACACTCACCCTGTCAACTGGACGATCATGTTGCAGTTCCTATCATATAAGTAAGTCTCCATCTAGGTGAGCTATCTTCAATATAAGTGAACTTGTTAACAACATCTTTAAATTCTAAAAGGCCTCTTTACATTTATGAGACGAGTCAATTTTGAAACCTTTCCTTTGTAATGAAGTAATAGGGTGGGCTATCCTAGAGAACCATTCAATAAATCTTCAGAAATAGTCTGTTAAAGCCCTGAAATATCTTATATCTACCACATTTTTGGGTGTTCTCCACTCTTTAATTTCTTTGAGATTTTTTTCGGTCTAGTTCTATCCATTCTTATGATATAATATGACCCAAGTAATGGATTTTTCTCTAATAAAATGATCACTTTCTCAACTTTGCATATAACTTATGCTCCCTGAGTACTTGTATCACCACCCTTAAATTTTTTTCATGCTCTTCCTCTTATTTATAATATATGAGAGTATCATCCAAAAACACAATCACAAACATATCCAAATAATCATAGAAAACACCATTCATGAGGCACATGAAAACATTCAGGGCATTAGATAGTCCAAATGGTACCCCCGCGAACTCATAATGGCCATATCGAGTTTGAAATGTTGTCTTATTGTTGTCCTCTTCCTTAATTCTTAGCTAATGATAACTTGATCTTAGTTCAATGTTAGAAAATACGTTGACTCACCTAAGCTCGTCAAACAAATCATCTATCTTGGGTGATGGATGTAATTATTCTTAGATGTGACCTTTTTCAAGTAATGAAATTCAATGTTCATTCTCTATGTTCCATTGTTCTTTTTAACAAATAAGACCAAGGAACCCGATGGTGATACACTTAAGAATATGTACCCTTTTCTTAAGGCATCTTCCAACTGCATTTCTAATTCCTTTAGTTCTAGTGTGCTCACATTGTATGGTGTTTTGGACACTGATATAGCTCCAAGTACTAAGTCTATGGATAACTCCATGTCACTTTTAGGTGAAAACCATTGAATTTCGGCAAACACGACTTCAGATTAGTTAAGTACTAGATGGTCCCCAATATTGGCACCTGGTCCTCATTTATCTCCTTCATGTGGGTTGCATCAATTTGGAAACCTTTTCTAATAGTTTTATTTATCTTCATACTCGATATTTCCCTCATGGGAATTGGCCTTAATATTCCCTACACTTTCCTTTTTTTCACCTCCTCATCTAAAAAAGTAAATGTTATGTTGTAACATTCTAAAAATGGATCATTCTTTTCTATCGAGTCCATGCTAATTGGAAAATCATATGATCCCAATGGTATTATGTTTAAATATATAGTTGTATCTATCTCATTCATATTAATCGAACATTCCTCTATAAAATCTATTATTCTCCTTTTAACTTTTGTAGCTAACAGAACTAACCAAGCCTCACCATCCTTAATTTTCTTCAAGTTAGAATTTACAACCATATTACGATCAAGATAACTGTGAATAGCTCCATAATCAATTAAAATAAAAATGGGCTCATTACTTAACTTACCTTCAAGTTCAATCATGTATTCCAAATATTCATCTCACCTACCATGCAATGCTGCAAAAATTTTGGGCATGTTTCTACCCACATCCTCCATTGTATTAGCTCCTTGGATTTTGTGTATAGTTCTAATTTTTCCTTCTTTGTTTTGGTAATCCCTATACCTATGCTCTCCATCAAATCCCCAACATCTAATGGGCTGAAATTTTGGTTTCTTGTTCAACAAATCAAACCCCTTTGATTCATTATGATCTAGTTGTGTTTGCTATTTTTTTTAGGAATAATTTTTTAAAGATGAGGGTTTGAAACCTTTTTTTCTTTCTTCCATATTGCTCTTTTTCCTATCATACCAAGTCCTTTGGAAAACTAACTTATTTTTACCTTACTCATAGAGGATTTTTCCCTTCCCCGTAGCTTCATCTAAAGTCTTCGATTTTTCAAATTTAATTATGTCACCATAAAATGGTGGTATTCCACTCACATACCTTTGCATATTCAACATTTCATCTCTAATAAAATCGACATACCTCATTAACTCAATGAATATAATTATTTCCATAATCGTTCATTTTCATGTTCCTTAATTTGAGTTTGGAAAAATCCTCCATTTTTCTCTCATCGTAATGTTCAGATAGGTACTTCTTTTGGAAATACTTTTTAAATTTCTTCCATGAAATATTCTTTTCATCTAGATGTTTTACTTCATTGAGTTACTCCCACCATAAATTTGCTTTCCTCTTCAAGTGAGATGGAAATTTATGCCTCCAAATTGGAATAATAATCATTTAGTTTAAGGTACTTTCTCATTTCCAACAACCAAGATTTTGTTAGAATTTATTAAAGCCTAGTAACTAATTCACAATTTTCTAAGCGTAAAAACCAAAAATATAAACAAAGCTATTTCAGAAACTTAAATTGCAAATACATTGAGTTTTATAACTTGGAATGCACAAAAAAAAAAAATGGAAAATAAACAAATTCAACACATTGAACACAAGATATAACAAGGAAACCCCAACTCCGAGGAAAACCTACAACTTTATGTGCTTTTTATTATCTTCAACAAAATGGAATTCTTCAGAAAATTTACAACAAGGGAAGAATTCCCTTTCACCACAGGAAGAAAACTGATTTGATACCGATATAAATCTATCTCCCTATTGTGAACTCAATCTATGAAATGGTTTCTTACATCTATCAATCTAGGCACACATGCAAGCTACAAGACATACATATTTCCTTTCCTGCACACAAGTGTAAATGGAATCATGCCACTATCATTATAAGAGTATATCAACCCTCACTTGATCTCCTTCTTGGTTTTTGAAGCTTTGTGATATGTTGAAACCTTATTCTCTCTCTTTATTGATTAGACACACTGCATGCACTTAACTGACTGGCTAGTTATGCACTCTATCTGCTCTTGTAATTTTGACCTATGCCCCTCATTTTTTCTCAATGAGTAAGATTAGATATTGATAAGGGGCTAAGATTAACTCATAAGTTAACCTAATATTTTTAAGATTTTCCTAAGTCCAACTTTAGGAAATAGTTAAAGAATTTAATATTTTTCTAAAGTGGTTGTCTTTTGGGTCCCTCTCCTAGCCTTAGCAGGTCCTAGGCAAGTAGAACCCTTACTTATCTACTCTAATCAAGAATCCCTCTTAGAGTGGAAGGTGTTATGCACATAAAAAATTCTCTCTAAGGTAAAAACAATTCTCCCTAGCAAAACCTTGGTGAGAATATTTGCTTTCTGCTCCTTTGTTAGTATGTACTAGAGTTTAACTATACCTCTTTGAGAAAAATCTTTAATGTGATGATAACACATGTTGATGTGCTTTAAGAGATTTTGAAACATTGCATTTTCATATATCTTTAGGCACCTCTAATTGTCATAGTGGATCATGCTAGGCTCCAACTCTATACAAACAAGCCTAGAAGAAGATTCCTCAACCAAATAGCTTCACACCTTACCAAACTAGTATCCATGTGCTCAACCTTAGTTGAGCTTAATATAATTGATCTCTACATATGGATAAATCAAGAAACTACTATTGATCCAATATTGAATGTGCATCCTAATATGTTGTTCCTGTTTTTGGAGCTCCCTGACCAATATGCATCAGTGAAGACCTCAAGCCTTAAACCATCAACATAGCTATACCACAATTTTTACTCTATTGTCCACGTGAGATACCTCAATACATGCTTGGAAGTAACCGAATGTTCCTTGGTAGGCTCGACCATAAACTGTCTCAAAGAGTAAACTGCTAAACATATGTGTGGCCACATGTTTACCAAATACATCAATGATCCTATTAATGGTTGGTAAAGTGAAGTATCTACTCTCTGTAATCTAGATGTATCCACGTTCCTCCATTTTATTACTAGAGGCATGGTCATGGGCATTCAACCCTGCATGTGAAATCTCCTCAGAATATTTAGGGAATAATTTCCCTTCCCCAAGAAGGTCCCCCATTACCCTACCAAACATATGAACCATAAAAATGGTGCATTGACCAAATATAATTCTTCTCAAATTCACATACAAGGTATCTCTTTCACTCCTATATGAGCTTATCTACACCTATTAAAATCATTTCATCAACATATAACACCAGAATACACGATTCTTCTCCAACAATAATTTAATATAGTTTGGGGCCTACTTCACTATTGGTGATGCCCAATCCCCAAAGATAATTGTCAATCCAAGCATACCATGCCTTTGGAGACTATTTTAGCCCATATAAGGCTCTCTCAAGTCTACATAGGTATGTCTCTCTTCTTCATGTCTCAAATCCCTTTGGCTACTCAATGTAATCTCATCCTCAAAAACCCCATTTGTAAATTATGTTTTAACATTCATTTGTTGGATCTTCCACCCCATATAAGGTTCAGTGGCTACAATAGCCTTGACAGATAAATATCCGGGCATTGGGGCAAAGGTTTTATCATAATTGATCCCATCTACTTGCTAGAACCCCTTTGCCACAAATATTCCCTTATATTTCTCAAAACTCGATTAGCCCCATGCTTGATCTTGTGGTCCTAGTGGCATCCTACCATATATTTGTTGTCTGGCCTCGACACAACTTCCCAAACATAATTCTTCATGATGGAGGCATAGTCCTCTACCACAGTATCACTCCACACCTATTGAGTGGCTACCTTCTGGTATCTAGAAGGCTTGACATATAACAACTTGGTTATAAGTGTCATGTATCCTGCATAAATATATGGATGTTTGCTCTGTGTAATTCATGTTCTAGGGGAACCAAATTTCTTTTTCACCTCCTCAGTCAGTTGATATTCCCATATTGCTCTCCTTATCCTTGTGTTAGGAGTCACGACCTCAGTGGGATCTATTCTATCCTTCAACTATGTGTCCCCCTAATCGTTATACTACTTGGCCTACCCATCAACATGTATAACTATAGTATGAGGTGTTAGTTGAGCCTCCTTCCTGGGATCCTCTCGCTTCTCCTCCTACACTGTAGTCTTATCATGCTTTAAGGACTTACTGAAATCCATTCCCTCCTCAACTTTACATCTCTCCTGTTGATTGTCTTGCCAAGTGTTAGTATATATATCTTGTATTCTTTGGATCTCTTGTTGTAGTCCATGAAAATTCCCTTCTCTTTTGTGGCCTCCAATATTTTAGTTTCTCTATAGGTACGTGATAATACACTAGGCTACTGAATATCTAAAAATGTGACACATCTGATTTCTTCCCTTTAAATACCTCTTATAATGTAACTTTCCACAACACTTTGTGTGGTCCATGGTTCTACAAGAAAAATGTTTTATTGCATGCCATAGCCCAAAAATAATTGGCCATCCCCAGGTCACGCAACATGGATTTTTCCACTCCAACTATGGGCATATTCTTGTGCTCTACTACCCTGTTCTTTTGAGAATTATATGGTATATTCATCTCCCTCCCTATTCCCACCTTGGCACATAATTCTTTGAATGTGTTCGAGGTATAATTCCCACCATTATTAGACCTTAACACCATGATTTTCCTCCCAGTTTCATTGTAAACCATGCCCTAATACTCTATAATTTCTGAGTAGACCTCATCCTTCTTTTTCATGAAAAATATTCAAGTCTTCCTTGAGTGATCATCTATGAAGGTGACATAATACTTGTATGCACTGATTGATACTTTAGAGAAAGTACCACAAACATATGAATGGACAAGGTCCAAGATACCCTTGGTCCTGTTATCTTTTCTAGGAAAAGAAGCTTTGGCATACTTTACATTTGTGTATCCCTTGCACACCTTGTGCTAATTAACATTGCACTGTGGAAACTCTATCACTATCTCCTTAAGAATCTAAAATGCACTATTGTGCAGATGCCCAATGCCCCTATACCTGCATCATGACTCCCTCTGCTAGTTAATATTTTTTTTTCTCAAACTATAATCTACAAAAGCTCTTGTTCCTAACCCTATTCGGCTTAGCCACCTTGGAGTCTAAGGGTTTAATAAAAACCATACCATGTTTGAAGGTCACCTCATACCTCTGGTCCTCTAGTGTTGAAACTAAAATGATGCTTTTCTTGAGCCCAGATATGTAAAGAACATGTCTAAGATACATAGGGTTTCTAAACTCCCTCTCAATTTGAACTCTACTAGTACCCTCAACCTGGTACTTCCCATCATCTCCCATTTTAATGTCGAACTGCATTTACCTTTCTCATAGTTTTCTAAATTACTTCTTATTTGTTGTCATATGATAGGATGCATTGTTATCAACTTACCATAAACTTGTAGCCACTTATATTTCCATGCAAGAACTGAGTGAAAACGCCTTCTCAAAATTAGAAGAGAGCTCACATATCTCTACAGAGGCTGCTACTTGGCCATTCTTAGACCCTTTCTTCCTTTTATGACATTTAGTAGCATAATTAACAAACTAGTGACATGAAAACGACTTAATCTTGCTGAGATCCTTTTTCTTCTTCTCTCCCTTGGAACTCAACTCTCCACCACCACTTCTCTTTTTACCCTTTGAATTGTCCTCTTTGTTGGATATGGAAAAAATTTCTTCATCTTCCTCGATCTTAACATGTGACCCATATTTTGCTTGTCTGTAAATCTCCTCTTGGACAAAGTCACCACACGATCACTCCCAATATGTAAGATTTTCTCTAACACGTATCCCATCCGTGAAATTTTTCCACAATTTGGTGAAATATAATAGGGAAAAATTCACGAGATATCTATTTTGAACCGTGTTTCCCACACCATCCAACTCTTCCCTTAGTTGAGTAATTTTGGTGAGGTAAGACACCACATAATATAACTTGGATAATTTAATGAACCTGAGATTATCCTCTAATACTAGCTTATTGGCCTCCCTAATATAGACCAATGATGGCTATCCACGTGGATTTGCTTATCTTCTTTCTAGTTAGTTGAGGAATAATCTAGTCTTGGACTCCCTATAACATGATTCTTCTTACCTTATCATCCTTCTTGTTATGTTGAGCCAACTGCTGAGGGTCAGTAGGCGCAACTGAGATATTATCAACAAATTCCCACATCCCTTTTGCCCCCAGCACCATTTTTATCCTTGAACATCATGAACATAATTTGGATGCTCCATCCAATTTGTCCTCAAATCCAAGACCCTGATATTCCATACAGCCAAATCACACTACCTATAAACAATGTGCATTTCCCAGAAACCTTAGTGGACAGATCGATCTGATGAAAATTATCTCTATGAATCGTAGCACTTGCTCCTTAAGATAAAAAAAAATGTTTTGTAGCTCCAATTTGATACCATGTTAGATTTCCTTAAAACCCAGTAATTGATTCATAATTTTCTAAGTCTAAAAACTAGAAATACAAACAACATCTATTCTAAAAACTTAAATTCTAAATATTTTGAGCTTTATAACTTGGAACACATGGCATAAAATAAAAAAATCAGAAGAAAAAAGAACATTCAACACATCAAACACAAGATATTCCGAGGAAACCCCATCTCCATGGATAACATGTAACTTTGTGTGTCTTTTAATATCTTCATCAA
Organism: Pinus tabuliformis; assembly: GCA_031772625.1. Lineage (NCBI taxonomy): Eukaryota > Viridiplantae > Streptophyta > Pinopsida > Pinales > Pinaceae > Pinus > Pinus tabuliformis. Next base: position 404,495,795 of record CM062812.1, on the reverse strand, counting down.
AAGGGAAATATTCATAAAATATATAGCAAAGGAAAACTTCCCAACATGAAAACAATTGATTTGCTTCTAAGATAAATTCATCTCCCTATTTCATACTCAATCTTCCAAATGGCCACACAAATCTTCCTATTTCTGCACACATGTGAGCTGTAGGATGTGCATATTTCCTTTCCTATACACATGTCCAAATGGAATCATTGTGCTATGGCTGTAAAAGTGGCTCTACCCTCACTTGAACTCCTTCTTGGTCACTAAACCTTTGCGAAATCTTAAAACCCTAGTCTCTCCCTTTGTGGATGTGACACATTACTTGTGTTGAACTGACTAGCCACTTACTCTATTTCCTCTTATAATTTCGACCTAAGGCCCTTTGTCACTCTGAATTACTAAAATTAGATCTTGATGAAGGGTCGAGATTAAAACATAAGTTAACTTAGGATTTTTTAATTTTTCCTAACTCCAACTTTTTGAAATAGTTAAATAAATTAATATTCTTCTAAAGTGGTTTCCATGTGGGTCCCTCTATTAGCCTTAGAACCTAGGAAAGCAGAACCCTTAATTATCAGTTACAATCAATAAATTTACCCTCTTCTCCCTTCTTATGCTCACCATTAAATGTAGGTGGCTTTACCTTTATGATTTTCCCTTGTAAAATATCTAGGTTTGGTTTCCTTCTTCATTTCCTAACTGGTGACATGTTTGAACTAATTTATGATCTTAAGGAAATGTGGGCTTTCTTAGTGGATTTCCTTGACGCATGATGAGGCAACCCAACTGTTGGTATCTAAATCTGACTCTCCATTCCTCTCCAAATTCATCTTTTTAACCACCATTCTTGGCCATTTAACCTTTATTATTCAACAATAATCCTTAGAAACTAAGTCATATGTTTTCATTTTCATTATTTTAAGCTTGGGATTAATATTTGAAATTTTTATATTTAAATGACATTTTTCAAAAAAATCATAGGAAGTTATAACAACCTGTGATTGCTTTATTTATTGACATGTTGCAGCATCGGTGAGAAAATTCGAATACTATGGGCATAAAGTAAAATGTACAAGGATGGTGAAACAGCTATTCATTTTTAGTTTTGGCGAAAACAAGTGTCCAGTCAAAGCTAGTCAAACCCAGCCACTTCATCACTTTTTCCTGATTTTTGTGCACAAGATATTTTCCAGTTTTAGAATTTTTGGATAAATGGAGGAACAGACCTATATTCGACCTCCTTGGGATGTAATTAATAGAATATTGTTAGTATTAGATGGAGAAACAATAGTTGGTTTTGTTAGAGAATCCATGATAAATAAACCATATGGGAAAACTATGTTTTAGAATATTTTTTATGAACATATGAGAAGAAAACTTGCATATTTTTTATTCCAGACTTAATATAAACTTCTTCAGCAATTTTATGTCTCAAGACTTAGTAGCTACACTCTTCTGAATCATCTTTTAGTGTGCTTGTGGAGTGCTGAAGGGCCCTCATCACTTTGCTAGTACACTTTATCTTTACTCTGTTTTTCTTACTAGCTGCAAATTCGAATTTAGTAGTTAATCATTTCTTGTTCAAAGTTAAAAGTTATGTTAGCAGAATTATCACTTAAAGAGAAATTGAATTTTTTTGTGAAGAGATAGCCTTGTAAGAGGATTCAATTGATCTTGATCTTGGAATTGATATTTAAAGACTGCTGACATTCAACTTCCAGATTTGTTTGTTAGCTTTAATTGTGTAGAATAGTTCTAGTTTTATTTCTGAAGTGATTTAAGAATGGAGTTTTAAAATTGAATTTTAATTTTGGTAAATGATTCTTGTAAGAGATCTAACTGATATTGGTTTATAACGATGCTTATCTTATTCACTGTGTAATTTAAATTGAAATTACTTTGGACTGTTGTGATTGTACAAATTCTTTGAAGCAATATTCTTGTAAAAGAATATAGGATTACAGTCAATCATCAACACTCTGCTTTTGTTAGTTTGCAACTAGAATTCCATAGGATTTGTTTCTCTTAGATTGATATTTAAATGATTTTAAAAGGATAGTAAAGTATCTTTTGTAGAAAGCACTGTTAATTTAGTCCATTAGGTAGCCATTAGAATTTTAGAGCCTTCTAGATCTATATATTTTAGGTAAGCACCTCTAAGTGTACTTTCCCGGGTTGATAAAAGAATTAAGAGCTTAACTTGCCTTGGTAAGTTGGGACCAAACATTTTGGCATCGTTGCTAGGGAGGTGCAACTAGAAAGACTAAAATATTAATTAAAAAAAAACAACAAAACAACAAAAACATAGAATTAAATTTAAATTTCAGTCATGCTTATTTATGTCTAAGTTTAGGGACGAAAAAGGCAGATTTAAAAGAAACACCCCAACAACTAATCCACCATTAGGAACAGAGTAATTAGAAAGGATTGAATACAAAACTCCAACAGGAAAGGTTACAACATCACAACTTGAAGAAAAAGTTAAATCAGGCCAAAGACTCACCCTTATTGAAAGACAAATCCTAATATCCCACGAATCAAAGAGAAGAAATCTACTTGAAACTTCTACAGTAGTGAAATTTGAAGGGAGTAGCACAAAAATCCGACAGCCTAGTCCTGAAGAAATTTTTCTTCAAGAACTAAAACAAGAAGAACAGGAAAAAACCTTAGATAAATCACAAATTTCGATGGCTGAAGAGGGAGGAGGATCTAGAGGACTTACACCTGAACAACTGAGAGAATATGAAAGACAAATGGAAGAAAGGAGAAGAAGAAGGGAAAATGAAGCAAAACAAAACAATGATACTCTGTTTGGAGGAAATCAAAATCCGCCAGAAACAGAGGAATCCACATTTAAATTTCCAATTCAAGATAGAGGAGAGCAAATGGATGAGGAAATTAAAATGAAAAACATACCACCATCTGTACTACCAAATTTTTGGGGGATGGAATCTGAAGACCTAGAATCATTTTTATTCGAATTTGACATAGTATGCCGAACCTATGGATATACCCATGATGCTCATAGGCTTCGCCTTTTTCCTGCTACCTTAAAAGTAGCAGCACTTAGGTGGTTTATGGGATTAGGTGAACATTCTGTCACTAGTTGGGATGATATGAGAAAATTCTTTCTGAAAAAGTATCAACCTTATTGTCGACCAAAAGATTCCAAAGATGATATCTTTGCAATGACTCAACAAGAAGACGAAACCATAGAGGAGTACTTAGAAAGATTCTCATACAATCTACAAAACTCAAAACATAGGACTATGTCAATTGAGCTTATTCGAACAATCTTTCTTAAAGGCATCTGGGATGAGTATTTAGATGATCTTAATCTCATGGGTAAAGAGGATGTTTCCAACTTACCTTTTGAGGAGATTGCTTAATTATGCCAAAAGTACTCTAGGAGTAGGACAAGAAGTAATAGAGCCATGACATCAAAAATCACAAAATCTGCTATAGGAAACATAAATAGAGCTGAACTAGGCAACTTATTTGAGGACTTCGAAACAGACCTTATGAGTACTTTGGGAAATAAAATAGATACCTTGAAAACAAAGAAAAGACAAGATGAACAAGAACTAGAATTATCTTTATACTGTCCCAAATGTAGGAAGAAACATGCTTTGAAAAAATGTCCCTTAGACAACGTACAAATTTCTGGGTTTTGTACAAACAACCATGACACTAAAGACTGTATAGAAATGAAAATTTTGCAGAATTACAATTTGGAAGCTAGTGTAGAAATGGAAAACATGTATTTCATGGGAGCTAGAAGATCATGGCAACCAAGACCCCCAGGCATGTATCAAATTCCAAATGCAACAAATTATAACATGCCTGTTCAAAACTCTTTGAATGTTCCTATGCCATGGAAAAATTGGCCTAACCGACAAAAACAAGCATTCCCACAACAAGGATGGAGAGGATATTCTTGTCCTCAACAATTTTCTCAACAAAAATCCCAGCCATATCAACAATTTTCTCAACAACAATCCCAGCCATATCAACCCTCATTTGCTCAACCATATTCCCAACATTATCAGTCACAATATTCTCAGCCATACCAACAACAATACCCTCCGCAACCAGTACCTTATCAACAACAAAATCTGTAACAAGCATTACCTTCTCCCCCACAAATAACTTCACCTCAACTACAACTACCATCCAACCAACCACCTCGACCCACACAGTTACCAGATCAGCCCATAGCTAACCCAAACAACTGAACAGACAGACCAACTTATAGTGTAGATGAGGGACCTTCATACCCAACTGTAGCATTGCAAAACATTGAACTAAGGTTAGGTCGAACATTTCCAAAAGAACCTTCCCCTGCTCAAATGCAGTTACAACAAGAAAACCAAAAAGAGGAAGAAGAAAATCAACAACGTAGCAAACAAAGTGAACCAACACAAGACAATTTGGAACAAAACCAACAAATCAAAACACTCCAACCACCTCCATTTCCAGAAATTTTACTTCAACCAAGACCATCCACACCATTGCCACAATTTGATGTTCCTTATGAATGTATATATCAAAATGCCATTACTCCAGGCAATCAAGGATATCCTGATTTATACCAAAGCAATCAAAGAATTGTGTCTCAAGAAACCTGCAAAGAAAAGATTTGACCCAAAAACAATACATGTCATAGGTAACTTAGCAGGCTTGATGTCAAATATTATTTCAATGGAGAAATATGTCGATCCAGGCATACCAAGAGTCACAGCCATTATCAACAAAAATTTCAATTCCAAACACTTTAACAGATTTAGGAGCTGCAATAAACGTTATGACATTAGACACAATGAAAAGTTTGCAGCTAACAAAATTGCAGACAACCCTAATTGTTTTGGAATTAGTTGATCGTTCTAAAGTTATTCTTGAGGGGATACTAGACGATATAATTGTCTTGCTAGATTCTTGGGAGTATCTAGTCGATTTCTTGGTACTCTAGCCCAAATCAAACTTAGGAGGACATCCGATTATACTTGACAGACCCTAGTGGGCAACTGTTGATGCATTTATTGGATGTAGGTCTGGTAATATGATCATCTCTAGAGGGACAAAACGAAAACAACTTACCTTGTACCCATCAGCACAAGCCCCAGCTATTACACATAACTTATGGCTTGATGACAAGTAAAATGATTAGGAAGAAATTTACTATGTGCTAAGCATAAACCAAATGTATGATATGGAGGAAAATAACAATGCAGATTTAGTGGAAATCTTTATTTCCCAACCTGAGGTTTTGGAAGAGTTGAGAAATGAACAATACATTGCTGCAGATTATATGTTGGCACAAAGTTTTCAAGAAACATTCACAATGTACTCATTAAAAGCAATATTTGATGAAATTTTTCCAATCAATTCCATTACAAATACACAAAGCAAGACTATAGAAATCAGTCCCGGAAAAACATTGAACATTAGGGAATTTCTAGAAACATCTCAAGAACAAAAACTGATTCATTTGTTGAAAAAATACCAAAAATCATTTGCTTGGGACTACACGGATATGCAAGGAATTCACCCAGAAACCCGCACTCAACACATTTATATGGACACTAGCATTCAGCCACTAAGGCAGCCACAAAGGAGAATGAACCCTATGCTTAAAGAAATTGTGAGAGATGAATTGAAAAAGTTGTTAAAAGTAAAATTCACATATCCCATTTCTAACAGCCAATGGGTATCGCTACTAGTTATAGTACCCAAGAAAAATGGTAAATGGCGAGTTTGTGTTGACTACAAAAAGCTAAACAAAGCCACCCTTAAAGACTATTTCCCATTGCCATTTATTAACCAAGTATTGGATACTTTAGCTGGGAAAAAGTCCTTTTCCTTCTTAGATGGCTTTAGCGGGTACAACTAGATCAGCATAGCCCCACGAGACCAAGATAAAACAACATTTACCTGTCCTTGGGGAACATATGCTTACAACGTGTTACCATTTGGCCTGTGTAATGCTCCAGCAACATTTCAGAGAGCAGTATTAGCTATTTTTGTAGATCTGTTCCATGAACGTGTTGAGGTATATATGGATGATTTTTCAGTATATGGTGACTCCTTTGACCACTCTTTGCAAAATCTTGAAAATGTTTTACAACGATGTATAGAAACAAACTTGTCCTTAAGCAACAAAAAATGTTATATAATGGTGAATGAAGGAATAGTCTTAGGACATCATATCTCATCCAAAGGAATTGAGGTAGATCAAACCAAAATAAAAATCATTGTTGAATTGCCAATTCAAACAAATAAAAAATATGTAAGAAGTTTTCTTGGTTATGCAAGCTATTATAGGTGATTTAGTGCAAATTTTAGTAAGATAGCTTTGCGTTTGTTTAAACTTCTTCCCAAGGATGTAACTTTTGATTGGAATGGTAATTGTCAAATTTCTTTTGATAAGCTCAAAGAAAAATTATCCACTTCTCCCGTTTTGAGAGGACCTAATTGGACACTACCTTTTCGTATCTCAATCGATGCATATGACACTGTAATGGGGGCTTCATTAGGCCAAAAATAAGATGGTTGAACATATGCCTTCTATTTCATTAGCAAGAATTTGACCTGTGAAGAATTTAATTACATAGTTATAGAAAAGGAAATGCTCGCAACAATACATGCAGTGAACAAATTTCGCCACTACATAACCGGATATGAAGTCCTAGTTCACACTGATCACTCCGCCATTTGATATTTAATGAACAAACCTATTACTAATGGCAGGATCACCAGGTCGTTACTCTTATTGCAGGAATTCAATATCACCATACTAGATAGACCCGGAAAAGAAAACCAGGTAGCAGACTAGTATTCTAGACTTCAAAATCCAGGTGAAGCTGTCCAAGTTGACGATTCATTTCCTGATGAACATTTGTTTGCAATTTTAGTTTCAAAACCATGGTATGCTGATTTAGCTAAATACTTTTCCACAGGAAAAGTACCACCATCATTCAGCTCAAAGGGAAAGAAAAGGATGATCAAACAAAGCACAAGATACTCATGAATTAATGTCGATTTATTTTACACTGGTTATGACATGATTATTAGGAGATGCATTAGACAGGATGAAAGAATTGATGTACTAACCTCTTGCCATGATCAACCTTGTGGTGGCCATTTTGCAGCAAAGAGAATAGCTCACAAAATTCTTAGCCTTGGATATTATTGGCCATCAATTTTTAAAGACACAAATAAGTATGTAAGAAGTTGTGACAACTGCCAGCGCATGGGACGACCAACTATTTTTGATGAAATACCACTCTTGAAAAATGGGCTCTTGATTTTATCGGTCCCATCAATCCACCGTCCAAAGGTAAGAAGTACATTCTTGTGTGTACCAACTATGTCACTAAATGGGCTGAAGCAAAGGCATTGGTAAAAGCAACTGAACAAACAGTGGTCAATTTCCTATTTGAATAAATTTTTTGTTATATATGGAGTGCCTAGAGAGATAGTCACAGACCAAGGAACTCAATTCACATCAAGACTGGTTAAGGAAATCACAGAGAAGTACCAAATCAAAAATAGAAGAAGCATGCCCTATCATCCATAGGCCAACAGCCAAGTAGAGTCTACAAACAAAACATTAGAAGGCATCATGAGAAAAACAGTGGCCACAAATAGGAAGAATTGGGCAGACAAGCTCGGTGAAGCACTATGGGCATATATGATTACTTGGAAAGATACAACAGGGTTTTCACCCTACCAGCTAGTCTATGGTAAAGAGGTCATGCTGCCAATAGATTTCCAAATACATACATATAAATTGGCAGCAGACCTAGGGATAGACCTTTCAGAAGCTCAACAAGAAAGGATCATGCAGTTAAACCAACTTGATGAAATGAGACAAGAGGTCGTGCGAAGGACAACAATGATTCAGCAGCAAAGAAGACAATGGCATGACAAGATGATTAAGAAGAAGGAATTTCAAATTGGTGACTAGGCATTGCTCTTCGATTCCAAATTCAAGGATCATAAGGTTAAATTCACTACTCACTGGATGGGTCCTTATGAAATTCTTGAAATATTTGAGAATGGATCAGTCAAAGTAACATCAATAGACCAAGAAGGAAAAACATATCTTGTCAATGCACACAGGCTCCGAATCTACCATAAGCCTGTTGACAGAGAAGACTTTATGAAAACTGTTTCACAGGAAAAGGAGGTACAACTACTACAACAGTCAGCTGTAAAATCCAAACCTTAACTTGTTTTGATTTCAGAATATATATATATATATATATATATATATATATATATATATATATATATATAAAAAACAACAAAAATAATAATGTTTAGCTATGAAAACCAGATAAGGCATAGTCTAAACATGAATTCTTGTGAGAAAACCAAGAAATTGGCTTGCAAGAATTCTTAGCTTTTTAAATTTTGAGTACAAGAATCAAAAAAATAAAAAGTCATTTTAAATCTTAAGCACAAAGGACTGTGACTTGAGTACAAGTCAAACCATCAGATGGGTAGAAGGAAGCCTTAACTTGTTCATGCTTTCCTATTTCCTATCTTCAGCAGAAAAAGGTTTGTCTTCATTTTCAACAAGATTATCAGAACATATCTCAGAAGGGACCTATGTCATTCATATCTCGGAAGGGACCTATATCATTAATTCTTCCAAAGGGACCTGTTATCATTCATTCTTTAGAAGTGACCTATTGTCATTCAATTCTCAGCAAAGGACCTACATTCTTAACTTCTCAGAAAAGACCTGTTCAGAAGAAAACTTGTCATTATGTTAAGGTAAAGGTTTTGTTTTAAGTACATTTTCTCCAATGGGATTTGTTCAAAGGAAAACTAAATCAGCAACAAGAAAGGTTACATTCAAGATGGAAAAAATCACAAAGAAGAGGCCAACAACAAGAAATTCAAAAGAAGACTGGAACTTTAAGCAGACAAGCATTTTATGGACACCATTACATTTTTCCAAACAGCAAGCTCCAATACAGAGATCATATCAAATAGCAAGGTCCAACACAGAGATTTTAAAGGGCTGTAAGAATTGTCATTTTAAGTATTTAATTTCTTTTATTAAATTCAAATTTTTGATGATGAAATATGATAATTATTGATTTTAGTTTCTAAATACCTAGCCTATCCTATATCATTCATTTTTATCCTAATTCCTAACTTTTTACCTACACCCTGTAACTATAACCATTGCTCAAATTAGAATTGAGCAACACATATCCCTATTTGTATATATCCCTATTTTCATCTTGTATATATATTACCTTGTATATATATTCCTTAATCTAATCAACCCATAAGCATGAATACCAACCTTAATCTAATCAACCCATAATCATGAATACCAACAGCTTATCCAAACTAAGAACTGATTGCATACTCAAGAATTGAATTTTCAAAAGAAAGCTCAAGTCATAAAAAAGAGGATTGCCATAGTGTAGGTCAAGAAGGGTTTGTGAATTTGTAACTCAAGAATTGAATTTTCAAAAATCTCAAGTCATAAAACAGAGGATTGCCACAACACAGGTCATGAAGGGTTTACAAATTTGTATGGTTTTCAACCTACAAATTTCGTTTTTAAAAAAGAACGAAATAACTAAGGGAAAGTGCTCAAAAGATTTGCGGTCCAATCAGCAAGTCATCATAATTTGAATACCTTAAAACAGGACACCAAAGGATATCATTTGAATATGAGCCACTTACACTGCCAGGACTTCATAGCTATCATAGTCGTTTATTTGGTCAGGACTCCATACCCATCATAGTAATTTACACTGCTAGGACTTTGAAAATATCATAAACACCCGCATGCAAGTCATTTCACCGCTGCTAGGATTCCATAGACATCATTAAAAACCCTTGAGACAAGTTGCGTGGAGAACTTTGGGATTTAAGACATAAACAGGCTGTAGAAAATGCATTTCCTAAATGTTGGAAGGAATAAAAACGTATTTTCTGAAGGATTAAATGCTGGAAGGTAGAAAAATGCATTTCCTAAATGCTGGAAGGAAGAAAAACGTATTTTCTGAAGGATTAAATGATGGAAGGTAGAAAAACGCATTTTCGAAATGCTGGAAGGTAGAAAAATACATTTCCTAAATTCTAGAAGGAAGAAAAATGTATTTTTTGAAGGACTAAATGCTGGAAAACACATTTCCTATAGAAAATGCCTATTTTGAAGGATTAGACACTGGTTTCATAAAGAAAAATAGCGTTTTATGCATTGTCAACATACGTAGGCACAACATTCCCCAGAATTAAATTGAGAGAGATTTCGACTGTATTGGCAACATCCTCCAGGAATCATGTATACAAATCGGGCCTAGGTAGTTGATTTACCATAAACTCTGGTAAAAAAAAAAGAAGAAAATTTTACAGCAAGAAGAGTTGCAGTCATTTTTTTTATAGTATGGTAGAATATTTTTTACAAACTGTAAATTCTTTTCAAACACAGGATAGCAGGACATAGTTTTTCCTTTCCTCTTATGGAAAATCGGGCAGAACCATTGCAGTTTGACCCTTCCAGATATCATAAAGACTGTGTAGAAATACTTAGGGAAAAATGTTGGCTGCTATTTTTAGAAAAACACAGTGGGCATAACAAGCAAATAGCAAAAGAATTTTCTTCTTCATTCAATGGGGAGAAGGTAGTTGTAGGCAACTTGTCATTTAGGGTCTCGGAGGACACCATTGCTCAAGCAATTGGTATAAGCCCAGAAGGAGAAAAATACTTTAAAACCAAACAATTTAAGGAGAAAACATGGGAACCTTTTACATCCAGGTCAAGATTATCAGTAGTTGATTGGAAAATAGGGATCCCTAGAAGTTGGTTAATCCATCCATGGGATGAGATGGTTTATATAATTCAAAAATTTATAACTTGTGAAGGTAGATTCTGTGTTGTATTCCTCTATCATATCAAGTTGTTGATACATATGAGAGGAGTTTGTACTATAAGTTTTCCCTATTTTCTTTTACAAAGCTTGAAAAAAATGTATAAGACTATGTAGAAGCAAAGGAAGAATAAGGATACAAGTTTACATCATTTTGGCTTGATAAAAATTTTGATTGAAGCTGAATTACAAAAGATGGGTATAGCATGGGAAAAACTCTTAACCAATAATGAATTTGTCACTGATGAGGAACGAAGAGAGTTACGAGAAGGATAACAAAATTTACAGGAGCAGCAACATGGAGAACCAGTGATTGATGTAGATGCCATAGAGGGAGATTTTTCAGAATTTAGACAAAGCAATTCTATTCCATCCACCAGCAATGTCAGGACAAGAAGGATGGTGAGAGAGGATGCTGAAAAATCCAACCAAGACAAAATCTTTACTGCCTACACAAGAAAATCCAGGAAAAGGAAGTTTGGCCAGCAAAGGAAAGTTTTAGAGGAGGATGATGTCCTACAGCAAGCACATATGACTATGTACAGGGATTGGAAGACAAGGACAAAGAAATAGAGCAACAGAAACAACAAATTTCAGGTAAAAAGAAAAGAAGATTGGAGAAAAAGGTTGAGAGGTTACAACAAGAGCTCAAGGAATCAGAAGTGCTGGAAAGAGTAATAAAAGCAGAAAATGAGGTGCTTAAAACACAAAGCAAAAATATCCAGGCAAAGAATGAAAAACTAAAGAAGAAAGTTAAGAAACTCTCAACCTATAAAATACAAATTTGTAGAAAGGCCTACAAACTTTACAAACAGAAGAAAGAAATTAAGACCAAGTATCAAATCCTGAAAACAGAACATGAAGCGAAAATGAAGATAAATGCTCTACTTGAAGTAGCAGAGGCAGAGGTAGTGACAAAAGACAACACTTGATAGATTAGGACTTGGTTGCATGAGGACATGCAAATTCTTAGGTTTGGGAGGATGATGGTATCTAAATTTAACTATCCATTCCACTCCAAATTCATCTTTTTAACCATCATTCTCGGCCATTTAACCTTTATTATTCAACAATAATCCTTAGAAACTAAGTCATATGTTGTCATTTTCATTATTTTAAGCTTGCGATTAATATTTGAAATTTTTATATTTAAATGACATTTTTTAGAAAAACCGCAGGAAGTTGTAACAGCTTGTGATTGCTTTATTGATTGACATGTTGCAGCAAATATGGACAAATTCGAAGACTATGGGAATAAAGTAAAATGTACAAGGATGGTGAAACAACTATTCATTTTCAGTTTTGGAGAAAGCAAGTGTCCAGTCAAAGTTGATCAAACCCAGCCACTTCATGACTTTTTCTTGATTTTTGTGCACAAGATATTTTCCTGTTTTACAATTTTTTCATAAATGGAGGAACATAACTAAATTTGACCTCCTTGGGATGTAATTAATAGAATATTGCTAGTATTAGATGGAGAAAAAATAGTTGCTTTTGTTAGAGAATTCATCATAAATAACCCATATGGGAAAACTATGTTTTAGAATGGTTTTTATGAACATATGAGAAGACAACTTGTGTATCCTTGATTCCAGACTTATTATAAACTTATTTACTAATTTTATGTCTCAAGACTTAGTAGCTACACTCTTCTGAATCATCTCTTAGTGTGCTTGAGGAGTGCTGAAGGGCCCTCATCACTTTACTAGTACACTTTATCTTTACTCTATTTTTCTTACTAGCTTCAAATTCAAATTTAGTAGTTAATCATTTCATGTTCAGAGTTAAAAGTTATGCTAGCAGAATTATCAGTTAAAGAGAACTTGAATTTGTTGTGAAGAGATAGCCTTGTAAGAGGATTCAACTGATCTTGATCTTGGAATTGATATTTAAAGATTGCTGACATTCAACTTCCAGATTTGTTTGTTAGCTTTAATTGTGAAGAATAGTTCTAGTTTTATTTTTGAAGTAATTTAAGAATGGAGTTTTAAAATTCAATTTTCATTTTGGTAAATGATTCTTGTAAGAGATCTAGCTGATATTGGTTTATAACGCTGCTTATCTTATTCACTATGTAATTTAAATTGTAATTACTTTGGACTGTTGTGATTGTACAATTCTTTGAAGCAATATTCTTGTAAAAGAATATAGGATTACAGTCAATCATCAACACTCTTCTTTTGTAAATTCGCAACTAGAATCCCATAGGATTCATTTCTTTTAGATTGATGTTTAAATGATTTAAAAAGGATACTAAAGGATCTTTTGTAGAAAGCACTGTTAATTTAGTCCATTAGGTAGCCATTAGAATTTTAGAGCCTTCTAGATCTATATATTTTAGGTAAGCACCTCTAACTGTACTTTCCTGGGTTGATAAAAGAATTAAGAGCTTAACTTGCCTTGGTAAGTTGGTACCAAACAACAACAACAGTCCTAGAGTTTCTTGAACCTCTAGAATTGCTCCCCTTAACTACCGAGTCATGTACAGATACTTTTCTAGAATCAAACCCATAGCCTATTCTTATCTGTAATTTATTTAGGCTCTATAAAATTTGCTTATTTATCATTTGTTTCTATCTTATCAACTTCTCATTATCAACTTGATAGTTTAGGACCTCCATTGGGTGACTCCTCATGGTCTCTTCTAACCCCTTATCTTTTTGCCTATCCCACCCATGACCATTTTATTATGCCTTAGCATTATCCATGCTAATGTTCATGGATATAACCTCTTCTTCATGAACCTAGGACCCCCGAGTATCCCCCATACTTCTAGTCCTCATTTTGTCCCTTCCTTATAGGCCACTCGTAGCCTTGTTTTGAAACTTTTAGGTAGTTCCCTGCCTCAATCCAAATTTTACCTTGGTAGGGGAATTCTCCTTCTTTATAGCTTTCAATTAACCATCTGTTTTCCCAAACCTAAGCCTCAAGATAAAATTTATGGCTTTAGGAATTTTTTTCCTATTTACCCAAATTTCCCTTGTTTTGTCACAACACATTATTTCCAATTTTCTAAGCAATTATGCGTTCAAAATTTCAAATCTAGCTCCATGGATGGGTTTTGTATTCTCTTAACTTTCTACTCACTTCTTCTTCACTCAAATCTAATCTCTAGTTTCTAACTTACAGCCTTTTGAAGTGATTGTATGCCTTATTTTTCCTTCATATTGTCTCAATCATAACTCCCTCATATTAACTTTGTGTCGCGTTTATAGTATGTTGTTAAAAATCCATATCTAAGATCTTTCATTTGAGCTATAAACATTTATTGTACCACTGATACAAATAGTTGTAATGGTTTTTCGATACTAGAAAATGACATTTAGGCGCTCAGAAATTCCCTACTAGTAGACGACCTGTAAATTTAGAAAAAATTTAGAAGTTTTTGCTAAAATTATGGTTTCCTTTCTCCTCTGGACTAGTAAGGTTTGCATGTAACTATATTCTATAACTATATCAAACATACTAACTCCTCTGTGTGCCTTGTGATTCCTTCATAAAATAATGAATTTTTTGTTCTTTGGGGCTTTCCCTAGTTCTCATTGGCCCAAACTACCTTGTGCATTTCCCCCTCAACACTTATCATGTATGTGGCCTGCCAATGTTTTTAGGATTTTAGTTTCCATTTGCCTCAAACTGACTTTTGTCACCTCCTTTGGCATTTGGAATGCATGCAACCTTTCACTTTACATTTTTCAAGGCCCCATTTTCTCTTTTGGGTGTAATTCTCAAAATCCCCAATAAGTCTTTTCATTGGTGATTTCACTGATGATGTCATGCTAACATGGAATGCCACATTAGTTTTCCATGCCAACTTCCATGTCATCATCACCTATCCCTCTGTGCCCTTTATTTCCAATGTCTACTTGTCATGTTATGTTCCATGTGGTCATATGAAACCACCCCAACGAAGACTATTGGTATTGTCAACTCCCCTAGTAGTGGTTTTTAATTTGAGGGAGGGAGGTCCTGCAACTAGTCCCAATCATCAATATGGTATGGGTGATTTGGGCACAAATCCCAACCACACCCTCCCTCTCTAAACATTAACTTTGGGGGGGGGGGGGGGGGTGGGAGGGGCATAGCCAATTTCAACCATAGATCTATTTTAGTCGACCATTAAACAATAATGGTCAACATGGTGCAACATTCCACAACCCCCTTCCTTTTCTCATTAAAATTTAACCATAACTGGGTGGTACACTTGATATCAACCATCAAAATCTAACACTATTGTAGATCAATAGCTAGTTTCCCACATGGCATGCACTTTGACCCCCTATTTATGAATTTTTCATATAATTCTAAGAAAAATGGTTAGAAGCTTTTGGATTTTCCCAAATTTCCCTAAATTCTGCATGGCATAACTATAACTTCTTCATCTCATCCAACTCCTAGCTTGATATAATAAGGACAAGTGTTAAAATTGGTAATTTTTAACCCCCAAATTCAATTTCCTCAATCCCACTTAGCAAACTTTAACAAACATTTGGAAGGCATCCTCTTACTAGCATTTCATTGAACACTTCATCTGAAAACATTGTATACCATATCTTTGTTTGGCCCATACAAGCCGAATGTTGCAACTTGGGCTCTAATAACCCTTGTATATACCCCAACCACTATTGGCTCATTCTTGCCTCTCTTAAGGGTTAAATTTATGCTAGATAACCCATGACAATCTGCAATATGCAAAATTTCCCTTTTCTATGAAATTTTCACCGAAAAATTTACATTACGCATTGCATATTCTAGATGCCTACTAAAATGTAAAACGTAGGATCATGCATGTTCTAGCACAATTATCTATTTTCAATCAACTACCTAATATATTACATTTCAATATATCTATAAACATTGCAATGGAAATAAAGATAATAGAAGAAAATTTTTTATCTTTTAATTGTCCAACTAGCTATAGGCATTCAATGTTCCATCCATCCATAGACCACATTTTTCATTTCTATCAACAATGGGTCACCCCTGAGTAGAGGATTTGAATCCATGAGGAATAAATAGAATCTTTCCGAAAAACTAGGTACATTGATCTGAATTAGATCATTTTATTGTTTTTCATCCATCTCATTCCTTTTAGAGTGGAAAATGTGGAAAAATCAACTCACATGACCCTTTTTACTGGTGGGACCTAGTTTGGAAAATTGGTGTTGGCCCTCAATTTTGGTCATTTTTGCCTATTCTAAATCCATTAATTTACCACCATATTCCATCCTATTTCACTTACATATGCTTCATTTTACTCTTATTTTGCATATTCATGTAACTAAATTATGTTTTACAATTTTTAGAAAATTTTGTAAAAATTGGGTTTTAAGAGTAAATTTGGACTGCATTAAAAACTCTCGTAATAAATATGTTAAATTCATATGTGCACGACACCTGGGTGGTATTTGAGGGTATATTTGGAAATCTTGGGAACCATGGATGAAGGAACACCTATTGGTTCGGTCAAACTGAGCAAACACAGGACCGGTCAACGCTGATCAAACTTGACTTGTCATTCAGAAATCCCTATTAAAAAGGGGAAAAATATTATTTTTTGGGATTTTCCCTAATTTTTTTAACTAGAATTTATGATTTTGACCTAAATGGATGGATCAAGACAGATAAGACTGTTAGAGCCATTATAGCAAAGTTTTTTTATGATTTACTTATTTAAACACAATTTATAGACCATTCAAAGGAGTATAGAAGTATAATTTGTATTCAGACTATTGGAGAGTTTTTGATAATTTTAGGAATACTTTCTACTATTCTAGTTCATGTTAAAATTGTGGATATTTTCATAAGTTAGTTGTAGCTGAGATTTCCATAGGTTTACAAGGCATGGTTGGAGGGTCCCCATACCAAGCGAAGTACACTTTGATTAAATTAGCATAACTTTAATTTCAGTATTTCTTGTTCCAGATTTATGATTCAGTTATTTAGATGTGTGATGTCTTTTTCATGATTTTTGGATGATGTAAGTTTAAAGTCAAATTTGCATATGAAAGTACAAACAAGGATTTAATTTAAATTCTCTTACTATCAAGTTATGAATCAAAGCTAAAATCATCCTTTTTGCATTTCCTGTATTATTTCTTGAATTCAGTTTTTATTTTATGCAATGGTAATTTTATTGGAGTAGGACAGTGAGGAAGGACAACTAGGACCTCCTAAGTTAGGAGCCTCTTCTCTTGCTTGTTGCATCTTGAACTAGAAAATTTTTAGTCATTTAAAACTTAGAAAATATTTGTAATATGCACATGCTTTAACTTTGTAGCATTGCCTTCCTAAATTGACTTCACCTGAAATCCATATACTTTGGACATACTTCCAAGTCTACAAACCTAGATTGACAAGTAAAACACCCGTGTTAGTTTACTTAGTAAATTGACCTTACATTTTTGGTGGCCTTATAGGGGAAGCACATTTAGATTTAGTCAAAATAGGAAGCTTTAAAAGAAAAACATAAAAACCAAAACACTTTTCATTATGGTTATTCATGCTTAGATATAGAACTTAGAAAGGTAGATCCCCAAAAAAACACCCAACCAACTTATAAAAACTCACTAACTACAAAATCCATGTGCAAAACAAAGATCTACAAAATATGATGTTAAAGAAGTCATTTAGAGGAGGGTATGCCACCGCAAGGATATTATTAAAACCTTGTCCACAATTTAGAATGGTCACTAGGGATGAATCTTCATTTCAAAGTATAGAAGAGGAACAAAGATTTCGAGAAGAGGATCCACAACAATAGAACCTAGAAGCCTCTTCTAGTTATCTTTGTAAGGAGATAAATGAGTTATGAATCACATGTGATGAAGTTCAAACAATAGGGGAGAGATTCCTAATGTTGTGCAGGGACCAGTAGTTGATATAATACTGGTCCCACCAAACCACCAGTGATTAAGACTTTTGAAACCAAAATTTAAACAAAAATAAATAACATTATGTATAAATAAGTTTTAAATTATGTCCAAAAATCACCCATATATTGACTGGGCCCACAACTATCCATAAATAGTATTTAACTATTTAATATTGCAAAACATATTGACCCAAGTAGAAAACAGCTAGAGCCATAAAAGCTTCCAAACTGGTCTATTCCAGAAGTACAAAACAACAGTCACTTCAACCCCCACTCCTAAGAACTGGAACTTTGCATCCCAAATAAATATGCCTACCTGCACATAACAAAAGGAATGTATGTCAGCCATAACTGCTGTGTTGTTCAACAACTAAACACCCTATGTTCAATAAATGACACCCAACCCAATAACAATTAAATCCAATTTGTTCAATAAATGACACCCAACCCAATAACAATTAAATCCACTTTGTTCAATAAATGACACCCAGACCCAATAACTGCAATAAATGACAGATCAAAACAGATCAAAGCACATGGATCAACAAATAAACAATTCCCAACCATTAGATCACAACAAATTAAATCCATACCACACATTCAAAATGACTGCAATAAATGACAGATCAAAACAGATCAAAGCACATGGATCAACAAATAAACAATTCCCAACCATTAGATCATAGCAAATTAAATCCATACCACACATTCAAAATGAAGCCATTGCAATCCATGTGCATCCATGTCCACCAATTAAAATCAAGTCCCCAAAACTATAAAAGAAGTCCACCCACTGTTGAAGTTGCATCTTATGCTTTCAAACTATTCAGCAAACTTCAAGACAACATCACAAAACAGTAGCCAATATATTCAAGTCAGTTATATGAATTACAACTCATTCTTCTTACAGTTCTGTTTTCATTGTTTTCATTTATCAGATATATGAATTACAACTCATTCTTCTTACAGTTCTGTTTTCATTGTTTTCATTGTTTTCATTGCTCACAGAGTTTATGTATGTGTTCTAGCATCAATGTCACAGGTTGCTTACCTTACAGGAATTGAAGGTTAGCTTACACGAATTATTCGATCATCAACTTCATAGGGATTACAACTTACATATCACAAATGTTACGTATGTCCAAATGTCACGTATGTCGTGCTAGTACTGTAGTCATAGCTTGTGTACCTAACAGGAATTGAACCTTGAACCTTAGCTTACAGGAATTGAGCGATAGCTTGTTTACCTAACAGGAATTGAACCTTGAACCTTAGCTTACAGGAATTGAGCGATTATTATGGCTTGGGTTCTATGGTTCCTCCATAAGAACACTGAACGCCTAGCTTCGCAGAGCAGCTCTCCCCCCAGCCCACAGCATAGTGTGGAATCTGGATCGTTTCATCGAGCACCATTTCTTTTAGATATAAAGGTGTTCTGACTCTATTGGATCAAGTCATAATCTACGCCTTTTACTAGTATACTACTATGGGGAGAGACTAAGCTCTATTTCAGAGATTGGACTCTCTTACTGTGATTAGCCCCTACTAGTAAGAAGTTGTTCCCGAGCCAGGTTCCCTGGATCCACTCCTAGTCGGGCCTAAATGAATGAATGAAGAAGGGGGCGGGCAGCACTCTAAAGAAAGAAGCCTTTGCCCGTTGGACAGCTACCGAACTGGCTTGCTTGACTTACTTTACTGGTCAGCTACCGAACTGGCTTGCTTGACTTACTTTACTGGTCGACAACTATATTATTATAAGACCTCCTGTCAGAAAGAAGGAAAGGTTATTGTAAAAGAAAGAATGCCAGCCGATGTCAAACTGTACTCCTAGTGTGAACCATCCGATTTTGGGCAATTCAGAAGTGACAAGATCCGAGTGAACATGGATGAGTTAAAACATAGAACAAAAACGAATTGTAACTTTAATGACTCTGATAAACTTAGTAATTTTTCACATATTTTTCACCTATTTTCAGAAGCATGAAGCTATTGAGAAAGCAAACATTTTGATATTGAGTCGAAAGACTGCAAATAAGTGAATTTATACTACTGATGAATGGACCATAGAACTGGGGAATGGTTTCTTAGAATTGAAGCCCGAGCAGATGACCATTTCTCTTTATTGGATTAGATGACTGTAAGATTTTAGATAATGAGAAAACACAATTATAAGTAACATAGCAGATGACAGTCTTATTGGTCTTCATATCTTTTCACCTCGTTGAGCTCGAGACCTTAGGGTATGGAGAGCCCGAGCCATACGGAGTTGTAAAAGTTGGACCAAAGGAATGGGGATTTACATAATTCAGCACTGTAAATTAAGTCACAGATAATGGAGAGAAATCTTGGAGCAGAGATTGTTCTTCACAATATTCAAAATAAGTAAATAAATTATATGAAAAAATATAAAAAGTAAATGACTGCAATGAAACTCAATTAAACTGAAGTAAAACCAATTGTCTATGACACCTGGGAGACCATAGAATCATAATGTAACAAGCTCTGTATCCAAAATGTTTTGTCCTTACTGAAAAAATGAAAAATGTGGGTAACATAATTTTCAATTGGTAATAGAATTTGATCATGGGTAAACAAGTAGAAGGAATGAAAGACCAAGATTTTTTAATTCCAAAAATGTAGAGCAAATTAGGAATAGCATTAAATATCCTCAAATTGTTAGCAACTATAGAATAATATTTGTTCTGAAATATTTCATCTCTTATCAAATTGAAATTCAACACACAATCTCAGTGAAATATTCATGGCCAAAAAAGTTACAAATTCGATCCTTGTTAAATATCAAAAAACTGAGTCTTTCTTTGACAGCTGAAAACAAATGCTCTATCAGGACAAAATCAACAAATTGAGTCTTTCTTTGACAACGTTGAAAAAAAATGCTTTGTTAGGACAAATTGTTGCATGAATCTATGACCTAAAGGCCTAAGCTCATTGTGTCCATGGGAAAATTTGCACTTCAACCCATTTGAATAGGTTCCCTTTTTCTCATAATGCATGGACAACTTGATTTTATAATTATTTACCTCATCATAAATGTTGGAACTTATTGCATTGCCATAAATTGTTTCTAGTTTCTAACCAAAAATAGAAAATACTTGCTGACCCTTTTGAAGTTCTTCTTCTGAGTGAGCAAAATGACAATCAGTTCCCCACCCACACTTCTTTTTAGCCTAATAAAAATGGAAAATAACATATTTGTATGGAGGAAGTGTAACTATTTTAGTAGCACGTATCTCCTTCGCATTTGATAATTTCCTGTAACAAGCTATGTATCCAAAATGTTTTGATAATTTCCTGTAATAGAGGAAAAGTAATTTTTGCAGAAGTAGTAAAGCATAATTTAACATATATTCTAATGTCTAAATGCATGCAATAATTTTACAGGTTGTTGCATCTATGGCAAAAGGAAGTTACTCTGCTCGTACAAGGAGAAGTGGCAGGAGAGTGACAAGGGATGCGCAGCTGCGATGCACATCGTCTGATGATGACAGGCCAGCTGATGTCGATGCCAGCAATGCACCAGGGAACATTGTTGAAGATGACCATGTGACAGCCGCTGATGCTAACACACCATCAGCCACAGAACCACCATCAACAACAGTCCAAGGGGCAAGCTCAACTAAAAAGATCAGTGCTATAAGAGGATGGAAAAAAGAACAAATGTTAGTTGCAATTGACGACATAGAGTTTAATGGATACTCAGTTCGGGCATCTGCAAAAAAACATGGTATTCCTCCCTCGTCAATACATTATTGGATAAATGGACTGACTCATACAAAATGTAGAGGGCCTCTTACAGTTATGACTGAGGATGAGGAGGCCGAGGTGGTTGAGTGGTGTAAAGAGATGGCCCAACTGGGACATGGGCTAGAGTTGATACAACTCAAATCAACAGTTGCTCAAATCTGTCAAGGGAGGCCAAACCCATTCAAAGATGGGTTTCCTGGTAAATCATGGTGGTTTGGGTTTAAAAAAAGGCATCCAGAACTTGTATTGCGTACTGCTGAGGGCCTTGACAGAGACAGAGCATTAAATTTTCACCCTGCAGTTGTGCAAAAATTCTATGACACACTTTCTAGTGCTTATGATAAACATTCTTATGGAGCAGACCATATATGGAACTGTGATGAAACAGGTTTACAGGCAGGGAGGAATTGTGGCATGCGGGTAATTGCCAAGAGAGGGAGCCGAAATGTGCCAAAGATTTTGCCCAAGAGCAGGGAGTGGATAACTATTTTATGTTGTGTTAATGCAATTGGTACTTCAATCCCAAGATTTTATCTATTCAAAGGTAAAAATCAACTGAAAAACTATATACAGAACTGTGAACCAGGTGCATGCATGGCTGCACATCCCCATGCATGGATGACTAAAGAACTGTTTCTAAGTTGGCTTTTTCACTTTGCTGCATCGGTACCAGGTGGCGTCTCGCCTAATAACAGACACCTTTTGATATTAGATGGCCATGGGAGCCACATGGCTGTCCAAACAATTGAGGAAGCAAACAATTTAGGCATCGACCTGCTGACATTGCCCGCTCATACCACTCATAGGCTGCAACCCCTTGATGTTAGTGTGTTTGGCCCTTTCAAGAACTATTTCAGGTCGGAGCGTGCTGCATGGATGGCAAAGAATCCAGGGGTTGAGGTGAAAAGGTTTGAGCTAGCAGAGCTTGCAAGTAAAGCTTTTAAAAGGGCTTTGACACCATCAAATATCAAGGCTGGCTTTAGGAGGACAGGAATCTGGCCACTGAACTATGATGATCTTATGCATGATACTGGTTGTAGCCAAGCGTTTCATGTGGATGGTCAGGAAGAAGGGAATGTCCAAACATGTGTTGAAGTGCAAGAAGTAGATGACCAAGATGATGTTGTTGCAGCTGGTAATATGATTTCCCTGTCTCAAGGACAGTTATATGCTGAAGATGATGAAACTGTATGTGAAACACAATATAACAATGAACAAATTCCTAGTAACATGGAGATTGTTCCACCAACTCAAGAACATCAAATTCCTGTTGCTGATATTGCTAATGATATTGTTGAACATGCAGTTGACAATGACCAATTGACATTGCCAAGCCAAGTAACCCCACCTTCATGGCTAGCAGAAGCAATGATCAATTTGAATGGCTAGTAGTGATTTCTTGTGGCAACCTAACTGTGTGTTGATAAGAAATTTTCAATGTAATATGTCTTTCTGTAAAATATTAATTATGATAAAACTATTTCTATAAGTTATTCTGTGCGCACTGTACAAAGCTCTAAACTCACTTATGGCTCCAATAAGTGGACCGTTATAATGTGATGACAGTGCTGGGCAAGTTTACAATCACTTAACACTGAATAGAAGTCTACACTCACAATTAGAAACACCTCCTGCTCGCTTCTAATGTACGAGGCACTAGTAGTAAGGAACTCTATACTTAGCATGTTATTGATTGAATTAGAATGAATAAGAACTTTACATTGCTGGAAACTAGAAATACAATAAAGAACATAGTTATGATTTTTATCAATCACCTAGGGAAGGGTCGCCAATACATGTGCGCCCTCCCCGCCACGTCAGTTTACCACGCGTCAACCCACATGGCTCCGGTACGACACCTGTCCACCGTGGAGTATGCCCAACTTATAGAGAGCATGTGTTTTTATATGTGCCAGTAAAAATGATGGAAGTATCTAAAGTAATCAAATCAATTGATGAACAACTATGAGAATCATATTGTTCCATCTTGTTACATCAACTTTCCAAAATATAGAGAAATTTGGGTGCACAGTAACCTAATCAGCTATATGACGAATTGTGGCTTAGTCATTAATTCTTTTCTAAGCACCTATTCACCTTTTTCATTTTCCTTCATGAGTAGATCAATTGTTTGACAATATGAGTGATTCACATATGACAATTGTTTGGTTAACTAATGAATTGTTATAATTGACGCAAAGTTACAACAGCCTTCTTAGAGGGGGAAAAAAGAATTGGAGTAAAAATGGAAAATTAAAAATAGCTAAATTATTATAAAAACTAAATAAAAATAAAATTACAATAATTTATAAATCTACAAAATATAAACCAGCGTAGACCCATCTTAAGATGGGATCTTTTAAGCATCAAGAGAATCATGTCTCTGTTTCTTTAGATCCCTTTTTACACTTATGAGTTCTGGAGTTAATATTGATCTATAACAGTGTATTACGGTACAGAAAAATTATGAATTGCCTCTAATACATGTAAGAAGGAAATTCCAAAGCAGTAGGTATACAAAAATCCCACAAAATTGCTTCAGAGCTCAAAATCTACAGCATGTTAAGCTTTCCTGTAATTTAAACTTCCCTGCACAAAACTAGGCATTGCAAAAATAAGAGAGATTCAAAGGAAATCAGTGTACCGAAAGGAAATCCAGGGTAACTGCAATTGTGGGTCTTCTCATCAACGCTGGAGATAAATAAAGTTTAAAATTTGAATGAACCTTAGGAAAGATCAACAATCAGGCAGAAGCACATGCCATTCTTAAAGGGATTGAATTGGCTCTTGATAAGAGTGTTCACAGTATCTAATGCATGGCAACTAAGCAACAATAATTATGTTTTTTGGAATAGAGATTATACTGACTCCATAAATTTAAAATTTCAGTAGGTCATGTGCTATATACGGGTCAAGGAGGGTTTTGATTCAATATTCTTTTCACATATTACAAGAAATTTACATTCAGAGGTACACAATCTAGACAATTCAACAACTACAATGGACACCAGCACCCTACAAATATATCACTATTATCAACACATTCTCCTCTCCCGATAGCTCTGCACTCCTTATATCCCTGTTCCCCAAGCAACTAGGAAGAAAAGTTTCAAAAGTGCATAGAAATCTATTTGCAGAATCAAATATTCCAACTTAGCACAATTCCTACACATCCCTTGGAAGTACAAAGGTTGTCTCCAACACAAATGGCAGACCACCAAAGAAATGGACTCTCCTATAATTGTGATGAAAAATATGCTCCAGGTCATAGGTGTAAAAAACAGAAATTGTTCCAAATTGATATGCCCACTCAAGACCTGACCGAAGACATAACTACTGAGAGACACTGGAGTTACAAGTTGAAAACACCAACACTCCGACTCAAGCAGATATCGAACCTATTTCTTCATGAAGAACGGTCAATCTCTCTGCATGCATTATCGGGCATTTCAACTCTAACAAAACCCTGACAAGGAAACTCTAACAAAACCCTGACAAAACTCTAACAAAACCCTGACAAGGATTTAATCCTATAAAGTTTGCTAGTAAAAGCTGAGCGATATTAAAAGGAAATAAAAGAGTAGAAGCTTTGTTCATAAAACAATAAACCCTACCCATTTCTTAACTTATAAACTCATCAGCTGTAAAAACAAAATAACCTTCAAATAGAGATGCATCGTCACAAGTGAAAACGATCTCAAAAACTTAGCACTATGCAAGGTTTTACAGCATAAGGAAATCATAATATTCTACAATGAGTAAATCAAGAATAGTAGCGTTCAAACAGTATCCAGAGAAGTCAATTTAAATAATAGAGAATGCAACTTGTGTGTAAAATTCGGAATAAGACTTTCATAGAAGGAAACAAGCTAACAGTTATGACTTCAAGAAACCATAAATAAATTAACAGTATAACTGTGATTAAGGTCGTAAAATGTCCACGGCTTCCATACAAATGTCCATACAAATGTCCACGGCTTTTATACAACACTGTAGCCCAAGTCAATTTAAATAATAGAGAATGCAACTTGTGTGTAAAATTCGGAATAAGACTTTCATAGAAGGAAACAAGATAACAGTTATGACTTCAAGAAACCATAAATAAATTAACAGTATAACTGTGATTAAGGTCATAAAATGTCCACGGCTTCCATACAAAGTCCATACAAATGTCCACGGCTTCCATACAACACTGTAGCCCAGAGAGCAACCTGAGTAGCAAGTCTGCGAAGAAGCTTCGTAAGGGTTTAGTGAGGCTTTAGAAGAGCCTTCCCCTCCGAGCAGTCGAATATAAAACAAACAATAGCACGAAGCAGAGCACTCAGAACTCTATGAAAGAAAAGAGAAACCCTCATATGCCAAATGAAAAAGATACAATAGCAGGGACAATAAAAATGCAGCGTTTTTATCTATAAAGCAAACACAATAACAAGGCAATTGAGAGCAGCTACAGAGAGTTTCGAAAGTTGGTCTGGGCTCATTTCGGCAATGTTCCATTTTCCCTTTGTCTTTCTGCTCGGGGCCGGCTATGCAAGTCAGGGGAGAGCAGCTACAGAGCGTTTTGAGGGCTAAAACAGGCTAAAACAGCAAAAACAGAATGCCATAGAATGCCTAAAACCCTAAACCCTAAAATAGCAAAAATGCCATAGAATGCCTAAAACCCTAAACCCTCAAAACATTGCTCAAAATACTGCCATAAAATGCCATAGAAAGTTCACAAAATATCCTGTTAGAGATGCTTGTGTTGAAAAACACAGAGTAAAGCTGGTAGGATTAAAAATCCTACCGGTTACAGGCCATGGATGGTCGCCGACCTCCCCCACCTTCCCCACAGCTCGCCAGACCTTCTCCACACCTGCAACGTCCTTTTCCACACCTGCAACACCTGCAACAGGAATAAAAAAGCCATTAGAAGCCATTAGAGATCACAAAAACAGCAGAGCTAAACCCTAAAAATGCTATGTTACCTCAAGCTCAGTAGAATGGCGACCGACTCCTCCCCAAACAACAAAATCGCCTGATAAGACCACCACCAGAGAAACGCTAAGCAACCGGCATTCCATGTTAAACAGCTTGCATTCCAGAACGACCAAGAAATCCAGGCGGAAAAGCACAAGAAAAGCAGAACCGCTGTCCCAGCCAGAAACCCAGAAACTCCATCAAACCTTCGCACCAGCACACGAATAAACGACTCTGCGCGCAACAATACAAACCCTGTCAACCAAACACACCATTCCCCCAGCACACGTTCTAACCACCATGCGCGCAGGTTATAGGGTCGTCCCGCGCCATCTTCGGCGGGGGGCTTCGCCCAACTACCAGCCCCGAGCAGAAAGACAAAGGGAAAATGGAACATCGTCGAAATGAGCCCAGACCAACCTAGTAAATGGCGCGAAGGAGGTGTTTTAATGTTCGAGGTGATAGCCCACACGGCCAGCTCCACGGTGGACAGGTGTCGTACCGGAGCCATGTGGGTTGACGCGTGGTATTATGACGTGGCGGGGAGGGCGCACATGTATTGGCGACCCTCCCCTAGAGCTAGAAATTCAAGAATATATAGCATATGATCCCTTATGCATTTATTATTTTGAACACATTGCACAAGAAAAACTTTGTGATATGACAATTAAAGTGAACTAAACAAACAAAGATCATTTCAAGACTTGGTTTGAACTAGTCATTAGACCACAACACCACTCCATTTTTCAACATTATTTAGCATGAAATCTTTATGATCAATTAATTTTTTATGTCCAAGCATTCATTAAGGTATTTTTTCCAAACATGGATGTGAGTCTACTTATGATCTTGTTAAGCAAATGGATGCCTCGTAGATTCTCTTATACTTGAGAGAATGACTTATTTTTATACAATAAAGTAGGATAGAATAAAATAAATAAATTAATAGGTAAAATGAGTTCATAATAACAGTTTTTGTTCAAACTTTCATGAATAGTAAATTAAATCATTGTTCAATACTCATTTGGAAGGATTTTTAGGGAAAAATGAAGTAAGAACAATCATATTTTGGGTAACCATATAGGATCATTTTTAAAGCATGTTTTTAAACAATATATCTCTTTAAATCTAGTTTTTAAATCCATTTTGAAATTTTCAATTTGGATCACAAATAAAAAATATGATCAAAATAAAAACTAGTTCTCAAGTGAAATTTTGAGGACAAAGTTAGTACAACCTTTATTTGATAGGTATAATGGAAACATTTTAAAATGGTCTTTATATGAAAGATGTCCCTTGGAATATAGTTTCCAAATCAATTTTAATCAACTCAATCCGATATCATATGAAAATTTTAAACTCAAAATACTAACTGCTTGTCAAACAATTTACCTGGTGACAAGTCTAGGTCTTAACTATTCATTGGCATATTTAACATACCCATTCATCCTAATTTAAAAGCCTATTTATATGGGAGATAGATACACAAGTCTAGATCAATACACAATTTGAATAATCCCATTTGGAGCTCAAATGAAAAAGTTATGCCACATTTAGTGACTGTGTGTCTTCAAAGCAGCATAGTAAAACTCTCCCTCCTAGGTTTGTTCATCAACAATTTTGTGATACCAAGCCTAAATATTTTAAAAACATGTTTCTATTGGCTAGACAAAACCTAATATACCTAACTATTATAGTGGAATCACATCAATCTGATATTTAATGAAAAATTTACACTCCAAATACTGTTGGTTGGTCTAGTCAAACATTTACAAGAAGCTCTATCAAACATGGTACTCCTCATCATTTTTACCATATCATTTCAAATAATTTTGAAAACATGTTTATACTGGAAGTTTTCATATAAATTCACTTTAACTTTTCTTTGGAATCACTCTAATTGGAAATGAAACAAATATTTTGTGAACAAAATATGGTAGGAGGTCTAGGTTGGTCACCATTCCTCAAGGGGTAAACGAATGCATTTTTTTGTATATCATATTTAAACATGTTTTTCAGCAATGATTCTAATTATTTTAAATATTTCTTGGAATAAAAAATATTGTACACCTCTCTTCCTCCAGCTAATATTTTATTGTAGGCAAATGTTATGTTTTTGCAAGTCCCAGGAAGATTTGAGGGGTCAATTCCATGGAAGAAGGATTTTAAAAATCAATATTTAAAAATTCATATATGAGAATACGAAATGAAAATATCCAAGTCAAAGTAAAGTGGAATTCACTTGATGTTGGGTTCATTCAAAGAAACTCAAAACTCTTGAAGCTTTCTTTCAATTGCAGACCAAGAACACCAACAACCATACAACATGAATCGAGATTGAGGCAAAATGCATGAAGCTAATAATCAGAATAAGAAGTGAAGTTTTGTACCATGAAAAGTCACATCCATTTCCTAAGAATAATTTCATAAGCTATATTTTTCATTATTCCATCCATATTGTATGTTAAGCTCCGCAATCATGCATGTTGAAGTCCAGACCTATTATCTATCTATCTATCCAACTACTACTAGATCATGACTTCAAAATATATTATTTACGTAATCTTTCCATAATTCCC
Source organism: Pinus tabuliformis (assembly GCA_031772625.1). Taxonomy (NCBI): domain Eukaryota; kingdom Viridiplantae; phylum Streptophyta; class Pinopsida; order Pinales; family Pinaceae; genus Pinus; species Pinus tabuliformis. Next base: position 404,466,729 of record CM062812.1, on the reverse strand, counting down.
TACACCATTATATGCCACCTACATCCAGAAAAGAAGAAGAATAGAAAAAGATAAAAAAAATAATAAAAGAGTTTGGTTTTGAAAATCCAGGATACTAGCACAATACAAACTCGAATTATTATTGGACAACCAACTTGTTTGGCCAATATTAATTCTCTTTTATGTTTTTCAATTTCATTTTGCAGAATCATCCTCCAAAATTCAAAGGCTTAAGGACAAGTCTCAATATCAGCAAGGGGGAGGATTCATAATAAACCAACAAACTATGAAACTACTTTAATGTCAAGGAGTTGTATTGCAGAAGGGACCTGAGACATCATAATCAACATTTATTAATAAGGGACCTGATTATTCATTTTAAAATCAACATCAAAGGGACCTAAGAAGCAGCTACAAGCATCTATCTGTGGTCCAATATTAATAAGAATTCATTTTGAAAAGGTCAAGTGTTGAAAAAAGAGTTAAGGTGATCAACAATGAGCTATCAAGTAAAAGGAAAGTACTGTAAATTTAAAGCATTCTTAAAGCCTTTGATTTTGAAATATTTTCCAAGATTGATAACCTACTTTAAAACTTGAATATGCAATACTCCTAGCCATGTACATTATTTTACATTGTCCTACATCACCCTACATATTAATTCATTTCATCACTTATCCATACATTCACATCTCATTACTTAACCATATCATTTGAAATTTTTAACCAATATTGTTGGCCACATGTATCTCCTTTTGAAAAAAAAATTGTTGCATAATGGAAAAATTATCTACACAACTAGAAGGATTAGTTTATGTATCTACAAAATAAGAACAAGAAGTTAGTATCATTGTAAAAATATAAAGTAAATTTGATTTGAAATGACCTAAGATTATGGTCATTTCAAAATCAAATACATAAGTATCTAATGGAAAAGGACAAAGTTGCAATGATGAAAACATGAATATACAACACGCACATAAGTATGATGGATAAGAAAACATAGTGCATGCAATACGAAATCATAAGCTAAGGTCATAATGGTCATGAACATTAAAAAAATTGATATCCAAACTATGGTACAACCTTAGAGGACATAAAATAGGTGTCGAATGAGTGTACAAAGGATAGTACGGTCATAAGTAAATAAACCATGATGCATTAACACAAGTGGCAGCCAAAATTGAAAATGGACAAGATGGTTATGAAGTGAAACGATCAAAAACATTTCAAATGTTTTCTGTGCGTATTCTCTTTCATCATAATAGCCAAAGTCAACTCAGAGTCAGAGAGAAATACTGTGTATTAACCCACTACGTAAGGAAACCTTGATCAAAGGAAAAATATGCAAAGAGTAAAGGTCACTAGACAGGAGAGAAACCCTATGCAGTCGAGAGATTTCGTGAAAGAGCAGCGTGGAGAAATTGAAGGAGCTGCTTGGAGAAATAAGGAGAGAAGAATTGTGTGCTACGTGGAGAAATAAGAAGGGAATAACCCTATACTGTGTTGAGAATTAAAAGAATTTTTTGTTTGTTTGTTTAATGAAGGAGAAAGCGACCGAGATTTCCTCTACGCCGAGCTCAAACAAATTCCACAAATTACGCAGAGAATGCCTCAATTTACAAAGCGATTTCCAGTGATAAGGTAACCATCAGTTCCAAAGACTCCTCAACAGCTAAAACGATTTCGAAAAATGCTAACTTCAGATTTTTTTTAAGATGTGTCATAATGGGAGAGAAATATGACTTTAGTTCTAGATTTTCAATGCTTTGTTATCTTCAAAATCCTCTGCCGCCTGTAGAATCCATGATTTTTTGAGATGCTAGAGAATGAGTGTACTTAAAACTATATGTTTACACAGGAAAGAAAACTCATTAACAAGAATTTTCTACAAGTTTTCTACAACTCTTCTTGCAGTTCGGGTATCAAAACCGCGATTTCCTCATGCAAGTTTTGTCAAAAACGTTTTACAGTGATAATTATTTCAAATACACAATACGCAGTTTTTGAAACAGTGAAGGATTTTCATAAATTTTTATGAATAAATTTTTCAAAAGGAGAGAGATTTAAATATGATTTTCCAAAAAATGAGAGATTTTTTTTTCTTACAGTGGATATTTTTATAATCTTTCACACAGTCATAATTTTTCTTCACTCAGATTTACAAACAGAGGACCTTGTGTTGATATTATTTGCAGCAAAAGTCAAGGAAATTGAAGATTTATAGGCAAAGGAAGTAATCTCATTTCTTTTCAAAGATAAGGAGATATGGTAAGTGCATTTACCAAGATTATTATTGCATGAATAAGGAATATTTTTCTTGTTATATTCATAATGAGATTATTTACTGGGCAAGGTTATATAAATTGGTATACAAAGCATATGCAAATGGCAACAAAAATTGAACCCAAAGACTTCAAAGTAGAAAATTGGAGTAAGGATGCAGTGGAGAAATTATTCCAAGTAGGACTACTGGAGTTCCTTAGGAAGTTTAATGGTCACAATGAAAAAATCACACAAGAATTCATAGAAAATTTTGAAAATGGGCAAACCAAAGTGGGTGAACTTCCTATATCAGTGAACCAAACTTTTCTATCTCAAGCATTGAAACTTCCTTTAATAGTAGAAGAATATCACAAAGGTTTACATTTTAATGAGAGAGGATGGACTTTTTTCCTAGAAAAACAAAGGAAGGGTTCATTTGATAGGACAAAATGAATTTCAAGAGATCGGTTTAGAGAGTCAGGGTTAGAATTGGTTTTGATCATCCAAAAATATTTTACTTGTGACAATAGGCACAATATTTTCTACCTTTACCATATAAAATTGCTTCAACATATCAAGGGAGTCTGTAAAATCAATATTCCATACTTCTTTTCAAGGATCTTAACTAGAATTATAGAAAATTTTGAAAACAAAAGAGAAGGTAAAGAAGCTAATATCTATCATTGTGGGTTAATCAAAATACTTGTTGAGTATCAGAAAAAGAACAAAGGAATACTTTGGAAGGAGTTTTTTTTCCAAACATCACTTTGAAGAACAAATAACAGGGAATGTGGAAAGGTTTGAGCAATTACATGTCACAATAAGTATCATGAATTCTCCTTTATATCCTAGGACAAGATTGAAAAAGAAGAAAGATGGTGTTATGATTGAGAAAGAGAAATAATTTTTGTCCATTCCTAGGAGATCAAGAATAAAATCACAAGAAGAACCAATCAACCAAGGGAAAGACCCAAAAATTGATATTATTGAAACTGAGCCTCTGCAAACATCAAAACAAATTGATGAGATTATACAGAGATTAGAGGAAGTTCGGGAAGATCTCATAGAAAAATGCTCTTATTTTGAGGATGCTTGGGTAGGAGCCACCTCATATAATTCATATTCTAAAGAGGCAAGGGAAGAATCTAGAGAATTTCATAATGAGGAATATCTTAAGAAAATAACAGTGTTGACAAGTGAGCTAGAGGACAACAAAATCATGGAAAGACACTTGAAGAGGGAGAACAAAATCTACAAAGAAAAAAAAAACAACATAGTCAAAGAAAACAAGAAATTGGACAAGCATATCAAAAATCTTGAAATTCAGAATATGCTCATTTCCAAACAAGCCTACAGATGGCTAAAGGAGAAAAATTTATGGCAATATAAATATGAAAACAAAAAGTAAAAACTTCCATCTACAAAGCAGAGGAACATGAGGGCATTGATATTCTACTTTGAGCTGCACAGGAAGAGGCTACATGTTCAGGTACAACAATGGCATCATCACTTAGAAGGTCCAAACAGAGGAAGCAAGTATGAGGACATGCTTGAACATTAGCAAGGGGGAGATCTTGGCCCTCAATTTTGTCCAGTTTTGCATACCCTAAACCCATTCAATTACCACCATATTCCATCCTATTTCACTTACATATGATTCATTTTACTCTTATTTTGTATATTCAGGTAACTAAATTATTTTTTTCAATTTTTAGAATTTTTTATAAAAAATGGGTTTTAAGAGAAAATTAGACTGCATTAAAAATTCCAGTAATAGCTCTGTTAAAGTCATTTTTGCAGGACACCTAGGCAAGATCTGAGCGTATATTTGGAAATATTTGGAACCATGGATGAAGGAACACCTATTGGTTCGATCAAACTGAACAAACACAGACCCGGTCAGCACTAGTCAAATTTGACTTGTCATTCAAAAATCCCTAATAAAAAGGGGCAGAATATTATTTTTTGGGAGTTTTACTAATTTTATGAACCAGACTTGATGATTTCGACCTGAGTGGATGGATTAGGATATATAATACTGTTAGAGGCATTATCGCAAATTTTTCTTATGATTTTCTTATTTAAACACAGTTTATGGACCATTCAAAGGAGTGTAGAAGTGTAATTTGTATTCAGATTATTAGAGCCTTTTTGATAATTTGAAGAATACCTTCTACTATTCTAGTTGATGTTCATGCTCTGGATATTTTTATAACTTAGCTGTAGTTGAGATTTCCTTAGGTTTACAAGGCAAGGTTGGAGGACCCCCATACCAAGCTAAGTACACTTTGGTTAAATTAGCATAACTTTAATTTCAACATTTCTTTCTCCAGATTTATGATTCAGTTATTTAGTTGTGTGATGATTTTTGTGTTATTTTTGGATGATGTTAGTTTAAAGTCAAATTTTCATATGGAAGGACAAACAAGGATTTAAGTTAAATTCTCTTTCTATCAAGTTATGAATCGAAGCTAAAATCATCCTTTTTGCATTTCCTATATTATTTCTTGAATTTAGTTTTTATTTGATGCAATGGTAATGTTATTGGAGTAGAAATGTGAGGAAGGAGAACCAGGGCCTCCTAAGTCGAGAACCTCTTCTCTTTCTATCTATGCATTACAAACCACTTCCCTTGAGTTTCTCTTGTTGGGGATAGGAGCCTCTTCTTGCGTGTTGCATCTTGAACTAGAAACTTTTTAGTCTTTTAAAAATTAGAATATATTTTTAATATGCACTTCCTTTAACTTTGTACCTTTCCTCCCTAAATTGACTTCACCTGAAATCCATAAACATTGGAAATGCTTCCAAGTCTACAAATCCAAATTGATAAGTAAAATGACTGTGTTAGTACTTAGTAAATTGACCTTACAATTGGGGTTTTAAACCTTTCGAGAGAATTTTGAAGCGTCAAACGACATTTTTTTGTGGTAAAACTTTACCACTTTAGCACCACACACTTTTTTCTTATTATGCACATAGATACCTTTCCAATGACACAATAATAGAATCAATCAGAGTTTGTATCTGAAGGTTATGCCACTAATAAGTTGACATTCATGTTTTCACCACCATAATTCAAGAGGATGCCACGTCATCCCCCATTATTCATGAAATAAGGCCTATCCATGTGATTATGATGAAGAACAATATAGAAGACTCTATATTGTAGCTTTTTCTAAGAGTTGAGGTAGTCAAATTAACCACTAGTGGGTTATCAAGTTGTGTTATAACTGAGTCAGTAGGAGGAAAAGGGGTTCCATTCTTTTGAGTGCCTATATAACTTAGCAAAGAAACAATAGTTGTGATGGATAGGATATAGAGAAACAAAATAGGGTTTGTAGACTACAGTAGCCCATAGGCAACAAACCATACATCTTTGTACTCACAAAAACATTTTATTTAGAGAAAGTAAGCAAAGTGGCCTCACCTTCGAGTTGGGCTTTTCTCTTGAAAAGGTTTCCCAGGCGATATCTTGTGTCAAATGTGTGTGTGATATTTTATTTAAATATCTCTATTTTCATGAATATTTTATTAATAGTATCTATAGATCCATAAATCTAAAGAGAAATAAAATTGTAATAATGTAGAATTTCAAATTTTAAATATAAATTCAACAATTATGTTGTGACGAACTGTCTAGTGGAATATCCACAGTAGTTTATGTCCATACATACCCAATACCAACAATTATCAGCCAAGGTACCAAGCCAAGCAACCTCCAATCAACAGACTTGTGGCTTCCAACAGTTCCACTACCCCCACAAGCTTTCCAGGTACCCTCCTAGGCCTCACACAGTTAAGGTTTCTAGCCTGACAACCTTTAACTAGTAGTAGTGTGGCTTCGACAAGTTCTACTTCCCTCATAAGAATTCTATGCCTCATAGAGCCAAGGTATTAATCCAAAAATCATCTAACTAGTAGGCATGTGGCTTCCAAGGGTTCCACTAACCTCATAGGACTTACATGTCTCCATTTCCACTGTCAACTCCATGCTTCCATGTTCATATTTGCAAAGTCATTCACATGAGTCATATGTACTCCACAATAGATTAATCCCTTACGTATGTACTTCACTATGCCAAAACATCATTTTTTGTATGTATGCCTAAATTTTTACCACTTAGTATTCACCCAAGCCCTTAATAGACTTTCGTTATATGCATGTGAACATTCTATGATTATGAAGTCATAAAATCCCCCTTTCAATCATCCACAAAGTTTGAGTGATGTGTAAACGATTTTGGATATTCCACTAGACAATTCGTCATAAGAGATCTCATAAAATATATTTAAAAATCGAGAATTTACAATGCTACAATTTTATTTCTCTTTAGATTTATAGATTTGTAGGTTATTTATTTTTTAATTTTTATTTTTTTTGCTAAAGCAAGAGTCAGGCCTTCTATTATCTTAAACAACAAATAAGAATACATAGAATATAATAATCCTTGGTGAGAAAAACGCCAAGGAAATGACCTACAGAAATTGGAAAGGGGTGAGAGTAACGAGCATCGTGCCCAACAATCAAATCTCTAAACACTCAAGGAAAGCAGAGAAAAAAGAAATAAAAATCTCTAATGCACCATATGAAACTGTGGGAGAAAAAGGATAGGCTTTGCTCATAAAGAGAAAATTGCTATCCTTCAAAGTTTCTAAAGACTGACTCCGCCGCATGAACATCAAACCCTAAACGCATCGACCGGACCCACAAAAGAGGCAGGATAATACACCAAAAAGTTATGCGTGGCTCGGTTGTCGGGCCCACCAAACTACTTCCGCATTCTCAACCGTTGATCTCGGCTGATGGATCCAACAGTCAGGGTTAATATCACAATCACCAACCTGTCTGAAGAATAGTGTGCAGGAGACAACGGTATTTAGGAATGTACCTTTTCCATGCATCACTTGACCTATGGGATCGCTGCCATAACCTGAATACCACTTACCGTACATGAGACTTGAGATAACCAGACAACTGGCCCAAGCAAGGTTTTTGGAATTGAGAGTGGGAGGAGGGGTTGAAACCATTGCCGAAAAACCACAATCCCATCTCTACCTGTTTTGAGCAGTGTACCTGTCCGAGAGCCTGAGCTCCTTTGAGAATTGACTCCATAAAATTTCCTCGTCGACCCTGATAATACCCCTCATGAGCTTCCGGAAGAGAATGTGACAGACCCCTGCTTGAATTTTTGTCATAAGAAAAACAGAAGGAAGAGAAACCGATTGACATAAAAATTAATTTAATCTTGTCATCTGGGACCGATAATCAAATGTTTCCATGTCCTCTGTGGCTTGCTCCTCGCAGAGAACTTTTAAATGGATTGGATGAATTTCTTGCCACTTGTATGCTATCCCTCCTTTAGCATTGTTCGCCCCTTGGTTAGCAAGAAGGTCTGCTAATTTTTTGGCCGAACGACGAACATGATTGAAACTCACTGATTGCAGCTCTTGGAGGTGAACTTGGATTCTTTGGTAAACTAGGAGAAGTTTCCAGTGATTAGACACTTTCTCTAGTCGAGTCCCACAATTAATTCTTTTCACAGAGTTAATTGTAATCTCCGTGTCCGCTTCAATAATGGCATTGGAGCACCGGTGTTGGATCAGAAACTCCAAGATTGTTTTAGCACCATTAATTAAGCCATATTATTAGTAGCTCTACCAAGATGATAATGGAAGATAAAAATGATTTTGCCTTCTTCATCTCTTAAAACTCCTCCATAACTAGCTATTCTCGGGTTGCCTTCTAAAGCCCCATCAATGTTGTATTTCAGATATCCTTTTGGTGGAGGTTGCTAGAACTCCATCCCTATATCCATGCTCGAATTCTTTCTGCTTAGACCTTGAGGAATAATCCCTTTCATACCCAGCTGGCTGAGAATTTGTAGCTCAGATATTGTCAGAGGTTTATTGGGGAGATTATTAACTGTGGTACTAACAATTTCCGAAGCTGTTTCAGGATCAGATTAAAAAGACCTTGAGGGGTGGAATTTTCACTTTTGAAGATCCTTTAATTCCTTTCCTTTCAAATATTCAAGATTATGAAGCTTGGCGTAAAAGTCTAGGCTAGATTAATGAACCTCTGAAAAATTAACTCTCCAATTGTTCAGGGTATTAATGATACTATTACTATCCCTGTCAGACTGCTGGAAAATGGAAGAGAAGAAATCCCATAACCAGGTAGTATAAGGGCAGCTGTTGAGAATGTGCTCCATGTTTTCCTCGTCTTTTTCACAAAACTGACATCTGGAGGGCCCCAAGAATCCCCTTTTCCATATGTTATCCCAAGTTAAGATTTTCCTATGGTGTACCAACCACATAAAAATCTTAATTTTCATCCAGCCTTGGTGCTTCCAGAGGCACATCCAAGTTTTGTTTAGAGCCTTGTTATCAAGCCCCAGAAGGATGCTCTTGGCTTCCTTAAGATCAAAGTTTCCTTTATTGTTATTACCCCATCTCAATTGGTCCTGTCCCTCTGCCACTAAAATCATTCTTTGTTTAAGTATACTTCCAAGAGCTGCTGCCTTAATTTTCATGGGGCTATCCTCTCCATAGTTAAGTTTACTCCAGCTTCTCCATTTTCCTGAGGTCTGAGATTGATCCCAGAAGTCCTTGACTTTATTTAACCCTTGATTATCTGTTTCTTGTTTGAGACTAACAAAATCCTCTGTTAGTAGAATTGGTTCTTGCTGCCATTTATCTTCCCAAAAGAGTGCCAGATCACTAGTTCCGATTTCCAAAAAGCAGTTGTTTTTAACAAGGCTTTTGTTATCCCAGGGTCTATTCCAAATGTGAGACCCTTTCACATAGACAAACATTCTTATTAGATCGTTGATGTGCCAAGAGCTTGCATATGTTTATTTCCAGATTCTAGCCCATTGAGCTTGTGGCTATTTGACCCAGCTCCACCTAAGATTGGCTCCTAGAGTTTTATTGAGAATCTCCTGATCATCCAAGCCTAGCCCTCCTTGTCCTTTGTGTTTGCAGATTTTGTCCCAAGAGACCAGGGCACATTTCTTCTTAGTTTCTTCTTTACCCCAGAGGAATTCTCTTTGAATGTTTCTGAATTTTTCTAAAACACCTTTGGGAGCTAAGAGGGTTGATAACATGAAGACCGGGATCGATTGAAGAATCGACTTTGTTAGAACCAACCTGCTTGCTAGATTCATGACCCAAAAAGTCTAATTTCTGACTTTGTCTTGCAATTTATTAATCATTTGTTCCCAGATACTTTTGTGCATTGGTCTATCTGTAAGAGGAATTCCCAGGTACTTTGTAGGGAGGGAATCCCTTTGGAAGCCCAAAATTCTCAAAATGTTATTCTGAACAACAATATTAGTATTAAAGAAAAAAAAATTTGACTTGGAAAGATTAACTTCCATACCTATAGCCAAAGAAAATTCCTTTGAGATTAGATTATAGGCTGAAGCTTCTTTGACTGTGGGGGCCCTTGCAGCAAGGTATCATCAACAAATTGTTGATGACTCAGAGCTTGACCATTTTCCGAAAATTTCAGACCTTTTATTTTTCCCGTTTCTTTAGCATGCTTAATAGATTTGCCCAGACCCTCCATCATGAAAATGAAGAGAAAGGGAGAGAGCAGATCCCCTTTCCTGAGGCCTCTAGAAGGAATGAAAGTCTCAGAGAGGGAACCATTCACCGGAATTGAAAAACTGGCAGAGGTTACCAGAGCCATGGCCTAGCATATCCAGTTATGATCGAACCCAAAAGCCCTAAGAACTTTTTTGATGTAGCTCCAATTGACCTTATCATAGGCTTTTGCTATATCTAATTGCATTATCATCCCCACCTGTTTTTTACTGTTAAGCATGTGTACCACCTCATGGGCTTGAATGATGTTATTCAAGATTTGTTTTCCCTCCACATACCCTAATTGTTCCTCAGAAACTAAAGAAGGAAGGAGGGGTTTAAGTATGTTTGCCACTACTTTAGAGATGATCTTGTAAACCACATTGCATAAAGCAATGGGTTTGTATTTATCTGCAGTTTGGGCTAATTCTTGTTTGGGGATCAGGGAGATGAAGGAAGTATTGAGGGTTTTCAGGATCGTTTTACTGGATCTGAAGTCCTCCACCACCTCCAGAATATCTTGTTTAACAATGTGCCAACAAGCTTTGAAGAAGTCCACATTGAAACCATCCGACCATGTTGCTTTGCAGTTCTTTATTTCTTTAAGACCTTCACTGACTTCGTCACTAGTAACAAGCCTGTTGAGATTAAAATTATCCTCTCTAGACACTATTTTGGCAATGTGCCTTGTGATTTCTTTGATGGAAATTTCTCTGTCTAGATTATTTTCTCGGGTGATATCTCGGAAATATTGGACAAGAACCGCTTCAATACTAGTATGGGTATTCTGTACCTGTCCATTTTAATCCTTTATCATTGAGATTATGTTTTGTGCTCTGCTGGCCATCGTGGATCTATGAAAGAATTTTGTATTTCGCCCTCCTTCCTTGAGCCACAACATTCTAGACTTTTGCCTCCAGAATGTTTCCTCTTGTTTGCATACATTATCCCATTCTTGGTGATATTTATCAGCCTGATCACTTTTGATTTTATCAAATCCATCTTTGATAAGGGCCTGGTTGTTAATTTTGTTTCCGGTTCTCTTTTGTTCTTGAAAATATTACCAAACTCCTTTTTGTTCAACTCTTTCAGTTTAAACTTCACATGCTTAAGTATTTTATGAAGGAGGAACATTTTTGTGCCCTGGTATTGCAAATCATCTGTCCACCACTTTTCAATGTTGCTGATGAAATTCGGGTGAGAGAGCCAAATGTTCTCGAATCTGAAGGGCCTGTTCCTGGGAGAGAAAAAACCCTTGAAATCCAATTGGATCGGCCAGTGGTCAGAGATGCCAAAGGGAAGGACCGTTGCTGTTAATTCTGTATCAATAAGCAATAGATCCTCTAAATCATGAACCTGTCCAACTTCGAGGCAACCTGTGCCTTACCACCTCTTTTGTTATTCCAAGTGAAAAATCCATTGTTTAGGGCTACATCTACCAGTTTCATGTCCTTCGTGAAAGTATGAAATGCTAAAGAGTCTCTGAAGAGCGCTCTGGTACCTCCCTTTTTTTTTTGAGAGTGATTTTATCATATTAAAGTTTCCTCCCAAGATCCAAGGAAATCCAGCCTGTTTGTGCCTGAGATCGATAAGGGAGTCTAATAATTTAAGTTTGTCATCCATTCTTTGAGGACCATACACATTGGTGACCAGATAGGTTTTTGGCTCCCCCACTGGTTGTAGGACCACTGATAAATAATTCCTAGATGCTTCTGCATCTATAATACTGATTTTCTTTGGATTCCACAGAGTTAGAATGCCCCCAGCTGTGTTTTCTGCTTTAACCTCTAGGAAATCAAATCTATTAAGCCATTTTCTATGGAGTTGTTTTATCTTCTGGATGGAACATTTAGCTTCCTAGATGGAGATAACATCTGGCAGTTCCAGTTTCATTCTATGACTGAGCATTCTTTGTTTTCTTTTTCTACCTAGACCTCTAATATTCCATGAAGTGATCTTCATGATTAAATATTAGTAAAAGAGTAACTAGTTAGATCTTTCATCTTACCTGGGTCTATCATTAACTTTCCACACTCCATTAAGAGATCCTTCTGCTTTTTCCTTCCTCTCTTTTTTCCCGCATTTCTTGTTGCGATCCCTGGAATAGCTTTCATTATCTTAACTCCTTTGTGTTCCTGCTTTTCACTGATTTTTCCATTTTCTAAATCTGTATCCTGAGTTTTCCATAAGAATAACTCCTGAATCTTGTTACAGTCTTCTTGTGGTAGTGAATCTATCCCTCCCGTGGACCCCTGCCTCAAGAATCCTTCTAGATCTAGATGCTCCTTATCTAGAATTTCCTGAAGCTCATGGTCTTCCAGATCTATTTTGCTTTGGGTCATTTGCTGATCCATTTTTGGTTCTGTTTCATTTAATGTGTGTTCTTTCTTATTTTCCATATTTTGTGATGGGTTGCAATCTGTTGTCCTTTCCATATCCATACCCTTAGGGCCATCCACCATATATTATTCTCCATTTTCCATTTCTCCATTTTCCTCCAGAACATGATACTTATTTTCGCTAACCTTTTGTCCCTCATTACGTGGTTGCCTTGGTCCTTTTTTCCCGCCTTTTCCTCTGCTAATAACTTTTTGGAAGCTATCTTGATCATTCATTTCCTTAGTTTTACTTTTAATTTCTGCTTGACTAATAGGGCAATGTTTGATCAAGTGTCTGTGTTCATGGCATTTATGACACCTGAAAGGGATATGTTCGTAATCTATTGTTTGAACCCATTCCTCATCAAAATCTTCCAGGATAACTTCATCTGGGAGGGCTCCTGATAGATCCATTTCCACACAGATCCTTGCATATGAAGTGTATTTGCCTCTTCTTGTGGCTTCTGAGGCTTTGATAAAGAATCCTAGTTTGTTACCTATGGCAGCCAGCGTTTGAGTTTTCCAATAATCAAGAGGAAGAGAATAAAGACTTACCCAGACTGGTACCGAGGTGAACGTCTCCCGCTCTGGCACAAAGTTCATTTTCCAAGGCCGCATGTAGAGGCCAGCTGCTGCATAAAAGTAGGGTCCTCCTTCGAATATTCTGTCTTTGTCTTCGATGTTTGTGAACACCACCGTGAAGAAACCCTTGGACCCTAGATGTAGATCTATGCTTCCTTTGGGTTTCTAGTGGTACTTAATCCATAATTGTAAGGCCTTTTCTGTAGGCCATATGCCCATAAACTTGTAGGTTATAGCATATGTCCCCATATGTTCTTTGTGTGCCTGAAGAGCAGTATCGTTTAGCACCACTCTGGGAGTGACCTCCATTTTGGGTCTGCATGGTCCTTTTTGTTTATTGATCTTAGTACCCTGACTTTTGTCTTCTTCTTCTTTGTCTTTAGTGCTGACATTTTCGTTGGGTCTGCCCCCCTCTGTTTCCTTGTTATTTTTTCTCTATTTCTCCTCTTCCGAATCTCTAACTTTGTCCAGAGGGGACTTACCTTTATTAGCTACTGTAGTTTTGTAGAAGGGAGGGGGGCTCTCTCCCCTACTCGTTTCCATCGGAGGTAGTCCCTAAACCTTTTAAAACTCCAGTGACATGGATTTCTAGCCTACAACTATTCAGCAGTTAGCGCCCTCAGCTTCGGAATGCACCCACAGCGTTGTTCACTCCTTCAGCTCCAGTTCGCACCCTCATCACCTTCCACAGAGAAATAAGTTCCGTCAGATTTGTAGGTTATTATTAATATCATATGAATGTGAATTAAAATTATGAAAACAATAGAGAACAAATAAATAAAACTTCTCACACACATTTGACACATGATATGACCTGGGAAATCCTTTCAAGAGAAAAACCTAACTAGAAGATGATGTCACTCTTCTCTCTTTATCTGAATAGAAAATGTTTGCAAGTATAAAGAATTATGGCTTCTAGGATACTATAGTGCAAAAATCCTCTATGTTCTCTATCTCCTATCCATTTAGGCTAGTTTTCTCAACTATGGAACAATTTCACTCAAAAGAATGGGACCCATTTTCCTCCTAGTAGTGTGGTTATAACACAGTTTGATAGCCTACTAGTGGTTAGGTTTGAATATCTCAACTCTTAACCAAATTTATAATATAGACTCTTCTAGAGTCTTCTACATCATAATCACGTGGCTAGCCCACTTTGCATAAATAATGGGTGCTGACATGGCATCCTCGCGAATTATGGTGGTGAAAATAGGAAGTTCAACTACTGAGTGGCGTAAATTTTGAATACACACTTTGATTGACGTGATTCTTATGCCATTGGAAAGGTCTCTATGGGTAGAATATGAAAAAATTTCCTATCTAAACCAGAAAAGTTTAAGGCCGAAAAATTGTCATTTAATGCCTCAAAATTCTCCCATAAGGTTTCAGATCCCAATTTACCAAACTAGGTCCTGCCGATAAAAATGGTCATGAGAGTTGATACCTCCACTTTTTCCACTCTAGAAGCATTGAGATGGATGAAAAATAATATAATGATCCAATATGGATCACACCCCTCCATTTTTAGATGTTTTTGGTCTGCAAAACCTTCTATTGAATGAGGTGAGGAAATGTTTCCTCCACCTTCTCTCGTGTGTACCATTTAGCACTACCTAGAAGTTGTCCTTTCAACCAAATATACCAAACATCATGTTGCCCCTATAATTGAGTTCTCGAACTCTTTTGTAAAACTATATATTTTGTCAACTCTACCTAAATATTGGGTGCCAAATCCTCCACAAAAGGTAGGACATGTTCCTCTTCCTCATCTAGTAACAAGGGCTCATAGCATGTCAGATTCTCTACATTCACAACTAAGTAAATGTGCATATATGGTGGTAAACTGATTTGATAAGCATTATCACCAACCTTTTCAAGTATATCAAAGGGACCATACTACAAAGCCTTTATGTTCTTACGAAGCCCTTGTATCCTTTCCTTGTTCAACTATAGCCATACTTTGTCTCCCACCTTGAAATATTTATCTATTCTATGTTGATCATGTTTGCCTTATATTTCTCCTATGATAATTGTAGTGTCCCTTGTATATGGATCTTCCTGATTTTATCTATAATTTTTTCATCCTTCAAGGTGTCTCCTATAAGATCCTCCCTCATTCCCCATTGCTTCCTATATGAAATGTCCAAAGGTGAAGCCAGAAAATATCCAAAACAAGTTTGAAATGGGGACTTTCTTGATGAAAATTGGACTTGATATGTTATAAGAATGTTGTACATATACCAGATTTTGATCCTAGGTTTACAGATGCCTCTAGTTTTACCCCCTCAGAAGCTACACCAAATTCATATTGACTACTTCTATCTATCCATTTTTTTGTGGATGTAATTTTTTATACCTCTTTAACTCATGTCAATATTCTCCAAAAATGTAGTCCAAAATGCACTAATAAATATTGCGTCCTTGTTTGAAACAATGCTCCTTCATATCCCAAAGTGAACCCAAACCTGTCCAAAAAACAATTTTGTTGTTTTTCTCCCACTAATGGTTCTTTTATAGGGCATCAAAACTCAAATATTGTTGAACCTATCAGTTAACATGAACATGTAGCCATGCCCCTTCTTGTCTCTTAGTAAAACTTCCATAATGTGCATGGAAATTCTTTCCCAAGGACTAGTCGGTATAGGTAAGGGATCATATAGACCATGTTTCCTACTTCTAGGCTTGTTTTCACAACAAATCATTCATCCTCTTATGAACCTATCTTCTCCCGTTTGCATCTTGGGTCAATACATATACATCTGCAAGTTGTCCATGGTCTTCCTTACACCAAAGTTCCTTATAACCTTAGAGGTGTTAGCCTTTCTAATAATCTAAAATCACTCACCTTTAGGAATTCATAGCTTATCTAGACTATAGAGTAACCCCTCCTGGAGATGGTATTCAATAGAGTTATCATCATCGTGCACATGACCACGACTCTGCCACTATTGATACACCTTCTTAAAACTTCGTCCCTTGAATATTCCTCTTTGTATCCATCATGAGTGAATTGATCCATGTACATCAAAATTCCCAAAGTTGTGATCTTTGGTACGGGTGGCCTTGAAAACATATCATCCAACTTGTTTGTGCCACCCTTCTTGTACTTAATCACTAAATGAAACTGTTGTAAAAACCCCATCCACTTGTAATACCTGGTCTGTTGTAGCTTACTCTGGGCCTGCAAGAACGGCAATGGTTGGTGATCTGCGTGGATTTATATATCCTTTTCCATTAAAAAGTGACTTCACTTCTTCACAACTTTCACCATGGCATAGATCCTCTTGTCATACGTACGGTAGTTAATAACTTCCCCATGAAATACTTTAGCATGGTAACGTAAAAAATTCCTCCCTACATCAAGACCACTCCCATAAAATAACCACTCACATCTATCTCCACTTCAAAGGGCTACGATGAGTTTGGCAGTGCTACAACTAGTACTTCAATTATATTTTTCTTTAGCTCCCTGAAATCCCTTTTTTTATCCTTTCCTCACTACAAACTCTTGCCACTTGTTGTTATGGCATGGAGTGGTGTTGCTACTGCTAAAAATAAGCATATGAATTTCGTCAATTACATTAATACACTAACGAAACTCATGACGTCGGAAACATGAGTAGGCACTAACCATTTCGCGATTGACTTCATCTTGGTATAATTTATTTTCATCTCTCCTCCATCCATCACGTATCTCAGATACACCAAAGACTACTATGAAAACCCACACTTCTAGTGATTTTCTAGTAGCTAGCCCTTCTTTAATGTTTCCAACACTTGCGTCAAATGAGAGATGTGCTCCTCCAAGGTAGAAATGTCTACCAGTATATAATCCAAATAGATAATAACAAATGAATCTATAAAATGGCGCAGTACATCATTCATTAATATTATAAACATAGTTGTTGAATTACATAGGCCAAATGGCTTGACTAACCACTCACACGTACCTTGCCTAGTTTTGAAGGAAATATTCTAGGTATCTTCTTCTCTCACTTGAACCTGGTGATATCCAGAGTTTAAGTCCATCTTCGTGAGATAATTTTCTTGTTGTAGCTAATCCAACTGGTCATATAACTTGGGCAAGGGTTACATATTCTTGAGCATGATCTTTTTCAATGCCTTGTAATCTATACACATCCTCCATGTCTCATCCTTTTTTGGCACAATGATGATGGGTGACCCACCTGGTGATATACATGGTTGAATGACACCATGTTCCAATGGTTATTGCAATTGTTTCTTCACCTCACTTGATTCTATAATATACTACCTATATAGCCCAGTGTTTGGTAATGGGGAGTCAACCAATAGCTGGATATCATGTTCCACTTCCCTCTTAGGGGGTAACCCTTTATTATCTCGGAACACATACCTATATGCGTATAGCATATATTTTATGTAGAAATTCCCACTGTAGATCAACAAATTATGCAATAGACTAAAGCAAAATATAAGATCTACTTCTACAATAAAATTTGCGGAACCTTAATCAATTTGAGCACAATAAATGAGAACACATATAACTGAGAATGAGAAATCAATCACACGTAACACAAAATAAATAACCCAAGGAAAGCCTTAGCCTAAAACCCTAATCTCTGTATTATCATACAAGTGGAAATCTTGTTCAAGTTATAAAAAGAATCAGCTCTCAAGCTATCCTGCTCTCTCTGCAATCAAACAATACAACTCACAGACTGAATAGACACTGTATATTTCCTCCTCAAGCTCTCTAAGCCTCCTATTTCCTTGCATAGCTTTTCTTGCGGTCCAATGAAGCCACATGTGTGAATTGGCCTCATCACACTCACAAAACCTGAAGAAGTAACTACGCAATCCTCAAGGAAAGAATTCCTTCTGCATGCAAGGGATACTCACAGTGGAATATTCTAGCAACTGATAGTACACTGCCCCTCCATCTGATCTCAATTGGTCTCTGTCTGAAATGACATGCATGAGTTATTTAGGAGAAAATATTCAGATATTTGAAGTGCAGTAGTTACATGCATGCATGCATTAACTAACTGAGCTCAAAATTAATTCAACAACTGTTTGAATTAATCTAACTGGACTTGACTCAGTTAACTGAGCCAACTAATTACAACTCATCCTTATCTCTTTAACTAATGGATAAATTCCTTAATTAATGGAGAAACTGCATGTCCGCACATAGGTTCATGTTTGATTTTCTTCAACTAATTAACTCATGGTGAATTAATTAATTATTTTAAAAACAGCTACTACGGTCAAATTCAAATTTTACATCACTATTTTAGTTTAGGGACTGACTAAAATAGGAAGGTATCCCGAAATGTTATTTATAGCAGTACTAAATTTAGCACTTCTATATTTAGCATTTATTGTTGATATTTTCAACACTCCCTCTCAACAAGAAAAGGATTATCAATAACCCCAATCCTGTCTCTGTGGAACTCGAACTTTCATTTTGATAATGCCTCTATGAAAATATTTGCGTCATGTTCCTCGGTTGAAACATACAACAAAAAAATGATCCTCTTCACCACATAATCTCGAAGATGGTGATACTGGATATCAATGTTCTTGGACCTGTCCTGAAAAAATGGATTCTCAAAGAGTTTGATATAACTCTATTTATCGTAGTAGAACACTGTAGGATCCATCCTCTGACCAAACAATCTCACTAGAATCTTCCGCATCCAAATGGCCTCACATGCATCTTGACTAGCAGCCATGTATTCAGCCTCTATTGAGCTAAGTGCAATTGATATCTGTTTCCTGTTGTACCAGGAAACTACAGTTGAACTAAGGTTAAAGATTCCTCCAAAAGTGCTTTTCTGTTCTGATGGACTCCCTGCCCAATCTACATCTGTGAAGCCCTGAAGCTTCATTCCCCCTGCTTGTCTGTACCACAATCCAAACTGAGATGTGCCTCTGAGGTATCTTAGCACATGCTTCGCTGCCTTCCAAAATAGCTTGGTAGGTTGAACCTTAGCTTGACTCAGCTGGTTCACCACAAAGCATATGTCAGGTCACGTGTTCACCAGATACATAAGTGAACCCACCAGTTATCGATAAACAGTAGTAGCTACTACCTCACCTGATGTAGCATCCGCCTTCCTCCAGTTCCCAGCTAGAGGAGTCTACATGGGTTTGCACTTCTCCATGTGAAAGCACCTGAGTATCTCATTGGCATAATTACCTTGAGACACAAATACTTCACCATCTTTCTACCACACCTCCCTGCCTAGAAAGTAGTGCATGAGACCCATTCCTTTCATTTCTAACTCTTTTGTGAGGTCCTCCTTGCAAGACTATATCAGCTGATCATCACCTGTCAAAATCAAATCATCAACATAAAGAACAATGATCAATGGTTTACCTTCTACCATGATGTGGAAAAGGTTCTATTATAGACATTTTTGTGCCTTGCAGTACCAAGCATGAAATGTCCATAAACCAAGGGCTCCTAAGTCCCTAAAAGTGTTGTTCCAACCCTTAAAGGAACAAGGTCAACAAATTACAGCTTCTCCTAGAAGTTCTCCACCAGAAACTACTCAGAATCAGTCAAATCAGGATCATTTCAGCTGCTCCACTGGCTGACTGCGTTGCATAGCACCTAAATACACTAGCTAGGTTCGTTGCAACGCACCTAGATGCACTATCAGGGTGCATTGAGCGGGAAATGACAAATGTCAGTGCCATTCCGCGAGGTGGAAAGACAATGGAAGCTTCCAGAATGTTCTCCAATGACACTTGCCTCACTGAATTCGACCAAGGATGAGTAAGAGGCTTTCAATCTCCAAGTGGAAGCAAGAACTGAAAGAGAGAAGACACTAATCAAATCATAAACTGACTCATCCTCCTTGCATACATCTATATATGGATCTCTCATCCCAGAGATCGAGGGGTTGGAATTTTGTATATTGCAAAGAATTGTTGTTGGTTTTGAGATAGATATCAGAGTATTGGGCGATTTATGCTTTGTTGGAGGTGAAGAGGGGCTTCTTTGCTGGGAGGTTGATGCTGGATCAAGAATCATCGGTTGTAACTCCTCCTGGATCTTCTTGTTATATCAATAAAACTATTTGAGTTTCTCCTACATGCTTGTGTATCATTGATGCTTGTTACATTTGTATGTTTAGCTTAAATTTGATCCTAAGCTTTTTATGAATATAGATCCATGTCTTTGTGTAGTTTTCTTCTTCTGTGATCTTATAGGAACTTGGTGAAGCTGGGCAAGTAAGGAAGTAGACGGCTGGAAGCTGTCAAAGAAGAGAGGGATTGGATCAAAGGATTAGCGCAAGACACAGGTCGGTTCTTTCTATCCCCCTCTATCTTTAATTCATAAAGGAAATACAAAAGTAGTTTTCTCTGTTTGTTTCTAAGGTAACTGTCACACCTTAGTGGGATAGGGTCGTTCTAAATAGACACTTTTCCCGGTAACAAAATGGCGACTCCGCTGGGGACGATTGTCTAATTAGTTTGTTTGTGTATCTTTTTGTTGTTTGTTTCATAAACTTATAAGTAGCATTCGAATTGCATTTTCCATAACAAATGCAAAGTAGACAACTGCTACTTTAATCCATTCAATGGATCTATTTATGATTTGAACAGCTGATTCACAAATGATCTGATTGCCCTTTGTGATAGCTCTTAGACCCTCCTTAGATCTACCCTCTGATTGTGCATTACTGATTGCTTTTACTCGGCCAAAAACCTAAGACTAAACTGTAAACCGTGACCCAGAACCCGGATAGAATTCTTGTTTCTGCCCCAGCGCAGGTACTGTGAAGAGTTCCTGCGTTTTAGTGCAGTTCCCGAGAGGGCAACCTGCGCTGCAATCCAGTTTGTCTATGTTACAGGTGCGCTGATCAGACTAGCCTTGTGCAGCTGAGGTTCTTGTGCTTCATTCTTTCCAGTTTTGTCTCTGATTTTTGCAGCCTGTGATCCGTGTATGTGTCTGTTTAAAAAACCCTTTTCCTTGCTGTTATTCCGCCTCATTTGTACAAAAGAACTGTAGATGTTTTTGTGTGTTTGTTGCATCATTTACAGTTTTCCATTACAAAAGTAGAATAGTCGTACTGTCGTCCTTTGATTTAGATCTGTCGCAAGTGTCGATTTTGATCATAGGAGAAAGTTTGATTGCTATTGATGGTCGATTATACTTGTACTATTGCCTTTGGTCTGAATTTGTGATTTTCTAGTGTCAAAAATGAGTGTTTATTTCAAAATCGTTAAGTGCTTTATCTTTTGATTTCCAAAAGAAGCTTGTTTGTGTTTGTCGCTTGAAAGAAAATTCAGATTTGTACATCAACTTTCTTTTTAGCATCAATATTAAGAAAGTCGAAAACAAATACATGCACATCTGCATTTGCATATTGACAGTCTGTTTGGCTTGATTTAGGAAAGTGCATTTACAGTGTGCTCTTTGCTCTTTGTGAAAAGATTGTGTCTTTCTTTTCCCCTAGTAGCTAGGATTTTCATTGCCGAAGAGAGATAAAAGTTTGCTTATCATCTTTAGATTGCATTTTAGGATTACATCTACATCTCGTGGTGAACCCAAAAGGAAAACTTCATAAGAAAGATCAACTTAAAATAAATTCAATGAATCTAACAACGCTTTGGAACTTAACGCACAACATTTAGAGGTCTAGGCTAGAGACGTATTCTGACGTCGTAAAGCCTGGTAACTATTGTCCTCACTGATGGTTGGGTGATTCCTCCACTTTGAGATGATAAGTGCCACTACAGACTTGTGCTCCCACGTACCGTTGAGTATATATTGGGAGACCCCTATAGGCTTAAATCCTTTATCCATAGGAAGCCATGCCTACCGCCCTATCGATCGCAATGCACTGAACACAGCATTCGGGAAGATTGGCTGTCGTACCGTAAAAAGTATTCTGCAGTGTTGCGATTAGTTTGGTACTCCCTCTACCTAGATCTCCAAAGCAGTCCCTTTCGTTCCTTTTCAAACTCCTTAACGGAAAAGGTCCATCTGAGGACTTGTCACTTCAGGCTCATTAAAATCGAAGGAGACTAGAGTCATCTTTTGTTTTTTCTCGACTCTTTAAAACTGAAAAAACAAGTTGTGTCAAAGCGTCTAAAAATTTATTTCAAATGGAATATTCATTACCCCTTTCCTACGTTGATCTTGGGTTGAGAAAATGGAGTCTACCGACCAAGGAATTCCCCTTGGAGGAAATCCTAATCCCTTCTCCTCTTGGGGAGATGTTGGTGCACCCGATATGGCCACATTGTCGCTTCCAGTACTGACAATTTTTTTTCCTGTATGGCTCTTCTCAACCGCTGTCGTTCAGAACACCACTATTCCTGAACAATCAAATCAGCAATTAGACGAGTCCAGAGTTGCCCACCAACCTTCTACTTCATCTAATTCTTCCTCTCTTCCTTCCTCTTCGCTTGATGGGGCTGGTAAAGCCAAAAGTCAGGTTCCTAAGGAGAAGAAGGAAAAGAAGAAGAAAGAAAAGAAGAAGAAGGAGCCAAAGGCGAATGGGGGAAAACGAGTGTTGTCTAACGAAAATCCACACACTGCACCGACCAGGCCTAAATCGCCATGTGTCATTTGCAAAGGAGACCACTTTCATAGAGATTGTCCTTGCATCCCTCGGATATTAAGGGACTGGTCACCTAGATTTCACAACCCGGTGTCGTCAACCTCTGGTGATAATGTTGAAAGGACACCGTCGACTAGTGAAAGTGAAGTCCCAGGAGAAAAAGGAAAATATAGATTTCCTTGTAAACTGTGCGAAGGCGATCATGTTGTCCATTGTTGTCCCTTCTTAGACGAAGCTAAAAGAGTTTTGGATGATCGTCCGGTATCACCGTTACGACTTCCTCCTGGATATAAAAAACTCTTTCCAAGTCCGTCACTAGTCGAAAATCCGGCTGGCCCGCTCAGGTGGTCGCCTGAAGCACCTACCATTGAAGATAAACCATCTGGATCCATACCAGACGAAAGTCAAAAGGTCGAGGCGGCAGTTGACCCGGTCTTGCCTTCAGAGGTTTCATCTTCCGATGATACAATCACTGAGGAGAACAAGGATGACACCGTCCAAATTCTCTTCATAAGAACAGACTCCAATGAACATGGGGGAAATATACCCATTCCTTTACCGCAGGAAGGAAGTTCGTCAGAGTTGTACCTGGCCGTCTATTCGGTCCCACCTCCAAGCAACCTAGTTGTCTCCTTCGACTGGAATCAACTAGGCAGACCCCGTTTACCAGCAAGCATACCATTCTGAATTATCGTTCAAATATATAGAATGCTTATGGCTGGTACCATCATAGATGAGGGGGATTCTGTGAGTATCCTTTCCTCGACTGCTTGGAAAGCACTTGGTTCGCCATCGCTTTTGCCTGAGATGAGAAATCTGACAGGCTTTGATAAAGGAACCAATCGACCTTTAGGGATCCTTCCCGATGTGCCCATAACATTGAGAGGGAAAACCGTTCACCTGAATGTAATAGTAGTTCAAGGACCCCTAGATTACAATCTACACCTTGGACAAGACTATATTTATTGCATGGGAACGATTGTCTCCTCACTCTTTAAAGTAATGTGTTTTCCGCACGAAGGAAGAATGGTCAAGCTTGTGGACCAGCTTTCATTTCCTGGATCACACATAGCAAATAGTCATATACCATCCCTAAATGGTCTTTTCACGCAAGAGATGTCTCAATCTCCAGTCCGTCCTCCCGATGAGCGCGAGTAATTCGGAGGGATATGACTAAAACCCAGGGGGCATGCATCCTAGTCTGCTTCGGCAGGAAGACTTCGGGTATAGAGTAGGTTTCCGCGGGAGAATATGACTAGTCTGTACCCCGTCCGTGATTGGAAGAGGGGTTATTCTAGAACAATATTCTCTTGTCAAAGTTATGTGAGTTGGCGAGCACCACCACTCACCTTTGTTTATCTGGGTAGATATCACCAAAGAAGTGTTTTGTTTGCGCCGCGAATAGAACAATCTTTGTGTAACCTGTAATAGGTAGGCCTCTCTCGATAAAACGAATGTTTTAACGGACTAAATAAGGGGTAACCTTGAAACTCTGTTTTATACCTGGGGGCATGCAAACCTTTTGGAGTGCAAGCAAAGAACGATTATTTATCTGGTTTTTTGGATTAGTCGTTTCCTAACTTGCATAAAGAAAGGATGTGGGGAAAAACTCTAAAAGTTGTCGTTTTTATATGAGACATTTTTATCATATGACTGGATTAATCGAGCAATGTTTACCGCGAGGTTCAAGCTCGTTAAAAAATAAACCCGGACCGAGCAAATGTTTCCACCCGCGTTTAATCTCGTTAAAAAATGAACTATTCCCCAGTAAATAACCACCCTGAATGTAGTACTTCGGCCATTAAAGCCTTGGTCGTGTTTGCACCGTCACCTCCACTTTTCCATTGGCCGATCATTCACCTCCATTTGATTGTTTAACCACTTTGAGGAACAGCTGCGAAGAGTGATTTCACTAGCCATCCTTGTGACACTGCCGTGATTGGAAAATTCCAAACCTTACCTGGAATCAGCTGCTACCCATTTTATCACTTGTTCCTCAAAAGAAGAGTCTCCTTTAAGCTCTTTTCAACTAACTCGTAAAATATGAAAAGATTTCTGATTCCTTGGCCTTCCAGCTCGTTAAAGGGACAGGAAGTGCTATCCCTCCTCTAGATTTTAATCTTTTTGGACCTGAGGGATTATTGCACAAAACGATCGAGCGCTTGTTTTGTTCGGCTCATTAAAACTATCGAAAATTCATCCCTTCTTTATTGTTTTATACTTTTTCGGACTTAAGGGATTAGATGACGAAAAAGGAATTTTGGAGTTACCTTTACGTACTTAGACGAGAACGAGTTTCACTATCGCTAGGCTCGTTAAAACATAGCGATGGGTTTGCCCGAAGGGCAAATTATAGAACAAGCATATGTTATCCTCCTCAAGCTTGGCAAAAACAAAGAGGTACTGGTCAGCAATGACTGGGGAAAAATTGGGAAGAAAATTCAAAGAATCTTTATTGGTAGCAAGTCGCTCTTGAACATGACACTTCCACTTCGTGTCCGACTCGGGTTGGGTTGTTTCATTCACCAGTCACATCACCATGGTCACACCATACCATCCACATTTGGGGTTAATGCTACCAATCCATCACATAAGTGTCGCCGACATGTTCAAGAGAAGTCATCCAGAGAAGTCACCTGTGTCCCATCCACCACCATACATTATACTTCATTCTTTCATGACCGCCATCCTGAACCATATATCATCAGATTGTTTTCACCTCCATCAAAATCATTTACTCCGTTCCGTGTCATTGATGTGGGATTCATTAAGGTCCTCCTTTGACGGATATCTTCTTGTCGACATCAGCTCATTATCCAAGAAGTTGGTCTAGGAACACCCCATTCAGTACTTTGAAGCTTGCATGCCTCAATGGCAAGTTTCTCACTTCCGGCGATAGGTTTACATCAATGGCCTTCGACCGAAATATTTTACGTGGTGTTCGACGCCAAGTCCTTTATTCACACCACATGAATTGTACTGTAGTACCTTGAGGGTCATTATCATTATCGGTGATTCCTCTCGCGCTTGTTAACAGTTTACATCATTGACTGGTAATCAAGTGATGTCTTTCCATGTTCGACTTCAGAACATTTCTCACATCGATCGACTTGTACTTCGAGTGAAGATCGGATGAGGTTGAATACCCCAGATCTAGTTTCATCCATCCGGGCTGCGATATATATTCAGGAAAATAAAGACATTAAATGTACAACATTACAGCACAGATAATCATCCTACCAAAAGGATGATGGCTCTATCAGAATAATCGGTCTACAATCAGACGATTGTCTGTCTTATGTACATGAAAATTAATTTATAAAGCTGAGCATGGGAATGCCCACCTCAGCTAGATCATGAAAAACAGTATGAAGATAATGTATTGTATTGTATCTTATTACAGGTCTCCTCCCAGCATTGAAAGAACTTCAGATCCTCATAATAAAGCATTTCACCCGATTAACGGCCTCATACTTTAGGGGGCAACTGTTATAGACATTTTTGTGCCTCGCAGCACCAAGCATGAAATGTCCATAAACCAAGGGCTCCTAAGTCCCTAAAAGTGTTGTTCCAACCCCTAAAGGAACAAGGTCAACAAATTACAGCTTCTCCAAGAAGTTCTCCACCAGAAACGGCTCAGAAGCAGTCAAATCAGGATCATTTCAGCTGCTCCACTGGCTAACTGCATTGCATAGCACCTAAATACACTATCTAGGTGCGTTGCAACGCACCTATGTGCACTAACAGGGTGCGTTGAGTGGGAAATGACAAATGGCAGTGCCATTCCGCGAGGTGGAAAGACAATGGAAGCTTCCAGAATGTTCTCCAATGACACTTGCCTCACTGAATTCGACCAAGGATGAGTAAGAGGCTTTCAGTCTCCAAGTGGAAGCAAGAACTCACAGAAGACACTAATCAAATCATAAGCTGACTCATCCTCCTTGCATACATCTATATATGGATCTCTCATCCCAGAGATCCAGAGGCTGGAATTTTGTACATTGCAAAGAATTGTTCTTGGTTTTGAGATAGATATCAGAGTATTGGGTGATTTATGCTTTGTTGGACGTGAAGAGGGGTTTCTTTGATGGGAGGTTGATGCTGGATCAGGAATCATCGGTTGTAACTCCTCCTAGATCTTCTTTTTATATCAATAAAACTATTTGAGTTTCTCCTACATGCTTGTGTATCATTGATGCTTGTTACATTTGTATGTTTAGCTTAAATATGATCCTAAGCATTTTATGAATATAGATCCATGTCTTTGTGTAGTTTTCTTCTTCTGTGATCTTATAGGAACTTGGTGAAGCTGCGCAAGTAAGGAAGCAGGTAGCTGGAAGCTGTCAAAGAAGAGAGGGATTGGATCAAAGGATTAGCGCAAGACACAGGTCGGTTCTTTCTATCCCCCTCTATCTTTAATTCATAAAGGAAATAGAAAAGTAGTTTTCTCTGTTTGTTTCTAAGGTAACTGTCACACCTTAGTGGGATAGAGTCATTCTAAATAGACACTTTTCCCGGTAGCAGGTTCGCATCTGCTTCACTCTTGGTGAAGCCCAACTCAGTGAAATAGTTGTCGATCATGGTGTACCAAGCACAGGGTGCTTGCTTCGGCCCATACAAAGCCCTCTTGAGTCGGCACACATGGGACTCACGATCTAAGGTCTCGAAATCATCTAGCTACTCAATCTACACCTCCTCCTTAATCTTCCCATTGAGGAATGTTGTCTTCACATCCATCTGGTGGATCTTCCACCCCATCTGAGCTGATAGTGTCAATATGGTTCCAATCAATGAGTACCTTTCTGTGGGAGAAAAAGTCTCATCGTAGTCAACCCCCTCGACCTATGAGAAACCTCGGGAAGAAAACCTTTGCTAATCTAGGTTGTCATTGATGTCAATATGGAAATATTCTGGACAGTAAACAATGATCTGAAGCCAAGTAGAGCAGATCCATGAAGCAACAGGAGTATGTCAATATGGAAATATTCTAGGATACTAAATGATGATATGAAGCCAAGGGGAAGCAGAGCAGATCCGTGAAGAAATAGGAGCAAGAAGCCAAGGAGCAAAGCCATGAGGAGAAGCCAGAGGAAAGCCAAGGCAGCCAAGCCATGAGTATTGTAGATTATCAGAGGAGTTAACAAAGGAGCCATATCAAACCAAAGATGGAGTGGAAATTTAGGAGTTAACACTTAAATCTTAGTGCTTAACGCTTTTATGCACAAATCATGATTATCTTGTGTTAAGTGTTAATCTCGTGGTTAAACGATTAAGCGCTTTATTTAAGTGATTGATTAATGCACGTGGTTATATTCCAAAAAGTGGGTTTGTAATAGTGGCAGTAGTTATCGATTGGAAGCTAGGCAGTAAGTGGTATTTAGAGGAGCTCCCCCGATTCCATTAACTGAGTGACATGTAACACTCGGGTGGAGAGAGAAAACCACCCTTTTCAGGTGGTTATTTCTCTTGCAAGTGGCTCACCTGAAATGCATGTAGGCCATTGGATCTAGCACAGGTTGATCGATGGCGAAGGATCAATGGACAGTTTTTATTTTGATCGAGTTAAGTTGGGACTGTTAGATTTGGAGAGAAGAGAACTACAGCACAGCAAGATTCTAATGGATTGTGTTGATTAGACAGAGTGTTGATCGTTGAATCTAATACAGAAGAAATCGATGGTGCGGAATGAGGCACTGATTAAAAAGTGAAAAGTCAATGTGGGACTGAAGGTAGGAGTTGAAAAGTGGGATCCTCCATGCAAAGTAAGCCATCAATAGAGTGTGGCTGAAGACTTTTGATTGGTTATAAATTAACCAATATCTTGTTGTAGACATAACAGAAACCTCCTGCGATAGTAACGTGGACCCGACTACACCACTATTATAACATGCCCTAATGTTATATCGACTTTGCTATGTTGGAAAGTATGTATCACAAGTTATAAAGGGATGGCACACTATAAATTACGATTGCAATATATACATAAGGACCCGATGGGTATATTAACTATTGCTTAATATCATATCACATTCGCTCCGACGGCAGAAGGGAAATCAGTTATGTTATGCGCAAATCTGTCGATTGCGACAAAGTTGTGGAGTTAATATAATATTGCAATTTAGTAGGGGCAATTGGCCATCGGCTACGTTTTGGGCATGACTTTTAAAGAACCTGCAAAAGTTGTGATTGTGATTGGATAGCGACGTGGCATGTGGGACCTCTCTATTGACAGAGGAAGCCATGGACTGGGAAGCTGAAGAATCAAGCGAGTGTAGATGGACGAGCGAGCGCAGAGGAAGCTAAAGTGACCAGAGGAGGGAAGCCAAAAGGTCGAGTGAGCATTGAGGAAGCCAAAGGTTGAGTGAGCGTTGATGAAGTTGAAGCTCAAGTGAGCAAGGAGGAAGCCAAAGGTCAACATATCAAGCTTATATAATAGACAAAAAAAAAGTGGTTGGTGCTGGCAAACTAGAAGAAAGGAGAAAGCTGTAGGTCCAGTAGGACAGAAAAGGGTCGAAAGTCCAGCAGGACAGGAGGAAGCCGAAGGTCGAGCAGGATAGGAGGAAGACAACGGATGAGCAACTCTATTGATCAGGCTAACCTGTAAAAGGTTCAGACTAGTGATGAATTAATCAAGTGCATAACACAACCTTAAGAACAATTTTGTGAAAAGATAAATAAAGTTTCATTTGATATCGCTTGATTGGAATAGTAGCCAACACTAGTATTGAAGCATATGTGAATGTATTTTGGGGAAGTAAGAGATTGCAATAGCAAGAACACTACACAATAGTCACGCTGGAAGCATTCAACATGACAGTGAGAACAGAGGCTTGGAACAAAGAGTTGGTTCTTGTGCAAAGCTTAGTGCAGCTAAATGTAGACCCACTAAAGCTGTGTAGAGACATTATCGGAGATCATGATGGCTATTTGATATTATCATGAGATAACTTTTGTAGACTCTATGTGGATAGTATGAAGAGTTGTAAAGACTTCTTCATATGAATATTGGTTTCCATTGATGTTGTAGCATGGAGACTACCGTGAAGCTATAAACATATAGAATTTAGTGAAGAAGAGTTTTGGGAGCAGAACATTACTATCAAACATGCATTGACAAGATTGGGTGGGAGCCCTTGGGGTTGCTGCCTCAGAAGTTGGGAGGATTGGTGTCCTTGGACTTGGTGCTCCTATATCCAAGGTTGGTGCCTTGACAGCAGAGGTTTGGAGCCCTTGAGGTTGGTGCCTTAGAACTGGAAGGATTTGTGCGCTGGGAGTTTGTGCTCCTAAGTCCAAGGTTGGTGCCTTGACAAAATAGAGTTGGTGCTCTGGAGGTTGGAGCCTCAAAAAGTGCAAGTTGGTGCTTGGCAACATATTGGAACCATATATATATTGTATCTATTCATTGCAAAGATTATATTAATCAAATCATGTATTCTTGTTGTTGATCTTGTGTTCTGAATATAAATGTTTTAGCTAGTAAAATAACAGTTGAAAAGAAATACTAATTCACCCCCCCTCTTAGTATTTCAAACAATTGGTATGAGAGCCAATACCTTCTTTCAAAGCCTAACAACTTGAAGGTTGATCTTTAGAACAAAAATGGCGAAGTCAAGGAAGAAAGTCTCCAATACTCCTAAGGATGCGTCTCCCTCTACCACTGAAATAGAAGACAATCAATTTGAGGAGGCTCCATGGTTCAATGGGAAATTTAATATATGGGATGAAAGAACAAGGAATTTTTTAAATACTCAAGGCATTGAAATCTGGAAATTAGTAATTGTTGATAGCATGATGGATGGAGAATCCAAGGAGTACAATGAAAAATAAATGAAGGCAATCTTGAATGGGCTACTTGATTCTATAAAGAACAATTTATTCATCAACAAAGGGAATATGGGAAAAACTTCATGACTTTCACTCAAAAGGAGCATTGACCATGACCATGAGTCAAGAAGATGATGGAAATCAAGAAGGAAATCCAGAACCCATCATAGAAGCTGAAAATGAGAATGATGATACCAAGTCTAAAGAAGATCTAGAAGATGAAGAGAATGAAAAGGATTTTGTAGAAGATCTCCTCACTCAACTTACAACTGCCATGGAAGAGATTATCAATTTGAAAAAGGAAAACAAGGAACTTAAGAAGAAAGCACTAGTTGGTGACCAAGACCAAACAAGGAAGAAAGTTGACCTTGTCTAGCTTCAAATATAGGAAAGGGATGAAGCGCTTGTCAAGCTTAAGAAGGAATTTCATAAAAACAAAAGAAAACATCATGAAGAAGTCATATCCATGACAAATCAATTGGATAAAGCAAAGAAATAGGAAGATACCTTGTCAAGTCAACTTGAAAAAAGGCACAAGAGCTTGAACAAACTTGAAGAAGAGAATGGTCAGTACAAGGTAGAGGCCTCCTCTCTCAAATCTCAACTACAAGAAGCAAGAAAGTTAGCACAAGGAGCTGAGAAGACAATGGAAGCATTAGAAATCATAGAAGAACAGGTCGATGAAGCAGAAAAGGAGAGAAACACCATGATATGTCAACTAAAAGCAAAGGATGAAGAAATCTTGAAATTAAAATCTAACATCAAACTTCTCAAGGCCGAAACATGTAAAGCTACGAGGATCAAGGAAGAAATGGAGAGTAGTCTAGCAAAGGAAAATGAAGAAATCTTCAAAATGAAGTCAGATATCATCTCCCTTAAAATAGAAGCAAATGAAGCTGCTCATATCAAGGAAGAAACTGAGAAACAACTTGCTAACAAGAATAATGAGTGTGAAAGATTGGAAGAAGAGATTGTCTTCCTTAGGAAAAAGGTTGAAGGGATGAACAAAACCTTGAAGAGCTCTCAAGCCTTGGATGACATTCTCAGCCATCAAAGATGTCCATTTTTTAAATCAGGTCTCGGTTATGTAGGTGAATCCTCAAACAAGATTGATAATGATTCAAATAAAAGGGATGTGAAGAAGCGAGAAAGAAATGGTGATGCTCCCAGTTCCAGAAAAGGAAAGGAGAAAATTCAAGGCAACAATGGAAGAAATCTTGCGCCAAGAAGAAATGTAGATAATGTCAAGGATGCTAAAAGAAATAGTTATCATCACAGGATCTGAAGACAGAAAGACTTCAGAAGTACATCAAGGAAATCTCCATCTCCTAAGTACCAATGTTTATTTCTTGGTTATTGTTATTCTTGTACAAACTTTGGTCACATGGCAAAAGATTGTAAAGCATATCTTAAAGATAGATGTTATGGTCCCAAACAATCTCCAAGGAACAATTTTGCAAGAAGAAATCATGAACTCTTATTCATGAACAATGTAGAATGCTTCAAGTGTCATAACATTGGTCCTATGTCACGTGATTGTAACTTAACTTGGGCTATTACATAAGTTAGAACCATGCAAAAGAAGAAAGTTACACAAGTATGGAGAAGGAAGCAAATACAATCCATAAGTCCCTTGAACTCTGCAACCAACAACACATGTTGTTGACCTAATCTTCGACAATATGAGCATTTGATAGGATGATTCTGCCAAAAGAGATGATGCATACAATTAGGGGGAGCCTGTGATTTTTGATCATTACTGCAGAAGCTATTAGTGGAAGGGTCCTTATGAAATCCTTGTTGAGCTATATTAACAATCATTCATTGATAAAGATCATTTCTCAGAAGCACAACATTGAAGAACTTGATCTCTTAACTATTATTTAGACTGGTGTTGAAGATGTTTTCCACTTGATCACTAAGTAGAAATTGGAACAACAGAGAATGTCATCTAATACTAGAGAAATAGGGAAAATAACCATGTTACTGTTATTACAGAATTTTATGTCTCGACTCAGGGATTGAATGTGAGAACAGGTAAATTATGAACACAAATAAAGGCAACCTTCAAACAAACAAATACATCTAGGAATGAAGTATGAAGCAAGAGCACTTGGCAGCATCTAACAAAACTAAAGCATTGCCAAAATATGCAAATTAGCAAAAAGAATTTGAAAGTCAATCATAGTTTGGATATCAAAATCTGCTAGTGGAGATAACTTACAAAGACTTTTACAAGAACTCAAGGAAAAGATGGCTCATTAAAAGTCTATAGAAAGGAGAATGTTTTGAGAAGCAAAAAGATACAAAGGAACTTGGATCTGAAGAAAGATAGCAATTTCAATGGCATTTTTTTTCTTTTGATTCAGACTATGAAGGCCTCTTAATTCTGACTGTGGAAACAATAGAATATGGATTGAAGCATAAAAACTTGGACTTGAACATTTGGTGTGTGGCTATTTGCAATCTGTTTAGAAGAATTGAAGTGAAGAATCTGTAAGCATTGTTGAAGCCATGATAAAGTAGTTCTAAGACATAAAGAGTGGATAATGTGCTAGTTGTAGCAATCCTACTATCTTGAGTAAAAAGAAGAGCACTATGACAGGGGGGGTAACAGACCCATAAAGATCTACTATTCATGAAGAAGCGTAGTAGTTTGACAGGGGCAATCCTTTTGCAGTTCTTTTCCATTGATGTCAAAGGGGGAGAGAAGAAGAATATTTCCATCAATAAAAAAGGAGGAGATTGTTAATCTAGGTTGTCATTGATGTCAATATGGCAATATTTTGGACAGTAAACAATGATGTGAAGCCAAGTAGAGCAGATCCATGAAGAAACAGGAGTATGTCAATATGGAAATATTCTAGGATACTAAATGATTATATGAAGCCATGGGGAAGCAGAGCAGATCCATGAAGAAAAAGGAGCAAAGCCATGAGGAGAAGCCAAAGGAAAGCCAAGCCAACGAAACCATGAGTATTGCAGAGTATTAGAGGAGTTAACAGAGGAGCCATATAATACCAGAGACAGAGGGGAGAGTCAGGAGTTAACGCTTAAATCTCAGTGCTTAACGCTTTTATTCATAAATCATGATTATCTTGTGTTAAGTGTTAATATCGTGGTTAAACAATTAAGTGCTTTATTTAAGTGATTTATTAATGCATGTGGTTATATTCCAAAAGCTGGGTTTGTAATAGTGGCAGTGGTTATCGGGTGGATGCTAGGCAGTAAGTCGTATTTAGAGGAGCTCCCCCGATTCCATTAACTGAGCGACACGTAGCACTCTAGTGGAGAGAGAAAACCACCTTTTTCATGTGGTTATTGGCCTTGCAAGTGGCTCACCCGAAATGCATGTAGGCCATTGGATATAGTGTGGGTTGATCGACGACGAAGGACCAACGGACGATTTTTGGGTTGGTCGGGTCAAGTCAGGACTGTTAGATTTAGAGAGAAGAGATATATGGCGCAGCAAGGTTCCGATGGATTGTGTTGATCAGACCGAGTGCTTATCGTCAGATCTAATATAGAAGAAATCGACAGTGCAGAAGGAGGCGCTGATTAAAAAGTGAAAAGTCAATGTGGGACCGAAGGTAGGAGTTGAAAAGTGGGATCCACCATGCAAATTAAGCCACAAATAGAGTGTGGCTAAAGGCTTCCGATTGGTTAGAAATTAACCAATATCTTTTTGTAGACATACCACCAACCTCCTGCGATAATAACACGGAGCCGACTGCACCACTATTATAACACGCCCTAATGTTATATCGCGTTCATTGTGTCAGAAGGCATGTATGACAAGTTATAAATGGATGGCACACTATAAAAAGTGATTTCGATATATACATACAAACCCGATGGGTATATTAACTACCGCTTAATATCATATCACATCCGCTCCATCGACAGAAGGGAAATTAGTTATTTTATGTGCAAATCTACCAATTACGATAAAGTTGTGGAGTTTATATAATATCACAATCTAGTAGGGGAAATCAACCATCGGCTATGTTTTGGGCACGATTTGTAAAGAACCTCCAGAAGTTGCAATTGCGATTGGATAGTGATGTGGCATGTAGGACCTCTCTGATGACAAAGGAAGACATGGACTGGGAAGCTGAAGAATCAAGCGAGTGTAAATGGACGAGCAAGCGTAGAGGAAGCTAAAGCAACCAGAGGAGGGAAGCTAAAAGGTCGAGTGAGCATTGAGGAAGCCGAAGGTTGAGCGAGCATTGAGGAAGTCGAAGCTCAAGTGAGCAAGGAGGAAGCCAAAGGTCAGCATATCAAGATTATATTCAGAGAAAAAATAGTGGTTGGTGTTGGCAAACTGGAAGAAAGGAACAAGTCGTAGGTCTAGCAGGATAGAAAAGAGCTGGAAGTCCAGCAAGACAGGAGGAAGCCGAAGGTCTAGCAGGACAGGAGGAAGCTGACTAACGAGCAACTTTGTTGATCGGGCTAACCTATGAAAGGCTTAGACCAATGATGCATTAATCAAGTACATAACATAACCTAAAGAACAATTTTGTGAAAAGATAAATAAAGTTTCATTTGATATCGCTTAAAGGGAATAGTAGCCAACACTATTATTGAAGCATATGTGAATGTATTTATGGGAAGTAAGAGATTGCAATAGCAAGAACAATGCGTAGTAGTTATGTTGGAAGAATTCACCGTGACAATGAGAATAGAGGCTTGAAACGCAGAGTTGGTTCTTGTGCAGAGCTTAGTGCAGCTAACAATAGACTCAGTAAAGTTGTGTGGAGACATTATCAGAGATCATGATGGCTATTTGATATCATCATGAGATAACTTTTTCAAACTCTGTGTGGAGAGTATGAAGAGTTGTAAAGACTTGTTCATATGAATATAGGTTTCCATTGATGTTATAGCATGGAGACTACAAGGAAGCTGTAAGTAGATAGAATTCAATAGAGAAGAGTTTTGGGAGCAAAACATTCCTATCAAACATGTGTTGACAAGATTGGGTCGAAGCCCTTGGGGTTGGTGCCTCAGAAGTTGGAAGGATTGGTATCCTTGGAGTTGGTGCTCCTATATCCAAGGTTGGTGCCTTGACAGCAGAGGGTTGGAGCCCTTGAGGTTGGTGCCTCAGACCTAGAATGATTGGTGTCCTGGGAGTTGGTGCTCCTAAGTCCAAGGTTGGTGCCTTGACAAAATAGAGTTGGTGATCTGGAGGTTGGAGCCTCACAAAAATCCAAGTTGGCGCTTGGCAACAAATTGGAACCATATATATATTGTATCTATTTTATTGCAAAGATTATATTAATAAAAGCATTTATTCTTGTTTTCCATCTTGTGTTTTGAATATAAATGTTTTAACTGGTAAAATAACAGTTGAAAATAAATACTGATTCACCGTCCCCTCTCGGTATTTCCAACAACCTTACCTTATGTTTCTCAACTCTGCCATCAGATGCTTGCTTTACCTTGTAAAACCAAATGGAACTCACCACTGACTTACCCTGAGGTCTTGGAACAACATCCGACACACTGTTTCGAATGATAGAGTCATACTCCTCTACCATTGCATCAACCCAGACTGGTTGCTACACTACCTCCTCAAATGAAGAAGGTTCACTATCTACACACTCCCCAACCAGGGGCATGTACCCATTGTACCGCTCGGGCAACCTCCTATGTCTGCGCAAACAAGATGGTTTTCCCACATTCTCCTGCGCATCCAACATCAACCTGTTAGCTTCCCTTGAGCATTTCTATCCATCTCTAGAAGTATCAACATGAGTGGATGTCTCCAATCCCAGATCCTCTGCATGCGGCTACTCTGCATCAATCTAAGGTTCCTCCTCCTTAGGAACTGAAAGTTCCTCCTCTGCATGCAACTTGACCTCCCTGTCAAGTGATAATCACATGGTTTTCTGCTTATCGAACATCAGATCCCTGCGTACCATAGTCCTCTTAGTGGAATGTAGGTACACCCAATAGTTGTGGGGTGTATCTGTGTACCCCACAAGTATTCCCAACTCAGCTATTGGGTCTAGCTTCTTACTGGCATCTTTGGTCACATGACAATAAATTGATGATCCAAAGATTCGGAAGTGAATTACATCAAGTCGCTTCCCAAAAAAGGCCTCCATAGGTGTATTCATCCCCAGTATACGGTGTGGGCTTCTATTCTATAAGTATACTGATCTATTGCATGCCTCAGCCCACAAATGTAGTGGTAGGATTTGGTCATGCAAAATTGCTCAAGCTGCTCCCATAATCGATCTGTTGTTCCTTTCGACCACCCCATTTTGTTGTGGGTTATGCAGTGTCGTCAATTCCCGTCTAATTCCTTCTACAGTGTAGAAGTCTTTAAACTATTGGGAGACATATTGTCCACCATTGTCGCTACGCAAGGCTTTTATTTTCTTTTCAGATTCTTTCTCTGCTAAGGCTTTAAACTCACAAAAACTCAAGAAGGTCTGATCCTTCTTTTCCATAAAGTATATCCAACATCTACGAGAAAAATCATTAATAAAAATAACATAGTACCTTTGTTTTGTGGTGGAGGCTGTAGAGAAGGGTCCACAAAGATCTTAGTGAACTCACTCCAGGATTTCTCTAGCTCTACTGTCTTGATCCGGAAAGGAATATTTCGCATACTTACCCAAGGTACAACCTTTTCATGCATTTTTCTACTCAAGTTTTCCCTTGGGTAATCTGGTAGAAATCTGTCCAATGATCTTTAGGGCTGCATGGTGGAAGTGGCCCAGTCTTCTATGCCATATCTTGCCAACATCTTAGCTCTGCACCATCTCAGCTTTGGAACTTAATGTAGCACAGTCATGTACCTCTAGCTTGTAGAGATTCTTAACTTGAATCCCTATTTGGTTTGTCTGTCCAATACCGATATTCCTCAGGAATATCTTTCCTTTACTAAAGACTACATCAGAGCTTTTATCTTCTAGCATAGTGATAGACACGAGATTCTTCTTCAAACCTAGTACATACTTTACATCAGTCAGGGTGAGGGAAGCTCCATGCTCCCTCTGAATCACAACTGTACCTTCACCTGAAACATGATAATTTCCATCATCGCCCATCTCGATCCACATCTGGACATCCTTTTCCTCCAAGGTACTAAAAGGATTCTTGTCACCTAACATGTGGAATGAAGCTCCACTTTCCAGGTACCACACACATCCCACCATGGATGGAACCATGCATGCGATAAGCGAGAAATCCAACTCAAATTGTGAGGCCAGTGCCTCACCATCAGATCCCTTCGAGGAACCCTTCTTGGATTTCTTCTATCGACAATTCGTAGCATAATGGCCCACTTCATGACAATGAAAGCATCGCACTTTCAATTTTTGAAATCTTCTTCCCAACATGGGAAGAACCAGATTTGGGATGGGACGCTTTCCCTTTCCATTTCCTCGCCTTACTCGCTAAGGCTATATTTTCCTCATCATCTTGCTTCGATGAGGATCCATCTCTGGTGCTTCTTCTTATTTCCTCCTGCATCAGATCTCACCAAAGTTGTTCCCAATCTAACAATTTTTCTCTTCCATTAACCGAGTCTTGATAGCTATGCCAACTCTTAGGAAGATTGGGGAGTGCAAGATTCACCATGTCATCATCAACGGTCGTGATCCCTACAATTCCAAGCTCATCCTTGCAGATGGTGAGCTTCTTCAAATATGTATAGATGGTGTCACCCTTTTCACACTTGATATTAAGAATCTTTTCTTTCAGCACCAGTTACCTCTAATCACTGCTTTTCTAATATAGACATTTCAATATTTTCCACATTGAAAACCGTGTCTCCTTCCCATGGAAGCTCAAGACAATGTGGTCTTGAACTCCCTCTAGGAGGATTCTCCTTACTCTAGCCACCCATTTCTTCCATTCCACCAGTTGAGTAGCATCATTTGACTTGGGGACTTCTTGATCAATGAATTCCTTTAGACCATTATCCTCTAATATCGCTTCCATGCGATCCTTCCAGGCTATGTAATTCGAGCTACCATCAAGGGCATACTGGAGTCTTAAACCACTGAATGCCATTGGTGAAATTGAGATGGGATAAGAAATCGAATTCTATATTCAGGAAACTCAAACTTTGAACTTTTCCCTTCCTATATATAGTTCTCTCCTTTGATCACCTTTTCTCTGATACCATGTAGAAATTCCCACTGTAGATCAACAGATTATGCAATAGTCTAAAGAAAAATACAAGATCTACTTCTACAATAAATTTTGGGGAAGCTTAATCAATTTGAGCATGATCAATGAGAACACATATAACTGAGAATGAGAAATCAATCACACATAACACATAAGAAATAACCGAGGGAAAGCCCCAACATAAAACCTCAATCTTTGTATTATCATACAAGTGGAAATCTTGTTCAAGTTACAAAAAGAATCAGCTCGCTTGCTATCCTGCTCTCTATACAATCAAACAGTACAACTCATAGACTAAATAGACATTGTATATGTCCTCTTCAAGCCCTCCAAGCCTCCCATTTCCTTGCACAATTTTTCTTCGGGTCTAGTGAAGCCACATGTGTGAATTGGCCTCATCACACTCACAAAACCTGAAGAAGTAACTATGCAATCCTCAAGGAAATAATTCCTTCTACATGCAAGGGATATTCACAATGGAATATTCTAGCAATTGGTAGTACATTGCTCCTCCATCTGATCTCAAATGGGTCTCTGTCTGAACTGACATGCATGAGTTATTTATGAGAGAATATTCAGTTACCTAAAGTGCAGTAGTTACATGCATTCATGAATTAACTAACTGAACTCACAATTAATTCAATAAATTGTTTGAATTAATCTAACTGGACTTGACTTAGTTCACTGAGACAACTAATTACAACTCATCCTTATCTCTTTAACTGATGGATAAATTCCTCAATTAATGGAGAAACTGTTGCATGTCCCCACATAGATTTCATGTTTGATTTTCTTCAACTAATTAACTCATGGTGAATTAATTAATTATTTTACAAATAGATTCTAAGATCAAATTTGAATTTTACTTCAATGTTTTAGTTTAGGGACTAACTAAAATAGGAATATATCCCGAAATGTTATTTATAGTAGTACTAATTTTAGCACTTCTATATTTAGCATTTCTTGCTTCTATTTTCAACATTTTATTTGCTCCTTTTGTTTCTTACTACAACTGTATAGGGATGCCTTACCTATTGCTAACCCTTCTATACATTGATTTTCTCTTAATATATATATATATATATATATATATATATATATATATACTTCTTGTTGGAACTAATTAATTTATTGCCTTGTTTGGCACTAACTAGTGAAATGTTTTACTTTCCTTTATGTGCATTAATGGTGAATGATTTTCCATCCTTAATGAATTGATATTGGTTGGATCTACGCATGAATATTACATCTCGCATATACATGTAGGGAAATCCAAACATGAGTCTATATACATCATGGGGAACCACATCTAGTTTTACCTCACCAATAAAATAAGCACTGATGTCAAATCTTATTTTGCACTGTTCTGTT
This sequence comes from Pinus tabuliformis, assembly GCA_031772625.1. Classification (NCBI taxonomy): domain Eukaryota; kingdom Viridiplantae; phylum Streptophyta; class Pinopsida; order Pinales; family Pinaceae; genus Pinus; species Pinus tabuliformis. Next base: position 404,427,032 of record CM062812.1, on the reverse strand, counting down.
AACTTTGGCTTTGCATCCTTATTTACCCATCCTAGTGGATATGGGATTGGATGATCACAAACTTCCAATCCTAATTTATTGACGAGCTCTGTGAGGATGAGATCCACCTATGATACTTAGTCAAATAGAGCATCAATCTTGGTCTTCTTTACCTATATCTTTATATGAAAGATTTTGGTCATTTCTTTATTTTCTTGTTGTTGAAGGCTACTTAGATTCACCTTCTTATGCACTAACATACAAAAGTTCTTCTTATCCATGTCCAAGTTGATTTCAACTTGGTTTTTCAAATCAATGGCCATGAGATTCTTCTTCTTATTATATTTCCTTTTGTTCTTCATGTTATGCTTTGGAAGTAGTTTCCAACACTTCTCCTTTCCTTGGTCGGCAATGTTCTAGTGGTTGCAGCAATTGCTGGGATCTTTGTGCTAGTATGTTGTGGCTTAATATTTCTATCCTTTCCCCCTTTTGTCTTCTTCTTCCACTTTATAGAAGTATCTTGTTGCTCCTTATAGTTTTACTCAAATTTCAAGTGTAGACCCTTATGGAGTTAAATTTCTGTTATGAAACTAGCTCAAGAAAAGATGGAAAAGATATATCAACGCCTTAGAATTCAGCCTCTTCGAGGGGGCAACCTCCTTTACATTACATAAATGAACAATTCTTGGATGATACAAATGACAAAACCTCCTTTCTATATATAGGAGTCTAAGGAGTCACAATATAATCCAGCCGACCTAACAATAATAATATAAAGCCACAAAAATAACAATAGAGGGATTCTATGGGGCACAGAAATAACAATATGGAGGTAATAGGGGCACAACAATATAAATAAGGGGTATAAATACAATAGTAATGGGGTAATCACTAGTATTATAGGGACCCAACATGCGCCTCTCCTTCAAAAAAAGTGTTGTCCTCAATGCTTGAGTAGTTCTGGATACTTCTGCATAAAATTCTCATCCTCCGATGTGGAATCTTCAGCGGATAAGTTCTTCCACTTGATAAGATACTCTGAAATTGATCGATTTCGTAGCTGTCGAATTCTTGTTTCTGTGACTGCTTTCGGTTCCAATATAATTTTTCCTTCCTCGTCAAGTTTTGGCAATATTGTTTGAATTGGGAGCTTGTCACCTATAACCTTCTTTAAACATGAAACATGGAAGACTGGGTGCAATCGAGAAGCTGCAGGAAGCTCCAATTTGTATGCCATAGTACCAATCTTTTGCAACACCTTGTACGGACCATAATACTTTGGTGATAATTTATTATCCTTCTTAGCTTGCTTTAGGGACATTTGCTTATATGGTTGTAGCCGTAGGAATACCCAATCACCTACATCAAAACTTCTTTCACTGCGATGTTGATCTGCCTGTTGTTTCATTCTATTTTGTGCCAACACGAGGTTATCCTTTAAGAGTTGGAGGACTTGTTTTTGATGTTCGATGTGATGTTCCACTGCCTGAACCTTAGAATTTTCTCTTAAATATGATGTGATGGATGGTGGTTGATACCCATAAAGTGCCATAAATGGGGTCATTTTTGTTGCTGTATGGAAGGAAGTGTTATACCACCATTCAGCCAGAGGCAACCATTTGACCCATTCTGTCTGTTTATCAGATACAAAGCAACGAAGATATCAATCCAAACATTTGTTTACTATCTTAGTTTTCCCATCAGATTGAGGATGATAAGATGAGCTATGAGCTAACTGAGTACCAAGACAAGAAAATAATTCTGTCCAAAAATTTCCAGTGAAAATGGGATCTCTGTCACTTACAATAATCTTTCGGTTTCCATGTAGCTTTTGAACTATTTCCATAAATGCAGTAGAAACTGTACTGGCTTTAAATGGATGTGATAATGCACAAAAGTGTGCATACTTGGTAAGTCTGTCAACTACCACCATGATGACACTCTTTCCCTCAGACTTGGGTAAACCTGTGATAAAATCCATTGAAACCTCCTCCCAACGTTGGCTTGGAATGGATAAAGGTTGTAATAGACCCGGTGTCTTAATTGTTTCAACTTTATTTTGCTGGCAAACCAAACATTCTGCCACAAAATTTTGAATATCTGATTTAAGGCCATCCCAAAAAAATTCCTTCTTAACCCTGTGGTGAGTTTTTAAAAATCCTGAGTGCCCTCCTAAGGGAGAAGTGTGCAATTCCATAAGAATCTTTTGTTTTAGCTGGGAATTCTTACAGAGGTATAAGCGATCTTTGTACCATAACGAATCATTTTGCCATCTAAATGTATCAGAAGTACTGGAATCTTGTTGTAGCTTTCGAATAAGTGCCCACACTTCTTCGTCATTCTTCCATTCCTCCCTTGCTTCGTTTATCCAATCTGGTTGGATAATAGAAATGGCACACAACAATGCTTCCAGATCCTCATCCTTTCTTGAGAGTGCATCTGCCACCACCTTTTGCTTCCCTTTTTTGTAGATGATTTCAAAGTCATAACCCAACAACTTTGTGACCCACTTTTGTTACTCTTCAGAGGATAATCTTTGTTCTAAAAAGTATTTAAGGCTATCATGATCCGTTTTTACCTTTAAGTGTCTTCCCATTAGGTAGGTTCGCCATTTCTTAAGTGGATGGAGTATTGCCAACATTTCCTTCTCATAAATAGCTTTGCTTAAAAACTTTCCCTTGATTGGACGACTTTCAAAAGCAATGGGTCTTTCATCTTGCATTAGAACAACACCAATTCCATTTCCTGAAGCATCACATTCCACAATAAAGTTTTTTGTGAAGTCCGGTGTAGCTAAGACCGGTGCTTGGCACATTGCCTCTTTAAGATGTTCAAAGGCCTTTGTTGCTTCCGGAGTCCATGAAAATGAATCTTTCTTCAATAATGTTGTTAGAGGTGCTGCTATTCTCCCATAATTCTTAACAAACTTGCGATAATACCCTGTCAACCCAAGAAATCCTTGGTGGGCTCCAGTATTGTAGCAATAATGCTACAACTCCTGGAGCTTCCTTCTCTAATTTTAACAACCCGGTAGTTCGTAACAAACTTGGAAGCGACGGTGCTGTATGCACAAGTACTAGCTCTTGTCGCAGCTGTCACTTGGTCAGCTGGCACAAGTCCGCTAGTGATCAAGCCAACTTCTATATGTTCTCAGAAGAAGCTTTCTAAATGATGAACGAAGGCTATCTCAAAGGAAATTAACCTAATTTGCAAGAATGAACTGAAAGCCAACCAAACATGGAAACCCTAGTAAACCCTAATCTGACTAATTTAATCTCTATGATGCAATGGTGGGAGTGAAAACTTCTAGAAATGATGCCATTACTTCTAGTGAGATGAGATGCATGAATTTAAACTACTTTCATGGAAGGGAACACATTTTTGTATTTTTGCTCAAGTGGGTGGAGCGATTGTGATTGTGCTTCTTACTGGGTCTTGATTGCGCAGGGGTAGTTCGACAGGGAGGGAGGCTTGGGAATCGTCAGGAGGGCTCTTAGAGGTTCCAGGGGATCCCTCACATCATTCCACAGAAGTCCACAACGTTCAGGTGCTTGGCAACCGTGTTTGCAGGGGATCCTACAGGAAACTCGAGATTTCTACAGGAAGTCTGCTAACTTCTACAGGATGTTCTACAGTCGGAGTTTTGGGTGATGGAGGAGTGAAGGAGCTGTATGGATGGATGGGTAAGATGAAAGAGGAGCTTGTGATGGCCTATGGATAGAGAGATGAGATGGAGAGAGAGAGTGGATAGAGCTGGTTGGTCGATAGAAGGGTAGGGGCAATGGAAGGTCAAAAAGATTGAGCAACGTGGACAGTAGAAGGGCTGGAAGGAAAATGAGCTGAACAGAGGATGAGTAGGTGGCTTAGGCACGGTTCAGAAGGATAAGAACACGATGAAGTGGTGTTGCGCAGTGTAAATGAAACAAATCACCCGTATCTTGCATGTAAACGAAAGTTCACCAACCTATTCTAACTGTGTTATTAGGAATCAAAGAACAACAATGTAAGTTGAAAGGAATTCGTGCATGATGCTGAACCAAAGATTCATTACTCAAGATCAAATCGCATGGACAATTCTTCAATTGAAAACATTACATCGATACTTGCATGCATATGTTAAAACAATGTTTTTGGCAGTTGGCACGGTCTCCACTTGCGGTCCCCAAACAAAGGTGAAGGTGAGCATGCATTCAACCTTTTTTGGACTCAACGTAACTTCAATCTCGCTAAGATAATTCTAAACTACTGAAACAACTGCATTCATGAAACTAACCTACATAACCAAACCGAAAAAGCTAACTCAGCAAACTGTATTTTTCGAGTGCAAGTAAAGGAAAGAAATGCAATGATAAAAGAAAGACAAGTAACAATACAAAGGAAAGGAGGTCTATTGCTCTAAGGTTGGGCCCTAACCTAAGAGCTATAGCTCCCCTAAGAACTAAGAATCGAATCCAAATCTGCCTGCCTTTTATTAAAAGATCATAATCATGAGTCTAACAACATGCCAAAATTGGCTTACAAAGAGCAAAAACAGAGCTACAGCTCGTAATCCAAAATCTATAACAAAAGTTCAAGAGTCTCATCGAAGGCTACATCCTCAATATTTATACATGATGAGGGCCAAGCTGGCCTCCTCAATTAGTGGAGCTTGGCTGTCCAACTGAAAGTAAATTGATGTTCCTGTAGAATCCGTTGGCTGCCTTCTAGCTCGGTGGTGATAGCTATTAGAGCTTGGAGTTGGGGTGGAGATCACGAGGGAGGTCATTCAAGGCTGTGGACAACCTCCCTATAAACCCGCAATGCCACCTTGGTTGTCTCCTTGTCTTCATTTGCGTGGTCTTTGCTCCATTTAATGTCAAAAAACCTGAAATCATCATGTATTAGCCACATAGGCATAATGACTACCCTTCTTCCTACAAATAACACGAATATACTAAGAAATGATGCATAAGTGATAAAAAATGAAGGGTTGAGCAAGGTAAGTAGGCCAAATGAGCCCAAATTGTTACCAAAATTTGGGGCTCATCATCACCCCCCAGCTAAAATATTTGCTCATCCTTGAGCAACTAGTCCAGCTCTTCATCATTCATTGCCTTTACTGCTACCCTTACATCCAAAGCCTCTGTAGTAGTGTCCTCCTTGCTGATGTGAAACCCAACCCTTCTGTTTACCTCTTCCCACTGTTCATTATCATCTGTCTCTGTGCTGACTTCCATCAAGCCTAGCAGCAGCGGTGTGCTGAGTTTAAGGCCATTCCAGCTGGCCTGGAGGTTTTGCATGGATTTCTTATAGAGGCCTACCCGTACCAGAGCTTCCCTCATCTGGGTTGGGGTATGGTACTCACGGATTTTCAGACTGTGTGCCAATGTATTCCATCTGCGTGTGCATGCTTGGACAGCGTTGTCACCTAACAGTCTCTCCATGTCCTCAAAATGAGCTATGGCTTGGGCCTGATGATCCATATATCTTAATGAAGCTTGAGGGTCAGATGACAAATGTTGGTGTGCTGAGATTAGTGCAACTGGATCCCCTAGTTCTGGTCTCATGAGCAATGGCTCGTTCAGCTCTCAGTTCATGATTTCTTTGGCTTCTGCTGCTCTTTTGTCCTCATGGTTCAGCCATGAGGAAAATGCCAATAATTGCATATCTCCCAAGGCTGTATTGGGATCCCATGAAACTTCATTAGGCAAGGCCAGATTATGGAGGTAGAACTCCGCTAATTTGGCCCTATCCTCTGATGAGCTAGTACTAAAAACTTCTGTGAATTGCTGCGGGTCTTGGAGCTGAGAGATACCTCTTTGCGCCAATGTATTGATCTGAAATTGCAGCCATTGGTCTTTCAAGTACAAGCCATAGGATTTGGCTGGCTGTCTGCATTGGATAGCATGCATGGCCCAGCTGGCCATGCAGGCCAATTGTGCTTCTTTCTGCTGCAGCTCTTCTCTGAGAGCTTGCACCCCAATTTGTGCTTGCTGTTCTGCTTCCTGTAGAAGTGTGGTTGGCTCCCCAAGACCGGTGTTCAGCTCCTTTTTACCTTGCTGTTCCTCTGTGGTGTCCTGAGAGGACGTACCTGTCCCTGCCCTCAGCTCCTGTAGCTGCAATCTCAGCTTCTGGTTTTCTTCCTGTAGAAACACACGTTGGCAATTTGCCACGTGTTTGGCCATGGACAATTCACTTCTGGCCTCCTTGAGCTGCTCCTGTAAGGGACCTATGTCCGCCACACCCTTTGACTTGGCTATTTTCATCCACGTGTGTGTACGGACTCTTTCTTCCTCTAATGCAAAAAACAGTGGCACAGTAAATTTCTGAGGTATAATTTTGCCAGCCTCTAAAAAGTTGTAATATGAACTCAGACTTGGCTGAGGGCTGGGCTCTGGTATATGTTCTTTCTCCACTTCCTTTGGTGGCTCTACTTCACCCTCCCTTGGTGGTGATAAGGGTGCTTCTCCTTCCATTTCCTCAGTTTCTTTAAGCCTGGCTAAGGTTTCCTGTAGAGCATTTTCAGCATCCTGTAGCCGAGATTTTTCAGTGAATTGGTCTAATATTTCTTGCCACATAGTTTTCTTCGAGCTTCCCCTCTCATAGGTGACTGATATCCTTGAGGGGGACCTTTCCTTGGGTGAATTAGGGGCATCTTCAATGATGATTGGGCTGCTGGATGGAGGTTGTGGCTTGGCCGTCTTTATTCTCACACTTCTTTGAGCTTTAAAGTATAGAGGGGTCTCCCTCTTTCTCTTCTCCTTTGGCTTAGGAGGTGTGCTGAGGTCGTCCAGCAGAGCTGCTGCCTCCCTTTCACGAATGTCAGCTTTCTTCTCCTTAGGTTTCACTTTTTCGGGGCTTCCTGTAGAAGACCTTGTTTTAGTCAATTTCTGGCTTCCTTTAGAAGACCCTTTTTCAGTTACTTTCGGGCTTCCTGTAGAAGACCCTTTTTCAGCAATTTTTGGGCTTCCCGTAGAAGACCCTTTTTCAACAATTTTCGGGCTTCTTGTAAAAGTCGGCTTTGGCTTTCCTGTAGAAGCCGGTTTCGGCTTTCCTGTAGAAACAGGTGTCGCCGCCTTGGTTTGCTTTGCTGCATGAGTTTTGCTTTTTGACTTGGTTGCGGTCGCTGTCGAGGCACTCTTGCTGATGTGGACCTTCTCAGCCTTGTCCACTCTGCCTTGCAACCTTTGCTCTCTTGCTGTCAAGATGGGTGTGTCATCTTTCTCCTTGTCATCCTTTTTCTCTTGTTTCTTTTCTTGCTTTTTCTTCTGCTCTGTGGTCGGGGTCTTTTGGCCTTTTTCTTTCTTTACTGCGGCCACTGACTCTTTCTCCTCACTGCTAGAAGAACCGAGCTCTTCGGTTAGCATCTTTATATCCCCATCCTTTGTCAAATTCCTGAAGGCTTCCCATGAGAGAGGAACCTTGTATGTGTGGAGCGCATCCTCCACGAGGAGTTTGATCAGTCCATGGTGGGCTACCTGGTCTGGTATGCCTTCTTTCAGCTTGGTTGCACACTCAATCAGAGACTGTAGTAGAAAGTAAGGGAGACTGAGTTTGTTTTCTACAGGTAGATCCATCTGGTGCCATAATTCAGTGAGTAACCGAAAGTGGTACCCGTATACAATGCTAAAACAGCCTTCGCAGGTGATGTACTTCATAATTTGTAGGCTCACTTCATTCCATGGTGGCAGTAGACTGGTTCTACGAACCCCATTTTTGTCTTCTGAGAATTCCTCCTCTGGTGGAAATAATTCTTTCTTAGCTTGTTGGCTCAATTTCCTTTCTTCTTTATCCCATGGTAATCCCATTGGGAGCTCCGTAACTCGGCTGACGAATTGTGGGGTGAGTTTGAGGCTCAGACCCCTGAAGGTAACAGTGGCCAACGTTTTAGATTTCGGCCTCAGAGCTTGCAAAAATTCTTCTACCACATCGTCCTCATAGCCCTGCAATTTGTCACAGAAGGATATCCATTGTGCTCGTGTGAAGAGCTCCACCACCTCAGGATTTTCTCTTAACTTCGTTGAATCAGTGGGCTCCCTTCTGATGAACCCACCCGGCATGGTTAAAAACTGCTGCGTTAGCTGGAGGTGGCAAATGTGGAAGAAATTCGGTCTGCTGGGACAGAGCGTAGGATTACGCCTCTGTCGTGCACATAATTCATAAAGCTTATCCCCTGAGAACCTTTAACACAGCCAACTACACTGACATCCTGTAGGACGACAGTTTATGCACGGCAGACAACAATTGCAACAATTTTCTACGACCAGACTGTAGACGACGATTCTGCCACCTTCAAAAACCAATTGCATGGAGAGTTCAGGCTTACCTTTTTAATCTGCCACCTTTTGACGTGAGGAACCCGACTTCCTGTAGAAACAGCTTTCCTGTAGGAGCAGCGCGCGATTTCCAGGGGATACTGCAGTGGGTCTGTGCTCTTGCTGTTGCTTCACAGGCGTTCTGATGGCCAAATACTTGGAGTATTGAACTGTAGAGGGATCCGGATGATCACTCGAGTCGCAAACGATGAATGATAAATGCATGAGGGTGATAATCTAGCCGATTAGATTTGAATCGATGGAATCCATGGCACGGGGGTGAGCTGTCCCTGCCGGACCGTTGGGCGACGTCACACCACCATTCTTCTGCAAGTTTACCTACAGCCGCATCATTTCCGCAGATCCGTCGCTGCCATTCTCGTTAGAACTCGTTTCTCCCCGAGTGGACGGTTCTCACGTGTCCACTGCCCGTTTTTTCCACGGCCACCATTCACACATCCGGCTCGACCAGCTGACTGGTTGACGTGGCCAATCGATTGACCATACAACTGCTCAACCCATCCATTTCACACTTTGCAAACATTTTCAAAGTAAAATTCATGCAATTCGTCGGAAGAAAGGGTCGAGACACTTACCTGTGCGGCCGCAACACGATTGTTCAGGCTCTTGGACGACGATGAGTGGATTTATTTGTTGTTGCTGGATTTGCACAGGCCCGGAGGTTCGTATTCATAGGTCGCTGACGATGGATTGGATGCTTCAGCTGCATGCGCCCGCGTTTTCCTTGTATATGGTGTGCACTCTAGCGAGCTTAACTGTTACGAGACTCCTGCAGGATGTCCTGTAACAGTTTCTTCCTCCTCGGGTGCATGCTGCACGACGAAGGCAATGGCCCCATGATCACGCTCACAGAGCTCATGGATGGCTAGGATGGATATGGTATGACATCTCAGCGTTTTTTCATCTCAAAAATTGCTTTCTCTTGATAACTCAATGATCTACTTTGATGGTGCAGGTAACTTCATTGCATGTCGACAGGGATGGTAGAAGGAGGTGACAGTAATGTATAAGGGTGACAACAGTAGCTTGCATGCGTCCAAACCAATTCTCGGTCGTTAGATCTCCTCATAAAATGAATTCTGGGCCGTCCCGAACTTCTACAGGAAGTTTCCTGTAGAAATACAGAACTTCCTGTAGAGGGGTTGTGTTTCTTGTAGAAAGTCTGCACCTTCCTGTAGAAAGTTTGCATCTTCCTGTAGAAAGTCTGCATCTTCCTGTAGAAGACTCAAGCCATGATGAAATTGTGCACATACCTTGGAGGAGATGAGCATTCTTCGAGGAGGTGCTGGTGAGGTCTCCTGGCAGCATGATAAGGATCTTTGGCTTTGCATTAAAAGTCATCCTCACCTTCATAGAACACCTACAACTTGCATGCATTTTCACATTATGAACTTGTTGTCCCTATCTTTTTGCTTATTGTTTTTTCTTTTTTTTTTTCCTTTTTTTTTTTTTTGAAAGATAACAGGGGTGCCTCAATGGGGTTTTCACCCTTGCCATCTGCCTTAAGCGCCTCAGAGAGGTTTTCACTCAAGGATCTTTTTCAAATCTCTTTTTTTTTTTTTGAAAGACAATAGGGGCGCCTCAATGAGGTTTTCACCCCTACCACCTGCCTTGGGAACCTCAGAAAGGTTTTCACCCAAGGATCTTTATTATTATATATATATATATATATATATATATATATATATATATATAGTTTAGATCTTTCAGGGTACGCCCAAAGCAGAGGCAGAACCCTTCTCTATGACCAACACTGATTTCTCCATAGTTTTGATGAACTCTTGTCTTGAGAGAGGCTTCCTGTAGATCTTCAAGCGATGCCCATTGACAAGCATGGGGATGGCTTCCTCATCAATGGTTCGAATAAGAACAGATCCATTGTCATTGCATTTTTCCACTGCATATGGTCCTAGCCATCTGGTTCTCAGCTCCCCCTTGAAATCTTTGTATCTGGAGTCATACAACAAGGCCCAATCACCCGGCTGGAATTGCTTGTCATGGAGGTGTTGGTCATGCCACACCTTTCTCTGAAGTTGAACCACTTCTGAGTGAAGGAGGCCCTGCATCCGGTGCTCGTCCAGTCCATTCAGCTGCAATAACCTTTCTTGTTGTGCATGGCTGAGATCTAGATCTAGCTGAGCTGCCATCCTCAAAGTGTTGTATTCAAACTCAATGGACAACAAAGCTTTCTTCCCATAGACCAACTCATAAGGTGTGAAGCCGGTGGTCGTCTTCCAAGTGGTGTTGTAAGCCCATGTGGCCTCAACCAGGCAATCTGCCCAATCTTTCCTACTGCTGCTCACCACCTTAGTCAAAATCCCTTCCAATGCTCTGTTGGTGACTTCCACTTGCCCATTTTCCTGTGGATGATAGGGGGTGGAAGTCCTATGCTTGATTTTGTGGTGAGCTAGCAGGTCTTCAATCAAGTTGGATGTGAACTGGCTCCCTTGATCGGTGACCAGCTCTCTTGGGTAGCCAAATTTGTAGAAGATGTTTTCTCTCAAGAACTCGGCCACCTTCTCTTCTGTTGCTGCCTTGATTGCTTTAGTCTCTGCCCACTTTGTCAGGTAGTTAGTGCACACAATAATGTAAGACCTTTGCCTCGAAGGAGGGTTGATTGGACCCACAAAATCCATACCCCACTTCTCAAATGGCTCAAGAGTCACTTGAGTTTGGAGAGGCATCTCATCCCTTGGAGTCGGTTTCCCCATTCTTTGGCATCGGTCACATTGGCTGATATATCTTCTGACATCTTGATGAAGTGTGGGCCAATAGTAGTCTGCCTGCAGGATTTTGAAGGCAGTCCTCTTTGCTGCAAAATGTCCTCCACAAGGCCCATCATGACAGGTGAGGAGGATATCAAAGACTTCCTCCTCCCTTACACAATGCCTTAAGATCTGATCAGGGCCAAGCTTGAATAGATTGCCCCCGATCCAAGTAAATGAGGCACCTTTTCTGATGATTTTGTTCTTCTCTCTTGAAGATAGGTGCGGAGGGAACTGTGCTGAAACAAGGTAGTTTGCTATATCAGCAAACCATGGAGAGAGTACTGAGATAGCAAACAGATGTTCATCGGGCATCTGGTCATCCACTATTCCATCCTCATCTGTAGACAAATCCAATCTAGATAAAAAGTCAGCAACAACATTTTCTTTACCTGGTTTGTCAACAATGGTCAAATCAAACTGCTGTAACAAAAGTAACCATCTAATAATACGAGCATTCACATCTGGTTTATTCATCAAATATCTAATTGCAGCATGATCCGTATCTACAAAGGTTTGATAGCCAGTAATATAATGTCGGAACTTGTTCAGTGCATGGACCACAGCCAAGAACTCTTTCTCGGTTACAGTGTAATTCAGTTCGGCTTTGGACAAGTTTTTGCTAACAAAGTAAATGGCATATGGAAGTTTTTGTTCAACTTGTCCTAAAGCTGCCCCTATGGCTTCGTTTGAGGCATCAGTGTGGATGTGGAAAGGTAGGGCCCAGTTTGGGCCTCTCAGGATTGGGGCTGACACCAACTTGTCCTGTAATTCATTCAAATCCCTCTGACAATCGTCAGTCCATTTAAACTCCACATCTTTTGCCAATAGACCAAACAATGGTGAGGCTAGCTTGCTGAAGCCTTTAATGGATCTCCTGTAATACCCTGCTAATCCTAAGAAACTCTGGACATCCCTTACCTTTTTGGGAGGTGGAACCTTCTTGATGAGAGCAATTTCGTTATGATCCACTTGTAACCCTTGGCAAGAAATGGTATGGCCTAGCACAGTCCCTTCAGTCATCAGGAATTCACATTTTTCAGGACTAAGGGACAGGTTCATCTCAATGCATTTGGTTAGGACCTTTCCTAGATTGTACAATGCTTCTTGGAAGTTGGACCCATAAGGAGTGAAGTCATCCATATAGATTTCCACCGCATCATGGACCAGCTCCGAGAAGATGCTCAAGACAACTCTCTGGAAGGTAGCAGGAGCATTGCATAGCCCAAAGGGAAGAACTCGGTAGGCAAAGGTACCCCAAGGACAAGTGAAGGTGGTCTTATCTTGGTCTTCCGGCTGATTTGGATTTGGTTGTACCCGCTAAACCCATCCAAGAAAGAGAAGAACTTCTTTCCTGCCAGTCCATCCAACACTTGATCTATGAAAGGTAGAGGGAAATGGTCTTTCTTGGTAGCTTTGTTCAGTTCTCGGTAGTCCACACAGATTCTCCACTTCCCATTTTTATTGGGAACCAACACTAGAGGGGACACCCATTCACTATCTGAGATGGGGTAAATGAATCCGACATCCAACAGTTTTTGCAATTCTTCCTTGACAATGTCCTTAAGGGCTGGATTCATTCTCCTCTGAGGTTGCCTAACCGGTTTACAGCCTTATTTGATGTATATGTGATGGGTACAGACCGAGGGATGGACTCCTTTCATCTCCTTATAACTCCAAGCAAAAGCATCTAGGTGACTGGCCAACAGGCTACACAGCTCCTTTTCCTGGGAAGGAGATAGGGAGGAGCTGATCTTTAACGATCTCTGAGGGCCGAAATCCACATTCTTGACTCTGGGAGTGACAAGGTTGGTGGCACAAAGGTCCACTAAGGTGCTGGCTTGGGCGTCCTCCACCAATTTCTCTAAGGATAGTGCACTGGAAGGTGGATTCTAGATCAAAGTCTCAATCAAGTCATCCTCGGTTGGGGGGTCTCTTCTAGTGGTATCTAGGGTGCACAAAGGTGCTGAGTACACCTCATCCTCTTCTCCTTCCTCCAACCACAGTGGTAACTCATGCTCTAAGGAGGGTTGGGCAGGAGGATATAGGACTAGCTGCTTGGACATAGGACCGTTTTTGATGGTCATGTTTGCTGCACGGCAACTTATGTAAGCATCTGCAGTGGCTAACCAAGTCCTTCCCAAAATGAGAGGATATCCAGTAAGCTTTGCCTTGGGTTGCAGAACCAGGAAATCTGCAGGGTATTCCCAAGAGTCGACTGAGACCAAGACATCCTCCACAATCCCTTCGGGAGTCACAGTGGAGCGATCTGCTAGTTGCAGTACTGTCAAGGTCTTCCTCAAGGAACCCTGAAGATTGAGTTTGAGCATGGTATCCCTGGTCATCACATTAATGGCTGCCCCCAGATCAATCAAGGTGTGAGGTATGATGGTGCCATTGATGTGGACATCTACTACAGGACTCCCAGGATCTAGGTACTTTGGGCAGATGACTTGTCCTAACATAAGGTCAGACAGTTGTCCTAAGACATTGATGGTTGAAGCATCTCTCTTTCGCCTGCTTGGGTGTTTAAAACACTTTTACTTAACTAGTTTGTTGTATATTGGCACATCCTTGATGGCTTGGAGAAGTGGTATTTTCACACACAACTGCTTGAGCTCTCCCAGAAGCTCATCCTCCTCTGGGTTGGGTTGTGTGGTGGCGGTTAGTCTCTTAGGAAAGGGTGGAATAGCGTTTGGTTCACTTTCCTGTTTATCCTCCTCGTCCTCTGGGGGAGGAGGTTGGCGATCTGGAAGAGTCTTTCCAGATCGAAGATTGATCTCCTGGATCTCCAGAGCATAGGTAGGGCATGATGTTTCCCCAGTGTATACCTGCTGGGCCTATCTATTGTTGGGGTTCAGGTTCGGTTGAGCAGGCATTTGAGGTTGCCTTGGAGGAGTAGGAGGTAATGGTTGAGGTTGAACTGGTGGTGGAGGCAAAATGGCGGGAGGAGTGTTGTACTGGGGCCTCCACCCCGACTGAGGTGCATTCCACTGAGGCTGTGGCTGGGCATGTGAATGATATGAATGAGTAGTGGGTTGAGTAGAGTACTGAGGTGGATAAGACCATGGAGGAGGCATAGACCAGGAAGGATGAGCAGGGGGACCCCAGGAAGGCATAGGAGTCGATTGGTTGGGGATGTAATAAGCTTGAGGTGCCCCTTGCATCCCCTGCTGGTAAGGTCTAGGTCCTTGTGGCCTCCTTTGGTTGAGGAAATAGAGAGGTTCAGTGGGAGCTTCTGTCCCTTGGTACATAGCTTTAAACCCAGGTAAGGTTGGACATTGATTTGTGGGATGGTCCTCCTCACAAATGAAGTACACTTCAACCAAATGCAATGGGAATTCGTTCTTAGGGTGTCTCCTTGTACATCTAGGGCAGAAGACAGCCAAGGTCCTTTCAGCTTCTTCCTTCTTCTGCCGGATCCTGAATGTGTCTAGTTGCATGGCAATGGTCTGTCTCACCTCACTCTTAAGATCTTCTAATTCGTTTTCAAAGTCATGCTTGGAGAAAGGAATACCAACTGAGAGAGGGTTTCCTCTACCTCGTTTCCGGGCTGCCCTAGAGTGGTTTCTGAACACAATTTTGATGTCCTCATAAGGCAGCTGGTAAATATCTCCCCCAGTTAACATGTGAAGGGTATCTAAAAGGTCTTCAGGGACTCCTCAGAGCAGGACCAACTTGAGGGATTTAGGGTCAAGTGTGCACCTGGACCGCTTATAGCTAAGTTGGAACCTCTCCTCATAATCCTCTAAGGACTCATCATTTCGCATGGTCATCCGAAAGATTTCTCCCTTGGTTTCCTTGGACCTACAGTAGTCCCGGTACTTGGTATTGAAATCTTGCTGCATCTGAACCCAAGTGGTGATACTATTCCCAGGTAAGCCCATGAACCAGCGTAATGCTGCATCCTTAAGAGTGGAAGGGAAGAGTTTCAGCTTCTGCTCATCTTCAGTATAGTCATAGGTTCTACAAAGGACAACAAACTCAAACAGGAAGGTATCAGGATCTTCAGTAGTCAGTCCATGGAAGTGAGGCAGAGCAGAGGGGCTAATGTTTTTCATTTTCATGTCTCCATTGGTTTCTCAGATGGGGAAGGCACCTTCTATTCTCTCATCTTCTCTTCTATTGTCAGCCATAGCTTCAGATGGGATGGTCTCTAATTCTTCTTCTGCTATAGGATCTTCGTATATCTTAGGGGGTTCACCTATAGGTTCTTCTGGATCACTGTCACCGAAGAAGAGAGAATGGTGACTCAGTGATGTGGTGGGGGTGTTGGGTAGGAATTTGCCTGTTTTATCTCGGTTCCTACGAAGCATGAAATGGAAAGACTTTATGATTGCTTTTGTTTTTTCTTCTTGTACCTGCAAAACTAAAATAGATTGATCTACAACTAACTATCTTGCTGAAATAAAAATGCAGAATTGAAATGAAAGCAGGAAAGGACTAATCTACTTTGCTCAAATGGAATTGCAGGAATGGAAATGCTAGTCTACGCTTGCAGAATTGAAAGGCTAATCTATGCTTGCAAAATTGAAATTGCGGAATTGAAATGCTAATCTATGAAAGCAGGAAATTTCTATGCTACTTTTGCAGAATGGAAATGAAATAAACTACTTGGCAGAAGGCAAGAGTAAGAAAATAGAAGAAAAGCAACAATTACTAATACTCTGACGCTTCCCCGGCAACGGCGCCAAAAAGATGGTGGGCTCCAGTATTGTAGCAATAATGCTACAACTGCTGGAGCTTCCTTCTCTAATTTTATCAACCCGTTAGTTCATAACAAACTTGGAAGCGACGGTGTTGTACGCACAAGTACTACCTCTTGTCGCAGCTGTCACTTGGTCAGCTGGCACAAGTCCACTAGGGCTCAAGCCAACTTCTATATGTTCTCAGAAGAAGCTTTCTAAATGATGAACGAAGGCTATCTCAAAGGAAATTAACCTACTTTGCAAGAATGAACTGAAAGCCAACCAAACATGGAAACCCTAGTAAACCCTAATCTGACTAGTTTAATCTCTATGATGCAATGGTGGGAGTGCAAACTTCTAGAAATGATGCCATTACTTCTATTGAGATGAGATGCATGAATTTAAACTACTTTCATGGAAGGGAACACGTTTTTAAATTTTTGCTCAAGTGGGTGGAGCGATTGTGATTGTGCTTCTTACTGGGTCTTGACTGTGCAGGGGTAGTTCGACAGGGAGGGAGGCTTGGGAACGGTCAGGAGGGCTCTGAGAGGTTCCAGGGGATCCCTCACATCATTCCACAGAAGTCCAAAACGTTCAGGTGCTTGGCAACCGTGTTTGCGGGCTTCTACAGGATGTCTGCAGGGGATCCTACAGGAAACTTGGGATTTCTACAGGAAGTCTGCTAAATTCTACAGGATGTTCTACAGTCGGAGTTTTGGGTGATGGAGGAGTGAAGGAGCTGTATGGATGGATGGGTAAGATGAAAGAGGAGCTTGTGATGGCCTATGGACAAAGAGATGAGATGGAGAGAGAGAGTGGATAGAGTTGGTTGGTCGATAGAAGGGTAGGGGCAATGGAAGGTCAAAAAGATTGAGCAACGTGGACAGTAGAAGGGTTGGAAGGCAAATGAGCTGAACAGAGGATGAGTAGGTGGCTTAGGCACGGTTCAGAAGGATAAGAACACGATGAAGTGGTGCTGCGCAGTGTAAATGAAACAAATCACCCTTATCTTGCATGTAAACGAAAGTTCACCAACCTATTCTAACTGTGTTATTAGGAATCAAAGAACAACAATGTAAGTTGAAAGGAATTCATGCATGATGCTTAACCAACGAGTCATTACTCAAGATCAAATCGCATGGACAATTCTTCAATTGAAAACATTACATCGATACTTGCATGCATATGTTAAAACAATGTTTTTGGCAGTTGGCACGGTCTCCACTTCTGGTCCCCAAACAAAGGTGAAAGTGAGCATGCATTCAACCTTTTTTGGACTCAACGTAACTTCAATCTCCCTAAGCTAATTCTGAACTACTGAAACAACTACATTCATGAAACTAACCTACATAACCAAACCGAAACAGTCAACTCAGCAAACTGTATTTTTCAAGTGCAAGTAAAGGAAAGAAATGCAATGATAAAAGAAAGACAAGTAACAATACAAAGGAAAGGAGGTCTATTGCTCTCAGGTTGGGCCCTAACCTGAGAGTTATAGCTCCCCTAAGAAGTCAGAATCGAATCCAAATATGTCTGCCTTTTATTAAAAGATCATAATCATGAGTCTAACAACATGCCAAAATTGGCTTACAAAGAGCAAAAACAGAGCTACAACTCGTAATCCAAAATCTATAACAAAAGTTCAAGAGTCTCATTGAAGGCTACAGCCTCAATATTTATACATGATGAGGGCCAAGTTGGCCTCCTCAATTAGTGGAGCTTGGCTGTCCAACTGAAAGTAAACTGTTGTTCCTGTAGAATCCGCTGGCTGCCTTCTAGCTCGGTGGTGATGGATGTTGGAGCTCGGAGTTGGGGTGGAGATCACGAGGGAGGTCATTCAAGGCTGTGGACAACCTCCCTATAAACCCGCAATGCCACCTTGGCTGTCTCCTTGTCTTCATTTGCGTGGTCTTTGCTCCATTTAATGTCAAAAAACCTGAAATCATCATGTATGAGCCACATAGGCATAATGACTGCCATTCTTCCTACAAATAACACAAATATACTAAGAAATGATGCATAAGTGATAAAAAATGAAGGGTTGAGCAAGGTAAGTAGGCCAAATGAGCCCAAATTGTTAGCAAAATTTGGGGCTCATCAATCCTCGCAGATGCTTTATGGATGTGGGGATTTTCCATTCCTTAATGGCTTTAATTTTGCTAGGGTCTACCTTAACTCCTTCATGAGATACAATATGACCCAAAGATTCCACCTCCTGGACTCCAAAGAAACATTTGGATCCTTTTGCATATAATTGTTTCTCCTCCAATAGTTGTAGCACCCTGTCAACATGTTCAACATGATCCTTCCAAGACTTGCTATAGATTAGTATATCATCAAAAAATACTAACACAAATTTTCTAAGGAATGGTTTGAAAATTGAATTCATCAAACCTTGAAATGTTGAAGGTGCATTGGTAAGGCCAAAAGGCATGACCAAAAATTCATAATGACCCTCATGAGTTCTAAATGTTGTTTTCAGAATGTCTTCAATCTTCATTCTGATTTGATGATATCCCGAACGAAGATCCAACTTGGTGAAGCAAATTGATCCATGCAATTCATCCAATAATTCATCAATAACAGGAATGGGGAACTTATCTTTAATAGTGAGCTTGTTGAGCTCCCTATAATCTGGACACATGCGCCATGATCCATCCTTCTTGTGCACCAATACTGCTGGAGCTAAGAAAGAACTTTGACTTGGTTGAATTATACCATCCTCTAGCATTTCTGCAACCATACGTTCAATTTCACTTTTTTGGACATAGGGATATCTGTACTGCCTGATGTTTGGAGGAACACTTCCTGGAATCATATGAATAGCATGATCATGATCACGCATAGGTGGGAGACCCTTGGGAGTCTCAAATACCTTGGAATGATTGTCCAAGACTTTTTGGAGATCTGGAGAAATAGATGATTCCAATGTGGAAACATCTAGGGAGCATAATTGTGCAATTACACCTCTTTGCTCCTTTTTTAGAAGCTTTGTCATACCATGAGAGCTGATTATCTTTCCTGGTTTCCCTGCAATACCCCTTAATTCAACTTCCTTTCCTTCCGTAGAAAATTTGATGAAAAGTTCTTGAAAATTAAAAGCTATTGTACCCAAGGATTGTAGCCACTGGACTCCTAGTACAACATGAGCACCTCCCATTGGAATGGAAAGCATTGGGCTGCTCAATACATATTCTCCCATGGATAGCTTGATATTATGGCACTTTCCAGAGCAATTTATTGTTCCTCCATTTGCAATCATCACTTGACACTCTAGTGCTGGATATAGGAAGCAATTCAATTCTTTTGCTACCCTACAATGAATAAAATTGTGGGTGCTTCCTGAATCAATCAACACTATTACCTTTTTCTTCTTGATTTGTCCTTCTATCTTGATGGTTTGAGGAGTGGTAATTCCCGCCAATGCATTACAATATATGGTCGGATTTATTTGTTCTTCATCTAGGCTTTGTTCCTGGAGTATATCTTCTTCTTTTGACCTTTCTTGCTCCTCTTCTTCTTCCTCTTCACAATCTATGTAGAATAATTTCTTCTCAGAAAACTTATGACCTTTAGTGTATTTTCTATCGCAACTGTAACAAAGCCCTTTTGCTCTTTTTTCTTCCAATTGTTGTGGTGTCAACCTTATAGGTTGTGGAAGACTAGGGGCAACAACAGTTCCGTCTTTATAGTTGTGAGTGGTATGCTTCCTGGTTGCCATAATTTTGCTTTCCATTTTTCTTGCTAACCTGAATGCCTTCTCTAATGAATCCGGTTCCCAAAGGCGAACATCATGTTGGATATTATCCTTTAAAGACCGTATGAACACATCAATCCTATGCTCCTCTGGAATATCTTTTACCCTTATGTTCAATTTTTGGAACTCCTCAATGTGCTCCATTACTAAACCCTTTTGTTTGAGACTTATCAATTGGCTAAAAAAAGTGTTGCTTTTTGTATCTTCATAATGTGCCATCAATTCTTCCATAAAAATTGCCCAAGTGATAAATTGTTTACGAGAGCAAAGCCATTGATACCATACAAATTGATTTGGTTCCAAATATGCAGTTGCCATACGTACCTTTTGTGCATTTTGCACATTATTGAGATCGAAGAATTGCTCCATCTGTAATAGCCAGGTAGCGGGATCCTTGCCATCAAACTTCCTCATATCGATTTTTTGAATATGGTGATTCTTCAATCCAACATTAGCGTCTATGGTATCATGATTAACATTTCTTTTGTTCTCATCATGATTTTTCTTTACTACCTTTTCACCATTAGTGACCCTTTCTTGTAGCAACTTCTTCAATTCTTCCATATCTGTCTTCAAATATATCTTCAAATCTACCATGTATCTCTTCAAATATATCTTCGAATCATCCATCCTAGCTTCCATGCCCTTTATCTTAGATTCCACGCCACTTATCTTAGCTTCTGTTAGCTTTTGTGAGCGTGACATTTGTTGCACTTGTTCTTGTAATTTTGATATATCATGTAGCAATTCTTCTTCTTCTTTATGAGTCATGCTAGAGATTTCAAGTTCCTTACTAAGGTGTTTGCATTTTATTTCCTCGGGGCATCAGTTACCGATAATAATGCTTTACTATGCCCTTTGAATTCCGTTAAACCAAGCTTACACAAAAATTTAAAAAAAAACTACACACCTTTTTCACTTTATAGAAGCCTGATATTGAATCTGATGTATCTCTGGAATTTCGGATCATCCAATTCTAAAATTGCTACCTGTAGTAGCTTCCTGTGTCCTCTTTCCAATGCCACAAGTTTGAGCCAAATTTGATTCTCCAAGGAAGAGTTATGTGAAATCTCCCACAGTGACTTGCTTTTAGACTGGTTCAGTAGCACGAAATTCTTCGACGTGCCACGAGTCACTGTTTCAACCTTTGAATCTGAAACAAACACAAAAAAAACTAAAGTCCGTCCTCTATCTGTACCTTTTTACAAAATTTCAATCCGATCCTCAGAGAGAAAGTTATGACGATTTTCCCCAGGTCACCTATTTTGAATGTAATTCAGGAGTCTGCAAAAATACCAACTTCCTCAGATCATATCTCCAACAATATCGCGCGAAACGCTCTGAAATTCGGATCCAAGGTTCAGCACCAATTCTTCTCAAATGGGTTTTTTTTTGTGACTTCTGAAACGTCACAGAAAAAACGTTATAGCGAAAATTCCACGATGACCTGTTTGGAGCAGCGAAACCCTAGAATCCAAAGCTCTGATACGAAATGTTATGAAACCAGCTCAAGAAAAGATATAAAAGATATATCAACGCCTTAGAATTCAGCCTCTTCGAGGGGGCAACCTCCTTTACATTACATAAATGAACAATTCTTGGATGATACAAATGACAAAACCTCCTTTCTATATTTAGGAGTCTAAGGAGTCACAATATAATCCAGCCGACCTAACAATAATAATATAAAGCCACAAAAATAACAATAGAGGGATTCTATGGGGCACAGAAATAACAATATGGGGGTAATAGGGGCACAACAATATAAATAAGGGGTATAACTACAATAGTAATGGGGTAATCACTAGTATTATAGGGACCCAACAATTTCACATCTAATGAGTACCCAACATGCATACTTTTGAGAAGACCCACATTGACAAAAAATGAAGATACATTAAAAAAGTGTGTTCAACGCTCTTTTTTAATTTATCTTCATTTTTTGTCAATGTGGGTCTTCTCAAAATTATGCATGATGTATACTCATTGGATGTGAAATTTAATTATGCAACCAACGAGCTTCTACACTTGAAATTTGAGTAAACCTATAAGGAGATAAGCCAAAAATACAATTAAAAAAAAAGAGTAGGTTTCTTCTTTTCCCTACAAAATACCTAACTCTTATTTTATTATTTTAACTATTATTTTATTATTTTTCCTTAGGAGGCCACTTTTAGGCTTAAATTTCCTCTAATGTTACCCTGACTATTGCCTAAAGTATTGCCACCAGATCAAATGGTCCTCTATGTACCTAATAGGGTGAAATTGTGAGTTAATGAGGATTTTGAAGTCGTCCCACTTAGTCACTAGAGGCTCTCCCTCCAACCTCAAGGTCTTTATGTGGATTTACCACCAAGTTAGGGAATTGCCCTCAAATTTCACCAATGGAAATGAAATATTTTGATTTTCCTCAATTTGATGGAAACTAAAATACAGTTCTAGTTGATGCAACCAATGATTTAGATTTAGAGCGTCGATCCGTGGTAAATCCTAATATTGAAATTTGGCTCTATTTATTGTGATTGATTCAGGACACTCGAACCAAGTTGACATTTTCTAGGTTATTTCATTGATTGGTTCTTTATTTCTTCTCGATCCCTTATCCCCTCTTGTGATTTTTCCTTTGCATTAGAACCCCCATCTTCTCTGAATATCTCAAGATAAATGCTCAGTGCCACCATGAGGAGATTTATAATATGATTTATATCCAAGGCATGTTTTTCTAGCCATGAAAATCTCTCCTATGTAGGATCTTTAGGGTTACTGACATATTCATTGACCATTATTGGGGTTTTATGACCTTTTCCCTAGCCAGTCTAGATCCCCTACTAATATCCACAATATACTGAAAGAAACTTGATCTAATACCAATATTCGATTGGACAATTCGTTACAAATGGGGACTTTCTTGTACAAGTTTGGACCGCTCTATTGTAATAATGTTGTATATAAAATATTTTCATCCCAAGTCTTTGGATGCATCTAGTTGTATCCCCTCAGAAGTTGCACCAATGTCTTATTGACTACTTCTATTTTTCCATCTGTCCATTGATGGAATGTTGTAGATCTCTTCAACTTTGTGTCCATTTTATCCCACAATGTGGTCTGAAATGCACTAAAATATCTTGTGTCCCTCTCTAAAATCATGCTCCTTGGTATCCCAAAGTACACCTAGACCAGTCTAAAGATCAATATTGTTGCTTCTTTCCCATCGATAGTAGTTTTAGAGGGAATAAAAACACACATGTTGTTGAACCTGTCAACTACCATGAAAATGTAGTCATGTCCCTTCCTGGTTGTTGGTAAACCACCCATAAAGTCCATGCAAACGCTTTCCCAATGATGCGTCAGTATGGGTAAGGGATGATATAGACCATCTTTCTTGTTGCTATGCTTGTTGGTACAACAAAGCATGCATCCTCTTATGAGCTTAACTACATGTTCTTGCATCTTGGGCCAATACACATACCTCTACAAGTTGGCCACGATTTTCCCTAAACCAAAGTGATATGCACCCTTGGAGGTTGGAGCCACTCTAGTTAACTACAATTACTCACCATTATGAAAAAAAAGCTTATAGATCTTATATATTAACCCATCCTAGAGATGGTATTGAATGGTGTTGTTGCCATCATGCACATGACTCTCACTCTACAACTCTTGATACACCTCCGTGAAGCCCTCAACCTGTGAATATTCCCCTATGTATGCATCATGGGTGAATGGCTCCATGTCCATTAGATTTCCAAACGCTATGATATTTGGTGTTAGTGGTATTGAAAGCATGTTTTCCAACTTGTTTTTGTTGCCTTTATTGTTCTTAATCACTAAATGAATTTGTTGTAGAAACCCCACCCACTTGTAATGCCTAATTTGTTATAACTTACTCTAGGCTTGCAAGTAATATAGTGTTTGGTGATATTTCTGGACTAGTGTCTCCTTTCCCATCAGGTAGTGCTTCCACTTCGTCACATATTGCACCATGGAATAAAGATATTTTTCATAGGTAGGGTAGTTAAGAACTGGCCCATGAAATACTTCAGAATGGTAACATACAGGCCTTCCTCCCTACATCAAGATTGTTCCCATAACATAGCCACTCACATTTGTCTCCACTTTAAATGGTTGCTACAAGTTTGGTAATTTCAAAACTGGTGCTTGATTTATATTCTTCTTTAGCTCCTTGAAAGCCCCTTTTTGACCCTTTCCCCACTAGAAGCTCTTACCACTTGTTGTTATGCCATGGAATGGTGATTCTACCACTAAAATTGAGGCTTTGAATTTCGTCAAGTACTATGGTTCCCTAATGAAACTCCTGACCTGATAAATATTAATAGGCATTAGCCATTTCATGATGGCATCCATCTTGGTAGGATCTATCTTCAGCACTCCTCCACCTATCACATACCCCGAATACAACAAAGACAACTATGCAAACTCAAACTTCTTGAGATTTTCTAGCACTTGTGGTTCTTTAATGTCTCCAACACTTGCATAAAATGTGATATGAACTCCTCCTAGGTAGCACTATATACTAGTATATCATGCAAATATACGACAATAAATGAATCTATAAAATGGAACAATACCTCATTCATTTTTCTCATAAATTTAAATGGTGGATTACATAGGAGAAATAACATCACTAACCACTCATACAAAACCTACCTAGTTTTGAAGGTAGTCTTCCAGGTATCTTCTTTCTTAACTCGAACCTAGTGATATCTAGACTTTAATTCCATCTTGGTGAAGTATTTTTCTTATTGCAATTAATCCAATAAATCATCTATCCTCGAAAGGTGGCACTTGTTCTTGAGTAGAATTTTGTTTAATGCCTTGTAATCTATACACATCTGCCAAGTCTCATTCTTCTTTCACGCAATGATGATGGGTGACCCACACGGTGATGTTCTCAGTCAAATGACACCCGATTCTAGTAGTTGTTGAAACTATTTCTTCACCTCACTTGCTTCTATAACATACTACCTATATAATCCAATGTTTGGAAATGGGGAGTCTAGAAATAGTTGGATTGCATGCTCCACTTCACTCTTAAGTGGTAACCCTTTAGGCTCTCAGAACATATCCATGTATGCTAATAAAATTTCTTCTAGATGTTGCTTCTGATTTTGAGTACACCGTTCCAGGGATGCCTTACCTCTTACTAACTCTTCTACAAATTGATTTTTAGAAAACATACTTCTTGTTAGAATTAATCAATTTCTTGGCTTGGTTATCACTCACCAGTGGAATTTTCGACTTGCCTTTATGCGCATTGATAGTGAATGATTTTCCATCCTTAGCGAGATGATACTAGTTGGCTATATGCATGAATATTGCATCTCGCAAGTAAATGTAGGGACTTCCAAACACAACTCCAAATACATCAAGGGGAACCACATTTAGTTCTCCTTCATCAAGAAAGTGACCATTGATGGAAAATCTATTTTTGCAGTGTTTTTTTACCTTCAACTTTGCATCCTTATTTACCCATCCCAATGGATATGGGTTTGGATGATTAGAAATTTTCCAATCCTAATTTCTTGATGAACTTATTGAAAATAAGATTCACCTATGATCTTGAGTCACATAAAGCATCAATCTTTTTCTTCGTGATCTATATCTTCATGGAGGAGTGGTGATTTATTTCTCTTCCTATTGTTGAAGGCTACGTAGATTCACCTCTTTCTGCACTGAAATACTAAAGGTCTTCTCATAGACGTCCGCGTTTCTTTTAACATGGTTTCTCGAATCAATGGACGTGTCATTCTTCTTCTTATTATCTTTGTTTTTTTCTTTGGGTTAAAATTCGGATGAAACTTCCAACAATTCTCCTTTGTATGGTCTTTAATGTGGTAGTGGTTATTGGGATATTTTCACTACTATGTTGTGGTTACAATATTTTTATCGTTTCCCCCTTTTTTCTTCTTCTTCCCCTCCTTTGAAGTTTCATGTTGCTCCTTCTGCTTCAATCCACTTGATTTCAATTTCTTCGGGCTTATGTTCTCCAGTTATTGTGCTTATACACAAGCCTTGTCCACCGATCTAGGCTTGAATACCATGACTTGATTCTATAGATGCCCCCAAATACTTGAGGAGTAAATTTGGGTTCTTTGGGGAGATACCCAACATTATGGCCATCTTTTCTCAACTTTGTGGTGGATTCGTGCACACTTTTCCTTGTCCTTTTCCTGAAGTAATGCCACCAAATCAATTGGCCCTCTACATACCCACTAGGTTAAAAATATGACATAATGGGGGTTTTGAAGTCCTCCCACTAAGTCACTAGATTGTCTCCCTCTAACCTCAATGTATCTGTGTGTATTTCCACCAAGTTAAGGCACGACCCTTTAATTTCTGCCATAAAAATGAAATCTTCTCTAATTAATCAATTTGCTAAACACTAAAGTACACTTCCATTTGTTGCAACTAGTGATTTGTCTTCAAAGCATCGATATTGTCATGGTACAACCTGATATCTCTATCTTCACTTCAAATTTGAATAGGGGTTGTGCTTCATTCATGACACTCCAACTCGGTTGATATTTTTCGTGTCCTTTCCTTAACTGGTTCTTTATTCCTTCCATATCTCATGATCCCCCTTTTGATTTATCCTCTGCATTAAAACCCCCATATTTTATGAATATCCCAAGCTTATTTTTCAGTGTTTCGATGAGGAGATTTAAATTATGATTTATGTCCAAGACTTTTTGTTCCAACCACAAAAGTCCCTCCTCTACAGGATTATGAGGGTTATTCAGAGATTCATTAACAATGATTAACATTTTACAAATTTTGTCCCAAGCGATATAGATCTCTTGTAAGTATCCACAACATACCCAAAGAAATATACTCAAGTACCAATATGACCCATAAACTTCCATAGATAGTCCAATGGAGAATTCATCACAACATACGTGATAAAATATATTTAAAAATCTAGAATCTATACTTTTATAGTGTCATTTCTCTTTAGATTTATAGATCTATAGATTATTGCTACTAGAATATGTATGTGAGTTAAAATTATTCAAAAAATAGAGAATAATGAAATAAAATCTGACGCACACATTTGACATAATATATGACCTTGGAAACCCTTTTGGGAGAAAACCCAGTTGGAAGGTGAGGTTTCTCTGCCCTGTTTCTCTAAGTAGAAAATGTCCAGGAGTACAAAGAAGTATGGCTTATGGCCTATGAGCTACTATAGTGCACAAATACCCTTTATGTGCTCTATCTCCTATCCCTCTCGACTATTATTCTCAGTTATGGAACAAATTCACTTGAAAGAATCAAACCCCCTTTCCTCCTACTGGCCCAATTATAATACAAATAAATAACTTACTAGTGGTTAGGTTTGACTACCTCAACTCTTAACCATAGTTAAAAATAGACTCTTCTAGAGTCCTATAAATCATAATCACATGTCTAGTCTCTTTTTCATTAATAATGGTGGTTGGCATGACATCTTGTTAAGTTATGGTGGTGATAACAAGAAGGTCAACTTTTGAGTGGCATAACTTTTGCATACATAGTCTAATTAACATGATTCCTGTGTCATTGGAAAGGTATTTATGTGTAAAATAGGAAAAATAGTTTCCATACTAGAGTGGAAACAATACCCCCGCCTCCCTCCCCCACCCCACCCCCTAAAAAAAAAACTTCATTTAATGCGTCAAAGCATTCTCGGACGGTTTGAGACCCCAATTTTCCAAACCGGGTCCCGCCAGTAAAAATGGTCTTGAGAGATGATTCGTCTGGTTTTTCCACTCTAGAAGCATTGATATGGATGAAAAAAAAAAATATAATGATAGAATATTAATCACTGATCCTCCCATATGCATTCACATTTTTTGGCCTACATGTTACACATTATTTTCCGCATTCATGGCAATTAATGTCTTACCCCTTTCCTTCGTCATCTGAAGCATCATTTTCATTAATACTGAAGAATATGGAAGAAAATCCTTTATATGAATATGAAAATAGTGTTTAAATCCCATTAAAAACCCTATTCAAGAACATGTCACATGTTGCACATTGACACCATGCAACATAGATGATTGTAATATGTTACATAACTGTTAG
Source organism: Pinus tabuliformis (assembly GCA_031772625.1). Lineage (NCBI taxonomy): Eukaryota > Viridiplantae > Streptophyta > Pinopsida > Pinales > Pinaceae > Pinus > Pinus tabuliformis. The sequence continues at coordinate 404,399,440 of CM062812.1, read as the reverse complement.
GTGTGACACCATCGTAGGCTATTGATTTGCAAGGTATGGCATTTTTTTTACAAAGAAAAAATGAGAAGCTTCTAGAAGATAAGCCTCATGGATGGAATCTATCCTGATCAGTTTGGATATAACTAGCATCGTTTATTTGGTTAGATCTTAACCTCCTCTTCGTATCCTCCTATAAGAGGGATTTTGGTTGATTTTAGAATGGCTTTAGCTCCATTATTGTTATTAAATCTCTACCAAAGTATCCAACTTATGATCCTAAAGCTTTTCAAAGCAAGGTGTTGAGTTTAGGAATAGATGGAAGGGGACTCTACGACATTAATGCATCAAGTTCTAACCATTTACTTGTGATAATACAATTATATATTGTTTTCACACAATAATTGTCTTTGTTTGGTGACCTTTGGTATACATCTCCTTGATCATATATATAAGTCTTGTTAGATTGTATTTGGATTAGATGTGTGTTTATTCTTGTCTATTTGTGTTGTCTATAGGTGTCTTCTTCATGAGAACTAAAGACAAAGTTGGAAGCTATAATATTTTGATAAACTTTTGAGGAAAAACTCTCATAAACAAGTATGAATCCCTCATCTCTCTCCTTTCATTAGTGTTTTCATTTATGATTTGATTGCAATAGATTTAGGGAAAATCACCTATTTTTGTTTTTTGTTGTTCTAGAACTGGCTATGAGATCTAGGGAGATTGGTCTTGTCTACAAGAACAATTTATCTGATAACAATGTATCCATTTATTGTATTAATAAACATGTGTTACATAATTACATTATTAGGCCTTCTAGCCTCAAAATATAAAACATGTGAATATGAGAACAATAGCCCCATTACACATATAAACAAATACACATGGGTGTTGCAACCCTCAAAATATGTCCTCGGCTCACCATCCTAGTTCTTCATTTACATGCTATTTATTTTCGAGGGGTCAAATAGGGGTGTTACATTACCCATCATTCTATATGACAAAAAATGAAGAGGAAAATCACATCCTCACTTTCTTCAATTATTATTAACTGGTGGTCGTAAGCTCAATCATGATTTCATAATGAATCTAATAGTTCACTCAAAAAACAATACTTTCATGGTTTGGGATTATAGTGTAAGTTTTAAACCTTTATAGTTAGAACCAAAATATAGATTATTTATAAAACAAAAAAGTAAATGGAAATATTCACACATAATACTTATATACTTATCCAACCCTGAAACAAGAAAACCAGCAAATGTTTAGAACAACACCTTTAACTTTCATCATCAACAAATTCATCATTTACAATAAAATATATGGGATCTTACATCATACAACCTAATCCATTGACCTGTATATACTGCAACCTTAATTCCTTAATTAGAATTAGAAACTTGTGGGTTGAAAAACCATGTGCTGAAAACTGCCAAAAGTGGACATAAAAAAACCTCCCATTTTTTTATGGGGTAATTCCCCCACCCTCCAACTTAATAACCTCCCTAATGTACCCAAACGTATGAATCACACATGGGGATGATTGTGCAAAGAATATAACGCATGTTTGACATTTTCCTAATTCTTGTTTTCTTTGCATATAAGGAGACATAGGATTACATGATCAACAATCTAGGGTAGGCATGCCCACCTTTTCTTTTACCAAGAAAACGTCTTATTCTAAGAAATATTATTAAAGAGTATATGACATTCTTGAAAGTGCACACATTCACTAACAACACATTCTTCTTGCACCAAGAGAGACATTCTACAACCTAGTATGAGGGAAACAAGAAATTTTGTTCATACTCAATGTGGAGTTGACACATATCCAATAAAATAAATTAAAATAAAAATTTACTCAATACAAATTGATATCAATCTAAACAAAAAAAATAACGGTATAAATAAAAAAACTATAAATTTGTAAATAGAACAATTACAATTCATCATTAAATTAATTGAGTTTTTTTCCTAAGTTTACTAAACTTTTTCACACTCGGCTAATTTCCAATTATTTTTCGTGCTCGCTCCACTTTAGAGATGCAAACTATAGAGAAAAAAATATTACGAAGTAAAACATGTGCTCACTCCACTTCATAGCCACAAATTACTGAGCCAAAAATATTATAGGGTGAAGTTCAAAGAATATATATTGAAAGAAGTAAAGCCTTTAATACATATTCAGATAAATGCTCTTCAATTAAAGTTGTGGAAATAAAGCTAGCACATCTGAGTTACATTGTAGGGATAATATCTCTCACTTTTGAAAACAAATCCAAAGAACTTACTTTTGGTAAAAGGATTTATCGTCCCAAATTATTTTAGAAGGATTTACTCTGCGTCTGGCATGTTAAATAAATAATAGATGTAATAAGGCATTTCACATATAAAGTACATGTTCGCATTGGCTTCATTCGCGTGTCGGATCTACTTACGACACAATCAAAAAATAGAATATGCAAAATGTCAGCTAGGGTAGAAGATCCCGAAGTGGCACTCCATCTCTTTAGCCAAAAACATTTCATAGATGCAAATTATGTTGCCTATCGTCTCTTTTTTGTCGGGGAGATCTTCCAGGATATGCTGTACAAAGTTCGAATATCAATATCAGTTTTATTCTCTTTGACTTCATGTTAACCTGGAAATAATATTGAAATAAGCAAAACCTTTTGAAAGGAAAGAGGGTGGAAATTCATGCAAAAATATCCACAAGTTTTCATTTTATTTCTTTTTTAATTTTTTTTTTTAATCCCCATCAAATTTTTAATATAAATATTTTTGTATTTTTTAATATATTATAAATATTAACTTTAATTTAAAAAATTGAATTTGATAGATTTTGATATATATTAATATGAAAAAATTTATATGCATATTATTACATATTAATATATTAGGATAATGAGTTTTAATATAATATTATATTAAATATAATATTATATAATGTATCTATGAAAATTAACTTTTAAAATTATGGATATTAATATTATATTATATTATATACTAAAGAGGGAAGGGGAAGAGAGACACACATAGTGAGGTAGGGAAAGATAGATAGACATGGGATAGAGTATATGTGTTTGAGGGGAGATATAGAGAGACAAAAAATGAGATATGGAGGGACATATAAATATAGATACTGGAGGGAGAGAGAGGGGAGGAGAGACACACTGAGAGAAGGAGGGAGACAAACTCTTTCATCTTATGAATATTTTTGTTTTTCACTAAATTAGATGCATTGATTTTAGTGTAGATGTTGATTCCTAATTATCTTTTCTTATAGAGGGAGGAATGGATGAAGAAAGACGGGGAGATAAAGATGGAGAGAAAGAGAGGAAGTTACAAGGGAGAGATGGAGAGAAAGGGAAGAGGAAGATAGATCTCTCTTTCTCTCTCTCTCTCTCTCTCTCTCTCTCTATATATATATATATATATATATATATATATATATATATATATATATATAGAGAGAGAGAGAGAGAGAGAGAGAGAGAGAGAGAGAGAGAGAGTTTATATTTCGGGGGTGATATATGGAGAGAAAAGAGAGATGGAGGGGGGTAGAGATATATATGGAGGTGGGATAGAGGAAAGAAGAGAGAGATAGAGAGAGGGAGGGAGGAAGAGATAGATATATGAAGAGAGACAACATGGTTGTTTGGGTGGGTAAGATAGAAAGACAAAGAAGGAGGGAAATAGGGAGATATGGATATACATGATGGGGAGAGAGAGAGGGAGATAGTTAGACTCTTTTATGTTATGAATATTTATGTTTTTAACTAATATAGATGCATTGATTTGAGTGTTGTTGTTTCCTTTGTTTTTGGATAATTTTGAATAAATTTTGATCAGGAAATGGTTGTAGGAATAGCTAGTGCAAGTGGAAAAGTAAATGATCAAACCTACTAGAAGAAAATACTAGAAAAAGGGAAGCGACAAGAAGAAATTAGGATCAGTTATCTTGGAATTTACAGAAGACAAAGAATAAGGATCCAGACACTGGATTTTGAAGGAATCAAGATGATAAGGACCAAAGCACCCATATTTTGTCAAATTGGACCAGATTAAATGGAAAGGATCAATATGGTAAAAGTGGACTAGATCAAACGAGTGAAATCAAGGAGGAAAATCTGTAAAAGGCCTACGGAGAATGAGTTCAGAGAGATTTTTCCTAGTCTATGTCGAGGTGCTACCAAATTGAACACCTAACTTTTGTGACTGTGAATAGATTGAGAATTAATCTTATTAAGCCTTGATCTAATATATTTTCTGAAATATCTTGCACTCTATGCAAATCCATAATTTAATGGTCTTATCTTATTAATATAATGAAGTGCCGTGGAGTAACTCTATGCATGAGCGAATGAAATTACTAATTTTCACATGCCCATTTAAAAATGTCTTATATGATGTGTTGTTTCTTTTAGAATTCATTGTCGCAAATGTATTTATTTTAACTATATAATGGTTCCTAAATAATTCTACCATTGATGTATAAATATTCATGTCATGAACTCTTTGTGCGATAAGTTGATCCGTGATAGTACATTTTAATGCCTTCTATCTTAATTGTCTAGGCATGCCTCGAGTGAGACGTTTCTCCCTCGTAGAGGAATGGAAGGGTTGATGTTGTGCTAGATTACAATGAAACCCTTTCTTAGCAACTAGAGGTCGAACCCCATGTCTACCAAGTTGAATTTTACACCAATAAGTGTATATGTTGATTCGTAATCTTATTTTATTGATTATACAAGATGCATTGATTTCAGTGTAGTTGTTGATTTCTAATCCCATTTGATTTATTTCACTAGATACATTGATTTTAATAATAGTTGTTGATTTCTAATCCTATTTGATTGCTCGCACTAGATGCCATTGTTTCAGTGTAAATGCTGATTTTTTATTTGATTTAACTAGATGTACGATGCACATTAATTTCAAACTAATTAGATTAATAATGTGCATTAATTTCAATGTAAGAAGAAAAGAAGATTGACATCATGCATTGATTTTTGTGTTATAGTAATTCAACCATAAAAAAAAAAATACTTGACTTCTCATCTTACCTGAAATGTTTCTTCTTGAAACTATAAACTAATTGTAATTGACTACATTCTTATTATTCCAATTTTCCCTCATTCAACATTATTAGTCACTTTTTATTCAAATAAGTTAATAGAAAACAACTACCATTGAAAATTTCTTGGGATTTGAGTCTCCATAAGTCATAATGATTGACTTTGGAGAAAGTTACTATTAATATTGGATAGAAAGAGACACAAGGTATGATGTTTGTTACAATAGCACACGTTAAATATTTGAATGGTTTACAATTTCAACCTCCCTTTTGATATGATCAATATGAAAATATGGGAAGACTAATAGAGGTGACGATAAGTACATTAGAAGAAAATAGTTTGAGATTTATCACCATGAAGACTATTTCTAGTTGACTACATTCTTACTATTCACATTTTCTACCATTAAACATTGCTATATTGTCACTTTGCATTAAAAATAAGATTAAAGAAAGAGATAAATTCAAAATCTTGTATGATCATGCACAACTAAAACCAACCTAGATCTATCTTAAACCAGGATCTATGAATCATTGAGAGGGAACGAATCTTTTGAGGTGAAAACCTTTCCTCAAGTTTTGCACTCCAAAAATAGGTTTGCACCTCGACAGATTTGATCCATCTCAGAGCTTGATAGATCTAGGGCTAAGATGGATCTAGGGTGGTCTTCAACCATTTCTCTCACAAAGTAATACTAAACATCAATATCCTTTGTCTTAGAATGATAAGTTGGGTTCTTTGCTTAAAATGTTGCGCTCGAATTTCCATAACCTAACCTTATCTCTAGATATACAAACCTAGTATCCAAACTAAATCTCCGTAACAAAAAGTTTTCTTATTTGTATAAGAAATTTCTATGTATTCATCTTCTAGAGATGAGATTGCAACTACAGTCTCTCTTTCTCATCTAGTAATTGCTCCTCCAAATAGGTTAAAGACATAACCATTTGTAGATCTTTTACAATCCAAATATGTACCTGATTCCACTTCAACAAAGCTATATATGTTCAACACTTTGTTTTGTCTAGGTCTTCCTTGTTAGCAAATTACAAAATTTGTAGTGACTTGAAAACACCTCAAAACTCTCCTTATAACCATGAAATTTTCACTTCTTAGTTTTGACATATACTTGTTTAAAACTCCCACTATACTTGCAATGTCTAATATAGTAAAAATCATTACATACATCAAACCCATTGGTGCTATCATAAAGAATATGAAATATATTCTCTTTCTCTTCATATTCCTTGAGACATTGGTACAAAATTTAACTTCACACCTATAAAAGTAGGGACCTTGATTAATTTACATTATTTCAAAAATCTACAATCTTGTCTCGATGTATTTCTTCTAATTCAATGAGATTCCCATATTTTTGTGATCTCTTTTAATTTATATTCCTAAATTAAAATTTCTAACACAAAGATTCTTCATTGTCATATTGAGAGGAAAACTAAGGTTTGATATCCTTAATGATTTCCTCGTAGAAGTAACATATCATCCACATATATGAAAACATAAAAATGATTACCGACTAATTTAAAATACACACAATAATAAGCTCTGTTGCTTTTGAAACCAACCAAGTCCTAATATATAAGTATCAAATTTATGGTACTACATCCTTGGATATTTTTTTAACCACACATGGAATTTTTTAGCTTGCAAACTAGCTATTTCTTTCTCTTCAGTGCAAAACCTTCTAATTGTTTCATTTTGAGTTTTCTTCAATATCCCCATATAGGAATGACGTCTTTACATCCATCTTCTCTACTTCAAGATCAAAAGTTGCAGACTAAGACAAAGAAATCTAATAGACATTAATATAGCAATAGGAGAAACAAGTTCACCAAAATCAATTATGTCTACCTAAGAAAAATCATACTTTGATATTTCATAGGAAATCAAAAGGTACAATCCCTTGGTTGGATAGCAGCACACTTGGTAACTTAAAAAATTGGACTCAGCATAAAATCCCAGATATACCTTGGACCTTAAACAAATATTGAAACTTAAATAAATCATATTTCAATAGGATCAAACATATTGAAGGACAAAACCAAAAACATCTTACCATGAGATACCTCTCAGATGGAAAACCTAGCATCTAATAACTAATCTTCCTTGAATAATATATCTGTCATGGCATTATTTTCCCTATATGTATGAAAAACTTCACATCATCATATTATTCTTATAGCTCACAAATTTTCCTTTTCCATTATTCTCAATAAAAAATACTTAAGTTATCTCTTACCTTAAACTAGTCCTTTTGAATCCCATTCAATCTTAAAACTTTTACTTACTTACAAAAAAACAATCCTCATAATACACCACATAACAAATAGTTCATATATTATAGCGAAATATTATATTCATCTATAAGTACAAGTGGCTACCCACTCTTTTTTTTTCACTTCAATTATATCTACTATTAAATGGTCTCCTCCTTTATATCCATGTGATTTCATCGCCTTGCTGACATTTGGAAGATTCGAGTATTACGAAATGATTTGTGACCTTCAAATTTAAAGATTATCATCCACTTCTTGAAACATGATTGATTTAATCGAGTGCATAACATGATTGATTTAATTAAAGATAAGCGTGAACATTCCCTTCCTGTTAGGATATTCCGACACATAGGATATAGTTAAGTTCAACTTGGTCTAGTATAGAGTTAGGTTAGAGTTAGGTAAAGTGTGTTTCTTTACCGTTGTACATTTTGTAACTTACAATCCGACGGTCACGATATGTAGTGATCCGACGGTTCACTCTCACCTCGGTATTACCGACACTTGATCCGTGGCTTGACACCCGATTGGTCCATGAGTTCTATTTAAAGCGCATGGAGGGTCATTGTTCGGGTAATCCGTGCATGAGAGAAGCTTATGTAAATTTCATTCTTTGATTAATAAATTGTCTGTACCCACGTTGGGACAGGCCGTGGACTGTTTCCCTCCTTGCACTCTGAGGGTTTTAACCACGTCAAAAATACTGGTGTATTGATTTGAGATCTGGTTGTGAGCGGTGTCCTTTTGGTATTCTTTCTGAGGAACTTACCCTGTAAATTCCTACATGGTATCGGAGCTATTTGAGGGCCGCGTCCGTTGGTGATCCAAATCTGAAGCCGGTAGAACTGCATGCGGCTGTCGTTTCCTAGATCTGCTGTTTCTGACTGCTTTCGGGCCGAGAGGACTGCTCTGTTGCGTTCAGAGCATCTGTTTCAGTGAGGAACCCCTTTCGTTTCACGCGAAAAGGTTTCCGGTAGCCCTAGCTGCGTCATTTTTCAGATCGGGAGGTATACAGTTTTTTTTTTGCAGTTTACTGTCATTTTCTCTCTGCTTATTTCGGTTTCGGTTTATTTAGCCTTTTTTTTTCCGGATCTATACCTTTCATTTCTGCGTATGCTCTTTGCCCTGCGACTCTGTGCGATCTGGGCAAATCAGAAACAGAAAGAAAGGATTTTTCTCATGCGTATGCTCTTTTCCCTGCACCTTAGTGTGATCTCGGAAAATCAGAAACATTGAGAAAAATATTTAGTTTTTCGGCTAAAAGCTAACTTTGAGATTTTTTTTAAAAATTTCTAGTTTTTTGGCTAAAGCTAACTTCGAGCCGTAAGGTTCATTTTTTCTTTGGATATTCGTGTTGGGTTTTGTGTTTTGTGTTTTGTAGGGGAAAAGAGTCTTCCAAGGCAAGCACGCAAATCGAGGCCCCCCCCCCTCTCTCTCTCTCTCTCTCTCTCTCTCTCTCTCTCTCAAATATTTTGTATAGATCAATTGGTTCAAAGACCTTTTAAGAGAGTAGAGGTCTTGGGTTCAAGTCTCCATTTTGTGGGGGCGGATTTTTTCATTCCCGCACATTCGCGCACTTTGCCGGCAACGTCAACAATTTTTTTTCAAAAAGCCATAACTTCTTCATCCGGAAGCCTTTTTCAGAGCCGTTTTTTTTAAAACCGCCTATTTTTTCGAGATCTATCCATTGGACCACTTACTTTCAGCATCTTCAGCTTCAGTTGTTTTTCAAAAAATGGAAAGTCCATGCCAAGTCATTCTTGACAGCACTAACTACTTCCAATGGGTAGCCTACATGGGAGATTTACTTAGAAGTAAAGGTCTCTTCAGAATAGCCACAGACCAAGAGAAGAAACCCAAAGATGAAGACAAGGCCGAAAAATGGGAAAATCGACAAGATCAAGCACGTGGTTTGATAGGAATGTCTGTTTCTCCTGATCTTAGATTCCACATTGCAGAAATTGAAACTCCTCATGAAGCATTAGAAAAACTTGCTAAAGTTTTTGGGATTAAAAATGAAATTAGAGCCCATCAACTTGAGAATGAGTTGCTTACTTTGGATCCTAATAATTTTTCTTGCATTGAAGATTTCTTGTCCAAATTCAAGACCCTTAGATATCTCTTGGAAGGTGTTAAAGTTAAGAAAGAAGATGGTAACCTTATTTATTCCATCCTTACTAAGTTGGGACCAGCCTACTCTGTATTTGTTTCCACTTTCCATTCTACCAGGGAAGCTTTCATTTGTCAAGGCAAAGACTACAAGCCCCCTTCCTTTGACTCCTTTTGTGATTCCTTAATAAGAGAACAAGAAAAACTCTTACACCTTGGTCTTCTTAATCTTGGAAACTCTTCCTCGAAAGCGTTAGCCGCCCAGCAGCAACCAAATTCAAAGAATCCTAAGAAGTCTTATCCTCAAAGGAATGGTCCTAAACCAACTCAGCCTCAAGATGAAAGATCATTTCAGCAATATGACAAGACCAATAAAAACAAATGGAAGAAGACTGACAGACATTGTAACTTTTGTAATCGAGATGGCCACTTAGAATCTAAATGCTTTAAGAAGATGGAAGCCTTGGAAGCCGCAATGAAGAAACATAACATCCATCTGGAGCCTACTTCAACTTCAACTTCCGGAACGGCATTTTCTGCATGTCATCGTCAATCATCTCAGTCTGGTTATGCATTAAATGTATCTTCTTCTTCTTCTCATTCTCATGAGTGGCTCATTGATTCTGGAGCCTCTTGTCACATGGCCAAAAACCAAGCCATGTTTTCTTCTTTAAATGATTGTAACACCAAAAATATATATGTTGGTGATGATAGATCTCTTAATGTTGTAGGGACTGGAACTGTTCATCTAGACAATGGTCAGTTCAATGATGTATTATGTGTTCCAAACTTATCCTGCAACCTTCTATCTGTCTATCAGATAACTCATTCAGGTGAAGGTAAAATTGTTGAATTTTCACCTCATGATGTTGTAATCAAGGATCTAAAAGATCCTAAACAGATTCTAGCTACTGGTCTTGCTGATGATTCCAAAAGGTTGTATAAGTTTCACAACTTTGGGTCATCCCATCTTCCCTCAGTATTTGTTGCTCATAATGATGAAGTGAGCAAACTTTGGCATGAGCGGTATGGTCACTTAAACTATCGCTCCCTTCAGCATCTATGTAAAGAAAACATGGTGACAGGTCTTCCTATGGTATCTTGCAAAGATGGTGTTTGTTCCGGATGTGTACTCGGAAAACATCATCGGGACAGTTTTGACAAACGTGCCTCTTGGCACGCCTCAGCCCCTTTACAGCTTGTGCACAGTGATTTATGTGGTCCTCTTCCTGTTGCTTCATTCTCTGGCTGCAAGTACTTCTTAACTTTCATTGATGATTTCTCCAGACGCACTTGGGTATACTTCTTAAAACTCAAGAGCGAAGTATTTACCACCTTTTTGGCCTTCAAAGCATTCGTTGAAAAACAATCTGGACATCAAATTCTTAAGCTAAGAACTGATAATGGTGGAGAATATGTTAAAAATGCATTCATCAACTTTTGCACCGAAAATGGAATTCAAATGCAACATACTGTTCCATACACTCCACAACAAAATGGTGTAGCTGAAAGGAAAAATCGCACCTTAAAGGAAATGGCTAATTGTATGCTGCAATCTAAAGGACTCAGTCTTAGTTTTTGGGCCGAAGCAATTAATTGTGCAAATTATATAATCAATCGCACTCCTACTAAGGTTCTAGAGAATATCACTCCAGAAGAAGCTGGAGTTCCATTAAACCAGATGTAAGTCACTTTCGTGTGTTTGGAAGTGAAGCATGGGCCCATATTCCAGATGAAAAGCATAAAGCCTTAGAACCTAAGAGTGAGAAATGTACTTTTGTTGGATATTCTGAAGATGTAAAAGGCTATAGACTTATTCCATTTAAGTCCAAAAATGTTATCATTAGAAGAGATGTAAAATTTGATGAAAATAAATCGGCCTGCGAGCCTAGTCCGGCGGATGTGCCCCCTCTTCCTATCTCTTCTATCTTTGAAAACATTTCTTCTTCTGATGATGAAAGCGAGGATGATAATCCTTCCCCACCTTCTCAGGATCCTCAACTTCCAAGATGGGTCCGTGCTACTCGGGATGCAGCAGGTGATCTTGCCGGTGATCCTACAGATCAGCGACGTACACGTTCTCAGTTTGAAAGAGCCTCTTCTTTACTGGCTCAAGCTCCAGTAAATCATGATCCTGACACTTTTGCAGAAGCTTCAGGCCATCCACATTGGGAAACAGCTATGAATGAAGAATATCATTCATTGATGACAAATGATACATGGGATCTTGTTCCTCTACCAAAGGGACGCAAACTTGTTAGATGCAAATGGGTTTACAGAACCAAGTATGGACCAGATGGGAAAGTTGATAAACATAAAGCTCGTCTAGTTGCTAAGGGCTTTTCACAGGTTGAAGGCATTGACTACACTGAAACCTTTTCTCCAGTTGCCAAAATGAACTCTATCCGCCTTGTTCTTTCCCTTGCTGCCTCTTTAAAATGGGAAGTCCATCAAATGGATGTTAAATCTGCCTTCTTGCATGGTGACTTGCAGGAAGAAATCTATATGGAACAACCCATTGGCTTCATACAAACAGACTCCAGCCTCGTTTGTCGACTTAAGAAATCCCTTTATGGCCTCAAGCAAGCTCCTCGAGCTTGGTATGCCAAAATGGATAGCTTTCTTTTAGAATCTGGCTTTTCTAGGTGTCATTCTGACAATACTGTCTACACCAAGAAAGTGGGCAACTCTCTCATCATCCTTGTTCTTTATGTTGATGATCTTATTCTTACTGGTAGTGATCCCAACCTTATAAACCATGTGAAGTCCAGCCTTAAAAAGAAATTTGAAATGACAGACTTAGGACACTTACACTATTTTCTCGGTCTTCAAGTCTTGCAATCCCAAGAGGGTATTTTCCTTTCCCAGTCCAAGTATGCTTGTGATATTCTTCGTCATTTTCACATGGAAGACTGTAAGCCAGCCACTTCTCCCTTTCAGTCTGGAGTCAAACTTTCAGTCTCTTGTACTTCTCCTGAAGTTGATGCTACCTTATACCGTCAACTTGTCGGAAAACTCTTGTATTTAACCCATACTCGTCCTGATCTTTCCTTTGCTGTTGGCCTTGTTGCTCGTTTTATGCAAAACCCCCGTGAAAGTCATTGGAAAGCAGCTAAAAGAATACTTCGTTATGTTCGAGGTACAGTACAGTTTGGGATTCATTACAGTGCCAAAGCAGCTCCTCTGTTAGTTGGTTTCACTGATTCTGATTGGGCTGGTGACCTTGATGATCGGAAGTCTACTGCCGGTTATGTCTTCACTCTTGGTTCAGGACCTATTACATGGGCTTGTAAGAAACAGGCTGCCATTTCTCTTTCATCAGCAGAAGCAGAGTATCGTGGTGCCGTGGAAGCTAGTAAGGAAGCCTTGTGGCTTCGTCAGATCCTATCAGAGTTTGGCTTTGAGCAGCAGCATCCAACCACACTTTGGTGTGATAATCAAAGTGCCATTCAGCTATGCAAAGATCCAGTCCAGCATCAGCGCAGCAAACACATTGAACTACACATGCACTTCATCAGAAAGCTCATTCATGACCATGTTCTTGAAGTGCAATATTGTCCAACAGATGATCAGGTTGCAGACATCTTCACAAAGGCTCTCACAGAGGCGAAGTTCACTAAACTTCGATATATGCTTGGAGTTCAGGAAGTTGTCACTAAGGGGGGATAGGCTCTAGTGCCTCCTTCCTTCTCCTATTGTGTCATATTTGTAAATCCTTCAATCCTATCCCAAGTTGTTCTTAAGGGGGGATGTTAGGATATTCCGACACATAGGATATAGTTAAGTTCAACTTGGTCTAGTATAGAGTTAGGTTAGAGTTAGGTAAAGTGTGTTTCTTTACCGTTGTACATTTTGTAACTTACAATCCGACGGTCACGATATGTAGTGATCTGACGGTTCACTCTCACCTCGGTATTACCGACACTTGATCCGTGGCTTGACACCCGATTGGTCCATGAGTTCTATTTAAAGCGCATGGAGGGTCATTGTTCGGGTAATCCGTGCATGAGAGAAGCTTATGTAAATTTCATTCTTTGATTAATAAATTGTCTGTACCCACGTTGGGACAGGCCGTGGACTGTTTCCCTCCTTGCACTCTGAGGGTTTTAACCACGTCAAAAATACTGGTGTATTGATTTGAGATCTGGTTGTGAGCGGTGTCCTCTTGGTATTCTTTCTGAGGAACTTACCCTGTAAATTCCTACACTTCCAACATAAAAAGATAAGAGAAAATTCCCAAAAATTCCATTCTTTATGTAAAGCACTCCGACCATGAGGGTATCATGTCATGATCCTAAGTGTATCGGAAGATCCGAGTGGGGAAAGGGAAGAGACAGTCACTCAATACCTTTACCTTTAGTAGAACACAACTATGGAACTTTCTTGTATACTTGCATCATAGGTGGCCAATAAAGATAAGGGAGATAATGCAATTGAGTATACGTGGATGATTAAGAATATGCTTTTTTTAGTTATTTACATTATATATATTTTAATAAAATTTAAATTAATACTATTTATTATTATTATTATTATTATTATATATATATATAAAAGTTTCAAAAGCTAAGTTTTTTTTATAGAAAGAATAAATTTCAAAACATGGTAGGTGAGATGGACCTTTATATATTATTTTAAGCTTTGGATCTAATTCTTGGCTTAAGGGGGAATAAGCTTAATATTTCCTAAAAGTCCCCCTTAAGCTTAATATTTCCTAAAAGTAAGAGTTGTGGTCTATTATATTATTTTAAGCTTTGGATCTAATTCTTGGCTTAAGGGGAATAACCTTAATATTTCCTAAAAGCAAGAGTTGTTATCTATTGTTCAAGGACAACTTATTTAATAATTGAGTGTTGAATTAAACTTATAACAAATAAAATAGTGCATGGAATGGAAATTTGAAATAGGTTTAAATAGGAATAAGGTGTTGGATTTTAGTTTAGAGGCGATTCAAAGTAAGGCCAATTATACAAGGGGTTTGAATAATAGTTTAGCTATAGGGATGGTATTTGAAATCATGGGCAGCAAAAACACCATTAATTTGGAAAACTAGCTTTGAGAAAACAAATATGGGTATATAAGGAGGTGGAACTACTTTCCTAGCTTATATTTATTACACAAAAAAAACGAATGGTTAAGATGAGCATAGGTCCATTATCTTACTTATCATTCTATAAGATGAAAAATGAAGAGGAGAAACAAATTGTAGTTGACATTAGTTACTATTAATTGGTGACAACAACCTCAATAATGCTTTCATAAGGAATCCAATAGTTCATTCAAAAAACAATAGTTTCAGGGACATGGATTATAGTGTAGGATTTAAACCTTTATAGTAAGCATGCAATCATAGATTATTTATAAAACATAAAAGCAAACAATGATTTTCATACATAATGCTCATATACTTACCCAACCCTTAACCAAGAAAATGAACAACTGTTTAGATTTGTACTTCTAACTTTCATCATCATTAACATCATCATTTACAATACAATCTATAAGATCTCGCATCATCCAAACCCTAATCCATTGATCTAGATTACATTACAACCTTAGTCTCCCTGCGTAGAATTAAAAAACTATGGGTTGGAAAACCATGTGCTAAAAATTGTCAAAAGTGGACATAAAAAACCTCCTAATATTTGCAAGGGCTTTGCATCCCCCCTTCCCGTTTCCAGGAAAACTAGTGTCTTTTCGATCTACTAGCCCTCTAGGATTGGTAGCTATCCTAGCAAACAAACAATCAAAGAAATTTGGGATTTCCTCTATGTATGACATATAAGAGAGAAGCAAAGGAACCAACCTGAATCTTTCACTTTACTCCTTGTTTGATTTCTCTCCCCTTTGATAGAGCTTGCAACTCCTCTCCTACTTATCCCGCTTAGAGAATACCTGTAGAAACAAAGTAAAAAAACATCATCAAAGCATCTCGATCTATTATATCATAAACAATGTAGAATCAGAAATACATTGAACATACAATAGCATTCACAAATAACAAGATTCACAAATACATAATTATGGAGGAAAACTCAAAGAAATTTATTAAAATAGAAGGGAGAATTACAACCCAGTGGTATGATCAAGCATCATCCTCCCAACATCAAAGCCCTCTTCACCTCATGAAAAGCAAGATCATGCAACAATAAAATACTCTTTCTCAGATACAAACTATCAACACTTCCTTACAAATTACAAAATTCCAGCCTCCAGATCTCTTAGATGAGGGATCCATTTATAGATGTCTGCAAGGGTGTGAGTCATCTTTGGGTTTTTTATTAGTGTCATTCCACTTGTTGTTCTTGGTTCCACTTGGAGAATTCTTGGATCTCTTACTCACCCCTGAGCGAATTCAGAGAGGCAAGTGTCATAGGAGAAGTTTCTAGAAGATTCCATGAGCATCCACTTAGCAAACTGTCTCGGACATTTGTCCATTCTCACTAATTACACCCCACAGAAGGCCTCTTCAGTATGCAGCACACCTGGCTAGTGTAGAAGTTAGTATGCATCGCACCGTGAGAGTGGAGCAGCCAGTATGGTCTAGTTTTTTCCAGTTCTGAGTGGTTTTTCAAGTGGAACTTCTGCGGAATGATGTAATCAGTTGACCATGATCCTTTATGGTATGAAAAAACACTTTTAGGGATTAAAGAGCCCTAGTTTACCGACATATAAGATTGGGTTTGAAGTGCCCAAATATGTCTATAACAGTTTCCCCCTAAAGCATGAAGTCGTAAATCTTTGATGTCGGGTGAAATGCTTTAACATGAGGATCTGAGGTTTTTGAAACTGGAAGGTGACTTGCATAAGATACAATACAATAAATCATCATCATATAGTTTTTATGATCTAGCTGAGCCAGACATTCCCATGCTCAAATTTATAAATCCATTTCATGTACATAGAATAGATAATCATATGCAGTTGCAGATTGGTGATTATTCATATGTAGGGTCATCGTCCCTGGCTTGGATGACCATCTGTGTAGCTTCTGTGTACATCTGATATCTTTATATTCCTGAAAATATTGCAGCCCAGATGGATGAAACTAGATCCGGGGTCTTCAAACGCGTTCAATATTTGCCTAATGTACAAGTCGATCCATGTGAAAAGATGTTCTAAAGTCGAACATGGAAAGACATCACCTAATTACCAGCCAATAATATGAGTTGTTAACAGACGTGAGAGGAATCACTGATAATGATAATGACCCTCAAGGTACTATGGTACAATTCACATGGTGTGAATATATGATCCGATGTCCAACACCATGCAAAATCTTTCGGTCAAAGGCCATTGATGTCAAATTGTTGCCAGAAGTGAGAAACTCGCCATTAGAGCATGCAAGCTTCAAAGTACTGAAAGGGGTGTTTCTAAGTCAACTTCTTGGATAATGAGCTGATGTCGACAAGAAGTGACTTGTCATAGGAGGGCCTTAATGTATCCCACATCTACGACACGAAACGAAGCAAATGATTTTCTAGAGGTGAAAACGATCGATGACACAAATTTCAGGAATGGTGGTCATGAAAAAATGGAGGTTGAAGGTATCGCAGTGGACGAGACGTCAACTGGATGGTGAATTCTAAACTGAATGACTTCTCTTGAACATATTGGCGACACTGAGATGGATTGGTAGCGTTAACCCTAAAAATGGATGGTGTGAAAGACCAATGGTGAAATGATCGGTGAATGGAATAACCCAATTCGACGCAATCATGGTGATGGAGTGAAAGTGTCATGGTCAAGAGCGACCTGCTACCATAAAGTTCTTTAAGTTTTCTTCCCTTTTTCCCCAATCATTGCTGACCAGTACCTCTTTATTTTTGTCAAGGTTGAGGAGGATAACATGTGCTTGTTCTATAATTTGCCCTTCGGGCAAACCTGTTGCTATGTTTTAGTGAGCCTAGCAATAGTGAAACTTGTTCTTGTCTGGGTCGATAAGTTTTTCGTTATTGTTTTAATGAGTTTAAGGACAAAGACAACGCGGTCCTTTTTAGGTTTAGAGAGTTTCAAAAAGGGACAAAAAGGAAACTCCAGCAATTCTTTTTCATAGCATAATCCCTTAAGTCTGAAAAGGGATAAAAGAATATGAAAGGGTTGACTTTTCGATCACTTCAGCAAGCCGAAAAAGATAAGTGCTCGAAATTTTTCATGAGATAATCCCTCAGGTATGAAAAAGATTAAAATATATAGGAGGGATGGCACTTCCCCTTACTTTAACTAGCTGGAAAGGCCATTAGCTCGACAATATTTTCATATTTAACAAGTCTGAAAAGAGTTTAAATGGGACTCGTTTTTTTTAGGAACGAGTGTTGTTTAGGGTAGCAATGGGTTCCGGGTAAGCTTGGAACTTCTCAAAACATGGTGATGTGAAAAGGGTGGCTAACAGTACCACTCGTCGCTGTTGTTCCTCAAAAAGGTAAACAATCAAGTGGAAGTTTATGATTGGTGAAAAGAATGGAGGTGGTGGGAAGAACACAACCAAGGCTCAAAAGCCTGATATGATGGCAATCACAAAGGTTATTTACAGAGGGTGGATTCATTTTTTAAAGAGCTTGAACCAGGAGAAACTATGCTCAGTGGTAGGTTTATTTTTTAACGAGATTGAACCATGCGATAACTTTGCTCATATGTAGGCGGGTTCATTTTTTAGCGAGCTTGAACCTTGCGGAAACTATGCTTGGTGAAGGCGGGTTCATTTTTTAGTGAGCTTGAACCTTGGGGAAACTATGCTCAGTTTGGGAGCGGGTTCATTTTTTAACAAGCTTGAATCTTGCAAAAACTATGCTCAGTGAAGGCGAGTTCATTTTTTAGCTAGCTTGAACCTTGCGGAAACTATGCTTGGTGGTAGGTTTATTTTTTAATGAGCTCACCTAAAAAAGGACAACAGGGAAGTATATGGTTCCCTTTGCATAACTCACATGGAACTTTGACTTTTCCTTTCTGTCCGTGGACTTCACTATCACTAGTTGATGGTGTATTTTCAACATGATCAGCAGGGGTTAATGACACCGGTTGGTGCGAACGGGGGCACCATTCTCTCAAGATCCAAGGAATGCATAGAAATCCTTGATGATAATGGTCTCCTCTACAGATTATGCAATGATATCCAGGTTTATGAGCTTTAATGTGTGGATTTTCACCAACTGATGCATCCAAATCTATGGTTGCTTGGTTGCCCCCTTGCTGAGTTGGATTTTTCTTCTTCTCCTTACCTTTCTTCTTCTTCTTGTCCACTTGGTTATTAGCATCACTACTTTCACCAAGCGAAGAGGAAGAAGGGGAGGGAGAAACAAATGAAGAAGAAGGCGAGGGGTCAACTTTAGCATCAACTGGATGTTGATTCGATTGCTGAGGAATCACATTATTTTGAACAATAGAGGTTGAAAATAGCCATACTGGCAGGCCAATAGTAAGTCCTCAAAGGGACAAAGTGGCCATATGAGGTGCAACAATATTTCCCCAAGATGTAAAAGGACTAGGAATCCCCTCCAAAGGGATTCCTTGATTGGTGGACTCCATTATCTCAACCAAAGACCAATGGTGGAAACATGGATGTTATTTCGAAATTAATAAATTTTAATGACGCTTTGACACAACTTTTGCTTTTTCAATTTTTAAGAGTTGAGAAAAAGCTAAAGATGACTCTCGTCCCCTTCGATTTTTAATGAGCCTGAAGTGCCAAGTGCTTAGATGGACCTTTTCTTTTAAAGAGTAAAAAAGGAACAAAAGTGACTACTCTGGAGATCTAGACAGAGGGATTACCAAACCAATCGCAAAACTGCAACATACACCTTCATAATAAATTAAAGACAAATTACCAAGGACTTATGTACGACAGTCAATCTTCCCAAATGTTGTGTTCAGTGCATTGCGATCGATAGGGCGGCAGACATAGCTTCCTATGAATAAAGGATATAAGCCTATTGTGGTCTCCCAATATATACACGAGGGTACATGGAGCACAAGTCCGTGCTAGCACTTGTCGTATCAAAGAGGAGGAATGATGGCCCAGCCCTTCGGTGACGTGGACACACAGTCACGTGGTCTCACCTCAGGCCCCGGTGTCACTTTGCATGCGGACAAAACTCCCACGGTTTTACCTGGCCCCCAATCCGAGGCTCATTAAATCACGCACCTGCCGGTTGAAAGGTTTAGCCACCGGCTTGTTCCGTTACCTCCCGCCTATGTTAAACCCTAAGGACTTACCTTTGGCTCATTTTCACTTATCACTCTGCCGCTGCTCTCTCTGCGTTCCTGTGGCGATGCTCCCGGTTTCGAACCCTGGTCACTGTTCTGTCCAACAGACGAACCCTGTACTCGGTCAATGGTTACAATGGTTACAGTTTCTGTTGAGGAGTTATTCCTCTGTCTTTGATGCTATCTATCGAGGTGCGTGGACCTGTATGGCTCAGTGGTTCTGTTCTGAGGTTATGGTAAGCTGCTTTATATTTTCGTGGGTTCACTGTAAGAGTCTTTGCGTTCTCTGTTACTGAGCTATAATTTTTGTACAGGTATCTGCGACCTTGAAGCTGCCGCTCTTCCAATCTCTTTCCGCCCTCGAAGGTAAGCTAGCGTGCTATGATTCACCCTGCACGGTTATCTTTTATCGACACTTACAGGTTCTGTGCCTTTTTCAGTTTGTGGAATGGGGTTCTTTCTCAACAGCTCTCCGTCGACCTGTGGGTGAGTTTACGTCTCCTTCATGCTCGCATTTGTTTTCTCCTTCGTTCTCTTATACTGATGATGATTCTAACCTCTCGCTGTTTCTATGTGCAGGCTTGAACAGAAGGCTCACTCACGAGGGTTTCAAGTTGTGCAATCTTCGAATCCTTTTGACCCTGGTACCCTTTGCAAACGGGTAGGGTTTACTCCTCCTCCAGTATGTCTGTAGATTGTTCAATATGGTTGTAGATGTAGATATCAGCTTGTTTAGGTTGTCTAGGGTTCGGTCGTGCCCTTTGCCGGCGTTTGCAGTCTCTGTGCTTTGTTCTTTGGCATCAAACTACAATCTTAGCGTAACAAGGGTTTGGTAATTTGTGCTTTACGGCGATGCCGGGGTTTATCACATGATACTGTAAGGTTTATCGATCTTTCTGTGTGCAATGACTATGAAATACTTTAATTAAGTTAATGGAAACATAGTGGTTTGGTTTGATACCTCTTTCTTGTAAGCTTGTATATTGATTTTATATGGCCGCGTTACTCCTCGTGCTTGGCATACTGGTTCTGTGCAATATGGACTCGTGGTCTTGATTTGATGCCTGTAATGTTCTTGAAATTCTAGTTACAGTTAAACTCTTTCCATTTCAATTCAGTTTTAAAAAAAATACAGCATATACACAGTAAACACTTGTGTGCACAATATGGGAAAATGTCCGCAATAGATTATCTCAAACAAATTTACACTAGTTCTGTTACAGAGGGTTTCTTGATCAAGTTTATATTTCTCTCTTTTTCACGAAGGGAAGAAGTCCCTCTACATTTGCCTATTTTTCTTTTTAATCTACATGGAAACATAACTAATTGACAAACTGCCCTACCTGAATCCTAACTGTCATTTAGTTATTCTTTAACAAAACTTAACTAAACAGTTTTCCCTTCCTGGGCTTAAACAACTTTGTAATTTAAAATGCTATGAGATAAAAGGAAATAAAACAATAATTAAGAAAACAATAACCAACTTGGTGGTCTGTCCACCCAATCCTGTAGCCTCTGACTTGTTTCTGTTCTCCCGTGAATCTGTCAATAGTCATTCGTCTCCTCGGAGCTGGATGCTCCTGCATCAGGCTCCCCGGGTGGCAAAAGTCATGGCTCCGTTCCATGAGGTCGTCAACAGAATAGCCCGCCTTTTGTATCTGCGTTGAGTTGAGCCACGAACTGTCCTCTATTGGACGGTTCTTCCACTTGACTAAATACCGCAGATACTCTTTCCTGCGTGTGCGTCTAGCTACCTGTGTATCCAGAATTCTTTCGATCTCAAGGGGTGGTGCCGTTGGCAACTGTCTCGTCCAAGTATCTTCTCCATGGTTGGTGTTCTGTGGCATTGTTGCTGCTGCATCATTCTCCGAACCAGCGACATAGGGAAACAGATCTGCCACGTTAAAAATGGGACAAATCCAAATCCCAGGTGGCAACTGTATCTCGTAAGCGTTCGCAAAAAATTTTCGGACAATCTTGCAGGGACCGATCTTCTTGAATTTAAATTTATGGTACTCCCGTTTTGGAAACCTCTCCCTACGTAAGTACGCAAGTACTTCATCCCCAACATTAAATTGAACTTCCCGACGCTTTGTGTCATCTTGTTGTTTATATTTTTGGCTGTTGTCCTGCAATTTCAGCTTGACTTGTTCGTGCAAGTTTCTCATAGCTTGAGCGAATTCTTCCCCATCAGCGCTCCGTTTCTCAAGTTTCCCCAAATCTCGTAATTCATGCACTCCTCGCGGATGCATGCGGTACAAAATCTGGAACGCACTGTACCCGGTGCTGTGGTTCGGTGAATCGTTGTACGCGAACTCTGCTTGTGCAAGTACATGGTCCCACGTCTGGGAATTTTCTCCTGTTAAACTTCGAAGTAAGTTTCCTAGGCTTTTGTTTACTACCTCCGTTTGACCATCAGTCTGCGGGTGGTAAGCGGAGCTGAACTGCAATTGAGTATCTAACTTTTTCCACAGAGTTCTCCAAAAGTGACCAGTAAACTTTACATCCCTGTCAGAGACAATGGATTTCGGGAGTCCATGCAACCGAACGATTTCATTAAAGAAAAGATGTGCTATATAAGTAGCATCACTGGTTTTCTTACGAGGTACAAAATGTGCCATTTTTGAAAATCGGTCAACTACAACCATTACTGAATCGAAACCTCGTTGTGTCTTCGGCAAACCCAGAACGAAGTCCATACTCACTGAATCCCATGGTCGGCTTGGAATCGGCAATGGCAAATAAAGACCAGTGTTTTGACTGTGAGCCTTTGCTAGTTGACACACTTTACATCTGCTCACGTACCTCTGCACATCCCGCTGCAATTTTGGCCAGAAATAGAAATGTTGTACCTGAGCAATCGTTTTGTCTATACCAAAGTGTCCAGCCAGTCCTCCACTGTGCTTTTCCTGTACAATATTTTCCCGCATAGAACAGTTGGGTATACACAACTGCCCTCCTTTAAACAGCAATCCTTCCTGTAGATTATAGTCTAGCCACTTGCTGTCATTTCGTAACAGCGGGTTTTGGCAAGCCTCATAGGCTTCCATAAACTCAGTGTCGGTCGGATACAGCTCTTTTAGGTGTTCAAATCCCAAAATCTGCATCGTGCTTTCCTGGAGAAGCAACGTTCTCCTACTAAGTGCATCTGCTACCTTATTTGATTGTCCGCTAATGTGTTTCAGTAAAAATGTGAAACTTTGCAAGTACTCAACCCAAGCTGCATGTTTATGATTCAATTTATGCTGCTGCATAATGTACTGTAACGCAGAATTGTCAGAGTATAAGACAAACTCGTTACCTAACAGGTAATGTCTCCAATGTTTCAAAGCCTGCACAATGGCGCAAAACTCCTTGTTGTAGGTTGAGTATTTCTGTCTGCTCTCATTTAGCTTTTCACTGAAATAGGCGACCGGTCTGTCCTCCTGGCTAAGAACTGCCCCAATGGCTGTCCCACTGGCATCACAACGAACTTGGAAAAGTTTGTTGAAATCAGGTAGCCTCAATATCGGTCTCTCCGTAATCTTCTTTTTCATAGTTTGAAAAATACTTTCTGCTGCTTCAGTCCAGTGAAAAGGCTGATTTACCTTCTTAATTGTGTCCAACATAGGTGCGCAAATCTCGCTGAAATTTCTGATAAACTTTCTGTAAAAGCTGGCTAGTCCATGGAAACTTCGGACTTCAAATAAACTTTTTGGAGAAGGCCAGCTAACTATAGCTACCACCTTTTCTGGATCCATTTTTAATTCATTTTCTGCAATGACAAATCCCAGATATACTAATTCTCACTGAAAAAAAGTACACTTTTTCAGGTTAATCAGCAGCTTGTTTTGCTGTAACTTCCTCAACACACTCTGCAAATGTCTGAAATGTTCCTCCTTAGTCTTACTAAAAATCAGAATATCATCCAAGTAAACTATTACAAACTTACCATTAAATTCCTTCAGCACTTCATTCATCAGACGCATGAACGTGCTAGGAGCGTTGCTCAAACCGAAAGGCATCACCAACCACTCATATAAGCCTTCGTTCGTCTTGAAAGCGGTCTTCCATTCATCTCCTTCCCGAATCCGGATCTGGTGATATCCACTCTTCAAGTCAATCTTAGAAAAATAAGCCGCCCCACTCAAACAATCCATCATATCGTCCATCCTAGGTAAGGGAAACCTGTACCTAACGGTAATTTTGTTAATAGCCCTGGAATCTGTACACATCCTCCACTCTCCTCCTTTCTTTGGAGCCAAAACAGTTGGTACTGCACATGGGCTCATGCTCTCCCGAATCAAACCTTTGTCCAACAACTCCTGGACCTGTTTCCTAATTTCTTCATGATCTTTAGGACTCATGCGGTAAGCTGCTTTGTTTGGCAGGCTTGCTCCTGGTATAAAGTCAATGCAGTGACTAATACCTCTCCTTGGTGGCAATTCATCTGGAAGATCATCTACCACAATGTCTCCAAAATCCTGCAGTAATTTCTGAACTTCTTCAGGCAAATCCGAAACCTGTGTATGAAGTACCACTGCCTTTGGTCTCCTTATGATAGCAAAATTTATCTCGCTGTCCTCAATCTGTCTTATAAACTCTTTTCCACCTAACAGCAGTGCTTTCACTTCACTAGCTTCTGTTGTGTTTTCCTCCTTGATGGGTACAAGCGTATGCTTGATCCCATCTTTCACAAACTTATAGCAGTTGGTTTTCCCATCATGAACTGCACTTCTATCAAACTGCCAAGGTCGTCCCAACAGTAGGTGACAGACATCCATTGGCATGACATCACAAAGGATCTTGTCCTTGTACTTACTAATCTGAAATTCTACCTCACATTGTTCGTCGACTAACAGCTGATGTCCTTTCTGCAGCCATGACACTTTGTAGGGCGTAGGGTGCTTCAATTTCTTCAATCCCAGCTTTTCTACCATCTCCACAGCCACAAGATTGTCCGTACTCCCACTATCAATGATCAGTTTGCAGCACTTGCCCCGCGACTTGCAGACAGTGCGGAACAAAGCTTTTCGTTGATCTGGTTCTGCAACCTCCTTTGCTGGTTTCAACAGCACTTTATTCAACACCAAAGCTTCACCTGTCTCAGGTGCATTTTCCGCTTCTTGAGGTGTTGCCTCAGCATCCTTTGGCTGAGCAACATAAGCTCCTCTCCCACCTGCTGGTTCACCTTCAGGACATTCATACGACTTGTGTCCCCATTTGTGACAGCGATAGCACTGGACAGCTCCCCTGCCCCGACCATATCCTCGCCCCCGCTGAGGTGGTCGTCCTCCTCTAGTGCTATTGTCTTTTTCTGCTGCTCCAGCAGATTTAGAGCTGCTGTTTTCTTCACCTGAACCTGCACCTCGGCCTCTTCCAAACATCTTACCTTTCCCCCTGCCAGTTCCACCTCCTCTTCTGGCATTTTGCTTCCGGTTAATTTTCTCCTCTGCCTTCAGCGCAAACTGATAGGCTTCATCCAATGTCCGGGGTGAAAGGATACCAATTTCATCCAAGATTTCCCCCCTTAAGCCATTCACAAATCTGGCTGTTTTCTCCGAGGTCTCTTCTACATATCCTGCCCGTAAATTTAACTTGTAGAACTCCTCTGTAAATTCTCTTACAGTCATTCCCCTCTGCTTCAGGTTCTGTACCTTCCTGTACATCATAATCTGGTAATCCTTCGGCAGGCATTTCTCTTTCAGCTTGGCCTCCATCCTAGACCATTTCTTTATAGGTTGTTTGTTAAGCCTCCTCCGCTCCGCCTGAATGCTGTCCCACCACAAGGACGCATGTCCCTTTAGTTTGGTGGCGGTGAACTTCACCTGTTTATCCTCACTGGTTTCCTCAAATTCGAAATATTTGTTGACTTCACTCAGCCAATCCAACAACACGTATGCAGACAGACTTCCGTCATAAGTAGGTAACTCATGCCTTGGCTTATGACTGGACAGCAAAACTGACTTCAACAATTTGAGTTCCGGTGTTACCCCTTCGAACTCATCCTCCGGTTCAACTTCTTCTTCATCACTGTCATCTGCAGGGTTTCTTCTTCCCCCAGCCTCTACTACCTCCAAACATTCTCGCAAGACACAGATCTCCTCACGGAGTCCCTCTTCTGCTACCCTTCGGACTCTTCCTCTTCCTCTTCCTCTTCTGCCAACCTCCATTTCCTTTTACTCAAAAACCTGCTCTGATACCACTTTTGATGGCCCAGCCCTTCGGTGACGTGGACACACAGTCATGTGGTCTCACCTCAGGTCCCGGTGTCACTTTGCGTGCGGACAAAACTCCCGCGGTTTAACCTGGCCCCCAATCCGAGGCTCATTAAATCACGCACCTGCCGGTTGAAAGGTTTAGCCACCGGCTTGTTCCGTTACCTCCCGCCTATGTTAAACCCTAAGGACTTACCTTTGGCTCATTTTCACTTATCACTCTGCCGCTGCTCTCTCTGCGTTCCTGTGGCGATGCTCCCGGTTTCGAACCCTGGTCACTGTTCTGTCCAACAGACGAACCCTGTACTCGGTCAATGGTTGCAATGGTTACAGTTTCTGTTGAGGACCTATTCCTCTGTCTTCGATGCTATCTATCGAGGTGCGTGGACCTGTATGGCTCAGTGGTTCTGTTCTGAGGTTATGGTAAGCTGCTTTATATTTTCATGGGTTCACTGTAAGAGTCTTTGCGTTCTCTGTTACTGAGCTATAATTTTTGTACAGGTATCTGCGACCTTGAAGCCGCCGCTCTTCCAATCTCTTTCCGCCCTCGAAGGTAAGCTAGCGTGCTATGATTCACCCTGCACGGTTATCTTTCATCGACACTTACAGGTTCTGTGCCTTTTTCAGTTTGTGGAATGGGGTTCTGTCTCAACAGGTCTCCGTCGACCTGTGGGTGAGTTTACGTCTCCTTCATGCTCGCATTTGTTTGCTCCTTCGTTCTCTTATACTGGTGATGATTCTAACCTCTCGTTGTTTCTATGTGCAGGCTTGAACAGAAGGCTCGCTCACGAGGGTTTCAAGTTGTGCAATCTTCGAATCCTTTCGACCTTGGTACCCTTTGCAAACGGGTAGGGTTTACTCCTCCTCCAGTATGTCTGTAGATTGTTCAATATGGCTGTAGATGTAGATATCAGCTTGTTTAGGTTGTCTAGGGTTCGGCCGTGCCCTTTGCCGGCGTTTGTAGTCTCTGTGCTTTGTTCTTTTGCATCAAACTACAATCTTAGCGTAACAAGGGTTTGGTAATTTGTGCTTTACGGCGATGCCGGGGTTTATCACATGATACTGTAAGGTTTATCGATCTTTCTGTGTGCAATGACTATGAAATACTTTAATTAAGTTAATGGAAACATAGTGGTTTGGTTTGATACCTCTTTCTTGTAAGCTTGTATATTGATTTTATGTGGCCGTGTTACTCCTCGTGCTTGGCATACTGGTTCTGTGCAATATAGACTCGTGGTCTTGATTTGATGCCTGTAACGTTCTTGAAATTCTAGTTACAGTTAAACTCTTTCCATTTCAATTCACTTTTAAAAAAAATACAGTGGATACACAGTAAACACTTTTGTGCACAATATGGGAAAATGTCCGCAATATATTATCTCAAACAAATTTACACTAGTTCTGTTACAAAGGGTTTCTTGATCAAGTTTCTATTTCTCTCTTTTTCACGAAGGGAAGAAGTCCCTCTACATTTGCCTATTTTGCTTTTTAATCTACATGGAAACATAACTAATTGACAAACTGCCCTACCTGAATCCTAACTGTCATTTAGTTATTCTTTAACAAAACTTAACTAAACAGTTTTCCCTTCCTGGGCTTAAACAACTTTGTAATTTAAAATGCTATGAGATAAAAGGAAATAAAACAATAATTAAGAAAACAATAACCAACTTGGTGGTCTGTCCACCCAATCCTGTAGCCTCTGACTTGTTTCTGTTCTCCCGTGAATCCGTCAATAGTCATTCGTCTCCTCGGAGCTGGATGCTCCTGCATCAAGGAATCACCCAACCTTCAATGAAAATGATAGTTACTATATTTTACGACACCGAAACATGTCTCTAGCCTAGACCTCTAGATGTGTTGCGTTAGGTTCCACAACATTGTTAAGTTCATTGAAATTTATTTTAGAGTTGATCTTGTTTAGAACTTTTCCTTTCAATGGTTCACCATGTGATGTAAATGTAAAATTCCTAAATATGCAATCTAAAATGATAAACAATTGTTGTTTATTTTCAGCAATGAAAATCCTAGCTACTAAGGAAAGAAGATTACAATTCTTTCAAACAAAGAGAAAAGAGCACACACTAAATGCACTTTTCCTAAATAATTTTTTGCACACAGTATAAATGCAAATGCAAATGCATGTATTTGTTTTCGTTCTCTTTAATGTGAAAATTCCAAAAAATAAAACTAAATGTGGTAAAGATCTGAAATATTTTTACTCAAAGCGACATTTCGACAATTCCTTTTTCAAAATAGAAAGGAAGACTAAACGACACTTTCCGATTTCGAATAGAAAATGCTTTTGACGCTTCAAAATATCAACAAATAAAATCAAATACATGACAAAAAGTTCAATCGACTATTCAAGGAAGGAAGACTCAACGACACTTCTCTTTTTGACACAAAACAACAGTTACGACACTTTTCCACCAAAACGACAGTTCGATTTAAGAAAATTTTCGACAAATGATCGTAAATGATGGACAAATACATAAAAAAATTTACTAATCCTAATCAATGGAAGCTGATCTATGTAATGCAAGCAGGCTTCAGTAATAA
The DNA here is from genome assembly GCA_031772625.1 of Pinus tabuliformis. Taxonomy (NCBI): domain Eukaryota; kingdom Viridiplantae; phylum Streptophyta; class Pinopsida; order Pinales; family Pinaceae; genus Pinus; species Pinus tabuliformis. Next base: position 404,371,018 of record CM062812.1, on the reverse strand, counting down.
GACATTGTTCATAAGCAGCAAAACAACTAAAGAAAGATGAAAACAAGGACAAAAACCACAAATTTCAAGAAGGGAAATAGACTCAGTCAGTCATTGCACCTGGGCTTCACAGAAACAAGGATGCATCACAATTTTCAGACTTGGTAGGTGTGATGCATACTGGTTGATAGTGATAGATAGTGCGATGGGCTAGGGAGCGCAACTGAGATGGGTTTTGGCTCAGATTTGTAGCTAATTTCAGTGAGTTAAGCTGAGCTATGATAGACAGTAAAAAGTAAAGTACAAAGGTATGATCTTGGGAGGTTACTAAGCTACCACAAGGTCATGTAGAATGTTTGTAAGTCAAATGTTTAGTTCATAAACTAAACCGGAGGTTGATTGAAGCAGCATTCATCTACTATGCAATTGCATAGCAAGAGCAGTTCGAAGGCTATCTGGCTAACTTCAGGCTTGGTCTATAGTTTATAAAACAAACAACAATAACTAACAGACATCTATTCAGTCCCCAATGGAGTTGCCATTTTCTTTCCAGGAAAACCAGTGCCTTTTCAATCTGCTAGCCCTCTAGGATTGGCAGATATCCTAGCAAACAAACAATCAAAGCAATTTGGGATTTCCTCTATGTATGATAGATAAGAGAGAAGCAAAGGAACCAATCTGGATATTCCGCTTGACTCCTTGCTTGATTTCACTCCCCTTTGATAGAGCTTGCAAATCCTCTCCTACTTATCCCGCTTGGAGAATACCTGTAGAAACAAAGTAACAAAACATCATCAAAGCATCTCGATATATTATATCATAAATAATGCAGAATCAGAAATACATTGAACATACAATATCATTCACAAATAACAAGATTCACAAATACACAATTATATGGAGGAAAACTCAAAGAACTTTATTAAAATAGAAGGGAGAATTACAACCCAGCAGTCTAATCCAGCATCATCCTCCCAACATCAAAGCCCTCTTCACCTCATGAAAAGCAAGATCACCCAAAAATACAATACTCTTTCTTAGATACAAACTATCAACACTTCCTTACAAATTACAAAATTCTAGCCTCCATATCTCTTAGATGAGGGATCCATTTATAGATGTCTGAAAGGGTGTGAGTCATCTCTAGGTTTTTTATTAGTGTCATTCCACTTGTTGTTCTTGGTTCCACTTTGAGATTTCTTGGATCTCCTACTCATCCCTGGGCGAATTCAGAGAGGCGAGTGTCATAGGAGAAGTTTTTAGAAGATTCCATGAGCATCCACTTAGCAAACTGTCTCAGACATTTGTCCATTCTCGCTCATCACATCCCACAAAAGGCCTCTTCAATATGCATCACACGTGGCTAGTGTAGAAGTCAGTATGCATCACACCCTAATAGTGGAGCAGTCAGTTAGGTCTAGTTTTGGCTAGTTATGAGTGGTTTTTCAGGCAGAACTTCTGGGGAATGATGTAATCAGTTGACCATGATCCTTTAGGGTATGAAACAACACTTTTAGGGATTAAAGAGCCCTAGTTTATCAACATATAAGATTGGGGTTGAAGTGCCCAAATATGTCTATAACACTTCCTCCTAGAATTAGTAACCTCCATGTTGTGCCCAACACCTATGAATCACACATAGGGCTAATTGTGCAAAGAATATAATGCATACCCAACATTTTCCTACATATTTTCTTTGGATATAGAAGGACATACGATTACATGATCAACAATATAGGGAAACAATGCCCATTGTTTTTGTAACTAGGAAAACTTTCTAGTCCTCACAAACTTTATTAATGAATCTACAAGATTCTTGAAATTGTGCACCTTTACTAGAAACACCTTTTTGTCTTCAACCATATCTCTCAAAAATTGATACTAAACATCAATACGCTTTGTTTTAAAATGAAAAGTTGGGTTTTTTCTAGGAAAAATTTACACTAATTGTTACAACCTAACTTTACATCTTACGTTTTTTAAATATGATGTTTAATTTATTAATGGGAGTCATTACTAGACTTTTCAGTTATATATATATATATAATAATAAATAATAAATAAATAAATAAAATAAATAAATAAATAAAATAAAAATAATAAAATAATATATAAAAAAATAATAAAAAATAAAAAATAAAAAATAAAAAAATTGGCCAATTAAATTGTAACAACCTCGGGTAAAAATTTCATGTAATAAAGTTAATAAAGGAAAAAATAAGAATGAGGTCATGGGACACGTATTCTAAGTTGAATGTTGGGCAAAACATCCTAGTGGGTGTCACTTCAATTTATTAAGGGTAAGGAAATTGGCAAAGCCATTGGCAAAGGAAAAGAGGCATTAATTGATATTTATTTATGAAAATAATGGAAAATAGGAAAAAAGTAAGGTGAAAGGTCACAGGTTGCATGTCAGGAGGAAATTAAAGGAAAAATAGAGGAAAATGAAGAAAATAGAGACCTCAATGAGAAAAAGGCTTATGAGTATCAGTTCACGGCTTTTGTTAGTGGAGACTTTCATAGTTTAGTTTTGGAGCTCTCTCTATTCTCTCACACTTAGTCTATCATTCTTGGAGCACTCTAGCATTGGAGAAAGGAAAGCAAAGGAAGGGAAAGGAAGCAAAGGGAAGTAAAGATAAATCAAGAGTTGGATCAAGTGACTACCACAGGATTACTTGCAGGTATCAAGTTGCATGTATGATTTCCTTACTAGTTTTGGCATGCATAGTATATCGATCTGCGTATTTGGTTCTCTTGTTGTCATTGGCATGGGTTCTTCCAGGTTTGATAGTGCTTTTCAACCTTGCCTTGCCATTTCCATATATCCATTGTGTGATACGGTTCTTTTATTTGGTTGAGCTGAATTGCTGAAAGGTTTTGGAATTGGGTGAGGTGGTCTCAAGAAAATTCCCAAGGGCCTAGGAATCCCTTGACCGGTAATAGAGGGATGCATGGTAAAGCTTGAGGCTGGAGATGGGAAAATTCCTCAAGGTACTGGTGAATAAATACAGAGACATCCATGCTTCCTAAGGACTAGTAATCCCTTGATCAGTAATGGCGGGATTATGGTAAAGCCTGGTAGTGTATGTTTCTTTATTTTTTGCTAGGAATCCGTTGACGAACAATGACATGATACACATTAAAGCCTCATTGTATATATGAGGGTTTTAGGCCTAGAAATCCTTTGACCGGTAATGATGGGATACACTAAAGCCTGAGGAAGCCATGTTTGGTTTTTGTTGTGAGGCCTACTTTCATGCTTGGAATATGGCACAAGGGTGATTGGATGAAAGAAAGATTTGGTTCAGCCCAATCTACGGTCACGTGGTACATGGAAATCCCTGGCTTGGTTGGATTTTGCATATGTTAATAAGAGCTAAATTCCTCTTGTATTTCATGAGCGATTATAATTTTTATTATGTGGATTTAATGATTGTTCTATCATTTTTGTTATTTTGGTTATATGTTGGTTGTAAGCATGGTTTTATGACTGATCCAAGTTATGGCTCCTATCATTTTTTATTGATGAATGAATGGTTATTGAGTGCACAACCTAATAGATGTTATTGCAACTATTTTGAAAGGGCACTAGACTTTTTTGATGTTTCTCATATAAGTATCAAATCTCTATGTTCAGATGTGTATTCATAACTTGTAGATTTCATGTTCATAATGTGTTTGATGGAATTTTAGTCATGGTTAGACTGAGTTAGGTCAAGTACTTGATTAAGTTTCGTGTTAGATATCCTTCTATCAATTATCATTCTGGGAAGTTCTATCAAATTCTGGGTAGTTCTATGGAGGCTAGCCCTGAAAAAGTGGCTTAGATCTTGTGGTCACTAGCACAGAACTGGGCAAAAAGAACTGCAGTATCTCCCTTGCACACTTATGCATGTGAATGGAGGGTTACAATCGAATTCAATCAATGTTATACCATCATATGAGAATCCATATGAGTGAAAATAAAGCTAAGTCAAAGTTTAGACACTTGGAGGGGTGGTTCAGCTATTGGGGGGTCTTGTAGCACTTGAGGGATGTCAGTAAAGTCTTGGTTTGTTGACTCCATTTTCTTAAGGTGATATAGGAAGTTTATTTATGTCATAGTAGCTCCTCATCTCGTGTTTACCCTGACAACCCAACAAAAGTGGGTAGATATGGGACGGGGTGTTACAGAGTGGTACTAGAGAATGGTTCAACACTTGGATTGGATGGCATATATCCATGTGGTTATCCAAGAATTGTCATGTATACAGTTATGCATGCATAGTAGGTCATAAATTCATCATGGTGGCCATTATGCACTTTATTTCATCATGATGTGATTGGTATGCTATTATGCTTATGTGTTGGTTGAGATAGAGCAGGAGAAGCAGATCATCACATCAAGGTTGTGACACTGGACCTCGGTGTAAGAGAAGATTGTCATAAAAGTATTTTATGTTTGGCATGCATGTATGTTTGTTAGTGGTTGTTATATGCATTATGGTTATCTATGTGATTGTCATTCTATTGTTTTTGTGGTTACATGCATGATATATGCTAGTTAGACAATATAGTCATATGCCCATGCATCGGTTAGTAACTAATGGTAGTACTTGTTGTTATATGTATTGTGGTCATATACATGATGATTATGGCCATTGAATTTAAGATATTGATTTTATTCTATAGTGTGCTAATATGGATTGGCCTATGTCGATGGTTATGGTTAAGATATTGAGGTATGAGTTGATATAGATGTGATGTAGTGTCATATTAATTTAGACTGACTTGTGCAGATGTGATAGCCTTCCTTGAGATACATTGAGGTATGGTTTTTATTATGTTATCTATTTGGTCTATATAAGATGTTATCTTTACAGGTTCTTTGAATATTTTATTAATTGCATGATATGAGTATGTGTCTATAAGATTGCATGAATATATGAACTTGTTTTAGATGGTGGTACTAACTCAATATGTGGTGATATAATTGATATGTACTTGAGTGTAAGTGGGTGCTAGTTGTAGTATTATGATTTGTGACTATGAGTTGATTATTCCATGGATGTTAGTCTTGGTAAAGGTTGATTTCATATTAATAGACACGATGTCTTGATCTTTGAACATCTGACTGAAATGTGTGTAGAGTTGTAGGGAAACATGCTTGGTATTATCGTGACAAGGTAATAGTTGATTTGTTTATATAACTAATAGTTGGGTTCTATGATAGTACATAGTAAGATTTGATTCCAACAAGGTAAAAGGTAAAAGAAAGGAATTGGGTCATAATTCCTTTGGCTATGTTTGGAAACCACAATTCCAAATGAATGAGTGTTTTGCATAAGTATAGGAAATTTTCTTAACCTTTATTTTTTTTGACATTATGTGGATATGTGCTAGATTCATGAACATGTATTTGACAAGTTGTTGATGGTGTTGGACATGCCAACATTCATGGGATCACCCTGGTATGAAGTCCCAACTAGAACTCATACTGTTTGGTGTGGGAGCCCCATTCGGTAGGATGGCCTGGTTGCCATTATCCTAAAGATTTGCCTCAACTCTTGCTTGTTAGCACAGGAGAGTGGTCTTATTTATCTTCGAGTAGTGAGCTTTGCATGCCTAGTGATTCCTAGTGTCACTTGTGTCAATGGTTCTTTTACCGTAGAGGGAGAGGGTGGGAGTCAGTCCCAAGTCAAATGGGAGGAAGCCCCAACTCTATTAGGAACACACAACACAATAGGATGTGCACAGATTCCAGAGGAGCAGTCCACACAAATGCGACAGTCACAACACACGAGGAAAGATAACACATACAACACACAAGGGAGGAGTCCGCGCGAGTGCAACGGTCATTATAGAAATTTTACGTGAAAGGTCTGCTCGATGTTTGGGGAGGTAACCAACATGGGTAGTACAACGTTAACAACTCATACAACACATTTTCATTAACATATATGTATTATAACAATTGAATGAGTTCAAATGTTAAACACAGGTTAAAGCAACATGCATTACAAGTGTTCAAGATTAGTCTTACAATAGTTAAAACACATGTGTCAAAATGTGTTGGCATGTTAGCAGGCTTATGAATTAAGAGAAAGTTTGAAGACACATCGTTACACCATACATCACTAATCCCATGGGCGAGGTGTTGGAGCCAGTACTTACTCCTCAAAGAAAATATTACAGACTCTCAAGGATATGTGGGAGGATTCGAGGTGACAAGTCATTTGCATGTACAAATGAGGGGGTATTTATACCCAAGGGTGAAACTGACCCTTGTGGGTTTTCGACTTCCCTCATGATTGTTTGACTTCCATGAAATTACGACTTTACATGACTCTCCATATGACAAGTGGGCCTCTTGGACTTCCATGATACACTACATTGATTGACAGTATGACCCACAGTAGAGATGTGGAGGACATGACTCATGATGAGACTCTACATGATAATGCTATCAAATTTGTGCTACTACTGGTGTGCATGTTGAGTTGTTGTGTTGTTGGGTGGTGGATATCCTCATTGTGTGTCACAACTTCACCTCTTCATGGAAAAGTGCATGGAATATTCGATGGTCATTGGGTTCGCTTGATGTTTCATTCGCACGTTGCTCCTTACTTGCATGTTGGCATGTTTGATTGGTTCACTCGTTCTAGAAAAGTGCATGTTTGTTCGTTCATGAGCACATCTCTTTGCATGCAGTTTGTTCATTTATCGGTGAAAATGTCCTTCTGCATGTTCTCCCTTTCTTCATCCCATCTTTCATCATGTCATGTTTTTTTATGTACCTATATCTGCAGTCAATCATGATGAGACGACATCAAATCCATAAATCTCCTACTCTACCATGATGCATGATCGTTTCAGATGCAGGTGACTGGGAGAGGAGACAAGGTTGCGAGTTGTGAGTTGGTATGGAGGCTCTGAGCACTGTTGGTGAAAACTACGCATAAGTCACCGGGTGATAGAGATGGGCAATCGAGATCGACAGTGACTATTTGCAGGGTCTATCTCATATGGAGGACAAAAATGCATAATTTTTTAGAGGAGCAATTTGGGTTGCGGGAAGACTGGGTAGATAAAATCTGTCCAATTTTTGGAAGGAGTGGGCATTGGAAGCCTGGCAGCCAAAACTACGCAAATCTTGGAGGGAATTGGTAGTCGGTTGCAAGGACATTAGCAGAAAAAACTGCACAATTCCTGGAGGGAACTGGGAGTTAGTTGCTGGGGCTTGGCAACAAAAACTACATAATTCCTATAGGGAACTGGTAGTTAGCTGCTGGGACCTGTTGGCGAGGAAAACTATGCTGATGCTAGGAGGCTGGCCTAATAATCGACTCTGTCCAGTTTCTAAGTTGAGCAGCATGCTAGGTAGCAGAGGGCTTGCTGATGAAAACTATGCAGTTTTCTGGGTGTGCAGCTAATCGGTTGACTAATGGGCTGACTGGAAACAATGCGCAGTTTTTTGAGGGCGACAGGGAGGGGCACTGGGTGTTTATCTGGCCTATCTACATAATTTTCTTAGTTAGCAGAGCGAGCAAGGTCTACAGCCTCTGCGCAATATTTGAGAGGAGTTAGTCCTGGGGTGACTAGCGAGTCAGACTCTCCAGTTGACGAACATGAAGGTTGATTGATTTGTTTGTGGGCAACGCATATTGAAATAGATTTATTGGTGCCTCTGTGATATTCTGGGTGACATTCGATCGAGTCAATGACAGGGTGAAGGTCCAGATGTCAGAGGGGAATTCTGTCATCAGAACTTTAGCAAACTGACTAAGTGTGTGAACGAGTGAAAATGTGCATACGTGATCTTGAAAACAGACACTTACATGACTTGACGACCAGATGAATCAAGCCATCCAGACACATATGCTCAACATGACTGACCAACTGTGTGAGTGACAAGCACAATGCTTATGATTGGTCGATGGTCGGCTATGATGACTCTTGCGCGACAATGTATATGATTCCATGTGTGAGTGTGACAGATGTTTACATAACAAACATAACATGTACACACGAAGAAGAGAGCTTGTGTAGGAACAGAACATGGTCACAAGCATGACATTGACATCAACATGCAAAATTTGTCAGTGGAATGATCAAGAAATATGGGAGCGAAGACTCACACGAGCTTACGAAGTGAACCCGAGTGTGTGTAGTCATCAAATAAAAATCTCAAAGGAGGCCCTAAAATTGGATGCAGGCCAAAATTTTGGAGGGTGTTGTAGCCGCTACAACACTTGATGACACACTCGTAGAACTCCATCTTCTATGTTTTGGTTCATTGTCAGTAGAGGGCCTCGGTATTTCAAGGAGTATTGAATCGATGTGTGGGTTACTTCGGCTTCCCCACTTACCCCATGGAGAGAGATGGTTCACCCTTTTGCCAACTGAGACAAACACAACAAAAGTTCAGCTTGATCATAGTGTTTTGAAATCAGGAAGGGTAGTTTAGCTCACGAGTTGAACATTTTCAAAGTATAAGTTTCAATCTTTGGTGTTGCTCTGCTACAAGTAGGCCTAGACAGTACCCCAATGGAGTCATGCAGGAACACACACATTTCTCCACTACCAGTGAGCCAGGTTAGTACCCCGGTGGACATTTTCAGAGTATAAGTTTCCATCTTTGGTGTTGCTCCACTGCAAGTAGGCCTAGACAGTACCCTGACGGAGTCATGCAGGAACACACACATTGCTCCACTACTAGCAAGCCTAGCTAGTACCTCGGTGGAGTTTCATGCTTCACCTCTCTGCACATAAATCATTTCTCTTCTTTCACCTATTTAATTTTAAGAGGAATGTGCATAGGAACTTATTTATTTTTTGGGGTAGAAGAGGGATCCCGTCTTATTGTGAGCAGATGAGGTTGTTCCTTCAGAGAAGCATGTAAGACCTCTAACATAGGTTTTCTCATTTATATTTTCCCCTTATCCATTTCTACTAGTTGGATGAGCTTTAACACACATAGCAGAAGGCTGAGTACAAACGTGAGTCTTCCCAATGTGGACACAGGTTCATGGTTGGACCAAAACTTCGCATGCATATGGCTCATATTATTCGTCAAGACTTCATCGGCTGAAGGTTTTAACCAAGAATAGAGAAGATAGACAAAAATATTGGCCAAGTGTTGTAGTGTCACAAGTCTCTTCATATCTCAACCACATACTCATTCAAAAGACAAAACTCAGTAGATGACAACACTTATTTCCAGAAACAAAAATAGCAAGGTATTAAGCAACTCAAACAAACAAAAACAAAAATAGTAAGAAAGGCAAACAAAATGAAAACAAGGAAGGTAATCAAGGCAAACAAAATGAAAACAACAAGAAACAAGCAGACTATATACATGGCGTGGGGCGTGGCTTGGCCTACTGAAGTGGTGCTTCAGATCTTGGTCATTCATAGGAAGGTTGTCAACCCTCATGTCCAGTGATCACAGATGGTATGTATGTCAGCCAAGCTTCTCGTGGATTTTGTGCAGACCAATGCACAGGGACTGGAACTCTGTATGCTTGCCTTTGTCTTCGTGGGGATTATCCCACTTGAAGACCAAGTCACCAACATCAAAGTTATATTTCCCTACAAATTTCTTATCGAACCATCCCTTGATATGGTTCATGTGGAGTGTAAATTTTTCTTTTTCTTTCATCCTTTCTTCCTGGAGATTATGGAGTGTATCCATTCTATGCTGAACTAGATGACAAGGCTTGCCTTGTCATTCTTGGGACAACTGAAGTGCAGGCAAGTAGATATTGGGTGGAAGGATGGCTTCTTTACCATAGACCAGGAAGTACGGTGAGGTATTCATAGAGGGCTTGGGTGTTACGCATTCAACCCATAATGCATTCATCAGGGCGGTATGCCAGTTGCGCTACTCAAAAGAAAATGGTCTTTTATATGATGAGGATGAGGTTTTTGTTTCTAGATTCTATCAGTTCATTTCCTTGTGGGTAGTAGTTAGATGAATGCTTCAACACAATACCATTTTATAATGAGAATCATAGAGTTTCAAAGACGAAAATTACATTGCATTATAAAAAAAAAGTAATACTGGAACGCTGAAGTGTGAGATGATGTTCTATTGGAGGAAACTGATGACCTCCTAGTCATTCACTTGTTTGAGAAGAACTAATTAAGTCCACCGTGTGAAGTAATCAGTTGTTGTTAGAATGTAGTAGTCATGTTTTAACGAATGTGGGAAAATCTCCCCAATGATGTTCAACCCCCATTGTTGGAATGATTCGGTCACTACAATAGGGTGTAGTGGGGCTACTAACGTTCGTATTCTATCAGCCCATTGCTGACAGACTGGGCACATGCAGGCATAAGCATTTGCATCCTTGAATAATGTGGGCCAGTAGAAACCGACTCTCATAACTTTGTGTGCAGTGGTATTCCCCGCAAAGTGACCCCCGACGGGCCCATCATGCATATCTTGTAACACCTTTTATTATTCATGCGCCTAAGAAAAACTCCATTGTTGTGCTTCCTATAAATCACTCCATGCACCAACTGATATGCTAAATATTTGAGGTGCAGTGCCCTCTTATGTTTAATGAAAAAGTGATAGGGTACAGTGCCATTCTCAATGTACTAGCCCACATCTACCTACCAAGATGTTTCGTCTTCAATGGGTGTTTCTTTCCTTATGGCATACATCTCAACTTCCTTCTCCCAGTCGACAAGCTCTTCTTCACTCTCTGGTGCATGTACTCCTTCAGCTACAAGTCTGCAGAGCCCATTTACTTTGATCATGTGAACTGACTTGATTTCAACATCATACTCTTGCAAGCATGTCATCCAGTTCAGACGTTGTTCACCAAGTTCTTGTTGTACAAGCAGTGTGGGGACTGCTGGGTGAGGGACATAGACTATGCAGTGGTTCTTCAGCAAGTAGCACCTGAAGTGTTTCAACTCCTTGTAAACTACATATGCTTCTTCGTCAATGGTGGAATAGTTAAGTTTTGGTCCCTGCATGCTCCTGCTCATGAAGGAGATGGGATGTTCATCGTTAATCTCGTCCTTTTGAGTGAGTACTATAGTGAGTGGATTATCGAAGGCGAAGGTGTATAGTAGGAAATCCTTCTTGAAGTCTACGATGTAGAGTGAAGGTGCTTTTGCAATAGCCTACTTGATATGGGTGAATGCATACTTTTCGCTCTTGCCCAAGCTGTAGACTGCATCTTTCTTGATGATGTCCTACATGGGTTTGACTATCTGCGCATAATCCGAGATGAACTTCCGGAGGAAGTTTATCTTGCCCAAGAAGGACTGCATGGATTTCTTATTGGCTGGGTGATGGATCTGTGTAATAGTATGGACCAGTTATGGATCCACCTTGATCCTACTTTTAGAAACAATGTGTCCTAGAAGGTTCCCCTTAGACATTGCGAATACACTCTTTTTGGGATTCAAGGAAATCCCGTATTTTCGGCATCGCTCAAAAATTTTCTTCAGATGGCGTATGTGGTCCTCGTGTCTTCTTGAGAACACAGTCATGTCATCGAGGTATACCATTAGGCTCTATCCAATGAGTCCGTGAAAGGAGATGCACATGGCACGCTGAAAGGTTGCACCTTCATTCACAAGCCCAAATGATATTCATCTGTAACCGAATGTACCCCAATTGGTACGGAAGGTAGTCTTAAGTCTGTCAGGTTCTACTACCAGAACCTGATTGTATCCTGAAAAAACCATTGAGTAGGGAAAACATTTGTGCCCTAGATACTATTTGCAGAATGTGGTCCATAGACGACATGGGGTAGTTGTCTTTTTCCAAGGCGTGGCTCACATTTCGAAAATCAACACAAAAGCGTATTTCCCTAGAATTATTGCGTATAGGAACAAGGTTTGAAACCCATGTGGAATGATGAACTTTATATATGATCTATGCATCCAACAACTTGGTAAGCTCTTTCTGTATGACGGATGTACTTTTCTAAGCTTCTATTGATATGGCTTGAACCCTTCTTTGATTGGAATGATGTGTTGGATTATCCGCATGTCATAAGTTTTTAGATCATCATGTGTCCACGTGAACACGTCTCTGTACTGTTTGAACAGGTGGACAAAGGCTTGCCGCTCTTGTTGTGTGCAACACGTTCTGAGATTAATGAACTTCGGATCTTGTTTGGTTCCCATGTTGATCAGTTCATTCATCATGGTGGAGTTGTGGGTTTTGTTGTTCCTCGACCCTTGAAAACATTCCTACAAGTCAAAAATATTCTCCAACGATTCCACACCCTTCGTGATAAGGCAACCTTTCCTGTTGCTAGCTTTTTCTTGCAAAGAGCGCTCGTGCTCATCATCATCTATCTATGCATCTTCAAAGATTTCAGCGTTGGCCATGAAACGCAGTATCTGTTGATCATCATTAAACATGCATAAGTTAGTTATGTTATCTGGGATAGATGGTTTGTACAAAATTTCAATAGTAAATCTATCCCTAATTGGTGACATTCTAGAAGCTCCATTTGCCAGAGCATTGGCAGTTACATTACACGTATGTGGTACAACAGTGATGTTAAATGCGTGGAAGTTAGATATCATTCGTCATACCTCTTGCTAGTAACTTTTGAGATGCGGTGACAAATAGTGAATTGTGCTATGTACCTATCGTACCATTACCTCTAAATCACTTACCACTTTGAGCACGGCCACATTGAGGCTGATGGCTTTTTGCGAGCCCAATACGAGTGCTTCATAGTCAGCAATGTTGTTCAGGAACTCGAACTCCAAGCGACTTGAAACTAGATGCTTCCTATTGTATGGGTCGATCAAGACACTTCCAGCTCTTGATCCACCCTATGTCTTTGATCCATCAATGTACATGGTCTAAAACTCGTCTGTACAAAGACCATTTGACGTGCTTGTACTACTGCTACTATTGTTTCTATTGCTACTGCTACTATTGGTACAATGGACCGTACATCTTTCATTGCCATCAGTTGGGGAAGGAAGGAGTCCTAGTTGCGTGTCTAGTGAGGTTGGAGTTGGCCGTGTAGGATAACACCCCAATGTTGTCTCCAGGAGCAATTGCAAAACATAAGTTTTGCGAAGGCCAAAGGTTCATTCTTGCCATTGACGGCAGTGAAATTGTGTGTCATATACCTCTCCGATAACACCTATATTTGGTTGTTTTTTCCCTCGTACGAAAGCCAAATGTACGACCAGTCTGTAGAAAAATATATGTTCAGCTTGTTGGACTAGTCTCTGCTGACTAGTAAACTGTATGCTTCCTGTATGTCCACAACAACTATGTTGATGCATTAGTGGACTTGACTGTCATGAGATATTCGGATGATCACATCTCGGAGTTCAACAATGGCTTGTACAGATGTTCGATCAAGTTGGATGAGTTGCACGAATGTTTTGCTCCATTGTGCATTGATATTTCTAGCAATGGAGAGAGGCATAACATTGGCTGCCACACCAGAATCCATCAAGCAATTGTGAAAATTGCAGTTTAAAACTTCAAATGACAGCAAGAATGAAGGGAAACTTGATTTTTGTTCTCCCATCCAGAGTGTGTTTAGCACAGTGGAAAGCAATCCAGGAGGTGTGCTAGCTCCCTTGTTGGTAGAGGTTGCGCTGTCCATTGTTATCTATCCCAATGCACATATCAGGATGTCTCACTGACTCAGGATCTTAGCTAACTCAAGAAAATTGATGTTTGTGCAAGTTTTCTTCATGTCATCTACAATGTTGTAGCCTAGAGGTGGTAGAATCTTTGAGGTGTCTCAGGTAAGACTGAATTTTGTGTTGTCCGACGGAGTGTTCTGCAGTTTTCTTCTCATGGGCGTACTCTTGTCCGCCGCTGTCTTCTCGGACTTGTTCTATGTTTTCTTCTTTGGGGCAGTTGGTGGATTATCCTTCCTCAACAACAGTCTCATATTTTCTTTGGGGGTTGTTTCTCGATGTTCGCCTTCAATGCTGCTTGTGAGCACAGATACATGTTCACCACATGCCCAAAAATTGACACTTCATCAGGTGAAACACCTTTGTCATTATCCGTGTCTTTTAGTTTCTCCTGCATATTGTTTTCTATGTCAAATGTATGACGACATACAGATCTTGCGACTCGCGTCCAATCTAAACAAGAGTTCTCTGGGTGATGTTCCTCATGGAATGAACAAAATTCCAAATTTTCACACTGATCGAGGTGGAGAACAAAGCTCTGAATAGTTTTTGCAGTGAACTAGTTGCTACCTAATGAGATGCTTCCTTGTCTCTATCTGGGTGGATGGTTGCTTGTGGTTGTGTCTATTTTCTGTTTTTTAAGCTCGGACACTTTTGTTGTCAAGTTCTTGACGAGGCGAGTGAGGGTTTCAATATCATTTGTTTCCTTGTCTCTACCTTTGCTCTCCATCGCTTGGGACTTTCTGCTTGCATTTTTGGAGTCTTTTTCTGGTTCGTGATCCTTGATGACCCCAATTGCATGCAAGTCTTTCTCAATAGCAATAACCCCTTCGTAGTTTTTCAATAATGTTGGTTTTGGAGCTCGCTTGATAAACTGTTCAATGCGAGTCGGTACTGTGGATGTGTAATAATCAACAGTGATGGAGTCATGAAGTTTGGTGTCGCCTAAAAACTTGTTCAATATGCGTGTAAACCTTTGATTGAAATCTTTTACCTTTTCTTTCCCCTCCATCTTCAAGCCTACCAATTCTTTGATTAACATGGCTAGGGTCTTGTCATCAACAAAATTTTCAAGAAACATGTGCTTGAACACACTCAAGTTTTGTATGGAGTTTGCCGGAAAGCTGTGATACCATGCAATTGCACAACCATCCAAGATACATGGAAACAATCTACATTTTGTGTTGTCATACTGTACCTCAAGGATCTACAGTTGTAGGTAGAAGTTGACCAAATGGTCTTTTGCCTTCACTGTGCTGTCAAGGTTGAACTTGATGTTCATTCTCTCTTCTCTATTTTGCATCTTGTGCAAAGCGCCTAGGAGACCCAATGGTCTCTGAGTCATCCATTCCAGATTTTCGTCTACCATCTCTTGTTCTTCTTCGTCCTCCTCCTCTCCTTCATAATCTGACGGTTCTGGCTCTGAGTCTGTTGGTTCGTCTCCGCCTCTGCCTCCTTTGCTGCCTTCCCCTCCTCCTCCTCTACTAGAGTCTGATCCCAAGATCACAAGGGTGTCTCATTCCCCTTGCTAGAGGACTGATGGTTCCTCTCCGTCTTCAATAGCTTCTGTTAGACCCTCAAGTGTGGCAAGAACTGCTTCTTCCACTGACGGTAGAACAACCCCTGCGAGAGTGGATTTTGGCTTCCTTGATGCCTATGGAAGATGTTGTATGCTTGGGATCACTTTGAGTACTTTTGCAAACTGGCGGGTGATGGGATGGACGAAGAGAACATGACGATATGGAATTTCATGTTCAATCCTAGGAGGTGAGAAGTAACCTACTATAGAGTCATGCATAGGTGAGGGGGAGTGTGAATAAGTGCCTTGACCAGATGGTTGATGAGTGAGTGTGAGACGACGTTCATCCATATAAAACCGGAGGTCCTCCTTCTAGCACCAGAAATGTTGACAGTGCTGGACCCACCAACATTCAGGGGATCACCCCGGTATGAAGTCCCAAATAGACCTCACACTATTTTGTGTGGGAGTCCCATCTGGTACGATGGCCCGATTTCCATTATCTTAAAGATTTGCCTCATCTCTTGCTTATCAGCACAAGAGAGTGGTCTGTTTTATCTTCAAGTAGTGAGGTTTGTGTTCCTGGTGATTACTAGTGTCACTTTTGTCAATGGTTATTTCACCGTACAGGGAGAGGGTGGGAGTGAGTCCCAAGTCAGTTGAGAGGAAGCCCCAACTCTGTTAGAAACACACAACACAACAGGATGTGTACAACATTTAGAGGAGTAGTCCAAATATATGTGGCAGTCACAACACACAAGAAAAGATAACACATAAAACACACAGCGGAGGAGTCCCCACGAGTGTGACAATCATTACAGCAAGTTTACGTGAAAGGTATTTCTGATGTCTGGGGAGGTAACCAACAAAGGAAAGACAACATTAACAGCTCATACAACACATTTTCATTAACATATATGTATTACAACAATTGAATGAGTTCAAGTGTTAAACACAAGTTAAAGCAACATGCATTACAAGCGTTCAAGATTAGTCTTACAACAATTACAACGCATGTGTGAAAATGTGCTGGTCTGTTAGCAAGCTTCTGAATTAAGTGAAAGTTCCAAGACACATATTTAAACCATACATCACTAACCCCGTGAGCGAGCTGTTGGAGCCACTACTTACTCCTCAAAGAAAATATTATAAACTCTTAAGGCTATGTGGGAGGAGCCATGGTAAAAAATACTTTGCATGTACAAATGAGGGGGCATTTATAGCCAAGGGTGAAACTGGCCCTTGTGGCTGTTCGAATTCCCTCATGACTGTTTGACTTCCATGACCTTTACGACTTTACATGACTCTCCATGAGACAAGTGGGTCTCTTCGACTTCCACATTACATTATATTGATTAACAGTCTAGCCCACAATAGATATGTGAATGGCATGACTCATGAAGAGACTCGACATGAAAGTTCTGGTACATTCGACTGTTGCTGGTATGCATGTCGAGGTGTAGTGTTACTAAGTGATGGATTTCATCATGGTGTGTCACAAATTCACCTCCGCATGGCAAAGTGCATGGAATCTTCGATGGGCATTGGGTTCTCATGATGTTTCACGCACGTTGCTCCTTGCTTGCACGTTGTCATTATTAATAGGTTCACCCATTCACGAAAAGTGCATGTTCGTCCATCCATCCATTCATGAACACATCTTTCATGTTCGCTCATCCATCCATCCGTGTGTGAACACATCCTTGCATGTTCATCCGTTTGTGATCACATCTATTTGCATGCATCGTTTGTTCGTCTATCAGTGAACATGTCCTTTTGTATGTACTCCCATTGTTCATCCCATTTGCAATCACTCAGGACGAGACAACATCAAATTAATAAAACTCCTAGTCTACCATGATCCATGATCATTTCAGATGCAGGTGACCGGGAGAGGAGACAAGGTTGTGAGTTGCGAGCTGGGATGGAGGTTATGGGAACTTCTGGTGAAATTTTCACAGAAGTCACTAGGTGATGGAGATGGGAAATCTGGATCGACAGTGACTGTCTGCGGGGTCTGGCTCAGCTAGAGAAAAAAATTGCGCAGTTTTTATGATGAGTAGTCCGAGCTGTAGAAAGGTTGGGAAGACAAAATATATGGAATTTTCAGAAGGAGCGGGAAGCAGGAGTTTGACCTCCAAAACTGCGCAATTCCTAGAACTGGAAGTAGGTTGCCAAGACATTGGCAACAAAAACTATGCAATTCCTAGAGGGAACTTGCAGTCAACTGTTGGAGCTTTGCAGCAAAAACTATGCAATTCCTGGAGGGAACTGGCAGTTAGTTGCTGGGAGCTACTAGTGAGGAAAGTTGCGCTGATGCTTGGAGGTTGACCTGTTGATCACCTCTACATAGTTTCTGAGCTGAGCGAACTGTTGGGCAGTAGAGGGCTTGCTCTTGAAAATTGTGTAGTTTTCTGAGTGAGCAGCCGGTTGGCTTATTGTTTTGCTGGCTGGAAAAAATACACAATTTTCTGAGGGAGACATGGATGAGAACTGGGTGTCTGTCCATCCCATTTGTAAAATTTTCTCATTCAGTGGAGCGAACAAGGTCTACATCCTTTCCACAGTATTTTAGGGGAGTCTGTCCCGGGGTGACTACCGGGTCAAACTCTCTGGTTGACCAACATGAAGGGTATTAATCTTCTTACGTGCAGCGCATCTTGAAATGGCTTGGTTGGTGCTTCTGCGTTGTTCTGGGTGACAGCCAATCAAGTCAATGGTGGGGTGAATGTTTGAATGTTAGAGGGGAATTCAGCTGTCAGAACTTCAACAAATGACTAAGTGTGTGAATGAGTGAAAAGGTTCATACATGATCTTGAAAACACACACTTACATGACTTGACAACGAGACGACTCAAACCATCCAGACACATATGCTCAACATGACTAACCGACGATGTGAGCGACAAGCGTGATGCTTGTGATTGATCATTGGTCGACTGTGACCATGCTTGCATGACAGTGTATATGAATCCATGTGTGAGCACGATGGATGTTTACATAGAGAACATAACATGTACACACAAAGCAGACACCTTGTGTATGACCAGGACATGGTCACAAGCATGACATTGACATCAACATGTAAAATTTGTCGGTGGAATGATCAAGCAAGGTAGGAGCGAAGACTCACACGAGCTTATGGAGTGAACCCAAGTGCGTGTAGTCATCAAATAAAACTCTCAAAAGAGGCTCTGAAATTTGATGCAGGCCAAAATGTTTGAGGGTGTTGTAGCTGCTACAACACATGTATAACAATTGGCTTCTAGTTATAGTTGGATCCTTCAAGGGAATTGAAGTCCCTTGAGAGATGGTGTGGATGTTTTCCGTTATAAGGAAATGTGCTTGGAAAAATGAGGTAAGATAACTGATATATTGTTATATTTATTTATATAATGACAATTATGTGTTTATGGTAGTATCATGCAGGGAATCACATGGAAAACGATCTACCATCAAATCTTGAAGAAGGCTAAGGTTTAGCTTTCCCTTAGAGGCATTGGGAACCCATGGGGATTGGGTCATGGTGTTTGTTTCTAGTTTGTGCTTTTGGTTCTTTGTGATTTGTTTCCTCTTGATTTGTAGTTTCCTTTATGTCTAGTGTTTTACCATGCCACTTTGTTTGTGGTGTCATATTGTTATTGTTTTTTCATGGTTTTCTTCTTGGTTGATTTTGGTTCTTTCCTTTTATGTTTCGAGGGCATTGGGAATTGTTTGGGAAGGAGGAAGTTAATGGAGCTCGAGAGAGCTGTGTGGTACCCAACAGGTAATGTAAGACTCGTATGATGCTTGATTCACGTATAAGCGAAGCTGAAGGTACGAGTACGACATCCAATTGGATTGTTAGGTCCATTCGGATAAATGGATAGTGGCATGGAAAACATGAGAAAGGTAATCAATAAGGGTAAAGTAAATGGACTTGAGGTGTCAGATGCCTTAGCTATGTTGGGAAATGTTGTTCTCAATCATGTGCATGTTTTCAACGGATAAAGAGAGTTCTATTCACCTTGACCTTATGATATTTGGTAATTATGTTGTGATCATGATTATGTTGATGTCCATACCTATATATATGTATGTATGCATGCCATTATCTAATAGGGTTGTCTGGGATCATGATTATTTTATGCTAGTGTTTATATATATATCGTTGTCTGATGGGGATGTTAGGGATCATGATCATCTTATGCTAATGTTTATATGTATATATGTATATATGTACGTTGTTGTCTGACATTGTTTTCAGGGATCCTTCTTGTGGAGGAATTATTTCTTATGTGAGTGAATGGCATGAAGAGGTTCTTGATCTATGAGAAATCAAGTGGGAAGAGTAGCCCTCGCAGATCTATGTGGTTAGTATCAAGTGGATATGATTTTATATTATATGATTATACTATGTCTATGTTTATGCTATGGATAGGTAATGTTGAGGGATACATCATTGAAATTAAGGGAGTGCGATCTGTGCAGGTTGGAACCAACATGAATAGTGGAAAGACACTGGAAGCAAGGTGGTTTGGTAGAGTTAATGTGTGGTCTCTGGATGTGCAGCACTAAGGTTGTGTATTTGTTCTACATGCTGTACATATAGTGTTGTGTGCATGTTTCATATGCGGTGCTATGAACATATGGTGTTATGTAAATGTTGTTTATGCAGTGTCGTGTATATATGGTACTATGTACATGTCATATATGAAGTGTTGTGTATAGATAATGTTGTGTACATGTTGTATATGGAGTGTTGCATACATGTTGTGTGTTGTACACATTGTACATATGGTGTGGTGTATATATGGTGTTGAGTACATGTTGTACATGTACTATTGTGTACATGTGGTGCTATGTACATGTTGTACATGAGGTGTTGTGTACATTTGGTTTTGTGAACATGTCGTCCATGTGGTGTTATGTGCACATGGTGTTGTGTACATGTTCTGCGTGTGGTGCTGTGTACATGAGGTGTTGTGTACATGTTGTGCAAGTGGTGTTGTGTAAATGTGATGTTGTGTACATGTTGTGCAGGTGGGGTTTTGTACATATTTTGTAGGTGGTGCCATGTACATGTGATGTTGTGTACATTTTGTGCAAGTGGGACTTTGCTCATGTCGTACATGTGGTAATGTTGTACAGGTGGTACTATGTGCATGTAATACATGTTATGTTGTGTAGATGTGGTATTGTGTGTACGTCGTACATGTTGTGTTCTGCACATGTGGAATTACATATGTGCATTATGTAGCCGTGGTATTGTAACATGTGTAT
Source organism: Pinus tabuliformis (assembly GCA_031772625.1). Taxonomy (NCBI): domain Eukaryota; kingdom Viridiplantae; phylum Streptophyta; class Pinopsida; order Pinales; family Pinaceae; genus Pinus; species Pinus tabuliformis. The sequence continues at coordinate 404,350,629 of CM062812.1, read as the reverse complement.
TCATTGTGTTTTATTTTGTGTACGTATATGTATTGTGTTATGCATGGGTTGTAGGTGTATGTGTTCTGTTGAACATCAGGTGTAGGTGCATGTATTGCATGGCGTTGTATGTTGTGTGTGTTTGAAATCATGTGGTGTACATTTTGTTTATGTGCATGTGACTAAAGAGAAGAAAAGGCACTGGGTACCTTTTAAGTGTGGAAACTCATCTAGTGAGTGTATGGAAACAACAAAGGTAGAAGCAAAGGACTGATTGAGGGATATTTCATTTTTAATTATGCATGTGATCTATGATTCTGATATATGATGGTTACATTTGATATATGGCTTTGATTTATGATTTTTACATGTGATTTATGATGGTTATGTTTTGAGCTAACTGAATGTGATATGCGTATACATGATGATTTTATAAAAGAGCTAGTTTGACTTGTTGTGATAGGAAGTAAACATAATTGAAATTGTATCTCATTGCCAAGCTACCAATGAGTATGAATTGAATTTATTTTTATTTTGAATCTAATGGAAGTTATGTGCTTGGTACACGAAGGCAGAGAAATGTCAGGTTTGGGTGGTTGAAATCGACTGCAAGAACTAGTAGCAACAAAAAAGGAATTGGAACAGGAAGAAATATGTTGATAAAGCACTTCAGGAGAAAGGCCATTGTGGAACACTGGTACCCAATAGTGTCCGTTGATTTCCATGAGCATGCTATGAATGATATGATGGTTTTGAGGCATGAATATGCCATGGTTTTTTTATCTTCCAATGCAAGGGAACCTTGTCGACGGATGGATCGCTTGGGAAAGGAGATGTCAAGGAACTTGGAAGGTGAGTGACTACAGGGAAGAGGGTAATGAAATTACCTGAGGGACTATGTAGGAAAGAAGCGAAGGTCATGGGATGGATTTATTTTGGTAATTAGCATTTCCAGATGGAACCATATGCACATTGGGAGTGTGCCCTACAACAATGAGCTGGTAACTATTCACCGAGGGCACATGTAGCACAACGATCATCGCACTTGATAGTGGATGCAAGTTTTGCTTGGGTACTGGATTCTATACTTTCTAGGAAATAACTTAATCCCAATATTACTTTTGAGGGTAGACGTGTTAACCTCGGGATTCCCTTGTTGCAGATGCAGGCATCATAACCTTTTATTTGTTGGTCAGAGAAAATGTGCATATGCATCTATTATTGTAAATACTATATCAAGCTAGATTTATAAAGCTCCATAGATAGTATGGTTATTTGCTAGTTGAAGCAAACGTGCAAAGTATATGTGGTTGTGATTGTAAGTATTGTAATGAGTTGTGTTATAAAGATCCAGTAAATGGTATGTTTACCATTTTTTTAGTAGGATGTCATTGTAAATACTGCGATGAGCTAGGTTATAAATCTCCATAGGAATTATGTTTTATTTTCAGTGGTTTTGTTGGTTATAGTTTTCATAGAACCCCGAGAATAGTGTTCCCCTATGGGGGAGAGGTCTGTAACAACCCCGGGTTAAAATTTCATGTAATAAAGTTAATAGAGGAAAAAATTAGACCAAGTTCATGGGACACGTATTCTAAGATGAATGTTTTGAAAAACATCCTAGTGGGTGTCACATCGGTTTATTATGACTAAGGAAATTAGCAAGGGATTGGAAAACACCAAGAGACATTAATTGGCAGTTATTTATGAAAAAAATAGAAAATAGGGGAAAAGGAAGGTGAAATGTCACACGTTGCATGTGAGAAGGAAATTGAAGAAAAATAGAGGAAAATGGAGAAAATGGAGGCCTAAGTGATAAAATTCTTATGAGGATCAGTTCATGGATTTTGTTAGTGGATACTTTGATAATTCAGTTTTGGATCTCTCTCTATTCTCTCAAACTTAGAGCATTCTTGGAGAACTCTTGAATTAGATAAAGGAAGGAAAAGGAAGTAAATGGAAGAATGATAAAGCAAGGAAGAGTTGGATCAAGCAACTATAGTGGGATTACTTACAGGTATCGAGTTGCATGTATGGTTTCCTTGTTATTTTTGGAATGCATGATATATGCATGTGTGTATTTGGTTTTCTTATTGTCATTGGAATGGGTTTTTCTAGTTGTGACAGTGGTTTTCGTCCTTTCCTTTCCATTTTTAGATTGTCGTGGTGTGATGGGATTCTTTTTTTTAGTTGAACTAGATTTTCGAATGGGTTCGAAACCAGGTGAGGTGGTCTCACGAAAATTCCCAAAGGCTTAGGAATCCCTTGAATGGAAATGGAGGGATACACGATAGAGCCTGAGGGTGGAGACATGAAAATTACTCAAGGTATTGGTGAAAAATTCTAGAGGCAAACATTCTTGTTTATGCCTAGTAATATCTTGACCAGTAATGGGGGGATTATGGTAAAGCATAATAGTGTATGTTTATTTGTTTGGGCCTAGGAAACCCTTGATTGGTAATGGCACAATAGACGGTAACACATGGTTGTATAGATGATCGTTTCAAGCCTAGAAATCCCTTGACCAGTAATTGTAGGATACACAGTAAATCCTGATGAAGACCTAGTTTGTTTTTGTTATGTGTCCCACATTCATGCTTGGAATATGGCACATAGGTGATTGGGGAAAAGAAATATTTGGTTCAGCCCAATGTATGGCTAGATGGTACGTGGAAGTCCTTGAATTGGTTGGATTTTGCATATTTTAATAAGAGCTAAGTTCCTCTTGTATTTCATGAGAAATTATACTTGTTATTATTTGTCTTTAATGGCTACTCTATCATTGCTATTATTTTGGTTGTATGTTGGTTACAAGCATGGTTTTATGGTAGATCAAAGTTATGGCTCTAATCATGTTTTATTGATAAATGAATGGTTATTGAATGCACAACCTAATAGATGTTAATGCAATTGTTGTGAAATGGAATTGTACCTGCTTGATGTTTCTAAGATAAGTTCCAGATCTCTATCTTCATATGTGTATTCATGATCTCTAGATTTCATGTTCACAATATGTTTGATGGAATGTCTGTCATGGTGGGACCAGGTTAGTTCATGTCCTTGATTAAGTTTTTAGTTAAAGGATTTGTCCTTGTGTAATTTATCATTATGGTAAGTTCTATCAACTTTTGGGCAGTGGTCTAGAGTCTAGCCCTGAAAAAGTGGCTTAGATCTCGCAGTCGTTGGCACATAATTGGGTGAAAAAGATTGTAGTCACTCCATTGTAGGGTTATGCATGCGACTAGAGGGTGACAATTGAATTCAAGAACTATTGTGTTAGCGCCTGGGAGTCTAGATCAATGAAAAGCAATTTAACTAAAGGTTTGGGCACCTAGAAGGGTGGTTTATCTCTTGGGGGTCTTATAGCACTTGAGAAAAGTCAGTAAATTCCTGGTTTGTCGACTCCATTTCCTTAAGGTGATCTAGGAGGGTGAGTCATTTCATAGTAGCTCCTTATCTCATGTTTACTGTGTCAGTCCGGTGAAAGTGGGTAAATATGGGAGGGGGTGTTACATACAAAAAGAAAAACATGTTTTTAAATTATGTTTTAGGTTTCACAATTCAATTTAATATAGGTTACATTATTTATTGTATTTCTTTTTAAATGAGAGTTAGTGTTTTTTTTTAATACATAGTTAATTTATGAAAATATTTAAATTATATATGAGAAAATATCTTTTTTTAAAGAAATTGAGTGCAAAATTCCCACCTAGTTAAAATATTTAAAATTTTGTAAAATATAAAATAAATAAAATTTATAAAATATAAAATAATCATATATTCATAAATTTTGTATCTAAAGGAGAGAAAATTTATTTGTTGTGTTGTGATTTTATTTTCTATTTTATAGACTTGTATTTAGGACGAGGGAGATGTGTAATTTTTTTGTGCTCAACTTCAAGTTGACACATTGACACATGTACCTTTTAAAATAAAATTAAAATATTTTATAAATAAAAAATATTGTCGAATATATATGGTTAATTTTAATTAAGAGAAGTATAAGTCATCATTTTTTTGGAGCTAGCCATAAATAATCCTACTCTCATTTTTCTCAGGTTGTTGATATTATAGTCTAGTATGAAGGAGATGTGTTAAAAATATTTATTATTTTAATGCACAAATAGAATAATTGAAATTAAAAAAAACAACTATTTCTAAATAAGAGTAATTATAGGGAGATGTGTAATTCATTCAATTTTTTATATAAAATTAATATATGACATTTAAATAATAATAATAACAAAATTCAATGTAAATCATGAATGAAATATTTCAATCTTAACTATATAATATATATTGTCAAAAAAACTTAGGTATAATCTAGGTGAACATGAAATTTAGTTGAAATGGACCTAGTGCCAATTGGTCTTCTACTCATAGGGTCAATCTATCACTATAACCTCTAGGTGCTTAGGTAAGTCCTTTCTGCATGCACATGCAAATCAGGAGGTTTTGAACGTCAAACCTCCTCACACTTAACATTTCATTTTCAAGGCCATGGTCAATTGAGCTACCCCAAGGGGCTATAAACTATATATATATATATATATATATATATATATATATATATATATATATATATATATAAAGCAATTGAAAAATCTAAAGTATGATTGTTAAAAATTTCTACTGGTTTCACTATTCAACATTTTGGGTCTTTCATGCATATTTTACAATATTTTGAGATCTAGAAAAAGTTTCCTGGGATTATAAATTTAAATTGTGTACACAATCTAAGTGCTCAAGGGGATTTTCAAGGTGTTAAATCCATTTCTATATTTAAAAATATAATTCAGTTTATATATATATATATATATATATATATATATATATATATATATATATATATATATATATAGGATCTGGAAAACATTGAGAGGGATCAAATCTCTAGAGGTTTAAAGTTTGCACTCTAAAAGATATTTCCACTGAGATATTTGATTCCTCTAAGCTCTTACTAGATCCTTAGTTAAGATGGATTTATATTGGTTAATATTGTAGTAAGAATAAATATGAGATTAATATAAGGGTGATGCATTTCATTTTAATTTTGAATATATTGCGTGTCATAAGAGATCATATCTATTGCAAACACAATTTTAAAATAAATTTTTGAATAAATTTTTGCACTTCAGAAAGTTTAATTCGTCTGGCCTTATTAGAAGTCAAAGTTAAGATGGAGTGATGTTGTTTGAACTTGCATCCATCTATCTAGAAAATTAAAATTGAATTTATTTGTATATTCATTATAGAATTTTTTTTGGTAATATCTTATCATTATATATTTTCGTTTAACAATATATGTTGATATATATGTATATTATATTAATATTTACTCTATTTTTCTACCATTTTAAGTGTTTTGGTTACCACAATACATATATATATATATATATATATATATATATATATATATATATATATATCAAACAAATAGAGAGATTTAAACTTTCTATCATATAATTTATATGATATTTATGAAATTCTTATTTGACATGCAATTAATATATAATATTTTAAATATTAATAACAAAAAACTTATTTCAGCGTTAATCATAATTTAAATATTTTTATATAATTTAAAAATAAAATATTTTAATTACCTTAAATAAAATATTTAAGTATCAACTTTAATATTACATGACGAGGTATTTTTACTACCCAATACGGATGTGTGTGAATATGAATATATTAAAGGGGGAGTCAATTAAATTACATATTAATATAAAAACATGTAATAAATTGCAAATAAAAATGTCAAAAGTATAATATATAGAGAGAGATTCATGTATAGAGAAAGATTCATGTGTGATGAGTAGATATTAGTAGTTTTAATTTTATAAATAGACGAATGAGAGTGATTTTAATTTTGGATCTGTGATGACTTAAGGTAAATCAAATCCCTTACCTATAAAATTTCCCTAACTATTTTCAATATAAAAGAATGCTTTCGTTTGAAGACTTTATTGATATTTTGATATTCAAAAATATTATTTAAAATATTTTATTTTATAATTAATGTTGAAATACTTTAATTATAATCAATATTTTTTTTAAAGGTTACATATTGATTTTAGTAATTTTTATATTTATTTTAGATTTTTTTTTGGGTATGGAATAAGGTTAATGGATGACTTCGTATTTGTTGGATAATAGAATCTAAAATCGAAATAGATTTAGGTGTTATTTAGAAATATTTTGTAAGTAATATTTTAATATCAAATATGTTTAACTTAATAGAACTCGTAAGAAAGTATATATTAAAAGATTTAGTTTTAATAAAATTATTTTTAATTTGTTAGGAAAGAGTTTAAAAGTTAAGTCATAAGTAATTTGTATATTTGACTTGTGGGTAGTTTGACATATTCTTAGTGTTATCGTGGTAATCTTAGACTCATATTACTCTAATGTGTTACTGATTCACTATGGTAAAAAAAAAAAAAACATTAAACCCTTCTACATAATGGTTGAATTTTCTCCATATTTGTTAGATGATGGAATGTCTAGTTGATATAAGCTTAAGTTATCCATTTGATAATACAATCTCCAATAGACATTAGTTCAGATTGGATAATGGAATATATAATCAACATAAAATTATATGACTATAAATTCAATCATCCAACACATAGGGAGCAAAGTCAATCGTTATATATAGAACACTATAAGATTATGCATATGTAAATTGTAGAGTCCATCATCCAACTCATATCAAGAAAAGTCAACTATTGACTTTGTTCCATGTCCATTAGATATAAGAAATTTGTAATCCACATAAGGATGCATGTCGTATAGCTTGATCTTATTATGATTGCATATTCTATCATCTAATAGGTATGGAGAAAATTCTTCAATTGTTGACTTTGTTTCATGGTCATTCGATGCAAGAAATATGCAATCAACATAAGGATGTAGACTTCTAACGTAAAGATTATGTTGATTTTGATGTTGTCATCACTTTGGTATGGAGCAAAGTAAACCATTAACTTTATTCCATAGGCTATAAGACAAATATTCTGATGTCCATTGCAAATTCCTCACATTTAATGTGTAATAGCTCTAGTTAAAAAATTATGTAATAAAGTTAATAAAGGAAAAATAAGACCAAGGTCATGGGACATGTATTCTAAGATGAATGTTGGACAAAAAATCATAGTGGGTGTTCATTTGGTTTATTATGGCAAAGGGAAATTGGTAAAGACAATGGCAAAGGATTTGAAAATGAAAGAGGAATTAATTGACATTTTATTTATGAAAGTAAAGGAAAATAAGAGAAAATGAAGGTGAAAGGTCACACGTTACATTTAATAACCCGCCAATAAAAATATTAAGTATATAATGTCTAAATATTATTTATATATGAGTAGATATTATAAAATGAAATTATATAATGAAAAATATTATTAAAATTAGTTTAATATTCTAGGTAAACACATGAGAGCGTAATGAGTTCAATTTTAATTTTAGATCTTCTATAAGTTAAGTAGATCAAATCCCTGAAAGTATATTTTTTTCCAATTATTTTCAATGTAAAAAATATTTTCGTCTTAAAAATATTTTGATCTTAAGAAAATACTATATTGATAATCAAATATATTATTTAAAATGTCAAAAATATTTTATTTATAATTAATTTTGAAATATTTTAATTTTAATTAACATTTTTTAAATGTTAATATATTAATTTTGGTATTTATGTCTGTTAAATATATATTGTTTGCATTTAACACGTTTGGAATAAAGTTAATGGTTGATTTCACTCTATTTGTTGAATAATAAAATGTGCAATCTAAATAAGTTTAGGTGTGATTTAGAAATACTTTGTAAATCATGTTTTAATATCACAAGATATGTTTAAGTTAAAAGTATTATTAAAAAATATTGTGTTGGTTTTAATAGAGGCTTATTTTAATCAGATCAGTATCAACTTTTTGTTAAAGGTTTTAAGAGTTAAGTAATAAGTAAGTGATAAATTTGGTTCATAGATAGTTAGATATATTTTTAGTGTTATAGTAATAACCAAAAAATTTGATGGTAATTAGATATAGTTAAAAAATATTAAACTTTTCTATAAAATATTTGACTTTGCTGTTAGTTTATGGAATTTGTAATTGATGTAACCTTAAAATATCCCTGGGATGATGCGATCTACATAATCATAAGTTCAAGTTAGATGATAAAATCTATAATCTAAAATCTATATAGATTCCATTATCCAACACACGAGGCTATGTCAACCATTATATAAACCATAAGATTATGCTTATGTAAAATGTAGATTCCATCATCCAACTAATATGGAGAAAAGTCAACCCTTAACTTTGTCGTATGTTATAAGAAAATTGTAATCAAGCTAAGGATGCATGTCTTAAAGCCCTATCTTATATTACTTTAATATTCTATCATCCAATGGGTATGGAGAAAAGTCTTCACGTGTTTTTGTTTAATGCCACTAAATACAAGAAATATGCAATCAACCTTAAAGATGCTAAACCTCTCACCTAAAAGTTATATCATAAAGATGCTAAACTTCTAACCTAAAAGTTATATCGATGGTTGATTATGTCATTTTTTGATATGGAGTAATGTCAGCTATTGACATTATTTCGTAGGTCATAAGATAAAATTATTTTGTACGTCATAAAATAAATATTTTTTTATGTTTATTGTAAATGGAGTTGTTTTAGTGAGAGTTTTGGAAGTTTTTTGGGTTGGTTTTTTTGTCTAATTTTTCTAAAATTCACGAGGAATTTATTAAAATTACAAATTTGATGGGTAACTTCTGCACAATAGAAATGCCTTAAAAGTTTTCCAGAGTGCTAAATCCATATATATAATAAAAAAATAGTTAAAATAATACAAATCAAAATTCCACCTCAAATTTCTCCAACAAATTCCTAAAAATCCAAAAATCACATTAAAAACAACTCCATTACATATCTAAAAATCACACTAAAAACAATTTCATTCCATAAATTTAATGTGCACCAAATAAAGAAAATAGATAACTTTGCCGCGTAATTATTAAATGATAGAATTTATCCAATGACATACGTTTTACATATTTAGACACTGATTAGATTTTATATTCAACCAGGTAAAAAACACTACACATATTTCTATATTGTAAGAAGTATCTTTTAAGTCAGATCATAAACCCGCGGCCCAATAGAGGACAAGTTGAAGCTTTGAATACATCTTCCCAAATTTGTGGAGGAATAAATCGCAGGTAAGTAGCTCGAGTCCAGTTATGAAAAATGAATAAATGTATAAATGTCCATCGAGGAGATAGGTAAGTCGCCTAAGTGATGGTTTTGAAAATGAAATTGTGCTATTTTAATAAGCAATGATTTGGTCTTGCTGGTTGATTTGAAACGAATAAGTTAAAAAATTCTGCCATGTAATTTTTTTTATTTAATTAAGTTTTAAATTGTGAATAAATTTCCAAAAAAAAATTATATTATAATTAAATTTTATATTTTCAACCCTCTGTTTAAAATAGTGCGGAATTTTATTCTTATTAATGAAGGGCAGATTGTGGACATCTCCGACCGCTTATGCCAACTTTTATAGTTAATTGTCATTCATGTAAGATTGTCCCAACGGTGGGGCAAGCCATTCAAAAGCAATTGACCACTGTTTTATGAAAGCACAAACAAAGATGGCTCCCCTACGCCATTGGCAGCCTGAGAAAAAATAGATTTCAATGCCGAGGGTGGTTGGACTAGGTGAACAAAATCAATTGTTGATTTGCTCCATACTCGTTAGATGATGACTATAAGTCAGTATAATATAGTATAGATCGTTAGATGACGACTATAAGTGAGTATAATATACTATAGATTTAATAGTGAAGAATATGCATTTTTTAATTATATATGTTATTTATATTTTATGATTTTTTAAATAAAAAAATTAAGTTTTTTTACATTATTATAATGAAAATATATATATATATATATATATATATATATAAAACTTAAAATTGCTAAAATAATATAATTGTTATGAGTTTTATTATTTTTTATGTTGTCATATTTTTTTCATAAAAATAGTAAATGTTAAGGTATAGTGTGTAAGATGTCCTTTTTTATGTTATTTTAAGTCTTGGAGCTATTCCTTCGCTCAAAAAGGAAGTAATTTTAATATTTCCTAAAGGAAGGTATATCTATATATATATATATATATATATAAACTTAAAATTGCTAAAATAATATAATTGTTAAGAGTTTTATTATTTCTTATGTTGTCATATTTTTTTCATAAAAATAGTAAATGTTAAGGTATAGTGTGTAAGATGTCCTTTTTATGTTATTTTAAGTCTTGGAGCTATTCCTTCGCTCAAAAAGGAAGTAATTTTAATATTTCCTAAAGGAAGGAGTCCTTGTGTATCACTCAACGAAAAGTTATTTAACAATTGAAGCTTAAATTACATTTATAACGAAGAAAATAAGGCATGATAAGGGTTTCAACTAAGAATAAGGTGTTGGATTTTACTTTAGAAGTAATTCAGAGTGAGGGAAACTAACAAGGGGTTTCAACAGAATTTTAGCCATAGGGAAGATTTTCAAAACTATGGGTACCAAAATATAGTTAAGTTGGGCAACTGACTTAGCGAAAACAAATATGAGCATAAAATGAGGCGGAACTACTTTCCTAGCTTATATTTGTCAGACAAAACACCAATGGTTAAGACAAGCATAGATCCATTACCTTACTCATCATTCTATAAGATGAAAAATGTAGAAGAGAAAAACATCATAATTGTAACCACTCCCTCCCACCCCCTCGTACTATTATAGGTTGCGGGAAGTGTTGCTGATCATTTAACCTAACCTTGAAGGTTTGTAATCAAGATGGGGTAAACAAAAAGCTAGTTTTTGCAAGCACATATAATTGACTTCTAACACCACCATTATCTTCAACTGATTGAGATATTTGTAATGGTACCAAATTTTACTTCGATTCAAGCCTTATATAAAAGGCTATGCCTAATTGAAGTTATGAACTTATCATTAGGGGAATATGTCATTAAATTGGCCATGTGGAACCCATGTAGTCCTGACCAGTCAACTTAGTGGGTCTTGTAGTTAGGTCCACATTGCATCACCACAATCTGACCACTGTAGCATTCAACATCAACGACATGTGAGTAGTGGTGTGAAGAAAGTAGTAACATGGCCTCACATTTCCACCTTGGAACTCTAATAGGATTGTTTAACTCCTATCTGTGTGCTCATATAGGATGCACCATAAGATCTCAGTGACAAGCGATGAGCGATGGGTGGTAGGTGTTGGGTCTTGAAAATGTCATCCATTTTACCCTCTTTTATTTCATTTTCCTTTAGTATTTACCATATTTTGAAACTCCATAACCATGCAATAAGATCATCTTCATGATTAAATATGCGTTTAGACATATTCTTCTCCAATATATTTATTTTGGCATTTTGAGTGAAATTATGGTTCAATATTAGAAAAATAACATGTATTTACCTATATATAAAAGTCGTATGAGTTTTGTGATGCGTGTAGGTATATTTGAAGATTCCAGTACAATCATATTTGGGATCTAAGTCTCATATTGGAATTTCCTCTTCAAACTCTTAAATATTTGAGGAAGATTTGAGATCATTGATCAAACACATTTCATGGAAAGAATCATGGAAGTCTTCATAAGTGTGTCCTATCAAATATATGATAGATTTGTGAGAGGATATGAAGAGATGCTACTAGCTAGATGTTAATACATGGTTGTAACCACATGAGACATTTGTGGATCAAGGAGATATTTGTGGATCTACATTTATGAATCAATTATCTTAGTTTTTGTATAAATAGGAGTGCCTTCTACCCTTAAAGGTGTGTTCAGTTTACGAGGTATGCTCATGCTTCAATGTCTTAGGTTTTGAAATGCTAAACATTGACTATGCTTATGCTTCCTGTTATGAATACAATTATTTTAGTATGGTTGTGCTTTCATGATGAGATATGGTGTTTGATCAAATAGCTTCCTGAACTTTCCACCTCTCATGAACTTTAGAAGGGCACCTTGATGAGTATAAGTGTATTTTAATGTTTCATTTTTGCAAGATAGATTATTTTATTTTATGTTCATTTTCTGTAGTGTTTATTTTAATTCTTTTAATTACATGCATTGTTTACATTCTTTTATGCTCATTCCATTTATGTTCTTTTGTAGCTCAAGCATTATTTCTTTCATTTCATAGATTAATTTCCTTTCAATTTATTTATTTTTAGATTCATAGATAGTCATGAATGATTCTAATATGATAATGCACACATCGGTAATATCATATGGTCTCTTATTTCTTTTATAATAAGCTACTTTTATAATTCATAGTATAAGAATTCATTGCTTTCATAGTATAGAATTTATTGCTTTCTAGAATAGATTCACTTTCATGTCAATAGAAAATATTTACTTTCATATCAATAGAATAGGTTCACTTTCATGTCCACAGAAAAAATACTTTCAATAGAATATAATTAGACTTTATAGGTTTTAAAAGTTTTGTCATTTCAATTTCAAGTTCAAAATTTGATGCCTTTGAGGAAAAAAAATGTGTGTGCATACTCATCTTAGACATTTTTTCATGAATAGGTTTCATTTCATTCATTGCATCATTTCAATAAGTTAATTTACTATTAAATTGAAAGTTGATTCATAGCATTTATTGCACAAGTGTACTTCACACGTATACAAACATAGACTATTAATTTAATGCTAAGTAGTTTAACTCAATTAAATTTTGAAATGGTAGGGTAAGTTTTTCCCTTAGGGTTAATACGGACCTGACAACTAGGTCTCTCGCCCACTTTTCAACTATGATTAACCATGTATATTGTCACCTCCCTTTTGTTGACATTAAATATTATTGTCGGTGGTCGACGACTTAAACCTATACATATGGCAAGGTTCCAGGGGGCATGGTTCTGCCAGTGCCCCATTGTTGTCATCCTGCCAGCATTTGTATAATTTTTTACCTTTCCACCCACCAATGTTGGTGATATACCATTCACTACAAAACTAGAATTTTCAGGTATGCTCTATAAGTAGGGGGATGACCTCCCCGCTAGAGATCATCAACTTACAATCTTAATACAATCCCATCATGGGTTGTGGCCCAAGGCCTGAGGTCTTAGCCTCCAATTCAAACAAAGTAACCACATTTTTATTTATTTATTATAGATTCATTTAAGTGTTATTGAGTTCATCAATACAACCATATCCCATAACTACACATTCTTCATAGTTTTAACAATAAGAAGTGCATACAACAACACATGGATACACAAGACATCATTCTATCAAAATCATATCACTGAGCTTCATTGCTCACGTATTCATTTGTATTTATAAACACAAAAAGTATTATATCATTCTTGTATGACAAGAATGAGCACAATCCATAAGACACTATACACATGTAAGTTATAGTTATCTATGCATTTGAATATGGCTAGCAACAGAAGGAGGGACGTCAACTCTCCACACAACTATAGTCTAGCTACATTTCATTTCCTTACTGGATCCAATCACTCCTGCCCTAGATCTAATTTCTAAGGGGATGTGTATCTAGGGACATTCAAACCCTGGGCTTAATCAACACAACCAGGATAAACATTCCATTGTCCAAGCAGTTTCACAATTGCTCAAGAGGATTTTCAAGGTGTTAAATCCACTTATATAATTAAAAATTATATATATATATATATATATATATATATATATATATATATATATATATATGCTAGATCTAGCAAACAACCATAGGGATCAAATCTGTAGAGGGTCAAAGTTTTGCACTGTAAAAGAGATTTTCACTTCAACATATTTGATCCCTCTAGGATCTTGGTGGATCCTTGGTTAAGATAGATTTATATTGGTTAATATTGTGCTAAGAATAAATATGATATTAGTGTAAAGGCAATGTATTTCATTTTATTTTTGAATATATGTCATGAGAGATTAAATATATTAAAATGAAAACATCTTTTAATTAAAAAAATTAAATAAAATTTTGCACTTCAAAATGTTTAATTCCTTTTTCTTCATTAGAAGTCCAATGTTAAGGTGAAACAATGTGTTTTTCACTTGCATCTATTTGTTTAGAAAATTAAATTTCATCTATTGATATGTTTCATTATAAAATATTTTTAAATAATATTTGATCACCATATATTTTAGTTTTTTGGTTACTAATATTTATATATCATTTTCTCAAACAAATGAGAAGATTCAAACTTTTTATCTCATAATTTACATAATACTTATAAAAAATTTGTAAAATTTTTACTCAACATAAACTTAACAAAAAATATTTACAAATTTAATAACAAAAATTTATTTCAATATTAACTATAATTAAAAAATAAAACTACATATATAAAGAAAGTATAAAACGAAATGTATTATTCAAATTTATTTATTTTTCAAAATAAACACATGAGAGCGTAATGAGTTTGATTTTAATTATGGATTTTCGTGAGTTAAGTAGATCAAATCCCTTAACAGTATAATTCTTTTCCAATTATTTTCAAGGTAAAAAAAGGTTTTCCTCTTAAAATAAAATTTTCCACGGCAAAACAAATATTTTCATATTAAAGTAAAGTTATATTGATATTTAAATATATTAAAATGAAATATTTTAATTTTAATTAATATTTTTTAAATATTATATATTAATTTTGTTATCGAGATCTATGGTATATTTTTTTACATCGAGCATGCATGGAATAAAGAAGTTTAAGTGTGATTTAGAAATATTAGTGGACTTTACTCTATATTTATTAGTTAATAGAATAAAGAAGTTTAACTGTGATTTAGAAATATTTTGTAAGTTATGTTTTAATATCACAAATTATGTTTAAGCTAGTGGTATTATTAGAAATTGCATCGAATGTTGCAAAGGAAATGTCTTAAAGCCGTAGCATATGGAAGAAGAGAATAAATGAAAAGAGATGTGAAATGTAATGTGATCTAGATGTTGTCTAGTTTGGAACTACATATGTTGAAACATAAATTGGTGTGTCTAACAACAAGTAGTAAATTAATTTAGCTTTACAATAGGTTTAATTTAACTCGATAAATCTCATCTCTTCTCTTAAAAAAATGCATGGTAGAATATGTTTTGTGACCTTCTACAAGATAAGCGTAGATGGCCCATGGTTGAAGCAACATTTCATGTTCAACTCCAAAACAATTAAGCAATATTCATCATCTAGGAAAATAATAATTGAAGGCATTCGACAAATCACCATCTTCTACTTGAAACAAAATCTAACCCTACAAGCAATATGACATGTGAAAAATTTGTCAATCTGCCACCAATGCTGGAAACAATTCTCATGTGTCATTTGACATGCATCTCGTACAAAAAAACACAAGAAATATCTCACAAGTGATGTCATTCATTGTAACTTGAAGCATTGTTATCTGACATGAGGCATGTGCCTTGTGAGCCTATTATATGATAGGTCTAGTTGTTGTAACTTCACACATTTCCCTAGAGTTACTGGTATACTACCCCATCACTAGTTCACTCCATATGACACTCAATGTGCGTTTTTGAGGAAAATATTTTGGAATGATCTCAATTTTCTAGTTATAATTTATACAATGACCCCAAATAAGTGCATTTCATTTCAATTGACACAAAAAACTGCATAGATATTAATATACTAGCAGCTAACAATGTTGACACTATAAGACCTACCATCTCATTTAAAAAACAATCTCAGTTTTTTTGTTCTCATTATTCAAATTAAATGCAATATGTTTAAATTCAAGATAAGGCTAACAAGAAATATTCATTGTTTTGGGGACAATGAATAATTGATCTAGTAATGGAGCCAGTAAATGTGATGTTAGAACCATTTTTAGTCATGAATGTTCTAAATAGGTCCCATTGCTGCAATAGCAACATCTTATAGGTGAAAAAAAATAAACTCATGAAATACAAGTCTTGAAAAAATAGATTGTTGCCTCTTAAGTGCCTATTCATGGGGACAATATGCAAGATCCATATAACTTACCCCGTGAAAGATGAATCACTTAGCTACTCGCTTCATTGTAGTAGCATCAACTATATCTATTCTAGCAAACAATTATGCACTTGGGATTCTCCTACCATAAGTAAGCACCAACAACCTTATCTATTCGAAAAATGAGAACTAAAAATAAATTAATCATACAAAACAAATGTTGACAAAGGCATGGGTCAACTGATATCTTCTTAAAAGTATTGTCCATGTCACAATTAAAGTTATACCTGACAGCCAATATCTTCAACAATAAGATTGGTGCCATTACTTTTCGGTTTGTTAATACTTTTGCAAAATTTTACCCATTTACATGAGTAACCCTTCTTGAAGTCTACCTGAGATGGTTTGGAAAGGAATGGAATTAGTTTTACATGAGTATGTTGGAAATAATAGTGAGAAGGGGGGAGGTGCGGGGTTGTTGGGGGCGCCAGGGTTGAATCAGTATTTATCAAATCAATAATATTTTTCTTTTCTATACTTAGATTCATGTACGCAACTTCAGTTAAGGGAACCTACATGTACACGCAACTTTGTCTAATGCAACTATTGTATGTCTAGTAAACTTATGATTCAGTTAGTTGGTATTTAATGAGTGCATCAGAATATTATTAACCATATGAACAGTAAACATGTGCAGTAAAATAGAACAGATCATCACACATGAGAAGCACACATGAACACCATGATATAAGGTGGAAACCCAATGTGGGTGAAAACCACCTGCTACAATTCGTCTCTATATCCTTTTAATAAGAAACTTATTTTTACAATATTTTTGTACTGGAGGAGTCTTATACCAGTATGCAGGCTTCTACCTGCAGAAGGCTACAACCTTCTCTCATTCTCCAGCTTCTCCTGGAAGAGAACTACAACCCCATTAGCTCTTGTACTGGCTGATGTACTAGTACATAGGTGCTGACCTACAGAAGGCTACAACCTTATCTTTCTTCCTCCAGGTACCATGTTTCATAAATTTCCAGACTGGATACTCATGGAACACAACATCATAATATGAAGGCCACGTTTCATCCAATTTTCATACTGGACCCATCAATATCATTGAATCACAAAATCAATCACCACTTGCATCATCAATCTCTGAATCACCCAATACTGAAACCTTGTCAACAAAATGCAGTGACCAGAACACGGAGCAGAACATAAAACTCTGCAACAATATTCAGAGCCAAATGTATCATCAAAAACCATCCACTAGAGTGCATACGCTACTTTGAAGAGCTGAACCAGCGTGTATACGCAACTTCACCAAAGCAAACCAATGTATATGTCATCAAATACTTACTTATAACTTCGCTGCACTTCCTCACTTTAGACATACCTAGATCATTACATATACAAGGATAATACGTGTGTTAGCAACCAGATATAATCCATCAGATCACATAAAGATAAGTCATTATGATCCTGATCCATTATTAGATCTCATCCATCAACACTGAAGCTAAACACAATCAACCAATCTGAATATGCAAAATACTGACACCAGTAAACAGTCACCAGAACTCAGAACTTTGCATCAACAACGAGAACCACCTGTAACTTCAAACATCATAGTTTATATGGTATACACTATTTAGATGTATCTAACCTATGTAGATATGCGCTTTTATCAAAGTCAATCAACGTATACATCTATAAATATTCATCCATGATTTGCAACTATTCCAAACTTGAGTTATACCCAGATCATAATATTTATAGAACATTACATGTGTCAATATACAGATCTAGAACAAGCATGATCAACCCATATAGAGATGATTCATTCCAAACCATAAGATCCCAATCCATCATTAGATCTTTTCCTCCATCAACCGCTGAGATTCCTCCTTGGCTCAGATCAATTAAAGCATTATAAACCCATAACCTCCATACTGGATATCATACTTCATTAGAAATTTGAGACTTGCTGAGTGCCTTCGCCTAATGAAATTCTCCTCCTTTTATAGTCTTAGACCTTACTCAATACCATGGTTCAAAACCACTTAGAACCTATACCTTGGACCACATACCTAGGGTCAATACGTAAGACAAGATAACTTGGACCAATACCATGGATTACAATACCATGGTCCAGATACCACAGACTAGAACCACTTGTAAATGCCTTTCCTTGCATGAAAGTGCGTGTATACGCATATGCACCTTTTGGTTTTCGAACCCGCATGTATACACGGCTTGGTCAAGGGGAACCTGTGTATATCTCTTTTTCTTCATTCTGTGAGTCTGAACTGTAATGTGTTATCTTAGTGAGTTGCCATCAAGGACAACACCTGTATCATAATGCCAACATTCTCCCCCTTTGGAATTGATGGCAATGTTAACTTTCTACACTGTGAACTTTCATCTTAATGAGTTTTCATTGTACATTACATCTAAACTGATTCCTTTGAACTGCCCTGCATCCCATCAACTACCATGTATTCTGTCACATCTGATATCTCTTTTGTAGATTCATCTAGTTATATATAAGTGATTTGTTTTGCTAAAAGTGGGTTGCCATCAAGTACAACACATGCATCATAATGCCAATAGAGTAACCCTTCTTGAAGTGTACATGATATGGTTGGGGAAGGAATGAAATTATTGTAATTAATTTTTCCAACTATTGATTTCTATAATATATTTTTTAGTTAAGTTGTATTCGAAGGTTTATCCAAATCCGTAGTTGACTACTACTCTTTGGTTTCCCTGGAAAAAAATTGTAGTTGACTACTACTCTTTGGATTCCTAGGAAAAAAAAAATTATTCTTAAAGATTTATAAAAATAATAAAAAAATTGACCAACAATCAGTCCAGAATAATTCCATGCCTATTATAAAATAAAATTAGTTGGGAAGTTCGCATGAAATGATTAATTCAAACTTCATAAAAAAATTGAAGATAAAATATATTTAAAAGACACTTAATCCCATTTATTTGTAACCACTTTGAATAATGCAAATTTTAATTACACACATGTATGGATAAGTTACTTGTGGCCTTTTAAGAATATTTTACATGGTACAAAATCCTAATCATAATAGAGAATTAGGGAATGCAAAAACCTTAACCCTAACCTTAGATGTTAAATATTGTTCTTGGAAAGGGTTCCATTCATATTTTAATGTTCATTTTTCCATACTTGTATGGAGAATCTAGGAGTGCGATATTGAAGTAAAAATGAGCACTTAGAATATTTGCAATAGTCGTGGAGACCATGGTGTCTCCAAAAACTCCGCAGTGATTACACTTTATTTATATCTTCATTTCATAAACAAGAAAATAGTGGAGAATTCATCGTGTTATATATATTTCTTTCCTCTATTAGAATTTTATAGGGTATATACCATGTTCATTATGTGGATGGTGTGTTATTTTTTAATTTTTTTTGTCTTAGTTTTAGTTTATTTCAATATTTTGTGATTTTTCCTAGTAATTTTAAATCTGAAATCTAAAGTAAAATTTCACATAACAAGAGAATAGATAATATTGTATGATATATTATGATGAAATATTATAGTGAAATATCCATGAAATTTTATAGATCAATTTATTAAGCAAATATGGTAAAATAATTAATATACAAACTAGTGGCCCTTTGGAAGGAAAAAATGATCTCAATTGTTATCAAAACCCTTCATTTTTACCATTATAATAAATGTGGCAAGTTGATTATAGATAATTTTAATGTAAATAAAGAAAACTGAATGGAAATTACATATGCATATACCTATGTCTGTGTGTGCGTAATAGGGCTAAGAGAATGGATATATTTTCAACTACATTATAACCTAGAGAACATTCCCACTCAAATCCACTTTGATACCTTGTTCACTTGAATCTTTCTCTTGTAATAACAAACCCAATTTCTCCCTAATTCAAAGAAATAAACATAAATGATTGGATTCATAGAATGGATTTTTTAGTGAGGAAGGGCCTTTCTTGAATATGTTTTTGAGATGTGGCATGGGGAAATAATAGATAATTATGATTTGGATTGGATTTTCTTAACAAGAAAACC
The DNA here is from genome assembly GCA_031772625.1 of Pinus tabuliformis. Taxonomy (NCBI): domain Eukaryota; kingdom Viridiplantae; phylum Streptophyta; class Pinopsida; order Pinales; family Pinaceae; genus Pinus; species Pinus tabuliformis. The sequence goes on along the minus strand of CM062812.1, from coordinate 404,330,555 downwards.
TTGGGATCTTCCATTTACTAACAATGGGAAAATGTAGGCTTGGATGATGATAAAATGATTGTGCTTTAAGTTTTCAATCTAAATTGGGGTATTTACTTCTCATTTTTCATTTGTATTATGGTTGTGACAATTCTCTTCACATTTTTCCAAAACACCCCCTCAATATTTGTAGAATAAATGCCACTCTTGATCACTATAAAGACCTGGATGATTTCCATATTCTCTCCCTTCACATGAATGTTTGCTAAGTGTTTTATAGAATTTATGCTACAAAAATGTTGATAAAATGTCTACAATATTGTTTTGATAAGATTCATGTTTAAAAATTGAGGTAGGGAAGTATTTACATAAGAATTTTTCTTGGATATACACAGGGAAGACCTTACTCTTGTGGGTGAACTCTAATGGTTACATGGTAGTTCTAAAGTGAAAATTGTAGCTCCTATAGGATATGTAAGTGACAATGACTTATTTTTCAATGTATATTCCTTGATGACTACTCTTTCTTCTTTGATTACAACATTTATAGATATTAATATCTCATGTTGGCTTTTCTCTTTTCTGAAGGAACAATGTGAATTGGAGTTCCTTGATCCCCATAATTTGTCTCATTCAAGGACATGGTTAGACATGAATCCTCTCTTTTAGCTACTTTGAATTCTACTCTTTCTAGTGTGTATAAGTGGAGAAATCAAATGTTGTTCCAAGTTTGGAGGTTTCAAAGCAAGTGTTACAAATCTCATATTTTCTTCTAAATCATCTTCAGACATTTGTAGTTTCAATGTTGTTTGGCCTTTCACATCAAAAATTATACTAGTGGATCTTTTCAACCTAGATGAAGCAACATGTATATATATGCTCTAAATACTCTTCTTTATTTTGTATCATTTTCAACATTGTTGATTAAAAGACAAATTTTAAGGAGTGTGATTTATTTTTTGGAGGAGCGGGTCATTTTGTTACCCCATGGTTCGTGAAGTTAGATTGACCCTCTCATTATGTATATTAGTAAGATGACCATTTATGTTTTCCTTCTAGATTTACCTTTTCATCTTTGTCATTTATTAACTCTGAAAATATCAAGAATACATTGGAAATATTTAGAAAACCTAATCTTGAGCATAGTAAGTTGTGTCTTTATACATATGATCATGATGTGATGAGATGAACAAATGTGTATTCAACAAAATGATCCTACACAAGGAAAATTTTAGATGGCCATTCCCAACAAATAAAACATATCACATGTTACTTTCACCAAACACAAGCTCACTGTAAAAGGATTAAAGGAGAAAAATCAAAATCAATACACTAATAATCTTGTGATCAAAAACCTTTTCTAAATGATATAGATGATCAACTCACATAATTTTTAGACATTAAGATCAACCAAGGATAATAATGTCTATTCAAAACTATAGATTAAGGAATAATATATTCCCTTAGAAGATAGAGAAGAAGATATGATTGTGGAGCCTTCACTATCACGAGGAGCACTGGAAAATGAACTGCCTCTAGAAGAGATGAAAGGACTTGATGAATCTAAGAACATTCATTCTTATAAGGAATTAGTAACTCATTATCACTTTGAAAAGTAGAATTTGGAATTATAATTAGACATTGTAGAACCTTCTCTAAAGTGTGGCATGAAGTTAAAATCAAGAAAGTGAAAAGGGTGTGACATGAGGTCAAAAGGTGCTAAGTATAAAAAAAAGTAGGGATAATGATTTTTTTTCAGTAGTATATAAAATGATGTGTTCATTAGCTTAGTACTCTTAAGTGTATACATCAAAAATGTAATTTTTATTCAATTTGTGAATAAAAATGATGAAAATGTAATTTCTATTTAATTTAAGAATAAAAATATCTTATCTTTTTCGGGGAAAAAATAATAAATTAAAATGTGAAAAAAACATTATTTTGAGAAAAGAATAAATATATTCAGAAATTTAATAGGAATTTCGTGTAACATTATTGATGGAAATTTTAAACATACAACTTTAAAATTTCTAACTCATTTTAATACCGAAAGTTAACGTGTTAATATGAAAATTTGAATACCTTAAAATTTCAAACTCATTTAGTATGGGAAAATAATAATTTAATATGAAAATTTTAATAAATCATGGCAAAATTTGATTGTGACGGAAACACATGATCTTAACCATTAGGTGTAATTGTTGCTCATAGAACATATTCTTTGGTATTGGAATTTTTACCATATAATTTTGTATTTAAAAACTTTTACCCATTTTAAAATAACCTAAATTATTAAAATTTCAAAAAATAAGTTCATCAAAGTTCAACATTTTGTCAAAGTGATCCCGCTAAAACCCCACCATTCAAGGAAGTTGTCTGAGAGCGAGTCGTTGCTCTTGACAGCTCAAAGTTGGGAGACGTTATGTGTAAGATAGTTGCTTCTCTTGTAACTCGAAGTTGAAACCCATATATGTTTCGTTGTACGTAGTTTCTCTCTGGAAGCATGCTCGATTGTGTTGCATATATCAAACAACCTGAAGCCAGGCTCCAACCTATATTGGTTAATATTATTGTTCTCACAAAAATGGCAGTGCAAGGTATGTATGTTAAGAAAAGAGATTTTCCTTCAAATCTAATTCAAACATTCATTCTAAGACGTTAAAAGGCATACAACATTTGCAGGTGAGTGGAAGGAGGGCGAGGAAATCTCAATATTGCATGCAGTAGAGTACGAAAATGAATACATGATGAATTGCGCCAATGGTGACGATGTTAAAGCCACGAACGAACAAGTCCTACAATAATTTTTTCTTCACTTTCCTTTCGCATGTTAAAATATTTTGGGTTTTGCCTTTCACTACACTTGTGGGTCTAAATGTTTATTTCTATTTTTTTTTATTTAAAAGAGGATATTTTTTCGCTCCTTGAAAACCTCTGCTTTTTGGTGGAAGAAATGAAAATAGATATGGAGATGGACACAAACGTAGAGATAGAGGACCCAAAGGCAGACACAGAGATAGAGGACCCAGACTTGATTTGGTGTGAGGAGGACATGTCAGTAGACAATGCAGAACAAGAAGAATCCAAGGAGAGACAAGAAAGGCCTGGTTGATAGATTCCTCATCTCAGCAGGTGTGAGGAGGACATGTCAGTAGACAATGCAGAACAAGAAGAATCCAAGGAGAGACAAGAAAGGCCTGGTTGATAGATTCCTCATATCAGCAGGGAAAGAGCGTTGATGGAAGCATTTAGTGCTCTGTAAAGATCTTGCAATCTCAATGTCGGAAAATAAAAATACATAATATTCTTCATTTTGAATCTGGATGTCGTAGCCTTTATGACATAAAAATTAATTACCTTTATACCATTTTCTTCCATAGCTAAGATCAACCCAAGGAAAAGTACTTGTCCTTCTTTGGTTATTAGGGGCATCTTGAAAACGTTTGGGTCGAAGTATGAATTTCAAATTGAATCACGAATTAATGGATGTCCCTGGAAAAGTGAATGACCTTTATAACATTTTCTTCCATTGATAAAGTGAATTTTAACATAGCTTCTTTGTAGTGTTCTATTTCTATTAAATATGTAAATAATTTCATGTGTTTCACTTTTGACATAAAGATAAATTATCTTTATAACATTTTCTTCCAATTTCTAAGAGTGAATTTCATTATAGTCCCTCATGTACCTCTATTAAATAGATAAATAATTTCATATCTTTCACTTTTGCAATTTAGGTAGAGACATATATAAGATTTTTGAAATTTACTAGTTTATTTATTTTGATACATTGTCTCTTATTTTTAATATTTTATCATTATGAGATTTAAAATATAATGATTTATAACATTAATATTCAAAGTGCCCAATCTAGAAATTTGCTTTGAATTATTTATTTTAGAGTTTCTTTCCATCAAAATGGTTACTCTATGTTTAACAAAGTAAAACTAATTCTGTAAAGATGAAACAGTTTTCATTACATACATTTTGATTAGATTATGCTATTTGAAAAGGTATGCTTTCTAGCCATGTCCTTGTGAACATAGTGGAATCCATTGGACATCTAAACAAGTGCAAAGAAGAGTGAAGTGAATATCTTCAAAGCGAAAACCATGCGATCATAAAACAATAGTGGCAAGAAGAGTGAAGTGAATAGATTTAAAGCGAAAACTTTGGGATCAGAAAACAATAGTGGCATTTGTATTGTACACGTGGAGCAAGGATGGAATGTTTTGTATTAAATGTGTTAACTGTGTTGTAAATGGATTGCTGTCAAATTTGTTCATTTACTTTAATTTTTTCTTGCTTCAATAGAAGCCTTCGTTGCTAAACTAGTTCGTTGAGAAAAAATGGACCATTTTGTCATGTCTGGATAGAAATTATAGATTAAGATGATAAAAACATTCTATTAATAACTAGTCCTAGAGAGAAGTAATAATATTTACGCGGTATTTCTCTTTGAAACGAACTCACCTAACTGCCACCGTGTACAGTTTTGCAACGTTCAATGAAATGTTAGACGATTAAAAAAATAGATCACCACCCACTCCTCCTACTTAATCGTGAACCGACTCGATATTCCTTTGCTTTTCAACTTCTTCTTCAACCGTCCGAGTTCTTTTTCTTCACCAATAAATTCAACCAAACCAGCTCCTTCTTTAGATCACCACCGACTTCAACAGGCGATTCAGCCGTGCTTGCAACCAGCTCCTCTCGCTTTTTAATTTCTTCGACGTTTCTACGGTTTCTTCAACTGAAGGGGCTTTTCAATTTCTTCGAGGTTTCCACTGTTTTTTGAAGACTAACAACGTGATTGCTTTCTTTTTCTACAGTGCATTGAGCCTTATTGTTGAATGTGTCGAGCATTTCATTTTTCCGACTTCCAGTAATTTGGTTACTATCTAATGTAGTTCATCAACATTTTTCGATAAGCACCATGCTTATTGGTAGCACCATGTTGATTGGTTTGCTTTGAAAATTTGGTTACTATCTAATTCATGCTTGTTCTCTTGTAAACAAAAGCCTGTTGAATGAATCTACTACTATTATTTTCAATATCTTGTTCTTTTTTTCCTTCATTTCATTGGATAAATCATAAAAGGTTTTATTCAAGCTTTCATTCTGCCATTTTTTTGTTACCAAAGTTTGAAATATTTACATATTGCATACCTTGTTTTCACTAAAACAATTTGAAGGAGAATACCAATCATTCTCTCTATTGTTGGAAAAATAAAATAGCTTAATATTGAAACTTATCTTCTTTTTACTGTGTTGAATTTGGACTTGCCTCCATCCACTTTCTTAGTTGGGAACCTGAAAATTATTGTGCAGAATATCTTTCATGGAGATATCGAACCCGAAAACCCTCTGGTTGGCAGCAATGGAATAGTTAAGATTTCTGACTTTAGTGTTAGCAGGATGTTTGAGCTAAGAAAGTTGCTCTCTAAGTGCACCTTCCTTTCTGATAGTGAGTGTGTTCTAAACATGACCTCTCAAACTGCACCATTTCATAGTTATAGACAATTACAAATGCCTACTGTTGACTATTGTTAGGTGAGTATTTTTTATTAAATGTTAACGTTGGACAATGAGGATTCAATTACCGGGAGGAAATGTTTTACAAAATCTAGTGTTACTTTGGATGTATACAGGGCAGCAATGATGAGCTTCGAAGGTCTCCTGGTACTCCTGTTTTTACTGCACCAGAATGTTGCCTAGAAGAGTGCTTGAAACTTTGCTAATTATACAAATACTGTCTGCTCAAGATTTGGACAATCGTTGCTGCTAATTTGTACTGTATTCATATCTTCGATGATATATTGTCCATCTTGTTTGTTGATTATATTTTCAATTCATGCTTGTTCTCTTGTAAACAAAAGCCTGTTGAATGAATCTACTACTATTATTTTCAATATCTTGTTCTTTTTTTCCTTCATTTCATTGGATAAATCATAAAAGGTTTTATTCAAGCTTTGATTATGCCATTGTTTTGTTACCAAATTTTGAAATATTTACATATTGCATACCTTGTTTTCACTAAAACAATTTGAAGGAGAATACCAATCATTCTCTCCAAAGTTGGGAACCTCCAACTCCAGTTAGGGCAACAAACCACGTAGAAGCAATTTCCCTCGTCCTCTAGGTTTCATCTTCATAGCTCTAGTACTAATTCTTTAGTGAATTACATTACACACATGATCTTCCAACACCATTTAAATACAATTGTACCACAAAAGAAACAACCAGGAGTCCGTCCCCCCAAAGCGTAAGGAGGTCGATGAGTTTGGACTTATCTTCTTTTTACTGTGTTGAATTTGGACTTGCCTCCATCCACTTTCTTAGTTGGGAACCTGAAAATTACTGTGCAGAATATCTTTCATGGAGATATCGAACCAGAAAACCTTCTGGTTGGCAGCGATGGAATAGTTAAGATTTCTGACTTTAGTGTTAGCAGGATGTTTGAGGTAAGAAAGTTGCTCTTTGAGTGTACCTTCCTTTCTGATAGTGAGTGTGTTCTAAACATGACCTCTCAAACTGCACCATTTCATAGTTATAGACAATTACAAATGCCTACTGTTGACTATTGTTAGGTGAGTATTTTTTATTAAATGTTAACGTTGGACAATGAGGATTCAATTACCGGGAGGAAATGTTTTACAAAATCCAGTGTTCCTTTGGATGTATACAGGGCAGCAATGATGAGCTTCGAAGGTCTCCTGGTACTCCTATTTTTACTGCACCAGAATGTTGCCTAGGAAGAGTGCTTGAAACTTTGCTAATTATACAAATACCATCTGCTCAAGATTTGGACAATCGTTGCTGCTAATTTGTACTGTATTCATATCTTCGATGATATATTGTCCATCTTGTTTGTTGTCAGATTACATTCTTATACTCGACATATATTATATTTTCAATTCATGCTTGTTCTCTTGTAAACAAAAGCCTGTTGAATGAAATGAAAGACCAGAGGAAAGGAAGAAAGGGTCACATGTTAAAGGACAGATACTTCAGTTGTCAAAATAGGCCTGACAATTTTTGTTGCCTGTTTTCAATAGGCTTGACATATCATGGTAAAATTGATGATGTGTGGGAATTGGGTGTGACACTATACTGCATGGTGTTAGGTTCTTATCCCTTCATTGGTGACTCCTTGCAAGGCACATATGACAAGGTAAATGAATCTCTGCTGCTTTTGACTTTTCAGACAGGCCGGATGGAGGGAAATACTTATTTTATTGTTACTGATGGTGGCTTAGATTGTTCATGATCCACTTGTACTTCCAGAGGATATGAATCCAGCACTTGCAAACTTACTCAAAGGTTTTCTTTGCAAGGGTAAGTGACTTTTCTCAATTGAATGTTTTACAGAGCAGATTTTAGTTTTAAGATTTGCATTGCTGCAAATTTTGAAATTCACCATAATAATAAAGCTGCCACTATTGGATTTCACAGATCCGAAGAAAAGGATGAGCTTAGAGGCTGTTGCAAGGCATCCGTGGGTTATGAAGGATTTCATGTCAACTGTGCAGGTTTTGGGGAAATGTGAACAGGATAGCTCCAGATATCATTCTGATCATCATGAGCAAAATGTAGCTTCCTCTGAAGCATTGTCAAAATCAGTTTAACAGGGATGGTTATGGTTTTTATTATTACATATTTCATGGCTGCTTAGTCATGGAAGAGATGTTGTGGTTCTTCAGAAGAGGGGGTTCCTTTGCTCATTGTATTTATGTTGAGTTGCTCTATGATGCTTGTACATTGTATCTGCCTGTATGACTTTCGATATTCAACGGCATGCTTTAGTTGGACTTCCTTCTAATGCAATTGGGACCTCAAAGGAATATTATTTGACAGTTCTAACCATGCAAATAATAATCAAGAATCACATGATATGGTGGCTAATATTCAAACTTCAAACTTTCAAAGCACTTCACTATCAAGAGCTCTGGGGGAATTCTTCAAGATATTGGTGTGTCAGTTGCAGATTATGTGCTAGTAAGGTTGCAGCAAGCAAGTTCAGTGTCTCTGTTGTATAATATTTGCTAGCAAGATGTAGCAATCAAGTTCATCATACTAGGAATTCCCTGGTGTAATTCACAATAAAATAATATTGCAATTTGTGCATCCTCCTTGTAAAAGGATGTGAGGAGGAGGGTTTTAAGCACCTTGTGCATGTAATAACTCTATTTATGATAGCTTATTTTTTACGGCTTTGTGCAACCCATTTTCAAGCTAGGTTGGTTTCCAGTACAAATATCTGCAGAGATCTTGGCCATTTCAAATTGATCTAGAATTGGTCAAGTTAGTTTTCTTGTAGTTGAATATTATAAAGACCTTTCCTTTTATGGTTGTGGTACACAACTTGACGAGTGTAACAATAGAAAAGCAAGCTAATTGTGTGGCCAGGTTTTTGATGGTAGTGATGGAACTATCCCTAAATAAAATGGTTATATGGGGCTTCATATTTAGATTGTGATTTTTATTCTTATCTATTGATGATGCATCTGTATATTCACAAACGAAACCCAATAGATTCGTTGCTGATTTCTTGGAGGTGATGGTTTCTATAACAAGATGATTGGTACCAGAAAGCCACCAAAGATGCGAGTTTGAATGGAGGATTTTGGGAAATCTCTAAACTGATTTTGTCTACTCATTTGCTACATGGCTAAGTTTGATCAGATTTCCAGTCGGTGCTTATACCAATCCATTGAACTAATAAGAAGGCATTATGGTGTTGGTATTAAATGGCTGATTGAACTGTGGAACCTTGCTTGTGGATTGAGTTCGATTCCTTTTATATTGGCCTCTATTATTTAGTTATTGTGCAAGAAGCACTGGTAAGGAATCAGTGCTTCAATTTATGCAGTGATGTATGAATAGCCATTTCATGTTTTAGCTTGAAATTGCAATATCCATCTTTGTCTGAGCTTCTAATTTTAGGCTTTTTCAAGTGGGGTTAAAGTTCAGCAGTGAAGATGGTTGTATGTTAAGGCAACCACTAAAGTTAAATTTCTTGAGCCATGAATAATCAATTGGAGCCATGTGCAAATCCCTGGGTGATTTTGGCAAAAAAGTATGCGCTGTCATGACATCTTAACCAAATTAAAGTCCTCGTGTTTAGTTGTTTGCCCCTCAAGGGCCACTTTAATTGTTCAAGTGGGCTGCTTCTTGTGTCTGATTCCTAGGCATTGTAATGTTTCTATCTGAGCTTTAGAACTTGGAACTCAGATAGTGAAGATTGCAGATGAAGAGAGTTGAATGGGGAGATGCTGGAAATTTCGGGTATTGTACAAACTTGAAATGGTAACTCGTAAGTCAAAATTGAAATCTATATTACAGTTTTTGTATTCATTATGTATTCAAAACCCACTGTTTTTCAATTTTTAATTACACAATTTTTTTCATGTTTAACTTGCATCTAGAGTGAGATGTTATGTTGTGCAAGGAAAGGAGACTTGGCATAAATGGCAGTTGCGTGTAATATTAGTTTTGAATGTGCTAGATTGTTGATACTGAAAATAATATTTCTTACACTTGGTGTGCATTTGGTCGTGATAATGTCCATTGATATTTTGTACCAGTTTTTTGGTGGTTTGTAAGTTCAATGCATTATATCTTTAATTGCGATGTTTTTCGAAATTTCCATTTTATCATTAAATTCTTTCTATTCATTTGTCGAGGATTTGGTAAATTAATATCTAACATTAAGAAAAATAAGATTCACAAATCATTTTTGTGAGCAGGTGGAAAGGCATGACCCCTTTTTTGAAAGTTGCAAGCGTAGGCATGTATGCACAAGAAGAAGATCTAGAGCTGATGTTTGAGACATTTCTGAAGCACTGAATACAGATAATGAATTTGGCATGCTTGCAACATTTAAAGTTGACAAGTTTTTGGATTCTTTCCAATTCTTTGGATTAGAATGCCGACAACCATTTTCTAAGAATTTTCTATCCCTGGGCATGTTCTTGTTTAGTCCATAATTTATGTTTTAATTTGCTAAATATGCAATGAAATATAAAACAAATAAGTAAGCCAAATCCCCTTCAATCAATGTTCTAAAAAGGTGTGAGCATTGTGAGTCATCTGCCATGCTCCAGTGTTTATGTTATTGAAAAAACATAGAATGACTAAATGTTGAACCAATTGTTTCAGTTACTAGGCTTTTCTATCCGTTGAAATTCCTGCAATTACAGTTTTTTGACCCATAGGCTTCCCTTCTGTATATAGACCTGATCAAAGGCACTCTCCTTGGATGTGACATGCTTGAGATTAAAATCTTGAATTGAGTCAACTTCTGCCTTGCTTAACATGACAAAGCTTTCCACCCCCAAAGCTATGATATTTTTGCTTGAGATTAAAATCTTGAATTGAGTCAACTTCTGCCTTGATTAACCTGACAAAGCTTTCCACCCCCAAAGCTATGATATTTTTGTCCCTTTTCTTCACCAAGTGTTTGCCTGTTGTGAACACAACCTCTACATGCAGATTGCTCTCTGTAGTTTGGTTAACAAAAAACAATTTTCTACTTAGACCAGGAACGTAAAAAAGTGTTTTTGAACATAAACTTTACTAGTTAGATGTAGTGTTAAAGACCACCACAACAAATGTCAAAGCAATTTGTAGTGGTAACTAAATATCTCTTGCTTGCGTTAATAGAGAACATATCATGGGCGATTTTTTAAAGAACATATCATTAGCTTACTGTTAATGCATTTAAAAGATCGTATTACAATTTTGTTTCAATTTCCTTTATGTTTTCTCTTTTTTTCTCTTTCAATTTCCAGTTTTTAAAGTTGAAATGAGCTCTAGTATACAATGCTATGTATTGACAAACACGATAAGACCTTTATCTTTGACAAAGCTTTTTCTAAATTAATAGATTTCTAACATTTGTTATCTATAATTTTTACAACAAAATTTGTGAGCATTCAAGTTGTTTGTAAATTTCATATATCAGTGAGAAGAAGAAAGAATTGAAGCTTTGGTAAATCTCAAGACTTCCAAATCTAAAGCTGCAACCAAAAATCTTAAGGTATAAGGAGTGTGCCTATAAATATTGGTACACATTTAGGAATATTTCTATAATTCTGGTCATTTACAACATTTAGAAAAAGTGAATAGACATGTTGATATTTAGGTCATTGACCTAATGCACACACTATATGAATAATGGATTTCCGCACTTTATGCCTTACGGCGTTTCCTTTGCAACATTTGGTGCAAATGCTAGTTACGCGACATTTCTCTTTGAAACGAACTCACCTAACTGCCACCGTGTACAGTTTTGCAACGTTCAATGAAATGTTAGACGATTAAAACAATATTGGGCGTTAGATCACCACCCACTCCTCCTACTTAATCGTGAACCGACTCGGTATTCCTTTGCTTTTCAACTTCTTCTTCAACCGTCCAGTTCTTTTTCTTCACCAATAAATTCAACCAAACCAGCTCCTTCATTAGATCACCACCGACTTCAACAGGCGATTCAGCCGTGCTTGCAACCAGCTCCTCTGGCTTTTTAATTTCTTCGGCGTTTCTATTGTTTCTTCAACTGAAGGGGCTTTTCAATTTCTTCGAGGTTTCCACTGTTTTTTGAAGACTAACCATCTGATTTTGATTTTGAGATATTTCTGAAATCTGCAATAAACATATAGAATACTTTCAGTTTCTATTATTCTTGAATTCCTAGTGCTTAGATAATACCATGGCTCATTCTGGATTTCACTTTTCTGGGCAGATGACATTTATCATGTTGATGAATCGGCTCATTGGTTTTGACTCGTAGACTGCAGAATAGAAGATACTCATGCAGAGGTTTGCAGATTTTATGTCAGGACTCTGCGCGCTGCCAATTAAGCTTCCTGGCACTACTTACACGAAGTGTTTGAAGGTCACACCCACAACCCAAACCAGTTCGAAAAGGAAGTTAAATAATGTACAAAATCTACAAATCATTTGAAAAATCAAAACTATATTTACAATTCTGATTTCATTTATATCTAACATGTTCCTATTGAAATAAGAAATAGTATTTGAAAAATCAAACCTATATTTACAGTTCTGATTTCATTTATTTCTAACATGTTACTACTGAAATAAGAAATACAATTTAGTTGCAAGTAAATAAATATCTATTTGGCCATCACTATATTATGAATATCTAACAATATTTATAGTTATCTAAAAAATTTGCAGTTTTAATGCTTCAAGTAATATTGCAGGGCCGAGATCATGTGACCAAGACTCTAACAAATATTATTTCTGAGAGAAAAAGGCTGGGAAGAAGGTCTGTCAACACGGACTTCCTGGATAAAGTGCTGGAGTATCAAGCAGATCATGACGACGAGGAGTTTAGCGATCTTGTCATCGTCGATTTCCTCTTTGCACTTCTCTTGGCAGGATATGATACCACTTCCATCGCAATGACCATGGCTGTTTAGTATCTCACAGAGAATCCCAAAGCTCTTCAACAACTGAGGGTAAGTTCCAAATTTTGTTTCAGTCTCATCAGTCTTGTCTATTATTATTGCAAATATCATAATAGTGTGGATATAATTCAATGATAGATGTGCAGATCTAAGTTAATATGGACTGATAAAAAAATTTGAAGCATAATTTTCTAAAAGATAATTAAGATAAAGTTTGCATATTTTTTGACAAATTTATATTAATTTTACCGTTACAATTCATATACAAAAATTAATTTTGTAAACAAGAAAACTGTATGGATTACACGTCTGGATCAAAATAACCTTTTTAAATTGTATATTGTGCAAAGAGAACACAAAGCTATCCTTCTCGCTAAAAAACAGAAACAGGAAAAGATGTTAAACTGGGAGGACTACAAATCCATGGAATTTACACGAAGTGTAATGATCTTTAGATCCTGACCATTTCAGATTTATTTGAGGTTCACTGGCATATTAAAAAGTTCCTCCTAACCTTTGTGTGCGTTGAAACAGGTGATAAAAGAGACATTGCGCCTGTCAAACGTAGGACCCTTTTTGTTTCGAGAATGTGTACAGGACACAGAAATCAAAGGTAGAATAGTACAAAGTCAATTAAATTTTTTTAAGTTTGAAAAAAAATCGCTTTTTAAGTTTGAAAAGGGGCTTTTTAATTTCTTCGAGGTTTCGACTGTTTTTTGAAGAGGAGGTTCAAATAAGGCACATGTCAAAGCAGGCACATGTCAAAGCATGTCAATGCTCTTGTACATGCAATTGGTCAATTAGTTACCTAACGGTAGATAGGTCGGTGCTGTTTTGTGTTCTAATTTAGGCTAGACCATTGGTTTTTTGATAGTTGAGAGTAGGTTTAAATGTGTAAAGATTGGAATTGAAAATAAAATTATGTTCAATAGTTAAAACTATGTAATCATCTTTTATTCATCCAGAGGGCAACGGGGTTATTGTAAGGTCCAGTGATAGTGATAATGTTGATAATGGCTCCCTTAAATCAAATTCAACAATAAATTTCATTCACCATTGTTCTCTGCATATTCAATTTTGAAATGGTCCAACACTGTCTTATTCTTTAATTCCTGGCTCCAGAAAATTCTCATGAATTCTCCAAACTTATATCCTTTTTACCAAGTTGGATGCTATTCATCAACCAGGGACGCTGCAGGGGCAATGAAGGCATCCTCCGAGGGACCATAAAACATAGGAATTGATATATGTGTAGCAGATGCATTTGTTACTGCTCGATGTTCCACACTTCTGAATCTACCATTGCTCACAACCTGACAAATTATTAGCATTAATAATAACATTGTCAAATTCCCATTGCTCACAACCTGATAAATTATTAGCATTAGCATTAACAATAACATTGTCAAATTTTCAGGAGGAAATAAAGTATTGGATCTGCTCTTGCTCTTGTTAAAGACCTGTAGTTGATCTCCCATATGAACAACGAAAGCGTTGGGTATGGGTTCTACAGCAACCCACTTTCCATTTTTGAGTACTTGCAGACCACTCACCTAGCCTTGCATTAAAATAGTGATGCCACGTGCATCTGAATTGACCTAGCCTTGCATTAAAATAGTGATGCCACGTGCATCTGAATGGTGTGGTGTGCCAAGAGTAATATCCGGTTTCAGGCATGGAGGATAGTACATTATATCCATGAGTTGGGTGTGTTTTTCGAAGATTCTATCCAAGTAACTGGAATCGAGCGCTAGAGCTTCAGAAATGACAGCCAACAACCTTAAAATCAGAGCTCTCACCTTCATAGCTTAGTTGCCTGTGATCTCTCTGTATAAAAGCATATGCAAGATAAGTACTTGTTGTTGTTGCAATATCGTTCCTCCAGAGTTTGGACTTCTTTTAGTTACCCTCTATTGAATCTGGCATTCTCGGTCTTCCACGAGCATTTCGAAGAATTCTTTGGCAATTTCCATCATGCTTTTCATGGTTCCTTTTGGTACGCCATGGTTCACTATCTGCACTCACTTAGATCAACCAGAAGATATGTGGCCATAAAAAATAAAAGTACATACCCTCAGATATGATACTTGAACCAGTCACTAGATCTTATTAACACATCAGACTGACATTAAAAATATAGATTAAATAATCCTACAACTCTGAAAGTAATAGCCTCAAAAACGTCAGGAATAGAAAACTGATAAGAAATATTCTAGAATATCCATGGCAAGCTTAATTTGTAACATAGGGACTTTTTGGTGTGCGTAGAGGATAATCTAGAGATATTAAAACAAAAGCACTGGCAAGAGAAGGGGGATCGAAGTATGATGTACCTTGAAAAATCCATATTCCTCGCACGCATGGCAGATTTCTTCAACTACCCTTGTTCTGTTGGGGCCATCCAGGTCCTGGAGATCCACCACCAGAATGCTCTCAGAGTAAGACACCTCAGACAGACACCTCAGACAGGTGGGGGCATTCACTGGGAGGCAGGATATATCTATATTGAACTTGAAGATGATTTATTCCATTGGACAACAGCTTTTCGACAGCATTCACATCTTGGGTCAGGACTTCTTCCATTGTAGACGACATATTTCTTTCTTGAGTGCTGTAAAATTGGCAGTGGCACCTACCTATTGCTGTGAAAAACTAAGCTTCGACTCGCACACCAGAAATAGGATATCGGATGATGGGCAAAAGAAGAGTGAACATTTAAGTGCGTGCGTGTAGATCTCTGCAAATGAATTGAAAAGACATCCCCATGTTAAAGTTTTCAATATACACTATACAGTTTTACTACTATTTTTTACTCTCTTTCTTTTAATTTTCAGAATCGAAAGAGAGGATGAATTGCGTTTAATAAATAGCAAAAGAATTTAAAAGAAGAATTATAAATTCTGATTATGTCGTTCAAATTCACGGCAAGAGCCAATTGGCATCGTTTTCAATTTTCTGAATGTGCTACGCATGGCTGTAGCGGTGCACAAGTTAGCCCAAGCAGTGAAGATTTCACAAGAGTTGCAGGCTTTGGAAGACAAGTCAGAGTGGAAAATGAGAATCCTTACAAGGTCTGGGCCATCCCCATAATGTACAAAGTTCGAATTTTAGGCTATATCAATGGTTTTGTTAGGGTTTTTGAGGGGTTTCGGTGGATTTTATTTTTGTTTATTTGCTTCTTTGGGTTTCTTCAAAGACCATGTAATAATCTTGTTGATGGTAGAGCTATATGCTGGTAACTGTCCCTGGGCTTGGTATTTGATGTTCTGTAAACTTGTCTGCTTTTTGATCTGGATCTATGTTGCTCTCGATGAGCTCTCTGTTGATCTCTGTAATTGCAATCTGAATATGCACTATACGGTTTTGCTATCTCATTGTTATGGTTTCTTCCGTAAGTATTTTTAAAAATGACACGTTTCACGAAATAGTTTTGGTTTCTGGTGTCACATAGACACTTTTTTTGGTTCAACTATTCTGTAATGGTCCCCTGCATAAGGGGGTTGGGTTTTTACGTCAGGTCTCTGTATCGTAGGGTTTGTTCTGTGACTGTCGTACTTGTCATTAATGTTGTGTAATGGGTTTCTGCATGTTCTGTTTCGAATCGATACTTTGGTAACATTGGGCTGGTTCTACTGTTTGAGCACTAAATGTCTTCATATAAGGCACATGTCAAAGCATGTCAATGCTCTCGTACACGCAATTGGCCAATTAGTTCCTAGCGGTAGATAGGTCGGTGTTGTTTTGTGTTGTAATTTAGGCTAGACCAGTGGTTTTTTGATGGTTGAGAGTAGGTTTCAATGTGCAAAGATTGGAACTGAAAATAAAATATGTTCAATAGTTAAAACTATGTAATCATCTTTTATTCATCCAAAGGGCAACGGGGTTATTGGATGGTCAAGTGATAGTGATAATGTTGATAATGGCTTCCTTAAATCAAATTCAACAACAAATTTCATTCACCGTTGTTCTCTGTATATTTGATTTTCAAATGGTCCAACACTGTCTTATTCTTTAATTCCTAGCTCCAGAAAATTCTCATGATTTCTCCTAACTTATATCCTTTGTACTGAGCCGGATGTTGTTCATCAACCAGGGACGCTGCAGGGGCAATGAAGGCATCATCCGAGGGGCCATAAAACGTAGGAATTGATATACGTGCAGCAGATGCATTTGTTACTACTCGATGTTCCACACTTCTGAATCTACCATTGCTCACAACCTGACAAATTATTAGCATTAATAATAACATTTTCAAATTCCCATTGTTCACAACCTGATAAATTATTAGAATTAGCATTAGCATTAACAATAACACTGTCAAATTTTCAGGAGGAAATAAAGTATTGGATCTGCTCTTGCTCTTGTTAAATACCTGCAGTTGATCTCCCATATTAACAATGAAAGCGTTGGTTATGGGTTCTACAACAACTCACATTCCATTTCTGAGTACTTGTAGACCACTGACCTTGCCTTGCATTAAAACAGTGATGCCACGCGCATCTAAATGGAATGGTGTGCCAAGAGTAATATCCGGTTTCAGACATGGAGGATAGTACATTATATCCATTAGTTGGGTGTGTTTTCCGAAGATTCTATCCAAGTAACTATAATGGAGCCCTAGAGCTTCAAAAATGACAGCTAGCAGCGTTAAAATCAGAGCTCTCACCTTCATAGCATAGTTTCCTGCGATCTCTCTGTATAAAAGCATATGCAAGATAAGTACTTCTTGTTGTTGCAATATCGTTCCTCTAGAGTTTGGACTTCTTTTATTTACCCTCTATTGAATCTGGCATGCTCGGTCTTCCACGATCATTTCGAAGAATTCTTTGGCAATTTCCATCATGCTTTTCATGGTTCCTTCTAGTACGCCATGTTTCACTATCTGCACTCACTTAGATCAACCAGAAGATATGTGGCCATAAAAAAGAATAGTACATACCCTCAGATATGAAACTTGAACCAGTCACTAGATCTTATTAACACATCAGACTGACATTAAAAATATAGATTAAATAATCCTACAACTCTGAAAGTAATAGCCTCAAAAACGTCAGGAATAGAAAACTAATAAGAAATATTCTATAATATCCATGGCAAGCTTAATTTGTAACATAGGGCCTTTTTGGTGTGCATAGAGGATAATCCAGAGATATTAAAACAAAAGCACTGGCAAGAGAAGGGGGATCGAAGTATGATGTACCTTGAAAAATCCATATTCCTCGCACGCATGGCAGATTTCTTCAACTACCCTTGTTCTGTTGGGGTCATCTAGGTCCTGTAGATCCACCACCACAATGCTCTCAGAGTAAGACACCTTAGACAGGTGGGGGCGTTCACTACGAGGGAGGATATATTTATCTTGAACTTGAAGATGATTTATTCCATTGGACAACAGCTTTTCAATAGCATTCGCATCCTGGTTCAGGACTTCTTGCATTGTAGATGTCATATTTCTTTCTCGTGTGCTGTAAAATTGGCAGTGGCACCAGGGAAAATTTTAAGAACCCCCCCAAAATTTATAAATATAATAAATGGGTGAATCTCCATGGTATATAGGAAAAATGGAAGGCGATTTTATCAATAATATAATATGTATATAGAATTTTTTGGCGAATCTCTCACCAGGCATGGCGAATATTTTACTCAATTATAAAATCTTGTAAGATCTTGGCAAGTCTTTCACTAAATAATAAAACTTTGTAAAGTCCTAGTGAATCTTAGCATAGGCTACATGCTGGTTTAATTCCCCCATTTAAATAGGCTACATTCAACGTGAATACCATGGGTCAATACCATGTGCCATTTTGGTGAATACCATGGGTCAATACCATGTGCCATTTTTATTTTTATTAACTCTAATATTAGGGTTAATAATGGTTTTTTGCATGGTATTAATAACAATCTAGTTCATGGTATTTGTCCCATAGTATTTTGGCCATAGGTTTCACCTCGTTTATTTATATTTTTATTAATTTACCATACCTCTTTTACAAATATGGTATTTGGCCCATAGGATTCACTTAAATAAAACCTCTTTCTTAAGCCTTCATAAATAGAATGAGGGTTATGGACTAAATATAAAAAGAGGTTTTACTTATTTATGATACGTCTAGTTTATTTATATTTTTATTTATTTACCATACCTTTTAAAGTATAAAAAGATGTTTTATTTATTTACCATACCTCCACTTTACTTATATTTTTATTTGTTTACACCCTTACATGTATATAAGGTGACTTATGGAGTAAATATAATTATTTATTTATTTATTTACCATACCTCTCATTTATTTATATTTTTATTAATTTACCATACCTCTTTTATAAATATGGTATTTGGCCCATAGGATTCACTTAAGTAAAACCTATTCTTGAAAATGGGCAAATGGATTCACTTAAATAAAACCTATTCTTGAAAATGGGCGAATGGAAGGTTGTAACTCCTAATTTCAAGGGCTAAATTTACTTTTTTTACCCTCTCCGTTAAAATAAGGTGGGCTATTTGAGGTGATTTGTAAAAATGTACTATGATACAAAATATTCGCCCACTAAAAATTTAAAACCCCTTAATTTCGCCAAAGGGCGAACATTCGCCCCTAAAATTATCCTTGAGTGGCACCTACCTATTCCTGTGAAAAACTAAACTTCAATTCGCACACCAGAAATAGGATATCAGATGATGGGCAAAAGAAGAGTGAACATTTAAGTGCGTGCGTGTAGATCTCTGCAAATGAATTGAAAAGACATCCCCATGTAAAAGTTTTCAATATACACTATACAGTTTTACTACTATTTTTTACTCATCTCTGCAAATGAATTGAAAAGACATCCCCATGTAAAAGTTTTCAATATACACTATACAGTTTTACTACTATTTTTTACTCTCTTTCTTTTAATTTTCAGAATTGAAAGAGAGGATGAATTACATTTAATGAATAGCAAAATAATTTAAAAGAAGAATTATAAATTCTGGTTATGTTGTTCAAATTCATAGCAAGAGCACTTCTGGGCCATCCCCATAATGTACAAAGTTCAGAATTTTAGGCTATATCAGTGGTTTTGTTAGGGTTTTTGAGGGGTTTCGGTGGATTTTATTTTTTTTTATTTTCTTCTTTGGATTTCTTCAAAGACCATGTAATAATCCTGTTGATGGTAGAGCTATATGCTGGTAACTGTCCCTGGGCTTGGTATTTGATGTTCTGTAAACTAGTCTGCTTTTTGATCTGGATCTCTGTTGCTCTCAATGAGCTCTCTGTTGATCTCTTTAATTGCAATCTGAATATGCACTATACGGTTTTACTATCTCATCGTTATGGTTTCTTCCGTAAGTGTTTTTAAAAATGACACGTTTCACGAAATGGTTTTGGTTTCTGATGTCACATAGACACTTTTTTTTGGTTCAACTATTCTGTAATGGTCCCCTGCATAAGGGGGTTGGGTTTTTATGTCAGGTCTGTGTATCATAGTGTTTGTTCTGCCACTGCCATACTTGTCATTAATGTTGTGTAATGGGTTTCTGCATGTTCTATTTCGAATCGATACTTCTGTAACATTGGGCTGGTTCTGCTATTTGAGCACTAAATACGTTCACATAAGGCATATGTCAAAGCATGTCAATGCTCTCGTACACACAATTGGCCAATTAGTTGCCTAACGGTAGATAGGTCGGTGCTATTTTGTGTTGTAATTTAGGCTAGACCAGTGGTTTTTTATGGTTGAGAGTAGGTTTAAATGCGCAAAGATTGGAATTGAAAATAAAATTATGTTCTATAGTTAAAACTATGTAATCATCTTTTATTCATCTAGAGGGAAACGATTTTATTGGATGGTCCAATGATAGTGATAGTGTTGATAATGGCTCCCTTAAATCGAATTCAACAACAAATTTCATTCACCGTTGTTCTCTGCATATTCGATTTTGAAATGGTCCAACACTGTCTTATTCTTTAATTCCTGGCTCCAGAAAATTCTCATGAATTCTCCAAACTTATATCCTTTGTACAAAACTGAATGTTGTTCATCAATCAAGGACACTGTAGGGGCAATGAAGGCAATGCATGGTCGATTTCTTCAACTACCCTTGTTCTGTTAGGTCCATCCAAGTCCTGGAGATCCACCACCAGGATGCTCTCAGAGTAAGACACCTCAGACAGGTGGGGGCGTTCACTGGGAGGCAGGATATATTTATCTTGAACTTGAAGATGATTTATTCCATTGAACAGTAGCTTTTCGACAACATTCACATCCTAGGTCAGGACATCTTCCATTGTAGACGACATATTTCTTTCTCGACTGGTGTAAAATTGGCAGTGGCACCTACCTATTGCAGTGCAAAACTAAGCTTCGATTCGCACACCAGAAATAGGATATCGGATGATGGGCAAAAGAAGAGTGAACATTTAAGTGCGTGCGTGCAGATCTCTACAAACGAATTGAAAAGACATCCCCATGTTAAATTTTTCAATATACACTATATAGTTTTACTACTATTTTTTACTCTTTCTTTTAATTTTCAGAATCGAAAGAGAGGATGAATTACGTTTAATAAATAGCAAAAGAATTTAAAAGAAGAATTGTAAATTCTGGTTATGTTGTTCAAATTCACGGCAAAAGCTAATTGGCATCATTTTCGATTTTCTGAATGTGCTATGCATGGTTGTGCGGTGCACAAGTTAGCCCAAGCAATGAAGCTTTCACAAGAGTTGTAGGCTTTGGAAGACAAGTCAGAGTGGAAAATGAGAATTCTTACAAGGTCTGGGCCATCTCCATAATGTACAAAGTTCGGAATTTTAGGCTATATCAGTAGTTTTGTTAGGGTTTTTGAGGGGTTTTGGTGGATTTTATTTTTGTTTATTTTCTTCTTTGGATTTCTTCAAAGACCATGTAATAATCCTGTTGATGGTAGAGCTATATGCTGGTAACTGTCCCTGGGCTTGGTATTTGATGTTCTGTAAACTAGTCTGCTTTTTGGGCTTGGTATTCGATGTTCTGTAAACTAGTCTGCTTTTTGATCTGGACCTCTCTTGCTCTCGATTAGCTCTTTGTTGATCTCTTTAATTGCAATCTGAATATGCACTATACGGTTCTACTATCTCATCGTTATGGTTTCTTCCATAGGTGTTTTTAAAAATGACACATTTCACTAAATAGTTTTGGTTTATGATGTCACATAGACACTTTTTTTTGGTTCAACTATTCTTTAATGGTCCCCTGCATAAGGGGGTTGGGTTTTTATGTCAGGTCTCTGTATCATCGGGTTTGTTATGCGACTACCATACTTGTCATTAATGTTGTGTAATGGGTTTCTGCATGTTCTGTTTTGAATCGATACTTCTGTAACGTTGGGTTGGTTCTACTATTTGAGCACTAAATGCGTTCACTTGGCCAATTAGTTGCCTAACAGTAGATAGGTTGGTGTTGTTTTGTGTTGTAATTTAGGCTAGACTAGTGGTTTTTTTATGGTTGAGAGTAGGTTTAAATGTGCAAAGATTGGAATTTTAGGCTATCTAAGCGGTTTTCTGATTAGACCCATCTCCAGTATCTCATGGCAACTCAAGCTCAAGCCTCAACAAGCAACTATCAAGAGCATTCTGAGTCTTTCTCCACCCCTAGTTAAAATGCCACTCAGTTCCTATTGCGTTAGCTCTTTTAAGTCATTCTCTTTCCTCTCCATTTTCAATTACAAGCCCACCTTGAATCGCATAAAACATTCATACTCTGTCAGTGAATGTACACCCGATTCAATAATCCACAACTTCAACACCTTTTAGATCACCTTCAAAAACCTGGGTATTTCTCAGTTGATATATGCACAGCACAAAAACAACATTCTCAAGGATGTGGGTAAGCAAACTCTGTTAATGGCATCCATGCTCTTGTTCACCTCTCTGATTCAGCAAGTCCAATTGACACCATCTTTAGCAATTACCCAAATCCTGAACTCATACTTTCAATCCAACATGGCCTCAAAAGAGCCAGATGCATACAAACATTAAGACCTTAAATTATTTACAAAATGTAGGCCACCATTATACCATTTAATGGGAGAATAATGAGTACCCATCAACATCATTACCATAGGTTTCTCCCATAAAATGGTTTTGGGGTCAATGTCAATAGTGAAAATATCATCTACATAATAATCAACATTTTTTATATCCACTTCTCATGGGATTGAATTTGAAGAGGCACACTTGATTCTTTAAGACAACTTAAGTACATATAGGTTATAGTTTTAATGTTATAGTTAATGTGTTAGGTATTAAAGTTTATGTCTTGTAACATTTTAGGAGTTACAATGTGTTTATGATGAGAGTGTACTAGGGGTCATAATTTTTAGAATTCATTGTGTTAAAAATCATATTGCACTATGGTTTACTTAATAATAGAGTTATTCCCTTAAGGATTATAAGGTAATAAATGCCATTTTTTCTTAATGGTAATAGTGTTTAGTAGTTGTATTTTGGAAGGGTTTGGAATTCTCCAAGAGTGATGAAAGTATATTATGGTTTATATGGGATATGGGACATATAAGTATTTTGACTTTCATAATGGTTTTTGGTTAAGACACATTGTATTTGATATTATAGTGACCATAGTGGTGAAAGGTTACATTAATAAAGGGAAAAAATTAGTGGGGCTAATATATAGTGCAATATATATGAATATCTAATAATAAATTCATTATAAGTATTTTTATTCTTCAAGAAAGTATTATTTTGTTGTATTTGCATTCTTCAATTTATGCCTTACGGCGTTTCCTTTGCAACATCTGGTGCAAATGCTAGTTTAAACATTTTGATGTAAATAAGAATGTACGTAATTCACACAAGCCTGCTTCAGATTGAAATTTAAGACAATGTTTAATCCCATAGGAATTTTTTTTACAACTTTATTTCAGGTGGAAAATTCATAAAGCAAGTAAAGCAATCCAAATTATGATCTCATTATGAATTCTGTAGATGCGTATGTAAATGCTTCAATGCACAATACGTTAATATATGTATGTTTTGTTGGAATTTTTTTTTTTGTTGTTGCCAAATCTCAAATTTGTTACTCAAATTTAAACCTTGGAAATCATATAAGAAGCTATGGAAAAATAGAACATCAATTCATTAATGAAACATGGAATATTACAGATCTTTTACAAATTTCTCCTTATATTTATTAATTCGAAAATAAGGAAATATAATTCACGTCATAATTTGTTTTGAAAACAAATGTTACAGTAGCTCAAATAATAATAAATATGCAGAACCACAATCGATATTCTTGTTATATGGTTATTTAAAAACACAATCAATTCACTAAAATTAAGTCATTTACCAAAGCCAAGTTCGTGGTATAATAAATATGTTTGAGTAATTAACTCAAAGAAATTACTCTATCATAGAATCAAGAGTATTAACAAATATGTTTGAGTAATTAATTCAAAGAAATTATTCTATCATAAACTCAAGAGTATTAACAAATATGTTTGAGTAATTAACTCAGGGAAAGTATTCTACCATAAAACTTAACTCTAATGTGATGCCTGCCTTTTCTTTTTTAGTGTTCACCTAAGTTGTGAATGATGATGCTGCAAAAACAAATTCAAAGTCTGGTCAAACTCAAACTCATCTACCGAGTTCCAGTTGGCTAATAAAGAAAATCTTTCATGGTCAATGTTGTTGGGACAATCTACACTCACTAATGCAGGAGCATCTGGCTGACAGGGCAAAGACAAAAGCAAAGTTGACATGGTTTCTGAAGAGGACGGAGAAAACAGTTCGCTGGATGGATAGTATATCTGTTTTTATTTTACTTTACTTTTTTTTAATTAAAGTTGCCTAAGAATAATGTAATGACTTTTAATTAGGAGCAGTAGTAATTAGTTAGAGTCGTTGTTTCCAGACAGTTACATTACTGTTATAACAACATGAAAAGAAAGTGTACTAGCCAACTATGAAAAAGTTCCACATAAGAAACAATTGATGTAACCAACAAAACAAACCAACAACAGTTAAAATAATCATTTGAAAACAGTGTTATTAAAGGAGGGAAACAGGCCCATTACATGGTTCGACTGTGTAAGAAATTAATAGAGAGAAAGAAATATAATTATTCTGTGCACGCACAATCCTACAACGTCCTCAATGGTTGTGTAACTTTTGTTAATATTCTATTATGTGAATAATGTCAATGTACTGCTACCGGTTCTGAACCAGGAGAAGAAGATAGACAAGTTGGACGAAAAGTAACAGCACGAATCAATATAACCAGAAAATTGAAAGACCCAATCTATTCCATTATTAAATTCATAAGGTTATAAAAATACGACCGCCCAAATTCATCATACATTACATACTATCCAAAGTAGAAGACTGAACTCAGTTTACAGTCGTGGGAAATCAACACTAAAAGCAAATAGAAGCCAATTCCCGTAGGACCCAATTCATAGCCAACATTGTGCCCAACGACCAGAGAGTTAAGTACAGACAGAGAGCAGCCTAAGTCTAGCAAAGAAATTTCAACCCAATAAAATCGAAACATCTATACAAGTAAGCTACCAGACCAACAGAGAAGCTACCCATGTTTGCTCGAATAGCTGAGAGCTCAGACACCGAAACCCTCGAGCGGTTTCACCTGCAAGAGAACAACCAAAAGTGGTTAGGCTCCAGGAAACAATACGAATAAAGTGAAAAGTAACGGAAAAGAACAAGAAACGAACCACAGTGTCACAATACCTATCTGACGAACCATAGCCACGACTCTACCACGAAGTTACCCTCCTGCTCACGAAGGATCCGAGACATAAGATACAAGTAAAAGAGAATTGCAAATATTCGGCATAGAACAGAGACTTACCGAAAGAGATGGTAGAGAACCCAACGGAGAATGCCGCTACAAAACTGCCGAAGTCTGAGGAGAAGCTGAACCAGTACTGAAAGAAATACCACCAAGAATTACACAGCTATCACATAACTTAAACCCTCATAAAACACAGACAGCGACGCATGGAGGCGGAGGCCCACTGAAGCAGAGCAACTGTAACCGCTCACGAGACACAGACAACAATGCATAGAGGCGGGGACCCATTAAAGTAAAACCCCAATTCACAGTAACAGCCAACATGCAAGCCGAAGAATAGAGTTATGCAAAACTTACCAGAGTTTTAATAAATCGCCGGAAGAACAGAAGCATTCCAGGCCGAGACCTAAACGACCGAGGCCGAGAAGGCAACCAGGAGCACATAACCAGTAAACCAGGCAGACAAGCCTTAGGAAAAATCCAATGAAAACCACAGAAGCTACAAGGGATCGCCGAGAGCTCGTAGAGCAAATGATCGGGAGAAACAACGAGAACCAAATGAGCGCGAAGGTGTAAAACCCCAAACCAATGCAGGTTTTTAGTATCCCGAGGAGGAACAGATGTCCATCGGGCAAGCAACCAGGGTACAATCACCGTAACTCTAATCAATACAGCACAGATTAAAAATCAACCAACACATATATTCAAAATCCCTATTATTATTATATTCATTGCTGGTACATAACACCATCAGCGCATTGGCAGCGGGACCATGTGGGCTGGCCCCATCAAGTGGTATCAAAGCTGAATTTTAAGGAAACAGAGGAATATGGAAGTAAAAAGACGAGGACGTGGAAGAGGTGCACGTAGAGTAGCAGACGATGGCCTGAGGGAACAGTTGAGAATCCTTACTACTCGCTTGGAAGCAGTAGAGGCAGGTAGAAGAAGAGACCCCGAAATTGGGGATGAAAGTGAAGAAGAGGCAGGAACTGCTACAGATGGATCATAGGAAGAAGCCCCAGAGTTAAGACTGTTGAGATCGATACTGTTAGCTAGCAGCAAACCCAAACCCGAGATCCTTAACTGTGATGGTAGTCTGTCCGCAGATGTTTTGCTGGATTGGGTAAGCAAATTAGATAAGCATTTTGAAAATGAAGAGATCAGTGAGGACAAAAGAGTTAGATTTGTTGCGACAAAGTTAAAAGGACACACCGCCTTATGGTGGTATAGTGTCCAAGCGGACAAGAGACGAATGAATCAGCTACCTATAAGAAAGTGGCCAAGGATGGTGACAAAATTGAAAGGCAGATTTTTGCCTAAAGACTACCAGGTCGAACTTTATCGACGAGTGCAAAATTTAAGGCAGAAGGGTACGACTATGAAAGAGTACACAAAGGAGTTTTATCGTGTAAATTTGCGGGTTGGTTATACGAATGATACTCTAGAAAAAATAGCGAGGTACATGAATGGCTTGAGACTGGAAATACTAGATGAGATCAGTATTCTCTCTCCACGAAATATAGAAGAGGCCTTTTAGAGTGCTGTAAAGGCTGAAGAGAAAATTAACAGGAAACAAAATAACAGGAGAGAGCGAGGAAATGGCAGAGGATGAGGACAGTCCTATGGCAGAGGGAGAACTGGCACTAACAGCGAAGAAGGCAGCAGTTCTAGAGCTTCAGGGACAACAAAGAAGGGAGATAGCACTAGAGGAGGTCGACCATATTATCGGGGAAGAGGAAATGGTTGCGGAAGGGGGGACTAATGTCTAGTGCTACAGGTGCCATAAGCGGGGGCACAGATCCTTCGAATGCCTGGAAGCTAAGCATGCTGGCCAGAGGGGAGCATTTGTTGCACAGCCTGAGGAATCTAAAGCACAGCCCCGGGAGATAGAGAACGTGGCAGAAATAGGAGAGGCTTTTGTTTTGAACAAAGTATTGTTCAAGCCAGCCAAGGAGATGGCTAAACAGACCCAACAAAAGGCGTTGTTTCGAACAGTTTGCAAATCACACGGAAAGTGTTGTAAATTGATCATAGACAGTGGAAGTACAAAGAATTTAGTTGCCACCGAAATGGTGGAAAAGCTGGGATTGAAGCGGCTTAAGCATCCCACACCTTACAAGGTGTCGTGGCTACAGAAAGGCCACCAACTATTAGTTGATGAACAGTGCAAGGTTGAATTTCACATTGGAAAATACCAAGACATGGTGGTCTGCGATATTATGCCAATGGACGTATGCCATATACTGCTAGGAAGACTGTGGCAGTATGATTGGAAGGTGATGCACGATGGGAAGACGAATTGTTATAAATTTGTGAAAGATGGGGTCAAACATATGCTTGTACCCATCAAGGAGGAGGATGCAGCAGAACCAAGTGGAACAAAAGCATTGTTCATAGGAGGAAAATAGTTTGAGAAGCAGATTGAGGAAAATGAGGTCAATTATGCGATTGTAAGGAGGGAAAAAATGATGTTGCTGAACACAGAAAAGTTGGAATTGCCTACAGAGATTCAAGAGCTGTTAAAAGAATTTAAAGACATTCTTGTTGACGATCTACCAGATAAATTGCCTCCCAAGAGGAGCATTAGCCATCATATCGATTTTATACCTGGAGCAAGCTTACCGAACAAGGCATCATATAGAATGAGCCCGAAAGACAACGAAGAGATTCGTAAATAAGTGCAGGAGTTGCTGGACAAGGGACTGATTAGAGAAAGTTTGAGCCTTTGTGTGGTACCACTAGTACTCGCACCTAAGAAGGGTGGAGAATGGCGAATGTGTACAGATTCGCGAGCTATTAATAAAATCACTATTCGGTATAGATTTCCCTTACCCAGAATGGATGACATTATGGATTGTCTTAGCGGAGCAACTTATTTCACGAAGATTGATCTGAAGAGTGGTTATCATCAGATAAGGATTAGAGAAGGAGATGAGTGGAAGACAGCTTTCAAGACCAACGAAGGGTTGTACGAATGGCTGGTCATGCCATTTGGATTAAGCAACGCTCCTAGTACTTTTATGAGATTGATGAACGAGATTTTAAAGGAATTTATTGGCAAGTTTGTGATAGTTTGCCTTGATGATATCTTGATTTTCAGCAGAACGAAAGGAGAACATCTTCAGCATGTTCGAAGGGTGTTAGAGAAGTTACAGTAGAACAAACTGCTGATAAACATAAAGAAATGCACTTTCCTACAGAAGGAGCTGGTCTATCTGGGGTTTGTAGTTGCAGAAAATGAATTGAAAATGGACCCAAAGTTGCAGCAATCATAAATTGGCCGTCACCGAAGAGCTTATTTGAGGTACGTAGTTTTCACAGACTGGCAAGTTTTTGTCGGAAATTTATTAGGAATTTCAGTGAAATCTGCGCGCCAATGCTAGAGACCATCAAAAAGGCCAGTCAGCCTTTTTGTTGGACCAGGGTGGCAGAAGACAGTTTTCAGCTTTTGAAGCGAAAGATTATGGAGAGGCCAATCTTGAGGCTGCCTGATTTTAATAAACTCTTTCGGGTTCGGTGTCACGCAAGTGGAACAGCTATTGGTGTTGTGCTCAGTCAGGAAGACAGACCAGTGGCATTCTTTAGTGAAAAATTGAATGAGAGCCGGCAGAAATACTCCTCATATGACAAGGAATTTTATGCCGTGGTCCAAGCTTTAAAAAATTGGAGGCACTACTTGCTGGGCAATGAGTTCGTATTATTTTCTGATAATTCGGCGTTAAAATATGTAATGCAGCAGCACAAGTTAAACCATAAGCACGCCAAATGGGTAGAATACTTGCAGAGTTTCACTTTCGTGTTAAAACACATAAGTGGGCAAGCCAATAATGTGGAAGATGCCTTGAGCAGAAGAGCTTTGCTCTTACAAGAAAGTAGCATATAGGTGATGGGATTCGAACATCTGAAGGATTTGTACCAAACTGACACAGATTTCAAAGAAGATTTTGAAGCCTCACAAAATCCCGTGTTGAGGAATGCAAGTCCATGGTTAGACTATAATTTGCAGGAAGGATTATTGTTTAGAGGTGGGCAGTTATGTATCCCAGACTGTTCGATGAGGGAAAATATTGTACGGGAGAAGCATAGTGGTGGACTAGCAGAACATTTTGGGATCAACAAAACTTTGGAGCAACTCGGACACTTTTATTATTAGCCTAAAATGAGCAGGGATGTACAAAGATATGTGAACAGGTGTAAAGTCTGCCAACTGGTGAAAGGACATAGTCAGAATACTGTACTTTACACACCACTACCTGTTCCAAGCAGGCCATGGGACTCAGTCAGCATTGACTTTGTCTTAGGACTGCCTAGAACACAGCGGGGATATGATTCAGTAATGGTGGTGGTAGATAGATTTTTGAAAATGGCTCATTTTATTCCTTGCCGGAAAACTAGTGATGCCACGTACGTGGCTCACCTGTTTTTCACGAAGGTTGTTAGACTACATGGCCTACCCAGATCTATCATTTCAGACAGGGATGTAAAATTCACAGGAAACTTTTGGCGCGCCCTGTGGAAAAAGTTGGGCACGCAATTGAATTTCAGCTCTGCGTATCATCCGCAGACTGATGGACAAACGGAAGTGGTGAACAGGAGCTTGGGGAATTTATTACGGAGTCTAACTGGAGAAAATTAATGGTTATGGGATCGTGCTCTCACTCAAGCAGAATTCGCTTATAACGATTCGCCCAATCGTAGCACCGGACACAGCCCATTCCAGATTTTCTACGGCATGCATTCGCGAGGAATACATGAACTGCGAGATTTGGTAAAGTCGGAACAGAGAAGCGCGGATGGGCACAATTTTGCCGAAGCAATTAGTGAACTTCATGAAAATGTCAAATTAAAATTGCAGGACATCGTACAGAAGTATAAGCAACAAGCAGATTCAAAGCGAAGAGAAGTACAATTTAATGTTGGAGATGAGGTTCTCACGCACCTGTGCAAGGAACGGTTTCCTAAGGGCACGTATAATAAACTAAAATATAAGAAAATTGGTCCATGCAAGATCTTATGTAAATTTTCAGCCAACGCTTACGAGATTCAGCTTCCACCTGATATAGGCGTATCACCTATTTTCAATGTGGCCGATCTGTTCCCATATAATGCCCTAGCAAAGGATGACAGTGTGGTACGGCCAGAACGGGACACCCAAATTGGAGACAGTTCTTGGAAGAAGCATTTGCCTTCGGCTCAGTCCCATGAGATTGAAGGGATCCTCAGTACCCAGGTAGCCAAGAAGACACGTAGGAAAGAATATCTACGATATCTCGTCAAGTGGAGAGACCTTCCAATGGAGGAGAGCTCGTGGCTTGACGCGGCGCAGATACAGAACGTTGGCTATTCGGTGGAGGAACTCATGGAATGGAGCCATGATTTTCTTTTACCCCGGGAGCCTGATGCAGGAGCATCTGGCTGACAGGGCAAAGACAGAAGCAAAGTTGACATGGTTTCTAAAGAGGACGGAGAAAATAGTTCGTTGGTTGGATAGTATATCTGTTTTTTATTTTAGTTTACTTTTTTTTAATTAAAGTTGCCTAAGAATAATGTAATGACTTTTAATTAGGAGCAGTAGTAATTAGTTAGAGTCATTGTTTCTAGACAGTTACATTACTATTGTAAAAGCATGAAAAGAAAGTGTACTAGCCAACTATGAAAAAGTTCCACATAAGAAACAACTGATGTAACCAACAAAACAAACCAACAACAGTTAAAAAAACCGTTTGAAAACAATGCTATTAAAGGAGGGAAACAAGCCCATTACAGGGTTCGACTGTGTAAGAAATTAACAGAGAAAGAAATATAATTATTTTATGCACACACAATCCTACAATGTCCTCAATGGTTGTGTAACTTTTGTTAATATTCTATTATATAAATACTGTCAATGTACTGCTACAGGCTCTGAACCAGGAGAAGATAGACAAGTTGGACGAAAAGTAACAACACGAATCAATATAACCATACAATTTAAAGACCTCGTAACAGGTATGTGAAATCACGAACGCAAGACCAATCTGTTCCATTATTAAATTCATAAGGTTACAAAAATATGGCCGCCCAAATTCATCATACATTACATACTGTCCAAAGTAGAAGACTGAACTTAGTTCACAGTCATGGGAAATCAACACTAAAAGCAAACAGAAGCCAATTCCCATAGGACCCAATTCATAGCCAACGTCGTGCCCAATGACCAGAGAGTTAAGTACAGACAGAGAGCAGCCTAAGTCTAGCAAAGAAAGTTCAACCCAATAAAATCGAAACATCTATACAAGTAAGCTACCAGACCAACAAAGAAGCTACCCGTGTTTGCTCGAATAGCTGAGAGCTCAGACACTGAAACCCTCAAGCGGTTTCGCCTGCAAGAGAACGACCAAAAGTGGTTAGGCTCCAGGAAACAATACCAATAAAGCGAAAAGTAACGGAAAAGAACGAGAAACGAACCACAGTGTCACAGTACCTGTCCGACAAACCATAGCCACGACTCTACCACGAAGTGACCCTCCTGCGCATGAAGGAGCCGAGACATAAGATACAGGTAAAAGAGAATTGCAAATATCCGGCATAGAAGAGAGAGTTACCGAAAGAGTTGGCAGAGAACCCAACAGAGAACGCCGCTACAGAACTGCCGAAGTCTGAGGAGAAGCTGAACCAGTACTGAAAGAAATACCACCAAGAATTACACAGCTATCACATAACTTAAACCCTCATAAAACACAGACAACGACGCATGGAGGCGGAGACCCACTGATGCAGAGCAACTATAACCGCTCACGAGACACAGACAACAACATACAGAGGCGAGGACCCATTAAAGTAAAACCACAATTCACAGTAACAGCCAACATGCAAGCCGAAGAATAGAGTTATGCAAACTTACTAGAGTTTTAATAAATCATCGGAAGAACAAAAGCATTCCAGGCCAAGACCTAAACGATCGAGTCCGAGAAGGCAACCAGGAGCACATAACCAGTAAACCAGGAAGACAAGCCTCAGGAAAAATCCAAAGAAAACCACAGAAGCTGCAAGGGATCGCCGAGAGCTCGCAGAGCAAATGACCGGGAGAAACAACGAGAACCAAATGAGCGCGAAGGTGTAAAACCCCAAACCAAGGCGGGTTCGTAGAATCCCGAGGAGGGACAGATGTCCATCAGGCAAGCAACCAGGGTACAATCACCGTAACTCTAATCAATACAGCACAGATTAAAAATCAACCAACACATATATCTGAAATCCCTTTTATTATTATATTCATTGCTGGTACATAACATCATCAGCGCATTGACGCGGGACCACGTGGGCTAGCCCCATCACTCACGGTGATCCTCAATTGTTAATTTAAAGTAGTATTTTATAGGAGATAATTTTCCAATGCAACAAAGTGAAAAAGGTGAAGGGAACGTACAGCCTTGGTCTAGATCACCATCTATTTTTGAAATGCAATCAATATCTAGATCATCTATACTGTCCACTGATGTTGAATGTGAAATACTCATGTTGCCTTTTAAGTAGCTTTCTATGAATTATTGATATCGGTCGGTTTCGAGGATTAAAAACAACGCGTCCTCTTCAGATTTATCATTTTCTAATCTCATTTTTCATGATTGTCCCCCTGTTCGGAAGAACCTCCTTCATTGACAATTTGGTTGGAACAATCTGCAAGAATGGTAATGGTCATTACCAATTGTTAATTTAAGATATAACT
Source organism: Pinus tabuliformis (assembly GCA_031772625.1). Classification (NCBI taxonomy): domain Eukaryota; kingdom Viridiplantae; phylum Streptophyta; class Pinopsida; order Pinales; family Pinaceae; genus Pinus; species Pinus tabuliformis. The sequence goes on along the minus strand of CM062812.1, from coordinate 404,297,642 downwards.
TTCCAACACAAGAAGGAGAAAGAAAAAAAAAACTTACATCGACAGAATTGGTGTGTAGGTTGGTTATAAACTAAACATAAGGTAATTGTCACGAAGTTGCAGCTGAAAACTAGAGATTTGTATGGATGAATCTTGGTATTCAAGTCTATCACATGGAGGCTGCTTGATTTGAGGTAAAATGAGAAACCTTGTAGAAATTGTGGTAGAGAATATAGTTATGAATTATAACTAACTAATACTTGTTTTCAATCTTTATTTTCAATCTTATGGTAGACATTATTTCAATCGTCTAACACTAAAATCAATGGCTTAAGATGGAATAGGTGGCATGGGAGGGGAGATCTTCTTAGAGAGAACATGTAATTAAGAATGTCTGTGTTTTTTTTGTTCCTTTTGGTAGAGGTTAGTTTTAATAAAATTATTTTAAGCCCATTGTGAAAGATTTTCAGAGTTTAGTAATAAGTGGTTAATTTGGATTGTCCATAGTTGGATATATTTTTGGTGTTATAGTGAAAACCAAAAAATTTGATGGTAGACCCAAATCACTCCAATGTGTTACTAATTTGCCACAGTTAAAAAAATAAAAATTAAACATTTCTATAAAATGGTTAACATTGCTCCATATATATTAGATGATGGAATCTATAATCCACGAAAAAATTATATAGACTATAAATTCCATCATCCAAACACACATGAAACTAAATCAACCAACCATTATATAGACCATACAAATATTCTTATGTGAATTTCAGATTCCACCATCCAACCGAGCTAAGTCAACCGTTATGTAAACAATACAATTATTCTTATGTGAATTTCAGATTCCACCATCCAACGAATATGGAAAAAAGTCAACCATTGACTTTGTTCAATATCCATGAGAAGTAAGAAATTTGTAATCAACATAATGATGCAAGTTTTATAGCCTCATCTTATATTAATTGCATATTCTATCATCTAATGGGTATAGAGAAAAGGCTTCAATTGTCAACTTTGTTTCATACCCATTAAATACAAAAAAATATGCAATAACATACAAATACCACACTTATAATGTAAAAGTTATATTAATGGTTAATCGTTTCCTCCTTTAATATAGAGCAAAGTCAACCATTAACTGTATTCCATAGAGTATAAGACAAATATTCGTTTGTCGATTACAAATTCTTGAGAATATAAGACCAATATTCTTCTGTCCATTACAAATTCTTAATGTGTATGAAATATGGAAAAAAGTTAGTTTTGCTCATGATAGAATTATTAAAATGACCCACATTTTATATATTTAGATATTGATTTGAATTTATATTCAACCAGCTAAAAAAGCTAAAAAAGACTACAGACCTCTCTATATTATCTTTAAGTAAGATCATAAATCCCTGGCCCAATAGAGGAGAAGTTGAAGTTTCGAATATATCTTCCTCAATTGGTTGAGGAGGAATAAATCTCCATGGAAGACACAGGTAAGTCGCTCGAGGAGAATGACCTACGTTTTATATATTTAGATATTGATTCGATTTTATATTCAACCAGCTAAAACGTATCTTATAAAAAGACCTCTCTATATTATAAAAAGTGTCTTTAAGTAAGATAATAAACCCCTGGAGAATTGAATTTTCGAACACATCTTCCTCAATTGGTTGAGGAGGAATAAATCTCCATGGAATACACAGGTAAGTCGCTCGATGAGATAGGTAAGTCGCCTAAGTGAAAAATGAATAAATATCCATTTATGAAAAATGAATAAATGTGGATCGGGGAGATAAGTAAGCCGCCTTAAGTGATGATTTTTAGGATGAAATTGTGCTATTTTAATAACTTTAAGAGTGTGAACAGATTTCTGGATATTGCCTTATTTTGGAAATTTTATATATTACAATTCAATTTTGTATTTTCAACCGTCTATTCAAAATAATGCGGAATTCTATTCCTTATTTATGAAGGGCAGATTCTGGACATCTTGGACCGCTCATGCCGCCTTTTGCCGTTAATTGGCATTCGTTTAAGATTGTCCCAACGGTATGGCCAGAGGTTGCAAACCATTCAAAATCAATTGACCACTACTCTATGTAAGGACAAACAAAGATGGCCCCGCTACACCATTGGATTTCAATGTCCACTCCATACAGGGTGGGTGGACCAAGTGAAATATTATAGGTTGCACTGCTACAAATGTAGATCTCCAATCTTGGTGCACATACAAAGGTCAACTTGGTCCGCTTTTTCCCTTCCTTTTCCTCTTTTCTGGATCAAACAATGAAAGAGCAGGTGTCAGATTAGGAAAAATAAATATTAGGTGCCAACAAAAGCACAAAAGTTGCGCGCACAAGTGATACCCATTTTAAGGAATAAAAGTGGATGAAGTTGCCTTGAACAATTTCGTTTTTTATGGCCATTATTTCTTATTTTTTTATTATATTTTATTTATGTTAAGTTAGTTGTGTTTGTCCTAGTTTACACATTGATTTATTATAATTTTACAAAATTTATATGATGATTTTAGATGATAATAAATTGTTTATTTAATTAACACAATTACATTAATAAATGGTGATTGATATATACATCAATCACATACACTACCATATTTCATAATATAGTTGATAAAACCTATAAACATCAATGATATACATATAATATTAATATTGATATAAATAATAATAATAATAATAATAATAATAAGTATTATATTATATAATATCATTATGAGGATGAAAATTATAATAATGATAATACTAATTTATAATATTTACTATTATATTATAATAAAATGGTAATATTATTGATGTTATCAATAATTTTTTTAAAATCAAGGAATTATTGATATTATAAAAAGAATAATATAAACCCAACAAATTAATATTTAAACCCTTGATATTAATCAACAAAAAAGATTATAAATATTATAAACTCAATGGTTTATTAATATCATAAACTTAAGGGATTATAAAACCAAAGATATTATTAGTATTATAAATCCAAAGGATTAGTAAACCCGAGGAATTATTGATATTATAAACCCAAGGGAGGATAAACTCAAAGGATTAATATTATAAACCCTAGGATTAATATTAAACCCTAAAAATATAAACCCCAAGATTAATATTATAATCCCAAGGGATTATAAAAATAAGACATTAATATTAAACCCTAGGATTAATATTAAAAGCCCAACAAATTATAAACCCTAAAATTAATATTATAAATTCTAAGATCAATATTATGAATCTAAGTGAATAATATTAAACCCAAGGGATTAATGTCACAATATTAAATCCTAATATAAAACACTAACATTATAAAACCAAATATAAACCCTAATACTAATATTGTAAACACTAAGATTATAAACCATAAGATTAATATTATAAACCCTAGGGTTAATATTAAACCATACAACTAGTATTAAATGAAAGGATTAATACTATAAACCTTAAGATTAATATTTTAATCCCTAGGATTAATATTATAAACCCTAAAATTAATATTAGAAACCCTTATTATATACCCTAAGATTAATATTTTAAAGCATAATTTTGTAATGACACAATACTAAACCATATTATAAAACCCAATATAATAAACTATAAGATTAATGCTATAAATCGTAAGATTATAAGCCATAAGTTTAATATACTAAACCTTAGAAATATAAACCCTATGGTTAATAGTATAATGCCCATGATTACGAACATTGGGATTAATATTATAAACTATAAAATTAATATGAAAAACCCTAAATTTAATGTATTAAAACCTAATTTTGTAATTTCACAATGCAACGTTGAATAAATTGCATTGTAATTTAAGATTGTGACAATGATTGTTAAATTGATTGTCACATTTTAACAATGATTTTAAAAATGTGACATCAGGTAGACTTCTAAGTATATTAAACCCTAATTTTATAATGTCACAATATTAAACCTAGTATATCCTAACATTTTAAAACACAATAAAATAAACCCTTAGATTAATATTACAAACACTAAGATTGTAAAACCCAAGTTTAATATACTAAACCCTAGGAATATAAACCCTAAGATTAATATTATAAAGCCTAAGATTAATATTTGAAACCCTAGGATTAATATTAAACTCTAGGATCAATATTATAAACCCTGAGATTATGAACCCTAGGAGTAATATCATAAACCAAAGATTAATATATTGAACCCTAATTTTGTGATGGCATACTACGACATTGAATAAATTGCATTGTAATGTAGCATCGCAACAATTATTGTCAAATTGATTGTCACATTGTGACAATGCTTGTCCCAATGCGACGTTGGATAGATTTCTAAATATATTAAACCATAATTTGTATTGTCACAATATTAAACCCTAATATAAAACCCAAACATTATAGAAACTCAATATAATAAACCCTAAGATTAATATTATAAATCGTAAGATTAATATTATAAATGTTACAATTAATATTGATGATTAATATTATAAACTGTAAGAATATTATTATAAACCCTAAAATTAATGTATTAAATCTGAATTTTGTAATTTCATAATACTAAACCATCATATAAAATCTTAACATTATAAAACCCAATATAATAAACCTTAAGATTAATATTACAAACACTAAGATTGTAAACATAAGTTTAGTACACTATGCCCTAGGAGTATAAACTCTAAGATAAATAATATAAACCGTAGGATTGAGTATTATAAATAGTAGGATTATGAACCTTAGGATGAATATTATAAACAATACGATTAATATATTAAATCAAGATTTGCAACGTTACAATATTAAAGCCTAATATAAAACCTGATATAACAAACCTTAGGATTAATATTATAAACTGTAATATTAATATATCAAATCTAAGATTAATATTGTAAATCCAAGTGAATAATATTAAAAGCAAGGGACTAATATTATAAACCCAATGAATTAATAAACCCAGCTGCTTATTAATATTATAAACTCAAGGGATTAGTAAATCTAAGGGATTAATGTCACAATATTAAACCCTAATATAAAACACTAACATTATAAAAATTGATATAATAAACCCTAAGATTAACATAATAAACACTAAGATTATAAATTGTAAGTTTAATATATTAAGCACTAGAAGCATAAACCCTGGGATTATAAACCCTAAGATTAAACTATAGTATTATAAACCTTACAAATAATCTTATAAACCCAATGTAATAATATTAAAAAAAAATTAATATTTATATTAATCTTAATATTAATATTAGCATTAAAATAAAAACCAAATTGATATTAAGCTTAATATTATAAATCTCAATGGAATAAGTTGTATGATTAATATTATAAACCCTTAGCATAAACCCTAATATTAATGTATTAATGCCTAATTTTGTAATCTCATAATATTAAACCCTAATATAAAACTCAATATAATAAACCATAAGATTAGTATTATAAATAGTAAGATTATAAACCATGAGGTTAATATACTAAATCCTAACAATATAAACCCTACGATTAATATTATAAACCCAAGGATTAATATTATAAACCCTAGGATTAATATTAAACCTTAAGATTAATATTATAAATCCTAGAATTAATATTAAACCTTAGGATTAGTATTATAACCCTACGATTATGAACCCTACGATTAATATTAAAATTCATAATATTTAAATATTATAAACCCTAATATTAATACATTAAAACCTAATTTTGTAATATCACAATGCAACGTTTCTTAAATTGCATTGTAATTTAAAATTGTGACAATAATTATCAAATTGATTGTCACATTCTAACAATGTTTATCAAAATGTGACATTGGATAGATTTCTAAGTATATTAAACTCAAATATTAAATCTTAGTTTTGTAATGTCGGAATTTTAAACCCTAATATAAAACCTTAACATTATAAAACCCAATATAATAAACCCTAATATTAATATTACAAACACTCAAATTGTAAACCCTGAGTTTAATAGACTAAATCGTAGGAATATAAACCCTAAGATTAATATTATAAGACTTAAGATTAATAATTTAAACCCGAGGATTAATATTACAAATCAAATAGTAATATATTAAACTCTTATTTTCTAATGTCACAATGCAATATTGAATAAATTATATTGTAATGTAACATTCCAACAATGATTTTCACATTGCGACAATGTTTTTCACAAGGCAATGTTGGATAGATTGATAAATATATTTAACCCTATATTTGTAATGTCACACTATTAAACCCTAATATAAAACCCTAACATTATAAAACAGAATATAATAGACCCTGAGTTTAATATATTAAACTCTAGGAATATAAACCACAAGATTAATATTATAAACCATAAGATTAGTATTAGAAATTCTAAGATTAATATTAAACTCTATGATTAATATTATAAACCCTATGATTAATATTAAATATTAGGATAATTATTATAAACCCTTGGATTATGAACCTGAAGATTAATATTATAAACCCTAATTTGGAAATCTTACAATTCGACGATGAATAAATTGCATTGTAATGTAACATTGCAACGATAATTGTCAAATTGATTGTCGCATTGCGACAATGTTTATCACAATACAACATTAGATAATTTCTATACCATTCCAACACCGCAATATTGTTAAGTATTGTTAAGGTTGAGTATTGTTAAATATGGTAAACAAAGAGTTGACCAAGTTTGAGCATGGTTAAGTCTTTAATCATTGACTATAGAGGTCGACATTATTACTCCTTGTTGTATTTCAGCCCTAATATTAAACCTAATAGTGTGACCTTAGTTCACTAAAGTTGAAAATGTTTGAATTTACTACACGAAACCTACTTTGATTTTAAATAAAGATATGAGACATGTACATGATTTTGATGGAAAACATGAAGTGCCCATCATATATTAAACTTTGATTGTGTTCATTATGATGATGATCACACAATACAATATGATTTATTACATACATTTTTTCTTCTCTTATTAAACCCAACATTAAATCCTAATGTTATAAACCCAGTATTAAAAGTCCTTATATTAAAACTCAATTTTGTAATGTTGCAATGCAACGTTGAATATATTGCAATGTAATGTAACATTCCATTCCAATGACATAATATTGTTAAATATTGTTAAGGTTGAGTATTGTGAAATATGGTAAACAAAGAATTGACCAAGTTTGAGCATGGTTAACTATTTAATCATTGATTATAGAGATTGACTTTATTTGACTATATTTGAATAATTCGGTTCAATATGTTTGACTATTAATATGATTGACTATGTTAAACTATTAATGAGGTTGAATATGTTTGAAAATTTTTGTACAATGACTATTTAAACCCACATATTAAACCCAATAATATTACCTTAGTTCACTAAAATTGAAAATGTTTGACTTTGTTACATGAAACCTACTTTTCTTTTAAATAAAGATATGTGACTTGTACATCATTATGATAGAAAACTTGAATTGCCCATAATATATTAAACTTTCATTGCATTCATTGGGTCAATATTCACACAATACAATATGATTTATTACACAGATTTTCCCTTCTCAGATTTTCCCTTCTCTTATTAAATATTTAGGTTTTCTGTCACATGTCTCATATATTTATTTAAAAGAAAAATAGGTTTCATGAAATAATTTTTTTTGAATTGTTCCTTTTTCCTCCACCGTAACATTATTGTTATGCATTTATTTGTAGGAAGGAAGAGGATACAAGAGAAATTAAAAAAAAAAAAAAAAAAACCTGGAAGAAATACCTTTATATCTATACCTTTATATCTATAGTTCTTTTATTATATGTTTATTTATTATATTAAATTATTATGTGTTTATTTATTATAATAATAATTTTATTTTCATTGAAAAAATAGAATAGCTAAACCGTGGATCAAAAAATATATTTATATGTATCATCTTATTATTAGTATTTTCTCTATATTAAATAATATTTTAAAATTATCAAAATTTAAAAATATATTGGAAATATCTAATATTTTTGAGTTATACTCCACTTCACTTATTGTTAATGATTAAAGAAGTTATGATTTTGACTTATTAAAAAAAAGTTGATAGCATAAAATTATTATGGAATTAAAAAGAAACGTCGGACACTAATATAACCTCATTAATGGTACTACTTTTAATCTACCAGTTTATTTTCACTATTTTGTGGTTCGGAGTGATTCATATTATTTTATACATCTATGTTTTCAAGTATTTTAAATATTAATGTTTCAGTTCAATTATATTAAATAATATTTTTATATATTATATTGAAAATCGTAAATTAAAAAACAAATTGTTTAAATTATAAATATAAGTTTATAATTATTGTTAGTATAAATTTTATAAAATTTAAATAATTTTATTAATTTATTAAATAATTTCATAAATTTCATATATTTTATTTATTTTTATTTAATAATTTCATTAATTCAAATAAATAAATAATAATTAAATTAAAATATTTTAAATAATAATTAAAATAAAAATAAAACAAGACACTCAAAAATGATGTTAGAAATACATTTTTGGGTTTATCACAATAATTATAAATTAGAGGAACAATGCATCTCAGGTTTAGATTTCTTTAAGAATTTTAAAAGGAAGACAAAGGACCGAAATGTTTTTGACCGGCTTGAAATAAGGAAAATTGTTTGGGAAACACATAACAACAAATATCACATTTATAACTAACATTTAATACCAAATTTTTTCATTACAAAATAATTTAATAGCAAATGTTACATGGATTTTAGTAGCATTTTATATCATACTTTTTACGTATGGAACGATGTTGATATTTTATATGGCATTTTTAGATATGAAACAATCTTGATATTTTATATTGTACTTTTTAGGTATGGAACAATGTTGATAGTTGACTTTTCTCCATACGTATTTGATGAAAAAATATGCCATCAACATAAAATCAAGCAATAAGATAGGGATCCTTATGTCGATTATAGTTTTTTTACATCTAATGGGCATGGAACAAAATCAATGGGGTTGACTTAGCTTCATATGTGTTGGATGATGGAATCCCTCAGCTTAACTTATTTCCATTACACATTTCATCATCCAACCATTATATAGAATATAAAAGTTAAATGTGTTTTTTTTAACCCATAAAGAATTTGTAACGTATTGTAGTAAATCTTCAATTTACCTCTATATCAAGATAAGTATGTCCAACTAGCCTCTAGTTAAATATATCAATAACTTATCATAACTTAGCAAAACCTAAAATGTAGCTGAAAAAATAAAATTTGTCCTTATCAAATATTATCATAATAAGTAAAACATATTCCTATGGATAATAAACTCTATCTTAATTAAAAATATATATATAATCTTTTTATTATAATAATATAAACTTATTTTAAAATGTTAATTACATACCATTTCTAAATAACTTTATATATATATGAAAAAAAGATAAGCTCACAGCGTAAGACCTAAAAAGTATTTTGATTATGGAAATAGGTTAACAAATGAAAACTTATACCTCTTCCTAATAAAAATTTAAAAATATCTTAGAAACATCTCATTGTACATTATCTGTACATTGTCTGATACATGTAGTACACAAGTCATTACGTACACATATACATAAAAGTAACAAATAACTTGTTTATGGGTACAATTGGTACCCACTTTTTTGGGTTCAATTACCTCCTAAATCTTAATGATCTCCTCCTTTGTCCATCTGATTACGAAAATATTGGTCATCATGATCTAGACCGCATTTTGATCAGCACACACTTTTTAGAAACATGATTAATATAATCGAGTGAATAACATGTTTCATTTAATTAAGTAAAAGATAAGCGTAAAAGATTTCCTTCCCAAACAAGTAAAGATAAGAGTCAAAAAATTCCATTCTTTACTTAAAGCACACCGACACTGAAGGGATAATGCATGATCCTATGAGTATCGCAAAATCACCAATGGAAAAAGAGGAAAGTGGAGAATCACGGGGAAAATGGGGTAGGGGAGGATTATTCGCTCAATACGTGGAAAACAATATAGAGGATTAATAAAAATTATTATGAATATATGAAAATAATATAAGTGAGTATATATAGATTTAGTAGTGAAGAATATGTGTTTTTTAATTTTATATATTTTATATTTATTTTTAAAATAAAAAGTTTAGATTTAGTTTAAATAAATTTTGAATTTAATATATATATATAGTCTTAGTATATGCTATATTGTAAAATGATTTTCATAAAAGGGGTAAATGTCAAGCATAGTGTATAAGATGCACATTTCTATGCTACTCTAACTCTCGGAGCTAGTCTTTGACCCAAGAAAAGAGTAACTATAATATTTTTTAAGAAAAAAGATGTTTTTTTTTTTTTTTTTCAAATAAAAGTTAACAATGGAAGCTTAAACTGGATTTAAAATAGAGAAAATAAGGAATGGAATGTTATAGGTTTCAAATAAGAATAAGGTGTTGAATTTTCGTTATAGGTAATTCAAAGTGAGGATAACTAGCAAGGGGCTTAAATAGGATTTTAGCCATCAGGATGATCTTCAAAACCATGTGTACCAAAATATAGTTAGGTTGGGAAACTAACATAGAGAAAACAAATATGGGTGTAGTAGGAGGTGGAACTACTTTCCTAGCTTATATTTATCAGACAAAAAACCAATGGTTAGGACAAGCATAGATTTATTACCTTACTCATCATTATGTAAGATGGGAAATGAAGAGGCAAAACATATCATAATTGTAACGAGTCCCTCCCATCCTCTTGTGCTATCATGGGTTGCAGGAAGTTTTACTTATCATTTAACTTGAACTCCAAGGTTTTGTATGAAGACGGGGTTAGAAAAAACTAGTATTTGCAAGCCTACAAAATTAAATTCTAAAACCACGATTGTGTTCAACTCATTGAAATATTTCTAGTGGTACCAACTTTGACTTTGATTCGAACCCTAGATAAGAAGTTACACCTAATTTAAGTTGTGACCTTGTCATTAGGGGAAGATGTCATTAAATTGGCCATGTTGAACCCACACAGTCCTGACAAGTCAACTTAGTGGGTCCTGTAGTCAGGCCCAAATTACACCACCATAATCTTACCATTGCGACATCCAATGTCAATGGGATGCAAGTAGTGATGGGAGGTGAGAAATAAGATATCATCATTGTTCCACCCTGGAATTTTAATATGGTAGTTTAACTCTCGTCGATGTGCTCATATAGGATGCATCGTGTCAGGACCTCGGCAAAAAGTGATGAGTGATGAGCAGTAGGGTAGGTGTTTCCCTCAGGGTTATCCCGGATCCCACCACTAGGTCTCTCACCCACTTCTCAACCGCAACTGACCAAGTATATCATCCTTGCTCTTCTCTTGAACTTAAATACTATGGTTGGTGGTCAGTGACCCAAGCTTGTACATACATCAAGGTTCCATTGGGCATGCTTCTACTAGTGCACACTTGTTATCAGTCTTCCAGCATTTGTATACTTTTTTACTGCATCACTCATCGGTGTTAGCAACATACCATGCACTACCTAGCATTCTAAGGTAGGTTTTATAAGCAAGGGGATGACATCCCTGCCCAAGCTCAACACCCTACAATATTAATGCAAGTCCATATCGAGTTGCAGCCCAAGGCCTAAGGTCTCACCCTCTAATTCAAAAAAAGTAACCACAAAAGAAACCTCTCGATTATGCATTCATTTAAGTGTTATCAAATCCATCAATACAACCATATTGCATAACTACACATTCTTCATAGCCTTAACAGTAAGGAGCACATGCAACAAACCATGGATTTATAGTACATTATTCCATCATCACCACATCAACGAGCTTTAAAGCTCAAGCAATCATTCGTATTTATAAACACATAAAATATTGTATCATTCCCATATGACAACAATCAACACAATCCATAAAACAATATATATAAGTAAGTTACACCTATCTATGTATTTGAAGATGGCTGGAAATAGAAGGAGGGACTTCAAATCTCCACCCAACTGTAAGGTAGTTGCACTGCAATTCCTTCTTGTAGCCAACCACCCTCGAGATAGATCCAAATTCCAAGGGAATGTGTATCTAGGTACATTTGCACCCAAGGCTTAATTCATGCAACCAGGAGAAGGAGTCCATTTTTCGGGTGGTTTCATACCATAACGAAAGCACCACATCATCTCACTTTCTCTATGGTTAAAAAATAAGGATTTACCCAAGACTCAAATGAGTCCTACTTTAATTTTAGGATATGGAATCACTATTATTGGTGGTTTAACAACCACTTCTCATGGAAAGCACTTTAGGGGTCTATATTTCACAATCCTGTTGGTTTCATAGCCCTAAGGCAAGCACCACAATGACACGAATTCCCTATATCAGTGATTGTATAGCTAAGAAACCAACAACAGGTGGTTTCAAAGCACCAAGGAAAGCAACATAGTGATCCAGTTCTCCACCAAGCTCCTCATGAATCGATTTGGCTTAGATACACCATCCTATGACCTCAACATTGTTAGAGGGAATGCATTCTCAGTCCACCTAACACTAGTTCAATTTATGTCATCTTAACTCCTTCCGGCTTCTACACCAGTATCTTCAAACAATGCTCCTCTCCTGTGTCTTTACTTAGATCTTCCTCGCTTCATGGTTCTTGGCACTCTCCATTCTCTCTGCATACCTTGACCACCCTCTTCTCCATATCCACTAGGATACTAAATTTAATTGTCACCCTATTTTCCATGAGGAGAGGGGACGATATGGTGTCATCCTCTACTCAGGCTACCCACTCTGACTTCATTGCATTTCAATGAAGGCTAGTCTATAATTAGGTGGATATTTTTTGCAAGTAAAGGGTGTTGGAATGGGCTTTTTCATGGAGCACTAAAGGGAAATCAACCAACACACAATAGTCACTTATCAACCATGCAACAACCCACTACAAGCTTTCCCTCTCACAACTTTGGATCTGTATGTCCCTCCCTTTAGGTTAGTCATCAATTTATTTTCAAATATATATAGATACATCTACAATTCACATAACTGAGTTTTACATAAGTTGGGTGTTATGGAAAAAGTGTTGTCACAAACCCCACCCCCTTAAAGGAACGCCATCCTTAATGTTCTATACACATAACACAAAATAACCACTGAGATTTATATTTATAGCTTTTATATTTCTTTAGACAGTAAACAAAAATGCATGAGATACCCTCATTTGATCATCCATTTCCCAGATGGCTTTTTTTGGCTCAAAGTGCTTCCATTTTACCTTAACCTTCTCTATTTATCAATTATTGAGCACAATCTACCTTTGATCCAGGATGCACAATAGTTCTAGTTGGAATTCTCCCTCAAGTTCCACTTGTACCGTAGACCAATCAACAAAATGATTATTGTCATGTACATACTTATTAAGTAACGAAATATCAAAAACATCATGTACTTTCACTGTAGGTGGTAAGGCCAATCTATAAGTCATTGGCCCCACTCTTTCTAAAATATGAAATAATAAAAAAAATATGGGTGCCAACTTGGCACAAGATCCCACATCTAGTGAACTCTTTATTGGTATGATGCGAAGATACGCATGCTCTACTACTTGAAAATCCTTCTGAATCCTTTTTTGATCTACGTAACTATTTTCCTACCTTTGGTTTCCTTCAATTTATTCCTAATATGGAGCAGTTGTTGCTCCATCTCTTTTAACATGTCTAACCCAAGGACTACCCTATTCACCAAGTCATCATAGCTAATATGAGTGTTGCATTTTCTACCATACAAGGCCTTGAAAGGGATCATAATTAGTGATTATTAGTACCTATTATTGTAGTAAAATAAAACTAGTGACAGGTACTCTTCCCACCTCTTCGGTTGATGCATAATATACATCCTCAACATCTCTTCCAAAATTATATTCACTCTTTCATCCATGAATTTAAGGATGACACATCCTATTGAATTTGGGTTCCAAGACTAGCAAACAATGCCCTCCAAAAATTTGATGTGAACTTGGCGTCACAATCCAAAATTTTCTTCTTGTGTATTGCATGCAATATGAATATTTCCTTCATGAAAATATGAGCTATGCCACTTGCCTTGTGAGTGGACTTGATAGCTATAAAGTGAGCTTCCTTATTCAACTTATTCACCATCTCCATAATGACGTCACGATGCTTGGGTGCTCTTAGAAATCCCATGATGAAGTCCATAGATATGAGTTCCCACTCCCATTTAGGAATGAAAATTGGATGTACAAATCTTATTGGGAGTATACATTCCACTTTAAATTATTGATATTCTAGGCACTTGACAATGTAATCAGCAACTTGAACCATGGTGTTTTTTAAGGATTTAAATATTTTCCTATATGTAATATTGTAGGTGACTATTATGTTTTCAAAATACATATGTATAGAATGTAAGAGAGTATAAAATAAAAAATATCTAATTTACTATTAAAATCAGTAAAGTTTTAGCTAATATCATCCATTTAATCATATATATGTAAAAAATAGGCGAATATCTTTTCAAAAAAATTCCAAAAAATAGCCCATTTGCCAAATTTTACCCCTAAACTTTTCCCTTGCAGCTTCCTTTTTCATACCCAGCCAACAGTTCATATTCTTCATAGATGTTATCATCCTCTGGTTACCAAGAGAACCTAAATAAGTTTGTTTATGAAACTCATCCAATATGAGCTTCTTGAACTCACCCATACAAGGCACATACCATCTATTCTTAAATTTCAACATAGCATCATCAATGAGCATATAATTTTTTTCTCAATGATCCATCTAGCTCTTGCTGCAAGCATGCTTGCACATGTTGAAGGTCCTCATCTTGTACCAATGCTTCCTTGATTTTTTTGTTGATATTAAATTCGCAAGTGCTCATGGTTGTCAAGTCAGCCACTTGCAGACTTTTGCTAAGAGCATATAATACCTTGTTCTCTTTGCCCTTAATATGCTTTATTTTAATGTAAAAATTTGTGATCAAGGCTAGCCATATATCTTGTATTGCATTTTACTTGATCTAGTCAAACATGTACCTCTACCCTCCATGTTCTGACGTTAACACAAACTTCTTTCTAGGCATGTATTATCTCCAAATATTTACTGCATGCACTATTCATGCAAGCGTCAAGTCATGAGTGACATAATTCCTCTCATGATAATTTGATTTTCTTGATTCATAATCAATCACATGTCTTTCTTATATTAGTACTCCATTGATCCCTTCCTTGCAAGCATTTGTGCAAACCACAAAATACTATTTGGATCAACTATTCTCAAGATATGTGCATTTGTAACAACATGTTTGAGTCATTCAAAACTAGTTGTGCACTCTAATTTCCATTGGAACTTGACTCATTTCCTCTACAACGTTATGATTGGATGCCCAATTTTTGAAAAACTTTGAATGAACCACCAGTAGTATCCAACCAACCCCATGAAATATCTCACCTCCATAATATTTTGGGGAGTATGCCACTCCATGATGGCCTTAATCTTCCTAGTATCCACAACAACACCTTCGTTTGAGATTCATGCCCCAATTATTGAACTTGTAACTTAAATAATTCACATTTATTGATTTTATAATATAGCTTGTGCTCCCTCAACAATTGTAATACTACTTTCAAATGCTCTTCATGCTCTTCTCTAGTTTTGAAGTAATCTAAGATATCATCTACAAACACTAGCACAAATTTGATCCAGATTTAAACATGAACACAACAAATTACATATATAACCAAAAATACAAATATGTAGTAGAAATAACACTTCATTTCATTAATATCAAATACTGAAATATGCTTACAAATAGAATGGAAATAAGACTAGCTCGCACGATGGTAGCTTATCTTTGAGAAGAGATGTGGCGGCTACATGCCTCTGTACTGCATTACAATGAGGCTCAAGGGACTTCTTTATTATTGAACAATAAGAGAAAACCCTAAACAACCAAACCCTTAACCCGAGGAGATGTAACACCAAGAGTTTATGGGCCCCATTGGGGTTAGTTGGATAGCCAACCTCGCGGGGTCATGACTTGGTCAGATTATCTTTGTTTGACATGCATGATACCTCGTTGCAAAGATCTCTCTGAGGAATACAACGAAAAAAACAATTATAAATATAAAATCGTTGGCGGTAGATTTCCAAAGAAAAAGTTGTTTAGGGCCTCAAAATGGCTTTGGAAGTTTAGGACCCGAAAAAACTGCTAAAAATAGTAAATTGTGCTACAATTAAGGAAACTGAAAAACTGAAAGAAACAATGGTGGGGGTCCAAGTGGAATTGGCAAGTGGTCGCCAATATCTACCTAGATCATTTCTCCCCCCTTAGGAAGAGATGTTACCCATTGCGTTGAGTTCCTCCATGAGATGGGGAAACTTCTGCTAAACTTGGTCCCTGGTGAGCCACTTGCCCTGGTGAAGGAGTTGGTCTGCTTTGACAACTCGATATAGTTGGATCTTCTACTTGCGAGTGTGCTTGATCTGTGTGTCCATGACCCGATCAGTTGCATCTTGTTCCATGCAATCTAGATTTAACTTTGTAGGTGTGATTTGTTTTGCAATGTCTAATGTGTCTAGCAATGGTGGGAAGTATCGTCAAAGACGATCCACATTGAACACTTGGTGCAGGCCAAGGAATGGGCGAATGCTGAGTGCAAACACATTGTCTCCCATAGCCTTGGTAATGGTGTAAGGAACATATTGGAGTGGTTCGAGAATCTGATAGGCTCCGGTAAGGCATTCCTTTTGCAAATGCAACCAGCCTTTGTCACCCACCTGAAACTTGTGTGGCACCCGATGTTGATCACATCTCTACTTGTACTTGGCATTTGATTTCTCTAGAATGCCATGGACTTGTTGGTGGATATGTTGGATGTGCTCAATGAAACTGTTTGCCTTATTGGTTTCAGACTAGACATGAGTCGAATCTGCCTGAGTAGCTACAAATGGCATGGCCACATCAATGGGACATAGTGGCTGGAATCCCGAGCTCACCTGAAAAGGGTTGTGGCCAGTTGAGTTATGGAGAGCCTTGTTATAGTTGTACTAGACATAGGGAAGGCTCTCATCCCATGTGCGAGGATGCTTTGAGTTGTACATGCACAGAATGTGTACGATCATCGGGATGGAAAGTTGTGGACTTAGTGAGCTCGGTGTCCAACATCGACCAGAGACTGGACCAAAATGTACTGAGGAATTTGTTGTCCTGATCTGAGATGATAGACTATGGGATGCAAAAGTGTACCCACACTCATTGAAAGAAGAGTTTAGTAGTGACCTTTGTTGTGATATTCTTCTTGCATGCAGCCATAATGGCCATCTTCGAGAATCTATCGATGCCCGCAAAAATACAGTGGTTTCCATTCTTAGTGGAAGGAAGTCCCAACATGTAATCCATGGAGATGGATTCCCAAGGTCGAATAGGGGTAGGTAGTGGAGTATAAAGGCCTTACTTCTTGATGGTCAGTTTGGCAATGACGCAAGGAGTGCAGGATCTGATGTACTCCCTAACATCTTGTAAAAGATTCGGACAATAGAAATACTTATGTACTATTGTCACCATTTTCTCGAACCTGAAATGTCGAGCGGCTCGACTATAGTATGCTTCCCAAATCATCTTGGCACGCTCGCTTGAAGGATCAAAAAGGTGTCCCAGGTGGCATAATAGGGCATCCTGGAGGTGAAAATCCAGAATTTGTTGACCCTCCAAGAGCATCTGGTATGTGTGGCCGAATTCTAGGTCGCTTTTGTAGAGAAGTGTTCAATCAGAAGTCTCGTGCCCACAAGAGTTGAGCACGGTGGTTAATGCCACGATCGGTGGTCGGCTAAGGTAATATGCAACATTATTAGTGCTACCTTCTTATACTTCATATTCAAATGAAATTGTTGTAGGTATGTGGACCACTTCTGATGCTGATCATTCTGCGACTTCCCTTGCATCTCTATGAACTGCAGGGGCCGGTGGTCTGTGTGGTTGACCGTTTCCTTCCCCAAAATGTAATGCTTCCATTATCGCAGGCCTCCACAATGGAATACATCTCTTTTTCATAAGTGGGATACTTCTGGACTGTGTCTGAAAGTGTCTCATTGTGATATGCCACTGGATGCCCCTGTTGAGTAAGGACTGTCTGTTGGGTCCCTATAATACTAGTGATTACCCCATTACTATTGTAGTTGTACCCCTCATTAATATTGTTGTGCCCCTATTGTCCCCATATTGTTATTACTGTGCCCCATAGAATCCCTCTATTTTTATTTTTGTGGCTTTATATTATTATTGTTAGGTCGGCTGGGTTATATTGTGACTCCTTAGACTCCTATATATAG
Organism: Pinus tabuliformis; assembly: GCA_031772625.1. Classification (NCBI taxonomy): domain Eukaryota; kingdom Viridiplantae; phylum Streptophyta; class Pinopsida; order Pinales; family Pinaceae; genus Pinus; species Pinus tabuliformis. The sequence continues at coordinate 404,279,312 of CM062812.1, read as the reverse complement.
AAATGAGGTTTTGTCATTTGTATCATCCAAGAATTGTTCATTTATGTAATGTAAAGGAGGTTGCCCCCTTGAAGAGGCTAAATTTTAAGGTGTTGATCTATCTTTTCTATCTTTTTCTTGAGCTGGTTTCATAACATTTGGTATTAGAGCTTTGGATTCTAGGGTTTCGCTGCTCCAAACAGGTCATCGTGGAATTTTCGCTATAACTTTTTTTCTGCGACGTTTCAGAAGCTAAAAAAAAAAAAAAACTTGAGAAGACATTGCGTTGAATCTCAGTTCTAAATTTCAGAGTTTTTTGCGCTATATTTGTGGAGATATGATCTGAGGAAGTTGGTCTTTTTGCAGACTCTTGAATTACATTCCAAACAGGTGACCTGGGGAAAATCATCATAACCTTCTCTCGGAGCATTGGATTGAAATTCTGTAAGATGGTATAGAAAGAGGATGGACTGTAGCTTCTTGTATATATTTTTCAGATCCAAAGGTCAAAACAGGGACATGTGGCACGTCGTACAAGTTTGCTCTACTGAATTAGTCTATAATCAGGTCACTGTGGGAGATTTGGCATAACTCTTAATTGGAGAATCTAATTGCAGTTAGACTGGTGGCATTGGAAAGAGGACACAAATGGCTACCACAGATCGCAATTTCAGAATTGGATGATCTAAAATTACAGAGATACATCAAAGGCAATATCGAGATCCTACAAAATGAAAAAAAGGTGTGTAGATTTTTTAAATTTTTGCTTAAGCTTGGTTTGAAAAATTATTTTGAAGGAATTCAAAGGGCATAGTAGAGCATTAGTATCGGTAATTGATGCTCCGAAGAAAGAAAATGCAAACACCTAGTAAGCAATCTGAAAGCTCTAGCATGACTCATGAAGAAGAGGAAGAAATGCTACATGATATATCAAAATTAAAAAACCAAGTGCAACAAATTTCACTCTAACAAAAGCTAAGAGAAGCTAAGATAAATGGAGTGGAATCTAAGATAAAGGGCGTGGAAGCCAAGATTGACGATTTGAAGATAGATTTGAAGGCAGATTTGACAAATTTTCTACAAGAAGTACTTATTAATGGTGAAAGGGGAGGAAGGAAACTCATGATGCAAACAAAGGAAATGTTAATCATGATTTCATAGACTCTAATGTTGGATCGAAGATGCACCATATTCCAAAAATCAATATGAGGAAGTTTGGTGGCAAGGATCCCGCAACATGGATATTACAGATGGAGCAATTTTTCGATCTCAATAATGTGCAAAACACACAAAAGGTACATATTGCAACTTTATATTTGGAACCAAATCAGTTTGTATGGTATCAATGGCTTTGCTCTCGTAAACAATTTATCACTTGGGCAATTTTTACTGAAGAATTGGTAGCACATTATGAGGATACAAAAAGAAACACTTTTTTTAGCCAATTGATAAGTCTCAAACAAAAGGGTTCAATAATGGAGCACATTGAGGAGTTCCAAAAATTGAACATAAGGGTAAAAAATATTCCAGAGGAGCATAGGATTGATGTGTTCATAGGGTCTTTAAAGGATAATATCCAACATGATGTTTTCCTTTGGGAACCTGATTCATTAGAGAAGGCATTTAGGTTAGCAAGAAAAATGGAAAGAAAAATTATGGCAACCAGGGAGCATACCACTCACAACTATAAAGACGGAAGTGTTGTTGTCGCTAGTCTTCCACAACCTATAAGGTTGACACCACAAAAATTGGAAGAAAAAAGAGAAAAAGAGCTTTGTTACAGTTGTGATAGCGAATACACTAAAGGTCATAAGTGTGCTGAGAAGAAATTATTCTACATAGATTGTGAAGAGGAAGAAGAAAAGGAGCAAGAAAGGTCAAAAGAAGAGGATATACTCCAGGAACAAAGCCTAGATGAAGAACAAATGAATCCGACCATATCTTGTAATGCATTGGTGGGAATTACCTCTCCTCAAACCCTCAAGATAGAAGGACAAATTAAGAAGAAAAAGGTAATAGTGTTGATTGATTCAGGAAGTACCCACAATTTTATTCATTGTAAGGTAGCAAAAGAATTGAATTGCTTCTTATATCCAGCACGAGAGTGTGAAGTGATGGTTGCAAATGGAGGAACAATAAATTGCTCTGGAAAGTGCCATAATATCAAGCTATCCATGGGAGAATATGTATTGACTAGCCCAATGCTTTCCATTCCAATGGGAGGTGCTGATGTTGTATTAGCAGTCCAATGGCTACAATCCTTGGGTACAATGGCTTTTAATTTTCAAGAACTTTTCGTGAAATTTTTTGTGGAAGGAAAGGAAGTTGAATTAAGGGGTATTGTAAGGAAACTGCGAAAGATAATTAGCTCTAACGGTAAGACAAAGCTTCTAAAAAAGGAACAAAAAGGTGTAATTGCACAATTATGTTCACTAGATGTTTCCACATTGGAATCATCTATTTCTCCAGATCTCCAAAAAGTCTTGGACAATCATTCCAAGTTATTTGAGAATCCCAAAGGTCTCCCACCTATTCGCGTTCATGATCATGCTATTCATCTGATTCCTGGACATGTTCCTCCAAACATCAGGCCGTACAAATATCCCTATGCCCAAAAGAGTGAAATTGAACGTATGACAAAGCTTCTAAAAAAGGAACGAAAAGGTGTAATTGCACAATTATGTTCACTAGATGTTTCCACATTGGAATCATCTATTTCTCCAGATCTCCAAAAAGTCTTGGACAATCATTCCAAGGTATTTGAGACTCCCAAAGGTCTCCCACCTATTCGTGTTCATGATCATGCTATTCATCTGATTCCTGGAAGTGTTCCTCCAAACATCAGGCCGTACAAATATCCCTATGCCCAAAAGAGTGAAATTGAACGTATGGTTACAGAAATGCTAGAGGCTGGTATAATTCAACCGAGTCAAAGTTCTTTCTCTGCTCCAGTAGTATTGGTGCACAAGAAGGATGGATCATGGTGCATGTGTCCAGATTATAGGGAGCTCAACAAGCTCACTATTAAAGATAAGTTTCCCATTCCTGTCATTGATGAATTACTGGATGAACTGCATGGATCAATTTACTTCACCAAGTTGGATCTTCATTCAGGATATCATCAAATCAGAATGAAGATTGAAGAAATTCCGAAAACAACATTTAGAACTCATGAGGGTCATTATGAATTTCTGGTCATGCCTTTTGGCCTTACCAATGCACCCTCAACATTTCAAGGTTTGATGAATTCAATTTTCAAACCATTCCTTAGAAAATTTGTGTTAGTATTTTTTGATGATATACTAATCTACAACAAGTCTTGGCAGGATCATGTTGAACATGTTGACAGGGTGCTAAAACTATTAGAGGAGAAACAATTATATGCAAAAAGATCCAAATGTTTCTTTGGAGTACAAGAGGTGGAATATCTGGGTCATATTGTATCTCATGAAGGAGTTAAGGTAGACCCTAGCAAAATTAAAGCCATTAAGGAATGGAAAATCCCCACATCCATAAAGCATCTGCAAGGATTTCTCGGGTTGACAGGGTGTTATTGCAAGTTTGTTAAGAATTATGGGAGAATAATAGCACCTCTAACAATACTATTGAAGAAAGATTCATTTTCATGGACTCCAGAAGCAACAAAGGCCTTCGAACATCTTAAAGAGGCAATGTGCCAAGCACCGGTCTTAGCTACACCGGACTTCACAAAAACCTTTATTGTGGAATGTGATGCTTCAGGAAATGGAATTGGTGTTGTTTTAATGCAAGATGAAAGACCCATCGCTTTTGAAAGTCATCCAATCAAGGGAAAGTTTTTACACAAAGCTATTTATGAGAAGGAAATGTTGGCAATACTCCATGCACTTAAGAAATGGCAACCCTACCTAATGGGAAGACACTTCAAGGTAAAAACGGATCATGACAGCCTTAAATACTTTTTAGAACAAAGATTATGCTCTTAAGAGCAACAAAAGTGGGTCACAAAGATGTTGGGTTATGACTTTGAAATCATCTACAAAAAAGGGAAGCAAAATGTGGTGGCAGATGCACTCTTAAGAAAGGATGAGGATGTGGAAGCATTGTTGTGAGCCATTTCTATTATCCAACCAGATTGGATAAACGAAGCAAGGGAGGAATGGAAGAAGGAAAAAGAAGTGTGGGCATTTATTCAAAAGTTACAACAAGATTCCAGTACGTCAGATACATTTAGCTGGAAAAATGATTTGTTATGGTACAAAGATCGCTTATACCTCTGTAAGAATTCCCAGCTAAAACAAAACATTCTTATGGAATTGCACACTTCTCCCTTAGGAGGGCACTTGGGATTTTTAAAAACTTACCACAGGGTTAAGAAGGAATTTTTTTTGGGATGGCCTTAAATCAGATATTCAAAAGTTTGTGGCGGAATGTTTGGTTTTCCAACAAAATAAAGTTGAAACAATTAAGACACCAGGTCTATTACAACCTTTATCCATTCCAAGCCAAAGTTGGGAGGAGGTTTCAATGGATTTTATCACAGGTTTACCCAAGTCTGAGGGAAAGAGTGTCATCATGGTGGTAGTTGACAGACTTACCTAGTATGCACACTTTTGTGCATTATCACATCCATTTAAAGCCAGTACAGTTTCTACTGCATTTATGGAAACAATTCAAAAGCTACATGGAAACCCAAAGATTATTGTAAGTGACAGAGATCCCATTTTCACTGGAAATTTGTGGAGAGAATTATTTTCTTGTCTTGGTACTCAGTTAGCTCATAGCTCATCTTATGATCCTCAATCTGATGGGCAAACTGAGATAGTAAACAAATGTTTGGAAGGATATCTTCGTTGCTTTGTATCTGATAAGCAGACACAATGGGTAAAATGGTTGCCTCTGGCTGAATGGTGGTATAACACTTCCTTCCATACAGCAACAAAAATGACCCATTTATGGCACTTTATGTGTATTAGCCACCATCCATCACATCATATTTAAGAGAAAATTCTAAGGTTCAAGCAGTGGAACATCACATGGAACATCAACAACAAGTCCTCCAACTCTTAAAGGATAACCTCGTGTTGGCACAGAATAGAATGAAACAACAGGCAAATCAACATCGTAGCGAAAGAAGTTTTGATGTAGGTGATTGGGTATTCCTACGGCTACAACCATATAAGCAAATGTCCCTCAAGCAAGCTAAGAAGGATAATAAATTATCACCAAAGTATTATGGTTCGTACAAGGTGTTGCAAAATATTGGTACTATGGCATACAAATTGGAGCTTCCTGCAGCTTCTCGATTGCACCCAGTTTTCCATGTTTCATGTTTAAAGAAGGTTATAGGAGATAAGCTCTCAGTTCAAACAATATTGCCAAAACTTGACGAGGAAGGAAAAATTATATTGGAACCAGAAGCAGTCACAGAAACAAGAACTCGACAGCTGCGAAATCGATCAATTTCAGAGTATCTTATCAAGTGGAAGAACTTATCTGCTGAAGATTGCACATGGGAGGATGAGAATTTTATACAGAAGCGTCCAGAGCTACTCAAGCGCTGAGGACAAAACTTTTATGAAGGAGAGGGGCATGTTGGGTCCCTATAATACTAGTGATTACCCCATTACTATTGTAGTTGTACCCCTTATTAATATTGTTGTGCCCCTATTGTCCCCATATTGTTATTACTGTAACCCCATAGAATCCCTCTATTGTTATTTTTGTGGCTTTATATTATTATTGTTAGGTCGTCTGGGTTATATTGTGACTCCTTAGACTCCTATATATAGAAAGGAGGTTTTGTCATTTGTATCATCCAAGAATTGTTCGTTTATGTAATGTAAAGGAGGTTGCCCCCTCGAAGAGGCTAAATTTTAAGGCGTCGATCTATCTTTTCTATATTTTTCTTGAGATGGTTTCATAACACTACCCCAATAGCATAGTCAGAGGCATCTGTCTCGATCTCAAATGGTTGTTGCAAGTCTAGTAATGTGAGAACTACTGCAGAGAAGAGGTGATGTTTCAACTCTGTGAATGCCTTTGTTGAGATTCAGAGAAAAAGAATTTTGCTTTCGCTCCTCCCTTGGTGACTTGACTCAAGGACCAAGTGATATGAGAGAATCCCAACACGAATCTACTGCAAAAATTGGCAAGAGCCAGAATGTTGTGGAGCTATGTTAGAGTGGTTGGAGCTGGCCAATCCTGAATGACTTGGGTCTCGGCTGGATCCACATGCATCCCTCGTTCATCAATAATGTATCCTAGATACTAAACCTAGGCCATGCAAAAAGTGAATTTTTCTGGATTGGCACATAGCTTGTGTTTCTGTAGTGTTTGGAGAGCCTGTCAGATGTGGTGGAGGTGCTCTTCCCAACTCTGGATGAAGATTAGGATGTCATCCAAGTATACCACTATAAATGAGTTAGTGAATGGTCGCAAGATGTCATCCATCAACCTCATGAAGGTTGCAGGAGCATTCTTCAACCCAAAAGGCATAACCAACCATTTGAAAAGGCCGTCCTTGGCTCTGAAGGAAGTCTTCCACACATCGAAGGCTTTGATTGGTACCTGGTGATATCCTGACTTCAAGTTGATATTGTTGAAATATTTTTCCCCCTCCAGTTGGTCCAGAAACTCATCAATCTATGGGATTAGGTACCTATTCTAGACATTGATCTTTTTGAGCGCTTGATAGTCAATACAGAGTCTCCAATTCCCATCCTTCTTCTGTACCAACACGATCGGGCTCCCACAGGGTGATGAACTTGGACGGATGTGACCTTTCTGCAGCAGCTCCTAAATCTGCCTCTTGATTTTGTCGTTCTCCATAATGGAGCACCGATAGATTGGTCCATTGGTCAGCGACACACCTGGGGTCAAATTGATGGAGCGCATGACCTGACAATGTAGAGGCACCCCTGCAGGTGAGGTGATGATGTCATTGTACTCCTCCACAACCTTGTCCATATGTTGTTGTCATGCGGAGGGGCCCTATCTGGAATTTATGTCCATCATATTTTTCTTTCCTCGAGGGTGTATCATCAGGAAGACAAATTTCCCAGTTTTGGAAATGAGCTTACTACATTATTTTGCAATAACCAAAGAGATGGTGGAAGTTGGTGCTACCTCCGGTATTCTGTACAACTTATTTCCCAAAGTAATAAGAACAACACGAGGCCTTGACTCATACACAACACGTCACTTCCATAATTATGGTTGGTCTAGTAATACATCACAAACATGAAGGAGAGAAATGTCACATAATACCTCATCCATGAAGGGCTTGATTCTGTATGGAATGCAGAATGTTTGGCTGACGGGAGGATCCCGTCCTTGGTGAAGCCACCCGATGGTGTATGATTGTGGATGTGCTGTGGTCGGTAAGCCCAGTTGCTTCATGAACTCTACCGAAATGAGGTTCTTTTGGCTCCTACTGTCGACAATGAACTGTAGTAGGGAACCATTTACCCACATCTGGAAGTGGAAGAGGTGCTCCTCCTCCTCTATATCTTCAAGTTCCTCCTTCTGGACCTTCATGGTGGCAACGGTGGCATTGGGAACCGCATCGATAATCTTCTTCCCTTTTTCGTTCCCCTTGTTAGGTTCTGACTCAGAGTTAGAACATGCATTTGATTCCGAAGCCTTTAGCTCGGCCACTAGTGATTGCTTGGTCCGACACTCACTTGCGTTGTGAGTGGAGCTCTTATGGAACTCACACAACCTTCCCGTGTCCTTCTTCAGCTTCCCAGCGTTGTTCTTTGCTTACGGCTTTGGTGAGTTGTCCTTGGCCTCCCTGCCTTAGCTTTGCCCTTTGTTCTGCAGTTTTGGGGCACCTCTCCCTTTGCTTTGTATTCACAGATCCCAAGTCTCACTTCTTCTATTTAAACTTTTGCTAAATCTTGATGGCATATCGGTACGTCGTGCTGAGTGAGGACATGTCTAGGAGTTCCATCTCATCCTGGATGTACCTGTGCAGGTAGTCACAGTACATGAGAATGAAATGCTTCTCAAAATCCTTGATACCCAACTTCGTGCCAATGGTATGAAAAACATTGGTAAACTAGGGCACATCTTGGTCCCTTCCCTATCGCAAAATTGTCCACTTTATATATGTATCCTCATAGATCCCAACGAGGTAGTACTGCTCCTTGATGGCATCCCATAATGAGTTCCAAGTGCGTGCGTCTGACAACAATGAGTTCGTACTTTCATCCTTCTGCTCACAGTAGGTTTCCCACTAGTCCTTGATGTGGGGGGCTGCTTTCAGAACTACAAAAGTGATATTTTCTTGGCTGGAAACATCATGAATGGAAAAATATCCTTCTAGCAGATTTAACCATTTATCTACAGTGTCTGCATCTATCTGACCCTCCAATATGGGAATTTAAAAGTTAAGTTGTACCTTAAAGGGTGTGGCGCTTCCAAAGTGGTTGTCGGAAGTAGATGTGTCGCCCTTGGGTAGTTACTGAAGGATCTGGGAAAGGTTGTCCATCATCGTGTACCTTTGTCGCTCGAGGGCTTCTTCGAGAAATATTTTGATAGGATCTCCTGGTCCCTCATCTTTCCTTTCATCCAACATTGCAGGCCATCAGGATTTGTGAGCTTGGTCTTGCAAAGGTTCGACCAGTTCAAGCACTAACTCTTTATATCATGACCTTGTTGACAGGCCTCTAAATTAGACATAAATTAAGGTCCATGCCTCTAATTTAAAACATAAATTAAAGCCTATGACCATCCTTCAGCACATTAAACCTATCTTTTTGCATTAGATAATTTATTTTTAACTTTAATATATCATTAGGAGGGTTTATGAATAATTGAATATTTGTGCCTAATATTATTTATTTTTTGTGGAATATTATGAGAATATTGGGAATATTATGAATAGTTGGAGGAGGAGATGATTTAGGGACTTTTTCCCTACTAATCGAGGATCAATAATAAAAAATAATTCAACAAGATATTATGGAATTATGGCACAAGTTGTGGAACTCCAATGATTGAGAAAATCTAGGAATGTGATCCACTAATCAAGGGAGCAGATCGACCAATCAAGGGAGAAGATCCACTAATCAAGGGATTTTGGTAGGGAAAGCTTCCTCCATTCAGGGGGAATGATTCTTAGTCATTTTTTATAAGTACCAAGTCAAATTTGCCTCTAGGAAATGATTGAAAAAATCTAGGAATGTGTTCCCTGCCATTTAATGCAAATTCCTAGTATTGGGGACTAGATCCACTAATCAAGGGATTTTGGTGGGGAAAGCTTCCTCCATTCATGGGGAATGATTCCTAATAATTTTTTATAATTACCAAGCCAAATTTTCCTCTAGGGGGAGTTTTTTTATTAGTGTTATTGTGGAGAGAGCTTGTATTTTTGCAATTCCATTGTATTTTCTTGGAAGAATGTAATTCTATTGATGAAAATAATGAAGATTGGTGTCATATTCAGCTGCTAAATATTGTTCGCCTCCATAGATCTCTGATTTTCCTTGGGCTTCGCCATCCCAGGAACCTCAGATCCCTTTTGTACCATTTTCTTTCTTTCTTTTCATTGCTTATTCAAATGCATCTCTAGTTTTTATTTCTTTCTATTTTTGCATTTAGAATTAATGATTTCTTGTTGTAGGATTGAGTTAAATGGTTGATATAAAATCTTTTGTAGGATCAAAAGCATTATTTCATACTTGGAAAAGATTTGGAAGTTCATAGGATTCATTGAGTTGCTTGGATTAGTCTTTTTATTCCAAAATCTAGATTGTTGGACATCCTTTTTAGCAAAGAATAGTGAATTACTACTATTTTTTAGAGCATGCTAACAAGATTATATTGAATTGATTCCACTTGTAGTATATCAAAAAAACATTCTAGTTCATAGAAAAAATTACCCCATTGCATTTGCACTTGATTTGGTTAGGCATTTTTTTAGATTTACTAGCTCACTAGTTTTCGAATTTCTATATTTTCGGCTTGTATTGTTTTTTATTTTTTTTGCATAGGTTAACAAAGGTATTTTTGAGTGATTCCACTTGGAATAGGGACCTAAGACATCATAGTTAATAAAAAAAATTGTCCCAACCAATTTGTATTTGATTTTCTTGGTTATTATACTCTCATCAATTTCATCATTTCACAAGGAAACTTCTCCAAGATTTTTTAGCAAATCCATCCATCTCCCAACTTTGGTTTTGAGTTTTGAGTGATCTTAGGCATTTTCTCATTCCATTCCACCCATCTACCAACTTCCCTAATTCTTCCATCTCCTCCAACACATCACATTTTTCTCTCGGCTGTACCCTGTAGTTTCACTGTAATTCCTACAAGATCATCATGTAGGTTTCTAGTACATCTTGTATGTTTTTCTGAAATGGCCTGTTTTGAGGCCAAATTGATGGAAAACCTCTAGGAAGTCACCAAAAGCCTCCCAAGGGTCTCCCACACCATCCAACCATATCCTAACCCTTCCATACAACCTCCCTAATTCCCCTGCCACATCACCAAAAGAAATTAGTTTGCATACTTGATTTTGCATGAAAAGACAAAAAGACAAAAACAGATTTATTTCAGTCCCTTTACTTGCACATTAGTGATGTTTGGTGCTTCTTACTTCCATGCTTAGATAGTAGCAATTGGTTCATGATAATTTAGCATTATTGCAAAGCATATTTTCTTGGTAGTAATTAGGAAATGGTGTGATTTAGCATTGAATTTCCATCTCTTTCTTTGTACTTCCTTTCTTGCAATAGGTTAAGGTTCCATTTCAATCATTTCATTTTCTACAATTAGTTTAGGATTTGACTTTAGTAAATGCACTCCATTACATCATGACAGTAAAGGAAGGACACATTGTATGCCGCACATATAGTACCGACACCTCTTAAGTTTGTACGAACCCCAGGTTGATAATTAAGGTCAGTAGTCTTGGGAGTTGCAACATTCTTGTTGCAATACCGAGGCTCATCAATTTTTTGTGCCATTGTTGGGGAGGTGTCAAAGTAAGCATTGTTTTCTTCCCCAGTTGATTCATTTCTTTTTAATTTTTTCAAAAACAAAGAAATATTTTCATTAGACATATTTAATTTCAAAAGTAGAAAATTACATTGCATTATAGTTTTCATTCAATCATAAAAACAAAAAAACAAAAATTCTCCAACACCAACCCACCCCCCCATTTGATCACGTGGTGCAGTAAGGGCCACATCACCATTCACTTTTGCAGGTAGAAGAAGAAGATGACAAAGAATGTAGAAGAAATGGATGGATATGATGACAATGAGGAAGATCCTCTCGGATTTCCCATTCAAGATATTGATGGTAGTGTGCACACGAAGAAAATTCCTCCATATTTTCTTCCAAAATTTCATGGTCTCAGGTCTCTAGGATCCGGAAACGTTTCTCTTTGAATTTGATATTATTTGTAGATCTTATGGTTACTTATTAAAAACTCAAAATTTGAGATTGTTTCTAGCAACATTGAAGGATAGAGCTCTTAAATGGTTCATGAGTTTAAGGACTAATTCAATAAGATCATGGAATGATATGTAAAAGATATTTATAGAAGAATATAAAGATCATGATCTTAAAGAAGAAATCTTTAGAATGAATCAAAGAGAAGATGAGAGTCTTGAGGATATAATAGAGAGGTTCATGTATAATTTTAAGAGGGCAAAGCTACACCATTTAGGATCCGACACACTAAAAAACCTCTTACTTAGAACAATTAGGGATGAATTTATCGATCTCCTTAATCTCATGATTAGAGGTGATGTATATCAATTATCATTTGAGGAAATTTGTGAAACATGCAAATACATATCAAGAGGAAAAGAAAGAGTAGGTAAATCAACATCAAGATCGGTAAGTCAAGCTAAACATGGAAATTTTTTTGACGAATTTAAACCATAAACTCTTAGCAATTTAACCAAACAAGTAGAAATGTTAAGAATGCAAAATGAGAAAAAAGAAAATGTTTGTGTTGTCCATGCAAAATCACATGATGTTAAATGTTGCTCCTCATTACCAAGGTTGAAGGAAGTTTACCAAGAGGACAATGGAGCAAGTCAATTGCCAATGTAGCTATGTTATGTAGCTCCAAGAGGACCATGGCAGCCTATTCAACTTGATATGATGCAAGAGCTTAATTCACAATTTCAAGCTTATGCACATACACCTCAAAGTAGTTAGAACACACCCTTTCCTTGGAAACATTGGCCATCTCAACCCCAAAACCAATATTGGCAACAAGGTTGGCAAGGAACTTATGGAAGCCCTCCACAATATCCTTAGTATTTTCCTCAATAATCTCCATACCAAACTCTATGTTATCCTTACCATTCACCTCCACCACAACCACAACCCCAACCACATCCATCCGAAATATCCACTCCCACTCAACTACTATACCACCATTTTCAAACCCACACATTAAAGTAGCTCAGCCCACTCACAATGTTGAGGTACAACGCTTCTAAACATCTCCTCTTGAGCTCAGTGGTATTCACCATAGCTTAGGAAGAGTATGGAAAAAAAGAGATTCTCTTGATATCATTGAAGGACTACATCCAGAAGAAGAAGATTTGAAATAGTAGATCAAACAATCATGGGCTACACTCGATGAAGAGCAGACAATAAATCAGAGATCGAGAGAGCTCCCTCATGGTTATCATCAAGTCCTCGATGTTTTCAAGAGAACAATTAGAAAAGAGAGTAAGATTTGAAGGTCGTGGAAGAAGAAGACATCCAAGATGATCCAAGTCAACAAGTGGACCAAGGGCATCACAACTATATTCAAATATGGTTCCAGGCAATCATTAAGTTGTAGCCATACCCTCTTCTTCAAATGTGCTTATCAAAGTCAAATCATTTGATATTTCAAATCTAGGTACATGTCGAAACATACATTTGAAGCCTCCAAATCATTTTATCTATCATCTTGATGTGCACATGGCTCCATTGGAAGTATTCTTATACTTGAAAGTGATTTTGTTTTTCAAGTAGGGTAGGATAAAAAAAAAAATAAGAGAAAAAAAAAACTAAGGTGAAAACCTCCTTGGAGGTGCCTAAGATTGACTCATTGATTGAAAACCTCCATGAGGCATTCAATGGGTAGGAAAGAAAAAAGAGAGAAAAAAAGAAGAAGATCATGGGTGAAAACCTCCTTCGAGGTGCCTAGGCAGACCTACTAGTTGAAAACCTCATTAAGGTGGATAGTAGGCCTAGAAGAAAAAAAAGAGAAAAAAAAAAAATCCTTTCTCCATGCATGCATGTACTCTCCAACATCTGCAAGAAACAAGAACAAGTTGGTACCAAAAGGAAAATTTGTCAAGCCTAGTCGAAAGAAGTCAAATTTTGACTTTCTCCTACTTCGCTCAAATGCTCCAACAAGGCCAAGGGCATGCCAATCCATCACCCTCATCTATTTTCACCATCCACCCATCATTCTCAAGCTTCTACCACTCTTTTTCCTTTCTATCCTAAAAAACTACAAGATGCTCTGTTTTACTACAAGATACAAAAATGCATAGAGCAGAAATTTGTTTTTGCCATAACTTGAAAACTATGTATCCATTTTCCAAGTTGTTTCAAGGGGAGATGCATATGGATAATGGTAACACACTCAAGAAATTTCACCAAATTCCAGTGCACAATTTCTAATAAATTGGCCTCCACCACCTTCATCCATTTTTTCATTTTCTCAATATTTGTGGATCCATTTAAAAAGTTGTTTCATGGGGAGATGCATATGGATGGTGGTAACATGTCCAAGCAATTTCAACAAATTGCAGTGCACGGTTTCTATGAAATTGGCCTCCATCACCTTCAACCATTTTTAGTTTTTCTCGAGATCCGTGCATCCATCGACCAAAATGTTTCTATGGGGAGATGCATAATGATGATGGAAACATGCTTAAAACTTTTTATCTCAACACAGTCTACCGTTTGGGAGATATGGACAAAAAAAGTCATTGTCCTATAAACGTACAGGATATAGAACAACACCTACAGGATTGACAGTGAGCAGTTTCTAAGGAGATCCAGAGGTCAAAGAAGCTCCTCCAGAGCTTAGCAGAAACATCATGATCATCAACATCACCATCCAAAACCTGCACATGAACATCAGCTCAGCAGCAGCATGCATGTCTCTCCAACAACCATCAGGTAGGTACAGGTATGCAATATTCTTGACCTCTTCTCTTGAGCATATTATAGTTATAAATTTGTTGTCAATGCATGAGAGATGAGGTTTTATAAGCTAAGGATGGGTCAACAGTCTCAACTGCCTTCAACTAGTTGATTGTAGCTCACTCCTTCACTCATGCAATGTTGAAAAGTCAAATTATGAAGGGTGATGATTTCAACGAATGAGGACAGTAGTTAAAAGAAGAAATTTTGGTAAAGGCCAAGCTCACCACAACACTCCAACCTCTCCATCCACTTCATATTCACTATCTATTCATCATTCATCCATCCCATTTCATTCCTGAAAAAAGAAAAAACAATGATAGCAACCTCTCCATTTTCATGAAATTTCCATTTGCAGGTCAGCAAGAAGGAGAGTCAAAGAGAAAATAAGGATCACAAAGAGACTATTGTCACTCACATTTTTATTTTACCACTCATTACCATTCATTCCTCCACCATTTCTATCATTTTTTCCAATCCTTTACTTCAGTTCACAAAGGGACTGTGTTTTGTACAGGATGATCCTGTAGGAATGACAGTGACCCATAAATCCTGTAGGAGGTCGTACTAATGGTCGAACAAGGTAGCATGAGCTTGATAAGGATATGGAAGACCTTGCTACATAAAAAATATTCAAAAACGCATCTTGAATAAGGGCAAGAAAGCAAGCTAATGGTATCAAGAAACAACAATTTTTCTTTAAACAAATATGTTTTTGGGCTTCTCCTTGCAGATCTTACAGCCAAGATTCTTACTGCACAAGAGATAGCCCACCAGGGCCATCAATGATGCATAATGAGGTCACTAAGTTGCTCATAGGGTGAGCAACACTTTCAGTAGGGGTTATGATGGGCCTCCAAAATTAGACATAAATTAAGGCTTGTCCCTCTAATTTAAAACATGAACTAAAGCCTATGACCATCCTTCAGCACATTAAACCTCTCTTTTTGCATTTCATAATTTATTTTTAACTTTAATATATTCATTAGGAAGGTTTATGAATAATTTAATATTTGTGCATAATATTTTTTTTTGTGTTATATTATGAGAATATTGGGCAGATTATGAAGAGTTGGAGGAGGAGGTGATTTAGGGACTTGTTCCCTACTACCGTATGATCAATAATAAATAATAAGTCAACAAAATATTATGGAATTATGGCACAAATTGTGGAACTCCAATGATTAAGAAAATCTAGGAATGTGTTCCACTAATCAAGGGAGCGGATCCACCAATCAAAGGAGTAGATCCACTAATCAAGGGATTTCGGTGGGGAAAGCTTCCTCTATTCATGGGGAATTATTCTTAACAATTTTGTATAAGTACCAAGTCAAATTTTCGTGTAGGGAATGATTGAGAAAATCTAGGAATGTATTCTCTGCCATTTAATGCAAATTCCTAGTATTGGGGACTAGATCCACTAATCAAGGGATTTTGGTGGGGAAATATTCATCCATTCATTAGTAATGATTCCTAATCATTTTTTGTAAGTACCAAGTCGAATTTTCCTCTAGGGGGAGATTTTCTATTAGTGTTATTGTGGAGAGAACTTGTATTCTTGCAGTTGCATTGTATTTTCTTGTAGGGATGTAATTTTATTGATGAAAATAATGAAGATTGGTGTCATGTTCGGCTTCTAAATCTTGTTATCCTCCATAGGTCTCTGATTTTCCTTGAGCTTAGCCATCCTAGGAAACTCAGAGCCCTTTTGTATCATTTTCTTTCCTTCTTTTCATTGCTTATTCACATGCATCTCTAGTTTTTATTTCTTTCTATTTCTGCATTTAGAATTAATGATTTTTTGTTGTAGGATTGAGTTAAATGGTTGATGTAAGTTCTTTTACAAGATCAAAAGCATTATTTCATCCTTGGAAAAACTTTGGAAGTTCATAGGAATCATTGAGTTGCTTGGATTAGTCTCCTTATTCCCAAATCTAGATTGTTGGACCTCCGTTTTAGCAAAGAACAGTAAATTTCTTCTATTTTTTAGAGCATGCTAAAAACTTTCAATAGAATTGATTCTACTTGCATTAGATCAAAAAAGCATTCTAGTTCATAGAAAAAGTTACCCCATTTCATTTTCACTTGATTTGGTTAGGCATTTTTTAGATTTACTAGCTCACTAGTTCTCGAATTTCTAGATTTTCGACTAGTAATGTTTTTTATTTTTTTGCATGGGTTAAAAAATGTCTTTTTGAGTGATTCTTCTTGGAACAGGGACCTAATAAATCCTAGCTAATAAAAAAATTTGTTCCATCAAATTTTGATTTGATTTTCTTGGTCATTAAACCCTCACCATTCCATCATTTCACAAGGAATCTTCTCCAAGCTATTTGAGTGAATCCATCCATCTCCCAACTTTGGTTTTGAGTTCTGAGTGATCCTATGCATTTTCACACTCCATTCCACCCATCTACCACCTTCCCTAAGCCTTCCATCACCTCCAACATCTCAAATTTTTCTCTCGGTTGTATCATGTAGGTTCACTGTAATTCCTACAGGATCATCCTGTAGGTTTCTAGTACATCCTGTAGGTTTTCCTGAAATGGCCTGATTTGAGGCTGAATTGATGGAAAACCTTTAGGAAGACACCAAAAGCCTCCCAAGGGTCTCCAACACCATCCAACCATCTCCTAACCCTTCCATCCAACCTCCAACATCCCTAATTCACCTGCCACATCACCAAAAGAAATTAGTTTTCATAGTTGATTTTGCATGAAAAGAGAAAAGGACAAAAATAGATTTATTTCAGTCCCTTTACTTGCACATTAGTGATATTTGGTGCTTCTTACTTCCATGCTTAGATAGTAGCATTTGGTTCATGATAATTTAGCATTATTTCAAAGCACAGTTTCTCGTGAGTTAATTAGGAAATGGTGTGATTTAGCATTGAATTTCCATCTCTTTCCTTGTACTTCCTTTCTTGCAATAGATTAAGGTTCCATTTCGAACATTTCATTTTCTGCAATTAGTTTAGGATTTGACTTTAGTACATGCACTCCATTACATCATGATAGCAAAGGAAGGACACATTGTATGTTGCACATATAGTGCTGACACCTCTTAAGTTTGTACGAACCCCGTGTTGATAATTAAAGTCGGTAACCTTGGGAGTTGCAACATTCTTGTTGCAATACTGAGGATCATCACTCGTTGGGGACATGCAAAGAAAAACAGAGAAAGAGAAAACCACTGTGATACCATTGGTCCAAATTTAAATAGGAATGCAAAAAATTACAAATATAGCCATAAATACAAAGATGCAGTAGAAATAACACTTCATTTCATTAATATCAAACACTAAAATATGCTTATAGAAAGAATGGAAATAAGACTAGCTCGGGTGATGGTAGCTTATCTCTAAAAAGAGATGTGGCGGCTTCATGCCTATGAACTGCATTACAATGAGGCTCAAGGGCCTTTTTTATTATTGAACAATAAGAGCAAACCATAAACAACCAAAACCCTAACCCAATGATATGAAACACCAAGAGTTTATGGGCCCCATTGGGGTTAGTTGGATAACCAACTTCTCGAGGTTGTGACTTGGTCATATTATCTCCATTTGACATGCATGATACCCTGCTGGAAAGATCTCTCTGAGGACTACGACAAAAAAACAAAAAAGGAAAGAAATCGTTGGCGGTAGATTGCCAAAAAAATGTCGTTTAGGACCTCAAAACAGCTCCAGAAGTTTAGGACCTCAAAAACTGCTAAAAATAGTAAATTGTGCTACAATTAAGGAAACTAAAAAATTGAAAGAAACAATGGTGGGGGTCCAAGTGGAATTGGTGGGTGGTCACCAATATCCACCTCGATCAAAATTTGTCCAAGTGTTGGTTGAGGACATTATTCATTAGACACATAAATGTGGTTAAGGGATTTGTGAGACCAAATGGAATCAACACAAAATCGTAGTGTCCATGCCTAGTTTTAAAGGATATCTTGTGGATATCTTTATCCTTAATCCAAACTTGATGGTAGCAAACCTCAAAATCTATTTTAAGAACATCACAACTTGTCTCAACTGGCCAAAAAATTCATAAATCCTAGGAAACTGGAACCTATTCTTTACCATGGCTTTATTCAGCTACCGGTAGTACAATACACAGCCATAGTTTGCCATCTTTCTTCTTCACAAACAACATTGGGGCTCCGTAGGGTAACACATTATGTATTATATACCCCCTTTCTAGCATTTATATCAGTTATAGCTTTAGCTTCATTAGCTCGAGTATGCTCATGTGACATGGGGAGTTTTAGACTAGTGTTAATCCTATCAGCAATTCAATGGAAAAATTGATCTCTATCACCTAGGTGGTAATATGAGTATTTCCTCCAGAAACACATCATTGAACTACCTTAACACTAGGTGCTCTTCTATTTTGTCTCTCGTATCTTCTAATTCACTAGTTGTAACACCCTCCTGCCACATTTACCCAAGTTAATCAGTCTGCTAGTGTAAACATGTGAAGAGAGGCTACTATGATGTGACTCAACTCCCCATGTAGAGTTAAGGAAGTGGAACTGACAAAACCAAACCAATCTAACCTTCCACACATGCTACAGAACCATCAGCAGCCAACAACCCTTGAGACAACATGACATTTCACTGATCTAGACCCCTAGCCTGTTGAGAAATGGAAACAAGAAATTCCAGCTTAAATTTGTCATTGAATTTAAAATGTGAATTAAAATCCAGTTCTATTCTCATAGCAACATGTAAATAGTTAATTAAGTTTAATTAACTTAATTAGCTTAGAAATTTCGAGTTGGAAGTCTTTCTGTAGTCATGTATATGTTATACCTAAGTTTTAGGGGTCCAGTATGATTTTAAATTGAGTTGGAAATTAGATCACTCAGTTTATTGAGTTAATTTCAATTAAATTAGTTCTAAATTATTTTTGGAACTAATAGAGGACTAATGGTGATTTGGTGCACTAATCCATCCACTAGTGCTACTCCAATTCACTGAAGATTCTGTCATGAGAAGCTCATGCATGTCAATTCAGAGAAAGACCCAGTTTATGCTAGAGTGCAAGGATAGTGTACTACCAGTGGTATTATTTACTGGAGTGTAAATATTAGGCATGCATCAGAGACTGATCCTATGTTTTGATTGTGTAGTTTTGGAAGCATGAATTCCCTTTAAATACAAGATATTCATCCTAGGAATTACGTAAGAGATTCAGAGATTGGAGAGCTATAGAATTGGATAAGTGTTGGCCAAGAGCTAGCTTATGAGCTAAGAAATTTGAGCATACATGTGCGGAATTGTTCTAGTGAAAACAAACTTTGTATCTTCACTGATTTTTCTGATATATGCAATACTACTATCAGTGGTATTATTTACTGCAGTGTGAATATCATGCACGCATTAGAGATTGATCCTATGTTTGGATTACACAGTTTTGGAAGCATGAATTCCCTTTGAATACGTTATATTCATCCTAGTAATTACGCAATAGATTTGGAGCTTGGAGAGCTGCAGAATTGGCTAAGTGTTGGAAAAGAGCTATCTTGTGAGCTGAGAGAGTTAAGCATACTTGTGCGGACTTGTTCTAGTGAGAACAAGCTTTGTATCTTCACTCATATTTATGATATATGCAATATAGATAGCGGGGTTTTGAGGAGTAGCTTTCACCATATACATCTTGTGTTATATGCCATTGATTTATCTTCTTGTTCTTATTTTTTTCATCGATCTATTGGTTTCCGCAAGTTGAAAGTAGAACTATATTCTTATATTTTGATTTAGTACATTGCATGAGCTTGTGAATCTAAAGGATTTTTTACATGGTATTAGAGTAGAGAAAAGTATACTAGAGGATATTTCAAAGTTTTGAGTTTTGGGTTACAGGTAAAATTCAAATTTGCAATGCATACTATAGGATCGACAAATGTCATTCTACAGTTTGCGTCTCGAGTATACCTTGGAATGTGGCTCGAATTTTATAGCCTGGAGGTACAGAATGGAGGTTGTGCTAGAGGGTAATGGCTTGAAGTAATTCATTGATCAAGAAGTTCCTAAGGTAGTAGCATCAGATGCACAGAATTTGGCCGAATGGAAGAAGTGTGTGGCGAAGACAAGGCGAATAATCCTTGAGGGAGTTTGAGACCACATTGTCTCGAGTCTCCATGGAAAGGAAAATTTGTATGCTATTTGGAAAACATTGACAGAATTGTATCAGAATAGCAGTGGAAAAAGGAAATTGGCACTGAAGGAAAAACTTCGAAAAATAAAAAATGGAGAAAGGCGAGACGATTCCAAAATACTTGACCAAGTTCACTCAATGTCGTGATGAACTTGGAAGTTTTGTAATCACAGTTACTAATGATGATATGGTGAGTCTTTCTCTTCTAATACTCCCAAAGAGTTGGCATAGTTATCAAGACTCTGTTAATGGTCAGGAGAAGCTGCCTGATTGGGAACGACTGTGGTCGGATTTGATGTAGGAGGAGGTTAGGAGGAACACCATGGATGGCTCTTCATCAATGAATGGTGATGAAGAGAATTTCCCCTTAACAATTAATGTGAAGAAAGGGAAATGTCTAGCCTCCCATTCAAAATCGTATTCTCATCATTAAGGTAAGAAGCAAGACATGAAGAAATTTAAGTGCTTTCATTGTCATGAGCTAGGCCATTTTACTACAAATTTTCCACTCAAGAATTCCAAGAAGAAGTCCTCAGGAGGAGTGGCGGTTGAGGCTTTGGACTCTCAATTCGAATTGGAATTTTCCGTCATTGCATGCATGGTGTCATAAATGATGGGAAGTGTATGGTACTTGGATAGTGGAGCTTCATTTCACATGAATGGCGAGAAAGAGTTATTTAATGACCCGGAGGAGAAATATCTCCAGATTCATATCGAGATGGGTGATGACAGGAAGTATAGTGTTATTGGATTAGCCACGATTACTGTTGGCTTGAAGGGGCCTGACCTAGGTTCAACATTAATTAGCCAAAAAAATCCCTACACTACTGGCCCTTTCGACATCAGCTGGCAGAGTGCAAACTGAAGTCTCTCCCGAAGCAGTATGGAGAGATGGTGGAACCAAGTTTCCGCACTCTTGAGATGGTTGTGATGTCTTTTGATCTCTTCTATCCCTTCCTTCACATAGGTGATCTCGCTCTAGGGCTTGTAAGACAAACCCTTTATTCCGACCTTCAATACCTTCGTGAAAGTATACGATCAACCTTCGCACAACCCTTACCTAGGGCTTAGGTACTTTCACACTGTTATGGCAACGTGTCATGCAGATTCCTCAATTATCCTAAGTGTTTTTCTTATCTTTTCAAATACTTAAAGTTATCACCACGTAAGCACATATTCATGATTGCATTCAATTATTCAATGTAATTGCATTCATTCATGCACAATCTAAGCATAATAAAGGAACTTCATACACAAAAATATCCAAACCCATTAACAAAACAAATACACAAAAATTGCAAAATAACTCCTTTTATTAATATCTTTCAAGTATTACAGAATTTGTTCACCCTGTGCACACAACTGTAGGGGTTTGCGCACTCAGCTGTGGACTTCTACCCTAGGCCTCTGTGCACTCAGTTGCGGAGCTTCTACCTACACTACAACCCAATACTTAGACTTCTTGATCTAAAGCTACTCACTTACATGTTCCATCAATCCATCCTTATCTCTAAGTACTTAGAGCTTAGCTCTTTTTATACAACCCCATGGTCCGCGGACCATAGGTAGATCTCTTACAACCAACTTTACTTTACAAAACTAAGGGTGGAATACCCTTTGTGACACATAATTCCTTCACACTTCGTGACCATAAAATGTGTTGGCTTTACAATAATATTACAAAAACTTGACTTAAACATGGGCTTTTAGCCCCAAAACTGCCCTTGGTTTGTGAGATACAAAGCAACGAAGATATCCTTCCAAACATTTGTTTACTATCTCAGTTTTCCCATAAGATAAAGGATGATAAGATGAGATATGAGCTAACTGAGTACTAAGACAAGAAAATAATTATGTCCAAAAATTTCCAGTGAAAATGGGATCTATGTCGCTTACATTAATCTTTAGGTTTCCATGTAGCTTTTGAATTATTTCCATAAATGCAGTAGAAACTGTACTGGCTTTAAATGGATGTGATAATGCACAAAAGTGTGCACATTTGGTAAGTCTGCCAACTACCACCATGATGACACTCTTTCCTTTGGACTTGGATAAACCTGTGATAAAATCCATTGAAACCTCCTCCCAACGTTGGCTTGGAATGGATAAAGGTTGTAATAGACCTGGGGTCTTAATTGTTTCAACTTTATTTTGTTGGAAAACCAAACATTCTGCCACAAACTTTGAATATCTGATTTAAGGCCATCCAAAAAAAAATCCTTCTTAACGCTGTGGTAAGTTTTTAAAAACCCTGAGTGCCCTCCTAAGGGAGAAGTTTGCAATTCCATAAGAATCTTTCGTTTGAGTTGGGAATTCTTACATAGGTATAAGTGATATTTGTACCATAATGAATCATTTTTCCAGCTAAATGTATGAGATGTACTAGGATCTTGTTGTAACTTTTGAATGAATTCACACACTTCTTCGTCATTCTTCCATTCCTCACTTGCTTCGTTTATCCAAATTGGTTGGATAATAGAAATGGCACACAATAATGCTTCCACATCGTCATCCTTTCTTGAGAGTGCATCTGCCACAACATTTTGCTTCCCTTTTTTGTAGATGATTTCAAAGTCATAACCCAACATCTTTGTGACCCATTTTTGTTGCTCTTCAGAGGATAATCTTTGTTCTAAAAATTATCTGAGATTATCATGATCTGTTTTTACCTTGAAGTGTCTTCACATTAGGTAGGGTCACCATTTCTTAAGTCCATGTAGTATTTCCAACATTTCCTTCTCATAAATAGCTTTGTGTAAATACTTTCCCTTGATTAGATGACTTTCGAAAGAAATGGGTCTTTCATCTTGCATTAAAAAAACACCAATTCCATTTCCTGAAGCATTACATTCCACAATAAAGGTTTTTGTGAAGTCCGGTGTAGCTAAGACTGGTGAAGGCCTTTGTTGCTTCTGGAGTCCATGAAAATGCATCTTTCTTCAATAATGTTGTTAGAGGTGTTGTTATTGTCCCATAATTCTTAATAAACTTGTGATAATACCCTGTCAACCTGAGAAATCCTCGCAGATGCTTTAGGGATGTGGGGATTTTCCATTCCTTAATGGCTTTAATTTTTCTAGGGCCTACCTTAACACCTTCATGAGATACAATATGACCCAGATATTCCACCTCTTGTACTCCAAAGAAACATTTGGATATTTTTTCATATAATTGTTTCACCCTCATTAGTTTGAGCACCCTGTCAACATGTTCAACATGATTCTTCCAAGGCTTGCTATAGATTAGTATATCATCAAAAAATACTAACAAAAATTTTCTAAGGAAGGGTTTGAAAATGGAATTCATCAAACCTTGAAATGTAGAAGGTGCATTGGTAAGGCCAAAAGGCATGATCAAAAATTCATAATGACCCTCATTAGTTCTAAATGTTGTTTTCAGAATGTCTTCAGTCTTCACTATGATTTGATGATATCCTGAACGAAGATCCAACTTTTTGAAGTAAATTGATACATGCAATTGATCCAATAATTGATCAATGATGGGAATGACAAATTTATCTTTAATAGTGAGCTTGTTGAACTCCCTATAATTCAGACACATGCACCATGATCCATCCTTCTTGTGCACCAATACTACTGGAGTAGAGAAAGAACTTTGACTAGGTTGAATTATACTAGCCTCTAGCATTTCTACAACCATACATTCAATTTCACTCTTTTGGGCATAGGGATATCTGTATGGCCTGATGTTTGGAGGAACACTTCCTGGAATCAAATGAATATCATGATCATGATCACGAGTAGGTGGCAGACCTTTGGGGGTCTCAAATACCTTGGAATAATTACCCAATACTTTTTGGATATCTGGCAAAATAGATGATTTCGAAGTGGGAATTGTAGTATACCTAGGGGGGATAATATGGGGTACAAAAGGAGGTACCCAAGGGAATAATGTAATAATGGGATGGGCCATAGCAATAAATAAGGTGGTTAACCTGTATCGTGTAAGGGACCACAAGTAGTTAGCAATAATGTAATAAGTCCATGGTATTAGATAGATGGTGTTGTGGAAACCATGGTAATGACCCATGGTATTGAATGTATGAGGCCTATATAGAGGCTAGAGACTCCCCATTGAGAGATGTCAAGGATTATTGTATGAACAGGCATATGTTATAGATCTGATATGAAAATATATGAAAATACAAATATACCCAGAAATAATAAGATAAAAATAGATAGAAATGCTTCTTTATTGATCAAACCCTTAAAGTAGGGCGACACCATGCATTCACTCCTTAAGGAAGGATAACACTCCACAAGCCATATGCCTATTCATATTATAATCCTTGACATCTCTCAATGGGGAGTCTCTAGCCTCTATATAGGCCTCATACATACAATACCATGGGTCATTACCATGGTTCCCTCAATACCATCTATCTAATACCATGGGCTTATTACATTATTGCTAACTACTTGTGGTCCCTTACATGATATGGGTTAACCACCTTATTTATTACTATGGCCCATCTCATTATTACATTATTCCCTTGGGTACCTCCCTGTGTACCCCATATTATCCCCCCTAGGTATACTACATATATGACATATACTTAGTGGTTGTGGACATACAATGAAGTACTAATCCAGCACACTATGAAATACATGCTACTACAATGTCTAAGCAATTATTCAACCTCTTGTCTTATGGAGAACCAACAAAAAATATAGAAGAAGAAGAGACATGAAAAAAAATATGAACAAAGAAATTGAATGCATATATATTTTGAGCCATGATTGTCCTACTTCTGGGTTGATTTGATATGGACCATTGTAGACTTTGCAATTGAATGAAGTAGTGAAGCTGAAAGGGGAAGTTTAGAGTAGGTAATAATCATAGGATGAACACTACCATCATATTTGGTGTCGAATCTTCCCATAGTAGGCTTCAAAACTAGGTGGATATACAAAACATACATGGGTATTTTCTTTTTTATTCTGGGAACTATATATTGTCTTAGCATGGCTTAAAATGATGTGGTAAATTTCAAGAAAAATGAGTATTAGCCTTTCCTATCTTGTTATTCTGGCCTTTTTGGGTTTATGGTTGCCTAAGGTCTTCTCAATTAGAGTGTTTTCTAACATAGCCGAGGGCACAAGAAAATGCAGTGAAAGTTGTGGGAATGCCTCAATTCCATATCCTTTCTATATCAATTCAAGACATTGTCAACTGGATGGATTCAAATTGCAGTGCTTTAACAATAATGTGAGGGTTTAAGTGAACAACCTTTAATATAAGTTTCTCATCAAATGGGAACATAATTAATCCTCTCCAATATTCCCATCCTAAAAACCTCAAGGGCTTCAATGTCAAAGGAATGAAGAATTACACAATTTCTGTTAGCAACTTTCTCCAGTTGTCTAACCACAAGAACACTCCAGATTATCTGTTGAATTGCAATATTCCTTATAGGTAGAGCTGCAATGAGCAATGCATGTTTGATAGGACAATTTTCTATCCCCTTCTGAATGAGACAATATGGCACCATGGCGATGATGACCTTGCTCACTTCCCCTAGTTGTAGTGCTAGAGTTTCATTAGCTGGATACTCACACCCATATTGACCTGTATGGATCCAAAGTGTGGGCTAAGTGCGAATTGGGTGTTATGGGAAATTTTTGATGATGTTCAGTATGACCCAAATATGGTCTATCAACATGTGGTAGATGTAACTGACAATGTGAGGTGTGCTTCTAAAGATGGCTATCAAGCAGAGGAGTTTCGTCAAGGCACTCGATACGTAAGAGTATGCAAAAAGCATGGTGAGAAGGCATACGATAAGGAATTTCAAAGAGATCACAATTCAACAAAGAGAATAGTCCTTGCATCTGGGCTTATGGCTTCGGCAACACTTGTGGCATCAAGTCTTATTGCACTTGGTTTACACAGACAACATAAATAATCTAGCTTTTGAATTAGATAGTCGAGGGACGAAGCCAACTTTCAAGCCTTCTACCTATGCACTCTAAAGAATTCAAACCTGATCTATTCTCTTATAAGAGGTTGGAGAAGGCCACTAAAATATTTGATACTACAAAAAAAAGTGTGGAAATAGTGCTTGTGGGACTATATATGTTGGGAGGCTTACTGATGGTCACCTTGTTACGATAAAATGGATCCATTTTGGGATCTCTCATGGAGTAGATCAACTATTAAATGAAATTAATATCTTCTCAAGAGTGAAACAAAAAAAAAATTAATAAAAATTCTTGGTTTTGTTTATTAACTGAATTTGTATCTACTTGAACTGAGGGTTTATATATACTAATTTTGTTGAAGCAATGGTATAATTGCCTACATTGTTTACCTTTTTGTTAAATTATGTTATAATTTTAGAACCAAGTCAGTAAGAAGAAGATTTCATCTATATTCTACCTATGATTATCATATTAGATTGAGTACTCCCTACTTACTGTTGTTATTCTGCTAGTATCAGATTATGCAAATCAGTGTTCTAGAGATTAGTTTATTTCATATAGGGTACAAGAGCTATGTGCCATCATATTCAAACAAGATACATAAAGGGATGTGAATGAGTTGAATTCATCTACTCATCGGATAGTGAACAAATTGGATAAAAGAGAGTAGCAGCCAGATTCTCAGTTGGAGCACTCTAATGAAAACCATAATTCCCTAGACTCTATTGATTCTCAAGCAGAACTACTAGCTCAAATTCAAAGGTTGTACAAGATAAAATGAAAAATGTTATAGATCAATGCAATTCCATTTTTTTGAGCAATCTCATTAGATAATTGGAACTCAATTTAAGTTGCAAGAAAAGTAGTTTGATATGCAAAAGATTATGGATAGTAGTATGGTTGGCCTTCAAAAGTTATATGTAAGATTAGGACAAGAGATAAGGTACCTTCAAAAATTAACTTCATAGATATAAAAGCAAACAAGTGAAGTGTCTATCACTATATAATCTCAATGAGACAATATTCAAAATAAAAGAGATGACATTGTGATCCGGATTTAAACAGGAACGCAACAAACTACAGAGATAACCATATACACAAAGATGCAGCGGAAATAATACTTCATTTCATTAATGGAAAATACTGAAATATGCTTACAACTAGAAATGGAAATAAACCAGCTAGGGCGATGGTAGCTTATCTCTGAGAAGAGATGTGGTGGCTACATGCCTCTGAACTGTCTTACAATGAGGCTCGAAGGCCTATTTATTGTTGAGAAACAAAGGAAAACCCTTAACATTCCAAAACCTAACCCTAGGAGATGAAACGCCAAACTGTGGGCCCCGTTTGGGGTAAATTGGTACATCAATTTCCTGGGGTCGTAACTTTGGCATATGATCTCCGTTTGACGCATACAATAGCTCGTTAGAAAGATCTATCCGATCACTATCATTGTTGGAATGGAGTGGGCCGATGTTGCCCTGGATTCCCCAAAAAACGTCGTTTAGGGCCTCAAAACGGCTCCGAAAGTTCAGGACCCGAAAAACTGCTAAAAATAGTAAGTTGTGCTACAATTAAGGAAACTGAAAATGCTGAGAAAGACAATGGTGGGGGTCCAGGTGGACTTGGCAGGTGGCCACCAATATCCACCTGGATCATTCCTCCCCCTTTAGGAAGCAATGGTCCCCATTGCGTTGAGCTCCTCCATGAGATGAGGAAACTTTTGCTGAACTTGTTCCCTGGTGAGCCACTTGCCCTGCTGAAGGAGTTGGCCTGCTTTGGCAACTCGATATAGTTGGATATTCTGTTGGTGAGTGTTCTTGATCTGTGTGTCTATGATTCGATCAGTTGCAGCTTGTTCCATGCAATCTGGATTTAACTCTGTGGGTTTGAGTTGTTTTGCAAGGTCGGATGTGTCTAGCAATGGTGGAAAGTATGGCCTAAGACGGTCCACATTGAACACTGGGTGCAGGCCAAGGAATGGGGGAATGTTGAGCTCAAACGCATTGTCTCCCATAGCCTTAGTAATGGTGTAAGGACCATATCGGAGTGGTCTCAATTTCCGATAGGCTCCAGTAAGGCGTTCCTTTTGCAAATGCAACCAGACTTTGTCGCCCACCTGAAACTTGTTCGGCACCCGATGTTGATCATGTCGCTGCTTGTACTTGGCATTTAATTTCTCAAGAATGTCATGGACCTGCTGGCGAATATGTTGGATGCGCTCAATGAAGCTGGTGGCCTTATTTGTTTCGGACTGGACATGAGCTGAATTCATGTGAGTAGCTGCAAGTGGCATGGCCACATCAATGGGGCATAGTGGCTAGAATCCCAAACCCACCTGAAAAGGGCTATGGCCAGTGGAGCTGTGAAGAGCTCAGTTGTAGTTGTGCTGAACATAGGGGAGGCTCTCGTCCCAGGTGCGTGGATGCTTTGAGTTATACATGCGCAGAATGTGCAAAATCATCCTATTGACAACCTCTGTCTGGCCATCAATTTCAGGATGGAAGGCTGTGGACTTCGTGAGTTTGGTGTCCAGCATTGACCAGAGAGTGGACCAAAATGTGCTGAGAAACCGACTGTCCCGATCTGAGATGATAGACTGTGGGATCCCAAATTTCACCCACACTCGTTCAAAGAAGAGTTTAGCAGTGGCTTTTGTTGTGATATTCTTCTTGCAGGACACCATAATGGCCTTCTTTGAGAACCTGTCGACGACCACAAAAACACAGTCATTTCCATGCTTAGTGGAAGGAAGGCCTGACATGTAATCCATGGAGATGGATTCCCAAGGTCGACTAGGGGTAGGCAACGGGGTATAGAGGTCGTGCTTCTTAATGGTCGGTTTGGCAATGGCACAGGCAGTACATGATCGGATGTACTTCCCAACATCCTGTCGAAGATTCGACCAATAGAAATAATTTTGCATTACTGCCATTGTTTTCGAGACCCCGAAATCTGCAACATGTCGACCCTCCAAGAGTGTCTGGTATGTGTGGCTGAATTCTGGGTCGCTTTTGTAGAGAAGTGGCCAATCAGAAGTCTCGTGCCCACAAGATTTGAGCACGGTGGTTAACGCCATGATCGGTGGTCGACTGAGGCAATCTGCAACATTATTGGTGCTGCCCTTCTTATACTTGATATTCAAGTGGAACTGTTGCAGGTATGTAGACCACTTCTGATGGCGATCATTCTGCAACTTCCATTGGGTCTGTATGAACTGCAGGGGTCGATGGTCTGTGTGGATGACCGTTTCCTTCCCCAAAATGTAATGCTTCCATTGTCGGCAGGCCTGTACAATGGAATACATCTCTTTGTCATAAGTGGGGTACTTCCAGACTGTGTCTGAAAGTGTTTCACTGTGATATGCCACTGGATGTCCATGTTGAGTAAGGACTGCCCCAATAGCATAGTCAGAGGCATCTGTCTCGACCTCAAATGGTTGTTGTAAATCTGGTAACGCGAGCACTGGTGCCGTGCAGAGGTGATCCTTCAACTCCAGGAATGCCTTCTGTTGAGATTCAGACCAAAAGAATTTTTCTTTTGCCCCTCCCTTGGTTACTTGACTCAAGGGCCAAGAAATATGAGAAAACCCCAACACAAACCTGTGATAGAAGTTGGCAAGACCTAGAAAGCTGCGGAGCTCTGTTAGAGTGGTTGGAGAGGGCCAATCCCGAATGACTTGGATCTTGGCTGGATCGAAATGCACCCCCTGTTCATCAATGATGTATCCCAAATACTGAACCTGGGTCATGCCAAAAGTGCATTTCTCCAAATTGGCACATAGCTTGTGTTGCCGCAGTGTTTGGAGAACCTGTCGGATGTGGTCGAGGTGCTCTTCCCAACTCTGGCTGAAGATCAGAATGTCATCCATGTATACTACTACAAAGGAGTTGGTGAATGGCCGCAAGATGTCAGCCATTAGCCTCATAAAGGTTGCAGGAGCATTTGTCAATCCGAAAGGCATGTCCAACCATTCGAAGAGGCCCTCCTTGGATTTGAAGGCAGTCTTCCATACATCAGAGGGTTCGATTGGTACCTGGTGATATCCTGACTTTAGATCGATCTTGCTGAAATATTTCGCCCCCTTTAGTTGGTCTAGGAGGTCATCAATCCGCCGGATCGGGTACCTATTACGGACAGTGATCTTGTTCAGCGCCCGATAGTCAATACAGAGTCCCCACGTCCCATCCTTCTTCTGTACCAACACGATCGGGCTCCCACAGGGCGATGAACTCGGACGGATGTGACCTTTCTGCAGGAGCTCCTGAATCTGCCTCTTGATTTCATCGTTCTCCAGAACGGAGCACCGATAAATTGGTCCATTGGGTAGCGACACACCTGGGGTCAGATCGATGGAGTGCTTGACTTGATAGTGCAGAGGAACCCCTGCCGGGGAGGTGAAGGTGTCCTCGTACTCCTCCACAACCTTGTCCATCTGTAGTTGTCGTGCAGAGGGACCCCGTCTGGAGGCCGCGTCCACTATCTTCTTCTTTCCTTGAGGGCGTATCATTAGGAAAACAAATTTCCTGGTTTTGGAAATGATCTTACTGCAATGTTTTGTAGTAATCAAAGAGATGGCGGCAGGTGGTGTTACCTCTGGTATCCTGAACAACTTATTTCCCAATGTAATAGTAACAGCACGGGGCCTTGATTCATACACAACATGTCGCTTCCACAAGTATGGTTGTCCTAGTAATACATCACAAACTTCAAGGGGAGCAATGTCACACAATACCTCATCCGTGAAGGGCTTGATTTTGTATGGAAGGCGACACTGCTGGCTCACGCGAAGATCTCGTCCTTGGTGAAGCCACCCAATGGTGTATGGTTGTGGATGTGATGTGGTCGGTAAGCCCAACCGCTTCACGACCTCTACCGAAATGAGTTTCTTTTGACTCCCGCTATCAACAATGAACTGTATCGGGGAGCCCTTTACCCACATCTGGGAGTGGAAGAGACGCTCCTCCTCCTCTGGATCTTCGGGTTCATTTTTCTGGATCTTTGTGGTAGCAACAGTGCTGCTGGGATCTGCATCAATGATCTACTTCCCTTTTTCATACCCCTTATCGGGTTCTGACTCAGAGTCGGAACATGCATCTGATTCTGAAACCTTTAGCTCAGCCACCAATGACTGCTTGGCCCGACACTCACTTGTGTTGTGAGTGGAGCTTTTATGGAACTCGCACCATTTTCCGGTGTCCTTTCTCGGCTTCGCGATGGTGTTCTTTGCTTGCAGCTTCGGCTGGTTGTCTTGCGCTGTCCCGCCTTGACTTTGTCCTTTCTTTTGTGGTTTAGGGGCACCTTTCCCCTTCTTTGGATTCGCAGATACAAAGTCTCGCTTCTTTTGTTTAAACTTTTGCGCGACCTTGACGGCATATCGGTATGCTGCGCCGAGCGAGGGGATGTTTAGGAATTGTATTTCTTCCTGGATGTACTTGTGCAGGCAGCCACGGTACTTGAGTATCAAATGTTGCTCCGAATCCTTGATACCCAACTTTGTGCGAAGGGTATGGAAAATATTAGTGAACTCCGGCACGTCTTGGTCCCTTCCCTGCCGCAGCGTGGTCCACTTTATGTATTCATCCTCATAGCTTCCGACAGGGTAGTACTGCTCCTTGATGGCATCCTGGAACGAATCCCAGGTGCGTGCGGCTGAAAATAGTGAGCTAGTACTTTCATCCTTCTGCTCGCAGTAGGTTTCCCACCAGTCCTTGACGTGGGGGGCTGCTTTGAGAAGAGAAAAAACAATCTTTTCCCGACTCGAAAATTCATGAACAAAAAAGTAACCCTCTAGCAGATTTAACCATTTATCTACAACATCTGCATCTATCTGACCCTCGAATATGGGGATTTCAAAATTAACTTGTACCTTAAAGGGTGTGGCGTTTCCAGAGTAGCTGCTGGAAGCCGATGCGTTGCTTCTGGGTAGCCGCTGAAGGATCTGGGCAAAGCTGTCCATCATCGCATTCCGTTGTCGCTCGACGGCTTCTTCGAGCAAGATTTTGATGGGATCTCCTGCCCCCTCGTCTTTCTTCTCGTCCGCCATGGGAGGCCGTCGGGATTTGTGAGGCTGGTCTTGCAAAGGTTCAACCAGTTCAAGCCCTAACTCCTTATATCCCGACCTTGTTGGGGACATGCAAAGAAAAACAGAGAAAAAGCAGACCGCTCTGATACCACTGATCTGGATTTAAACAGGAACGCAACAAATTACAGAGATAACCATATACACAAAGATGCAGCGGAAATAATACTTCATTTCATTAATGGAAAATACTGAAATATGCTTACAACCAGAAATGGAAATAAACCAGCTAGGGCGATGGTAGCTTATCTCTGAGAAGAGATGTGGTGGCTACATGCCACTGAATTGTCTTACAATGAGGCTTGAAGGCCTATTTATTGTTGAGAAACAAAGGAAAACCCTTAACATTCCAAAACCCAACCCTAGGAGATGAAACGCCAAACTGTGGGCCCCGTTTGGGGTAAATTGGTACATCAATTTCCCGGGGTCGTAACTTTGGCATATGATCTCCGTTTGACGCATACAATAGCTCGTTAGAAAGATCTATCCGAGCACTATCATTGTTGGAACGAGCAACATCGGTCCATTCCATGGACCCATGTTTCCCCCAGATTCCCCAAAAAACGTCTTTTAGGGCCTCAAAACGGCTCCGGAAGTTCAGGACCCGAAAAACTGCTAAAAATAGTAAGTTGTGCTACAATTAAGGAAACTGAAAATGCTGAGAAAGACAATGGTGGGGGTCCAGGTGGACTTGGCAGGTGGCCACCAATATCCACCTGGATCACATTGGCAACGTAGTGACTTTGTCATTGGGTATTACTAGATGACCAAAGTCTTCCTTTGTAATTCTTTGATACTCTTACATAAACTCAAGTTGAAGCATTCGAATAAACCAAGTATCAGTACAACAACTTGTTGATAATGCTTTCCAACACTAGCTTGAGTTCACTACTTACCAATAATAGCTTTAGCCAACTCATAATCGCCTAGGATAGAGCTCCTGTATGGTTTGTCAACTCAGGAAGAATTTGAGTTAAACAAAGCCACTATGGTCATGGCTCAGAACAAGTTATCTTCATTGAAAAATTCCATTCTTCTTGAATCTCGGGCTATTAATACCATCTTCTTCTACTTGATTATGACGTGTGTTCTCTATATGTTGATAAAAATGAAAGAAACCCAATAAGGTAAGATGTGTTCTGTACTCTGTACTTTGCATATCATTTTCCATTGAGTTCATCACAGACCATTTTAAAGGTTGTATCTTTCACAAAAAGGCTAGATTGCCTCAAAGAAATTTTATGTAAGAACAACATTTTCATATACTCTTTCTCTTTTAAAGATAGCATGGCTTTTCAATAGGTGCTAATTTTCTATAATGTGCCCATAACCGATCAAGGAACTAGTCCTCTTCCCTTGTTAATAAAACAAGTCCAAAATTCTTCTCTTCTTAACCCCATTTTGTTTCATTCTGCAATCTATAATTTACCAGAAATATTTACTTGATATCAGAGTCAGTTTGAACCATAAAAACCCCAAAAAATATATCATAAAATTGGCTCTACTTCCCTCAAGAAAATCATGTGAAATTGACCTAAAAATCCTAGGACGTTTTTCTTGTAGGGGCCCTTGAAGTGTGTTTTTTTGAAAAATCTTAATAGGGAGAAGATGGTAAAAGTTATAGACCATGAGGGATACTCATACACTAGCCGAATAAATATTCACTTCTAAAAGTTCCCTACTTCTCAATAATCGTAAAAATAGTCTTTACATTCTCAATTCCAATGAAAAGCTAATAAACATGTGTAGATTTGGCTTCCATAAATGCTTGCTATCTCTTTTTAGTGATATGTTATATAATTATTTATGTTTGTTAGGAATTTTTGCATAATTGATTATAAGTGTCATACTATGGTTCGTTAATATTCTGAACAAATTTTTAAGTAAAATGATTAAATTGGTTTATATGTACACTCGAACATGCACTTGAAAAAATATAACTAATTAGGTCACACATAAAGCTAATGGGATTTATGAAGTCTTGCAAAACTAAAAATCATCATGTATCATAGGGTTTCTCAGAGAAAATTACATTCAGATGTTGAAAGGAGCATCTAGGTCCACCAAGCTTTGTCGTAAATCTCTATAGAGGTATCCCAAAAATTGTAAAACCAAGGTACAAATTATAAATATGTTTGATCACGATCCAACAAGATTCAAATAAATTACATGAAACACCATTTAAAGAATTTGTATCCCAAACAAAATGGGTAACTACAAAGAATTATTTCTTATAAAATGTAATAAAGAATCTAACTTACTGAAGTTTTCATTTTAGATTGTCACTTTTCTTCAAGTTTTTAGTTTTTAGTGTGAGA
Organism: Pinus tabuliformis; assembly: GCA_031772625.1. NCBI lineage: Eukaryota > Viridiplantae > Streptophyta > Pinopsida > Pinales > Pinaceae > Pinus > Pinus tabuliformis. Next base: position 404,244,676 of record CM062812.1, on the reverse strand, counting down.
ATGTATCTGTTCATTGAATACAATGGACATGTATGTTAGAAAAGCTAATTTTAGTGCCAGCGTGGACCGAGGATGGAATTCTATACTCTGGTTTGGAAGTGGAACTTGCCTTTCACGATGGGAATGTATAGGGTATTGATAGAAAATTGGTTATTCATTATGATATAAATGTATTTTTTTATTGTCTGTGGGTATCATTCTAACAATTTTAAATTGGAACTATGGGGCATCACACTTGCTTCATTTCCAAACCTGAAAAGGTGTTTGTGTCTAGACAATTTATAAGTTATAGAGAAAGAAAAATTTGTTATGATGCATGTCATCATGTAAACAACAAGTTATATGGTACTAAAATTTCTTCCTTGAGGTTAAGTAGAGATTTGACAATAAGTTATTTGAAGCTCCATGCCCAAGATATTTTAAAGAAGATGTATAAGTGTCAAATGCCACCATTCCAAAATTGGAATTACTGAAGGAATATGAATTCTAAAAGCATTTCATTTTTGAAGAACTTCCATAGTGATAGCAATAACGTCATGCAAAATATCCTAACATGCATCCACATAAAGAAATAATTCAACAAGCAGACGTTAAGTGCTAGAATAATGAAAATGATTATGAGAGATGCTCTAGAAATGGTTTTGATGTACCTTGGTAATAATAAAGTAGAAGTCAAGTGGAGGCTTTATCATGTTAACAGTATTGAGTTTTGGTGTTAACTGTGTAAAAAGATTTAATCTGACAAATTTTTCTTGAAGAGTTCACTTCTTTGATGATGAGTGAAATGTTAACTTGAAACAAGTTAGATTAAAACATCTTCACAATCCCAACTAAAAACTCTGATAAAAGTAGTGGTAGTTGTATTAGTAATAGTGTTGGTTACAATAATTAATCTTCACAAAGAGTTATAAAGTTATGACCCCTTTCTAATATATACAAGAGCATATATACCTTAGCTCTCATTGTTAGTGACCCTCCATCAGTTGAACTATATGGATTAATTAAATAAAAGTTTCAACTTCTGCTTGCTTTCCCATTGTATGGGACTTGCCAGTCCTAATGAAATGAGTGGTTTTGGACCTTGAAGGTACACCATATTACAAAATTGTGGTTATTATAAGCTCAAGGTCTTTCAATTTGTTTTATTTGTACCTATTTAATGCCATTGAATTTCACGATATAATCGAGTACATGGTGTGCATGTTAGCCATGCTGACTGAAATATATGCCTAGTAAAGAAAGACTAGACAACTACAAACTTTCCTGTTCCGCTAAACATGTAGGATGTGAATATGTAATAAAATGTATTCTAATTAAATATTAGGGATTGATTTGAATCATGGAAGGGCTTTATCTACTTGCAACTGATGTTGCATGGAGGCAAAGTAATGGTAATCTTCTTCATGATTTTAATTGTTGAAATTTTTTTAAAATTGGCAGCTAGGGCCAAACTCCGCTTTGGGCGGGTATCTTGAAGAAGATAATTATGGCATTGAATTCCTCTTTCTGAGAGGACTAAAATCAACCTAAATTTCACTGAATTTAGTTAAGGAAAATTGCGTTTATGAATTTATGTTTCTGTCATATAAAATCATCAAGTTCGGCCTCACCTATATGTGGGTTCAATAAGCCCAAAAGTCACGTCTTTTGAACCCCATTGGATTTTATATAAAGAGGTTCCTTTCAAGCTCATATGACTCAAATCAAGGGCTCTAATAGATCTCTAATGTAGACTCAGCTTGAAGGAGCTATGAGGAAAAGTATTGGGTATGTTTTTGGTGTGTTCTTCCTTCCATAGGTTCGATCTTGAAGCAGTATGGCAGCCGCAGGTTAGGGAAGAGAATTTTGGTGAGACTTATCCTCTATTGAAGGATGCATATTCTTGTAATCATTTTAGGAGGGCCACAAGATTTTTGAGTCTTGGACATCGGAGCTGAAAGGTTGTTCTAAGGAGCAGAACAGGCTGCAGTATAAGTAGACATGAAACCTTGATGGAGTTTGTTTGTAGCACAGAACCTTAGATCAAATTTGCCTAAGGAAGGACCACAAAAATTGTCTCAAGATCTAGGCTAATATACAAGCCCTAACTATAGAACTTCAACCTCAGATATTGACATCCTGATTATTTTATTGAGCTCCTTGATGCATTAAGCCAAGATCTTATGAAAGACAGACTTATGAATATGGATGCCTGGATATCATGGATTAGGTAATTTAATTCATTGGTCATCATCATCTAGAAAAGGAGGATAATGTAGTTATTTATTCATTTTGGCTGAAGAAGGACCATGATGATTCTACAAATCTTTCTTTTTGTTCTGAGGTAAAATTCTTAGAAGCTTGTTGTTCCAGGTGCCTTATGGAAAGTCTCTCTCATAAGAAGCTCATCAAGGAAGGCTTCAGAACACTCGATAGTATATCTCGATGACTCTTGCTGCTCGATGTTTGTTGACAAAGACAAGTCATGGCATCAATTACCTTACAGTCTTAGCTGATAGAGGTTTCCTAAACTAGAAAATGTTTTTTGAACCCCATCCTTCTATGTTCTTTATCTTTGATATATTTTTCCATTGGACAAGGGCTATCACATCTTTCTCCTTGCTACCTGACCATAACAATTTGAAACTTACCCTTCTAATTTTTTCTAGAATTCCTTCTGGAATATAAACTATTGTTTTCTAGTGGACCACTCTAGTGTCTACCACCCCTAGATGACCATCTGTGCCACTAGAAACTTATCCTTCTTTCCATTTTTGAGACAAGCCAAATCCAAACATTTTTCCCATATTTGTTGGGTTGTATGTAAAAGTATAAACATTTGAATCCATCCTTGAACTCAATCCAATTGTAGGGAAACATTTGAAGGATTTCTCCTGCGTGGATTTCTTCCAATGTGGAAAAACAGATAGAATATTTCTGCATGTTGACTGAAATACTTGTAGCAATACAATAAAGATCTATGATTTCCTTCAGAGCTCTAGTATCCCTTCTTGATCCATCCCCCAAAAGTAGAATATTGTTAGAAAAAAGAAGGTGGGTTAGTTTGAAGCTTCTGAATATCGGATCCCCTTTAAATTCATTTTTTTTTTCTCTTCAGTTATGCCTCTGTTTAGGCCCTCATGCTTTTTATAGATCCAACTTCATTACCATAGTTATGTGCGGACCGTTTTGCCTTGCTACAATTGCAATATGGATTTGTCTACCCGGTAAGAAACCAAACTCTTCAGATTCCTGGAGAGAATGATTCTTCTAGAATACTTTGAACCCTTAATGAAATTTCTCTGGCTATGACCTTATAGATGCAATTGCATAAGGATGTCTACATTTAATTGAGTTCCAAGTTTGGTTCAAGCCCACATTGACAATAAATGTACAAGAATTTTTTTCAAGTATGTCACAAGAACCTCTCCATTGCAATCCACCATTTAGATTGGTGAATGATATTTCCCACAAGCAAGAAATTCTTCTTGAGATACATGATGATGGCCCTTTCGTTTCCACGAGCAAAAAGGAATGACCAATTTTTGGTCCAAGCAAGGTGCCTTTACAGATAGTTTTAGTCAACTTCCTGCTCGAGTTCATTCTAAGGAACATAATTTTTTTTTTCATTGATGAGATGGATGTTGTTGGGAAACAACGTAGTCTTATTAAAGGTTCTATAGGACAAGAACGTGATGCCACTCTCAATTATATCCTTAAGTCTTACATGCTTGGATGAATTTGAAGGGAAAGGCGAAGTCATCACCATTGCTGCCACCAACAGGCCAGACATCCTGAACTAGCTCTAGTGCAACCTAGATGGTTTAATAGGAAAATTTACATTCTTAAGCCCGGGCTTATTGGTCGAATTGAGATTCTCAAGATCCATGCATGGAAAAAACCTATGGCAGATGATATTGATTACAATGTTGTGGCCATCATAACGAAAATAATGGTTGGAGCCCAACTAGCCAACTAACTTAACATTGCAGCTCTCAATATTATGAGTGATGGAAGAACTGAGATCACTATAGAAGATTTATTGGTAGTAGCCAAATCTTTGCTTCATTCATGTAAAGTTGCATTTTTTCTCAAGGGTGTTGAACTTCCCTCGGGAATATCCTTTTTTGTATGTCAGAGTGTGTATGACAGCACAAGAAATTACTTATTGTGGCTAACTAATCAGGAACAAAACAATGAACATCAAGAAGAATTGGATCAACTGCTGACTACAAGAATACCCGGCATCCTCAAAATAACCCATACGGGTGGGAAGTCCCTTAGAACCTTGAACGTGCATGGTCTATCTCAATAGTTGAAATTTAGTTCATAACAAATGTAGAATGGTTCATTTCTGTGTCAAGAGGAGAAAACAAAAGAGAGTGGACTAAGCATAATACTATTCCTGCTAAGATGGAATGCTCTTCGAAGCGGGGTGATAGTTGTTATGAAATTTTAAATAGGGGCATGCTATAAGGCCAATTGAAATTGCTAACATTACTAACAAATATGGAGGTGTGGAGAACTCAACGGGAGTTGAGCATCTTATTCATATGATGCAGGAACATGTAGATGACAGTGCAAAGAAAGGAACTGACTTACTTTCATGGCATATCTTGTAGAAGTAATTGCAAACACAAACAGAGATGATTGTCTTAATCAATCCATCCAACTCAGTGTACTTCTCATTATGGATGAGTGGCTTCAAGCCACACATAAAGGAAATATTGTGAAGGTGAGAGTCCAAAGGGAGGTGATGCCATTGATGATGAACTTATTTTAATGCTACTAGATGCTTTCAACAAGTTACTTGTAGATCTTATTCTCCTAAAAAGTCAAATTTAGGAAGATCAATGAACTTATTGCACAACCACAAAAATTTTGAGAATAATAGGAGAGCTAAATATTTAGTTGACACATGGAAAAAAACGTGTGGCTACAAAACTAAAGGATAATGATGCAATATTTGGACCAAGTCAAGGTGCATATTTTCCTTCTAAATAGGAATTGGATGAAGAAGTTCATTTCCAATGTAAGGGTGGAGGATTTTCCAAAGTAGTTCCTGAAGCATCAAAAACATTAATTACCAAGGTAAATGAAATTACAAGCAGATTATCTGAAGCAATGTCATGGAAGGTTCAACTTCTACCACTCCAACGTTAGTTGAAGAATTTTGGTTGCACTCTTCAATCCATGGTTACAAATATTGTTATTGTAAGGAGCCATTTATTAGTGCCACTACTAATATGTTAGTCCCATCAACAAAGGAAGAGAAAAGAAGTAGTCCAAGCCAGTCACAAAGTAATAGTCCATCAAGTTCCACTCTTGGAAAGGCTTCAGGATCATCTTGCAGAGATTGTGACTTTTTGTTGGAATTTTTCTCAGATTTTCAATATGTCCTACTTGGGGGAAGATTTCTAGCTAGAGAGGAGGGATGGAAACAAGTTGTTTGTGAATGACAAAATGTCCTACTACATTACTCATGCAATATGGTAGACTTTGTTGTTCATTAAAGAATGCCAACAAGAATTAGTGTTTTTGAAAGGTTATAAGGAGTTTTGGGAATTAGTGGTCACAGGGGGTGTCATGAAGCTTTCAGTAGTTCTTGATTGAATCATACTTGAAAACAACACTATCATGTATTCAAATAGTCTTTGGCTTCTCCCAGTCAAATTTTCAAACAGGGGATGTCATGAAGTTTTCAAAAGTGCTCGATTAAATCATACTTGAAAAACAACACTATCATGTATTCAAATAGTCTTTGGCTTCTCCCAATCAAATTTTCATTGTCGAAGGAGAAAGTACTAAAGATCTTAAATTTTCTAGGATTTTTCCTCCAAACTAAGAAATTCTTTTGGTTGATTCCCACACTATTGAGCTTAGTGTCAGCAATATTGGAGTTAAACACAAAACTAAGGGCATGGATTTATAGCAACATCAATCGGCTATTCTATAGCTCATTGCATGTTGTATGTCACAAAATACATTATTCAATGAGGAGGCAGGTGCATTCATCGGGTATATGCGGCCCCATAGAATTCATCAGGTATGGGTTGTGACATGCCTACAAAACATAATGCAAACAATGAATCTCTTTGTAATGTTTACCTATAGATTAATATTGAGTTGAAGAAGAGCACTAGAAATGAAGTTGGAGCTACTCAAAATGATAATGGATACAAATCCTTCACTTCTAATCATGCTGATGAATGCATTAAGAGTGTTGAGGAAGCTGGGAACCTAATATAGATTCTAGAAATAGATCAACCTTCTTCATTGAGATTCTTGGAATAGATAGATCCTATAAAGGGTTTGGCTGAAGTAGAGACATTATTTCCTAGTTTAGATGCACGTATTGGTTCTGTGTGTACCTGTTTGCAATTTTCGCTTCCTATTCCAACTGCAAAGCACCAAATAGTTGCAAAAATAGATATCAAGACTTCCAATTATCATCTAGCAACAAAAACCATAATGGGTATAAATTTCTATGGAGGATTATGTTTTTCGAAGAGATGGTGCACCTATCCTTGGTCATGAATATCTCTCCTTTCTCAAAACACACCAGCCAAATTTGTTGTGGGATGAACAGAGCATGGAGCTTGCCTTCCTCCTTAATAAGTTAATATAATTTTTTTATGTAATGATTAGTATGGTTGACCTTGGGGTTCTTTATGATGTGACTCGTACAAAGCCCCATTCCTTATCTCAGAAAAAATTTCATGTCAACTTTCAGGGAAGCTGCTCACTCTCAGATTGTTAAATTGGAAACGAAGGCCAAACTCCATGTGGGTCATCTTATTTATGGCAGCGGATATTTTTATTGGATTCCTCTCATCGAGAGGTGTAGGATTGATCTAAACATCAACAGATTATGACATGTATTCATGGAGATATGAATTTGTTTGTGTTACTTGACAATTTGTCAAGGTTGGCCAACAACCAAATTACCCTTACTCAACCTCAACGTTCCACTATAAATAGAGGTGGCCTTCAAGCCATTTCACACACACTTCAATCAAGATATCTCTCCACTTGTTTTGGTTTGGTGGCAAGAGAGGTCAAGATGATGAGGCTCTAGACATAGGAGGAAAGGAGACTAAAGGAGGAGCCTCAGCTGCAGTCAAGTGAAGGAAATCTAGCCGCATTTTGAAGAAGAGACCATGCCCTAGCCGCAGATCAAAAGAGGCCCTATTTCTCTGTCCTAAAGGGGATCAAGCCATAGTGAATAGAGGCTCCTATACATTGTCTATAGGATCCCTAATATACAACTTTAGAAGTCCTAAATCTATAGTTTATTGAGCCCTAATACACAAATAGAGAGTGACCCTAACTCTGTAGCAATCAGACCCTAATATGCAACTACAAGAGGAGATGTAAAAATAAGGCTTAGTCACAACAAGAGAGAGGCCTAAGTTGTTGTCTAGAAGGAGGCCTCATAAGTAGCTGAAAGAGAGACCTATCTGCAAACACGTAAGCCGCTTTCATAATGAATGATAAAACCAAATTACTGTAGGTGACAACATGGCCTATTTCAAGACTGTTTGGGCATGATCAAGCTGTTCTTGAACTTAGCTTGCTGGGCAACAGAATCCACAGAAAAGAAAAGCTAGAGATTGGTTGCTTAAGGGTTGATTGAGGGGACCTTAGTTACAGTCCACTGCTGGGCTAGGCCACAAGCCATAGCCAGCAGTTGGAGCACTTTAAGTGTTGTGTTTAAGAGGATAGCATCCCCATAATGTAGCATATAGTTGGAGGAATAGTACGAAGGATTTTCGTAGTCAATACGTGGACCATTGGATGTGTTTAGGGTATTGTGGAACTCAAAGATTGTGCCCTAAGCAGTGACCAGGTCTTCCATGAAATGCACTAGTCCTTGCAGCATATGAAAGGTGCCAAATTAGTAGCCTTGTAATGACTAGTGAAGCAGCAAAGGAAGGGAGTCTTATTGAAGGAAAACCTCAATACTATGGGTAATTGGTTGAGCTGTTCTAGGCCTATTATCTGCTGCATCTCTTCAGTCCTTGGCATCCGAATTGCAACCTCATTTTGTCATTGCCACAAACAATATCTTTGATCTCCTATTTGGCAATTCAAGTATTGGCTTCAAATCATTGTACTCTATCTCTTTCTCTCTGCTAAAGTATTGAAGAATATAAGAATAATTGATCAAGGGTTTCTCCACATTAGGGCTTGTCCCTAGTTGGTGCCACATCTTGTGTCCTCTTATCTTGGTTTGTCTCCTAGTGTTTATGTATATGTTCTATCTGCACTTTACTATCATGTTGATGTGATTACTAGTCTAAATATTGATATTGGGCTTATGTGAAAAATAGTAAATCACTCTTAGAATAGAACATACCTATATTTAACATGGGACCGCAGTGGAGGTGAATACAAATCCCAAGAAAGAGTGAAAGATAAATCACTGAAGACAATTAGAAATGAAAAAGGCTCAATGGGTTCCTCATCCCACTTCCCAGTTGAAGACAAGCTCCGTGAAAATTTTGACTATCATGGATGGAATATGTCTCTTGATCTGACATTGCAAGAACAAGAAGTGTTGGATTATGTGAAGGGTAAAATCTTTGAGCCTCCATCAAATGCACCTGCTGCCAAAAATAACAAGTACACCAAGGGTGAAGTCAAAGCAAAGAAGATCATTAGAGATTTGATTGACAATCGTCTGGTGGCCTACATCTCCGATATAAACACCTCCGAGGAGATCTATGATAGATTGGTAATCACGTTCTAGGTTAGTGATGCAAACCAAATTTTGTTCCTCAAAAATAAGTTGAATGATATTAAGAAGGGCAAGGATTAGGATATTCAGTCCTACTTCTTAAGGATCACTGGGATCAAGAATGATCTTCTATCGATTGGAGAAATCATATCTGATAGGGAACTTACTATCACTACCCTTGGAGGACTCCCACCTGAGTGGTATATATTTAGAACCACTATTCTCAATAATGATTGAATTTCAGGGTTTGAAGAATTGATGTGAAGATTCATTTAAGAAGAAACAAGGATGGTGGAGCAAGAAATTCCTTCTAATAAAGGCAAGCCTACTTCTTTCTTCGCTCATGCCAAAACGAGAATTAATGCAGGGTCTAAAGGTCATTTCAATGGAAAGCCTAGATCTAACGGTGGAAGGAAAAGTAGATTCTTTCCTTGCAATAATTTTGGCCACTATGCAAGGGAGTGTCCAAATAGAAGAGACACATCACATGATAATGATCACAATCATTCTAGGGGAAACTTCAATAACAATGATCAAAGGAATGACAGGTACAATGGCAAAGGAAAAAGGAATGTGGGACATCAAGGAAATGGTCGACCCTCCAAGAAACTAAGGAGATCCAGATATGAAGAATCAAATGTTGTTTTTGCAAGAAAAGTGAGTATCATCTTATTTCAGCACTCTCCACTACCTCTCCTTTGGACTCTTTGGGAAATTGGCTTATTGATAGTAGTGCTTCAAGGAACTTCACTGGACACAAGGAAGCACTCCCTAATCTGATAGAGAAGGAAGCAAGCTTGAAGATTATTCTTGGAGATGATGCCACCTATCCCGTAAAGCATGTAGGGAACATTACTCTTCAATTGGATTAGGGTAACTTGATTCATTTACAAGAAGTTATTTATGTACCTGATCTCAAGAAGAACTTGGTATCCATTTCGGCAATGTAAGAAAAAGGTTACAAGGTGGCATTCATCGATGGAAAGGTACGTGTTTGGAAAAGGAATTTTAAATATGCTTTTACTCTTGGGTTCAGGGTTGGCACTTTATATCAAGTTGGAGGAAGTCCATTGGGTACCATATCGGGTGACACATCTCTTCAATGGCACTGGAGGTCTGCCCATATTCATTGTGAGGCCCTTTCCGATGTGAGACAGATGGTGTCATGGATGCCTGAATTCAAAGAAGATCATGAAGGTACATGTCCAAGATGTACCAAAGGAAAACTTACAAGGGGACCATTCCCCTCATGTAATAGAAAGACCACAGATGTGGAACAACCCGAGGGGTTTGATATTCATGATCAGGAATCTCATGTATGCAGGTTGAAGGAAGCTCACTCTAGTTTGAGGCAAGCACCCAGGGCTTGGTATGAGAGGATTGATAGCTATATGATGAAGTTGAGATTCACTAGGAGTGAAGCTAATCCAAAACATTTCTTTAAGGTTGTGGGTGATATACCTCTCATACTCGTACCTTATGAGGATGACCTCTTTCTGACAGGTACAAACCCTCTCATTTACAAACGTATGAGGGAGTTGGATTCCGAATTTCAAATGGTGTATTGCAAGCCTGTGACTACCCTGATGGACCTTAACTTTAAGAAGTTATGCAGTAGTGATTCCAAACCTAACTCCTCTAAGTTTCATTAATTCATAGTAGCATTACTCTTCTTAGTGAACTCCCATCTAGATATATGTTTTTTAGTTAGCATGTTGAGCCAACATATGGTTGAGCCTCATCACTCACATTGGATTGGTGCCAAGAATCTTCTAAGATATCTTCGAGGGACAATCACTCATGGATTGAGATTCACTACCGAAGCTATGAGGCTGCTTGGTTATTCTGATACTGATTGGGTAGGAAGTATGGTGGATCGGAAAGCACTTCTAACTGTTGGTTCTCTTTAGGATCTACCTCGATATCCTAGATGAGCAAGAAAGAAAGTCGGTTTCTTTGAGCACCATTGAGGTTGGATACATAGCTGCGAGTATGGTCTCGTGTGAAGTTGTCTGGTTGGGGAAGCTCTTCATTGAGTTGTTTGGACACATCCTGGATACCACCGTGATCCTTTGTGACAACCGGAGTGGGATCTGATTAGCAGAGAAACTCGTATCTCATGATCGCTCCCAGAACACAGAAATCAGGTACCACTTTATCTGGGATATGGTACTACAAGGACCAATAAGGCTCCATCACATGGGGACTGATGTGTAGATCACCGATATTCAGATGAAGCCCCTAGGAAAGTTTAAATTCTTGACTTTCCAATAACGACTAGGAGTCCTGGAGAGACCTTCTCCTGAGCGTTATGTATGATATGGATATTGAGCTCTGGGAGCTCCAGGGGTCATCGGGTACTTCTTCGAGCGATGGGAAACAACAAGGTGAGTTCAGCCTTCCCCTAGTGGCTTTCTACATAGGCAGGATGAGTGGTTCATCCTTCTCTTACTGAGATACAATCATAGGGTGTGTGGTTCAACCTTCCTCTAGTGATTTGTTGTGTATAGGGTGAGTGCTTCAGCCTTCCCTTGGGATACCCCTGGCGACATGCAGGCAGGATGAGTGGTTCCTGCTTCTCTTGCTGAGACATTCTACCCATGCAGTCTAGGACTCATGGGAAGTACCTCTCATTTGGCCAATGAGCAAGGAAATGAGGATAGGGACCATAGTACTACCGATGGACACATCATGTACTATTGCACTCCCTATGCTAGGATGATATTGATCTAGGATCAATTGGAACTGACTTCGGGTTAATAAGAGTGGTATGAGACACTCTCTTTATTTGGAACTGATTTCAGATCAATAAGAGTGGTATAAGACACTCTCTTTATATGGGACTAAATTCGGGTCAGTAGAGAATGGTGTGCTACATTCTTGATCACTTCTTCTTCTTCATAGTTCAACAGATCGTAATAAAGCAGAGCAGTGCAAGGTACTACACTAACGGAAGAGATAATATAGACTCGTAGATGGATTAGCAGATGGAGTTCTCCCTAGTTGAGAGGGAGTTTTAAATTGGAAGCCAGGACCAAACTCCATGTGGGTCCTATTATTTATGGCAGCTAATACTTTTCTTGGATTCCTATCATCGGGAGGTGTAGGATTGAACTAAAGATCATCCATTTCCAACATGTATTCATGGATATATGAATTTATTTGTTTTACTTAAAAATTTGTCAAGGTTGGCCAACAACCAAATAACCCCTACTCAACCTCAATGTTGCACTATAAATAGAGGTGGCCTTCAAGTCATTTCACACACACTTCACTCAAGATCTCTCTCCACTCATTTAGGTTTGGTGGCAAGAGAGGTCAAGATGATGAAGCTCTAGACGCAAGAGGAAAGGAGACTATGGGAGAATCCCTAGGCGCAGTCAAGTGCAGGAAATCTAGCCACATTCTGATGAAGAGACCATGCCCTAGCCACATATCAAAGGAAACCCTAATTCTCTATCATAAATGGGATCAAGCCATAGTGAATAGAGGCTCCTATACATTGTCTAAAGGAGCCCTAATTCGCATCTTTAGAAGGCCTAAATCCGCAGCCTATTGAGCCCTAATACACAGCTAGAGAGTGACCCTAAATCCACAACAATTATACCCTAATACACAGCTACAAGAGAAGAAATAATCTATTGGTCAAAATCACTCCTATCCACAGTAAAAACAAGGCTTAGTCATAGTAAGAGAGAGGCCTAAGTTGCATTCTAGAAGGAGGCTTCATAAACAACTCAAAAAGAGACCTAGCTGCAGTCACCTAAGCCTCTCTCATAATGAATGATAAAACCACATTTCTGTAGATGACATCATGGCCTATTTTAGGATTGTTTTGGCATGATTGAGCTATTCTTGAACTCAGCTTGCTGGGCAGAAGAATCCGTAGAAAATAGGAGCTAGAGACTAGTTTCTTAAGGGATAATTGAGGGGACCTTAGTTACAGCCCATTGTTGGGCTATGCCACAGGCCATAGCCAACAGTTGGAGGTCTTTAATTGCTGCATTCAGAGCGATAACAACCCTATAAGGTAGCATATAGTTGGAGGAACTGTATGAAGGCTTGTTGTAGTCAATAGGGAGACTGTTCGATGCATTTAGGGTAATGTGGAACTCAAAGCTTGTGACCTAACTAGTCACCAGGTCTACCATAAAATGCACTAGCCCTTCTAACATATGAAAGGTGGCAAATTAGCAGCCTTGTCAAGATCAGTGAAGCAATGAAGGAATGAGATTCTTATTGAAGGAAAGCCTTAGTATTTTGGGTAATTGGTTGAGTTTTTCTATGCCTATCATCTGTTGCGTATGTTCAGTCCTTGGTATCAGAATTTCAACTTCATTGTGTCATCGTCACGGAGAAGATATTTTATCTTATATTTGGAAAGTCAAGTATTGACTTCAAATCATTGTACTCTATCTCTTTCTCTCTATTGAACTATTCAAGAATATAAGAAGAATTGATCAAAGGTTTCCCCACATTGGGGCTTGTCCCTAGCTGGTGCCAGATCTTATGTCCTCTTGTCTTGGCTTGTCTTCTACTCTTTATATATATGTTCTATCTACACTTTACTATCATGCTAATTTGATTGCTAATCTGAATATTGACATTGGGCATATATGAAAAGTAGCAAATTTCTCCTAGCATAGAACATACCTAAATTTAACACAAATTCAAATTATCTTTCTTTGCTATGATCCTTGACTGAAATTTTCAATGAAATTGTTAAATGCTGATGTTCAAGAACACTACTTAAAAATCTAGGAGCCTTTCTATGTGATCTAACAATTTCCTATGATGGGACAGTAAGTCGTGCTAGTGAGAACTTTGAATACGAGATTGTCAGTTTTCTAATATGGCCTTGGGATCTAGGGACTTTTATGCAGGAAGGTTTCCCTTATAGCAATGATTATATGAGTAGGTAACCAGGTAGTTCTTGGTTAGTGAAAAAGCCCACCAAAAGTACCTCTATGCAAGTAAATCCCTGTAGAGCGTGTATTTCCCAATGTTTGTAACATCTGACTGCATTCACCAATTTCGAGAGCTTTAACAGATAGGCATAGGCATATGTAGGGCATCTAGCTCGATGGGTCTCACAGTTTGTTTGAAAGAATGAGAAGATCGGAGAGTATATGATTATTTCACTCCTTGCAAAATATTTACAATTTTTTGAGAGTAATTTCTACTTATGAATCATATGTTTTTTTAAGGTAAATTCTAATTTTCGTAATTTAACGGGTTTCACTAATCCGGAAATGGAGAATGAATAAATGGAATAGGAAATTACCGATGGTTACATCACTGTCAGAGATCTAACTATATTTTCTGTTCCCTTTGGCCCGAGGGAGGTGGAGAGGATTCTCACAATGGCCTTGGCGACCACAATGTTGGCCTTCTAAGCATCTAAACCTCTCATTTGGTTCTACCGCTCCTCCTCCTTTATTATGATAAATGAAAAATCATCAAATTCGAACACAATCCATACAAATAGTAACAAAATGAAACACAAAGATTAACCCCTAGACACACAAGGATGGATGGAAAAAAAAACAAAAACTGGAGTTTGAGCTACTGCCCTAAAGTGCCCGTACACTCTATGTGGAAGACTAAAAGTGAGTTGAAAATGTAGTAAAGTTAAAAATGGAACATATATTACTGTCAATGGACTGAAGATCCAATCATGGGGTTCAATATGGGGTTTTCTACCAATTCACAACTCCCTTGAATACCAATTTCCCTCCCACCCTGTGAAAAGCTAACAGACTTCTTCTTATTTCCCTCCCACCCTGTGAAAAGTGAACAAACCAGTTCTTTTCAATTGAGAGGGGTATTGTAAAACAAAATTAAATATTAACTTTTTCAAAAATTGAATTAATTCCCTGTTCCATGCTTTTTGTTGTGTTTAAAAGCATTTCTAGCATATTTAGTATATTTATTATAATCATTATGTGTGTCTAAAACTATTTCTAGCATATGTAGGATATTTATCATAATAATAATAATCTACTTTTAAGATTTTTTTTCATATAATTATTTTTTCGCTAAGATATTTATCATAATAATAATCTAATTTTAAGATATTTTTTTTATACATTTATTTTGTTGTTAAAGTTTATAGAGTATACATGTATATTTTGAATTTTAATGTGAGATTTGTCAAAGGAAAACATGCTTTTAACTTGGTTCTATTGAAAACATTTAAGTGTAAAAAGGAAATATGTGCTCTTAATTTAGTTGTACTGAGAATATTTAAGTGTAAGAAGGAAACATGTTATCTGAACTTGGTTGTATTGAAATCATTTAAATTTTCTTGCATATTAGGAGGGTGAAAACAAAAGAGAATATATAGTAAGAGGATTTAAAAGTTGAAAACAAGTGTTAGTTTCTTAAAAGTCATATGTAAAATTTGGAAGGAGCATGGTATGTACCCTTATTTAGGTTAAATATATTTGAACTGTTGGGTGAATGGGGTTGTAAGACTCTATGTTTTCATCTTGAGAAAATGGATTCCTCTATAGGTCACTGACATAGTTTAGGTTGTCGTAGTTTAGTTTAGGTGGATTTAGCAAGGCATGAAAAGGAGCGAGCATGCACATTCGGATGCTAGTGTTATGTTCTACTTGAGGCATGAGTGTGCGTCTAAGAAGAATTTAACAACGGTTAAATAGGTTGAATCATTAGAGAGGTTGGGGGGTTGTAGTGTCACTTAGAAGTGTAGACTAGCAAGTTAACCACCACAAGAAGTTGTGAAGCAAACTTAAGACATTTGATGAGATGCAAAATGGAACTTTGGCAGTTGTGCTAAGTGAACATTTCTTGATCGAATTTGATACCCTCTCCTTGACACTACCACTTTGTAAGACGAAGAAGAAATGTGAAATATATGTGTAACCCACTAAAGAAGTTTGCAAGGTTATTGCAACATATATAGGTGGTTTTTTCATGTTGCAAGAGGAGGTGTTGGAACTTAGAAGGTGACCATCAGAGTAGATTTGTCAGGAAAGGATCTGATAAGTAGTGAATTACAAAAATCTAACAAATAGGCCATATTGGGTTAGGATATTATCGTTTGGGGACATCCAAAGTCGAAGGTGCATTTTATGGAGTTGTAGCCTGAGTGCTTCGGTGTAGGCCACATATTACAGGTATCTTGGACTTTTGGTGTGTGTTAGTGGTGTTAGCTCATTGTATTTGATGAGAACTAGCCATAATGTGTTCCATGAAGGAAAAAGTCCCACAAGTTTGACATTCCTTAACCATTTGGCATTGTAAGGTGTGTTATGTCATAGTTTCAAGGAGACAATTAGAACCCTCTTAAAGTGTTATCCGTTGTACCATATATTTAGGTCCACTTGCATGGGTTGAAGTTTAAAGGTACCCCATGAGTTGAGGAAAATGATTGCAATGCTTACCTATATAAAGTGTTCATGATATAAGATTAATGATTTTTTGTTGGAGAATGGAAGAGGAAGATAAGAAAGGAGAGGCACTGAGGTTTGTTGTAAATCAATCAAAAGGAAGGAAAAATGTCTCCTATTAGTAGGATTTTTCAATTTTCCTCTTCAATAGGATTAAATTTTAGTTAGAGTTAGGGAGTTGGCCTCAAAATCATTGATTGGGTACTCTAGAAATCCAAGACCCAATATATCCAAGCTAGTCCATTAGATAGATTTGTCTTGGGAAAAGGTTGCAAAGGTTAAGGTGCAAATCTTCCCTTTTTAATGTGGGTTTTAAATCTTCCATTTGATAATGCTAAAAATGAATGTCACGATCTCTAAAGTAGGTCCTTGAAACTCAATGCTAGTGCTTAATCAATGGTGTGATTATTTCTATTTGAGTTTGGCCTTGAATGTTGAGATTCATCTTTAGGTCTAGTTATCAATCTATCATTTCATTTATGTGTTGAGAAGGTTTTAAGGGTTATGGGGGATAAGATGGTTATTTTCCAATACCCCTCCCTTGAAACCCTATAAAGAGATGGTGTGCCTCATTTTGTTTTCCTAATATTTCAACCACGAGCTCTTCTTATGAGGATGCACTTGAAGCGAGAGTAAGTAAAGGAAGTGGAAAAAATAAAATTTAATGTTGAGTCAAATGAGCGGTATAGATTGCATATGTCTCTAGAGGTCTTGACAAAAGTGAAAGGAATGGAGTTTACCTCTTATTGCAATGCCTTCTATTCCACCATTCGAGGTGCTAAAGGTCATTGACTTTAACGGTCATAGGTAAAAGCTCATGAAGATCTTAAAAATGAGAAGGTAGGTGTGATATAGCACAGGATTGACTCTTCAATGATTGAGTTTTTGGCTAAGATTTCCCAGTGAATGGAAAAGATTGAAGTCCTACCACCTTTAGGTTAAGTAAAGTATAAGGAAATGTTTCCTAATATTCAAAGAGTTTCTCAATATTTTGTCCATGAGATCCATGACAGTTATGTTCAAGTGTCGATAACTTGTGTTAAGATATCATCTTTGATTTATGGAACACATACTTTTTCAACTAATGGTGGAGAGTCCAACCAATGAGTAAGAAAGGTTATTCATTTACAAGGTTGGCATCAATTGAATATTGTCTGTATTTTTCCAACTCTAAGATGAGGAGTGTGCATAATGGACTTATTATTGTAAACAATCATAAATATTGGATTATATTGAAGTTCAAGGGCTTGAAGTGGTTGCCTCAACCTACAAATATTTAACAGAACTATGTGTTTTTCAATTAGACCTCTATTGTAAAGGAGTCTCTACTATTGCTTGATCACGATTGATTCCAATGACGTCTCTAAATTCCTACTTGTGATAAGCCCATCCCTGATACCACTCTGTAACATACCCGACCCCTCAGGATACCATTAGAGGAATGGGGTAATTTCTTTTTCGTCCAATATATGAACAAATCTGAGCTACTCCTCTTATCATCCTTCTAACAATATGTATATTATTGAACTAGGGTCACAAATCAGCCACTAAAATTCCATTGACTAATTGTTTATAGGCTACTTGGGATATATGTCCAAAACTCTATGGAGAGTCCACCAAAATCAACTCTTCATGTCAATCCATTCTTCATATGGCATGTTTCTTCTGCTCAATCTTCTACTCAGGTTCCACCCTCCTTTCGATATTCTATATCCACACATACTTCAACAAACCATCTTCCAGATCTATGGTATATATTGTAGAGATAAACCTTGCTCTAAGGGTCACAACCCCTCTTCTTCTACACAAATTTGTCATAGTCCTAAGGGCATACCGTATGTACTAAAAATGTTAGGAAACCGCCCTAACTAGGGAATTATACTTCTATTCTAATTTCTTTAGAACAAACCATATCCACCCATAACAAAAAAATAAAAATAAACTCTTGCCTCCATAATAAACTCGTCCTAGCTCATATGGATCCATAGATTTTGGGCATTTCTTTGACTGAATCATAACATGAACTTCATATCTCTACGACCCTTAAACTAGGGTTAAATTGGTCAATATTACGCCTGCAACTACTTCTGTTTTGGCCCTATATTCCAATGCAAACCCTCCTCCATTTGTGTTTGTATTTATCAAAAATCTATGACCTACTAATCACCACAAGATAGGGTCTCAACCCTCTCTGCTATTTCAGAACTTAATGTCACCTTCACACAAATACATTGCTGAAATCACATGCCCATATTCTCATGATCAGACTCTATTGAGCTCAATTTTCTAGAAGAGAACAAACAATATGTCATCCTACTTCCTATCTCGAACCCATTAAGGTATGTGGCATTCTTTTGAACCCTCACATGATGATCTTACTCTTGTTGGATGATCATGGCCTCCCTTTAGTAGCCCTTACTCGACCCTCTAACTCGACCTACTTTAGGACTACATCTATGTTGGTTTCCTTTATCCAATGAGCTCCTTCTCACTTGATGTTCTTGCGTTCATCCTAAGGCATTGTTAAATACTTTTTCGTAGGGCTCTTATGAACCCTCTAGAACTAACAAGTTTTATCCACTTAGACCTGAGGAAATATTAATTTTCCTTCTTAATTTCCTTTTAGATTTTAGACCTCGTCTTGGGTCCCAAATCCCTTCATTTGGTTTCTTTTCCCACAAATCCTTTTATGACCAAACTCACACAAACCCATGTCAATCGGCTTGTGGAGTACCTCCCAAGATACACAATTCAACAACATAGTATAGTTATAGTAATTTTAACTAGCTCAAGCTCTTGTAGTCAAACAAGGACTTGGTTGGGTTCTCAATTTGCAAATTAAGGGTAGTTGTGAGGGCATGATAGCCAGGTGGGTCAAGGTATGCTAGGGAACTAAAAGGTGTGAGAACACATGCCAGGAAATGTTAATGCATGTTGAGGAGTGTTAAGCATTGTCAAGGCATCACAAGGGAGAATTAGGTAAAAATGCATGGGAAGGAACGAATAAGAGTGTGTGTTAGGGAGTGTCAGTGAATTCAAGTGTGCCAAGGATGAAGTGTGTTAGGATAAGTTTAGAATAGGATTTGCAGGAGAAAATCCTATAGTTGTGATAAGGGGCTCGACATAGAAGTTTTAGAAAAAGGGAGATTTTGTGTTGGGCACAACATTGTTTTTCCTTTAGCTATTGTTTTTATATGAGATGTCACACACTTTGTTTGTGTACTCATGTTCTAAACTATTATAGATAATTGCATATTGTACACTGTTGTGTATAACTTTTGGGGCACTCAGCTTGTGTTGGCTTATATATTGTGTGTCTTATGCATCTTTTAGTTATTGCAAACTCTTAGTTAATGCTCTATTATTAATATGAAATGGACATACATGTGAAATATTGCATGTGTAAGCTATGTTGCTTAGTTGTTTTATGGGCATGGTTAGATGTGATCATTGTCTTGGTAACTACTTAAGTGGGACAAGTTGATCTTGGGTAGAAATTTAATATGTAAATTCAAAAATAATCATGAAATTTACTAAATAATAGGACTTAAAGTTACTCTACTCATATGCGGAAAGCAGATCAAGATCAAGAAAAGAAATCATTAACATGCATAAAGATTCAACACTCATATAAAGCGATTTATCTAGGGGAAAGCAACTACTTAAAACTCCTTACTATATGTATTGCATTAATCAAAGAATGGAGAAGAAATACAATGCTTTCTCAAGCCTAAGCAACCTTTGCACTAGTATAATCTATTTCAATGCCTCACAAACTGACTCAAGCCAACACTTAGCCGATTTCTCTGCCTAGCAAGATATTATTCTTTATGTTGTTCCCTTGGGAATCAAACCCCTATTAATTAGGAAATTCACCAATTTGGATTGCACAATTCCTTTAGGCCCTTCTCACATTTGGGGCACTTGCCTACAAATTCGTATGCATGCTTTCTATTGAGGGTATCTTTCACATTCCCCAAGGCACAAATCAAATATTTTGAGGTATCTTGGATGACTTGTCTCATTCAACTAGCTTCACCCATGAAGAAAAACTCCCATCATTTAAGAATGTTTTGAAGGGTTTTCATGGCATAGTCAAGGGTTACATTTACAAAAAAATAATGTTTAAGTAAAGAAAATGACAATTGAAATTCACATCACATGTGGCACAAAGGAGAGGAACATAGGTGAAGAGTGCTCCATTTTGAAATATCTAGAACAACTTTTTTATGTCCTATTTCCAAAGAATATAAGATATCTTGGGACAAAGGACCCAAATTGTCGATAAAAGAGGACCATGTATTGGTTCACATGGACTTAATTGGTTTCTCCTCATCAGCTAGACCATTTTTATTAGGATTTAGATTTCCCTCTAATATGTTTAGGAGTTTCCTACCATTTTTTATCATCATCTTATTTAAATTGAGAATAAAACTCATTCTTATTCAATGAAATTAGGATTTAGATTTCCCACCATTCTTATTAGGATTTATATTTACCACTAATATTTTTACGAGTTTCTTACCATTTTGTTAGGACTATTTTGTTTAAATTGAGAATATAACTCATTCCTATTCAATGAAATTAGGATTTAGATTTCCCACCAATATTTTTAGGGTTTCTTGCCAATTTGTTTTAGGACTATTTTGTTTAAATTGAGAATATAACTCATTCCTATTCAATGTCGAAATTAGGATTTAGATTTCCCACCATTTTTATTAGGATTTAAATTTCCCACCAATATTTTTAGGGTTTCTTGCCATTTTTTTAGCACTATTTTATTTAAATTGAGAATAGAACTCCTTCCTATTCAATGAAATTTTGTTTTAAGATGCATTGGAGTTTCTTTGTTGGAGTTGCTTGAAGATGTGTTGGAGTATGTTATGATCCGAGTTGTAGAAATCATGCATGAAATTAGGAAAATGACCTAATTTGGATTGTGCAATTTTGAGGAAGGATTTCTCACATTAAATATGGGTTGATCCTCAAAGAAACTGAGCAAGGAAATAGGAGATTGGTGGGCATCATAATTGGCTAAGTATTGGCTTGAGTAGGCTTGTGAGGAAAAAAGTTGATCATTCTTGTGCAAGAATTGTTCTTCTGAGAACAATATTTGTATTATCACTCAGATTTCTTATTAATGTAATAGATAGTCAGGATTTTGATTAGTTTCTTTCCCCAGAGACATTTTTGTTTTATGTTCCATTGATTATCTTCCTCTTGTTCATTATTGTTTTCATTGATCTATTGGTTTTCACAGTTTAAAGAGTAGAGTAGTTTCTTGACTTGTGTTTTAGAATTATATGAGCTATGAATCTATAGGAAAATCTACATGGTATCAAAGATGAAGACAATATAATAGAGGATATTTCAAAGTTTTTGAGTTTAGGGCTACAGGTGAAATTCGAATTTGCATTACATACTTCAGGATTGGTAGATGGCATTCTACGGTTTGCGGCTCAAGTATGCCTTGGAAGGAAACTTGAATTATATAGCTTGGAGGGAAAGATGGAGGTCGTGTTGGAGGATAATGGCTTGAAGGAATTCATTGATCAAGGAATTCCTAAGTCAACAACATCAAATGCAAAAGATATGACCGAATGAAGGAAGTGTGTGGCGAAGGCAAGGCAGATAATCCTTGAAGAGGTTCGAGACCACATTGTCTCGACTCTCCATGGGAAGGATACTCTGTATGTTATGAAAGCATTGGTAGACCTTTTCCAAAACAACAGTTGCCATAGGAATTTGGCACGGAAAGATAAACTTTGAAAAATCAAGATGGAGAAAGGCAAAACCATTCCATAATACTTCACGAAGTTCACAAGCTATAGAGATGAACTTGGAAGTGTTGGAATAACCATTGTCAAGGATGATATGGTGAGTCTAGCTCTCCTAAGCCTTCCTAAGAGTTGGAATAACTATCGGGACTCTGTGAATGGAAGGGAAAAGCTACCAAATTGGGAATGACTATGGTCAAATTTGATGCAGGAGGAGATCAGAAGAAACACCAGATATGGTTCCTCATCTAAAACTGATGATGGGGAAAAATATGCCTTACTAGGTAAGGCAAGGAAAGGGAAAGGGAAGGCTTCCCATTCCAAATCAGATTCTTGTCATGGAGGTAAGAAGAAAGACATGTCGAAAGTTAATTTCTTTCATTGTCATGATCTGAGACATTTTGCTACAAATTGTTCGCTCGAGAAGTCTAAGAAGAAGTCCTCATGAGTAGGGGCGGGTGACTTTGACCTCTCAATTCGAATTGGACTTTTCTCTAATTGCATCCATGGTGTCATCAACGACGGGTAGTATATGTTACCTTGACAATGGAGCTTCATTCCACATGACTAGTGACAAGGAGTTGTTCAGTGACTTGGAGGAGAAGGATCTCCAAATGCATATCGAGATGGGTGATGACGGGAGGTATAGTGCTACAGGATTGGGCACAGTAACTTTTTAGAGTGAGCATGGTGCTCCTCTCAGCTTGAGGGATGTTATGTATGTGCTCAGGTTGAAGAAGAACTTATTATCACCATGTTGGAGGACAGAGACTATGATGTGGTCTTTAGCAAAGGAAATACATTCCTTAGACACATAGCCATGGGTTAGGTAAAGAACATAGGGATTCGAGTTAAGAATATTTATAATTTGGAGGTAGATGATTGTGATGCTTTGAGCACAAAATCAGAGATGGTGCTGAGCCGAGATGCTGGTGAGTTGTGGCACAAGTGATTGGGCCACTTGCATCATGGGGCTTTGAAGATCATGCATCAGATCTCTACTGGGCTTCCCAAATGTACACTAGATCAAGTTGATACATGCAAGGGGTATACTTTGGGAAAATACACAAATGCTTCCTTTCACGATAGAGACAGTTGAGCAGAGGCTATTCTAGAGCGAGTCCATTCAGATGTGTGTGGACCATTCTCGACAACAACCGCTACCAAACATAGGTATTATGTTATATTTGTTGATGAATTTTCTCGTAAATTATGGATTTTTTTCATGTAGAAGAAGGATCAAAATTTCACAAAAGTTTTATGAATTTAAATCATTGGTTGAGAAAGAGTCAATCAAGAAGGTTAATGCTCTGAGGAGTGATAATGTTGGTGAGTATGTCTCAAATGAGTTTAAGAACTTCTATGCAGTAGAAGGGATTAAACAGGTTGATGGATCCCCATAAGCCAAAGCAAAATCGGGTGGCTGAGAGGAAGAACATAAGCATTGTAGTGTAAGCATGGGTGATGTTGCATGATCAGGGCCTGCCACTACACTTGTGGGATGAGGCATGAAACACAACAGTCTATTTGTAGAATAGAAGCCCGCATTAGATACTTGGGATGAAGATACTAGAGGAGGCTTTCTCCAGTAAGAGGCTAGATGTTGGTCACTTCAGGATTTTTGGTTCATTGGTATATTTCCATGTGACGAAATATGCATGGAAGAAGATTGAGCTGACAATAGAGTTGGGGATATTGTTGGGTACACTAACACACCTCACAACTATCGAGTGTACTTGTCGACAAGTACGATGAAATTTGTTTACAGGGATGTCAAGTTTGATGAGAAGAAGGCCATGCAAGTTTCCTTTGGGAGGGAGCTACAACTAGATGTGGTTGAGGAAATTTTGTTTCCTAAGATTTAGGAGCCTCAGATTGATGTGGAGAAGCCACATGCAGAGGATCCGAGAGTGGAAACATCCACACAGGCAGAGTCTTATAGAGATGGGAGAAAGCGCACCAGAGAGGCTGACAGATAGTTGCATGATGCACGAGAGAATGTGGGAGCACCCACATCTCAGCACAGGTAGAGGAGGTCACCTGAGAAGTACACTAGATACATCACTCTTATCAACAAATGTGTTGTGACAGAGCCATCTTCCTTTGAGGAAGTAGTGTAGCAGTCGGTTTGGGTTGATTCCATGGTGGAAGTGTATGACTCCATAGTTCATAATAATGTTTGGGATGTAGTTCTGAGACCGAAGGACAAGTCAGTGGTGAACTCTCAATGGATTTACAAGGTAAAGAAAGCTACAGATGGTAGTGTGGAGAATCATAAGGCTAGATTTGTGGCCCATGGCTTTTCACAAGTAGAGAGGATTGACTATGATGAGACCTTTGCTCCTGTTGCAAGGTACTCACCGATCAGATCTATATTGGCACTATCAGCATAGATGGGTTGGAAGATACATCAAATGGATGTAAATACAACCTTCCATAATGGCATGATTCAGGAAGAGGTGTAGATAGAGCAGATTGATGGTTTGGAGACCTTCGACTCTGAGTTTCATGTGTGCCGGCTCAAGAGAGCATTGTATGAGTTGAAGCAAGCACCCTATGCTTGTTACATCAAGATCGATAGCTACTTCATTGGGTTGGGCTTCACTAAGAGTGAAGCAGATTCGAACATGTACCACATAGTGGTGGAAGGTAAAATGTTGATCATAGTTTTGTATATTGACGATTTGATTCTGATAGGTGATGATCCACTGAACAAGTCTTCAAGGAGGATCTTGCAAGAGTTTGAGATGAAGGACATGCTATTACTTTCTGGGCATGGAAGTATGGTAGGGTGATGGGGAGTTGTTTGTGTCTCAGGGAAAGTATGCCAACGAGATACTCAGGAGAATTTGCATGGACAGAAGCAAACCCATGGAGACTACTTTAGTAGGTAACTAGTGGAAGGAGGATGCACAAGTAGTGGAAGCTATTGTTTACAAGCAGCTTGTGGGTTCACCCATGTACTTGGTGAACACATGACTAGATATGTTCTATGCAGTTAACTAGCTTAGTCAAGTGATGGTTATGCCTACCAATATGTATTGGAAGGTGACAAAGCATGTGTTGAGATACCTTAGGGGCACTTCTCTGTATGGATTATGGTACAGACGGATAGAGAGAATGAAGCCTCAAGGCTTCACCGATGCAGATTGGGCAGGGAGTCCATCCGACAAGAAGATCACATTAGTACGGATCTTCAGTATTGGGTCAGTGGCAGTTTCTTGGTACAACATGAAACAAAGATCACTTGCACTCAGTTCAGCAGAGGTAGAGTACATGGCTACAAGTTAAGCAGCATGTGAGGCCATCTGGATGAGGAATATCCTAGTTGGTTGGTTTCATCTATAGATGGATCGAACTATGATTTACTGCAATAATTATAGTTGTATCAAACTCTCTAAAAATCAATTTTTTCATGATCAGTCCAAGCATATTGATATCCAATATCATCATCTCAGAGATATTGTGTATTGAGGCGGATTATGTTCTTAGAGTAAACTCCCATGGAGGAGCATGATGCTGACATTTTGACAAAGGAATTGTCAAGATTTAAATTCAAGTTTCAGAGAGACAGGATTGGGGTAACTGATAATCCCTTTCTTGTTGAGAGGGAGTGTTGGGAAATGGAAACAAGAAATTCTACTTTAATTTGTCCTTGAATTAAAATGAGAAGTATACTCTCATATCAACTTGTAAATAGTTAATTAAGTTTAATTAAATTAATTAGCTTAGGAATTTCAAGTTGGAAATATTTCCATAGTCATGTATATGTTCTCCCTAAATTTTAGGGTCTAGGAAAATTTTATTTGAGTTGTGATTATGTAACTCAGTTTGACTGAGTTAGAGACAGTTAAACTAGTTCTAATTGTTTGTGGAACTAGTAGAGGATTAGTAGTGAGGTGGTGCACTGGTGCATCCTCGGGTGCTACTCCAGTTAACTTAATATTCCCTCATGAGAAATTCATGCATGTCAGTGCATAGAAAGACCCAATTGAGACTAGAGTGCGGGGATAGTGTACTATCAGTTTTCTTATGATCCAAGTTGTACAAAAGATGCATGGAATCAGGAAGAGGACCTGATTTGGATTTCACAGTTTTGAGGAAGGATTTCCCACATTAAATATGGGTTGATCATGAAAGAAATTGCAAAAGGAAATAGGGGCTTGGAAGGTAGCAAAATGGCTAAGTATTGGCTTGAGTGGGCTTGTGAAGCAAAGAGTTGATCATACTTGTGCAGGAATTGTTCTTGTGAGAACGAGCATTGTATAATCACTCAGATTTCATATTTATGCAATAGATAGTTAGGGTTTTGATTAGTGGCTTTATCAAGAGAAATTATTGTGTTATGTGCCATTTATTATATTCCTCTTGTTCATTATTGTTTTCATTGATCTATTGGTTTCCGTAGTTTAAAGAGTACAGTAGATTCTTGTCTTGTGTTTTAGTACATTACATGAGTTGTGAATCTACATGAAAATCTAGATGTGATACGGAGTGTGAGTGAGTTTCAGGTGTGTTAAGGAGGGAGTTAGAAGGTTATATGCTAGGTAGTGCCATGGCATGATAGATTATCAGGGCATGTCAGGGAGTGCTATGGAGTGCCAAAGCATGCCAATGAATTTAGGGGTTGCTAATATGTGCCACATAGTGCCAACAGATTGTTAGATGTGCTAGGTGTTATGGCATGTCAAGATGTAAACTATGTTGCTCAGTTGTTTTATGGCCACGATTGGATGTGAGCCTTGACATGGTAACTTGTAACTTGTTAAGCTGGATAGTTGAAATTATACATAAGTATCCTAAGATGAGTAAATAGTTAGCTCTTAGGTGAATAAGGCATAGTCTAGGTTTAGTAACTGTAACTTGGTTGGGTTCCCCAAGTCCTAGAAAAAGTAAGTGTAGTTGTGTGGGCATTATAGCTAAGGAGTGTCATGCATGCCAAGGAATGAAAAGGCATGCTAACACATGTCGACATTGTCAATGCATGTTGAGGAACGTTAGCGAGTGTTAGGGCATCACAAGGGAGAACTAGGTCAAAATACATGGAAATGAACAAATAAGTGTGTGTTCCAAGGAGTGTTTATGAATTCCAGGTGTCTCAAGGACAAAGTGTGTTAGGAGAAGTTAAAAATAGGAATTGTAGGAGGCAATATTATGGTTATAATTATAAGGGGTTGGTCAAAGCAGTTTCAGACAAAGGGAGACTTTGGGTTGGGCATAACACTATTTTCAAATGACTTGCTTGGGTTTCCAAGTCGCAAAAATAGTAAAGCTATCTATGAGGGCATGATAATTAGGGAGTGCCAAGGTGTGACAGAGAATGCCAAGAAGTACTAACACATGCTAAACAATTCCAAGGCATATTAGGCATGCTGACACAAGTCAACTGCTAAGGCATTCCAAGATGTGTCAAGTGCTAGGGTGTGTCGCGAATGCATGCTAGGGAGTGTTAGGGCCAAGTGCCAAGGAAACACAAGGGAACACAAGTTTCAAATGCATGGAAATGAAGTGTAAGAAAGTTCTAGGTTTTCTAAGGAGGGAGTGACAAGGTATGCTATGCAGTGCCACAACATGTTAGAGTGCTAGGGAAGCATAACAAGACGTGACAAGCACCAAGGTGTTCCAATGCATGTTAATGTGTGTTAGGGAGTGTGAGGGAAATATAAGGCAACACTAGGTCAAAATGCATGGAAATGAATGAATAAGAGTGTGTGATAGGGAGTGTCAAAAAGTTCCAAGTGTGCTATGTAGAGAGTGACATGGTATGCTAGGCTATGCTAAGTCATGCTAGATTGCTAGGGTGACATGTAGCCAAGATGTGTCAGGTGCGAGGGTGTGTCAACATGTTCTAGGAAGTGTTAGGGAGTGCCATGGAAATAGAAGGGAGCATTAGGTAAAATTAATGCATGCAAATGAACATATAAGAGTTTGTGACAGGAAGTGTGAATGAGTTACAAGTGTGAAGAGGGAGTAGCAAGGTATGGTAGGCATTGCTAAGGCATGCTAGAGGTTAGGAAAAAATGCCAAGATGTGCTAGGTACTAGGATGTGTCAATGCATGCCATGGACTGTTATGAAGTGTAAAGGAAACAAAAGGGATCACTAGTTTCAAATACATGGAAATGAATGAAGAAGAGTGTGTGACAGGGAGTGTTAGTGAGTTCTAGATGTGGTAAGGAGGGAGTAACAAGATATGTTAGCTAGTTCCAAGGAATGCTAAAGTGCTATGGAAATGTGCCAAGATGTGTCAAGTGTCAAGGTGTGTCAATGCGTGCCAAAAAATATTAGGGAGTGCCATAGAAACACAAGGGAGAACTAGTTCAAAATGCATGGAAATGAATAGATAAGAGTGCGTGACAGGGGATGTTAGTGAGTTCCAAATGTTCTAAGGAGGGAGTGACAAGGTTATATGCTATGTAATTCCAAGGCATGCTAGAGTGCCAGGGGATGTCAGGGAGTGCTAGGGTGTGTTAGGGAGTGAAAAGCATGCCATGAAATGTAAGGGATGCTAACATGTGCCACAAGTGCTAAGGGATTGTTAGATGTGCCAGGTGTTATGGCATGTCAAGATGTACACTATGTTGTGTAGTTTCTTTATGCCCATGATTGGATGTGAGCCTTAACTTGGTAACTTGTTAAGTGGGATGAGTTGAGATTGGATACAAGTAGCCTAATATGTGTTATAGGCAGTTCTTAGGTGAAGAAGGCATAGTTTAGTTTTTGTAACTATAACTTGGTGTGTTGGGATTATGATACATGTGTTGTCCTTGATGGAAACTCACTTAGATGGAAGATCAAAGTATTGCAGGTTAACAACAAAGAATTACAGTTTAGGCTACACAAAATGAAGAAAGAAAGCTATACACAAGTTCACCTTGACCAAGCCACATATACACGTAGGTTCATTGAACAAAAGGAGTGTGTACGTACACATGCACTTTCACAGAAGGAAAAGCATGTATATCTTGGGAAAACAAGTTTTTGGGTCCAAGGTATCTGACCCAAGGTATTTGGTTCGTGGTATTGGTCCAAGGTATTGATCCTAAGTGGTTTTGGTCCATGGTATTGAGAAAGGCCTAAAACTATATAAGGAGGAGAAGATCATTAGGCCAAGTCAAGCAAGCATTGAACATTTGATGAAGTATGAGATCAAGTATGCAAGTTATGGGTTTATGATGCTTTGCTTGATCTAAACCTAGGATGCACCTATCTGGATGATGGATTGGGATCCTAAGGCTTGAAATGTATTATCATTATGTGGTTTGATCTTCAACATTCTAGATCTGAATACTGATGCATGTTTTTATTATGTAAATGTGATGATCTGGGTATGAATGAAGTCTGAAATAGTTGTAATTCTTTAAAGGTAGCAGCATTTCCAGATCTGTACGCAGGCTGGCTTTGGAAAAATAGCGTATACACGCTGATTCAACATACAGAAGTACCATATATATCACAAGATGGAATTTGCATATCTGTATGCTGGTTTCCCTTGGTAAAAGAGCGTATACACATTGTTTCATCTTATGGCTATAGTGTATATCTTCAGAAGTATGATATATAAGGGTTTTGTTTGATGTTGCAGTATTCAGGGTTCTGCATTGTGTTCTAGTGACTGTTTTTTGGTGACAATATTATGCACATTCAGATTGGTTGATTTTGATTAGCTTCAGTGTTGATGGATGAAATCTAATGATGAATCAGGATCATAATGACTTATCATTATGTGGTCTGATAAGGAATGGACTAGATCTGATAACTAACACATGTTTTATCCTCTATGTGTCATTATATCTGAAGTCTGGAAGTGCATCAAAGTGTTTTCATATCTACAAGCTGGTTTGCTTCAGGGAAGCTGCGTATACACTTAGGTTGGCTTCTGCCAAATAGTGTATACAATATGAGGCATGGTTTTAAGATGAAAACTAATTTTGAACGATAATGTAACTAAAATCTGAGTACTGGTTACAGTGATCTATTAAGTGATCTATCTATTACAATTGATTGGTTAAAGTATGAATGAATGATTGATTCAAGTTCAGAGGTTGTGAGTGATTGATTGATTTTGGTTGATTCAGATTGAGTTTTTGGTAATTGGTTGATGCATATATAGTTGATGGATATATTACAGTGGTGATTGATTTTGAGCTTCAATGTTATTGATGGGTCTAGTATGAAAATTGGATGAAACATGGCCTTCAGATTATGATGTTGTGTTCCAGGAGTATCCAGCATGAAAATTTATGAAACACGATCCCTAGAGGAAGAGAGAAGGTTGTAGCCTTCTGTAGGCCGGCACCTATGTACTGGTAAACATATCGGCTAGTACAAAACCTAGGGGGTTGTAACTCCCTTCCAATACAAGCTGGAGAACGAGAGAAGGTTGTAGCCTTCTGCAGGTAGAAGCCTGCGTACCCGTACGAGTCTGCGCTAGTACAATGTTGTAAACAATTTTTCTTAATATTAAAAGAGGACAGAGACGAAAGCAGCAGGTGGTTTTCACCCACATTGGGTTTCCACCTTAAATCATGGTGCTCATGTGTGTTTCTTATCTGTGATGATCTGTTCTGTTTTTACTACACTTGGTTATTGTGTATATGGTTAATGGAGTTCTGATGCACTAATCAAAGATCAACATATGATGAATTAACTGAATCATAAGTTTGTTGGATATACACTAGTTGCATTAAACACAATTGTGTGTACACACAAGTTCCCTTAACTAAAGTAGCGTATATGAATCTGAGTATGGAAATGAAAAAGTTATTGATTTAATAATACTGATTCACTCCCCCCCCAGCCCCCGAGTATTATTTCCAACAATTGGTGTTAGAGTAGGTCCTTTGGTAGAAGCTTGATCGCTTGAAGGAGATCCGTAGAACAATGGGAAAGAAGAGAAAGAAGAAAGTGACTCAGAACAAGAAGACATCTCAAAGGAACTATGACAGTGGGAGAATTGATTGGGGATTATGTGGAAGAAAATCTTAAGATTCAGAATCACCTCAAAATGAAGATGAAAAAGAAAAAGAACTATCAGGTATGAATTTTTTATCCTCTGGTGATACATTTATCCATCCATTTGAAGATGATGAAAGTGATAGCGAAACAACTGAATTTTCTCTTATGGGTGAGGAAGAAAGATATCAAATAGAGGCAGAATTTGAACTCAAAGGAACTATGACAGTGGGAGAATTGATTGGGGATTATGTGGAAGAAACTCTTAAGATTCAGAATCACCTCAAAATGAAGATCAAAAAGCAAAAGAACTATCAAGTATGAATTTTTTATCCTCTTTTGATACATTTCTCTGTCCATTTGAAGATGATGAAAGTGATAGTGAAACAACTGAATTTTCCCTTATGGGTGAGGAAGAAAGATATCAAATAGAGGCAGAATTTGAAAGGCTTACAGACAAAATTAGATATCAACAAGATATCAAGGAAATGGAAGATCAATATCAAAATATGAAGGATGAAGTGACAACATTAAGAAATGAAGTAAATGAAGGGAGCACAACAATCAGGAAACTCAGAGATAGATCTAGTTACTATGAAAGTCTTGAAGCTATGTTCCTCTCGCTAAAAGAAGATCTTGAAAAGTCAAATAAGCAGAATAAGGAACTACTCCAAGCTATTGAAAAGCAAGAGAATGAAGTTCTTGAATTAAGGGAACAGATGGAAGAAGGAAGAAAAATTGAAGAAATCATAAAGAAGCAGTATCTTGAAAAGGAAGAGCAACATCAGGTTGAGGTAAATATACTAAAAGGTAAATTATAAGAAGAGGATAAGCTTTTACGATTTCAAGATAGTACTAAGATATTGGATAATATTCTTAGTAGTCAAGGTCTCCTGCAATCAAATCTGTTCTTGGTTTCCATGAATCTGTTGAAGGTGAATCTAGTTCACAAACTAAGGCAAGGAATTTTAATGCAAAATCTGAAATGCTCAAGAAGGAGATGAGAGGTCAATCCCATCAACAACCAAGGAAAGAAATTCTTCAAATAAAATCTTTACTACTAACTATGGAAGTGATAGTCAGTTATTTCGTCAAATGAATAATGTTGAATGTTATGTATGTCATAATTTTGTACATGTTGCAACTAGATGCAGAAGTAGAATGTTTCAAGACTGTGACACAGAAATATCATCATGTTCTAGGTACTTTAAAGGATATTGTTTTGCTTGCAATATGTTTTGTCACAAAGCCATTGACTGCTATAGAAATAATATGAAACATATGAGATGTTATGCATGTAACAAGCTTGGACATATGGCAAAGGAATGCAGGAACAAAGTACAGGCACCATACCAAAAGGAGAAAACATCATCACACTCGAAGATATGGAAGAAGAAGGAAGTACTGTCAGAAAGATGTGGCACAACACAACGTACAGACATGACAGACTCAGAGGGAGCTGAAAGTGTGAAACTTCAGTGTTATAAATCTCATATGCAAGTTTCATGAAGACAAGTTGCGTATATACGTGAGTTCGAAGCTGCACAGTCACATATATGTAGGTTTGAGAAAAATTAAGTGGGACAGACTCAAAAAAACTAATGTGATATGATTTAGACAATTATGAGATATATTTTCTTTCATAGATGACTGCAGTCTGTGGATATTATCTAGAAGTGTCTTGATCCTAATAAGTTATTGATAACTTGATGTGATTGATGATGACGCCTTGATACTTCTTAATAATATATGCAATGATAAAATCTGACAGTGAACATGTGGAACAGGTTCAGGGGGAGAACATGCTATGCTTCTAATAAAGCATTGTTGGCATTATGTTTAAAATTCTTTGGTACCTAATCAATGATGATGATTCTTATATGGCTAAATGATACATCGATATGGTTATGAGCTTTCCATGACAAAATCTCATATGATTCTTGGGGTCACATAGTTGGTGTTCAGATCAGATTTATGGAGGTTTGTGGATGACTCTTTGATGATGCATAAAGTTCATATGGTGCAGTTATGATACAAGATTCCTATAGATCTTGGCTCTCACATCGTTGAATATTTTTTTTGTTTATGATTACTCAAGTTTCATCTTGTTGGTTGGCCAAGAGAATGGTGTTATTACAGGTTGCATGAAGACATCGATATTCGAATACTTGGCTTACTTAGTCACATAATGATGATGAGTTCTTACCTTATGATGATAGTTAATACTCATATATGTTGATTATCATGGTTGATTCTTATTGGGATGTTCCCTAGTGATGATACATGGTTGATATATTGAAGGTCCTTGATGATGATGTGAAAGATCATGTGATAACTATGGTGTTTTCACATATGATATGGTGTGAATGATTTCATTACTGCTTAGAGATATGATTCATGGAAGGAAACGAAGCAAGTTGATCTTGATGAGATAAAGAGGATGAGTTTATATCTATGTGTAGACATTTTTTGTCACAGGTTGATGATATTTACACTGACATGGACATATACAGGTTGCTAGTCTGGATACTATTGACAGGTACTTATGGAGCAGATCATACATGGTGTATGATAGTTGCTGATGACTATCATGGTCTTGTTTAGATATTTGGTTTCTATTATAAATTTCATGTACATCACTCAATGTAAAATTCATATCAAGACTAATGATGTAATAATTTGTCTTTGTCTGTTGTTGTCTTTTGATGAGTCTCTTTTGGTCATATGATGTAATTTGTATCCCCACTATGCATGGGAAGGATGATGTAATATTTCAGTCACGTATAAACTTTTGGTATATCCCCACTTGGTTGGATGGATGAGTCAAGTTTAGTATATCCCCACTTGGTTGGGAGAATGAATGAATGTATGATTCCTTAGTGATAGGAAGGTCAAACTCACATAGTTGAGTTATAGAGTCATGCTATTTTTCTTGAAAATATTTGCAGGCTCTGCATATACTTAGGGGGAGCATGGATGATATAGTACATCTCAGCATGAACAAAGGGGGAGCTCAATCAGAGATTTCAGCAAGCACTTAGGGGGAGCATGACCCTTTGCCCTTGATGTCAAAGGGGGAGAGTGGCTTGGTGTGGTTGTTGCCATCAAGTCCAAAGGGGGAGATTGTTGGCATTATGATGTATGTGTTGTACTTGATGGCAACCCACTTGTAGCAGAACAACTCTCTTGTATATGGTAATTAGATGAATCTACAGAAGAGATATTAGATGTGACAGAATACATTCAGAAGTAATATACAACGACAACTCACTAAGATGACAGTTCACAGTGCAACAAGTTAACATTGCCATCATGTCCAGAGGGGGAGATTGTTGGCATTATGATACAGGTGTTTTCCTTGATGGCAACTCACTCAGATGGAAGATCAAAGTACTACAGCTTAACAACAAAGAATTATAGTTCAGGCTACACAGAATGAAGAAAGAAAGGTATACACAAGTTCACCTTGACCAAGCCACGTATGCACACAGGTTCATTGAACAAAAGGAGCATATACGTACACATGCACTTTCACAGAAGGAAAAGCGCGTATATCTTGGGAAAACAAGTTTTTGGGTCCAAGGTATTTCTTTTGTCCAAGGTATCTGACCCAAGGTATTTGGTTCGTGGTATTGGTCCAAGGTATTAGTCCTAAGTGGTTTTGGTCCATGGTATTGAGAAAGACCTAAAACTATATACGGAGGAGAAGATCATTAAGCCAAGTCAACCAAGTATTGAATATCTAATGAAGTATGAGATCAAGTATGTAAGTTATGGGTTTGTGATGCTTTGCTTGATCTGAACCTAGGATGCACCTATGTGGATGATGGATTGGGATCCTAAGGCTTGAAATGTATTATCATTATATGGTTTGATCTTGAACATTCTAGATCTGAATACTGGCGCATGCTTTTATTATGCAAATTTGATGATCTGGGTATGAATGAAGTTTGAAATATTGTGATGATTTAAAGGTATCATTTCTAGATTTGTATGTAGGTTGGCTTTGGAAAAATAGCACATACACGCTAATTCAACATACAGAAGTAGCGTATATATCATAGGATGGAATTTTCATATCTGTACGCTGGTTTCCCTTGGAAAAAGAGCATATACACGTTGTTTTGGCTTATGGATGTAGCGTATATCTTCAGAAGTATGATCTATAAGGGTTTTGTTTGATGTTGCAATATTTAGGGTTCTGCATTGTCTTCTGGTGACAGTATTCTATATATTCAGATTGGTTGATTGTGATTAACTTTAGTGTTGATGGATGAAATCTAATGATGAATCAAGATCATAATGACTTATCATTATGTGATCTGATAATGAATGGACTAGATATGATCACTAACACATGTTTTATCCTCTATGTGTGATTATGTCTAAAGTCTGGAAGTGCAACAAAGTGTTTTCAGATTTACACATTGGTTTGCTTCAGGGAAACTCCGTATACATGCAGGTCGGCTTATGCCAAATAGCGTAAACAATTTGAAGCATGGTTTTAAGATGAAAACTGATTTTGAATGATAATGTAACTCAGATCTGAGTACTGGTTATAGTGATCTATCAAGTGATCTATCTATTGCAGTTGATTGGTTAAAGTATGAATGAATGATTAATTCAAGTTCAAAGGTTGTGAGTGATTGATTGAGTTTGGTTGATTCAGATTGAGATTTCAGTAATTGGTTGATGCATATATAGTTGATGGATATATTGCAGTGGTGATTGATTTTGAGCTTCAATGTTGTTGATGGGTCCAATATGAAAATTGGATGAAACGTGGCCTTCAGATTATAATGTTATGTTCCAGGAGTATCTATTATGAAAATTTATGAAACGCAGTCCTTGGGGGAAGAGAGAAGGTTGTAACCTTCTGTAGGCCGGTGCCTATGTACTAGTAAACATATCAGCCAGTACAAAAGCTAGGGGGTTGTAGCTCCCTTCCAGTATAAGCTGGAGAATGAGAGAAGGTTGTAGCCTTTTGCAGGTAGAACCCTACGTACTGGTATGAGTCTGTGCCAGTTCAACGTTGTAAACATTTTTTCTTAATATTAAAAGAAGACAAAGACGATAGCAACAGGTGGTTTTCACCCACATTGGGTTTCCGCCTTAGATCATGGTGTTAATGTGTGTTTCTTATGTGTGATGATCTTTTCTGTTTTTACTACACCTGGTTACTGTTTATATGGTTAATGAAGTTCTGATGCACTGATTAAAGATCAACATATGATGAATTAACTGAATCATAAGTTTGTTGGATATACGCTAGTTGCATTAAACACAGTTGCATGTACACACGAGTTCCCTTAACTGAAGTAGCGTATATGAATCTGATTATGGAAATGAAAAAGTTATTGATTTAATAATGTTGATTCACCCCCCCTCTTAGTATTATTTCCAACATGGTGAACTTGTTGTAGTCAACGTAGGACTTGCTTGGGTTTACAAGTCTAAAAAAATGTAAGGGTAGTTGTGAGGGCATGATAGCTAAGGAGTGCCAGGGCATGCCAAGGAATGAAAAATCATGCTAACACATGGTAGGCAATGTCAATGGATGTTGAGGAGTGTTAGGGAGTGTCAGGGGAACAAAAATGAGAACTAGGTCAAAATTCTTGGAAATGAATGAAATGAATGAACTAGGGGAGTACTATGCTAGGGCATGCCATCATGTGCTTAGGTTTCCTATTGATGGGAAGATGTTCTAGGTACAAAGATGTTCCAGGTACAAATATGTTCCAAGACATGCAAGGTTCCAAGAAATATTAGTGTGTGCCAAAGCATGTTAAGGTGTGCCATGAGTGTTGAGGAGTGCTAGGTCTCTCTCATTAATAGAATTGACAGAGCTTGATTATGTATTAAATAATATAGTTCCTACACACAGTAGTGGAACTTTGCCTAAAGGGAATTTTCTAGATAATAAAAGTAATAGAGATGGTCCATGTGTTGACTCATAGGAAAACTATATTCTTATTACTTGAGGTAAATGATATGCACTATTACTTCTTAACAAATTGACTCACTCTAACCACTATGGCCTTGGACATATAATGAAAAGGACTCCAAAACAATGGTCTTAAATCGTTATCTTTCGACAAAAAATATAATAACAGGTACATAGCATCATAAAAAAATCATTGGAATGATGAATGATGACAAACATGTTTTGACCATCACCAAAAGTAACCAAAAAGAGCGTTGGTGAGGGTCAATAAAATATCATCACTAGAAGTGTCACCAAAGAGAGAAATAGTGATGGGCCTTCAACGACCCTCATCAAAAGTGTCACCAAAGAGAGAATTAGTGATGGGCCTTTAACGACCCTCAGTAAAAGTGTCATTGAAAATGGATTTAACATAGTTATCGATCAAACGAGAAAATGACCTAGAACCCGTTTTTTTGAGATAGCAAAAAATCACTCGATTTTGAAAAAGGGTGATTCAGAATACATTTTTTTTTTTTTGGAGCCTATTTTTGCCACTTTAATTATTTTTATGTATCAAGTATGAACAATTTTTTTAAATGTTAGTGTTTTTCATGCTGATTTTGAAAAGTGTTGATGCAACATCAACACATTTTTTTTAGAGTGCTTATTTTTGACACTTTGAATTTTTTTATGTGTCAAGTGTGAACATTTTTGATTTGGTAGTGATTTTCATCTTGATTTTGAAAAGCTCTCATAAGCATCAACCCTTTCTGTTTAAAGGGCTTAGTTTTTACACTTCAAATTTTCTAATCAATTAAGTGTGGATAATTTTTTTTTAATGTTGGTGATTTTCATGTTAATAACAAAACATAAAAATAAAAATAAAAACAAAACATGATAAAAAAGAATAAAAAACAATAATATATACATAAAAAAATAAAAAAAAACCTATAAAAATGTAACATAAACCATAAAACATAACAAAAATAAAAATAATAAAAACATCTTAGTAATAAAACATAAAAATTAAAAAATTAAAATAAAAAATCATGACAAAAGAATAAAGAAAAAACATAAAACATAAAACATCTTAGTAATAAAACATTAAAAAAAAAAAAAAAAAAAAAATTTAAAACATGAAAAAAAAATTTAAATACAAAAAAATATATAAAAAAGGGAAAAAAAAAAAAAAAAAACCTAAAAAATTGTAAAAAAAAACCAAAATTAACTCGTAAAAATAAAAAAATTTGAATAAAAAGTTAATGAAAAAAAATAAAAAATAAAAAGAAATATAAAAAATAAATTAAAAGATGATTTTTTTCAAAATAAATATATAGTTTAAAGAAAAACAAATTGAACCAAAAAAAATAAAATCTATAAACATTTTTTTTAAGTTAAAAAAACAAATAAAAAAACATCATTTGGAAAAAAAATTAAATAAATAAATAAAAATAAAATATAAAATAAAACAATAAAATAAAATAAAAAAACTTAAAATAAGAAAAATAAGAAAAAAATAAAAATAAAATAAAATTAATTAAAATTAAAAATTAAAAAATATTTAAATTAAATAATTTAAAAAAACAAATTAAAAATAAAAAACAAGATAAAATAAAAATTTAAGAATTATTTTTTTAAATTAAAATTATAAAAATAAAGAAATAACATAAAATGAAATTTAAAAAAAATAACAAAAAAAAAATAATGATGATGATGATGATGGTTAACATCCACTGAGACCAAACTTTGGTCTATCGGAATTAAAGAAATGAATTATTTAGTTTGATTTAAGATTTTATTCCTATGCTCAAAAAGCTTTGAGAGAAGCCTCCCGAGGTCATTATAATTTTGACAACATAAAAGGCTAGGAAGGTCAATATTGCATCAAATATTTTGAAACTAAGATCTAATGTAGTTGTATGGGAGGCACTCTAAGACGAAGTGATTTTCATCATCGATGATCGTATTCTCACAGAGATGGTAGAACCTTTCCATCCATGGTGTTTTAGGAACTGCCTAACGACCAGTTTCACTATGGAGCTCATGAGAGTTCATTGTGATCTTGGCTATATTAATTTTCTTCTTTGAGCTAGTTAAAATAGAGAGATACTTTTGATCTTCTAGGGTGGGGTTGATGACCTCCTTCTAATATATTAATTTTCTTTTAGCTGGTAAATCTTTCTCACACAAATTTTTTTCATTGAACTTAGAAGTAACAATATTTTTAATGCTATTAATGTTTTGCAATGCAACATTCTTGCCGATCTCCTAATGGTTTAGCCAGGCCTTGGTGTCTTTATACCAACCTCGTTTGAGCCTTAGGTGGTTTTGGCTGGAATTTAAAGCTAGTTTAGGAAGTCTATGGTCTCCTATGTTATTGAGTTTGTGCTTGTACAACAAAAGCCTAGTCATAGCTAGGCTCTTGATAGGGGAAAGACCCACTTCTATAAGGATAATAGGATAGGGTGTGTTTCTTTTAATTTTGAGGTTATACATTATAAAACGCTTCTGGATTTGTTTAATCTTTCTCCAGGATTGTCTAGAGATGCTACAACCCCAAACCTCACATCCATATAAGATAACCATAGTGACTAAAGTTTCAAAGAGGAACTCCCTTCTATCCCACATTAGGAGGTTCGCCCTTTTACAATTATTTTCAAGACCAAAATAAGCTTTCCATCCCCCATTAATCCTTTTCTCAATGCTATAGTTCTAGTTGAGCTTGTGATGAATATCAATTCCTACGTACTTGTAGGAAGACACTTCCTCCAGGTTACTATTGTCATACATAAAATTAGCGTAAGTGTCTTTCCTGGATTTGATAATCATAACTTTTTTTTTGTCGGTGTTAACAATCATACGCATGGTAGAGTAGAAATCCTTAAGAAGTATAAGTTTCTTATCAAGATCAAATGGGCACCTTGTGAGAAGAACAATATCGTCAGCGTAGAGAAGAAGGACGATGACTATCCCAACTAAGATCATGCCATCACATCCTGCTTCCTCTAAACAACCTTCTAGCTTGTCGATGTAAATGCCAAATAGGGTAGTGGAGAGGGAGAAACCTTGTTTAACTCTGATATTACACTTAATATCTCTCGACCACCCCTCATTACTCTTTAACTTGGCAATTACATTCTCGTATAACTTTATGGCGACAACTCTCAACACAAATGGAACTTTTAGCTCTTCTAATTTGTTCCAAAGGTTGTTTCTAGGAATCGTATTGGAAGCCTTTCTAAAGTCCACAAAGCAACAAAAGGGATTGGATTTATCATTGCAACATTCCTCCACAATGATGCTACGCATAACGAGGTGGTCTGTTGTTGAGTGCTTCTTTCTAAAACCTGCTTGGCCTTTAGCCCGCTTGCCTTCACTTTCAAGCCATATGTTCAACTTCCTTTCCGAAATAATACCATATAACTTGGCTAGGAGAGGGTTGATCATAATTGTCCGATAATTAGAGGGGTTATTTGTATCCCCACTTTTAAAAATACGGATAATGAGGCTTTGAGTCCATGGTTTATGGAACCCTTGCTTGACCGCTTGATTGAAAAGCTTGTGAATGTGGGGGATGAGCACAAGACCTCCAATTTTTAGGAATTTGCCTGGTAACCTTCAATGTCCTTAGCTTTCCCATTAGCTAAGCGATTAACCCCAAAATCAATGTCTTCTAATGAGAAAACTTCTTTCGTTGTGAGCAGGGTTTCAACGTTATAAAAATAAAAATAAAAATGTTCAAAACAATTAAAAAAAATTAAATTATAAAAATTATAAAAAATAATAATTTAAAACATATTAAAAAAATTCAAAACAAAATGCAAAAAAAAATCAAATCAAATTAAAAAATAAACAAATTAAAATTACAAAAAACAATTAAATTTTAAAATTAAAAACAATTAAATAAAAAAAAACAATTCAAAAAAAACCAATTAAGAATTTTTTTTTAAAAGAATAGTTAAAAAGAATAAAAAAACAAGACAATTAAAATAAAATAAAAACAATTAAAGCCACGCCCCCCATCCTCCTCACCTCCCTTCCGACCCCTCCGCTCTCTGCTCCCTCAGCGCCGCCAAACCCCTCCACACTCTTCCCCACACTCAGCCCTCCCCACCCTCACCGCCCTCTCCCCGCCCTCACCGCCGTCTCCCCCCACCGCCCCCCCCCCCTCCCAAACTCTTCCCCACAATCAGCCCTCCCCTCCCATCCATTGCCCCGTCCCCCTCCCCCCTCGGCCCTCACCTCTCCCCTCCCATCCACCGCCCCATCCCCCTCCCCCCTCGGCCCTCACCTCTCCCCTTGCCCCACCCGACCCCTAGAATCGGCTTGCAGCCTCTTGGCCTCTGGCTAGGGGCCCAGATGGGTAGCTGAGGGGCATGTGCAGGGGTCGGGTGGGGGGAGGGGAGGGGAGAGGTGACAGTCGAGGGGTGAAGGAGGCGGAAGGAGGTGGGGTGAGGGAGAGGCAAGGTGAGGTCCGAGGGGTGAGGAAGGGGAGGACGGGCGGGGATCGGGTGGTAGAGGGGAAAGGGGAGGGGAGGGCCGAGGGAGGTAAGAGGGGAGGGCGGTGAGGTGCGGGATTTTAATTGTTTTTTTTTAATTTTATTTATTTATTTTTTTAGTTTTAATTTATTTTTTTTTTAATTTAAATATTTTCATTTCTTTTATAATTTAAATTTTATAATATAAATTCTTTTTAATTAATTTATTGTTATTATTATTATTATTATTATTTTTAGTTTTTTTTTTAATCTTAAAGTTAATTTTTGAACTATTTTTATTTTAGTTTTATTTAATTTCATTTTTTGGTAATTATTTAACATTTTTTTAAATGATGCTTTTATTTTTATTTTTGACTTAAAATGGTCTTTTTTTTTAATTTTTATTTATTTATTCTTATATTATATATACATTTTTTATTTTTTCTATCTTTTTTGTTTTACTTATTTATTTTCTATTTTAATATTTCGTTTTTACAAGTTAATTTTGATTTTTTTTTTTACATTTTTATGGTTTGTTTATATATATATATATATATATATATATATATATATATATATATATTATGAAATTTAATTTAATTTTTGTCATGAATCGTCCCCTTGCCACCCCTAGCCGGTTGGGCCTCAGGGTCACCTGGTAATTTTTATTTTATTTTATTTTTTTCTTTTAAGGTTGTATTTTATGTTTGTGATTTTTTATTTTTTATTTTAATTTTTAATTTTTAATTTTTATTTGGTTTTTTATTTTATTTGATTCTTTTTTTTTTTTTTAGATGGCATGGTTATTTTTTTTTACATTTTATAGTTTTTTTTTATGTCATTACTATATATTTTTTATATTTGATTTTTTTGTTATGTTTTTTTTTTTTATGTTTTATTACTTGTTATTATTTTTTATTTTTATTTCTTTCAATATTTGAATTTTTGTTTTCTTATGTATCTTTCAGTTATATATTTTGTAGGGTCCGTGTCGATGCTTGTCTAGCAACACGATCCCATTATGTGCAATTGGATAGTTGATTTTTTTATTTTCTTTGCAATATATCAAGTTCTCTTAAGCTAAGATTTCAAAATCGCAATACATTTAGCATTTAAAAAAAATTACTCTTGGTATAATAACTCTTTCGTTCAGGTGTTCATTTTTAAAGCTTTTTAGTCATAAAATTCTTCCGTAGGGTCATGCTTGAAATATTTTGAAAATTTAAGATTTTTTGTAGTCATAACCTTTGGTTTTAATTCCATGGTTGAAAAATTGTCAATATTTTAATGTTTTTCTAGGTTGTGATATTTTATCTTTAATGTTATGGTTCAAAACAAGTATAAATAATTTTTCTTAGCACCATGTTTGAAAATTGTTGGAATTTTAAGGTTTTTCGAAGAAGTGATATTTTAAATTTAATGTCATGCTTAAAAATCATTAGAATTTTAAGGGTTTTCAAAGACCTGATATTTTATCGATAATGTCATGCTTGAAAATCATTGGAAATTTAAAGTTTTTAGAGTCACAATATTTTATTTTTAATGTCATTATTAAAAAATGTTGAAAATATATCGTGAGAAAAAAAACTTTATTTTGGTGTCAACATTTCTCGATTTCAAGGTGTTTCTTGCACCAAACAAAATGGCTTTTATTTTTTTTTACTGTTATTTTTAAAAAATATTGAAAATTTACTCTGGATAAAATGGTGATGCAAAATCAACACTTTTTATTTTTTGGGTTG
The DNA here is from genome assembly GCA_031772625.1 of Pinus tabuliformis. Lineage (NCBI taxonomy): Eukaryota > Viridiplantae > Streptophyta > Pinopsida > Pinales > Pinaceae > Pinus > Pinus tabuliformis. The sequence continues at coordinate 404,201,665 of CM062812.1, read as the reverse complement.
TTTTTTCATGTTTTATTGGGATTTTTGGGCTCAAGTACCCGTTTTGAGGTAATAGTTCTCGTTTGATCGGTAACTATGTTATTTGGTGACAAACCATAAAGTACCATCACTATATACACTTACAACAATGCTTTTTTAAGGAATGTCACCATATTTAACATTGGTGACAAACTTTAAAGGTCCGTCACAAGCATGACGCTCACCAATGACCTTTCTTCTTGTAGTGCCTGTTCAACAATGGAGTTGGTTGCATAAAGGGATGTTAGATGCAGAATAGCACGAATCCAGTAGCCAATGCAAAATTTAACTTAATAATAAGGAACATTTTTGAAATATTAAAAATAGGATAATTAGTACCTTACTTATGTCAAAAACCTATAATTTGATGCTTATCAAGTCAAAAATAATGGTCAAGGAGAAGGAAAATGAGTAAATAAGAGTGTTAAGATGAAACATTCATGAGTCTCTACAATATGTAAAGAAAACACTCACAAGCCTTAGTCATAAAGTGTTAAGGAGTAGCTTCTGAGGGTAATCATTGTCATACTAGGAGATTCAAAGAGAAAATGGTTCTAGCATTCCAAGGTTCCCAAATGATTGTACCATGGTCATGAACATGAGAATATATGAAGGGAACACAAAGTAAAGGGGTGGACAAAAGGGAGATATCGATTTGATGTTGTTATGAATATGAATTGTGTTGTAGAAGGTGGAAAGTTATGTGTAAGATCTATAGGAGTTGCAAACTCTTGGGTGTGTGTAGGAAAAATGAATTGAGTGACCTGGCCAACCCGTGATACCATGGGTCAATACCATGGATCAACACCATTTTGAATTTGTTTTCTTTGATGTCAAGTTTAGGGGGAGCTTGTTGAGTGTATATTTTCATGTTGCATTACTAAAGTTGTCATTGATTGTTGAGTGTAGTTTATCTAGCTTGATGTTATGGATGACGTTAGTTTGAGTAGCAACATCCTCAGACACGTAATTTTATTAATCAGAAAAAAACAATTACATAGTTGATTTGCAAGAGCTTACACCCGAACAACCAAACACTCTTGCAATGAGCTATTTATAAGCTCCATGTCCTAACTACCTCTAATTATGGATCACTTACAAGTGTCCATTTACAATAAATGCTATTCAAACCAGCTAGCTAACTAATCTCCTATAATAAAGCATAAGATACGACTCATTTGGAGAGTCATATCTTGTTACAACAATATACTAATTCTAATTGTCTCTAAAATAATCAATCATTCTAGAATAATTATTAATTTAATTCCTTAAATTAATAATTATTTTATTTCAATTTTATAACCTATGATAATAAAGTATTTTTGGATCATCTAACATTCCCCCTATGATCCAAAGATACATTACAATAGATACCAATTTCATCCCTGAACTTAGTAAATTTTATTCTACCAAGCGGTTTGGTGAAAATGTCGGAGATCTGATCTTCGGAAGGACAATAAACTGGTTTGAGGACATCTTTGGCAATGAGAGACCTGATATGATGATACTTGGTGTCCACATGCTTTGTCTTTGAATGAAAAACTGGGTTCTTGGCAAGTTTGATGGTTGACTGGCTGTCAATGAACAATGATGTAGCTTCTCCCTGAGAAATGCCCAAGTCCTGCAAAATTCGGCGCAACCAAACAATTTCACATGTTGCTTCCCATGTTGAAATGTACTATGCTTCTGCTAAAGAAGTGGCCACTGAGGCTTGTTTCTTACAACTCCAAGATACTGCTGCTGACCCCATGTTCATTAAATATCCTGATGTTGATGCGTGATCATCAATACTTCCAGCTTAGTCAGCATCGGAATATCCACCAAGTAAAAAAATTTTAGTCTTTGTGTAAAGAAGACCAAAATCTTTTGTTCCTTGGATATATCAAAGAACTCTTTTGGCTGCATTCCAGTGGCTGTCTCGTGGTTCCCGCATAAAATGTGAAAGAATACTAACTGCATAAGATAGATCAGGACGAGTATTTGTCAAATAAATCAAGCTTCCAATCAACTGTCTGTAAGTTGTACTGTCCACCTTTTCCCCCCCTTCAAATTTTGAAAGTTTCAAGTTTTGCTCCATGGGGGTGAGAATGGGCTTGCAATCTTGCATGCCAAATCGCTGAAGAACCTCTGTGGCATACTTACTCTGAGAAATGAAAATATGATGTGGACGTTGGAAGACTTCAACTCCAAGATAGTAGTGAAGTAATCCCAAATCTGTCATCTTAAAACCTGCATGTAACTCCTTTTTTACCTGTGCAATATGATCATCATGATTGCCAGTGATGATCAAATCATCTACATACATAACAAGAATTACCAGATATTTGCCCTGTTGTCGCACATACAAAGTATCATCAGATTCACTTCGTTGAAAACGAACTTTCTTAAGGTAATCATCCATCTTTGCATACTAAGCTCGGGGAGCTTTTTTTAACCCATATAGAGCCTTGATCAATTGGCAGACTTTATGTTCTTGTCCTTCCACTTCAAAACTTGGTGGTTGGGTCATATACACGTCCTCCTGTAAATCCCCGTTGAGAAAAGCACTTTTCACATCCATTTGATGAACTTTCCATCCTTTTTGAGCGGCCAATGCAAGTGTTAATCAGATGGTGTTCCATTTAGCTGTTGGAGCAAAAGTTTCTTCATAATCAATGCCTTCCTGCTGTGCAAAAACTTTTGCGACAAGTCGTGCTTTATACTTGTCAAGTTCACCCTTCTGATTATACTTAATTCTGTAAACTCATTTGCATCCTATGGGTTTAACATTTGCTGGACAATCAACAAGTTTCCAAGTGTTGTTATCAATTACTGCTTTATATTCTTCAACCATAGCCTGTTGCCATTCTTTATGTTTTACTGCCTCTTTGTATGTGGAAGTTTCAGTAAAATCATTTGCTCTCAAGGCAAAATTGCCTTCACTTCTATGTGCCCTTCGGGTGCCAGTTTTATTCTGTTCATCAGGCTTTACATCTTTCAAAAGTTGAACTGCCCATTTCGGAAGTTGGTGCTCACTTGTTTGAGCTTCTGTAAAGTCCCCATCATTGTAAAGAGGATTAATATAAACTGATGTTCATCGTTCAGGTGAAGAATGTGGAGACTCACTGTCTGAAGAACTGCTGCTGCTTGGAGATGCAGATGACCTGCTAGAAGACCCAGATGATGTTGTTGATGTAGATGGAATGGATGACTCATCTTCAGAGGAAGGAAAATCAAGTTCATACCAATTTAGTGAAGTTGGTTGACTTTGCATTTGTCCATTTCGTTTACTTCCCTTAGTTTCTAATTTGTGAAGAAGATTTTCAATTTCTTCAGCACTCTTACTCTCTGTTTCATCAAAAATGACATCCCTGCTCACAATGAATTTTCCATTGGTCAAAAGACGATACCCTTTTTTCTCATCAGAAAATCCAATCATTGTGCATTTTAAACTTCTTGAGTCAATCTTAGTTCGTTTTTCTTTCAGAAATAAGGCATAACACACTGACCCAAAAACTCTAAAATGTTTAACTCGAGGTTTGAAACCAAACCAAGCTTCATAAGGTGTGATTCCGTCTAAAGAAGCAGTTGGAGATCTGTTTCTTAAGTAGACAGCTGTATGTATTGCTTCCCCCCAATATGTTGGACTTAACCTCTTGAAGGTTAACATGGATCTCACCATTCCTAACAAAGTGCGGTTCATTCTTTCGACTACTCCATTTTGCTGTGGAGTGTAAACATTAGTAAGATGTCGTCTTATGCCATTTTCACTGCAATAATTTTTGAATTCATTTGAAGTGAATTCTCCCCCATTATCCGTCCTGAGAGTACCTATCTTTTCTTTGACTTCATTTTCAACAAGTTGGCGAAAAATTTTAAACTTATCAAATGCTTCTGACTTGTTCTTCAAGAAGTAAACCCAAGTCATTCTGCTGAAATCATCAATGAATAATAAGAAATATTTGCAACCACCAAATGAAGTTTGTAGTGGACCACAAACATCACTGTGAACTATTTGTAGCCGCCTGTTTTCACGCCATGAACTTGTTGGAAAACTTTCTCGGTTTTGTTTGCCATAAATGCAAACCTCACATTTTGCATTTTCCCTTTTGAATGTGGGAAGTCCTTTAACCATTCCTCATTTCTGCAATTGAGAAAGACTATCAAAATTTAAATGTCCATATCTTACATGCCATAGTCTGATAGGTGAAATACCTGTAGTCACTGCCCTTGCAAAATCAGAATGCCTTGGAATAACTGTCCCTTTCATCTGTAACAGTTTTCCATCTTCATAACCTGTCATAATTGTTTTCAAGTTCTGTTTCACTGAATTAATCTTCACTAAACCATCTTCCATAATCACTTGATGTCCTGCTTGTCGAATCGTGACTAAAGAGAGCAAATGTTTCTTGAAATTGGGTACATACCATACATTGGAAATCATTTTTTCTCCAATGTCAGGGAGAAAAACTTTTACGACTCCTTTTCCATAAGGAGTATGTTTTGTAACATCAGCAAGAAAAATTGAATTAAGTTGGCATTCTTGAAAATTCCAGAAAAAATCACGTCGACATGTCATGTGCTGAGTTGCCCCGGAATCCAAGATCCACGCATCTTCATAGTCACTTCTAAGATGAGATGAAATTTGTGATGCTGGTGAGGAAGTAAAAACATATTCTGACCTATCTTCATCTTGATCATTTACAAATTGTGCTGAATGCTGCTGAAAGTTGGGAATTTTATTAAGTGAAGTTCAACAATCTTCAGCATAATGGCCAACTTTGCTACATCTTCGACATACAATTTGACTTAAGTCTCTTCCTCGTCCTAAAGATTGTCCTCTGCCTCGTCTTTGACTTCTATTTGGAGATTGTCCTCGACCTTGACTATTATATCCTTGTGCTTGAAAATTGCCTCTTCCTTGGTTGTTTCCTCTACCTTGAAAATTATTTCTTCCTCCTTTGTTAAAATTGTTGCCTCTACTTTGGCTTCGATCTCGATTTGCTTGATTCTGATTCCATCGGCCTCTTCCTTGAGAACTATCTGCTGAAGACTTACTTGTGCTGGCTTCTGTGAGAAAAACATCTTCACCAACTTTCTTCTTCTTCCCAAAACTTTTATCATGATGACTTAACATTTCACAAAGTTCATCAAACTTTAGTTTTTCTAATTTCCCAGTTACTTGTAAAGTTTCTAAAAAATGCGTATAGGAAGAAGGAAGCCCAGCAATTACAATTGTGACCATAAAGCTATCATCAATTGCGGGAAAACTAGCATTAATAATTTCCTGCTTAATATTCTTAAGTCTGGAGAGATATTCAAGAATATCACCATCTTCAGTTAATTTTTGTTGCAACAATTTTAACTGTAGATCAACCTTCTTTGATTCTGGCTGAGTATCAAAGAGGTCTTTAAAAGTTTTCAAGGCAGTCCATGCATCTGTGGCATTCTCTATATGTACATACATTTCATCATTCACAGACAATTTAATAAGAGCTAAGGCTTTAGCATTCTTGATTTCCCATTTTGCCAGTGGATCTGCATCTGTGGGTTTATTCGGCTTTACATCTCCATCACATATTCCTTGCCATAATTCATTGTAAATGAGTGTGCTTTCAATAAGACGATGCCACGTTTTATAAGATTTAGTGCCCTCAAGTTTGTCGGAATCAGAAAATAAGTTAATCAACTTAGACATTTTTAGCGATGAAGAGACGCACCAAGAAGCAGAACAGAAAGGATAAGATAGGCAACACAAAACACCACGCAAAAAACACGATCTATCGGGGCTTGGCCTTGACCCTCGAATAGTCGTCAAAACAGGAGAATATTGACTGAGCTTTGCACTTGGCTCTAGTCAATTTCTCAAATTTTTACAGGGCAACTTTCAAAATTTGACTTTTTACAATGGTGCTTTTGCACAATCTCGTAAAAAAAATTTACCCCCCCTCAAAGTAAAATTACTTTGAGTTACAAATATGATGATCCCAATTAAAAAAATAGCTACTTGAAAACAAATTATCAAACACACCTTATCTCTCCAAGTTACAAATAAAACTCCTTATTACTCCAAAACTCATAAATTTCAAAACACCATCCTTATTACTCCATGACATGACTTTAAAAAAAATACTTTTAAAACCTCACTTATCACTCTATTACAAACCTTTTAAAAAACACTTTTCTCCACACCTTATTTCTCCACACCTTACATACTCCCCAATTTCTTCACACCTTATCGCTCCATTAAAAAACCTTTATAATCACTTTTATATACTCCCCATGAAAACAAATTAATATTTTTTTATTAAATTACTTTATAAAAGTAATTTAACCAGCGTTAAAGTTTTTAAAACATGTATGTATGTAAAAGTGACATTTTTATGTTCTCACGGTAGTGCCTACGGGCCACCAGTTTGAAAAATGAGTGTGGAAGAATTTTTCCAAACTCGGCTGCGCAAAGGTCATCTGCGACGATGACGGTGGCACTTTCATTACCTGCAACTATGATCAATAATGGCAGAAACGAATAACGTTCTTGAATTTTAAGTCAAATTCTCAGGCACGCAATAGCAGCAACTACCGCAGCCTCCGGCCAATTTAAGCAACGTGTTCCTGTCCAACTGAAAACGGTGCTAAAGGAACAAAACGATCCCCTGCAACTGTTCAACCAATACCTTTCTGTGCATACATTTATATAAACACGATGACCCATTCTTTGTGCCAGATTTATAATCATTCAAATTTGGAACCCTCTGTCTTATTAAAACTCACATAGCACTCTCATTACAGAAATGTCATTATCTAATTGGGATATAGAGAACGATTCACAGGGTGCTCTCGTCACGGCTTTTAGCAACTTCAATCCTCTGTTTGCGAGCAGCAGCACTGGGAGCACTTGTAGCAAATTCTTTTACAGATTCTGCTGTGATATCTAAACTTGCAAGGTGCCTACTGTATGCAAATAAATATCTTTGGGGTACAAACTGTAACAAGGATTCTGTGCAGAAATCCCAATCAGGCTCGATGGTCCCAAGGGATAAGAATCTGAGACACAAGCAGAGGCAATTTTTATAATAAAAAAATGAATTTTATATTTTTAAAAAATCTAAAATCAATGATAAAAAAATTATTTTCCTTTTAAGCAAAACTGTACAATTTCCATACCGATGATTTGCTGGCCAACTGAATGGAGTTTTCCAGGACTTTGTTGAGTTGGAATCTCCTCAAATCCACTGCAGCATTACTAGAGCTCTGATACCACAATAATGGCAGAAGTGTCCTCAGACACGTAACTTTATTAATAAGAAAAAAACAATTACATAGTTGATTTGCAAGAGCTTACACCCGAACAACCAAACACTTTTGCAATGAGCTATTTATAAGCTCCATGTCCTAACTACCTCTAATTATGGATCACTTACAAGTGTCCATTTACAATAAATGCTATTCAAACCAACTAGCTAACTAATCTCCTATAATAGAGCATAAGATACGACTCATTTGGAGAGTCATATCTTGTTACAACAATATACTAATTCTAATTGTCTCTAAAATAATCAATCATTCTAGAATAATTATTAATTTAATTCCTTAAATTAATAATTATTTTATTTCAATTTTATAACTTATGATAATAAAGTATTTTTGGATCATCTAACATATATTTATAGGGAATTTGACTATAGTTACTTAATTCAATTCAGATTGAAATATGTTTGCTTTGATAGCTCTTTTTGAGACCTTTATGACAGTATATGGAACTTCTTGTAACTCCGAAGGAATGAGGAGAAAGGCAAGTTTGAGGTAAACCAGTTCAAACATGGTTCTAACTAGTCAAGGTTCTGTACATCATGTAGTGATGTGGAAGACATGTGGCAAATTGATGATGTGGCAACATCCAAGTGTGACATTGTTGCAAGAAGAATTGGTATTTTTTGCTAGAAGAATGTATGGTTGGCAAGTAGCACTTTGAAGGTACCTAGAGTACATGTGGAAATAATAGGGAATGACACATGGTAGTGAGCTGACTTGGTGAATGAAATGGTATATTGGAGCCTAGGATAGAGTAAAACTCCTTGGAAAGTGGGGACCGATATGTCTAGCCTTGTAGGCTAGACACCAATATGAGATTGAACTCGAAAAGAGCCAATAAGAACAAACTGATATGATCATGCCTAGTGGGTTAGGGATTAGTAGAAAGGTGCACAACATTGTATGGTACAAGAAAATTGTATAGAATTCCTTGGGAAGTGGGGACTTGTATAACCCCGTTAGGTTGGATATCGATATGAGCATGGCCCGACAAAAGATCCCATAGGATTATGTTTACATGAACATGTTTGTTGGGTTGGGGATCAGTAGAAGATACACAACACAATATGGTATGAAAAAATTGAAAAAGGCCTAAAATTTTTATAACTAGAAAATCATGTTTTACTGCAAAGCTAGCCCACCTTAATCACAGTTCCCAATCCACTTTTAATGATTAATTAATCATTATTAGGAATGGATTAATTATATCGCATCCTTAGGAATTGGATTGAGTCTCTATTCCAAAAAGTCAAGGCTAGACTGGTATGACGTGGAAAGTCTAGGTGGCTTGAAAAGTGGTGTTAGGTGGTAGAGGTCGATGACATGGAAATTAGAGGTGATGACATGTGGCACTAAATTTCAAAACTTTTGGTTCGTCAAATTGAAATTTGGTGAGTGACACATGGAAGGCACATGTTAGTAGTTTACATGTGGGATGCTTTCATTGGTGACAACATTTTACATAGAGTGTGACTTCGCAGGTGACATAGCATTAGTGGGTCCATCCTTAGGGTACCAAGGCATTAGCACTAGAGTATTGAGGTGGCATAGGGAAACACGTGGAAATATCTTATCTATCCCTATGAGAATGGCATTGCAAGGGACATGGAAATGGTGGATCTCGTACCAGACCAGTATGCCATGGATGAAATGATGTGGCAGCTAACTTGGGGAGAAGACACATGTGGTAGGTTGTGATTGGTCCATGTTGGAATGGTGTGGTAGACATAGAGGTATCAAGTATTGCGTGAGGACCATTTTAGGTGGAGATTTTCTAGTGTATTTTTTGTTTTGCGAAAATGGCTAAAGCTAATGTTTTTATGCCAAATATAGCATATCCAAAGGGCTCAACCTTTGTGGGTTCATACTAGGCACCATAGTTTAAGGAGGAAAAAAATATTGTGAATGTAAGAGTCGTCCAGTGTGGACTGATCTATTATGATGGGAAATTGACCCTTATTTGCAAATGGGTCGAAAATTCCCCTCAATTGTAGAACAATATACTGGAGATGTATATTTAGGTAAAGGACCGAGGACCAATTATATCATAAAAGGATTTCAAGTTAGTATTCATAGCTTTTGGTCATAGGATCTGATTTGTAAACTATCATGGATATTCCACTGGACAATTCGTCACAAAAAATATGATAAAATTGTATTTAAAATCTAAAATGACACATTATTATAGTTTTATTTCCTTTTAGATTTATGGATCTATAGATTATTGTTAATAATGTATTCATGCGAATTGAAATTATGCAGAAAATAGAGAATAGGGAAATAAATGCTCACACAAACATTTAAAAGAATATATGACCTAGGAACCCTTTCAGGACAGAAACCCAATTGGAAGGTAAGGTTGCTCGACTCTCTTTCTCTAAATGGAAATATGGCTATGAGTACAATGAAGTATGGCCTATGGCCTATGGGCTACTATAGTGAAAAAAACCTCTCTGTGTGCATGATATCCTATCCCTCTTGGTTAGTTTTTATTAGCAATGGAAAAAATACACTTGAAAAAATGGAACCCCTTTTCCTCCTAGTGGCCCGATTATAACACAACCTGATAGCCCTCTAGTGGTTAGGTTTGACTACATCAAGTCTTAATCAAAGTTACAATATAAACTCTTCTAGATTTTTCTTCATCATAATCACATGTATAGCTCCTTTTTCCATGAATAATGGGAGCGAACATGGAATCCTCTCAAACTATGGTGGTGAAAATAAGAATATCAATTCCTGAGTGGCATAACTTTCGCATAAAGACTATGATTGATGAAATTATTGCACCATTAAAAATGTATTCATGTGTAGAATATGAAAATAAGGTATCGAACTAAATCCACAATTTTTTAGCCCCAAAAACATCACTTGATGCCTCAAAATGCTCTCGGAAGGTCTTAGACCCTATGTTATCCAAACTGGGTCCCACTGGTAAAATGGACCTATGAGAATATTCTTCCAATTTTTCCTCTTTGAAAGCATCGAGATGGATTAAAAACAAGACAATGATCCAATATAGATCACACCTCATGTTACAGGTCTATTTGGGCACATCACTCTTGACATTCAAATTAGTACAATTAGGGCTCATCAAACCCTAATTCAGTTGCTACATGCCCTAGACAAGTCATCTCATTGAATGCTTCCATCCATGAAAGTTTCCTAGCCTGAAACCTTGCAGAAATGCCTCCTTGGGACACCAGCGCAACCTTGGTTAGGGGTAACTGCTCTACAATGCAGGTAGGCCCATTCAAGCCTACACTTTAGTGCACTTATGCCAACTTACACCTGCATTGGGCGAGAATGAGGGAAATTTGCATAGGGTTCTGGAAATATTCCTTGATTCTAGATCATTCTAGAAGGATCCCATCTCTTATATCATCCTATGAGATTGAATTTGGATAGGTTATGGATCAATTATCCTCCTATCCTATCATCCATTGCTCCATGGAAACTAACTCCAATTTTGGAAGGCCATTCAATACCCTCATTTATGACAAAACCACCTCCATTTCCCTATAAAATGAGCACTCATTAGAGTGATCAAGGGGCTAGAAATTTAAGATTTTAGAGAAATTCCATTGGTTTTATATTTGAGTTCATGTCAAGTAATGTTATGCTGCTGGATTGGTGTTCTTTTGGTGTGACGAGGGTTGGATTAAAGCTGGATCAGTGGCAGGAGATCAAACTGTATTAGGTGAAACTCTTCCTTCTACATTAATAAAGTTGTTTATTCCTTTTCTCATATTCTTGTCCATATCTATGATGATTATTTGTTTCAATGTTTTCAATTCCATTGAATTATAGTAGATAGATCATGTATGTTTTGATCGTTGTTGTGTCTTATTCTATTAACACATGTACATATTGAGTGGATTCAGTTCAAGTGGGAGTGACAGGAGTAATTCAAAGGAGATCATGGAAGCGAAAGACTACAAGTAAGTTCCTTCATCTCATTTATCTACTATAGGAAAAGGTGAAACTACTTTCTTTTTGTTGTTCTATGTGTAGCTACCCACTTACTGAAAATGTGTTTATCCGTAGGGAAAAGTAAGTGTCGTAAAGTCTTCATTTCTTTGAAAAAGGAACTGCCATAAAGTCTTCATTTCTTGCGAAAAGTATTGATTGATTGTTTCTTCATTTAGTTTCCTTTTGTTCATCTAAACATTAAAGGAATGAAAATAAAAACATGCATTATCCATTTAGAGGTTTGTGTGCACTTGTATAAATAGTATAGGGAAAGTTGCATTAGATGTGCTCTATGCTCTTTGTTCAAATATTCTGATTTCTCTATCACTTTTAGTTACGGTTTGCATTGTTAAAAACAAATGAAAAGAATGTTTCTCATTGTAGTTGCATTCTAGGATTTTTAGAAACATCATGCGGTGAACCTGAAAGGAAAAATTTAAACAAGATCAACTAAAATTGTTTATCTCAATTAACCTAATGGAGCATTGCAACCTAACGGATAAAATTTAGAGGTATAGGCTAGAGACGTGTTCTGGCGTTTTTAAACATAGTCGTTGTCACTAATTACCTGTGATACATTCTGAGTGTAATACCTCATTCCACGTATGTAAGTATATCGTAGCTCATCCACGTAATTTCGGGTATATAGGGCGGTGTTATAGTACAAAAGGTATAAAGGAATGCTCTCAGTGTGCGTTTCACATTAGACAACGCTAACACGGATTGGCCCTCCACGTACTTTCGGGTATATATGGGAAAACTACATTAGGTTGCTATACATCCATAGGTAACTGAGTCAACCACCTTGTATAATGTGATACACTGAAAACATCATTCGAGGAGTTTTCCTACATGTATGTTAAGTCCTTGGTTTACTGAGGCAGTATATTGCAATTCACGGTTACTAGGTAATCCTTTTGCCTAGATTATCCCTCTTTTGTTTTGTTATGTTATTTTTTCTTAAAATAACATTAATTGACCATGGATAACATCCTCCACGTCACTCCTTAGTTGATCTTAGGTTGAGACATATGGTAAAAACTCTGGAGTCCACCAATGAAGGAATTCCTTTTCATGGGAATCATAGTCCTTTTCCTCCTTTCGGAAATATTAGTGCTCCTTATATGGCTACATTGTCCCTTTCGAGACTTACCATCGGCTTGCCAGTATGGTTGTTCTCAACCTCCTTGGCCCCAGAACTGAATATTCCTACAAATGGACAAAATCAACCTCCAGTTGATCCTAAAGTTGACCCTTTACCTTATTTGTTGGTTGTTTCTTCCTCCCCTTCTTCCTCTTCGCCTGGTGAAAGTATTGACACTAGTAACCAGGTGGATAAGAAGATGAAGAAAGGGAAAAAGAAGAAGAAGAGGGAAATTTAGCAGGGGGGAAACCAAGCAACCATTTCTTCGAATGCAACTTCTGATGAGAAATCGTCTGATAAGCCTCACAAACTTCGATATCCTTCAAAACTTTGTACAGGAGACCATATTCTTCGAAATTGTTCTCGTATTCCTTAGATCTTAGAAGAATCGTCTTCTCGTTTACGTCATCCTGTGTCATCAACTTCTGGAGATCATGCTAGTGACACACCATCAACTAGTGGTAGTAAAGTGCATGGAAATAAGGGTAAAGTTAAGTTTCCCTGTAGGTTATGTGAAGGGAATCACCCATTCACCTTTTTCCCTATTTGGATGAAGCCCAAAAAGCTTTGGATAACCATCCTGCTTCTCCACAGCGAGTTCCATCTGGTTATAGGAGAATCTCCCTTAATCCTTCACTAGTTGATGAAGTGACTGACCCAAATCAACCATCAGTCAAACCCACTCTCGCTAAATGTGAATCCCATGAGTCTATACTTGACCAATCATAGGTCGAGGAAACAATTGATTTGATTTCACCTTCAGTTAATCGTACCTTTCCTGTATAGAGTGAGTATGATGTCACTCAGGTTCTTTTCTTTTCTTCAGATTCCAATGAGCTTGGAGGCAACCCTCTTTGTTCCATCAATGTAGGAAGAAAATCATCTCGTTCTCGTAACTCAAGGGGGTAATTCTCTCGTTCTTACGATAACCCCCTCCAAGTAGTCTGGTCAATTCCTTTGATTAGAATCAACTGGCAAGATGTCGTCTTACTTGTTATGTGCCTTTCCATATCATAGTACAACTTTATAATATGGTTTTATTTGGCACTATTATAGATGAAGGTGCATGTGTGAGTATCCTTTCCTCCTCTTCTTAGTAGGCACTCGATTCGCCGCCACTTGTGCCTATTACCCAAAATCTGTTGGCTTTTAACAGAGGAACCAATCAACCATTAGGGATCCTTCCTCACTTGCCTATTACTTTGGGAGGAAAATTTGTTTATCTCAATTTGATGGTAGTCCCAAGCCCTTTAGATTACAATTTACTTCTTGAGTGTGACTATATTTATTGCATGGGAGCAATTGTTTCGATACTCTTTCAAGTGATGTGTTTCCCCCATGAAGGCAGAATTGTCACTGTTGACCAGCTTTCATCTCCCGGTCCAAATATGGATTCCAGTCAACCATCTAACCTAAATGGTCCTTTCATCCCAATGGTATCTTCCCTACCACGACTCAATTATGTGGCAACCCATTCCATGCCTACATCAAATGACGATCAATTCTGTGATGTTGTGCATTATGTACTGGGGGCATTGGAACCAGATCTCTCTAATGGATTCCTTGCTACATATCCCTTTCAGAGCATTGTTCTCCCATCTGATCAGAACCTCTTGGAAGTCATAACCTCTTATGGGTCATGATCAAGGAATCATAAGCATAATTCCTTGTCTTGTTTCAAGCTTGTTAAAAAATGAAACAAGGAATATGAGGATAGTTCTTAGTCATGTGTCAAGCTCATTAAAAAATGAAACAAAGGGTATGAGCATAGTTCCTTGTCTTGTGTCAATCTCATTAAAAAATGAAACAAGGAATATAAGGATAGTTCTTTTACTGTGACAACCTCACTAAAAAAATGAAACAGGTCCCAGAGCATAGTTCCTTGTCTTGTGTCAAGCTCATTAAGAAATTAAACATGGTCCCCTGAAGCAAAGTTCCAATTCAAGTCTTTGACTAGATCTTGTAAAATCCCAATTGAGTATTTCACTTTATCTCATAAATGAACCTTCATTCCATCTACATGATATCCATCAGTAGTCTACTTAGATGAATGTAATGAAGCTTGAGGGGCATGTACCTAGAATCGAGTCATCATGCTAGGGGCATGTAAACCAATCTCTAGCATAATTTTTTTTTTTTTTTTTTTTTTTTCAAGCTTGTGTAAAAATGAACCCTTGTGTAAAAATGAAACTGAATCCAAGCATAGTTTTTCATTTGAAGCTTCTGTAAACATGAAATTGAATCCAAGCATATCTCCCTTTGGTTCAAGCTTATGTAAAAATGAACCCATATCCATTTTAACCCTCGTGATTGCCATTCTATTAGCCTCTTCCGCCAGATGATCCTTGGTTTTTCTCCTTCCATCGTCAGTATCTGCTTGGTTGATCATATGCTTTCACTTGGTTGTTTTACCATTTTTGAGGAATAGTTGCAATGAGTGGTCTTATTAGCTAGCCTCTTCACATAAATCAACATGTTTTGAGAAGTTCCAACATCACCATAACTAGTTTCTATCCTAGACACCACTCATTGCTCTAAGTGGAGTCCTCTTTAAGCTCTTTTCCAACTCTTTAAACATGAAAAGATTATTAGGCACTTGTCCTTTTCACCTCGTAAACGGATTGGAAATGACATCTACTCAGTATAAGTTTAACTCTTTTCTACACTGAGATAGATTACGTACAAAAAAGGAATACATTGATCGAACATGGTCAATAGGCTCTCTCTTGTATTATTTTACGTTATTTCAGAGTTGAGAGACAAATTTACGAAAAAGATCTTATGGAGTTTCTTTTTGCCCCTTTTCAAACTCTCTAAACATGAAAAGGACTGAGTTCTCATTGTCGTTAAACTCGTTAAAACATCAAATAGTGACAAACTTGTCCATCATGACAAGACCAAGTTTCACCTTCGCTGAGCTCATTAAAACATCACATAGCAATGCATTCACCTGAAGGGTGGAATTATACTACAAGAATATGTTATCATCCTCAATATTGTTAAACAATAAAGAGCCACTAGTCAACAATGACTGGGGAAAATGGGAAAAGGGATAAATGTTGAAAATAATACTGAGAGGGGGGGGGGGTGAATCAGTATTACTAAATTATTTTTCAATTTATACAAAGATTTGCAGATCTGACTAATGAAACTTGAGTATACCTTCCAGACTTATAATATAATTTATTCTTCAGATGTTGGTCATTAATATGTGTGTCAGAACAATATAACGGTAAGCAGGAACAAAAAGGTAGAGCAGACAGTCACACAAAAGAACACAAGATATAAGGTGGAAACCAAATGTGGGTGAAAACCACTTGCTTCAATATGTCTCTATCTTCTTTCAATTAGAAACTTCTTTTTATAATGATTCTGTATCGGTGCAGTCTTATACCAGCATGCAAGCTTCAACCTGCAGAAGGCTACAACCTTCTCTCGTTCTTCAGACTCTCCTGGAAGGGAGATACAACCCCCTTATCTCTTGTACTAGCTGAGGTACTAGTACGTAGGTGTTGACCTACATAAGACTTCTCTTTCCTTCCAGGGACCACGTTTCATAAATTTTCAAAATGGATCCATGAATATCAATCAAACATGAAATAGATCTACAATCAACCAACTTCCTTGTACAAATACTCAATCAATAACTTCTCAGAACACAATACCAGTAACCAGACACCAATTCAGAACCCGGAACACTGCAGTAATAAACAAAAGCAACTAAAACATATTTCAAGAAAATTCTGCTACTTCACCAATAGAAATCTGGGTACATACGCATATATGTCAAAGCAAACCTGCGTGTATATGCAGTATTCACTTCCTTAACCTATGAGTATCCGCGCCTCCGCTGTGTCGAACCTGTAGGTATTTGTGCCTCTGCTGTGTAGATCATGTGGAATACGCGCCTGCGTTGTGTCAAACCCGCGTATATTTGCGCCTTCGATGTGTCGATCCCGTGGGTATCTGCACTTCCACTATATCGAACCTATGGGTATCCGCACCTTCGTTGTGTTCAACCTGTGGGTATCAGACTTCAATTATACCTAGATTATCAGATTTATAGATCTGATCATGCTCCAAAGAGATCTCGACCCATCAGTAGATCTTAACCATCTTGTAATGCTCAGGTTCCTCCTTGATTCAGGTCCAGCTATAACTCCCAACTGATCACTAGTATTTCAGATGTTGCTCTTCTCAAGATATTCAACACAACAGTCTGCCCAAGCCAAATGATCTCCTTCCCTTTTTATAGGCTAGGCCTTACTCAAACCATGTTCCAAAACCATAGAGATCCAATACTAGGGATCCAATACCTGGGTTCAATACTTTAGATACAAAACCACCGTCCAAAACCATAGGTTCAAAAATGTAGGACTAAATACCATGGACCAACCATAAGATTTCCCATGTGTGCACGCTTTTCTCTGCATGAAAGTGCGTGTATTGTGCATACTCACCTTTTTTTCGGTACACCTGCGTATATGTATGCACCTTTTGTGAAAAGGAACCTGCGGGTGTCTCATTTTCTACCATTCTGAGAGCCTGAACTGTGATATGCTATTTGAGTGAGTTGCCATCAAGGACAACACTTATGTCATTGAGCCAAACCTGTGCCAAACCTATGTCATAATGCCAACAGTCTCCCCCTTTGGACTTGATGGTAACCCAAAGTCACTCAAAGTCTTTTCTCCCCCTTTGACATCAAGGGCAAAGGGTTATGCTCCCCCTGAGTACATGCTGAAATCTCTGCTCTGCTGTGCTGTCCAAGCTCCCCTTGACATATAGGCGAGATCTGCAAGAAGATGTTCTACAAAAGAGATCTGACTTTATACATCATAGATGACCTTTCTATCACCAAAGACTCATACATACGACTCCCAACCAAGTGGGGATACATGATATAATAAGCATATTACATTATCCATCCCAGGCATAGTGGGGAAACCAAGATAGGCCATTACATGACCTTGACAAAAGAAATATAGAGACAAAATATCAGCAGCATCTGTCAATCATTATTCAAATCAGTATCCATGTTCTCCTTCTACACTTGCTCCTCCCAAAATTAAAACAACTGAAGAATTGAACCAATATCTTCTAGATAATGCCATCAATGCATTATTAGAAGAATATGTGCACCCCCTGAACCTGTGCTAGATGGTCTCTGACAGACCCATATCAGACTCTTCTCATCCTTGCTTTTCTTCAAGTCAACATATACACGACTGTACCCACATAAACCAGTGTATGTACACGTATACCCCATATGAAACTCATGTACAACCAACAATCTTTGAAACAGACAAGATTCAACAACAAGATGATGCATCAACTACCCCCAGCTTTTGTCTGAGGCATTCAAAGGTCTCCCTGGGCAGTGGTTTGGTGAGAATATCAACAACTGTTCCTTAGAGGGAACATACTCCAATTTGACCTTTTTTTCAAACACTTGTTCTCGGAGAAAATGATACTTGATTGGTATGTGCTTAGTCTTTGAATGCATGACAGGATTCTTTGAAATACTGATTGCACTTGTATTATCATAGAAAATGGAGATAGGTGGAGTACAAGTGATTTTCATATCATGCATTGTTTGCATCATCCAAAGGAGTTGAATGCAGCAAGATGCAACATCCACATATTCTGCTTCACCTGTAGATAATGCAATAGAACTTTGTTTCTTGCTGAACCAAGATACTAATCTAGGACCCATGAAGAAATCACCACCATTAGTGCTTTTTCTGTCATCCACACTTCCTGCCCAATCTGCATCTGTATATGCATGAAGTGTGAGATCTGTACCTCTAGGATACCATAAGCCATAGTTTTGAGTTCCTTGAATATACTTGAAAATTCTCTTAACTGCTTGAAGATGAGTTTCCTTTGGATTTGCCTGAAACCTTCCAACTATTCCCACTGCATGCATAATGTTTGGTTGGGTACCTATTAGATAGAGAAGACTACCAATCATGGATCTATAGGTTGGTTGATGTACTGCTGCCGATTCATAATTTGCGTTGAGGCCGCATCCTATCACCATAGGGGTACATACTGGTTTCAAATCCTCCATCCCATATTTTTTCAAGATCTGCTTGAGATACTTGGTTTGTGATAGAAAAATGTCGTCTTTGTTTTGTTGGACTTGTAAACCAAGAAAATATGTGAGCTCACCCAGCATGGACATTTCAAACTCTTTCTGCATCACCAAGGAAAAATTTTGACTCATGTCTTCTTCATTGCTAGCAAAGATGATATCATCAACATACACAAGAAGTATTAGCAACTTCTCATTGTCAATTTTTATATATAGATTGCTATTAGTTGATCCTTTTATAAAACCTTGTTGATGGAGGTACTTATCCAACCGATAAGACCACACCCTTGGAGCCTGTTTAAGGCCATAGGGAGCCTTTTTGAGTCTGCATAAAGGTTTTGGATCATTTACAAGAATAAACCCATCTGGTTCTTCAATATATACTTCTTCATCCAAGTCTCCATTCAGGAAAGCAGACTTCTGTCCATTTGAAATACTTTGAACTTTTGAAAGCTAGAAAGGGAAAGGAACATCCTTATGGCCTCTAGTCTGGCAACTGGTGCAAAAGTTTCTTCAAAGTCTATGCCTTCCTGTTGAGCATACCCTTTGCAAACAAGTATGGCCTTGTTTCTAATCACATCTCCATTTTCATTCAGCTTATTTTTGAATATCCATTTTGTTCCTATGACATTCTTATCCTTTGGTCTAGGAACCAACTCCCAAGTGTTATTCTTTTCGATATGCTCAAGTTCTTCCTCCATGGATTTTACCCAGCATTCATATTTGCATGCCTCTCTTATATTTTGTGGTTCAGTGGAGGAGAGAAATGCTAGATAGCTTGAAGCTTCTGAAATGGTTCTTCTTGTTTGTACACCTGCCTCTTTTTGCCCCAAAATTTGAGATTCTGGATGAGTCTTCTAAACGTACCTGGATGGAGTCTTTTCTTCTATCCTTATCTATTATTCTGGTGCCTCATGGGTTTCTTCTTCATCATGAATCTGATTTGATGTTGATGGATAATCCTCATCATCTTGGAAATCTTCAGATTTTACCTTCCTAGGAGTGTTTCCTTCTTCATCAACCACTACATCAATACTTTCAATAGTTTTTCCAAGTCTTTTATTGCAACACTTGTATGCTTTGCTATGGGGAGAGTAACCAAGGGGAATGCCTTCATCTTCTCTAGGTTCAAACTTGCCAAGATTTTTATCAGTCTTCTTGATGTAGCATTTTCTTCCAAAAATTTTGAAGTATTTTACCATGGGAGTCTTACCATACCAAATTTCATGAGGAGTCTAAGTGCTGTTTACCTGGACATTTGTCTTGTTGAGAATAGTGACTGCAGCAAATGTGACTTCACCCCAGAAGGTTGCGGGAGTTCCAGACTCATCAAGCATAGCACGAGCCATTTGTTGAACCGTTATGTTCATCCTTTCCACTACTCCATTTTGTTGAGGAGTCCTAGCAGTAGAGAATTCCCTTCTTATTCCATGTTCTTCACAAAAATCGAAAAATTCATTCGAGGTAAATTCTCCTCCTCGATCAAACCTGAGGCATTTGATTCTGTGATCTAACTCATTCTCCACCAAGGCTTTCAATGATTTGAATTTTTTGAAAGCTTCATCTTTATTCTTCGTAAGTCCTATCCAACACATCCTAGAAAAGTCGTCAATGAATAATATAAAATATTCTTCTCCTCGAGGTGATCTTTTCCTAGATGTACCACATACATTAGTATGGACAAGTTCAAGTGGCCTGCTAGCTAATCCTTCCTTCTCAGGAAAATTAGTTCTGGTTTGCTTACCAAATTGACATGATTTCCATATTGTATTGTCTCGAATTCTGATGTCAGGTAGATAACGAACTGCCTGATATTTGCATGCTTTCCTTATCTGTGAGAAGCTTAGATGCCCCAATCTTTTGTGCCATAGCCAGTGTTCATCATTCTTGCTTAGATAGCATTGTTGTTGTCCTCCCTTGAGTATATATAAATTATTTGGAGTTCTTATGCCTTTGATCATTGTTTCTCCTGTATCAAGCTCACGAACAATGAATGCATTTGATCGAAATATTACTTCACTTCCTTGATCACACATTTGACTGACACTTAATAAATTCTGCTTCAAGCCATCAACATACATAAAATTTCCAGCCTCGACCTTTTCTTTCAAAAGAACAAAACCTTTACCTTTTATGAGTGCAGGGGTGTCATTTCCAAATGAGACTTTCTTTTCCTTTTCTAAGGCACTATATGGCTGAATTTTATCTTTATCACCTGTCATATGTTTTGAGCATCTACTATCGATGTACAACTGATTTTCCTGTCCTTCTGCATATAAGGCTATCCCACATCTTTCTAGTTGAAATTCTTTCTTTTTCCATGTTTTGGGAACCAATGAAACTTGCTCCTTCTGATTTGTTTGTCGAAACCTGCTCCTACATTCAGAATCTTCATGACCGAAATTGCTACAAATAGAACATTCTACTTCATTCTCAAGAGTAGCAAAGTTATTGTAGGTCCTGTTCATGGTCCCGGTCATACTCCTTCGTTTTTGAGCTTCTCTAGTCATGATTGTCTTGTAGGAAACAGATTGATCTGCTTTGTGACCAAAGTTATGACAAGAGAAACATTGGCCATTGAAGAAGCTCTTGTGATTATCAAATCTACCAACCAAATGATTGTAGTTTCTATCCATTCTTGAGGCAAGTTGAGAATGATTTAACTGTGGTTGGTTGTAGCTTCTATTCATCCTTGAAGTAGATTGTGCCCGATTTACCTGGTAGTCTTTGTTCATTCTTGAGGTAAATTGTCCCTGACTTACGTGGTGATCAACATTATGCTTTTGTTGAGGATTGTTAACCTATTCACCTCTCCTTCCAGCTTCAAGATAACTTTTGGAAGTGGATGGCTTCTGTGCTTGAGATGTTTCTTTGGTATACCCAAGACCTCTCTTGGTTAGAGGAGAACGCTGCACTTTGATAATCTCATCTAAATTTTTAGATCCTTTAGCAAATCTAAGATTAAGAGCTTTCATTTTCTCAATGTCCTTTCTAAGCCCCACAATTTCACATTCTAACTTTTCATTGTGTTTCTCCATTTTAGCAAGTTTGGAAGTCAGAGTATCTATAATCATATTTTTCTCTTCTAAGAAAATTTTGAGTTTATAAATTTATTCATAAATACTTTCTTCATCTATAATGTCCAAGAAATCATCATCTTCAAAAGCCATCAAAAGTCTATAATCATTACCTTGTTCATCTTCATCGCTATTTGAAAGACCGTCACTGTCTCCATGTGTGTAATAACTTTTCTTACTTACATTCTGTTTTTTGTTCCATCTAACTTGTTCCTTACCTTTGTCAAGCTTATCTTTATGAGGACACTTGGCAACATAGTGACCGACTCTTCCACAAGAAAAACATTTGAAAGGGAGCTTACCTCTGAATCTTCTAGAACCCGTTGAAGGTTCTTGACAAAATCTGACTCTTCCTCTTCTTCCGACATATGTCCTGAGTCATTGTAATCTCCTTTTCCCGAGGCTTTGAATGCAGCTTCTCTCCTGTCTGATGGTCCACCTTTTCTCATTTCATAAACAGTTTTGATTTCATGCAGTTGTGACATGGTAAGGCTCTATAGATTTTGATTTTCTTCTATGGTAGAAACTTTTGAATCAAACTTAGGAGACAAATATCTTAGAACTTTTTCAACCAAAACAACTTCTTTTATTTCTTCACCCAAGTTTTTCATACAATTAACAATCTCATCTATGTGAAGGAAATAGTTAGCCATGCTTTCATCATTGTACATTCTGAGATTTTCATACTGATTTCTAAGAGTTTGAAGTTTTGCTCGTTTTACCTGATCATCTCCTTCATAGCTCAGAATTATCTTATCCCATATTTCTTTTGCGGTTTTGAGCTACATAACCTTGATGAATTCTGATTGAGATAGACTCCCTAATAGGGTATTGACAGCCTTTGCATTTGTTTCATACTGCCTTTTACCAGCCATATCTGTAGGGGTTGCTGAAGGAAATGTGTATCCTGTTTCCACAATATCCTAAACTTCTGTACCCAGAGATTGAAGATAGGCAGTGATTCTTACCTTCCAATATACAAAGTTGCTCCCATCGAAAATTGGTGGCCTAATTGATGATTCCTTTTCGTAGTTGCTCATGATGATAGATCTTCCTTCAAGTGATCAAGCTTCTCCTGAAGGACCTGCTCTGATACCAATTGTTGAAAATAATACTGAGAGGGGGGGGTGAATTAGTATTATTAAATTCCTTTTCAATTTATACAAAGATTGGCAGATCTAACTAATGAAACTTGTGTATACCTTCTAGACTTATAGTATAATTTATTCTTCAGATGTTGGTCATTAATTTGTGTGTCAGAACCATATAATAGTAAGCAAGAACAAAAAGGTAGAGTAGACAGTCACACAAAAGAACACAAGATATAAGGTGGAAACCCCATGTGGGTGAAAACCACTTGCTGCAATATGTCTTTATCTTCTTTCAATTAGAAACTTCTTTTTACAATGATTCTGTACTGGTGCAGTCTTATACCAACACGTAGGCTTCAACTTGCAGAAGGCTACAACCTTCTCTCATTCTCCAGACTCTCCTGGAAGGGAGCTACAACCCCCTTAGCTCTTGCACTAGCTGAGGTACTAGTACGTAGGTGTTGAACTACAGAAGACTTCCCTCTCCTTCCAGAGACCACGTTTCATAAATTTTCAAACTGGATCCATGAAAATCAATCAAACATCAAATAGATCTGCAATCAACCAACTTCCTTGTACAAATACTGAATCAATAACTTCTCAGAACACAGTACCAGTAACCAGACAACAATTCAGAACTCGGAACACTGTAGTAATAAACAAAAGCAGCTAAAACATATTTCAAGAAAAGTCCGCTACTTCACCAATAGAAATCTGCGTACATACACATATATGTCAAAGCGAACCTGCGTGTATACGTAGTATTCACTTCCTTAACCTGTGGGTATTCGCGCCTCCGCTGTGTCGAACCTACGGGTATCCCTGCCTCTGCTGTGTAGATCCTGCGGAATACACACCTGTGCTGTGTGAAACTCGCGTATATCCGCGCCTTCGTTGTGTCGAACCTGCAGGTATCCGTGCCTCCGCTGTACCGAACCTGCGGTATCCGCGCCTTATCTATGTCGAAATTGTGGATATCAGACTTCAATTATACCCAGATTATCAGATTTATAGATCTGATCATGCTCGAAAGAGATCTCGACCCATCAGTAGATCTTAACCATCTTGTAATGCTCAGGTTCCTCCTTGATTCAGGTCCATTTATCACTCCCAACCGATCACTAGTATTTCAGATCTTGCTCTTCTCAAGATATTCAACACAATAGTCTGCCCAAGCCAAATGATCTCCTTCACTTTTTATAGCCTAGGCCTTACTCAAACCATGGTCCAAAACCATAGAGATCCAATACTAGGGACCCAATACCTGGGTTCAATACTTTAGATACAAAACCATGGACCAAAACCATAGGTTCAAAAATGTCGGACTAAATACCATGGACCAACCATAAGATTTCCCATGTGTGTGTGATTTTCTCTACATGAAAGTGCGTGTATTGTACGTACGCACCTTTTGTTCGGTATACCTGCATATATGCATGCACCTTTTGTGAAAAGGAATCTGCGAGTGTCTCATTTTCTACCATTCTGAGAGCCTGAACTGTGATATGCTATTTGAGTGAGTTTCCATCAAGGACAACACTTATGTCATCGAGCCAAACCTATGCCAAACATGTGTCATAATGCCAACAATAAATCACTTTATGGTAGAAGGTCGCTCTTGAACATGACACTTTCACTCCATCTCTGTCACTATTATGGCTGGGTCATCTGCTTTATGGTTATCATAGCTATGTTCTATCACACCATCCATCACTTTTGCTTTGGGTCAATGCTTCCAATTCATTTAGTGTCACTGACATGTCCAAGAGAAGTCACTTAGTAAAATTCATCCTTTGCAATACTCATAAACCTTCATTTTCATGACCGCCATTCCTAAACCTTGCTTCATCGATCAAATTTTGTCTTCAAAATCATTGCACTTGTTTCATGTAATTGATGGGGGATAAATCAAGGCCCTCATGCAATGAGTCACTTCTTATCGACATCAACACATTACCTAGGAAGTTGACTTAGAAACACCCTTCCAGTACCTTGGGGCTTGCATACATCAATGGAAATTTTCTTCTTCTAGCGATAGGTTGACATGACTGCCTTCAATCGAAAGAATTTGTATGGTGTTCAACATCAAACATCTATTCACAACATGCAGAATGTATTGTAGTACCTTGATAATCATTATCATTATCAGAGATCTGTCTCGCATCTACTAACAACATACATCATTGGCTGGTAATCAGACGGTGTCTTCCCATGTTCGACATCATATCACATATTCACATGGTTAGACTCGTACTTGAGCAAACCATTGGATGAGATAGAATACCCTGAATCTAGTTTCATCCATCCAGGTTGCGATTTCAGGAGAGTACTAAATCATCTGTGCAATGGCTTTACATAGATGGTCATCCTATCATTGGTCTATATCTATAGACGGCTATCTGATTTATGTACATGTAATGAAAAGTTTATATGATGAGCATGGTTATGCCTTCCCTCAAAAATTCATGAAAAAATTCAAATATATCATGATATTATGTATTATAATCGATGCAGGTCACCGTCCACTTTATATCCTCTTCAACACATCATAAAGCATATCACTCGACATTATCATTTTCGACTTCATGCTTTAGGGGGAAACTATTATAGGTCCATTTGGGCACATCACTCATGACATTTAGATCATTAAAATTAGGGCTCATCAAACCCTAATTCAGTTGCTACATGCCCTAGACAAGTCATCTCATTGAATGCTTTCATCCATGAAAGTTTCCTAGCCTAAAACCTTGCAAACAAGCCTCTTTGGGACACCAACACAACCTTGGTCAGGGGTAACTATGCTGCAATGCAGGTAGGCCCATTCAGGCCTGCACTTCAGTGCACTTAGGCCCACTTACACCTGTGCTAGGTAAGAATGAGCAAAATTTTCATAGGGTTCTGGGAATATTCCTTGACTCTAGATCATTCTAGAAGGATCCCATATCTTATATTATCCTAAGATCTCAAATTTGGATAGGCTATGGATCAATTAATCTCCTATCCTCTCATCCCTTGCTCCATGGAAGAAAAATAAAATTTTGGAAGGCCATTCAATACCATCATTTATGAGAAAACCACATCCATTTCCCTATAAATTGAGCACTCATCATAGTGATCAAGGGGCTAGAAATTGAAGATTGTAGAGAAATTTTGTTGGTTTGAGATTTGAGTTCATGTCAAGCAATCTTATGTTGCTGGATTGGTGTGATCTTGGTGTGATGAGGGTTGGATTGAAGCTGGATGAGTGGCACGAGATCAAACTATATTGGGTGAAACTCTTCCTTCTACATTGATAAAATTGTTTATTCCTTTTCTCATATTCTTGTTCATATCTATGATGATTATGTGTATCAATGTTTTCGATTCCATTGGTTTATAGTAGATAGATCATGTATGCTTTGATCATTGTTGTTTCTATTTCTATTGACACGGGTACCTATTGAGCTGATTCAATTCAAGTGGGAGTGATGGGAGCAATTCAAAGGAGATCAAGGAAGCGAAAGACTAAAAGTAAGTTCCTTCATCTCATCTATCTACTATAGGAAAAGGTTAAACTACTTTCTTTCTATTGTTCTAAGTGTAGCTACCCACTTAGGGAAAATGTGTTTATCCATAGATACAAATTCCATATAACAAATTTCTCTAGTTAAGTTTCCCCAGTATGGTCGCAAATTTGTTATATGGAATTTGTATCTACGGATAAACACATTTTCCCTAAGTGGGTAGCTACACTTAGAACAACAGAAATAAAGTAGTTTAACCTTTTCCTATAGTAGATAGATGAGATGAAAGAACTTACTTGTAGTCTTTTTCTTCCTTGATCTCCTTTGAATTGCTCCCGTCGCTCCCACTTGAACTGAATCTCCTCAATAGGTACCTGTGTCAATAGAAATAAAAACAACAATGATAAAAGCATACATGATCTATCTACTATAAACCAATGGAATCGAAAACATTGAAACACATAATCATCATAGATATGAACAAGAATATGAGAAAAGGAATAAACACCTTTATTAATGTAGAAGGAAGAGCTTCACCCAATACAGTTTGATCCTGTGCTACTCATCCAGCTTCAATCAAACCCTCGTCTCACCAAAATCACACAAATCCAGCAACATAACATTTATTGACATGAACTCAAATCCCAAACTAACATAATTTCTCTACAATCTTCAGTTTCTAGCCCCTTGATCACTATGTTGAGTGCTCAATTTATAGGGAAATGGAGGTGGTTTTGTCATAAATGAGGGTATTGAATGGCCTTCCAAAATTGGAGTTAGTTTTCGTGGAGCAAGGGATGAGAGGATAGGAGGTTAATTAATCCATAGCCTATCCAAATTCGAGCTCATAGGATGAGATAAGAGATGGGATCCTTCTAGAATGATCTAGAATCAAGGAATATTCCTATAACCCTATGCAAGTTTCACTTGTTCTCACCCAGTGCAGGTGTAAGTGGGCCTAAGTGCACTGAAGTGCAGGCCTGAATGGGCCTACCTGCATTGCAGTGTAGTTACCTCTGACCAAGGTTGCGCTGGTGTCCCAAAGAGGCATTTCTGCAAGGTTTCAAGCTAGGAAACTTTCAAGGATGGAAGCATTCAATGAGATGACTTGTATAGGGCATGTAGCAACTAAATTAGGCTTTGATGAGCCGTACTTCTACTAACCTGAATGTAGGGAGTGATGTGCCCAAATAAACCTGTAACACCTCCCCGTTTTGGGAGGATTTTTGTCCTCCAAATATTCTGTTGAATGAGGTGAGAAAAATTTTCCTCCACCTTCCCTTGGGTGTACCATTTTTCTTTTCATGGAAGTTGTCCTTTCAACCCAATCTTCTAAATGTCATAATGCCCCTGTCTTGTAGTTCTAGACTTCTTCGAAAAAATTGTATCTTTTTTCAACTATGCCTGAGCATCTTGTCTCAAATCCTCCACAAAAGGTAGGATATCTTCCTCTTCCTAATCTAGCATGGAAGGCTCATAGAGTTTCAGATTCTATGCCTTCACAACTAAGTAAATGTGCATATATGGTGGTAAAATGGGTCAATAGGAATTATCACCTACCTTTTCTAGTTTCTTTAAGGGATTATACCTCAGAGCCTTGATTTTCTTAGCAGGTCCCTATAGCCTTGTTCAATTGCAGCTATACTCTGTCTCCTACCTTTAAATATTTCTCTATTTTATGTTGATCATGCTTGGCCTTATAACTCTCATGTAACTTCTACAGTGTCTCTTGTACCTATATATGGATATGCCTAATCTTATCTATACATTTTTTAACCCTCGAGCTATCTCTTGTAAGATCTTCATTACTCTTCCTTTCTTCCCATATGCAATGTCCAAAGGTGAAGGTAGTAAATATCCAAAACAAGTTTCAAATGGGGACCTTCCTAAAAAAATGTTGACTGCTATGTCGCAAGAATGTTTTGTATATGCAATATTTTCATGCCAAGTCTTCAAATGCTTCTAGTTGTATCCCCTTATAAGTTTCACCAAAGTCATGTTGACTACTTTTGTCTACACATTTGTCTACAGATGGATTTTTGTAGATCTCTTCAACTTTGTGTACATCTCCCACAATTTTATCTAGAATGCAATGAGAAATATTCTAAAATGGTGCTCCTTGGTATCCCAAAGTGAACCCAAATCTTTCCAAAGAACAAGTTTGTTGCTTCTTTCCCATTGATTGTCTTTTTACAGGGCACGAGAAAACACATCATGCTAAACCTATAAACTACCATGAATGGGCAATCATGTCCCTTCCTAGTTATTGGTAAAACTCCCACAAAGACCATGGAAATTATCTCCCAAGGAGGAGTGGGTATATGTAATGGATGATATAGAACATGTTTCCTATTTCTAGGCTTGCTCTTCCAACAAGGCATGCATCCTCTTATGAACCGAGCTAGCTATTCTTGCAGCTTGGGCCAATACAAACACACTATCTTCCTTATGCCAAAGTGCATTGAAACCTTAGACGTGTGAGCCTCTTTGATTAGTCATAATCACTTACCTTTAGGAACACATAGGTTATCTAGGTTGTATAAAAACCATCTTGGAGATGGTAGTAAATGGTACAATCACCATCGTGCACATGACTTTGACTCTACAACTACTAAGGCACCTCTTGAAGTCCTCATCCTTTAAATATGTCGATTTACATGTGTGATTTCCTTGCTAGTTTTGGAATGCATGGTACATGCATGTGTGTATTTGGTTCTATTGTTGTCATTAAAATGGGTTTTCCCAGGTGTGACATTGTTCTTCAATGTTGCCTTACCATTTTGGGATAGCCATGGTGTGATGGGTTCTCTTATATTGGTTGAGCTGGAATGCCAGATGGTTTTGAAACTAAGTGAGTTGGTCTCTAAAAGAAATAAGACAAGGTCTAGGAATCGTTGGACTAGAGAAGGTGGGATTGTGGTAAGTTGATTTTTTTGTGCCTCAATGTGCCTAGGAATCCTCGATTGGTGAATGACGGGATATACAGTAAATAGTAGAGGTTGGTGCCCTCGAACAGGACTAGCAATCCTTGACTGGTGAGTGGTGGGATATCTGGTAAAGCTTGGAGGGTGGAGTCTTAATTAGGTCTAGGAATACTCTACCACTATATGGAAAGATATATGGTAAATCCTAGAGACCAAGATATAGGAAAATTCCTCAAGTGTATGTGGAGAAATCCAGTGGCATCCATGATTGTTTAGGGCCTAGTGATCTAGTGGGTATTGTGGTAAAGCCTAAGGAAACCTGGTTTCATTTGGTTTTGAGTCCCACATTAATGCTTGGAATATGGCACATGGGTCATTGACTGAAAGAAAGATTTGGTTCATCCAATCTATGGTCGGGTAGTTCGTGGAAGTCCCATGCCTACTTGGATTTTGCATTCATTAATAATAGCCTCTTCTCATTGGTACTGGTTCATATGTGATTCTTATGGTTGTTATATACTTGTTATTTTATTGGTTATATGTTGTTTATGAGTATGTTTTATGACAAAATTGATGTATGGCTTTCATCATGTTTTGAATTGTAAATGAATGTACAATGAATGTATGACCTAATAGATGATAATGCAACTATTGTGATAGAGAAATAATTCTTCTTACTTTCAACCAGCGGAGGCCAATAGATCGATGAAAATAATAAGAACAAGAAGAATATAAATCAATGGAGCTTAACACAAGGTGTATCTCGGGAAATCCACTACTCAAAACCCCACTATCTTTGTTGCATGTATAAGAAATATGAGTGAAGATACAAAGCTTGTTCTCACTAGAACAATTCCGCACAATTATGCTCAACTCTCTCAGCTCACAAGCTAGCTCTTGGCCAACACTTAGCCAATTCTGTAGCTCTCCAAGCTGCTAATGTCTTGTGTAATTCCTAGGATGAATAGCCTGCATTTAAAGGGAATTCATGCTTCCAAAACTACACAATCCAAACATAGGATCAAACTCTAATGCATGCATAATATTTACAATCCAGTAAATAATACCATTGATATTACATTGTCCCTGCACTCTAGTCTCAACTGGGTCTTTATCTGAATTGACATGCATGAGTTTCTAATGAGGGAATCTTCAGTTAACAGGAGTAGCACTAGTGGATGCATTAGTGCACCAACTGACTGTTAGTCCTCTATTAGTTCCAAAAAGTATTTGCAATTAATTTAGCTAAACTTAACTCAGTAAACTAAGTGATCTAATTTCCAACTCAATTTAAACTCATATTGGGCCCCTAAAACTTAGGGAGAACATATACATGATTACAGAAAGACTTCTAACTTGGAATTCCTAAGATAGTTAAGTTAATTAAACTTAATTAACTATTTACAAGTTGCTATGAGAATAGAATTCGATTTTAATTCACATTTTAAATTTAAGGAAAAATTTAAACTGGAATTTCTTGTTGGCATTCCTTAACACTCCCTCTCAACAAGAAACGGATTATCAGCTACCCCGATCCTATCTCTATAAAACTTGAATTTACATATTGACAATGCCTTTGTCAAAATGTGAGCATCTTGCTCCACCATGCAAATGTACTCTAACAACATAATCTACCTCAATACACAATTTCTGAGATGATGATATCAGATATCAATATGCTTGGACTGATCATGAAAAACTACATTTTCATAGAGTTTGATACAACTCTAATTATCACACTACGTCAAAGGTGGATCCATCTATTGACCAAACAAACCAACCAAGATCTTCCTCATCCAGATGGCCTCACATGTTGTCTGACTCGCAGGCATGTACTCTTCCTTTGCCGAATTGAGTGCAACCAATCTATGTTTCTTACTGTACCAAGAAACTATCACTGACCCATTACTAAAGATCCCTCCTAATGTTCTCTTCCTGTCGAATGGACTCCCTACCCAATCTTCATTGGTGAAGAGTTGAATCTTCACTCCCTCTATCCGTTTGTAACATAATCCATATTGAGAAGTGCCCGTGAGGTATTTCAACACATGCTTTTTCGCCTTTCAATACAACTTGGTAGGTCTAACCATCACTTGACTAAGTTGGTTAGTTTCATAGCACATATCCAGTCATGTGTTCACCAAGTACATGAGTGAACCCACAAGATGCCTATAGGCAATAGCTTCCCCTCCTTCCCTTGAAGTACCATCCTCCTTCCTCTAGTTACCTGATAAAGGAGTATCTATGGGTTTTCTTCTCTCCATACGGAATCTCCTGACTATCTCGTTAGCATACTTGACCTAAGACACAAACAACTCCCCATATCCCTACCATACCTCCATGCTAAGAAATTAGTGCATAAGCCCCATGTACTTCATCCCAAACTCTCTTGCAAGGTACTCCTTGAAAGACTTGGTCAAATGATCATTAGCTATAAGTATGAGATCATCAACATAAAGTGCAATGATTAACAATTTACCTTCCACCACTATGTGGTACAGGTTCGCATCTGCATCACTCTTTGGGAAGCAGAAGACAAGAATATACTTCTACATTCAACGAACGGAAGCCAGTAGATCGATGAAAACAATAAGAAGAAGAAGAAGATAAATCAATGCCACATAACACAATATATATCTAGGGAAAGCGACTTCCCAAAACCCCGTTATCTGTATTTCTTCCTCTTCCTCAATCATGCCATTAAGGAAGGTTGTTTTCACATCCATCTGATGTATCTTCCAACCCATCTATCTTGATAGTGCCAATATAGATCTAATTGACAAGTACCTTGAAACAATAGAAAATGTCTCATCATAGTCAATCCCCTCTACCTGTGAAAAGCCACTGGCCACAAATATATCCCTATGCTTCTCAACCCTACCATTTGCAGCTTTCTTTACTTTGTAAATCCAATGACAGATCATCATTGACTTGTCCTCTGGTCTCAGGACCACATCCCAAACACTATTATGAACTATGGCGTCATACTCATGCACCATGGCATCAACCCAAACTAGCTATTGCAATGCTTCCTTAAGGGAAACTCGCATGGCCTTTTCCTCATCGAATATGACATCCCTGGGAACCATTGTCATCTTGCTGGTTGGAAAGTACAGCCGATAGTTGTGAGGTGTATCAGTGTACCCAAAAAATATCCCCAACTAAGTTGTCATCTCAAGATTCTTCCATGCATCTTTTCTCACATGGAAATATACCGATGACCCAAAAATCCTGAAGTGACAAACATTTGGCCTCTTACCTGAATACGCCTCTTCTGGTGTCTTCTTCTCAAGTATCCAATGTGCGCTATGGTTCTAAACTTAAGCCATTGTATTGCATGCCTCAACCCACAAGTGTAGTGGTAGGCCCTGATCATGCAAGATCACCCTCACTACCCCTATTATGCTTCTGTTCTTCCTCTTGTCCACCCCATTCTACCGAGGATTAAGGGTGTCATAAACTCCCATTTAATCCCTTCCACTACACAAAAGTTCTTAAACTACTTTTAGAAATACTCACTACTGTTATCACTCCATAGAGCTTTAACCTTCTTTCCTCACTCTTTCTCCACCAATACTTTAAACTCATAAAACTTTGTGAAAGTTTGATCATTTATGTGCATGAAAAATATCCATTGTTTATAAGAATAGTCATCCACAAATATAACATAATACATGTTTTTTGTTGTGGATGTGGTCGAGAACGGTCCACACACATTTGAATGGACTCACTCTAGAATAGCCTGTACTCAACTGTCTCTGTTGTGAAGGAAGACTTGGTGTATTTTCCCAAAGTACATGCCTTGCATGTATCAACTTGCTTAATCATACCTTTGGGAAGACTAGTAGAGATCTACTGCAATATCATCAAAGTCGCACAATGCAAGTGGCCCAATCACTTGTGCCACAACTTGTCAATGTCTCAGCTCTGCACCCTTTCTACTTTTGTGCTCAAAGCATCATGCTCCTCTACGTCCAACTTATAGATATTCTTCAGTCGAATCCTTATCTTCTTTACTTGACCCATGGCTATGTGTCGAAGGAACGCCTTTTCTTTCAAGAAGATCACATCATAGCCTCTATCCCCAAGCATGGAAATAGATACCAAGTGCTTCTTCAACTTGGGCACATACATAACATTCTTCAATGTTGGTGGAGACCCATGCTCACTTTGAAAATAAATTGTTGGGAGCGGAATCCCCCAAGGGTAGTTTTGGAGCTAAAAGCCCATGTTTAAGTCAAGTTTTTGTAATATTATTGTAAAGACTCTGCATTTTGTGGTTTCGGAGAGCGAGGATATTATGTGTCATAAAGGGTAGTCCGCCCTTAGTTTTATAAAGTAAATTCGGCTGTAAGAGATCTACTCACGGTCTGCAGACCATGGGGTTGTATAAAAAGAGCTAAGCTTTAAGTAGTTAGAGACAGGGATGGATCGATAGAACATGTAAGTGAGTCATAGCTTTAGAGAAAGAAGTCTAAGTATTGGGTTGTACCATAGGTAGAGGCTCTGTAGCTGAGTGCACAGAGGCCTAGGGTAGAAGTCTGCAGCTCAGTGCGCGGACTCCTGCAGCTATGTGCGCATGGTGAATAGAGTTTGTAATACTTGAAAGATATTAACAAAAGGAGTTATTCTGCAATTTCTGTGTATTTGTTCTATTAATGGCTCTGGATATTTTTGTGTATGTTGCATGAATGAATTCAATTATATTGAATAATTTAACGCAATCACGAATATTTGCTTACGCGGTGATAACTTTAAGTATTTGACAAGATAAGAAAAGCACTTAGGATAATTGAGGAATCTACATGACACACTACCATAGCAGCATGGAAGTACCTAAGCCCCAGGTTAGGGCTGTGCGAAGGCTGATCATATACTTTCACGAAGGTATTAAAAGATGGAATAAATGGTTTGTCTTACAAGCCCTAGAGCAAGATAACCTGCGCAAAGGCAGGGATAGAAGAGATCCAACGACATCAAAACCATCTCAAGGGTGTGGAAACTTGGTTCTAGCATCCCCCCATACTGCTTCGGGTGAGACTTCAGTCCGCACTCCGCAGGATGATGCCAAAAGGGCAAATAGTGTAGGGATTTGTCTGGCTAATTAGCGTTGAACCTGGGTTAGGCCCCGTCAAGCCAATAAATGGTTCCTTTGCCGGGACCAGAATCTGCATAAGAGATGTGCAATGTCGTATCACTGGAATCCAACTAAGAAGGAGATTGGAGACTGGTTGGATAGAAAAATCCAAGAATTCGCGACACAGGAGAAAAAAAACCCACAGCTGACAAAGGAACAGTGGTTGGACCAATACCTGTATACAGAGATCCACGAGATCTTTTTCTACTCTTTCCCTATTGAGCTATACAAGTGGATCACGAAGTTGGCAGTTAGCTAAAGAAGGTGGAAAGTTGGTGGTCCTATTCTATGGACCCCAAAGCAAGTGCGAAGGTTGGAAGCATCGAAGGACAAGATCGCCTGCGTTGTCGATCATTGGCGCGATCGCGTCATAGGAGGATTTGTGACTGAATTCACGGTTGAGACTTCAGTCAGCTATAGTGGGAGTGACACTTTTTCAAAAGACCGTGAGGTAAGTACATAAAATCTTTGAATACTTGGATAAAAATACTGTTGTGTAAAAAAAGGTTTATGTAGCTACCTTGATGTCTGGGACTACACAAAGGAGAAAAATTTATAGAAACGAAGGAAATAAGGGTCCAGAGTATAGCCCCTTGATCTCACCTCCACGAAGGGATGAAGAAGGGATAACGAAGGTTTCTCCTCGAAGCACTATTCATTTAATAAGACAAGCATTCCTGTGAATACCACCTCTGCCCATACGACCTCCGACTTCACCGACATCACCTCCAACTTCACCCATACCACCTCCACCTCCACGGTTGTTCAGTATGGAAAATACAGTGAAGTTTCCTTTGTTCATTGGCTTGGGAAATGAGGACTCAGACCAATTCTGGTTCATTGTGAGGGCTATATGGGAAGCTTAGGTGTTACAGATGATCACATAAAGAAGGCGACATTGGTTAGTGCTTTGCAGGATCGTGTGTTAACCTGGTACATTAAGTACTATAACGATAACCTGAATGCTGAAGTAGAAGACACTGAAGCAGCACTAAATAGGGAATTTAGCAGGCTTAAATATGAGGCGCAATCGATTGTGGGAATCAAATAGATCGTGATGCGACCAGGCGAGATGCCTTGGGAACTAGATAAAAAGTTGAAATGTACAATCGGCGAAGCCAACATGAATTTGACAGATGGACAACATTGCGAGTTGTTTGTGGCTTCGCTACTACCACACTTAAGGAGTGCGTTGTCGCAGCAGAAGATAACAACTCAAGTAGAGGCCTTAGAGATTGCCATGAGAGTACATGAGACTCCGATGCAAGATCCTAATCTAGGAGTTAAGCAGATTCATGTGCCGTTGAAGAATCTGTGCCTTGAGATGCAAAGTCTGAAGCAAGATAGGACAGTTCAGCCATAATTATGCGAGGAGGTATGGTGCTTGAAATGCAAGATTCAGGGTCATGACAAAGACCATTGCCCGGTCTTTGCAAATTACATTGTAGTAGGAGGATTGATGCCTTTAAGGTCGGAAGCTTAAACAAGACATAGGGAGAGGCTTGCATTATGGTGTGTTATCTGTCAGGTAGCCAGAAAACATAGCATGGATAACTGTTACTTGCTACAGAAGTATGTACAAGCACTGAAATAGCTATTCTGCAACTTTTGTAGGTTAGTAGGACATGATGAGCATACTTGCAGGAGCTATGAATTGATGATGGATAGAACTCTTGCCTAGAGGATACAGGCCGAAATGCAGCCCCTCGACCAAAATGCATGGACGACACGGATGAGATTTCAGGGCACGGTTGATATCGAGGTAGAGGAGGACCTGGTAAAGGTCGAGGATAATTGATTTGCTACAATTTTAGAGGACCAGGACACTATTCCAGTTATTGCACTAATCCAATGCATCCGTCGTGCAAGTATTGCACGCTGTTTGATCATGAAATGGAATATTTTCCTACAGTGTTAGCTAGGATACATGACAAAGGGGCACTACCACCCCTGCTGACTCAGAACTTGCAGATGATGAGATCTTAGTCGCGCGAGGAAGATCCAAATGTAAGTATAGTCCTCAAAAGTGGAATCGCGACAGGGGACGACAAGGGGAAACAACCAAAAGAAAATACATGGGTTCGCAAAGCCCCAGTAAAAGAGGCTGAGTTCGACTTGGAGCACGCTCATGAAGCCTTCATGAAAGCTAAGAAAAGCTTCGCTGAGGTGTCCACATCAAGAATCAAGGATAGGCCTGAGCCAGAGATGTACCCCTCTATGCTCACAACTTTCTTGGAAACCTGTATCATGTTACTTCACGATAGTAAGGTTGCGAAAGGGTTAGAAGAACTCATCAATAGATGTGTTGGAACTGCGCTAGGTGAGCCGCGTGTAGTATGAAAGATTGGCAAGCATAAAACAAGGACGGGACGGGAGATGAGATTGATCGCACAAATAGGAGAGTATGAAATGGATCAGGTCATTTTGGACCTAGGGTTAGATGTGAATGTCCTACCAAAGTAGACTTGGGAACAACTGGGGAGACTTGCATTGCAATGGTCTCCGATTTAGCTAAGGATGGCGAATGAGCAGAAAATCATCCCCATGGGGTGGCTACAGGGGGTGATCGTGGACATTAAGGGAGCGAGCGTGCTGGCAGATTTTGAGGTAATAGAGATAGTGGATGATAGCGATCCATACCCTATTCTCCTAGGAATTGACTGGGCTACTAATATGAACGGGGTAATCAATATGAAGAAGCGAAAGATGATCTTTGAGAGGAAATAACTACGCGTGATAGTACCCCTAGATCCTGCTGAAGGATCGCGCTATATGGAACCATTCTGCGATTATGAGAGTGATGATGATCTAGAATGCATCTATAAGATAATAGCGTAAGAAAAAGACTAGGTGAATCCCACCACGGATGGACAGATTACATGGGATCGTGAGAGTTCCTGCACTTCAGACTCCGACGAAGAAATAGAACGTTGGCATAATCGGTTACATGAAGAAACTACACTAAATTGTAACATGATGACTCGGTCGTTGCATTGTGTTTCGTCAGAAGCGAGAAATATACCTATTTATTATGGTCTAAATGAGTTATATATATTTTTGGATGCATTTGAAAGGGAGATACCTGAAAAGCAGTGCTTCCAAGCCTTGGACTGGGCACTGCGCTCTACGCCCGCAAGATGGTGGGGTACGCACAAGGGAAGCTTTGATTATTGGAGCGAATGTAGGAGGATGATGAGAACACAATTTGGGAAGCCTAAAATGTGATTGATAGACAAGTACAATTGGTAGAATGATCCATGCGCGGATCTGGCCAAATGGATCCAGGCTTATGGAGAAAAGCCCCAACCTGAGTGGGTGCACCTGTTCTGTCATATGGTGGATGTTATCCCAATGAATTGGTATATAGAAATAGA
The DNA here is from genome assembly GCA_031772625.1 of Pinus tabuliformis. Taxonomy (NCBI): domain Eukaryota; kingdom Viridiplantae; phylum Streptophyta; class Pinopsida; order Pinales; family Pinaceae; genus Pinus; species Pinus tabuliformis. The sequence continues at coordinate 404,164,035 of CM062812.1, read as the reverse complement.
GCTCTCCCATGGGATAGGTGACTGGGATATCCTACGCAAAGGATTCATGATGACATTCAGTTTGGAGGACAGGTTTGACAGTATTGATGAAGCGCTACGAGAGGTGAAAGAAGCCATCTTTAGGGTACTCCACAATCCTTTAGATCTAATTCAGCCTGAATGGGCTACACAGTTGAGTCACGTGTTCGAATGTTATAATGTAATTGCTAAAGGTGAGGATGAGGATCCGTGGAAGATTAACATTCTAAAAACAAAAGGCCACCGCAAGGTTCAAGGATCGCAGATTAAGAACCCTGATATAACCATGCCAGTGAAAACAAAACAAGTGGACATTGGTACGGAGGCAGAACCCAAATTCGCAATGATTGGAGACTACTCGGACGATGTGACAGTGGATAAGATCGTTGAATTGCTCCGCGAATACCAGGACTTATTTCCTACCAAGTTTGCGGATTAGAAAGGAATAATCGGAGATCTAGGAGTGATGAAGATCATGTTAAAGCCCGACGCGAAGCCAATTAAGCAGAGGCCTTACTACCTCAATCTGAAATGCAAGGAAAAGGTCCGCTTAGAGCTACACAAGATGCTAGTGGCATGCATCATTGAGACTGTGGAAGAGTCTGATTGGGTAAGCCCAATGGTGGTGCAAGAGAAGAAGCATAAGGATGAGATAAGGATCAGCGTGGATCTCAGAAAACTGAATGACACTTGTGTGCATGACCCTTTCCCAACTCCGTTTACGGATGAAGTGTTGGACAATGTAGGTGGCCAGGAAGCATATTTCTTCACCGATGGGTTCTCTGGGTACCACCAAATCAAAATTGCATCAGAGGATAGGAGAAATACAGCCTTCACGACTGAGTGGGGTTTTTTCCAATACACCATAATGTCATTTGGATTGAAGAATGCGCCTACAAGCTTTTCACGCGTGGTTGTTGCGGCATTCAAGGAATTTATTCATAAGTTCCTAGAGGTATATTTTGATGACCGGAATGTATTTGGGCTTGTTAAGCGCCACATAGCAAGCTTACACCTGATGCTGGATACCTATCGAAGATACCAAATCGCGCTGAATCTGAAGAAGTGTGTTTTTTGTGTTCCTTTTGGGAACCTATTGGGGCATGTTGTTTATAGACAAAGACTGATGGTAAACCCCGTGAAGATCATAGTGATATTGAACATCGAAGCACCGAGGAGTGTGAAACAGCTGTGTGCTACTCTGGGACATATGGGATATTACAAAAAGTTTATCAAAGGCTATGCCCAGATCGTCACGCTGATGGAAAAATTGTTGAAGAAGGATGTCACGTTTTGCTAGAATGATGACTGTAAGAGACAGTTGGATATATTGAAAGAAAAGATGGTTACTGCACCAATTCTAATCTTCCCAAACTAGAAGAAAGAGTTTCATGTACATGTCGATGCATCATGTATAGCGCTGGGGGCAGTACTAACATAGGATGGGGTAGAAGGCTTAGACCATCCTATCATGTTTGCAAGTTGCAGATTATCCAAAGCAGAGAAGAATTATTCTACCATTGAACGTGAGGGGCTAGTTCTGGTGTATGCGCTCGAGAAGTATCGGCACTACTTGCTGGAAGGCCATTTTAAGATGTATACAGATCACTCTGCATAAAAGTACCTGGTCAATAAGCCTATGTTGGGGGAGCGAATCTATAGATGGCTCTTATTCTTCTAGGAGTATGATTTTGAAGTTGTTGTGAAGCCTGGATGATTGAACGTGGGACTAGACCATCTGTCGTGTATTGAAACAGTGGAGGAACCTACTTAACATGGAATAAGGATTACTTGACACACAAATATTTGCAGTGCATGTTGTGGATGGTCATTTTCAGGATATAATACACTTCCTAACAACAGGAAGGATACTCTGTCCAGCAAAAGAAGGAATTAGTGGTGCGCGTGGTAGATTTCTCTGTCATTGCTGGGCATCTATACAAGATGGGGACTGATGAGATATTGTGGTGGTATGTACTTGAGTTCAAATGAAGCAACATCCTCATGGATGCTCATGGGGGTGCCATGGCAGGACATTATGCAGGAAGAGCAACTGCATAGAAGATTCTACGTGTAGTGTTGTGGTGGCAAACACTTCATCAGGATTCAAAAGCATATTCCAAGGCATGTGATGTATGTCAAAGAATAGGCAGGCCATTGTGGAGGGATGAAATGTCTTTGAATCCACAAATGATGTTGCAACCTTTTGAGAAGTGGGCAATAGATTTTGTAGGACCCATTCAGCTACAAGGGAAGACAAGGGCAAGGTACATTATCACTGCGACAGAGTATTTGACTCGTTGGGCAGAAGCACAATCGGTGAAGGATTGCACAAGTGCGACGGCCATGAAGTTCCTATTTGAGCATGTACTGACGATATTTGGATGTCCAAAGATCTTGATGAGTGATTGTGGTACGCACTTCCTGAATGAGACGATTAGCGCACTAACACAGGAATTTCAAGTATATCACTAGAAGAGCACACCTTATCACCCGCAGGCTAATGGGACAGTGGAGGCGTTCAAAAAATTTCTTGGAAATGCGTTGACCAAGGTTTGCAATGCTCAGCGAAGTGATTGGGACCTATGCAGACTTGCAGTATTGTGGGCTTATCAAACGACATGCAAGAAGGTGACGAGACAAACACCTTTTAGGCTTTTCTATGGTGTGGAAGTCGTAATTCCTATGGAATACATTGTGCCTAGTCTGCACATAGCAGCACTCATAGGTATGATGGATTGTGAAGCCCTAGAAGAGAGGCTCGCGTAGCTGGATGAGATTGAAGAAGAAATATTTTTGGTCGGGTTTCACCAATAGGTCCAAAAGAAGCGTGAAAAGGCATGGCATGATTGACACATCAAGTTGTGCACATTTAAGGTAAATGATCTGATTTTTTCGTATGATAGTAAGTTTAATAAATTCCATGGAAAATTCAAAATGCACTAGTTAGGGCCTTATTTCATTAAGGAGATCACCAATGGAGAAGTTGTACAGCTGGTCACGTTAAATGGAGAACCCTTCCCAGGAAGCTGAATTGAAGTCGCTTAAAGCCATAAATTGGTTGTCCGGCCATGCAACTAAATGAAAGTAGCATAGTCTTAGTGCCCCAGACTACTAAAAGGAGGTCCAGGACTATAAACTACATTGCCCAAGTCGGGGAGCTACGTGATTGGAAGATGGTGCGAAGCAAGGACGTGTCACTAGGTCCATGACAACGCAGAGGGAGCTATGCTACCTGGGAAGAAATTGCACAGGTCAGCTGGAAAGTGATCGTTAAAGTCATTGTTCATGAGAAGATGGTAGAAATGAGGCCAAATGGAGTGGGTAGCTAGAATTTAAGACGAAATTTATGGCTTAGACTCTTGAAAATCTATCACCAATCCGGTATTAATGAACCAATTTCAGGGGGAACAATTGCATTTGAATTCAAATTGCCCTATAAATTATAAGTGGTTGTCTAGCAAGAAACACTTGGCATTTTTAGTATTCAGCTGTTGAGATCTCAGACGCCTATGGACCTAGAGTTTTTCGAAGCCCTGAAAGAGACTCCTCCATTTGCGAACTTTCCTAAGACGTCGCGAGTAATGATAGAGAGTGTTATGTCATCACCCCCAAAAGTTATCAATACATAGTAAATGGTAGAAGAGCCTGCACAAGAGACAGAGAAACAGGCTGAAGAAGCTGCCCCAGAAGTAGTCAAGGTACTGGCGGAGGTCCCTAAATCCCCGAGAACACCAACACTGAAGCCAACCCCAAGGAAGGAGACCGTGAAGGAAGATAAGGGCAAGTGGCCTTCCATCCCAGTGTGTGCATCGCCGAGACAAAAGCCAACTAAGCCCACTTCCCAGGAGAAAGGCAAGGCTATAAACCTAGAGGCAGAAGAGGAGGATATCGAAGACATCCCCATGGACGATGAGGATGTGGGAATGAAAATAGAGGAGGTTGAAGCCCAAGGTATGGACCTTATTACACGTTTGTCGGAGTATTTCCCTCGGTGTAAGCCTAAGTCCAAGGTCCCAAAGGATACTTATGAAAGTAAGACTCCCTTTCAAACCCCATTGCTACCATATGAGATCACTTTTAACGATCTGTTTTTGGCTCGGGTGCTAATTTTGAAGCTCGAAGATTGGGACTTGGCGGTCCATGAGAAGTTCCCATACCTGGCAACCGAATAGTTGATGCATCACATCATAGACACAAGTATGGGGATAGTTGATAATCGCACCCCCGTGATGGTTTTAGTCATCAAGCAGCTGTTGTGCTTGGTGCATGATGGGCGTCTGTGGCTAGAGGAGCCAATACTCATCACCGACATTCTAATTCACCGCATCACACACTTGCCATATATAGGCGAAAATCCAATGATGATTTTTGGTGGCAAGGGTGGTGAGTTGGCACTCGCAAAGTCAATGAAATAGAAGTTCAAATTTGTGAATAAGTCGCACGAGTATGAAATCTCTAGCATCTGCGACCCCACTGTGAAGGTGGAAATGCAGATCCTTACAGGGAAGGTCATGCGGAAGTGTCGCGTTGATAAGGTGCTGGTGCCTATCATCGTGCTCACATAGCAGTGCGTGCAAGGAGTGCAATTTAACTAGTTGGACTACCTTCACAGCGAGTTCCTGGAAAACTACCACGAAGTGGAGGAGCAAAGAAAGATGTTCCACTACACGTGGCTCTTGCTATCGATTGTCCTCGTAGCGTGGGAGCTACTGAAAGAAAGCCAATTCCCCTTGGTTGCACCAGACCTTCTTGAAGCAGCAAAATATGCTTTGCTATGGGCAACCACGGACGTGGAGCGAGTGAGGGGTAGCAAAATATTCTCGATCCTGATGGAAATGAATATCAGGATGGCTACCAATCACAATTCGTGCTTATCACCCATGGTATATGCTAACCTTTAGAGCTATGCCGAATTCAAAGTTGATTTCCATTGGATCTAAATTAGGGCATGGAAGGACCCTGTGAAGAAGTGGTACGATTTGCCGTACCTAGCCACAGATGATGCCATCGCTGTGGTATTGGATAAATGGCTGGTGGAGTGGCGCACCTCCATGGACTTGGGAGTGGGTGGAAGCAAGTCCGCCACACAAAAGAACAAGGATGAGGCCAAGCTGAAGATGGCGTAGCTAGTCAAGAAGAGGAAGAAGGAGGTCATTGAGAAGGCCAAGAAAGAGTAGATAGGAAAGGAGGCAGGAAAAGAAACGGGAGGCACATAGTGGAGCTTTGACAAATTCATGTGATCACCTTCACCTGCAACTAAAGAAGAGGACACAGAGCAGCATGGTGTGGACCCCAGGAGATGTCCGACTTTATTAAGCGCCTAAGAGAGCTGGAAAAGGGAGGGTCCAGAAAGAAGTCAAAGGTAGCCAAGACCTCACTGGACCCCATCACACTAACAGAGGGAGACTTATATGACATTGGTGACATAGTTAGAGATGTCATCGTAGAGGCCCTGCAGCAATTTGAAAAATAGCAGGATATCATCTTAGGGGCCATCTAGAAGGGACTGTAGGAGTTGCAGGCCTGTGAATCACAAGTTGGTATGTCATCTACCAGCTTGCTTCTTATATGCTGCAAACGAAGGCTTCCAGTGTGCTAGTGTTGTCAGATGGAGCATTGACAATAGAAAATGAGGCTGACAGGCCCACTATCAGTGCCTTGAAGGGAGTAGGATTGAACTTGGCAGCACTCCCGCATGAAGCACTCCACTCCTTGCAGGATGGAGTAATTTCAAAGATGAGGGCTCGTGAGCACCGCGCCCTCCAAGTGATCAGCAAAGAGAGAATAAACAATGAGCAGATGCCCTAGCAGAGGGATGCTACCATCGCCACCGTGGCTGATGCGACCAGCGAGACAAAAGATGATCATACAGGTCGTGGAGGAGGCTTGCAGAATGGTCCTAAAATTAGCCATTTCGAAGGAGGAGCCAACCAACGTCCGCATCTATAAATCAGCCATGGGGTTGCGACACTCGGATGGAGATGGCATAGGTTCAGTTGGAGTTGAACTTGTAGATAACAGAGATACACTTGAGGGCTCAGCCTTCAACACCACCAGAGGTCAAGGAACAGTGAGTGGGCGCTGTCTCAGAAGTAGTCGTGGTAGTGGAGAGTGCAGTAGCAGACTGCACCTAGTTGTTTGAACAATCATTTGAGGTCCTAACCAACTTGCAAGGGAACCCAAACATCCAAAGGCTCGAGACATAAGCACGCGAACTTCAAGAGTGTTATGACGAAGTGAAGGGCACAGTGTGAACCGTCGCACTGACACAGAGGTTAGCCAAGTGCAAGAAGCCAAGTAGCTGAAGGAATTGGTGGATGGAGTGATACACAAGGAAGCAGTGTTGAAGGTGCGGCTTAAGCCCTAGCTGGAGGAAGCTTATGCAGTTACAGGAAACATTGAAGGCAAGCTTGCGACTCTACAAGCCATGCAACAATAGATTCAGGATGACAACATAGGGGCAGTAACTGAGAAGACAATCAAAGATGAAAAGCAGGAAGCAGCTCAGTGCACAACTGAAGTTGTGGTCATCAGGATCGAGCTCGATGGGCTTCACGCAAATATATCCGCGCCTGGAGAGTGACTCGAAGGCGAGTCACGATGTTTGTGTTGGGGGCCTAGTAGGCCCCTATAATACTAGTGATTCCCCCACTACTATTTTCATTGTATCCCTTATTGTTATTATTGTGCCCCCATTTTCCCCATATTGTTATTAGTATGCCCCATAGAAACCCACTATTGTTATTTTTGCGCCCTTATGTTATTACTGTTATGTCGGCTTGATTACATTGTGACCCCTTAGACTCCTATATATAGAAGGGAGGTTTAGTCATTTGTATCATCCAAGAATTGTTCATTTGTGTAACGTAAAGGAGGTTTCCCCCTCGAAGAGGATTAATTATAAGGTGTTGATCTATCTTTTCTATCTTTTTGTGAGCTGGTTTCCTAACATTTGGTATCAGAGCTTTGGATTCTAGGGTTTCGCTGCTCCAAACAGGTCATCGTCGAATTTTCGCTATAAATTTTTTCTGTGACATTTATGAAGCTAAAAAAAACCCATTTGGGCTAAAATTGGTTTGAACTTCAAGTCCAAATTTCAGAGCTTGTCTCGCTATATTTGTAGAGATATGATATGAGGAATTTGTCGTTTTTGCAAACTCCCAAATTACATTCCAAACAGGTGACCTGGGGAAAATCGTCATAACTTTTGTTTTGAGCATTCGATTGAAATTTCGTAAGAATTTTTAGAAAGAGGATGGCCTGTAGCTTTTTGTGTATCAGTTTCAGATACTAAGGTCAAAACAGTGACACGTGGCATATCATACAAATTCGCTCTATTGAACTATTCTATAATCAAGTCACTGTGGGAGATTTGGCATAACCCTTCCTTGGAGAATCCAATCTTGATCAGACTTGCAGGGTTAAAAAGAGGACTGAAAGGGCTACCACAGGACGATATTTCAGATATTTGAGATCCGCAGTTACAGAGATACAATTGATTCATTATAGAGCTCTTACAAAGTGAAAAAAGGGTGTGTAGTTTTTTTGAATTTTTCATAAGATTGGTTTGAAAAATTAGTTTGAAGGAATTCAAAGGGAATAGTGAAGAATTATTAGCATTAATTAATGCCCCGAAGAAAGAAAATTAAAACACCTAGTAAGAAACTTGAAAGCTCTAGCATGACTCGTGAAGAAGAGGAAGAAATGCAACATGATATATCAAAATTACATGACCAAGTACAACAAATTTCACTCTCACTGAAGGTAAATGAAGCCAAGATGAATGGTGTGGAAGCTAATATGAATGGCATGCAAGTTAAGATGGATGGCATGGAAGCTAATATGGGTGGTTTAAAGAAAGGTGTAGAAGCTAAGATGAATGGCATGGATGATAAAATGGAAGAATTGAAGATAAATTTGAATAAGTTGCTACAAGAAATGGTCACTAATGGTGAAAGGGTAGTAAAGGAAAATCATGATGAGAACAAACTAAATGTTAATGATGATTTCATAGACTCTAATGTTGGATTGAAGACCCACCATGTTCCAAAAATCGATATGAGGAATTTTGATGGCAAGGATCCAGGAACATGGATACTACAGATGGAGCAATTTTTCAAACTCCATAATGTGCAAAACACACAAAAGGTATGTATTGCAACTTTATATTCGAAAGCAAATCAGTTTGTATGGTATCAATGGCTTTGATTTCGTAAACAAATTGTCACTTGGGAAATTTTTACGTAACAAATGATAGCACATTATACGGATACAAAAAGCAACACCTTTTTTAACCAATTGATAAATCTCAAACAAAACGGTCCAATGATGGAGCACATTGAGGACTTCCAAAAATTGAACATAAGGGTAAAAGATATTCCAGAGGAGCATAGGATTGATGTTTTCATAGGGACTTTAAAGGATAATATCCAACATGAGGTTCGCCTTTGGGATCCTGATTCATTGGAGAAGGCATTCAGGTTAGCAAGAAAAATGGAAAGAAAAATTATTGCAACAAGGAAGCCTACCACTCACAACTATAAAGATGGAAGTGTTGTTGCCCATAGCCTTCCACAACCTACAAGGTTGACACCACAACAATTGGAAGAAAAAAGAGAGAAATGGGTTTGTTACAGTTGTGATAACAAATACACTAAAGGTCATAAGTGTGCTGAAAAGAAATTATTCTACATAGATTGTGAAGAGGACGAAGAAAAGGAACAAGAAAAGTCAAAAGAAGAGGATATACTCCGGGAAAAAACCCTAGATAAAGAAGAAATGAATTTGACCATATCTTGTAATGCATTGGCTGGAATTGCCACTCCTCAAACTATCAAGATAGAAGGACATAACAAGAAGAAAAAGGTAATAGTGTTGATTGATTCGGGAAGTACCCATAAATTTATTTATTGTAAGATAGCAAAGGAATTGAATTTATTCCTATATCCAGCACCAGAGTGTCAAGTGATGGTTGCAAGTGCAGGAACCATAAATTGCTCTGGAAAGTGCTATAATATCAAGATATCCATGGGAGAATATGTATTGAATAGCCCAATGCTTTCCATTCCAATGGGTTGGTGCTGATGTTGTACTAGGAGTCTAATGGCTACAATCCTTGGGTACAATAGCTTTTAGTTTTCAAGAATTTTTCATGAAATTTTGTGTGGAAGGAAAGGAAGTTGAATTAAGGGGTATTGCAAGGAAACTGGGAAAGATAATAAGCTCTAACGGTATGACAAAGCTTCTAAAGAAGGAACAACGAGGTGTAATTGCACAATTATGTTTGCTAGAGGTTCCTGTTATAGATCTGATCCAAAAATATATGAAAATACCAATATACCTAGAAATAATAAGATAGAAACATATAGAAATGCTTCTTTATTGACCAAACCCTTAAGGTAGGGCAACACCATACATTCACTCCTTAAGGAAGGAGAACACTCCACAAGCCATATGCTTGTTCATACAATAATCCTTAACATCTCACAATGGGGAGTCTATAGCCTCTATATAGGCCTCATACATACAATACCATGGGTCACTACCATGGTTCCCTCAATACCATCTATCTAATACCATGGGCTTATTACATTACTGCTAAATACTTGTGGTCCCTTACATGATACGGGTTAACCTTACTATGGCTCATCCCATTATTACATTCTTCCCTTGGATAACTCCCTTTGTACCCCATATTATCCCCCCTAGGTATACTACATTCCACCCCCTTTAACATGTTTCAATCTCGAAACATGGGAAAAACACAAATAATAAGATCTACTCAAAAGAGTAGTCCACTGGTACCATGCACATGCATCTAGCCATCTAAGAGATAGGTGAACCCTCGATCTAGCTTATGCCTCGCTCGCTTGAGATGGAAGTTGACCCTGATGGCTCTTTTGTGTTGTTGTGTAGTAGGTCGATCATCACTCCTCTCTATCTGTCATGCAGGGGTTGTTGTCATTGTGGCTAATTCGTTGCCATCTTGTTGGTTGTTTTCTTGCGGGGTGATGTGGGTGGTGATATGCTGAAGTTTTAACCCATGATGTCTTTGTCTTTAATTCATCACCTAATGGAGCCTAATTGGTAGCTGGTACATGTTGTGGTCCTTGTTGTTGTTTCTTATCTTCCAATATTACTTCAACCACTGAGTCTTCATCTGACGTATCTGTACCTGTAATAGTTTCTGCTTCAGGCTCCTTGGAATCTACCTGTTTTTCTTGTACTTGGTTTGATGTTTGTGTTTGGTTTTCGACCATCAAGGGCTCATCATCTGATGTCTCGGCCCTTGGAACATCTTCTACTTCAGCCTCCATAGTCTATACTTGGGTCTTAATGGAAATATACTGCAATGTAATTTTCTTCTTTTTAAACGAGAGCTTCAGGAATTTCTTCTGCACATTAATATTAACCGTACCGACAAATTCCATCCAAGCATATCCCAAAACAACATCCATGTTATCCATATCTGAAGTATAAAAATCACAATGCAACACATACTTATCCATATAAAGCTTCAAATCTTTATAAACTTGAACATCCTCATTATCAACCTGTGCATTTTCAATGTGTTTTGCTGGAACGTGTAATTTTTTTGCCAAATTAACATTGATAAAATTATGCTTACAACTAGGATTTATAGACACAACGATCCTCTCCTTCTAAATCAATCCATGAACCTGCAATAAGGATATAACCGTAGGAAATTACCCCACATGTTTCTCCTTATCTTGTTTTCTAGCATGAGGCCATTTGTCCAAACGGAGTTTTTCAAATTCTTCATTTGAAAGTTTGGTCAACTGCTTCCTGTCAAGTGAGTACCACCATCTAGTAGCCTAATCTTGGAAACCAAGTGAACTTTTGACTCTGTATGAATTCTTCAATAGTAGGGCTATCATCTTTTCCTATAAAAAACAACTCGCTAGATGGCACGAAAAAAAATCACTTACTTGGAAAAAATTTAAAGTGGTCGCATTTTAGTCAATATTACTCAGAATCTTTATTATGACCTGTTTTTGGAAATGGAACGACCATTATGAATCTTCCCATGTGATAGAAATCCTGATCTAGGCACTGGAATTCCCGATTTGCACTTCAACTGTCCCGTTGTCACAAAAAAAATTCTGAAAAAAGAGTTGATTTTAAATCAGCGATATCTCCCTCATCCAGACTCTGATTGGACTGATTTTTTTGGTTTTTGAACTTGGATATTTTTTCACACAAACAATCTAGATCTGAAATTATATTCTATAGATTTTGTAATAGAACGTACAGATCTGCGCCGCAAACTCGCCGCCTATAAAAATTGTTCGCAACACCATCAATGATATCTCCTTCATTCAGACTCCGATTCGAACGATTTTTTTTTTGAAATGGGTATTTTTTCACCAACAACTCAGATCTGCAATTAGATTCTACAAATTTTTCACCAAAATGTACAAATCTCATCTGCAACTGGCTTCCCCCAAAAAATTCCTGAAAAAATTAAAAAAATATATATTCTCCACTTCAGCCAAGAAAGTGCTATACATACTACATATCTATCCAAATACCAAAAATTACATTTTGGACATATGGGTTCAAACCTCTTGCATTTGGGTCATGAAAACATGATTAGTTTTTCATTGTCCAATCCCGACAGCTACTGTGTATACATCCTAGTCTACAATATAAACATTAGGCATATCACCAAATCCTTTAAAGGAAATATTTTTTCATGCGGACCAAGAGTCCTACATTTTAGTCACTCATTCACAATATAAAATATCTCGAAACCACCACTCTGATATGAGTGATAGAATTCAAGTACCACTCTGATAATATGTTTGTTTGCACTAGACCCAGGATGTAGTTACACTGAGGCAAATGGAATTCAATTTCATATCTCTGCAATTAGTGCAATAAAACATTTATTTTGCATAGATTTTTACCAATCTGCCAAATCTTGCAACGCTTTCACAATAGCCATGAACCATTACAATAACAAAATAAAATATAGACCCAAGGGGGGGGTCTCAAATTTTATCAAAATAGAAATATTACCAACTTGGTGAAAGTTTGCTTTGAAAACGTTGGAAGAGACTACAATGATTTTGGATCTTCGTAAACATTCCTGGTGATTGTTATGTGCCAAATTGTAAATTGATAAGATGCGACAATCGTATGACCTTTTAAGTGGATATTTAATAACAACAGAGCTATGTTTGAGCCTTGAGCAGTTTGAAATAAAATTGAATGTCTGAATATAGAGGAATTTGGTGCTACTTATGCAGCTGATCCACCCTTTGTTAAACATGGAGAGAAAACTTTAGAGGGAGACCATTTGTACTACCTCAACGCATATTCTTAGTGGAATTTTAGCAAACACTTCCCTTGCAAACTCTAATCTCTCACTAGGAATATCGCTTTTATTACAAACTTATATGTGGGTGTTGTCACTGGCAGGTTGCAGGTTCAAACCCCACACCAGCTAGCTTTTTCCAGATTGCATGTCCCATCAGTTTGATGTGCTTGGTAGTCTTCAAGTCAGGTGGCTTCCCATTTTGACTTCAGTGCACTTATGATAGTGTGTACATTGACTTTCTTGCCCTACTTCAAACTTGCTAAACGAGCACATGAACTTAAAAAACTAACAAAGGTGACCCAATCTATCTTCATTCTTGCTAAAAACATTTCTATAAAAATATGTAGGGCTTTCTCACCATACCTAACCTTGCCATATGTTGCCATCATTTCATACCAAGAAACTGCATTCCTTGTAGGCATTGTATCAAATAATTGGTGTGCACTCTCTAAGGTGCCAAACTTGTAATGATTGATTTCCATGGAATGACATCTCACATAACCATTTTATCAAACAAAAGGTGTGCATCATCTATACTCCACCACATTTAGTATTTTTGTGGGTGAGAACACCCTAGGGTCCTAGGTTGAGAACCCCAATAGAGCAAGGTCAAACCCAAACAAGAAATGCTTAGGCAATCAACCTAAATGCTTATTATACTCAACTGTGTAAGAGTGTCCTTACCCGAAAATAATACGTTTGAGTAGATCCCGTAGGGTGCAAACCCTCAGCTTCTCTTGATGACTTTAAAACCTAAAAATTATTCAAATGAAACATATACAGTAGTAGAAACATAAATCATGTTCATGATATTAAATTTAAATCATATAATGAATGAACATTAATCGTGCATCAATGTAAGATTCATAAACGAAATATGATATAAATAGATGCATAAACACATTTAATATTGGAAATAGAACAACATTCCTTTATTGAAGTTATCTACAAGTAAAGTGGACAAATATGACTTGAGTCCTTCTCTGGCTCCAAGTGGAACCGTCCTCCGGATCCATCCTTTCCCGACCTCAACAATCCTCCATCACCAATACAAGGATATCTCAAGAAAGATGAAGGATATCTCCAACAAGCAAACAAGGGTTTTTAGAAGCTTTGGGGAGTGCAGGAGGCATAGGGATTTTGTTAGACTTGATCAGGGATAATCTCACTATAGTATCAATATTTCATATCTCCTCCCTTAAGGCCTTTCGATGGAGGTTTATCTATACTTCTCCAAATTAGTTTTTTCAGTTGGGAAACAATTGGGCAACGGGCAATAGGAGGTGAGTAATAGGTAAGACCCATGAACTCTGCCCAAAATTAAGGAAATTTATTTTTTTAAGTGTTTTAACATCTGTGCATAGGTTCGGTATATGCTGACTCGCGTGTACACGCTTTTATCACAAGGCAAAGTATCATATAGGGAATAAAACACTATTTTTTTTTAATTTTGGACTAAGTCTACAAGGAAGGGTTACCCAGTACAATCTAACAATTGTGAATAAATGAGGTGTAGTCAAACACTTGGAAGAATCTATCAATCAGGAGACAATGATGTTTTCCCACTATCGATAATGAAGGAATCTGCCACTGATGACAACAAACCCTAAGCTAATGCTAAATGGAATCTAGATCCCTTTCCCAGAGCAATGAGTTGAAGTTGATGGAAAAAGTTCTTCTAGAAGGAAGGCATTAAGGCATCCTTCATCAATATAGTGTGAGTGTAACTCGTAGGCCAATAATGTGGAAGGAATCAAACAAACAAAGATGTAGTAACCCAACCGAGGCACGTTTATATCGTACACAAGATGTGGCTAGCACACGATAGAAACCCTTTGAACTGTTATCTCAAAATCAGGCCCTGGAAGGCTGCAGACTAGGAAGACTTCAAGTAACTATTTCAAACCTACTTTAGGCTGAGGCTTAGCCTCCTCAACCTGAGAGGGCTCTCTCTGGATGGGTTAATGATTTTGATTAAGATAAGATGGCTAACTCTTTGTGAAATAACTGAGACAAATATGAATGTTGGAAAAACATTAAACAAGTTTCCATTAGGATTATGGAGTCAACAACATCTTAATAAACAATGATCTTGACTTTGCATAGAAGTCAGGGCATTCAACATTTGAATATTCAGAACACAACTCATATGGAACCACAGTTTATAAATGCATACAGGAAATCAGAGCACAATCAGTGAATTCTGAGTGATTATACATTTATACAACTGTAAAAATTTAAGGAAAAGACAAGATCACACATTCTGAACATAGAAATCCTTCATGAATCCTGAGAAGTAAAGCCAAATTATATTACTGAAACTCTGTCTTTACATAAGCCAAATACAATGCTCTGTCATAAAGTTTTCCAACCCTCATTACATTGCTGTTTCAGCTATATATAGAATTCTTATTCTAACTGTTCAAGATTCCTCCTCCAGCATGAGGGGAATTCGATAATTACCTCTAATGACACCTATCAACTATTTAACTAACTAATAAATACAATAAAGTGCTGACTGGAGCTTTTTTAGAGTTCTAAATCTATTATGACTCTAACCCCATATTATATGCATGATGGCTTCTCCTCGTTCTTTGACAGCTGGTCCTCTTTCAGTTTGGCTGAGATGGCTGAGATGGGTATTTAATGCCCCATGTT
Organism: Pinus tabuliformis; assembly: GCA_031772625.1. NCBI lineage: Eukaryota > Viridiplantae > Streptophyta > Pinopsida > Pinales > Pinaceae > Pinus > Pinus tabuliformis. The sequence continues at coordinate 404,149,013 of CM062812.1, read as the reverse complement.
GACCTTGGATGTTGAAACTTTTTAACTGCTTCAGAAGTATTAGGAGATTTCCCTTGCTTCTCGGATTCAGTTTTCCCCAAAATATTCGAATGCACAGAAACATGTCTTTTAGCCTTTAATTACCCAAAATGTGGAAGACTGCCACGTTTTTGATGCGTTGTAATCTTTGTCCTTGAACATGTGTGCAGGCAAAAGTTTGTTGCAGGCCAACCGTTTGATATATCTTGAACGGTGATCAAAGGACTTTATAACAAAAATTTAAAATTGAATTTGAATATTCAACCTTTTAAAGCATCCACCTGTCTTGACCTGATTAACTGTTGACAGCTCCAGATGATCTCTTGCATTCCCTTTAGGAATTTCCTTTAAAAATTCCCGCTCATAATTCAAACTGTTTGATTTACGTTAAAATCATCACTTTCAGCAGTTTCGTAGCGCGCTACGAAACTGCTGAGTTATTTAAAACAGTTTGCCTTTGACCCGAGATCTTTATCAACCGAATATTTGATTGCCAAAAACTCCCTTCGACTTTCCACATGTTGAACAGGGATTTATATTTCCTCAGAGAAATAAGATTAAGAAAATTTGTCAAAAATTCGAAACAAAACCTTACTTGAAGTGAAAAACTCATTTAGCAGGCAGTCGACTTAGCTGTGTCTTCAAATCTTCAATTTGTTTCCTCATAGCTCTATTCCCAGCTCTCAGTTGCATATTAATCCTTCTTATATACTTGGCTTCTTTGATTTTGGTACTGTCCAGGTGTGAAATTGTGAATGGCCATCAACCACTGAATTCAGCTGAGCTTCTACAGCAGCATTCCCTTTCCATAGGGTTTTATAATATTTTGCATGTATGGCTGCATGTTTTCTAGCGGCTTTCCTAGATTTAGAAATTTCATACTTAGTTGATTCCAATTGTCTCTGTATGGCTGCTATATTATCTTCTTGAGATGCAATGGTTGTTTTGCCCATGTCTTTTTGTATCTCTTCCCTTGTTTCCTCTGTTCTTGGCAATGTCTCTTGTACTTGCTGGAATCTCCTTCTCATAGGTCTTCTAGGTTTGAAAACGAACTCTTCAGCTGGCACATCAAATCTAAGCCTTTTTGAGGCCTTGGATTTCTTGGTGCTTTCTTGTTCTGACTGCATCAATTCGATTTGAACTGGTAGAGACTGCTCAATTTCAATAGCCTGCAATAAATCATTTAAACTTGCCTTGGACAATGGACTTTCTTCAACTGCTATAGCTTTACCTTTTTCCTTCATTATTTGACTTCTTGTTCTTACCCTTGAGACTGCTTCAGATGTGCTTGTTTCGGGTACATTCTTTTTACCCTGAGCATTTTCCTTAGTTATTTGCTGAGGTTGATCCTGGATGATGAGAGGCTTCATTGGTTTTCTTAGTTGTGACTTTGGAACCCTTTTGGCTCTTGCCTCTTTTTGGAGCTCATCTATTGTGAAATCTCTAGCCGATTGAGGAGTGAGGCCAGTCTTGCTTTGGAATCCAGCCATAAAAATAAAAGAATTCCAGTCTCTGTCTATCTTCTGGAGGCCATCTAAAACCAACATCTTGATCAAACCATGATGAAACAAAGAGGTTTCACAGTCCTCTTTCCTCAGCTGCACCTTAACACACATCTTACTCAAGCTACGGAACAAATAAAAAGGTAGGTCTATGGAGACTTTCCCAGTGAAATGCAAAAGCAGTTTGAAATGGTAAGAATAAACCTTGTTATACCTTCCTTCACAAGTCAAATATTTCTGTATGCAGGTGAGTAAGAGAGCATAATGTTCCTTGACATAATTTCTGGGCACTGCCTTAGTTAAATCTTCATTTACATATGCATCTTTTAAAAACTCCTTACAAGGATTCATGTCAAATTTGAAATTTTTAAACCATTCCTCTTGTCCTCTTGGGATCTCTGTCACAGCAGAAATCGCTTCTGGAGAAACCTGCACTTCTAACATGGCTACCTTTGAATTTAGACCAGTGAAGTTTAGTGCAAATTCTTTAGTTACCTGTGCATGCCCTCCTTGTAGCTTTTTTCAAAAGTTCCAGCACCCGGTGTTTTTAAACGCTTTCTTCACCCCTTCATCTCTCAGCGTTATATCCAGGCCCTCAGGTTCAATCCTTAGACATTTGCCGGATCTATGCTCTTTTTTCTCCATGGATTCTTCCAAATCTTCGTACACAAAGACTAACAGCTCCGGTTGAAAAATTGATTCAGCTTCTTTTTAATTCAACCTCGCTTGATTATCAGCCTCGCTTGATTATGAGCCTCGCTTGAAATTTAAACTCTTCCATTTAAAACCTTTCAATACATAATCTTGCAGATTTGTCACTCATGGAGAACCTACGGCCATCATTAAGGTTTATGCACGGTAAAATTTCTTGGGAATGATACTTCGTGGATATCAACAGATCTAGTGGTGGTGATAGTGGCAATGAGCATTCAAACGTGATAAGAGAGGTATATGAGCTGACATGAGAAGACATGACTGATGACTCACCTAACAGACTTGACATTTCGGGAAAGATTCGCTGCGGAATGCACGAATCCATGATTTCGCAGTGCTGTTAGTTTTAAATTTTAATGATGCACTGCGAAACTGCCTAATCATGATGCGCTACGAAATTGCTTAATCATGATTGCGCTGTGAAACTGCCTAATCATGATTGTGCTGCGAAACTGGCGAATGGGAATTATGCTGGGAAATTACTAAAAGACATGGTGACTCGGATAAGACAATATGTGGCTATAGAACATTGATGGGTGTAGGAGAACCAATGGGATTTGAGAATGACTTGAGTTAAGAAACTCTTTAAAACTCCAAATCCTAGGGGAAAAAAATTAAAACGAAATTAAACTAACAAGGACCTTTGTCATCGGGCTAGGATAGAAAATTATATACATCAAATTTTTGAGTTCTAAGTGATAACATGAACCAACCAATAATGAAAGCTGACACAAAGGCAAGGAAAACACCAATAGGGTCAAATGGAAACCAAGGCACTGCATGAATCCCAATATGTGATAGTGAAAACTAATGTCGAACATAAGGGAAACCACTCAGTCCAAGACCCATGATACTGATCGATGTTGAGCACAAGGTGACCTATCAATAATAAAAATAGGGCCATGGTGCGGCTTTAGATCTTCCCTAAGAGAAATTTGTCATAGTCGATAAGAGAAAGATCCACCTCCAAGAAGTCAATGGAGACCTTCTCAAACTGGCACAAGCGAAGGATCAATATAGCTGATGTGATAGCAAACATGACACTGAAAACTAGGGATGGCCGACAGAAAAATAGGTCAAGAGACACTGCAGAGAGGCCAACTCAGGTTTATTTCCCTTCAACAAAAGCACAACTCAATTTTAACTAAATGGTAGCATATGATAACTTTGTATAAGTTCGTCATGCAAGAGGCATAAGAAAACTCTCCATATGATTGGAAGAGGTAACTAATCATAGGAATACTGACTCAATAACAAGGTTATGGCTCTCCTGAGTCAAACTAAAGCCCATCCCAATGGAGGAAAATAATTACTTTTGAGTGCTTTGTTCAAGGGCAACACAACTGACTGTAGATAGCAACCTATTTGGAAATAATTTCCCGTTCCTGCTCTTTTTTGGAATATATATTTTTTTGTCTTTTTCTTTTATATGAAGCTTGAAAAAGAATAGAAGAATGCTATAGTATAGTGGAAATAATGAGTGTCAAAAAAACAGATGCTCTAGCTCTTGGGAAGGGAACTTTCCTATGCTCAATGTAAGGTGGCAAAACTAGTCAAGGACACTCAAAGGAATGTTCTTCCCATGGGTAAAAGGGTGTGTCAAGTCACAGAGGCTAAGTGATTGCAAGGTTTATTTGGCAGGAAGACATGGTCGAAAAGTGGCTTAAACACGAATCCAGGTGAAGCTGGCTCAAAGCCAAAAGGTGAAAATAGTCAATATGCAATGCAACAGTACAAGTCAGCACAAAGGATTCTCTAGGGTATAAGGCCAAAAAAAAAATGCGGAAGAATGAGAGTGAGTCTTCAACGCACAAATCATGGTAGGACTAAAGATGACTCCCGAGCCTACTCAATATAGCAGCATGGGCAACAAAAGTTAGCGAGGATCTAACTAAGATGCTCATGTAAAGGTTGGTTCTACCATCGCGTCATGGTTTCAAGGTCGGCGAGTGAAAATAGTTCATGAACCAAGACACGATGGGGTCGACCCTATGGCAAACATATCGCAGTATGGAGGCTAGTATGAAAAATGCAGCGGAAAGTGGTATTACCTAACCTATATGTCAATAAGAAAATGATACCTTCGATGACAGGTCTGCGGTCATGGGACCAAAATGCTTTCTCGAATAAGTCTCCAAAATTTCGTGTAAAGACAACCTATTCCCAACACTCCAAGTCAAAAGGTCAAAAAGTCCATAAGATAAAAACCAACTTTTGAAGAAATAATTTTCATTTTGCAACCTATATACGGAGTTTTGGACTCACGTTTTTTTCATTTGTGTTTTGAGCAAGGAGCTATGGAGACAAACTCAAAGAAACTTCCTTCATCTAGTCCAACCATTCAAATCACTCCAAAACTTCCAGGTAACCCTTTTATCATGCTTTTAATCATTTGTGATACTTTTTAGAGTTTTTTTTCATAATTTGACTGTAGGAAAATATGTTAAAAATTTCAACTCTGCGTACATGTGGGTTGAATACAGGTAACCCACATATACAAGGGCCCTACACATGACTGTGTAAAAAGGGAACTAGCATGTGCACGAGTAAAAAAATTAAAAAATAAATCTAATGATTTGAAACATCTTTTTTGGGTAAGATGACAATCACCTAGAGAGAAAGGGAGCATAGTGCCATTGATAACCAAGTAACGGAGGATAAAAATTCCTTAGATGCTTTGAGAGGTTCTGGCTTGCTAAAATTATTTAAAATGCCACACATGAAGGCAAATACATTATTGCTTGAGTTGTTGATTCATTACTAGAGTGCAGATGATGATGAATTCATGATTGATCAGATGCCCCTAACAATTGAGATAGAAGATATTTACTTCACTACTGGTCTTTCTTGAAGGGGAGAGATAGTGCATTCTACTGGCACGATAAGAGGTAGTCTTAGTGTAGAAGACTACATCCACATATATTGTCCTGGTCATCTTGAAAAGATTGGAAGTCAGATTCCAATCAAGCACGTAGAGATTTTATCCTTAAAAATCATACTATTTACCATTGCCAAGGTAAATGGTTCTACTACTTTACATCAAGCCTCACGTGTATCCATGAGCCTAGCAGCATAATTCCTCACTATTGTGTTTGATTGGTGTATACCTCTACTAACCAACATGAAGAACCAACTCACTTCCATTTAGAAGGATTAGAAAAATAATTTTAGATACGGCACAATCGTATGCTCGTTCTTCTTTGAGAAAGTACCTGGGCTTCGACCCAAGGTAGTATCAACCATCAACAGCCTGAGGGATCAGCGGATGGGAAGATGTGATGACTTGATGAAATGCCTAGGGTGTGGTGATGTCTTGAGGACGACTTTTTATGATGAGTGTGTCGCATGGTGGGATCAATAGGTCATTTCAGTCGATGACTACCCAATGCTAGAATGGATTTCTGGGGAGATCCAGATTAAGTATTACAACCAGATGTAGCATGGGGTACCATAGGTAAAAAAAAATTATTTTTTGAATTTCTTAATTTTTTTTGGTTTTTTAATATAAATGAACTTAAAAATCATTCTATGAGACAAGACACTTACAAAATATATGATCATGTTTCAGATCTAGGGTCAGTGAGACTTGACAGATTTCCCTGAGATAGGCGTCGTGGAATAGATGTCGAAGGGGTTGTAGCTAACACAAAGAGAGTTCTCTAGGTAGTTCAGAGGAACTTGGTGAGACTGACTCACCAAGTACCCATGATAGCCATAGAGGACTTACCCGAGGAGATGCAACGTCACATGGTAGGAGTACCATGAAACTGGGTGCGACTATTTTGGCATGTGGCCAATTTCATTGTTTATTTTCTAGCTCCTCATCCTGAGCCAGCTAGATAAATGATCAGATCTTTTTATGATTAGACATGATGATGGGCATAAGCCCAAATTTTGTAGGGCATTTTGTCCCAATTTTTGTATATTATTTTGGACACAAACACTCTATCTGTGTACATGCGATTTTATGATGATCATATATACAGATGATACATCGATTATTTTTTATGTTTTTTAATTTGATGAATGATATATATGCTAGTCCAATTCTTGATTAGTAATATAATTTGCTAAAGAATTTTCTGATTTTGGAATGTGAACAAACGTGATCTAAACAAATGATCGTTGCAACAATCGTACTCTCAGAAATTGGCGATACAAATAGGGATCTCATACCCGATAAATGTTATTCAGCTGAGATACCACCTCTTATGAGTCTAAATAAACCACTAACGAATCAATATCAAGAAATATTGCTTTAGATAGAAAAGTAATAATGACAGTATATTCGACAATATTATTCGAAGCTGGACCGATACATACTCCTCTCGAAACCATAAACTGGCCAGATGGATAATAAATCACCCAAGACGTAGAAGTAAGGTTCCAGGTATGCCTACTTGCACCATCAACGAATCCTAAATATATTGAATCATCCATCAATACTTGCCAAAGAATATGAAAAATATCGACATCACTAAAACCAATAGATAGATATGTACAAACATACAATATATACAAACAAGTAAGTGCTCAATTGAAGCCTAAGCAAAATACTTCTTAAGGTAGAGCCCATTTCTGGGCTCCGCCAACTTGTTTCCTTCAAATTCAATTAATTCATAAGCTCTCTTTCTGAAAACTCGCTTAACTATAAAGGGACCGTACCACATAAACTTAAACTTTCTTTTCCCCAAGGCATCTTTGTCTTGATCATAGACTAGGACAAGGTCACCTTCAGAAAAATTTCTAGGATGAACAACTTTATCATATTGAGTTTTTACCCTTTTTTTATGGGCTTTGTTTATTGTGGCGGCATCTCGACACTGCTCATCAAGATGCTCCAAATGAACAACACTCTCCTTCAAACTAGAAGTCTCTGGAAGAAGTTTGATGACTAATTTAAGGGAAGTAATTTCACATTCAACGAGAAATATAGATTCCAACCCGTAAACTAGTTGAAAAGGAGTAAATCCAGTGGCAGTCTTAACTGACGTTCGATATGCCAAAAGTGTCGGATACAGCATGATGTGCCAATTGGATCTATCTTTGTTAATCGTCCTTTGCAGGATTATTTTAATGGATTTGTTCACGGCTTCAACCTACCCATTAGCCTGAGGATAATATGGAGATGAATCCTCCTACCAGAAACCCAAATTGAGAGCCAATTTAGACATCAGTTGATTTTGGAAATGACTGCCATGATCAGTGACAATCTCTTTAGGGATACCAAATAGGGAAACAACTTGATTAAAGAAAAACAAGGCCATTATCTTACTGTCATTCTTAAAAGTAGGCATGGCCTCAACCCACTTCGTAAAGTAGTCTATGACCACTATGATGTACTTGTGATTTCCTACCGAAGGTGGATTACAAGTAGTAAATCAATGCCCCACTTCGTGAAAGGACTGAAGGTGATAACAGGGAAAAGTGGAGCCGGATGCATGCACATTTTCCAAGTATAGACATAACAAGGATGGCATATTTTGACTGCTTCAATACAATCTTTCAAGATCGAAGGTTAAAAGTAGCCTGCTCACAAAAATTTTTGGGTTGTTGCAAGCCCAGATAGATGACTGCCACAAGCTCCAATGTGGAAATCATTAAGAACTGACTCGGCTTCCTCCAAGGTTAAACAATGCCTAAGGGTTGAATCAATCCCGCGATGATATAATGTGTCACCTATAATAACATAATTCTTAGGAAGGTGACGCAAATTTCTATGCTTATGTTTGGAAAAAGCGGGTGGAAACTTCAAAGTCTAGAGATATATAATGATATCCCCATACCAAGGATCTTGTGAAGAAATAAGAAATAAGTGTTCATCATGAAAAATTTCCTTGTGAATAATTTCTTCCTCACAAGGTAGCTCTGATATCAACTCTCCAGATACTAAAAATTTCTTAGATTTAGATGACATGAATTCGAGATCGAATTCTTGCAAAATGACAATCCATCTATTATATTTTCCCCCAATTACTCGCTATTGAGAACAAACTGAAATTGATTGATGGCTACTAAGATGAACGTTTTTCAAAGCAGAATGTAATGTCGAAGCCACTGGATAGCATGGATAGCTACCAAATCTGATTTCTCGATGGGAGAATAGTGACGTTCAGGACCTACCAAGCCTCGACTTAGATAGTAGATTACATACTCACCAAAGGCATCATCTTCCCGAACTAGAACCATACCAATGGTTGATTCTGCAACAGCGAGATACAAGAGGAAATCTATGCTATAATAAAGTAGACTCAACAATGGAGTAGAGGTTAATGCTTTTTTCAAAGCATCAAAAGATTGTTGTGCAAAATTATCCAATAAAAACGAGACACCTTTCTTAAGAAAATGCATAAATCCTTTTGTGATCTTGGCACAATTGGCTATAAATCTCTTCAGGAAATTTTCTTTTCCTTGGAGACTTTGAAGTTGATGTATGGAAGACAGGGGAGGAAACTAAAGTATTGCCTCAACCTTGAAGGGATCAGCATGAATCCCCTCTGTTGACACGATGACTCCTAACAACCGTCTCGATGTGACTGTCAAAGCACACTTATTTGGATTCAACCAAATTTTATAAAAACAACACCACTGAAATATCAACCGAAGGTGCTTAGGATGATCAATTCTCTTTTGAGAATGAGTAGCTAAATCATCTAGATATCTTCGATAACATGCTTGATGTCATGAAATTTAGCATAAGACATGGCCCGCTGAAAAGTGGCTCTAGCATTTTGTAGGCCAAAAGGCATATTTTTGTATGCAAATGTACCCCAAGGACAAATAAAGGTTGTCTTGTGCTAATTTTCTGGATGGATAGTAATTTGATTGTAACCAGAGAATCCATCCATGAATGAAAAAATTTCATTACCCTCACATTCATCAATAATTTGATCAATAAAAGGCATGGGGTAATTGTCTTTCAGAAAAGCCTTATTTAGGTCCCTAAGGTCAATACGTACTTGAATCGTTCCTTTCTTTTTATCTATGGGGACTACATTAGAGACCCACTCAGTTAGAGGAACGTGGTATATGAAACCCACCTTTAGCAACTTTTCGACTTCAGCTTTGATAGATGCTACTTTTATAGGATTAACTAGTCGAAGTTTTTGATGAATAGGTTTATCATCTTCATATGTCTTGATCTCATGCTGGAAAATGGATGGATCTATTCTAGGAATTTCCTCATAAGACCAACTGAACACATCAAGAAACTCTTTGAAGACATCGATATAATTTTGAATTTCTTTAGGGGAACAGTCATCTCCAATCAAGACATCTTTTATTATGTTCGGATTCCTAGAGAAGTTCACTGGTACAGTTTGTGAGATAACAGACATGTTACCTTCAGCAAAAAACTATGCTGGGGCCAAATGGTTTAAAACTGTATGAACATCACTAGTAGAAGGACTGGACAAACTTGACTCAATTTCTTGCAAATGAGGGAGGAAATATGAACAATGATGTAGATCATTCCATGGTATATCAACACCCATCATTTCTTCTAGGATTACTTCCTCAGATGGTAAGACTGTATCTAGGAAATCCTGAGCTGAAGTTGAATCAAGGGTCCAGGCCGAAGCCACACCTCCATCTAACTCTTCTCATGATAAAAGAATAGGATGGAAGTCTGAAAAATTAACAATACAATGACAAGCAATTTCTACTGCAAACATAGGACATGCCATTCCACCTACTTTCCCTCCATCTAATGTGGTGTTAGATGAAGGTAAAGGCCAAGGGTCTGAAAGATAATGAGTTCGAAAGAACTCTCTTCGAAAAGATCCCTTGGAGGATGAAATAACATTGATTCTAGCTGAAGGAGCAGGAAGATAAAAAATACCCATTAAAGAAGAGTACATCCCAACTCCTAAATTCTCTATAGGTTGCCTGGGATTGTCCACTAATGGAACAATAGAATCAGAAGATGCGTGGGAGTCACCCAAAGAATAGTCCATCTGATCAACTTTTACAATCCTCCCCTCAAGAGGAAAACAAAGGATGCGAAATAATGATGAAAATATGGCATCCATATCATAATCCAATTTTTGCCTAAGAGGAGGTTGTAATCCAGATTCACATCAACTATTTCTACCTCAACATTTACCACCTTTCCCCCAACACAGATGGGAAAAGATAGAATAATCCCATGCAACCTATGAGAATGTACATCAAATTCCGCCAATTGAGTCAGTGAAGGAACAACTTGGGGTGATCCAATGGCCTTCCAACATGACATGGACATCACACATGAGGAAGCTCCCTCATCAATAATGGTTCGAAAGATTTTGGTCTTTCGATATGTAGGCTTTATCTGAAAAGCCATATGATGGGGGAGTCTCTTTTTGACATTTTACATATCAAAAGTGAGCACAAGAGAATTTTTTGGATCTACTGCACCGATTGCCAATAGTAATGCACTCCTCTGAGTGGGCATGACTCGAGTACCTCTAACGCTAACATAACACAAGGACTCTGAGCCAGATCTTCTACAATTGAGTAGTTTTGGGCTTCCCTAGCATTAGGGTTGATGGTTGAGCGCTTTGTGGAGCCTTTCATCATCCGAGGTATACACTCAATAGAGGGCCTCTCAATATGGAGTGACACTGAGGCATCAAAAGTAGACTTAGCCTTAGATGATTCTAATTCACCATAATCACGCGATCGTGCAGCAACGTCAATATGCGAACTCAACATGTAGACATTTGAAGAATTATCCCCTGCTTGGTTACCCCCTGTGGGGATACCAACATTAGAATTTGCGACAACAAGTAATTGTTTTCCTTGGGAAAAGGGTTAGTGAGGACAACATGGAAGCTAGAGGACCCCTGCTACACTAACAAGCACTAAGAATCATGAATTTTAGGCAGAGATGAGTCAAATGATCCCAATTACATAACTTGCATGGAAATTTTACTTTTTTCTTGGACTATTTCCTACCCCCTCCAGCATCATCGTAAAGTTTGTTTGCATTGCCCTTCCCATCCTGGCTCTTTCTCCTACCTAGTGCTTTCTTCTTCCCATTGGATTGTTAGTTTCCTTTCGGGTTAGAAGTTTGGACAGTGTTTATAGACGTCGGTTCGGAAGGTGTAGATACAGATGGCGATGCCTGCATAGAAGAAGCAATTTGTAAAGACAACTATTGCAATTGATTCAACAGGTTATTCGTGTTGGCATCAATTTATCCGACTAGCCCATCAGCATGGGGACCTGGCTTCGGTTTGGCTATGTCCACCTTGGATCTAGGAGCATTAGGTAGAATTTTTTGAAGAATGCCAGACTAAGAATATATAAGTTCCAACTGTTGGGCTCTGAAAATAGCCTGCTTTTCGATGAAAACACTGGAGAGAGACACATCCTTAGAGATATCAGGCTATAATGATTTAAGAAACCATTCAAGAAGAAATTCTTGTGGAATATCAACTTTAATGAGCCTCTTCCTTCTCATCCATTCCTGGATATCATCTCAAATGTGAGTTTCCTGATCCTGTTGGAAATTAGCCAGAAGCTCAGTTCCAGCATCATATCGGACAGGAAATTGAAAATGGTTCAAAAATATAGTAGCCAAATCACCGAAAGAAGTGAAGGTGCCCCCTAGTATTTCTATGTACCACTTAGCTGCATTTCCAGTTAGGGTATGTTGAAATAATCTCAACCTGATTGAATCGTCTATCAAGGAGTTGGACAAACACCATAAGTGGAAAGTGGTTACGTGGTCACCCGAATATTCACCAGTCTTCACGAAGGAAGTTTGGTTGGGACCGAAGGCCAAATTTTGTTATACCTAATTAGATCATTATTCAACTTAGAGGGACCTGGCAAGTTTAACATTGCCAGAAATGGGAGTCATGGTGGACCCTGAGGATTCCACTCAGTGTGGGAAGAACTCCCAATGTTTTGAAAAGAATCACCTGGATTTGTGAAAGCATCAGGTTTCCCGAAGTAACTCGTATACCCAAATGAACCATAAGGAGCTCCCTGTGGTCCAAAAAAAACTAGAGTTTGACAAACTCCTACCAAAAAACCTTTGTAACTAGTAAAGTTTCTCCCTAGAGAAGCATTAAAAGGAGCAGAGAGCCCTTGGTAAGGGTTCCATGCATTAGCATAAGGAGAAACGTTTTGGAAATAATTGACAAAAGAATATGACATATTCCCTTGTTGGCCAAAATAATATTTATTCATGACTCCTAACCCACTAACCACCTTGTTTGTCCAACTTTGAAATGGATTATAACTTTGACCGATACAGGAAAAAGGCATTGATCCCAAAGTTGGATTGGAATGTGGTATATGACCACCCCTAAAAGGGAAACCCTAAAAATAAGTTGATCCATTTGCCATGGATGTGGAGGCAGCTGATGGAATACTTAAAGGAACCGAAGGAATCGTGTTGGTCGGCATTCCAAAAGGGAAAAAGCCAATTCCAGAGGCAACATCTTGAGAACTTCCACTCGAACATGGAATGGAAGTAGAACCAAATATAGTAGTTCTAGGAGTAAAAGAATGTTAAAAATGGTTCCTCCTCCTTGTATAGATACTGGAGTTTGCATACTCATAGAACTTGTTGTGGATTCCATGCTTCTTACATTGGTCATCGAAGGAAAAGATCGATATAAACCTGTGCTTGAAGGCCTATTGGTCAAAGTCCCGACGTATAATAAAACGTCTGGATAATCAAGAGGAAGAGGGGAATTAGGAGCTGCAATATACTCAGAAAGCTCTTCAACCTCAATATTTTCTTCTGATTGGAAAAGGAATTGAGAAATAACTAGAGTGTTCCTCTCTAACTCTCTACTTGTACAAGGTCTATCTTGCGAATCAATAACTCCAACTGGAGGATCAATCTCCGATGTGCCTACTGCCACCAGTTGAAAACCACTATCAGGATTGCTCATATGCCTTCAAGGAGAAGGCTCAGGACTCATAGGTGATAGCCCATGAAGTCTCTTGGATAGAAGAGTCAGTCGATTAGCCACATTGAATTATTTTAAAGAGATATACTTAAAGAATCAAAAATTTGTAAAGCTAGGCCAACTAGGAGCAAAGAGCACTCTCTAAAAGTACGTAAAGATATAAGAAATCAAACAACTTTCAAGTATTTCTGCTCCTAGTGATTAGGATCGGACACTGAAATACTAGAAAGTCAAAATAAAGGGCCTTCCGAAAATATTCTAGGGTAATTATGCCCTAGGCCTACTAGCGAAGGTATCATAAGCAGTTACACTGACCTCAAGACAACAACCTTTGTTTGTGCAAGAACCGAAGCTTCGCAAGGGTACCCTCTAGAATTACTAATGAACATGATGCAATGTTAGCCTCAGGTGCCAGGGGATTCCCCTCCGCAGCCACCTATGCGATCCCAGGGAAAGGCAAGTATGGATACCAACTCGTATCAAAAGCTGGGAAAAACAGTCGTGAGGCGGGATCCAACAAGTAGGAGAGGGGGTATCTCTCTTCCTTGTCTTCACTCTCCCTTATGCTTAACTCCTAGTCACTGAGATTTCCTGGTCTTTCTAATGATATTGGGTTTCACTCTTTATTCAACTTCTAAGTTTTGTAATTTGAGCGGCCTTGGAGAGTTAACTCTCCACTCACCTATTCCAATGCCCTAATGAACCTAAAATTGTTGGTTTTTATTAATGACAACAATAAAATTTCTAGTTCATTTTATTAGATTGCTTGATTTTATATAGCTATTCTTTACGTCAGGGTGAATTACAAGAGTGACACTGATGATGTTTTATGATGCAAAAGAAACCAATAGAAAAATAACTATATGGATGCAGTCATTTTCTTCGATGAAGAGTGATTTATACTTGGGTTCTATGAAAACATATATAAGCAAAATATTATTCTTTTCTTTTCTGAAACAATCCACACACACCCAAAACCTAAAAAGACTAAGAATGCTCAAAATGCAAACTAACGTAATTCAAGTCAAAATGATGATGCAAGATCCTAAACAACACTCATAACCAAATGTGGTTCTTTATAGAGACAATAAGCCAACTCAAAAATGAAGAGGGGAAAATTAAAAACAAATCTCTCTCCAAAGAAAGTAGAACAAATTGCAAAAGATCACAATTCACTTCTCAACAACAAAACAAAAAAACTGTAAACCAAAATCTTGGAAAAAGAAAAAGAAAAGGGATGTTTTTTGTGTTTTTTCTTTTAAGCAAACAAAAGAAACTTTTTGAGGTCACAAAAGTACTACTAAAATTCGAAAGATCAAGAAATAATTACAAGGAGTCTTTAAATCTTACAAGTTATAAAACTCATAAATAAATGAAACTTGAAACAAGAAAGACTACAAATTCGCACAAACTGATCCGAACAACAGCAAAATATTTCAGAAAACTGACAAAATGTCACAAATGAAACACTTTCAAACTTGCCAAAAAGACTCTCAAAGAAGCATGAAAATTAACAAGGCCACCAAACAAGCAAAGCAAGGGAACTTGAAATTTGGGTTGAAAATGAAATCAAAATGAATTTCTTGTTCTAGAAAATCATAACATCCAAGAACTTCAAAGCGAAGCATTGAACCCAAGACACAAACTATGAACTTGTTTAAGAAGCAATCCTAGTCCAACCAAGACATTTCAGTGAGAAGGATATTTTGAAAAAGAAATCTTGCAGGAAAACTGAGTTCTCCAGATGGCAGATGACCATACAATAGCATAAATCACCGGGCAGTAGACCTAACTAGGCAAAAAGATTTGAAAAAACAATTCAAGAAATTGAATACGTGGTTGTGTAAATACACATAAACATGGACACACATTTCTAATACAAGAAACTCACGTATACACAAGTCTATTTGAAGAAACCTACATGTATACATGACTGTGACCCAAGAAAATAGTGTATGCAAAGCTTAAATAGGAAAAAACAAAAATCAAAGTTTGATAAAGAAGATTAGACTTGATGCCTGGGACACTAATGGATCAAACAAAACTGTAAAAGAAATCAATCAAGAAATTGAACCCTGATTGAGAATAAACAACCCAAACCAGGAATAACAAGAATGTTATCCCCAGTGGAGTCACCAATTTTGTTGTGGGTGAGGACACCCTAGGGTCCTAGGTTGAGAACCCCAACAGAGCGGAGGGAAACCCCAACAAGAAATGCTCAGGCAATCAACCTAAATGATTATTCAACTGAACTGTGTAAGAGTGTCCTTACCTGAAAGTCTTACGTTTGAGTAGATCCCACAAGATGCAAACCCTCAGCTTCTCTTGATGTCTTCAAAACCTGAAAATTATTCTAATGAAACATATACAGCAGTAGAAACATAAAGTATGTTCATGATATTAACTTTAAATCATATAAATGAATGAACAATTATGCATCAATGTAAGATTCATAAACAAATTACAATATAAATAGATGCATAAACACATTTAATATAAGAAACAAAAAAACATTCCTTTTTTGAATATAGCTACAAGTAAAGTGGAGAAATATGACCCGAGTCCTTCTCCAGCTCCAAGCGGAACCGTCCTCTGGATCCGTCCTTTCCCAGCCTCAGCAATCCTCCTCCCTCACCAATACAAGGATATCTCAAGAAAGATGAAGGATATCTCCAACAAGGAAATAAGGGTTTCCTGAAGCTTGGGGGAGTGCAGGAGGCACAGTGATTTCATTAGACTCAATAAGGGATAATCTCACTATAGTATCAATATCTCATATCTCCCCCTTTAAGGCCTTCCCATGGAGGTTTATTTATACTTATCCAAATTAGTTTTTTTAGTTGGGAAATAGTTGGGCCACGGGAAATAGGAGGTGAGTAATAGGTAGAACCCATGAACTCCGCCCAAAATTAAGATAATTTAATTTTTTTAAGTGTTTTATCATATGTACGTGGGTTGGGTAGATGTTGACCTATGTGTAGATTCTTTTATCATAGGGAAAAGTAGCATATAGGGAATAAAACACTACTTTTTAAAATTTTGGACCAAGTATGGAAGGAATGGTTGCCCTAGGCCATACTTAGAGAATCAAATCTACCAAGAGTGGTAAATTTTGCTATAACAAGTATACATGTCAATAAGGGAACTCCCAAAAAAGACATCCAATTCAAGTTCACTTATGTTTATCAAGCCATGTAGATGTCTTCCTTGCTCAATGGAGTGTAAGGTAACAAGGATTGAGGGCACTATTAAAGGTAATATAATTTAGCCTCATGCTAGACATATGCATGTCATGAAACTTTTGGAGGGATTCCTCACTATACCCATGTTGGGTGTAGATCCCAATCAATGTACTCCAAGAGACCACATCCCTCTCAGGAATCATATCAAACAATTACCTTGCACACTCTAACCTACTGCATCGAGCATATCCGACAACCAAAGAATTCCATGTGAAAACATTAGGCACAAAGATCTGATCAAACACTTGGATTTCATCCTTCATTCTATCACACTTAAAATACATTTCAATAATAGCAATCTCTGGAAAGGAATTTGATTCAAATACCACTTTTATTACCTTAGCTTGAACTTGCGCACCACACTCTAGACACATCAAGTTGGCACATGGATTTAGACCACTTATCAATGTAAATTGTTTTGGCCTTAAACTTGCAAGATTCATCTAAAAGTAAAGCTTTAGAGTCTCCTTATTATGGCCTTGCTGGGAAAAAGCTGAAATGATTGCATTACAAGACACAAAATCTCAATCAAGCATTTTGCTGATGAGTTCAACTGCATCTTCAACATTTCCCCTTGACAGCCCAGGGTGGAGATCTTTCTTTGGATTCTTGATTGCTTTCATTCTTGAGCAACCTCCTTATGCCCTGGAATCTCGCTCGAGCATGATTGGGTAGCAAGAAATACCACATTGCTGCCCAAACTATCATTGGGTGGAAAATATTAGTCCCTAACTCAATTTCCCATTTTTTCTGAGGTTAGTACTTCTTATGATTGAAATGCATTAAAATCTAGGTCGAATTCAAGGTATGAGGCATAATCTTTTATAAGGCAATATATCACTGATGGTATTGCTTGATAGTGCATGAATTAATTTGATGGCTATAAGAGTTCAATTACAAGCCTATGAGTTCAGTCTGGAAGCATACATAGGTACAATTTGTGAGTTAGATATGCATTGTTTCTTTTCACCTTACAACCATTATCACTACGCGTTGATAATCATATCAACATTTTGATGCAATCAGTAATGGAAACTTGCCATTTATCCTTGTTTATTTCTATCCTAATTGTGACATGCAAATAGTTTCAACGACCTTATATCTTGAGGTCTGCCAAAAATGCAGATTTGGTAGCAAACTTTTGGGGGGCTGTCATATTCTTTTTTGTAGTTGGTATTTTTATTCTCTTTATCCAACATTGACTTTTGTTATCCAATTGTTTTACCTACGATCCATTGACCACTATAAGAATACATCTGGCATAAAGAGCATTGAAAGGCTTGCAGGTAGCCTATAGGCTTAATTACACATGTAGACACACACACACATGTGTATGTGTGTGTGTCTGTAGCACCCACAAACTTCATGATACCTAAAGGAATAAATACTCACATATGTAACATTGATCTATTTTGATGTGCGACTTGCCATTTTACCCATTGATTGAAATAAGGGAGCAAGATCTCCATCTACAGGAACTTTCACATAGTCTTTCTAACTCTAAACCTTGATAGTTATTAAATTTTCCCTTAATGTAGAGGGTGTCGATAAAAAAAAACTAAATTATTTGAGAAGCTAAAGACCCAAAAGTGTGGTTAACTCTATGTCCAAATTATATAATTATGCGCTTTGGTTTCTAAACTATCTTGCAAGGTAGATATCTCCTTTCATTCATTTCTATCTTCATTTTCATTTTCTGAATGTTGATGAAACTGGTTTGTCGCTAATAAACTGACTCAGCTTGTAAAGCTCTATATACATCCAGACGATAATGTGAACAACTGAAATTATAATTTACTGGAATGCATTATCCCAATGATTCACGATTGTCACCGTTATGAATATTTGAACGGTCTTGAAAGTGTTACAATTTTTGGATTATTGAGCACATCATACTTTTTCTCACTTGTGACATCTTAAATTTAATTTTATCTTTATGACTCTTTAAATGGAAAAAAGTGTCCTTAAAGTGAAATTGTAAGTTTTTCACCTTAACCAATTCTGAATGATTAATTATTCAATTATGGACTTGAAGAAACAATGTTGACTGCTAATTGTAAAATTGTATTATGTCACCTATGAGATTTCCTGCTCGAGTTTGTTTATCTTGAAAGTGTTTCATGCACCTTAATCTAAATGAAACTTATGTTACGTATAAGTGTACCTTCTTATGTGGTTGTTTGATGGGTCCCCTTGACTTGTAATTGAATTTATCCTCCTTAATCTTTGTTGCCACAAAGATATATTTTTCGTTTGATTGATGTGTCCCAAATGAGAGAGATCGGTCCTCTATATATACAATTCAATGGAGTTGAGGGGACATAAGTTTTTATCTTCTTAAGCTGACATATAGTTGAGGTCAACCTAAATAATTTTACAAGAGAGAAACATAAATTCAAGATTCCACTTCTACTTATCCAAATTTGATAATATTTAGATTGATTTTGGTCCTCTCGAAAAGAGGAATTCAATGCCAAAATTATCTTCCCCAAAGGAGTTATTCAAAGTGGAATTTGGCCCTAGTTTCCATTTTTAATGAAAATAAACATCAATACTTTTTTCTAGTATATTGGGCTGAATTCACAATAGTATGCTAAAAAGTGTCATTTCAATATCTGGAAATTAGGATATATAAATGTGAGATATATACTCTACATATTTGGGTTATCTCCTTTTCAACTATGAACCTTTTTAGACTACATGTTAATTGTTTTAACTTTGAACTTTGAAGAAATTTTTGAATGGACTTCGTAAGGCAGTGGTACCATAAATTGTGTTATTTCAAAGATTTGACTTCCATAGTTTCACAAAATACAATGTCCTCAATAAATACTTATATGTATAGATATTTATGTTTAGGATTATATATGTGTTGGAGAGGTTCCTTTATGTTTTACTATAATCCCAATGTTAACAAGCTTTAACTAACTTTTTTGATCAATTGCTCATAGAATATGCAAAAGGAAATAATTGTCAAAATCTGGCAAAAATTACATTTATCTTGACTTTTTTTTATTATTGTTCATTACAAGATAATCATGTTGTGGGAATGATTTATCCTACAATCTGTTTCAATTTGTGGAGTTTTTTCCTCCCATTTTTTTACAAGGATGCAGATTTCATTTTCATGTTGATGGTTTTTACATGTATGTTATCTAGCCCCAAATGTTGGTAATGGAGTGGATCTTGAGAAGTAGTCATGGACACAGACTCTATCAAAGGTTAATTTTACAATACCACTTCCACCTGGTATAAGAAAATTTTTAATGGTTTGTGACATAAAGAAGAGTTATTCAATGACAGGGTTGAAAGGGAAACCTCATATGTTAATTGCAAGTCATTTATTTTTGTTTCTTATCTATAAGTCATCTGTTTGATTTTGAGCTTTATTAGATCAATTATTTCACAAATCCAATATGCATGGCCTGTATTTCTCACCCGATGTTAGTTACTTGACATAGTTGATATAAAATTCAATTCTAGGCCACTTTTATTTTAAGTTGGATATTTTATTAATTAAAAGGATGTTCATATTTTAATTGGTTTACATGTGTAGAGTTGTAACTAGGGTCTCTCACACCACTAATTATTCCACATTAATAAATCAATCCGGGAACGTTTTGTTATTGCAAGGAGTAGCTCAATCCGAGGCTATTTGTCTGAGTAATGCTTGGTAGTATAGTGTCCTAATGATTTGAAAGGAAACAGATACTAAGTTGTAATGAAACTAACCCAAAAGATAAAATCACACAAGGCAGTTGATCAGTCAAGGGTACGGAAGCAATAACCCATCCCTTTAGAAACTGATAAAGAAAGGAAATCAGAGCATGGACTTATAGGTCTGGGGCTAAGCAGCGTCTTGCTGAGGCTCACTACAGCCTTAGGCCTGCTCTCACACTAAGAACAGCAAAGGCAGGTAAATCAAGCAGCGAAAAGTAAAATGGAACAGCAGTCTGAAAATGGAACAGCAGTAAAGAAATGGAACAACAGTAAGGAAATGGAACAGCAGTAATGGAATGGAACAACAATAATGAAATGGAACAGCAGTAAAGAAGTGGAACAACAATCCTCAACCGTATGTACATGTTTTATACTACTATAGCAATCTGAGAGTAATGGATGATATGACTATGTTTCTGAGCGAAGTAATATTGCTTTCAAGTCTTACAAATACTATTTCACATGGATCTGATAAGAATAACATTCATACCAACATTCCGCTACAGAAATAGCTGAGAGATGCAATTCGAATAGATCCACTTATACAATGCAGAGACATGAGATAAAGAACTCATTCAGATATCAGTTATAATGAATCATAGTATATCACATAAAAGACGTATCAGATTACTTAAATAATGGAAATAAACAAACCACACAGTATAATAATACAAAAGAAAGTGTCCTTCGGAGCTAGGCCCTGGGCTGCCAATGGAACACTGCCTTAAGTTACTCCAGATGCAGAGACGAAATGAACACCAAGTCTTTTATATTAATCGCATCAACAAAAGTATAACAAAGTCAGGTCTCAGCGAGACTCAATGATCACAGTTGGTTCTGAAACTTAGAATTACAAAAACAGTCCTCCCCCGCTCAATGGCGTGGTGCCTTTATATAACAGAAATGACGGAGGTATCTAGATAATGAAAAGATAAGTTAAAGCAGCGATCCCTCAGGATCAAAGATCTTGAGGGATTCGCTAATCGTTCGATTCTTCTCTTTCCCTTCTTGTGTTCTCCGTCTCAGTATCTTGCATTCTTTCTCTGGGCTATTCGGCTCTAATTTTACTTGATCTTGTCCGCATCTGGTTCCCCGTTGGAGGGACAATAGTTATTTTCCCTTTGCTTCTTGCTTTCAATCGCCGATCCTTTGTTCCCACGTCTTCCTACATAGAAAACGTCAATCATTAGCACTTGAGATTCCTTTATCAATTGTTGCACATTTTATCAAAACCATTTATCTTCTTTGAACTCATAATGCAGAAAAGGTTACAATTATTATTGAAAAACCACTAGATTGCTAGTCAAAAGCATACCTTCCAGGTGCTCCACACACTCCCCTGCTTACCCTGTTTCATGGCCTCATGAAAACATTGTAGTTGACATGCAAGGCGGTGAGAGAATAGGTCGGAGAATGGATCTCGTGAGGAGGCCGGCAACCGTGATGAGCAATTAGATGGTCAAAGAACTGATCTATTTGATCTGCAGGCATCTCATATAAGGCCTGATATCCAGGTGCAGGGTGCCAAATAATTGGACTGCGAAATCGATACCCTAACCAGGATGGCCCTGCTTGCAGAATCCGTTCCCCATAAAGGTTCAATCGGCTGGCAGCCAGCTCAAAATTCTCATATTTGAATGGTTCCCTGAGCTGGATGCTTGGACTAGAGGTCCGGTATCGAAATTTTGCAGCATCGAGGGCAAGATCTTTAATAGTCAGGAAATATTCCAGACCATTTCGGATCAAGTCTTCGTGCATGGGTCCTATTGTCTCAATGACACCTGGGATCCTTATGAGACTCCTATGCTCTCTCCATAGCGTCACTGGGTCTCTAGGTTCAGCTCGTATCCACAAGTCTAGGCTATTTTCTTGTCTCTGAAAGGTGTTATAAGCTCTGAGCCATTTCACCTGATTAACCCCAAATGAGATGAAGGCTTGGAATTGTATATCGCCAACAAAAGGGCCAGGATTTAAATCAGTTTCCTTGTCTAGCACAAGATTGTGCAGGTAAAACTCGCATAACAACCTTTGAACTCTAACTCCATAGTGCTTGCAACAGTCTATAAAATCATTAACAGTGTTGATATGGATAAGTGCTCCTGCCCTAACAGCTTTTATTTTTAATCTCAGATATTGTTCAAGCAAAAATAAAGCATAATTTTTAGCAGGGGCCCTACAAGTCAAAACGTCATTATATAAGGAACACATGGTGTCCATCTGCTTAACAACACTATCTAATCGACGAGTTACCTTAGCAACCTTTTCCTGCTCCTTCTGCCATCCTTCAAAGGCCTGGCTCTCAGACTGACTGATGTCTCGAAGTTGTTGTTGGAGCTCTTCGTATCTTTCCTTGGGGACTGTCTGTTCTCGCAACTGCTCGGCTTCCTGCTGGGCTTCCTTCATCATTTTATGCAAGGTTCTGGTTTTTGGGTCCTTCTTCCACACAGCCGTAGAGGCTCGAAGTTTAACCTGGACCTTCCTATTATGTTGCTTGGAGTTTAGGACCCGAATTACGCCCGAGGGTGGTGCTTCTATTTGGACTTCTTTGTTTTCTGTTTCCTTCTTAATGCGAACGAAGGGTTGCTGTGGTCTTCCTGCCATCGGAGCCTCTTGTTGTTCCATTGGAATATCCATTCATTCTTCAAGGCCAGATGGAACAACAGTCTGTCCCTCCGCGCTATTTGGAACAATAGTTTGTTCCTCCATGTCATTTGGAACAACACCCTGTTCCTCATTATTATTTGGAACAGCAGACTGTTCCTCGGCAGTAGGTCTCCTGATGGGGTTTCGACCATCAAAGCGAATTCTTGTCCTCGGGGTTCTTGCTACCGTGGTCCTCCTCCTTTTCCCTACCGTCTTTTGTATTCTCAGACTGGCTTTCAGCATTCGAATTTGCTTCCGGAGTCTGGCTATAGTGCCCAGCAACCTCTGCTGCTTCTTTCTTAATTTCTTAATTTCCCTTGTCTCGGCAGAGGGTTTGGTTCTCAAGCTTGCTTCTTCTTTATCTGTGATATCTTCCGGCATCCTGGGGACAGACTGTCCTAGATTGTTATCTTCCATTTCATTATCATAACTAGGCAGGTTTTCTTCCCCTGCCTCTTCTGCATGCATTTCCTCGGGTAATTCTTCTTCTGTGGGACCGTCAGGGACACCTCCTGTGCTGGAGGCCTGGCCATATTCTCCCATATTGGCCAGAACTGCTGCCAATTCTTCCTCACCCGGAGGGTCTTGCAACGGGCTACCCCTGGCTGCACAATTTATTCTTCCTGATTGCCCTGTTTGGTGGCCTCTTCTCCCTCAGAGTGTTCATGTCCTTTTTCAATTTCTCCCTCCGGCTGGTCAGTCTCGGCCTCCGATTGCTCAGCATTTCCTTCGGAGGGTCCTCCCTCTGATTCTGGAGGTTCATCTGCAATTTCAATTGGCTGGGCCGTTGTTCCTTGAATTCTTTCCAACCTTCCTCGTATCCAGGCCAGCCGAGCTGACTTCCTTGGCCTCTCAGGTTGGTCGGGTGTACCAGTAGGTTCTGTGGGTTTCTCTGGTTGTTCTGGCATATCGGGAGGTTGTTTCCGTTTTGAAGCGGCATGTCTTTCTGCCTTCTTGCGTTTCTCTAATCGTTCCAGCGTGCTAGAGGACTGCTCGGGCTTTGGGGGTGGTGCAGCCGATCCTCCTTCGACTATTGCGACCAGTTCCTCCCAAGCGCTTTGCTGTTGAGTGAGACCGTGGCTCACTATCAACTGAATCAGCCCATGGTGGCTAACGACTGTATCTATGTGCTGGGCCTTTTTCAGGCTTTGGGCCGTGTCATGTAGTAGCGAATTTAAAAGTGCAGGGAGATTTACAGAACATTTTCCTTTTAAAACAGCTAAAAGTTTCAGGTGACGAGGTCTTACCACGTCTTTTCTCCCTTCGCAGGTGATATAGCTTTGTACTGTCTTCGCTAGCTCGGTCCAGGGTTCCCCTAGTGTTGCCGGCAGAACTCCTTTCCCTTTGACTGTCAAGCTTTGGCCTTCGTCCTGGAAAATTTCCATAGCTTTTTGTAATCTTTCCTTCTTCGGCGTCCATATGGGTCCAACAGCTGGTAATCCTGAGACTTCTGCGATGATATCCTCTGTAACCTATATCCGCTTTCCTCCTACTACGGAGTAGTTTTCCTGCAAATTCTGCAGGAATTCCAACGCTACTGCTTCGTTTGATTCTTGCAGGCGGTTGAAGTAATTCAACCATCCTGCGTTTTCCAGGATTTTGCGGGCAGCAGCAGAAACTGTCAGCTTGTGAGGTTCGCTCTGGACCTTCTTTCCGCCAATGATTCAACTCAGAAATGGAACTCAGAAATGGGACAACAACTGTTTGCGGTATTTGCGACGCAGAGAGGATGATCGATGCCAATTTTGGAAAGGATCACACAGGGCATGCAACAAAAAGAAAAGATCGTGGACGGCAGTCTCCGTGGGATGGAATCATCATACCGTTAAGCCATGCCATTCCTTTGTACATTATTTTGCCCGAATGGTATGCAGCCACGTAATCCATGGAGTAATGAGGTTACTTCCCCCCCCGCAATCTAATAGGCTGACCACAGCCGTCAAAGAGAGGAGCAGCAGCCAGTCGGGAGTGCAATCATCAAGTACATCATATGAAATTATGCCATGTTGTAAAATAACAACGAAATGCCGAAACCGAGGCAAAAAGGTGGATCGCGTTTTATATAAGCCTGCGTGATATAATGAGGAACCGGGGGATTGGACGTCTGTCAACTGTACGAAGTCTCCAGTAGTCATTGTCAGTTTTGTTGCCATGATCGGTGGTAATATTCATGCGGTAGATATATCGGGGTGTGACATATGATACATGCAAAGGATATAAGAGACAGAAAGATTTAATATCATACCTGTTGGTGTAAATATTACGACTTCTATGCCATTAACAGAGCTCTGATGCCAACAAGTGTTTATAACCTTCGCAGAGTTGTTTATCTCACCCTCTGGAACCATGATCCTTTGTGTATATTCTGAAGTGTGCTTTATCAAAATGCAGGCCATTATGCTGGCTTGGTGACCAGATAGCCATAATGCCATTCACAAGGTAGGCGTGAAACGTGGTCAGGCCGGCTTGCAATGAGACCTCCTGTTCCAAGATTTGCTTGTTAATTTACCTTTGGACCATATCCCTGGTGTGGTGGCCATTATGGGAATGCCACTTCGCTTCCACCCTTATGATCATGGTAGGCCGGCTCTGAATGAGACCCCCTATCCTGCATTTGACAACTTTCATATTTTGTTTTTGTTTTCTTTTGCAGGGCACCTCTCTTGTTTATTTTCACATCAGGGTGGTTCTGCACTCCTTAAGAGCGGGGAATGGTGGAAGAAGTCTTACGATCCCAACAGATAGATGTAAATCGTTCGTTCTTACTCCCAAGTAGTGATCAAAAAAAGATTTTTAGGGGAATCGTCATGATAAAGATCACCAATAACAATGGTACCGATAAATGACAATGACACTGAAGATGAAAAGTTCACGTCCCTCCTCTTGTCCTTTTATACATACTGGCTTCATAGTGATAGTGATTTATGATGTGTTGATTTCGGTATCTCATGGTTTATGTTCACCGCATAAGTTCATTGCTGTATCTAAAAGATTGAGGAGACCATGGTCGCAAAGCATCCTCCATAAGGGCAAAACATGTCAATGGCATTCTTGAGAGAAGAATTCATTCGTAGGATACCATTTCTTTGAGAGGAACAACCGAAAATCACAAATGCTATTCCTTTTGAGAAAGGAACAGCAAAGACACTCAAATGCTGTTCCTTTTGACAAGGAACAACAGACGCACTCAAGTGTTGTTCCTTTTCGCAAAGGAACAACAAAAACACAAATGTTGTTCCTTTTCGCAAAGGAATAGCAAAAAGCACACAAGTGCTGTTCCTTTTCGCAAAGAAACAGCAAAAACACACAAGTGTTGTTCCTTTTCGCAAAGGAACAACAAAAACACAAGTGATGTTCCTTTTCGCAAAGGAACAACAAAAACACAAGTGTTGTTCCTTTTCGTAAAGGAACAGCAAAAACACAAGTGCTGTTCCTTTTCGCAAAGGAACAACAAAAATCACACAAGTGTTGTTCCTTTTCGCAAAGGAACAGCAAAAACGCACGTGTTGTTCCTTTTCGCAAAGGAACAGCAAAAACACAAGTGTTGTTCCCTTTCGCAAAGGAACAGCAAAAACACAAGTGTTGTTCCTTTTCGCAAAGGAACAGCAAAAACACAAGTGTTGTTCCTTTTCCTAAAGGAACAGTAAAAAGCACACAGGTGCTGTTCCTTTTCACAAAGGAACAGAAAAAAGCACAAGTGCTGTTCCTTTTCACAAAAGAACAACAAAAAGCACACAAGTGCTGTTCCTTTTCACAAAGGAACAACAAAAAGAAAAAGTGTTGTTCCTTTTCACAAAGGAACAGCAAAAAGCACACAAGTGCTGTTCCTTTTCGCAAAGGAACAGCAAATAGCAAAAGTGTTTTTCCTTTTCACAAAGGAACAACAAAAACACTCAAAAGTTGTTCCTTTTGAAAAGGAACAGCGAAATCACACAAGTGTTGTTCCTTTTCGCAAAGGAACAGCAAAAACACTTGGAATACAAGTAAAAAAAATCAAGGAAACATATATACAAGATGTTATGTACAAGTTATGAAATGAATTTCTTAAGCTATAGGTGAGGAAGATTTCGCTTCCTCTCCTAAAATTTCCATATCAGTATCTTGTCGCAGTTGTTGACAGAAGGATTCCCGAGTGAATGGCTTTCGATAAAGGCGAACTCGGTGGCCATTTACTTTGAATGCATATCCATAACCGTAAATTGTGATCAGGGTAAGGGTCCCATTATCATGTACCTTCTGGATTTCGTATGGTCCTAACCATCGAGTCTGGAGTTTCCCCGGGAAATCTTGAAACCGAGAGTCGTATAACAGAGCCCAGTCTCCTTCATGAAAGACTTTATTCTTGATAAGTGCATCGTGCCATTTAGCTCGCTGCTGTTGGATCAATGCTGTATTTTGTAATGCAGAGAGCCTGATTTTGTCCAATTCATTAATCTGTTGTAATCGATTAATTTGTGCCTCACTCAGATCTAGGCCGACTTCCTGTGCAGTTCGTAGTGTTCGGATTTCGAATTCTATGGGGAAAATTGGCTGCTTTCCAAACACTAATTGATAAGGTGAATAGCCTGTAGTACTTCTCCATGTGGTTTTGTAGGCCCACAGTGCCTCAAGTAGTCGAGCGGCCCAATCTCGCCGATGCGATGCAATGGTCTTTGTTAAAATTGATTCTATTACCTTATTACTACTTTCTACTTGCCCATTTGCCTGCAGATGGTATGGGGTAGTGATCTTATGTTGGACATGGTAATTGTTAAGTGTTGCAGCTAATTTATTTCCAACAAATTGTGGTCCACCATCGGTGATTAATTCTCTCGGAAGTCCATAACGTACAAATAAATGGAACAAGAATTGTATCACAGAGTCTTCTGTAGCCCTAGGTAATGATTCGGCCTCGACCCATTTAGTAACATAGTTTGTCGCCACCAGAATGTATGTCCTCTGATTTGATGATGGATTGATGGGCCCAACGAAGTCCAGATCCCATCGTTCAAATGGCTCAATGACCAATTGTGGTCTCAGAGGCATTTCATCGGCTTGGCCAGGTTTTCCTGCTCGCTGGCAGCTGTCACAGGCTTGTGCAAATTTTTTCGCATCCTTGAAAATTGTAGGCCAATAGTATCCGGTCTGCAATACTTTATGTGTTGTTCTTTTTTCAGCGAAATGTCCCCCGCATGGCCCGTCATGGCAAGCTTTTTGAATGTTGAAGATTTCATCTTCTCGAATACACCTTCTGATTTGCATGTCTGCCCCTGTATGGAACAAATGGCCTCCAATCCATGAAAACCGAGTGCTCTTCTGAACAATCTGCTTGCGTTCTTGAGGGGTTAAGTGTTTTGGTAGCTTACCGACTGTGAGGTAATTGGCGACATCAGCATACCAGGGTGTTCGAACAGCAACGACAAACAGGTGCTCGTTAGGAAATTGATCTTCGACTGCTATTGTTTCAATTGCTTTCGGTATTTGTGAGAGGAAATCAGCTACAGGGTTCTCCTTTCCAGGTCGATCCTTGATTGTGATGTCGAACTCCTGCAATAAGATCAACCACCTGGTTATTCTAGCATTCGTAACAGGTTTATTTGCCAAATACTTGATAGCAGAATGATCTGTATATAACACAACAGGATAGCCTGTAATATAATGTCTAAATTTGTTAATAGCATGTATTACAGCCAGGAATTCCTTTTCAGTAACAGTATAATTGAGTTCGGCAGAGGATAAACTTTTGCTGATATAGTAAATAGCATATGGCTTCTTAGCCTCTTCTTGCCCTAGGACTGCACCAATTGCTGTGTCTGAGGCATCAGATGAGATTTGAAATGGCAAATTCCAGTTGGGTCCTCGAAGGACTGGAGCTGTTGATAACAGGTTCTTCAATTCCTTAAAAGCCTGGTCGCATTTTTCTGTCCACAAAAAATCAACATTGCCAGTTAAAGCATATAGAGGTGCAGCAATGCGTGAATAATGTTCTATAAATCGTCTGTAATATCCAGAAAATCCAAGGAAACTGCGTACCTCTGTTTGAGTAGTGGGAGTAGGGATGAGCAAAAGAATCTGAATTTTGGCAGGGTCTACCTGGATGCCAGCTGCTGAAATATAGTGCCCTAGAATGAGCCCTTCGGTCATCATCATGTAACATTTTTCATGGCTCACGCAAAGTCTGGTAGCGATACAACGTTGTAGGACTTTTTCCAGGGTATCCAGAGCTGGTTCAAAATCATCTCCATATGGTGTAAAGTCATCCATGTACACCTCAAGTCCGTCGTTTATTAGGTCTGCAAAGATGCTGAGAACAGCCCTTTGGAATGTAGCAAGGGCATTGCATAGGCCGAAGGGTAGTACTCGATAGGCAAACGTTCCCCAAGGGCAAGTAAAGGTAGTTTTATCCTGGTCTTCAGGGGAAATTTGGATTTGGTTATATCCGCTGAAGCCATCCAGGAAAGAAAAAAAATTATTCCCTACTAAAGTGTCCAGTACTTGATCTATAAATGGGAGGGAAAAGTGATCCTTCTGTGTGGCCTTATTTAACTCCCTGTAATCCACGCAAATCCTCCATTTCCCATTTTTCTTGGGTACCACCACTAGGGGAGAGACCCATTTACTGTCAGAGATGGGGTAAATAAAATTAACATCTAAAAGTTTCTGAAGTTCAGCTTTTACTATTTCTTTTAGATGGGGGTTGAGTCTTCTTTGTGGCTGACGAACAGGTCTTGCATCCTTCTCTATATAAATGTGGTGGGTGCATAATTGAGGATCAATCCCCTTCATGTCAGGGTAATCCCACGCAAATGATCCCTTATATTGTTGTAACAGATTAACAAGCTTCATTTCTTGATCTGGTGTAAGGTTGACGTTAATATTTAGAGTCTTACCAGGTTCAATTTCCACTACTTTACTATTGGCAACAACAGTTACTGGTATTGTTTGGTCATGTGGATCTTTTAAAGGGTCTTCTTCTAGCTCACTATCAAATGCTGCCTCTATCATAAAACACTGTGTGTGAGATCTAGATTCGGTTTGACTGATGAAGTTATTGATGGCATCATCTTCTATTTGATCTTTAAAATCTAAAGCCTTCTGTACAGTCAATGGGGCTCTGATATTGTTAGTAAGGTATGACACAGGATACTGATTGGTTTTGATCATTGGCAGGCTTGGCTGTGCTGGAGGATATAGAACTAGATTTTTAACATCTGGTCCTTTAGTTATAGTCATGTTTCCCTGCCGGCAACCAATGTAGGCATCGGCAGTAGCAAGCCAAGGTCTTCCTAATATTAGCGGATGTCCATCTAGTCAGGTTTTTGGATTAATTACCAGGAAATCAGTTGGATATTCCCAGGAATCTATGGAAACCATGACATCATATAGAGTACCTTCGGGTCGAACTACAGATCGATCTTCCAATTCTAACAAAGTAGAATTAGGTTCTACTGATGTGATGCCAAGCTTTTGGCAGGTGGAAGTTGTCAAAATATTGATTGCAGCTCCCAAGTCGACTAAAGCGTTAGTGAGGGTTTGACCATAGATTTGGACAGTTACAATTGGGTTCCCGGGATCTTCGTATTTGATAGGTGTCTCTTTTCCTGATAACAGGTCGGATAAAGTACCAACTACTTGGACTCTAGGGTTAGTAGTTATATTCCTCCTTGATTTTTTTATGCACAGTTCTTTTATAGTTTTTGCGTATATGGGAATATCTTGAATGGCCTGGAGGAATGGAATTTTTATATACAGGTTTTGTAACTCTCCCAGAATGTCAAAGTTTGGATGTTGCATTGGTCGTGGTATGACTAATCGTTCCGGGAAAGGAGGAGAGGATGTATTTGTTTGTTGATCGGTTTGTTCCTTATTTACATCCTTTTGTTGTAGCGGTTGTTCTATTGGGAACTAATTTTCAATGTGAACTGTTTTGTCTCCCTCTGTTTCTATGATACGTCCAGATCGTAACTGAAGATCATTGCACTCCCTTAGGTCAAGTCCAGTTTCTGATGTGTCTATGATTTGGATGGATTGGACTGGTCTATTATTAGGATTGGGATTGGGTTGGGCTAGGAGTTGCGGCCTTAAATTAGACTGGGGGTTTTGTTGTAAGGCTGGCAGAGTCGGTTGAGGGAGTAGAATAGTTCCTGTTGACTGATATGTTGATCTTGGCCGATTGGTCTACCAGGGTGAACCTTGTGAAGTAGGGGGAATCCATTCCGGAGGATATGAATTGTTCTACCAATATGGTGGGGTGTAGGGAAAATTTGGCCATCTGAATTGGCTTGTCTGATTCATCCATGGATTCGGAGAAGGAAACGGCTGTGATGACCAATTCAGGACTGGGGGTGTAGATTGGTTTTTCCACATACCATATTGCTGAGCATTATACTATGGAGGTTGAAAAGAAGAAGCTGGGTCAGAGAACATACCAGATTGCCTAGGTTGCCATTGGCGACGTTGGTTAACAAAGTATGCTGGTTCTGATTCTTCTTCTGCTTCCTTGTATACAGCCTTCAGTCCAAGAAGTGAGGGGCAGCTCTCAGTAAGGTGGTCTTTCGTACAGATAGCACATGCTTGAACTGTATCTAGCGGACATTCTTTGTGGCTGTGTTTTCTTCTGCATCGGGGGCAGAAAATTGCCAGATTTTTCTCTGCCTCCATTTGCTTTTGTTTAGCCTGCACAATATCAAGCTGAGTAGTTAATGTCCCTAGGATATCAGTTTTAAAATTTTCTAATAAATTCCCAAGTTCTACACGTGTTACCCCTTATGTTGATATTTTGTTATCTCTAATAGACCTATCATATTCTGTTGGTTTTATCCTTGTGTTACCTCTTGAACTCCTAATGCATAAATTAATGATATCAGCAAAATTCTCTTGGTAAATATCTCTTTTTCCCATGATATTCAATGTTTCAATCCACTGTTCTTTCATACCTCTAATTAATGCAGTTTTCAACACATTATCAGGCAGAGGTAATGATGCATAGGGGGATCTCTGTAAATTATACTGGAAGCGTTCTACATATTCCTCTAGAGTTTCATTTGGTCTGGCCGTCATTTGGAAGATTTCATCTTTCAGTTCTCTTGACCTACAGTAATCCTGATATTTCTTGAGAGAGGACTCTTTCATTCACTCCCAATTGTTTATGACTCCACCACCTAGACCCATAAACCATCTCAGAGTTGCTCCCTTCAAAGTAGAGGGAAACAACTTTAATTTCTGGGGGTCAGTGGTGTAATCATACCCTCTACATAACACATCGAATTCAAATAAGAATGCATCAGGGTCCTCTGATGTGAGTCCGTGAAACGTTGGGATGTGTTGAAGAGGAATCGCCTTCATGGGGGCATTTGCAGCAGAATCTACTATAGGATATTGCAATGTAGAAGTTTGGGTATTTGGCTGATTCTGCGCCATGGGATCAAATATGTGCCAATAACCTTCCAGAATTTCTAGGAGGGTGTTCCTAGGTTGAGAAGGGGCGGCCTTGGCAGGGGCTGTCTTAATGACACTCCCCTTATCTGGGATTTCTATCTAAAGGACTGGGGTGCCTTCAGTATTAATTCTGGCTGCGCTTCCCTTATCTGGGTTGTTTAAGAGCTGGATTATCCTAGAAGGAGATTTCGGTTCCTCTATTTCCCCTGTTTCCCCTTCTCCTTCACAAAGGTTGCTTAAGTTCCCTTCTTGCAGCCGTTCTGACACAGGATTTTCAATTTCTTGGAAGTCCTGTTCATCAGTCTGACTATGCACCTCAGCGTAGGCTGCAGATGGTGATGCTGTAGCCTGAAGGGAACTAGTAGGCTGCTTAGAATGAATCTTCCTGAGGCCTACTGACGGCTGAGATTCAGTTTTCTTATAGATTTCGTCTATGAAGGTCATTCGGCCAAGGGTCACCGGTCCTTTGGCTTTCTCAGGTTTGGCTGGGGGTTTGGTATTCTTTTCTAGCTTTTTCTGCTTAGTCATGCACTCTAAAAACTACTAGATCCTATCAACCAGCAATTCTACTAAGAGAGCGGACGGTGGAGCAGGGCTTTTACATGCTCCGTACGCAGTTTCTTACATTCCGTTTTTAAAATCCAACTCCCCCCTAGCAGATTTGCGCACTACTCTGTAAAGGGAAAATGGCTATTACTCCTCCCCGGCAACGGCGCCAAAATGTAGAGCTGTAACTAGGGTCTCTCACACCACTAATTATTCCACAGTAATAAATCAATCAGGGAACGTTTTGTTATTGCAAGGAGTAGCTCAATCCGAGGCTATTTGTCCGAGTAATTCTCGGTAGTATAGTCTCCTAATGGTTTGAAAGGAAACAGATACTAAGTTGTAACGAAACTAACCCAAAAGATAAAATCACACAAGGAAGTTGATCAGTCAAGGGTACGGAAGCAATAACCCATCCCTTTAGAAACTGATAAAGAAAGGAAATCAGAGCATGGACTTATAGGTCTGGGGCTAAGCAGCGTCTTACTGAGGCTCACTACAGCCTTAGGCCTGCTCTCACACTAAGAACAACAAAGGCAGGTAAATCAAGCAGCGAAAAGTAAAATGGAACAACAGTCTGAAAAATGGAACAGCAGTAAAGAAATGGAACAGCAGTAAAGAAATGGAACAACAGTAATGGAATGGAACAGAAGTAATGAAATGGAACAGCAGTAAAGAAGTGGAACAGCAATCCTCAACCGTATGTACACGTTTTATACTACTATAGCAATCTGAGAGTAACGGATGATATGACTATGTTTCTGAGCGAAGTAATATTGCTTTCAAGTCTTACAAATACTATTTCACATGGATCTGATAACAATAACATTCATACCAACATTCCGCTATAGAAATAGCTGAGAGATGCAATTCGAATAGATCCACTTATACAATGCAGAGACATGAGATAAAGAACTCATTCAGATATCGATTATAATGAAGCATAATATATCACATAAAAGATGTATCAGATTACTTAAATAATGGAAATAAACAAACCACACAGTATAATAATACAAAAGCAAGTGTCCTTCGGAGCTGGGCCCTGGGCTACCAATGGAACACTGCCTTAAGTTACTCTAGATGCAGAGACGAAATGAACACCAAGTCTTTTATATTAATCGCATCAAAAAAAGTATAACAAAGTCAGGTCTCAGCGAGACTCAATGATCACAGTTGGTTCTGAAACTTAGAATTACAAAAACAGTCCTCCTCCGCTCAATGGCGTGGTGCCTTTATATAACGGAAATGACGGAGGTATCTAGATAATCAAAAGATAAGTTAAAGCAGCGGTCCCTCATGATCAAAGATCCTGAGGGATTCGCTAATCGTTCGATTCTTCTCTTTCCCTTCTTGCATTCTTCGTCTCAGTATCTTGCATTCTTTCTCTGGGCTATTCGACTCTAATTTTACTTGATCTTGTCCGCATCCGGTTCCCCGTTGGAGGGACAGTAGTTATTTTCCCTTTGCTTCTTGCTTTCAATCGTCGATCCTTTGTTCCCACGTCTTCTTGCATAGAAAACGTCAATCATTAGCACTTGAGCTTCCTTTATCTATTGTTGCACATTTTATCAAAACCCTTTATCTTCTTTGAACTCATAATGCAGAAAAGGTTACAATTATTATTGAAAAACCACTAGATTGCTAGTCAAAATCATACCTTCCAGGTGCTCCACAACATGGAGTTTGATTTAAAATAGTTTTTCAAATTCCATGTGGATGTTATTTTTTCAGGGTGAGCTCTTTGCACTAGTAAGTTCAGATGAATCCTAGAACATAGGTATACAACAAGCACATCTTTTGCCCTTGTTGTGTATCTATTATTCTTTATCTCATTGATGGATGGTTATTGGTTGATGTTAAATAGAGGATGGGAATGTCCTGCCAATTCTCTTGAAAAAACAAAATCAAATTGCGTGGTAGAATGGTGTTTTAAAGGGTGAGCCAGAAATTAGTACTTGAAATGTAGAACCTTGAGAATAGAAATCTATTTTATCTGAATCTAGAGACACAACAAACCCTGGAAAAAAAATGATGGTATTGACGATTATTCCTTGCAAATAAGCTCTAACTATTAGACCATGACCCAAATTTTAGCTATCTGCAATGGCAATAGTGACTCTAGATTTATTTGTATGTTTAGCGACTTTGGCCATCGTCCTGTTCGTTTCCTATGAATGATTTTTTTTTTCAAACTCCAACTAGTTTCTTGCTAAACTAATTAAAGCTTTGATGACAAACATATAGTTCTCAAAGCTCTTTTCTAGATCTATTTTCTTGAGAAAATTTGTCTTTTTACTTTAGGTACTGTTGATTGCTATTGTGTGACATGTGTTATGATATAATTGTCTTGATAAATAGATAGAAGTGTTGTACAACTTAGTCTTTTTTAAATGTAAAGGAAAAAAATTCCAAAAACAAAGTTTATTAATTAAGAACATCTCTTAGACTTCTTAGGTAAGTTATGATTATATTTCGGTAGGGGATTTTGTGTACAATGATATTGTGTTGTCTCTTTGGTTTCTGTCAGGTAACAATGGTTAATAAGGAATGTGTTCTTGAGCAACAATCACACATCGTATTCTACTATCGACATGGATATCGATGGCTTTCAGGCATGGCAACAAAAACGCAGATGTCAGTTGGATGTCCAAAATCCGTGTTGGATGAATTTAATACTAGTGATGCTTTTGATTCCTTGTCAGATAAAGAATGTCACAAGTAAAATTCAGACAAACAGAAGTAGCTCAAGGATGAAGGTGAAGCTATTGTTTTCTATCTAAGTCAATTTTTTATATTTGTCGGTCGCTATTGTGTTTTGAGTGCGAACTTGTGAAATTCCAAATTTCATGTTGGTTTATGTGAAGGGGGAATATATATATATATATATATATATATATATATATCCTATGTCATTCATGGTTTCTGGAGATCCATGTTACATTTTCACAGAAGTTTAGATATCATTTAGTATCTAAACACCCAACATCAACAACATTGATATTTTTCTTTCACTTAACCTATAACATATTGCATCTCTCTTCATCAATGCTCTTCTTCCATATGATATCCACTTATGACATTTCATTTGCAATATTTCGTGCATTTGCTAGTTTTAGGTCATTTATAGGTTATAAATGTCTTCAATGTTTCACTTCTAATTGAGTATTCAACTTAACACATTGATTCTCTTATACGTAAGTATTTTTCCCTCCACCCACATTTCATAACTTTCATAACCATTAGGTAGGCATATGTAGCTTCAACGCTGCTTTGCTTGTTTAGTAAAAGATTTCTGAGACTTTAATTTACTGAAAGTTGTAGAATTTACAATTTATGAAGTTTCAAGTTCTAATTTTTAAAAGTTTAATTCTTTAAAGGGTGATAGCTCAATGGAAGAGCATATGCTTTACAAGAAGGAGGTTGGTGGTTCGATTGCATCGTGCCTGAATATCTGTATGGAATAGTGACGATCAGTTTTTGGTGACTGTGGCTCTTTTGCCCATTACCAATGAGCTTATGTGAGATTTATCGACCGTCACGAAAATATGAAATGGTGACGGTCAACGAATGCCACCATATATACGCATCAATAGTGATGACCATGAATGGTCTATAACCATAAATTTTTGTTGTTGATATGAAATGGTGACGGTCACTTTCTGTCATTATAGTTATTATTCATGACGAACCTTGAATGTCACCACAACACCTATACTTTCGGCAATGTGGCTTTTGGTGACATTCAACGAACATCGCCATATATATGTAGCAATACTGATGGCCATGAAATATACATCACAATAAATCATTGTAGTTCATATGAAATGATGGCAATCACTATTCGTCATTGTAATCAATATTCATGACGTACCTTGAATGTCACCATAACACCTATACTTTTTGCGACACCACCTTTGGTGGCGTTCAGTTTTTAGTGACCGAGGCTATGGTCTATCACCATTTCTCATATGAAATGGTGACGGTCACAGTTCATAATTATAAATCATTATTGGTGACGAACATTGGATGTCACCACAACACTTGTATTCTTGGAGATGCCACCTTTCGTGACGTTCAGTTTTTTGTGACGAAGGA
The DNA here is from genome assembly GCA_031772625.1 of Pinus tabuliformis. Lineage (NCBI taxonomy): Eukaryota > Viridiplantae > Streptophyta > Pinopsida > Pinales > Pinaceae > Pinus > Pinus tabuliformis. The sequence goes on along the minus strand of CM062812.1, from coordinate 404,112,203 downwards.
TCTTTTGACCGTCACCAATGAGTTTATGGTGGCATTTTTTGCCCCTCACCAATGTCATTTCTTCTTGTAGTGAGGGTCTGAGGTCCCATTCAAGGAAAGAAATATATGGGTAGAAAGTGGTTGATCCCATCAACGATCTCCTCCTATTTATCTACACCAAATCATTAGAAGAAAGTGTTAATTCTATGGTCAAATGAAAAACTCAACATGTCGCTGGAGCAAGCAAGTGAGAGTCCAAGATGAAAAAGCCTCACGATTTTCTTTTCTGAATAGAAAATTGTGAGAGAATCGCTATCTGTTAGAAGCTAAAATTAGGAATCTCAATTTAATAGTTTGAATTAGAACTCTGTTAGTTGAAAGTAGGCATGAAAGCCTCAAACATTTATTCAATAGCTTTTATAAATACCGTAAGGTGGGACGAAATAGGGGACGACAAGGTATGAATATTTTGTGACTGTAATCATTTTGAAACTCTGTGTTTTATTTGATAGAAGCACCTTTAAATACTTGATGCATAGTTAACTATTCGTTGAAGCTTGAGACCACCTGTTTGTGGAGGGTCCGTGCAAATAGTGAGGGTTTTTAACTTGTAGATTTTTCCTTTTTATTATTTGCAGCAACATTTTCACTTATGTTCATTATCTTTTTATGGTAGCTTTACAACTCTCTTTTATAGTTTACGAATCTGATTTGAATGATCAAATACTAGTGATTTCTTTGGAATTTTGTTAAAAAGTATTTCAACTTCATAGCATAACGATGTTTCTATCTATAGATTTGGGTATATAGATTTATTTTAACTTTATGTTCTAAGCATTTTTATTCAAAAGTATTTTTAGTTTAATTTCCGAATAAGAGTGGTTTGTTTGCAGTTACTTTCTTGAAACGCTCAATTTTGAAGCAAGAGTGAGTTAATATAGTTTTCATTCTACAAGTGTGAGTTTATTTTTGCAAGTGTGATTTAATATAGTTTTCATTTTGCAAGTGTGAGTTTATTTTTGCAAGTGTGAGTAATATAGTTTCCATTCAGAAAGTGAGAACTAATTTAGTTTTTATTTTTACAAGTGTGAGTTATTTATGGTTTCATTTTTCAAGTAAGAAATATTTTTTTAAATTCACAATCATTTTATTTTCACTAGACGACAATGTTAATTTCATTTTGAAATAGGAATATAAAACTTAAAGACACGTTTCCAATAGCTAAATTATTTAATAAATCCAACTTAATAAAAGGCTTCTAGCATATATTGTGCACTTGCAGTTCACAAGTTTACCAACTCCAGACAATAATTTATGTAATGAATTTAAGAGAATCAAGTTGACAAAATTTTTGGTTTCGTTGTCGGGGAAGTGTAAATAGAAGTCTTTATTTCTTTGGATAATAATAAAAAAAGTACAAACAAACAAACAAAAAAAACAAAAACATGATATGCACAGGGAAAGAAACTCTAGGGGTAGATTTGTAGCTAGAGGAAAGAGTTTAATTACAACAACATCACTCACCCCACCACAACCTCGTAGTGCCACACCACCCACAAAAACTCGAATTCCATCCATAGCAGGCAAACACAAACTCCCTGATGTATTAAGATCTAAAATCCAACCTAGAGATTCACCAACTTCATCAACAAAATCCATAATAGAAGAAGAGGATCCCATATCCCCAACAACAGGAATAATTTTCGTATCTTCAACTGGAGAACAAATTTTAGCTCAAGAGTTGGAAGTTCCTACTGAAGAAGAGGAAGAAGAAGCCTATTTTAACAAACCATTGATAGAAGAACTAGAGGAACTAGAGGAAGTTGAAAACCTAATCTTGGAACTAGAACCCTATATTAGTTCTAAAGAATCTACAATGGCTGGAGAAGGGAAATGAGAGGCACATAATTTAAATGGTGAACAACCTAGGATTGCAGGAGGAAGAGGAGGAAATAGGGGAGTTGAAGAGGTGGAGGAAGAGGAAGAGGAAGAGTAAAAGATATAAATCTAGAAACCTTTGGATTTTCTATCCTCGATGAAGATAAAACTGTGACAATTAAAAATATCTCACCCTCTATCCTTCCAAACTTTCATGGACTGAGTAAATATCATGAAACATTTCTCTTTGAATCTGAAGTCTTGTGTAGATCATATGATTGTCTACATGATGCTCAAAATTTGAGATCATTCCCTACAACCCTTAAAGATGCAGCATTAAAATGGTTTATGAGTTTAGGAATAAAATCCATAAGAACATGGGAAAAAATGAAAACTACATTCTTAGATAAATATAAGGACTACTATATGCCCCATAATATTAAGGATGAAGCCTTTAAAATGGTATAGAAATAAGATGAAAATCTTAAAGACTTTGTTGAATGATTATCTTATAATGTTAAAATGGAAAAAAAGAATAATCTAGATGAGGAAAATTTGAAAGCTCTCTTATTGAAATCCATTGGGTTTGAGTGGATTGATATTCTCAATCTAATGGGTAAGGGATACATTTCTCATTTTTCACTACGAGAAATTTGTGAGCTATGTATACACATTTCAAGAGGCAAAAAAGGAACCGGGAAAAATTCAAGAGATCCTCTTTTATCAAGGATTAATAAATCTGCAGTCGGGACAATAGGTAGAGAAGAATTATGAAATTTTCTTGATAATTTAAAAACATATATTTTAGGGAGTCTTAGTATACAAATTGACACCCTTAAAATACAAAACAAACAAAAAGCTGAAAATGTTGCATTGTCCATTCTTTTCCCTAAGTGTAGGAAGAAACATGCCTTGAGAGAATGTCCTCTTGATTAAAAGAGTGTAGAAATTTGTGTTATATGTGCATAAAATCATGATACAAAAGAATGTCCCTCAATACCAAGTCTTAAAGTTTTCTATCAAGAAGGATTACCAAATCAGGTAGATCCTCTTTGTTTTGTTGCTAAAAGACCTTGGCAGAATCCACAACCAAATAAAACTCAAGGCTTTAACACTCAACCATTTGCACAATCATCACAAAGTAATAAGACTGCCCCAATGCCTTGGAAATTTTGGCCACAACCTTGGTCAAAAGGATCGTAAAATGATTATGGAAAGTACCCTCAATATCCTCATTATCCTCAATTTCGACAATTTCAACAATCGTATCCTACTCGTCCTCCACAATATTATCTTCAGCCCATTCCACAAACTCATCCCCACAATTTGAATCTGCAACTTTCATTACCATTTCATCAAAGACCAAAAAAATTCCCTACCAAACCACTCCTAAATCCAAACAATGATAAATACTCACAACTTGTTTACAACATGGAAGGAAAAAATTTTCAAAGTTACATGATAACTCCACTGGATCTAAACAATGTTTAGATCTGGTAGAATATTAGAAAAAAAAGTCCCCATCAGTTGTTATTCAAGAAAGTGAAAAAGAAAAGATATTTGAAGAAGAGAAGTCTCTTAACGAAAAAGAAAAAACTAAGAAACAAGTTGCTCCAACACATTCAAATAACTCAACTCCTCTTATGAAACAACCTTCAGTATTTATTTCAAAACCACCTTTGCCGGAGAGATCAAATATTGATGAAGTGGTAGAAAAATATATTTTATTGCCTGATTATGACATGTTAGATGAACTGAAGAATTTTTGCATAAATATTCCTTTGCTACAAGCCATTAAGGAAATACCAATTTTTGCAAAGAGAAATAGGGAATTGAGCATAAAAAGACGAGGAAGAAAAAGAAAAGAAATCAGAAGAGTCCAACTAGTTGGAAAAATTGCAGATATCATGATGGGTAAGACAACAATTCAGAAATATCATGATCTAGGAAGTCCCATTGTGAAAACACACATCAATGGTGTAGAGATCCCAAATACATTGATTTATCCAGGAGTAGATATAAACATCATGAATAAACAAACTATGAATCAATTAAAACTTTCTAATATTCAATATACACCTACATTGTTACAATTGGCAGATAGATTTGTAATCAAACCTGATGGTGTATTAGAGGATATATATGTATCCTTAGATTCTTAAGAATACCCTATCAATTTTATGATTTTAACACCCAATAATAACCTAGGAGGACATCCATTGATTCTTGGAAGACCATGGCTAGCTAATGTCGATGCTTTTATAAGTAGTAGATCTGGTGATATGTTCATTTCTGATGGGAGATCAACAAAGAAATTCACATTGTATCCACTTGTAAAAACAACAATATAGGTTGAAAATGAAGAATGGATAGATGATGACAATGATATAAGACCAATATTTTCTACTTCACAAATAGATGAGGAAGATCAAATTTTTAATTTAATAGAAAATAATGGATCTTCATCATATTATGAATCTAGTCAAAGTTTTCAAGAACAATAAAATATTGAATATTTATCATCTTCTCAGCTATCCTTGCATTCTTTGGAAATTTTTCGCAATTCTACAATTGAAATCTTTCAAGGAAAAAATTTGAATATCAACAATAATTTGGGAGAATTTCAAAAGAAAGAATTAAAAAAAATGTTACAAGAACATTCCTCTGCCTATGCATGGGAATATACCAACATGAAGGGAATTTATCCTACTACTTGTATACATCATATCTACATTGAAGAAAATGCCAAACCAATTCAACAACCTCAAAGAAGAAGGAATCCAAATCTAATGGAAATTGTTAAGGAGGAACTACAAAAATTGTTGAATATCAATTTCATCTATCCAATATCAGACAATCAATGGGTTTCACCCTCAATAATTGTTCCTAAAAATAATGGAAAATGGAGAGTGTGTATTGACTATAGGAACTGACTAAATCCACTTTAAAAGATTTCTTTCCACTTCCTTTAATAGATCAAGTTTTAGTTACATTGGAAAGAAAGAAATAATTTTCATTGTTAGATGGTTTTAGTGGGTATAATCAAATCCAGGTAACCCCATAAGACCAAGATAAAACTACCTTTACTTGCCCATGGGGAACTTATGCTTATCGAGTACTTCCTTTTGGATTATGTAATGCAACTGCAACATTCCAAAGAGTAGTATTAGGCATTTTTTCTGATCTAATCCGTGATTGTGTGGAAGTGTATATGGAAAATTTTATAGTTTATAGAAATTCTTTTAAAGAAGCTCTTAAAAACTTGGAAAATTTCTCATTAGATGTAAAGAGACAATTCTATCATTAAGCCATGAAAAATGTTTTATGATGTTTACTGAGGGAATAATTTTATGACACCATATTTCAGGAAGTGGAATTAGAGTGGACACATCTAAAGTAGACGTTATTTCTAAATTATCAATTCCAACCTTTCAACAAGTTTTTAGATTTTTTCTTGGTTTCGCTGGTTATACTAGAAGATTCATAGAAAAATGTACAAAAATTGCATCTCCACATTTCAAATTACTCACAAATGACTGTAAATTCAATTGGAATTATGATTGCCATAAGGCCTTTAGAAACATTAGAAGAGAAAATATTTAAAGAACCCATTCTTAGAGGACAAAATTGGAAATTACCTTTTCACATTTCAGTTGATGCTTCAGACATAGCTTTAGGAGTTGCACTAGGAAAGAAGTATTTAACTCCTTATGCCATTTATTACACCAGTAAATTTTTTACTCATGCAGAGTTAAATTATATTGTAACAGAAAAGGAGTTTTTAGTTGTTGTCCATGCTATCAATAAATTTAGACATTACATTAGTTGCTATGAAACTTTTGTACATAAAAATCATTCTGCAATTAGGTACCTAATGAATAAACCTATAACTAATGACATAATTACAAGTTGGATGTTGTTGTTGCAAGAGTTTAACATCACTATTTTGGATCGACGTGGGAAACAAAATATAGTTGTTGTCTTTTTCTCTAGAATTGAAAATGATAATAATGATGTACCTGTAGAATATGATTTCCCTAATGAATATATTTTTGTCGTATCTACTAAATCACCTTGGTTTGCATATATTACTAATTATTTGGCTACATGGAAGTTACCATCATATTTATCTCCTCGAGAAAAAAGGAAGGTAATTAAAATTAGTGCATCTTATTCATGGATAAATGAAGAATTATATAAAATAGGGCTAGATCTGATCATCGAAAGGTGTGTTAGAGAAGATGAAATACCAGAGATTTTAAAAGTTTGTCATGATGAGCCATGTGGAGGACCCTTCGTTGACAAAAGAACTTCCTACAAAGTCCTTCTCTTAGGATAGTATTGGCCTTACCTTTTTAAGGATGCCAAGGAGTATGTAAAGAGATGTGATAGTTGTCAAAGGATGGGGAAACTTGTTCCCTCTAATGAAATTCCTCTACAGCCTCATGTACTTATTGAGCCTTTTGAAAAATAGGCTCTGGATTTTGTTGGTCCAATCAATCCACCATCGAGACAGAAAAGGTACATTCTTTTTTGCACTAATTATGTTACAAAATTGGTAGAAGCTAAAGCACTTCCTTTTGCTATTGAAAATGTTGTAATTTAATTTCTTTTCGAGAATATTTGTACTCATTTTGGTGTCCTAGGGGAAATTGTAACAAATAAAGGTACTCAATTCACATCCAGGTTGGTACAAAAGATAATGGAGGAGTACAAAATCAAACATTGGAAGTCCACTCCATACCATCCATAGGAAAATGGAAAAGTGAAGTCCACCAATAAAGTAATTGAAGCAATTCTCACCAAAACTACGCATCTGCATAGAATAAACTAGGTACAAAATCTTCAAGAAGCTTTATGGGCATACCGTACCACATGGAGAAACACTATAGGGCACACTCCCTATGATCTTTTTTATGGGAATAAATTCCCATTTCTTATTAATTTTTAGGTCAAAACTTTCAAGACAATAGTTAAATTGGCCCTTGACCTTTCAGAAGCAAAAAGACAAAGGATGGAGTAGTTAAATGAATTTGATGAAATAAGAGAAGATGCAATCCAAAGAAGTAGTCTAGTTCAACAATAGAGATCCAGATGGCATGAAAATTATATCAAAGAAAGAAAGTTTTAGCTAAGAGATTGGGCCTTGCTTTTTTATTCAAATTTAAAATATTTCCAAGGGAAATTTCAAACTCATTGGCTTGGACCCTATGAGAATGAAACAATATTTAATAATGGTGCAGTTAAGATCAGAACTATTGATGAAGAAAGAAACCCTTTTCTTGTGAATGGTCATCGATTAAGAATCTATCATAAGACATTGTCAAAGGATTATTTTATCAAACACTTGAAAGACAACACTGATTTCCATCTGGTTAAGAAGGATTTTACTTCTCCTCCAACTTAACTTATAAGTATTTTTCTTTAATATATATATATATATATATATATATATATATATATATAGATAGATAGATAGATAGATAGATAGATTAAAAAATTTTGATAAAAAAATATAATAAAATTTGTATAAACATGAAAGCCAACACTGTTGGCATGTTTATATAGAAAATTTAGGGTGAAAACCAAGTAATTTTGGCATTCTAAATTTTCTTTCCTATACCCATTTTCTTTTTGTCCCTCTTTTTCTTTTCAAAAATAAAATAGCTACAAAATGGCAAGAAATCTGTAAGTTTCACAGAATTCTGTAGATCATGTTTAATAGGAACCACCAATTGGAGCAATTAAAGTAGTGATAAAATTCATTCTAGAAAGCACCTTAAGACAATGAAGAAAGGAGCAAACAAAGGTCATAAATATCAATGTAAGGGTATGCAAAGTTATGCAAACATTTAATTTACTAATAAGGATAAAAAAACATTAAGTATATGAATTTTATGATGATTGTACCACCGGTTAAAAACCATCATTGCCTAAGGTTCAAATATATTTTTGTCATATCACCATAACACTGACATTTGTCTCCAATCATTTCAAAACACTCCCAACACAAATTCGAATTCATTGAAGAGATCGTTGAAATCGCCAATTCACATTCATTAAATACTCTAGAATGGTCACTTCACTCATTCATCTCTCGTCCTCATTTTAATTTATAACCTTGTCGAAACCCCTCATTGTGAAACCTTGATCCATTTTTTGTAAAGAAGCAAGTTAGAGGCAAAGTTTTCCGATCATGGGGGTGATTGTGAGGTATGAACCGAATGGAAGAAATTTCATGGAAGGCTGCCCGCAAGTGAAAGAGATGTTGCGGAAAGTGCAGTGGCTACATTTCATGGAGAAATTTGATGGTTTCAACGAAGAGGTGACCAAATCCTTCGCTAGAGATTTTGATGGAGTATAAGTTGAGATTGGAGATATTAAATTCATAGTGATAGATTCTCTTATTGTTGAAGTTACCTTCCTATCAAGAGGAGGAGATCGATGGTTTAAAAGCAAAGGCATAAAAAGTGAAGAATGGATAATTTTCTTAAAGAATCCAAGTATGCACAGATCCATTTTTATGAAAGGAATCCCAAGCACTGCACTTAAAAGTAAATGGAAAAATCTATTACTGGTTCTTCAAAAAATTATCTCTTGTGAAGGAAGGTTTGGCTGCATGTTCTTTTATCACATTTGCCTAATGATGCATTTTCTGGAAGGGAATGAGATCAATCTCCCATACTTTTTGTTAAATAACTTAAGGAAAATGTCAGGAAATGTACAGAAAAATATTCAATGATCCGGATTTAAAAATGAACGCAACAAATTACAGATATAACCATAAATACAGAGATGAAACAGAAAGAATACTTCATTTCATTAATCTAAAATACTGAAATATGCTTACAACCAGAAATGGAAATAAACTAGCTAGGCCAATGGTAGCTTATCTCTAAGAAGAGATGTGGCAGGTACATGCCTCTGAACCATCTTACAATGAGGCTCGAAGGCCTATTTATTGTTGAGAAATAATGGAAAACCCTAAACATCCAAAAACCTAACCCTAAGAGATGAAGTGCCAAACTATGGGCCTCGTTTTGGGTAAATTGGTACATCAACTTCTTGGGGTCAAACTTTGGCATACAATCTTCGTTTGATGTGCACAATACTTTGTTAGAAGGATCTGTCCAAGGACTACAATTTTGGCATGAGAAAAATCAATCCATGGACCCATGTTGCTCCAAGTTTTCCCAAAAACTACCGTTTAGGGCCTCAAAATGGCTCTGGAAGTTCAGGACCCGAAAAATGCTAAAAATAGTAAATTTTGCTACAAGTGGGATAGGCGGGTGGCCACCGACATCCACCTGGATCATTCAATTTATAGAAACCACTATGTATCATCATGGCCTCATCAAAATTTTTATTGAATTCCACATTAAGGGTTTAGGAGATGATTGGGAAAACTTCTTACTTAGAAACCATTGTAAGGAAGAAGAAGAAGAACAGGCGAGTAGTAGTAAAGATAAAAGAGGGAGAAAAAGAGTATTTGAAAGCCCTATTTGAAATTTACCTCAAGAACATTCCCAGGAACAACCAGAGGATGAAATTCCTATTTAAAAAAATAGGAAGCATCGAAAAGAAAATTGTTAGAAGAAATAAATTCAGCAGAGAAGAAGAAAACACATCCAAGGAGATAGAGAAGGTCAGAACAGAAAAGAAAAGAATTCAAATGAAAAACCCTCCTCCATCATATGTGATAAGACGTGTCAGGCTTAATCAATAACTGAGGGAACCATCTCTAAAATTCATGGAATATGAGGAAACAGAGAAGCAGGGGACTCCCTCATCTACTGTCATTTCACCCATTCAAAGCCTAGGCCTAACACTAGAGATACATCTAGTACACCAAGAAATATATGATTATATCAAATCTTTAGAAAAGAAAGCTGCAGAAAAGACATCTGGTTCAAAAGTGCATGAAAAAGAAGATCAGTCTAGTAGCCAATAAGAAACTCTAGTCATAAATATTTTAAAACAATAAATCTTTGAGTTGGAGATGCTAAATAGACACATACAAAAGGAACATGAAGCCTTGAAGATGCAGAATGAAATCCAAAGAACCCAAAACGACAATATTATCTTACATTTGGGCCTATGGTATAAGAAAAATAATAATTCGAAACAAAAGATAAGGTCCTTAAAAGAAAAGTGACAAAATATGAAATACAAAATTTTGTAGAAGAAGCCAAGGATGGCAATTGCAATGGAAAAGGTGAAAAGGACAAATTTAGATGTTCTAGCTCGAGTTTCAAAGGAGATGTAGTAGTTGACAAGGGCACTATTTTTTTGCATTTTTGCATGAGGACATGGAATGACCTCCGTGTGGGGGGATGTAGAGCCTCATGAATGCTTCATCTTGACAGTCTTCTTTACTCATTTTCCTTCTCCTTGACCATTATTTTTGACTTGATAGACATCAAATTGCAGGTTTTCGACATAAGTAAGGTACTAATTATCTTATTTTTCATATTGCAAAAATTTTCCCTATTATTAAGTTAAATTTTGCATTGGTTATCAGATTCATGCAATTCTGCAGCTAACATCTGTTTCTGCATCCAACTCCATTTTTGAACAGGGTATGAGGTGCCATTCAAGGAAAGAAAGATATGGGCAGAAAGAGGTTGATACCCTCCACGATCTCCTCCTATTTATCAGCACCAAATCATTAGAGCAAAGCCTGAATTTCATGGTCAAAGGAAAAAGTCAACATGTAGCTAGAGCAAGTGAGCGAGAGTCTAAGATGAAAATGCTTAATGATTTTCTTTGCTGAATAGCAAATTGTGAGTGAATCACTATTTGTTAGAATATAAAATTAGGAATCTCAGTTTGATAGTTTGAACTAGAACTCTATTAGCTAAAAGTAGACATGAAAGCCTCAAACATTTATTGAATGAATTTTATAAATACGGTAAGGCAGGACAAAACAGGGAATGACAGGGAATGAATATTTTGTGACTGTAACCATTTTGAAACTATGTGTTTTTATTTAATGGTAGTGCCTTTGAAGACTTGATGCACAGTTAACTGTTCGTTGAAGCTTGAGACCGCTTGTTTGTGGAGGGTCACTGCAAATAGTGAGGGATTTTAACTTGTAGATTTTTCCTTTTTATTATTTTCTGTAAAATTTCCACTTATGTTCATTATCTTCTTATGGTAGCTTTACAACTCTTTTATAGTTTTTGAAGCTATTTTTTTTTAACAAGATCGGATAGTGGATATATTACCAAAATTTGTGGTGGAGCAAGCTCCTATTACAATTGACTGTAGCATAGAAGGAAACTAAGCAATGAGATGGGAGCGCAGTCCCTTCTCCTATGCATGTTTTCAAAACTTCATATATTTTTATGACTATTCTTGAGTACTGCCTAACATATTGACCTATTAATGAAGCAAATTTACATAACATTAATTCTCTGATAATTTTTCATGGCTTGTAGACCAAATGCTCTTAAGATGGTTGTTTATTCTTGTCATAGTTGACCGAGTTCTCGCCTTCTTGGCTCATGGTGTTGTTTTTGAAGTATGTCACTGCTTCCTCTAAGTGCTTGCATTTAGTTTTTAGCTCCATGATCTCTTCTTTCTGCATTTCCATGTTCCTTTTCTGGTAGCTATACTCCATTCTCATTTCAGATCTGATATCTTTCGGTGACTCTTGTAGTCGTTTGATCATAAGTTTGTTCACTTTGCATACTAGGCATGCATCATTCCTTGTTGCCTTTTCAATGGGGTTGAATTCCATTTGATTTGCTTTCTTCTTATTCCTCTTGTGCTGCTTGTTGTTCCTTGTGTTGTTGTGCTTCCTGTGTCTTGTGTTGCCTGAAATATTCCTTCTTCTGTTGTTACTGCCTGCCTGCCTTTTGTTCTGATCTTTACTGCTTGCTATAGCTTGGCGATCCTGAGTGTGATAGACAGGGAGGAGGGGCGCTGAGGGGGGAGAAGTAAAGAGGCAGGGATGATCACTGGTGGAGGAGTGGGGTTGGGGACTGGAGATTTGCACAGTGTGGATGGATGGAATTTTGGAGGAGGATACAATATGCAGAGTTCATGGGCAGTGAAAAGTGAACGAGAAGGGATTTATAAAAGGCAGGGGCACTTGGAGCAGGGTAGGGGATATGAGGGGCGAGTGATGCAAACAAATTTTCCTGGGATTGGAGCTGCAGGAGATGTTACATTTCCAAGTGTATTTGTAGAGGCTGGAGGCTGTCCAATGCCTTTCACTGATGGGATGGATTGTTGCGTGGTTCTTGTGACCATGATCGCAATCATCCTTGTTGCCAGCACAATTGCGATTTTTTGATCTTCTATGATGTTTCCTCTGAATTCTCGTGACCTTCTGCTTATTTTTGTAGAGATATTCTTTTTGCTAAGATCTTACTGCTTTTTTTAAATTTCTTTTAGGAATGCACGTTGTTCCTTTTTTTGATAAGATTCATGCTTGTGATCTTTTGGTGGAGCTTATGGGATAGAGGTGTGATATTCCTCTTTGTTTTCCCGAATGCTCCCTTTAGTTCTTTTCACTGCTTGATTAGCAAAATGGTCTGCCTGTTGGTTATGAGTTCGCAAAACATGTCTGAAGATCACATCTCCTAAGCCTTCTAAATTCTTCCTGATTCTCCTGTATATTATGTTCATGAATTCATTGCTTGGATGTTTGTGACGGGCCATTGCCTCTATTATTATGGTTGAGTCTCCTATTATAATGGGGTCTTGTATCACTCATTTTTTATTATTGTTGTTCCTATTAATAGGTTGTAGGATTCAGCCTTATTATTTGAGACATCTCCAAGTCCCCATTCTTATGTAACATTTTCTTTCCCATCCGAAACAAGAATAATTCCCCCTGCCCCTACTTTTCTAGGATTATGTTTTGAATCCCCATCAAAGTAGAGACAATGTCTTCTCTGATTTTTTTTTTCCAAGTTGTGAGTTCTTCTTCATTCAATCTCATTTTCTAGCTATGTTCTGAAGTTTTCCTCCTTTGTCCTTTGTGTTCATTGTTATTTATTATGGCTTTGTTAAGCCAATCTTTCTCTTCTTGTTGAAGAGTGTTGTAGTCTGTTGATGCTATTCCTTTGACATTAAGGATTTTAGAAGTTAATCCCCATGTTTTTGAGAGGGTTTTCCCTATTCTTGGAGTCTAGCTTTTGAAAATGCACTTGTTTCTCGTCAACCAAATTTTCCAACAAGAACTACTGGGATGCACTTCCAGATCCTCTGTATCATGGCTTTCCTCTTTGTTTTGTATGGATAGGCCTTCTCCAAGGTTTGGAGAAAATCCAGTCGAGGATTTTCAAAATTTATATTGATTTCAAGAGGTCTTATGAGTTGTTACCAGCACTCTTTAGAGAAGATCCAGTCTTGAAATAAATGTTGAATGATTTCTTCTGCATGCAAGCACATTGGGCATCTTGATGGGCCTTGGAAGCCTTTTTTATTTTTTTTACGTTTTCACTAGTTAAGATTTTCCCTTCTAAGAGTGTCCATGTAAACATTTTGATCTTAGGCAGACTTTCTGATTTCCAAACTATCTCCAGAAACCCCATTCTTGTTGATTTGGTTGTTCTTGTAGGATTTTGTATCCAGTCGTGACTGTGTATTTTCCACCACTTGTATCCCAGAGGAAGTCATCTTCTTCATCGTAGTTTATGGGTGCCGCCCCTTTAAGAAGTTGCCTTAATTTGCTCCATTGCACTTCCATATTTGCAGGGATTGTTAAGATTTTCCAATCTTGTCATTCTCTTTGATTCCAAAGAGAGATTGAGTGCAGAGTATTTAGACCTTTCCCTCTCATCCATTTTTGAATACCTTCAATTTCTGAGTGAGTTTTTAGAGGTTCTTTTCCCATAATTCTATCCTCCCAAATCAATATTGCTTTTCCATTGCCTGGGATTTTAGAGATATAGTTTTTCATTAAAGGAATTGTGTTTTTTACTAACTTCCAGGCTTGAGTACATTGTCTTGATGGGATATTTATATTCAGAATACGTTTCTTAGAGTTGTCCATGTATTTTGAGGCGAGTGTTTTTTTCCACTAGCTCTCTTTTCCTGTGATCAGTCTCCATCTTATTTTCATTCCCATGGCAACATTCATGAGACCAGGTAGTTGGATTGATAAGCCTCCTTGTTCATATCGTAATACTACTTTCTCCCACCTGACCAAGCTGAATTTTTTGTTTTCTTGCTTCCCTCCATGCCATAAAAAGCTCCTTAAGATTAACTCCATTTGTTTGCGGGCACTTGCTGGAGCCAAGATTATTGCATATTGATAGATTGATAGTGCTGCTAGGAGTGATTTAATTAATATTACCCTTCCTGCCATATTTAACCATATCATTCCCCAGCTTTGGATTTTGTTTTTCATTTTTTCAGTTTGTTTCGTCCATATTTCTGCCTTCATGTTCTCTTTTGAGATGGGGATTTCGAAGTAAAAGAAGTGAGTCCATTTTTCCTATATGGGGATTTCTAGGATTTGTGAAATCCTTTGCATGATTCTGGGAAGGGTATTCCATCCATATATTCTACATTTTGTGTTATTTAAGATCCCACCTAAAACCTGTAGGAAATCATCCAATATTATTTTGAACCTTTTTGCAATTATTGTTGATTCCCCTCCCAACAACAGAGTGTCATCAACAAAAAGAGAGTGGTTTATGTTCTTTACTCTTCTTGCTATTCTAAGCCCAGTGATGTTTCTTTATTTTCTTTGTTTTTCCAAGGCTCTGCTTAAAGTTTCCACCATTATAATATATAGGAAAGGAGAGAGAGGGAATTCTTGTCTGAGGCCTCTTGTGCTTTTGAAAGAATTCACTGGGCCTTCCATTTATAAGAGGAGCAATCCAAGGAATAGTGATGCAAGCCTGGATGACTTCTATTATCTCTCGTGGAAATCCAAGTTTTTTTAGGCCTTCCATTAGATATGGGAGGTTGATCCTCTCAAATGCATTTTCCATATCCAATTTGATTATGATTACTTTTTCTTTTCTTTGCATGCTGGAATGTACAACTTCCTGTACAATAATTACATTATCTATGATTTGCCTATTGGGCACAAATCCTCCTTGATTTTCAGATATTATTGTTGGGAGCACTTCCTTGATTCTATTTGAAATTATTTTTGTGATGATCTTATAGGAGGAATTACAAAGGGAAATGGGGCGAAATCTATTAAAGGTGGAGGGGTTGGATTCTTTTGGGACTAATGCAAGATAAGAGGATTTTGTATTGCTTCCTGTTTTTTTTTTTTGAAGACATTCTTCACCATTCTTAAGAAGTCCTTTCTTATTGTATTCCAATGGAATCTTTAGAATGCTATTGTAAAATGATCTGGCCCTGGGGCTTTGTCTAGATGTAGGCTCCATATGGCCGCCACTACCTCTTCTTCTGTTATCCCTTTCCACATTTCTAAGTTTTGATCTTTTTTAATTTATTTTTTTGTATGTTGTATGAAGCTTTCATACTCAGACATTTCTTCTCTAGCTGAAAGTAAATTTTTAAAATGCTTGTGGGCTACTTTTTTTATTTCCTCTGCCCCTTTGACCTCTTGACCATCAACTTTTATTTTTTCTATCTGATTTCTTGCTCTTCTTATCTTCATAGTATTATGGAAGAAGGAGGTGTTTTTATCCCTTGCCTTGAGCCACAGGCTTCTAGATTTCAATCTGGCCTATTCTTCCTCTTTCCTGTTTTCCCTATATATTTCCCAAAATATCTCCTTCTCTCTTAGATAATCCTATTTGTCTTCTTCTTTGCTTTCTTTTTCAATTTGTATGCTGTCCATTTTCTGTTGTAGCTCTTCTTTCCTTTCTTTCTTTTTTTATTTCGTTTGCTCTTGCCCATTCCTTTAACTTGGCTCTTAAATTTTTTTATTTTGTTTCTCAAATATATTAGGGTGATCCTGATACTCTTGGTGCCCATGCTTCCTTGATTAGTTCACTGAATTTTGTGTTGTTGTCCCATATTGGGTTGTATCTAAATGGAAGCGGTCCTTGATTTTCCATTTTGCCCACGATTATTTCCACCAACTTATGATCAGATGCCATGGTGTGTAAAATTTTAGATTTAATAGAGTTGTGCACTGCTACTATGTTTTCTCGAATCAGAATTCTATCGAGCCTTTCTTTAATGTTGTTTTTGCCCACTCTTTTGTTTCTCCAGGTATATTTTCCGTTGTTTGGGGGAATGTCTTTTAAGTTGTGTTGTTCCATTATCTCTTCCAGAGCATCCTTGGATGGGTCTGCGTGGTATCTCCCTCCAAACTTTTCTTCTATACTTCTTACCAAATTTAAATCCCCTCCGAGAATTATTTTCCCAGTTTGTATTTCTTTTAGTGCTTCCCTTATGGTGTCCCAGCATTGCTCTTTTTCCTTGTAGTGGTTGGGGGCTTATATGTTTATGAAATTGTACTTCTCTTTTGTACTTATTTGCTTTAGATCTGTTTGTATCTAGTGGTGATGTTTTTTTTGTTGTATCAATTCCTAGTGCCCTTTCTTCCATATTGTGCAGATTCCTCCTGAAGCTCTTGTTGCATGTATTTCTTCCCCTTCATAATTTTTTTTTTTCCCATTTCATGGCTATTTGTTTTGGTCTCTTGAATCATAAAAATGCCTGGATTTTATTTTGCCAGAATGTCTCCTGTGGAATTTTCTTTAAAGCGTGATCACATTCCTCGGCAATTCTAGGAGACCACTATCATTATTTGCTTGTTGGGTGGTTCAAGGGAACTTTCCCTCTTTGTTGGATTTTATCAGTCTTTCCTGAGCTTCTACCCAAGAATGATTCCATTGGTTGTTGCATTCTTAATGCCATTTCCTTTGCTGCCACTTCATCCCTCAGTTCTTTGTTTGACTTTCTTCCTGCTTTTTTTTATGTTCTACATTTTGAAGAGTTTCCTTTGACTAATTTCTTATTAGAATTCTATCTACTGAGGGGGGGGGGGGGGGATATTGAGTGTTTGAGATCGAACGGGATGCTGGGGGGTTGAGAGTATGGGGGGGGGGATCTGGATCTGGATCTGGGTCTGGGGGATGGGGGCGTTGAGGGGTCTAGTGGTCCAAAAGGATTTAAGCTAGTGAGAGGATTGTTTTCTACTTTTGGTGATGAAGGGAGAAGGTCATAGAATGCAAGGGACTGTGAAGAAGGATGAATGGTTTGTTTGTTGGCTATCTTCTTTCTTTTAGCCTGTTCCCATTTGTTTTCTGAATCTTCAAACTTTTCATTTTCATTTTTTTTGTACATTTATTAGCAAAATGACCATATTCATGACATACCTTGCATTTGAAGGGGATTTTCTCATAATCCAATTGTTGAATATGCATCCACTTATCCACTTTGATTTTGATCGCTTCTGGAAGCCCTTTCCATAGATCCACTTCTACGCAGATTCTGGCACATGCATGCACATTCTCCTTTGGCTCGCACTTCTCTATGTATTTCTTGACTGCATTTCCTATAGATTTAACTAAATCATCTCCCCAGCAGTGAAGGGGAAGGTGCAACAACCTAACCCAAACTGGGACAGCGCTAGGTACATCCATTTCTGGATCAAAATTTGGTGTCCATCTGTTTAGGTACAATCCCCTTGTATCCATGAAGTATGGTCCATTCCTAAATATCAAATCGTGATCCTCCTTAGTTTCAAAGTGGAAGGTGTAGTACCCTTTTCTACAGAACTTGATTAAAATTTTCCCATTTATTGACACATTCCAGTTCCTTTCTACCCATTTTTGGACGGTCTTGGGTGAAGGCCATAACTCAGTAAATTGCCCAACTAATCCACACTCTGCCAGGGACATAGCTTCTCTATGGGTGAGAGTAGGGGGGAGGTAGATTTCAGGGATGTCTTCCAATCTTTTAACAAACTTAGTTATTGACAGTCGATTCTTGGTCGGCTCCATTGCAAATATGAGAGAGGCGAATGCTTTTGTTGTTCCTTGATTTTCTTGTTGGTGATTAGAGAGAGGATCTCCGTCCACTGGAGAATCCATCGAGCTTCAATAGAAAGAGGCAACTAAGGGGAAGTTGCATGTTGCTTTCTCTGGCTGAAGCTGCGTAGATCTATTAGCAGCAGCAGCAGTGCACATTTTTTTTTCTTTTAGTTTTTGAAGCTGATTTGAATCATTAAAATACCAGTGATTTCTTTGTGATTTCCTTGAAATTTCATTAAAAATCATTTCAAATTCATACCATAAATATGTTTCTATCTATAGATTTTGGTATATAGATTTCTTTCAGCTTTATGTTCAAAGCATTTTTATTCAAATTATTCTTGGTTTAATTTCAGAAGAAGAGTGGTTTGTTTGCAGTTACTTTCTTGAACTTTCAATTTTAAAGCAAGAGTGAGTTAATATAGTTTTCATTCTGCAAGTGTGAGTTTATTTTTCCAAGTGTGATTTAATATAGTTTTCATTCTACAAGTGTGAGTTTATTTTTTCAAGTGTGAGTTAATATAGTTTCCATTCAACAAGTGTGAGTTTATTTTTTCAAGTTTGAGTTAATATAGTTTCCATTCAGCAAGTGGGAATTAATTTAGTATTTATTTTTACAAGTGAGTTCTTTATGGTTTCATTTTTCAAGTAAGAAATATTTCTTTAAATTCACAATCATTTTATTTTCACTAGATAGCAATGTTAATTTCATTTTGAAATAGGAATAGAAAACTTAAAGACACATTTCCAATAAAATGGCTTCTAGCATATATTGTGCACTTACACTTCACAAGTTTACCAACTTTGGTTGATAATTTATGTAATCAATTTAAGACAATTATGTTGACAAACACATACTGGGATGCACTCTATTATATTTGTGCCTAGAATCATATCAAGTTAAACTCTATGGGACCACACTATATGACAATAAACTTTGATGGAGTCACAATCACTAGACAAATGAACTTTCATACTAGATATCATTTGAAAACATTAACTCTGAATTCCAAACAATTAATCACTCATGAACGAATGTTGTGACCTAAACCCTAACATACTGCTCAGTTACTATGCAAACATCTTGGTACTATTACCTTAGCTCCAAGCACTAAACTATTAAGCACTTGTGACCTCATTCTGTGTCATCGGTCCTAACATATTTCTCTATTGCACTCCAATCACAAATGTCTTAATACATAGAAATTCAGGTGTCCAAATTTTTTATTCTTGACTGCAACTAATGGAATTTTTCCCATCACACTATAGTTCTACATAGAAAAGAGCTTATGTTTCGATTAATTTATATACCTTGGTGCTCTAATACCCTACTACAAGGCCCCACGAGCATTGGGCCTCTGCTCTTGTAATTTTCATCATGTAAATTTGGATTTTTAGCCAAAACTAAGTACATAGTAGGTCCTAAAAAAAATCGAAAGACCTATGGGTACACCACGTCAATTCACCATGGACTAATCACTATCTACCACGTGGTCAGTTTTCTATGTCATCTATTCCACATAATACCAGATGCCGACCTTGTCATTTATATACAAAAATGGACTCTGGTGCTTAGATACTCTTGTATGGCACCCACCATTTCTATGTCACTTTCCAAGTCACCTCGCACTTCACTTTCCATGTCATCTACTATGACTAGTCAATGCATGCCACATGTTTGAGTGTTAACATGTACATGCCACATGTCACTTTCTAATTGTCTAATCGACCATCCAAATCAGTCAAAAATGAGTTCCATGTGTCACTCATTGTTGCTACCACATCATCAAATTTTCCACTTATTGTCCACATAGTGTGCCACATCATATTGTTGCCATGCCATACATATGTGGCATCAACATTTGAACAACATGATGCTTGTTGTCTAGTGCTCCAGTATACATAAGTTCTATTAATTTCCATTTGATATGTTTTAACTTATCATAAACAACGTTTAAAACAAAATTTAATTACTGATTAGCCTCATCGAGTGCACGTCTCTCCTTTAACCACCACACATGGGTGAGCACAATATAGATCTAGATCACTGGATTTAATTTTTCTCCACTGTTGGATCCATTGTGTGCACACATGTACTACACTTGCACTATAACCTTTGCATGTTGTGAGCCTTATTGTCCCACAAACTAGTAGGCCTAATAAATATGCTAAAGCTAGAATGCACAACAACAATTTCGGATTGAGTCCCACTGTCACCACAACCTAACTCCCCTTCTCTCCTTAAATTTTTACCAACGGGACTAGTCCCAATATCCCTCACTTGTGATAGATATATCTAGGATTGGTTTGAAGTGAGGAAAGGAGGCTCATTCAATGGAAAGATTCAATGAAAGTGTGAGCTTTGGGAGAATCTAGGAATACTTTCCAACAAAAACCCCTTGAAATATTGACTATATGAGACCTAGGGTTGAGAAATTTGACAAGATAAGAGTTCATCCAAGGTCAAGATTGCTACGAGAAAAGGTTTTGTATGATATGTTTAAATAGGTAGTTAAGCATAAACATTCAAGAAATCCCTAAGTTAAGGGATTAGATTCTAATGTTTCCTCTTGGTGTGACAGCTAGGGCATCAATTTATTTGAAATTCTGGTGTTGGAATTCATTCAAAACTAGGGGATGCTGATAGGATACATAAATCAAGAAATTTGTCTAGACAAAATCCCAAAATTCCACCTCCCTAAAATTTCGAATCAAGCCCTAGAAAGACTCCTTATAATTAAAGCGATGAAGAAGGGAGAAAGAAAAGAGGTAAAAATAATTACATTTCACTGAGTTGATGTGATCACCAAGGATCTAGGACCAAAGCGTAACAATTGGGAAGATTGGAGTCAAAATGTTGTTGACTTGGGAACTTATCTCTTCAAGGAGGCCTAAAGAAGTAGCTTCACTATATATGGATGCAACAACATGGAAAACTTATACTTTTACACTTCAATGGAAATTATTACAAAGTTTCAAGGATGCAAATGAAAATTTCCCTCTAGGAACATTCATTCGTTCTTTGTTCAATGATTAACACATGCAAAAAATTTGAATAGCTACAATGCCAAAAATTTAATTACGGGACATTATTTCACCATAATAAAGCAATTTCATGGATTAGAAATTCATCAAAACTTAAATATAGCATTATATAGGACTTTTGAGATAAACAAGAGTATATCCATCCACAAATTTGCCAATAAGAAGCTCCAAGAGAGATAGAGAAATGTTTTCATACATCAAAATGAATTTAATCATCCAAAATCTTCCACAAAGTTGTAGGACAAAAATATCTAATGAGGGGTCTGAAAATCTAAAAGGTGATGATCCAAAATGACAGAGACTCTCTCTTATTTTCCTACTGAATTCAAATTTCCTACTGAAGAATCCCATAATGTGCCTAAAAAAGGTAACAAACCTTTTTTTACAAGCCAACCAAGATAGATTTACATTAATTATCATTTTATTTGACTTTTATCCCACTAAATTAATGTGAAGTTCTCTCCAAGGCTAGCATTGACGCCTCATGTGCTGAGAATGAATGTGAGAGCCACAAAATTGATGGTCAAGAGGGGGATGCCCTCCAAATGCTACAAAACACCTCTGAACCCCAACTTGGCCTCTGTGGGCTACAAATGGGTCTCATGGATCTCCAGATGGTTCAAAATCATGTCAATTCTCCATCAATGGGGACTAGAAGAAGACGCATGCTCTTCCATGTCTCTTCATATGAGACAAAACCTCATCTAAGTCCTATATTAGCTACCAAGTATCAGGTGCAGGTGTGGGGCTAGATGGGAAACATGGTCCAAGCGCATCATCGTCTTTATATGGATGGGGTATGAACAAAAAATATGTGATGCTGGAAAGGCCCATGGTGAGGCGAAGAATTCTCTGTTGTGGTGGAGGCCCATGGCTCTCAATGCTCACCTTACAAGTGCCATTGTGACCCTCTAGAGAGCTTAGATCCTATATGGGGAGGTCAATTCCAAGATGGAAATCCACATGCAATCTTGTATAAGATCCAATGTGTCTCATCGCCTTCAAACACAACCAATCATTAGTGCAATTGAGTAAATAAGCTTGCTAATAAGGGGCAAAAGTGGACACTCCATAGTGGCATGCCCTACCAAATGGGATTTATAATGTAAAGGTGTTAACTTGCTCGATATAATAGGTTAATAAAGGACCGTATTAGGTGGTTTCAACCTCTAAGGGAGTGATAGATACATGGTACATCCATGAAATGACAGGTGTCATGTGAAATGATCATGGAATGAGGTGGATCATTAGGGAAGGTTGTAAGCCACATGTCATGATACAAGGGAAGCTATAATGAGGAAATCCCACACCATGAGTATATGGGTGTATGGGGGAGAAATTGTGGTACATGAGTTACATAGGCTTCTTTTTTCCACCCTTCTTCATATACCTTTTTCCTTTTATTAATTTTTCTTCCTTTTGTTGCTTGGGACTCCAAGGGATGAGAGAATTATGCGTATGATGTGGTAGTGATTACCCCATTAAGGTAGCACAATTCATTTCCCACTAGGGGTTGGGAAAATCATGGGCTCCTTAGTGATGCATGGGGCACTCATAGGTGCCCTAGGAACTAGGATGATGGCCCTAATGATAGGGGTAGAGCTCATGCTTGGCTTTTCCCCACATGTTAAATTTTTATGTCCCAACCATATTTTTTCATTTTGTGGTACATTTCCTATTATAGGTCGCTAAATTATGATTTTAATTATTATTTTAGCTACATCGACCTCTGGGACATTGTTCTGGTCCTAACTCGGTGTGTGGACAAGAGGAGGGGCAGGTTAATGCCTTGTGGATGCAAAGGAAAAATGTGGATCTAGATGGGGAATTGTGGAAAGGGATTGTAATGAGTGAAGGGGAGTGAAATATATAGTGTTGGGAGGTGGGAGAATGCAACCAAAATTAAGGTTCCCATGTAGCTCCATTCCTAAAGATGGTAGCCCATAAAGGATATCCCATGGGACTAGGATACAAGATTAACCCCTAAGTTAGGACAAGAGAACAAGAGTGTAGTCCAAGTACATTCTTTCTGCCAGATCGCCCCACTAATCCATGTCCAAATGTGCTCAAGAAAATAAATTTACACCCAATTACATAATTCAAAGTCATACATTCGGGGTTGGAATGCCCACCTTCAAACATACGATCATAACAGATGGGCGAGGGAACACAATGGTTGGCTCAAGTGGCGAAGAATGGTGGAACATTGATCTATCTAGTGGTTGTAAGGGGTTGTTGGTTGTGGCTGAATACAAATCTATGAGAATATTTCTCCTATAGGGGTCACCCACTGGTGGTGCGTAACAATCCTGAAATTGATATTAGATTTTGATCTAACACAATATCAATCATTGTGAAAATGTGCCATGAAAACACTTACAACGCTATTTCATTCCTTGGAAGAGTATCAGAGGGGTCGAAAGTGGTTTCCAAAAATTGTTAGGCACCCCCCGATATGCCTAAACTTCCACCATGCATCCTGGTGATTTACTACTTGGGCAGCATCTCAAACCCCTTTCTCGATTAACCGGCAAGCATCTTAAGACCCCCCAAAGTGGACAAGAGTCGTTGATCTCATTCCTATGCCACATTATGCCTCGAGTTGTCTACTGGACCCTTTGTTTCCTATCCTACAAAAATTTTGAACCTTATTTGACACTAATGACAACATTGCAACTGGCATTAATGACAAAATTGTAGGTAACATCAATGACAACATATGTGCAACACAAATAAAACATCAAAAAAGTAAATTGATATGCTAGACATACATGGAATAGGGAAGGTTGACGAGTTGAAGGACATGGATATGGATGAAATCATGCTCTTAAACCTAATTGAAGAATGTCCAAGTAAAGACCTAGGAAAGATATCAAATCAACAAAAAAAATTGTTTAGACAAACATATCTACAACTAAAAATAAAAGGAATGTGACTTTAAAGGGAGCAATCTCATCCTTATAAAGTCTTTGCGTCCAAACACAAAGCTTCAAAGATACTCCCAAGAATTCAAAGGAAGAGAAAAAGATAGAAAGGAAAAGCAAAATATATTTAATATAAGAGAAGAATAATGCTCTTGCCAATTTTGGACAAATGGCTCTCTTAATGAAGGTGTTTTCCTCTACCTAACATTTTTCCCAATGGAGATAATTTCATGGAATATATAAGGTCTTAACTACCAAGGAAAAAAAAGGATTCTCAAATATATAATCCATAGGGAACTCCCTCCAATAGTTTTGTTACAAGATACTAAATGTGTCTTGAGTGATAAACTCAGCTCAATAGCCTCTCCTTGTTAGAGAGGATGTCAAACGATAGAACTAGATACTTCAGGGAAATCAGGGGGTCTAGATATATTATGGAATACAAATGAAGTGGATTTTATGGATTAGATGGCTACCCCAAGGATAATATTTGTTATATTCCACTATATAGGATCAAAAGAAATGAGATGCATAACAATTGTCTACAAGAAAAATATGGTGAACAAAAAGGAAGGATTTCATAGAAACTTGGATAGCATTATGAGAGCTTCACCAAGTTAAGCTATCGATATAAGAGGATATTTCAAAATCGTAACATCACTAGAGGAAATAAAGGGAGTTATTTCCCACTTGCACACAGAATCCAATAGTTCAAACAACTAATGTAGAAAATGAAGCTAACTGATGTGGAAATATTTAATGGAGTATTCACCTATAACAATCATTGTAGTGGGAAGAACCAAACAGCCTCAAGCTTGGATATATTTTTAGTCTCATAATCTCTCTTATAAGTGGATGCCTTCCTAGAAGCATATAATCTTTCTTATACAAGTTTGGATCACTGGCTAATCTATTTAGAAATAGATACCAAAGATGCCCCTAAAAATAAGGCTTTCATATTTGAGAGTGTTTGGCTTAAGGATACATCGTTCCTTGAGAAAGGAAAGGCATGGTGAAAAGACATTGAGGCCTAAGGTCCCTCCAATATGGCCAAGTTTCAACAAAATCTCAAAATTGTTAAGTCAAAAAATAAAAAATGGAACAAAGAGGATTTTGGAAATATTTTCCAAGAAAAAGACAAGTTGGAGGTAAAAATGTAAGAGTTTTAACCAAAATAATTATGGAGGGAATTGAGGATTAGGCCACAATAGAAGGAAAAATTCTCACAAAAATAAAGGATAGAAGGAAAGAGGAGGAAATATATTATGGAGGAAAAAGTTAAGAATCCACTGGCTTCAAGAAGGGGAAAGAAGCAAATTTTTTTTTCATAAATCAATGATCAAACACAACCACCATCATAAGGTATTTTCCCTTAAAGATGAAGCAAGGTGAAAACTCACAAATAAAAAAGAGGTGGAGCAAGAATTGGTTAGATATTATGGATTTCTTTTAGTTGAACCAAATCAAAGTTTATGCAAACTAATTAAAAACATCATGGAAAACATCCAAAAATTGGTTCAACCAACTCATAATACTTCCTTGATCTGACAAGTATCCTATGCCAAAGAATAAGAGGAAATAATTTGCATGCCAAAAAAAAAAGTGTCAAAATGGGTGGGTTCAAAACAATTTTTTCCAAGTTTGTTGGTGCTTTGTTGGTAGAGAAATCCATGACTTGGTCGAGGAATCTCACAGTACACGCTCTTTACTTCCAACCTTAAATACCATGATATTAGAACTAGCACCCAAGTTTTATAATGCCTAGGATCTTGATAACTTCAAACTAATAGCATTATGCCATGTGATATAGAATATTATTTTGAAAGTCATTGCAAATTGTCTAAAGTTGTTCCTACCAAATCTAATTTCAATGTGTGGAGGGAAAACAAATTTTGGATAAAATAGCAGTACCCATGAGGTCCTATATTCATTGAAAAACTTATAAAAATGTGCGAATGCTAATTAAGCTTGACCTATCTAAGGCCTTCTACAAACTTAGCTAGGCTTATCTCTTCAATTTTTTCACAACCTTTGGCTTTTCAAATAGTTAGACTAACTCGGTAGGAGCTCTGGTTGCAATCCCTTTCATCTTAGCAATGCTTAATGTATCTCCTTACTCAATATTCAACTCTTCATGTGTAATTCAGCAAGGTGACCCTCTCTCACCATTCAAATTTATTCTTGTTGTAGAAGGGCTGGGACACGCCATAAAGGAAGTAGTGGCAGAAGGGAAGATAGAAGGATTAAGACTCTATAGCGATGATATTCCCATATCCCATTAGTAGTTTGTTGATGATATAATTCTAATGTGAGTCCCTACAGTAAGAGAAGATAGAGCTCTAAAACAAATCCTAGAGGACTTCATGGAGGCCTTAGGTGCATCCATTAATGTAGGTAAATCTCAAATTTATTTATTTAATACTAAGTTATCAGTGTAGGGGAACCTAACCATATTATTGGGTTTTCAACATAGTTATCTCCCTACTAAATATATGGGGGTTCCTTTGGTAGAAAAATCCCTTAGAACTATTCACTTTAGGGAACTTGTCCAGAAAAATACAAAAAACTACATTGTAGACTTTTATATCTCTTAATTTTCCTAAAAGATTACTCTTGTTAAAATTAGTCTTACAAGCCCTTTTGGTGTATCTTCTCTTTGAGTTGGTGTTTCCTAAATGAATCCTCAAATCCATCAAGATTATCTACATATCCTTTCTCTGAGGATGGGCAATGCAGGAAATAAAATGGCCCTTGTAGACTAGGATAAATTATTTCTTCCCAAAATGGTGGGAAGTCTTGGTATTCATGATCAAGAAATTCTAAACAATGTTTTAGGACCAAAATCATGGTGGTGGTTGATGATTGAAATTTGGATTAGGGGAATTTTTTTTATCAAAAATAAAAGTGCTCGTAATTTTTCAAAACCTGAACGATTGCATCTATCTCAGCAGTATGATCCCAACGCAACTCGTTTCACTCAAAACGAAGTTTGTATGAGAAATTTAGAGTGTGCTGACCGCTTTGCCAAATAGAAAAATTTTGAAAAAAAAGTACAGTCACTACCCAATTAGAATTTCGTACTGATGAAGTGGAAGTTGATTGTGCAGGTCAAAATTTTGGGTCAAATCCAGTGAGATCATGCCAAGTGGTGCTTTGTAATTGGTTGACAATTTGGTGAGTTGGTGTTTTTACATTGGTCAGGGGAGGACCAATTAGAAGGTGACACGTGGCAAGCCCAGAGGCCACGACATGTCCCTCTGCAAATGCCTAGGCATCAACACACAATAGAAAATTTTTATGGCAAGTCGGGGAGTGAAACCCGTGACCTGCATTGCATAAGCCGAACGCATTACCACTACAGCGTGCCATTAGTTCTTAACAATATATGGTTACATATTGTATTTGTTATGCTAAACGTTGAAGGTTGGGGGAGGTAACATTAACAGTAACCGTCACATGTGAATGCAATGAAATTAACCACTAGTAGTTAAGTGACTGACGATCAGCGCTAGCATTAACTGCCAAATAACCATCACATGTGACCAGCACTGCAAACCTTAACCGTTAGCTTTTTATGCTCACCGCTAGATTAATGCGCTAATCAAGTTAACATTAATTAATCAATGTTTATCCTTAATTAATTTCATATTAGTTTGGTGGAGCTTTTGGCGGACTTGAAAAATTCGAAGCTAACTCCAAATTTGGCGGAGTTAACTAGAGTTTTTCCAGATTTAGTGGAGATTTCCTAAGAAAAATTGAAGGAGCCATAACTTTCGCATATTTCGATCAATTTTAGCTCATAAAAAGTCATTCCTAGATGATTTTGATGCTCTGAATACAGTGGAATAAGTTTCAGAGGCAGAAAGGCACTTCTGTATGTGATTTTTTAACGTTGAAGTTTAGGGAAGCCTAGGGCCACCAAGAGGAGGTAAAGCCTAAATTAGTTGAAGTGCAATTGCAGAGCTTGGAAGGTCATTCTTGGGGTTTTGGGTCTTCTAAATCCAGTGGCAAATGGTGCAAAGCCATTGGAGCACTGTAGGTGCATGTAATCATACAATTTGACTACTAATCCAAAGACGGCCTAACCATTGAAGCAGGTCCAAGGAGATGTAGCCCAGGAGGGGTGAAATCCTTTATCAGCTTTCTGTTATGAGTTGTTGTATTTTATTTATTTTCCTTTCACTTGTTGTATATGTGTTTTAAACAGCTAATTAACCTCATGAATTGCTCATAAAAGATAGTCAACACTTGACACATAATTCCTCACATTTTGTTTAATATGTGACTATCCTAAAACACATTTTTAATACTGATGAGGGAGCTTGCATAGCATTAACAAGTTTTCCCAATATTCAGATCAAGTTGGTATCAGAGTTGTGTTAGCTCATTTTAACATTGAGATGGTTTTCCAAGGTTAGCTATAAAATTAGCTATTGGTTTTGTATTGGTGCAAGGAGAATTTAACTGTGTGCAAGTTTATGTGATGGCAGCTTCAACAAGATATGTTTCTAATCCATCTTACTTAGCAAGAATATTTAATGAAGGGATGTTGCAAGATATTATCATCATGAAAGATATGGTGCAAGAGATATATGAAGATAGGAAGGAGAACACTATACTTCAATAGTAGTTGATGGCCATGAAGGAGGATAAGCAAGAGCTTCTTGAAAAGATGCATGATATGGAGATTCAACTCTATGATGCCAAGGAAACCTTAGCCAACTATGTGCATGAAAATGAGGTATGAAATTCAAGTTCATCTTCAATTTCCTCTCAAAATGAATGTTTCTGTGCTTTTGAAAGACACGCTAGAGGAATAAGGTCCAAATTATTGACGAATATGGGATATGAAGGTAAAGGGTTAGGAAAACATTTATAAGGCTTAGGTGAGCCAATTGTTGTTGAGGAAAGGCCTAGGTATTTGGGTCTTGGTTATGGACAACATGATGGAGAATGTTCCAAAGCCAAGGAGGCACATGAAGGTGTTCCAAGAAGGACTTTCATTACATGTTCATTACCTCAAGATTGTGAAGTTTTTGTTCATGAGGAATGCAAAAGTTTTATACCCACTTTGCAAGAAGATGCTCATAAGCATGCAACTAGTGGAAATGGAAAACAAGAGGATGTTTAAAGCTCTAAGGTCATTGAAAACATTGTTGGTATTCCAAAGAGAGCCAGTTCCTCATCAAATTCACCTCCTCAAGAAAGCGACAAAGGTGAATGTGCAAGGTATAAATCAACCTTTAATCAAGTTTCTTTCGATTATAATAAACATGGTAAATATTAACATAATATTTGGAGAAAATTTACATGTTCCCTTTGTGGTTTGAATAACCATACTGTTTCCAGGTTTTGGAAGAGGATAACCCTACAAAGGAAACTTTAAAAAAAAAAGAGACAGAAAGCCAAAGGTCCATTGGAAAATGGAAACCATGTTAAAAAAAGATGCAATTATTTTTCACTCATTTCCATAAGTAGGGTCATCTTGTAGACAAGTGTTGGACTTTGCATCCAACAAGTCATCCGTGACATTTCAAGAAGGTGGAGAGAGATTTTGGCAACAATGGAAAAGAGGATTCCATAATTGATGTGGGTTAGGATGATACACATGATGAAGTGCAACTAAAAGAAGCGCCATTGAAATGGTTTCGAAAGAGATGGTTAGATTTCTTAACCAATTAAGGCCTTGCATTTCTTTTGATAATTGATTAAAATCTCAATTCCCTATTGATGCATTTCCTTGTTATTTTGACGCATTTCTTTTCTCTTGAAAGTATGTTTCATATTGCATGAATCAAGATGTTGGGAAAATAGAGTTATGTTGACTCACTTACATGTAGTAAAGATGACAATTTGCTTGCATGTTGCATTTTTGAACTTGCATGTTTACGCCAGGAAGGTGTTTGAAAGTGGAGTATGTTGACTCACTTTATTGTAGCAAATTTGTTTATTTAAGCTCTTTAAGAACTCGTATATACCAATGGGATTCATGTACTTTTGATTGTACTTGTGAGAGAGTTGAGAATTGTTATACATGAAAGATAGTTTGTGTGTGTGAACAGTGGAATTTTTAATAGTTCCATTGTGCTTGAACATGCATGAGTGATTGACATGTGTTGGTTGATTGTTTGTTCAATATATGTTATATCGACTTGGAAGAGTTGATTTTGTCTCCAAAGATGAAACAAAAATGTGACAAATTGTTTCATGAGAATGTGGAATTCTTGTTGTAAATCGTCAAGTAGTTGTACATGCTTTTGCTTGATTTGAAAGTCAGTTGTTTGAAGAAGCATGTTTTGTCGACTTGTGTTTAGTAAACCATCGATTAAACACCAATATGTTTATACATCAATATGTAAGAGTACATGGAAATGTTCACATGATGTGACATTTGTTGCTTTGAAGAAGTGTTAAGTTATGGTATGTTCTATGCTTATAACAGTTTACTTATTTTCCTTATTATATTCCACAGATTAGCAATCACATGTACATAAAGTAAAGTGCAAATATAACATTAAATGATCGATAGAAAACAAGCCAAGACAAGAGACACAAGATGTGACGGCCAGCCAAGGACAAACCCTACAATGTGTGGGGAAACCCTTTGATCAAATATTCTTTTATCTTCAATAATCTAGCATAGATGAATAGTACAATAAATCTAATTCATATCAGCAGTAGAAAACCCTAGATCAACAGCATCAACATTAGCGGCTTCATCATCAAACTAGGGCAGACGATATCTCACAAACTGACCATCGGATCGGCTTGATTCCACCACCAAAAGTTGCAGCTTCCAAAGGAAGTTCAGATGAACCTACAACACAATTCAGATGAGGATATCTTCCAGTCCACATAGGTCAAACTTTATTTCTACAGTTGCAGCTTCAGTTTCAGTAGCTTCCGGCTTCAAACTAGAGCAATCGATATCTTGCAAACCGTCCGTTGGATTGACTTGATTCCACCACCAAAAGTTACAGATTTCAGAGGAGGTTCGGATGAGGAGATATTCTAGTCCACACAGGTCAATCTTTACTTCTGCAGTTTCAGCTTTAGTTTCAATAGCTTCTGGCTTCAAACTAGGGTAGTTGATATCTTGCAAACCGTCCGTCGGATTGACTTGATTCCACCACCAAAAGTTGTAGCTTTCAAAGGAGGTTTAGATGAACCTACAAAACAGTTCATATGAGGAGATATTCTAGTCCACGTAGGTCAACCTTTACTTTTTCAGTTGCAACTTTAGTTTCAGTAGCTTCTGGCTTCACATGTGTGAGGGAGAGACCCTTTTCTGCGCAGTAGAGAAGAGACTCGTTTTTGCCTAGTAGAGAGAGAGATGTGATGAGATGAGTGAGTCCAAATGAGGAAAAGTCATCCTGTATTTATACATAATGTTGGTGTTTGAATAGATGCGACTGTTGGGTTTCTGAGCCTACATGAGTTGTAGGTCGGCTTGATAATAATTCCATAATCAAAATAAATTCATATCTCCATGAATACTTATCGAAATCGGATGATCTTTATATCAATCCTACACCTCTCGATGAGAGGAAGCTAATAAAAATATTATCAGACATGAATAAGATGACCCACATGAAGTTTTTCCCTAGTTGCAATTTTAACACTCCCTCTCAACTAGGGAGAACTTCATCTGCAATCTGTCTATCGGTTGTTACTATTCATCCATTAAATGCACTACCCTATACAGCCTGACCCTTGCCTTGCTCTGCTCTACTTTTCCTATTCTGCTTTGTCTTGTTCAGCCCTTCACTGATCTGTATGGTTTTGCTTTGTTATGTGTTGCTCTGCTTTGTTCTGTTCTGCTCTAATTTTTTCCGAATTATGAAGAAGAAGAAATGATCGAGGATGTATCATACTAACCCAAAGTCAGTCTCACAGTATGTACCACTAGTCACAGACCAGTCTCCACCAACCCGAAGTCAACGTCATAGTGAGTATAACTCCACTGGTCCCACACAAGTATCATCCTCCACTGACTCAAAGTCAGTCTCAAAGTGCGTACCACTAGTCTCAGACCAGTATCAACTGAAACGAAGTCAGCTTCATAGTAAGTACCACTCCTACCACTGGTCCCAGACTAGTATCACAGTCTTAGAGAGTGGACCACTGGTCCTAGACCAGTCTCAACTGACTCGAAGTCAGCGTCATAGTATGTACCACTCTCACTAGTCCCAGACTAGTATTGCAGTCTCAGAGAGTGGACCACTAGTCCTAGACCAGTCTCAACCGACTCGAAGTCAACGTCATAGTATGGTACAACTCCTACCACTGGTCCCAGACTAGTATCATTGGTCCCAGATCAATGGAGGTCATCCTAGCATAGGGAGTATGGTAGATACAACGATGCGTCCATCAATACTACCATGGTCCCTAACTTCATTTCCCTACCCATTGATCAGATGAGAGGTACTTCCCATGAGTCCCAGACTCCATGGGTAAGATGCCTCGATAGGAGAACTAATCAATCTTGTCCTCACAAGAGAACACATCAATCCTGCTATAATTTCCATGGAGAACACATCAATCCAGGCCACCATGGAGAAAACATCAATCCAGGCCTCACAAGAGAACACATCAATCCTACTACAATCACCATGGAGAACACATCAATCCAGGCCTCATAGGAGAACTAATCATCCTGCTACACATGAGAGTGAATCATCCTGTTCCACAATAGAACGAATCATCTTGTCCCACAAGAGAGCGAATCATCTTGTTCCAGTACGCACCACTAGCAGAGGGTGAGTCACCCTGTGGTCATATGTTGCTCCAGTAAGAACTGAAAGCCCTAAGAGCTCCCAGAGCTCAATGTATGCAACATGCAGGACCCTTGTACAAGGGTATCTTGACGACTCCAAGTCATTTGAGAAAATCACAGATTAGATCTTTCCTCGGGGCTTTGACAAGGTGTATCGACTTGTACATCATCTTAATGTGATGGAGCCTCCTTGCTCATCGACTTACCATATCCTAGATGATGTTTATCTTCTGGAGAAATCAACGAATACGAGATTCCTCAATAATCAAATCCCACCTCTGGTTGTTACAGAGAATCACAGTGGTATCCAATGTAAATCCAAACAGCGCATTGAAGAGATTTCACAACCAGACTGCCTCACAAGAGGTCATACTAGTAGCAATATATTCTGCTTCGGCGATGCTCAAAGCCATTGACTTCTACTTCCTGCTCATCCAGGATATCGAAGCAGATCGCAAGGTTAAACAACACCCAAAAGAGTTGTTACGGTCCACCACACTGTCTGCCCAATCAACATCAATATATCCAAGTAGTCTCATCTCCGGCAGCATATCTTAACCCATTAGTAATTGTGCCACGAAGATATCTTAGAAGATTCTTGGCATCAATGCAGTGAGGGTCAACCAAATATGTGCTCACAATGCTAAATGCAAAACATATGTTCGGATGGAGGTTCACCAAGAACATCAATGCGAATGAGTTTATGAAACTCAGAGGCATTTCCCAAATCTGGTCCGACATCAGTAACATATAACTTCTAAAAGTTAAGATCCTTGAGGAAGTCACAGGCTTGCAGTTCATCATACCGAATATTCCTAATATCTTTACCACATATTTTCCTCGAGATAGGAAAATTTCCCTTGGCTTTTGCCACACTTCAAGTCCTTGGTCCTTCATTTCAAATTTAGAAGCCAACTCCCTCTTACTTTTGTGAACGAGAGGGTATGCACCTGTTAGAAAGAGGTCATCCACATACAACACTAGTATGAGAGGCTTGTCATTTTCAACCTTTAAGTAAAGGTTAGGATCGGCTTCAATCCTAGTGAATCCTAGCTTCATCAAGTAGCTATCGATCCTCTCATACCATGCTCAGGGTGCTTGCTTCAGCCCATAGAGAGCCTTCTTCAACCTGCATACATGAGATTTTCGATCATAAATATCAAATCCTTCGGGTTGCTCCACATAGACCTCTTCTTTGATCAAACCATGCAAGAACGCAGTCTTGACATCCATCTGATGTAGGTTCCATCCTTGTGAAGCCACAAGGGCTATGATCAAGTAGATGGTCGTATATCTGGCAACAGGTGCAAATATCACATCATAGTCTATACCTTCCTTTTGGGAGAAACCATGAGCAACAAAATGAGCCTTATACTTTTCTGTACTTTCATCTGTTGCATGCTTTATCTGGTAAAGCCATTTAGAAGTGACAATTGTCTTGTCCTGGGGTTTGGGAACTACTTCCCAGACATCATTCTCCATAATAGACTCATATTCTTTGGTCATAGCATCCTTCCATACTTGATGCCTGATGACATCTGAGAATGATGGAGGCTCATTTTGTATGATCGTGCTCATGATGGTCAGGTATCCTTGATACTTGTTAGGTTTCTTACTTTCATGGAAGGTTCATCGGGGTGCAACATGTCCTTCGACATCATCAAGTATCCCCTTGAGCCATGAAGGCATCTTCCTAGAGAAGGGAGGCTCAAGTGGATAAATAAGATCCATGGGTTCCTCCACATCAGGAATTTTTACATCATCTACCCATAGAGACATCTTCCACAATCGTACGGTTCTTCCTTTCTGCGACACCATTCTACTCAAGAGTATGTGGTGTAGTAGTCTCCCTCTTAATGCCAGCCTCAGATATGCCTGAGTGAACCAACTGTAGTATATCAGAGGTCTTGCTTTGGCTTGAGGGGAATGGTCCCCTTTTGAGCTTTCCTTCGACACATCCTGTACATACACCTTCTTTCTCTACTCAGAATTCGGGCATCCCTGTCACCATTTGTCTTACACTGGGTAGAGCTTTATAATGAAGGTGGGCAAACCTCCAATGCTAAAGTTCGAACTGAAGAGATGTGTCATAAGATATGACACCTAGCGGACTTCCATTGACCTGATATAATGGATCAACTCGAAACCCAAGAGTAAAGGCATATTTAACATTATTTTTCCATATACGTACCTTGCCATCGCTGAAGGTTACCTTGTAGCCTTTGTCTTCGATTTCCAAGATGGACACCAGGTTCTTTTTTAGGTCAGGTGCATTTAATACATGTTGGAATTTCTAGCCTTCTTGAATGGTTGTCCTCTTCCTTGATTCCCAGCTCTCCTCTTAACTTTTCTATTGAATTTGTCATTCCTTTGATTTCCATCAGAGGGATTTTGGTCATTGTCTCGGTGTCAGTCTTTTCTATCAGGGCACTCCCTTACATAGTGACATGCTTTATGACAGATGTAACATCATCCTTTTCTTCCATCCTTAGGTCCAGCCTTTCCTTTTGATTTAGTCCCGGAATTATTTATTTTCTTAGCATGAGGACCTTTAGGCATGGGAATTTCTTTCTCTTCTACCCTTATTTCTTCTTGAATGCATCTAGCCATTAATTCCTCGAAACGAGGAGTTACATGATTGTTCAGAAGAGTAGTCCTGAACACATACCATTCGGATGGTAATCCTCCAAGAGTTGTGAGTGTCATTTCTCTCTCAGTAATAGTCTCCCCAATAGATAGGAGATCGTTCTTGATCTTGGTGATTCTTAAGAAGTATGCTTGCATACTCTCATCTTTACCCTTCTTGATCTCCCTCAGCTTATTTCTAAGAAACAAAACTTGATTTGCATCATTTACTTTAAATAAACTCACCAGTCTATCGTAGATTTCCTTGGAGATGTCCAGATCGGAGATGTAGGCCACCAAGTGCTTGTCGATAGAGTCTCGGATGATCTTCTTTGTTTAGACTTCACCATTTTTTCATTTGTTCCTAGCAGCAACGGATGCATTTGATGGAGGCTCAAAAATATTTCTTCTCACATGGTCCAATACTCCTTGATCCTTAAGGGTTAGATCGATAGACATCTTCCATCTGTGATAGTCAGCTTTCTCACAGAGCTTGTCTTCGACAGGAAAGAGTGTTGAGGATCCCATTGTTCTTTCAGGATAGCCTTGCCAATCTTCTCTTTAGTGATTGCTCTTGCTCTTTCTCTGGCTTTGTCTTCACCTCAGCTCTGATACCATGCTAACTTATGGTATGTTATATTATTATAACAGTTTACTTCTTTTCCTCATTAGAACATTAAACGATCGACAGAAAACAAGCCAAGACAAGAGACACGGGATGTGGCGGCTAGCTAGGGACAAACCCCACAATGTGTGGGGAAATACTTTGATCAAATCTTCTTTTATTTTCAATAATCTAGTAGAGATAAATAGTACAATAAATCTGATTCATATCAGCAGTAGAAAACCCTGGATCAGTAGCACCAACATTAGCGGCTTCATCATCAAACTAGGGTAGACAATATCTCACAAACCGACTGTCGGATCAGCTTGATTCCACCACCAAAAGTTGCAGCTTCCAGGGGAGGTTTAGATGAACCTACAATGTAGTTCAGATGAGGGGATCTTCTAATCCACCAATGTCAAACTTTACTTCTGCAGTTGCAACTTCAGTTTCAATAGCTTCCAGCTTCAAACTAGGGCAGTCGATATCTTGCAAATCGTCTGTCGAATTGACTTGATTCCACCACCAAAAGTTGCGGCTTTCAGAGGAGGTTCAGATGAAACTAAAGTTCAATTCATACGAGGATATATTCTAGTCCTCACAAGTAAATCTTTACTTCTGCAGTTGCAGCTTCAGTTTCAGCATCTTGAGGCTTCAAACTAGTGTTGTTAATATCTTGCAAACTGTCTATCGGATTGACTTGATTCCACCACCAAAAGTTGCAGCTTTCAGAGGAGGTTCAGATGAATCTACAACATAGTTTAGATGGGGAGATATTCCAGTCCACGTAGGTGAGTCTTTACTTCTGCAGTTGCAGCGTCAATTTTAGCAGCTTCCGGCTTCACTGTGTGAGGGAGAGACCCTTTTCTGCGTAGTAGAGAAGAGACTCTTTTCTGCACAGTAGAGAGAGAGAGAGAGAGAGAGAGAGAGAGAGAGAGAGAGAGAGAGAGAGAGATGATGAGATGAGTGAGTCCAAATGAGGAAAAGTCCTCCTGTATTTATACACAA
The DNA here is from genome assembly GCA_031772625.1 of Pinus tabuliformis. Lineage (NCBI taxonomy): Eukaryota > Viridiplantae > Streptophyta > Pinopsida > Pinales > Pinaceae > Pinus > Pinus tabuliformis. The sequence continues at coordinate 404,075,438 of CM062812.1, read as the reverse complement.
TGTTGGTGTTTGAATAGATGCAATTGTTCGGCTTCTGAGCCTACATGAGTTGTAGGTCGGCTTGATAATAATTCCATAATCAAAATAAATTCATATCTCCATGAATACTTATCAGAATCGGATGACATTTATATGAATCCTACACCTCTCGATTAGAGGAATCTAATAAAAATATTATCAGCCATGAATAAGATGACCCCCAATGAAGTTTTGCCCTAGTTTCTAATTTTAACAAGAAGCAAAAGTAAGAGGTTGTCAAATTATATTCTTGCATGAGTGTTTTTCAAGGTTAATGGTGTTTCTTATGACAAGATGTCGCAGGATTTTGGAAGGTCCAGGCTTGAGAAAGAGGCTCATGAATAGCCTTCATTCTCAAATCATGACATGAGAAGCATGTTAATACTCGAGGATGATGGAATATCAAAAATGGAAAAAAATTCCAAAAGAAATTGCAGCCCTTATAAAATATCAAATAGTCTAAAATGTGATTTGATGTGTTGACACCAAGAAGCGAAAGAGATGGCGAATGGATTCTTCCAGATGTGGAATTTGGAACCATTGAGGTAAAATAATGGTCATTTATTTTCTTATTATTACTAATATTGGATCTCATTGTTGTAGTTCACTCACATGGGCTTAACTTGGAAAAGTGGTTTCCAAGGAGAATCTTGCATCAAATGCATGTGATTGCAAAGGATGAACATGACTCTTAGTGGGAAGGCCATTAGTCAGCTTTCCAAGCATCAAGGGATCGCTTTGGTACAAAAACTTCTTTAATCAGCAAGCAGTCAGCAAGTGTTGGATTGGGTCAACACCAAAAGGATAACATTGGTTGAAGTGCCAAGCCATTTGCAAGGCAAGGCATGTCAGTCATAGAGATTTTTCCAAGTAGAATCAATTGATAGAACTTGGGAAGGAGAAGAGTATCCATCTCTCATTAGATAACCATCTTTTGTGTGTCCAAAAGTCTGTCAGTGGGAAGGAGTGATCAAAATCTGGATTAGGGGCAAAAATTTGCTCAAAAATCAAACTGCTTGGAATTTCTCAAAGCCTTAATGACCATGTCTTCCTTGGTGATATGATCCCAATGCAACTTGTTTCACTCAAAACGGAGTTCATATGAAAAATTTAGAGCATGTTGACCACTTTGCCAAACAGAAAAGTTTTGAAAAAAAGGTACAGTCACTGCCCAATCAACAGTTTGTACTACTGGCGTGGCAGGTGAATGTGTAGGTCATAATTTTGGGTCAAATCTAGTGAGATCACGCCAAGTTGTGCTTTGTAATTGGTTGACAGTTTGGTGAGTTGGCATTTAAAAATACATTGGTTGGGGGAGGACCAATGAGAAGGTGACATGTGGCAAGCCTAGAAGCTGCCACGTGTCCCACTCCAAATGCTTGGGAATTTGCGCACATTAGAAAATTATTATGGCAGGTCAGGGAGTCAAACCTGTGACCTACATTGCACAAGCCCAATGCATTAACACTACACTGCGCCATTAGTTCTTAACAATCTATGGTTACATATTATATTTGTTATGTTAAACATTGAAGGTTGGGGGAGGTAACATTAACGGTAACTGCCGCATGTGAACGTGATGAAATTAACCACTAGAAGTTAAGTAACCGGTGGTCAACGCTAGCATTAACCTCCAGATAACCGCCGCATGTGACCAGCAGTGCAAACCTTAACCGTTAGCATTTTATGGTAACCACTAGATTAATGCGCTAATTGGGTGTAACATTAATTAATATTTGTTTATCTTTAATTAATTTTGGATTAGTTTGGCAGAGCTGAAAAATCAGAGCTAACTGCAAATTTGGCAAAGTTAACTGGAGCTTTTCCAGATTTAGTGGCGATTTCCTAGGAAAAACTGAGGAAGCCATAACTTTGGCATATTTTTACCAATTTTAGCTCAGCAAAAGTCATTCCTAGATGATTTTGATGCTCTGAACACAATGGAGTAGGTTGTAGAGGCATAAAGGAACTTATGTATGTGATTTTCCTACGTTGAAGTTTAAATAAGCCTAGGGCCACCAAGAGAGGATGCCAAGCCTAGATCAGGTGAAGTCCAATTGTAGAACTTGGAAGGTCATTTTTGTGGTTTTTGGGTCTTATGAATCCAATGGATCAGGTTGAAAATCCATTGGAGCATTGTAGGTGCATGTAATCAGAGAATTTGATTATTAATCGAAAGAGGGCCTAGACATTGAAACAGGTCCAAGGAGATGTAGCCCAGGATGGGTGAACTCCTTTATCAACTTTGTGTTATGAGTTGTTTTGTTTTATTTCTCTATATTTTACTTGTTGAATATGTGTTTTAAACAACTAATTAACCTCGTGAATTTCTCATAAGAGACATTCAACACTTGAGACATAATTCCTCACATTTTGGTTAATATGACACGATCCTAAAACACATTTTTAATACTACTGAGGGAGCATGCATAGCATTAACAATTTTTCCCAATATTCAGATCAGCTGATCCAAGGTGGCTAAGAGGTATGGAGGTAACTTTGGAGTGGGAAATACAACCACTCTCAATCATGGAAACAATAATTGAAATCTCAAAACCTTGTTCAAAGACCTTTGATATGGAATTTGGCCAACACTAATAAATTCATTGTATAGGAACATTGTTTCTATTAAGTTCAAGAGGGAAATGATGCCTTTTCTTGGATGAACTCATGGCAGTAATATACAAATCTTAATGGTAGGATGAAATTTCTTGCTATAGAATAGCTTATATGAAATCTAGATGTATGTTGATAGTAGTGGATTATTGGAATCAAACAACAGAGTACACCTTCTGGACAGAACGGAAACATAAGAAAAGTTGGTGTCAAACTCTTGAACAAGCCAATGTAGACACATTAATGGAAGAACTTCACAAACAAAAGATCCCACTCTTTGAGGGATAGGAAAAACTTCAATGAGGCTACAACCAAAAGGGTATGTTCACACTCAAAGAGGCATATGAACTAATTGTAGGTCAAACCAATCTTCCTCTGCAGCCGATCTAGAATAAACTCTGGGCTCATATCTTATGGCCAAAAGTTTCCTATTTTCTTTAGTTATTAGTACATAAAAGAGCCCTTTGATGTGATAAAATAGTTTGCATAGGATTTGAAGGTCGTTCTCTTTTTTTGTTATCGATCAGATGTAGAGGACATGGAGCACATGCTCAATACAAGTGATTTTTTGAAACTCTATGGTCTTAACTCTTTAGCTTATTTAAATAGTCAGATGGGAATATGAATGGAATCATAGAAAGGATTAAGAGTTGGAGATCGTCTATGACGAAGAACCCTACTATAAATCGATCTTTTGCCCTCATTCTGAGCTTTTTCTATGGAACATATGGAAGAAGAGAAAAAATTACATATTTAATACATTATCATTAGAAGGGGTGGTAATTTGGGAAAAAACATTGTGAAGTATCCATGAAACATTACTACTCCACCCTTTTTCATACTCATAGTAGGAAGTTGAAGGTTTTGATGCTAAAATTTTGTGTAATCTCGTTGTTTTTGTCTCCTATCAATCCTTTGCCTCCAAGAAGCCCATATTCTAGTCCTCCATCCTCATAGAACCCTCCTCCCCTTGGATTCCTTAAACCTAATTTTTGCAGGGGATCTAAAGGCAATCAAAGTTCTATTAGTCTTGGAGGAATCTTTCATGACAACTATGAGTAACCAATGTTTGTATTTGCAGATAGTATATGACATTCAAGTAAAAATGCAATTGAATTTGTAGGTCTAGAGACTGGCCTTGTTATCACATCATTGCAAGGTGTCTACAAAATGATTGTGGAGGTAATTCTTAGCTGGTCATCTCAAGAACAAACAAATTGATAAATGGAGCTTCTCTAGAAAAAAATTCTACAACTGGAGATTGGAAAAATATATCACACATAATAACCATCTAATACATATGGTTGCAATCATTATTCCATTTCACATCAAGATAAAATGTAACAAGGTAGCGAACCTTCCGACCAACTTGGGATGCAATGACATTCACCATCATCTTTCCGCAAGTTGGAACAGTCACTTATGGGAGGACTGGAGACCAAGAATTATTGATCTAACAAACAAAGATCAAGAAATCTCATTGGGTGTGGAAGAAAATGAAGAATCAACTTGCATTAAGGAACAACTCTGCAAAAAACCAAATTCCACAACTCCAATCAATCTAGACATCCTAGGCACTATTGGTATTTCGACATCCTCTTGATGGTTTCAATTGACTTAAGGTTTTTCTACATTAATTGGAATTTACTAGTATTGTGGTATCACATCTTGCATAATAAAGTCTTGGTTAGTAGACCTTTTTGAATTTATCTACTTAGTACATAGACATTTGGGACAAAACACATTAAGTTTTTCCATTGGTCCAATTTGCAATATGGAAGAACACATTTTGATATTATATAATCTTGGATGTTTAATAGGAAAAACCATTTTTATATATATTCTAATGAAATTCAAGAGAATAAAATATATACATCTTCTGAGACTTTAATAATTAAATGGAGAGAAATCCCTTATTCTATTATTATTATAATAATAATAATAATAAAATCTCATCCACTAATTTAATATTTAATTGAGTAATAAAATCTCAAAATGTAGAAACCATGAATATTATTAATTATTATACAAAAGGGTAACATGAATAATCACCTCCAAATCAATGCCTCACCATTTAAGCGTTTTTGATCACTTTAATCCTAATCGTTGAATAAAGAGTAGGAAATTCAATGACAGATGTAGCACCGACAGATTATCTCATGATAGTTATCTGGGATATGTAATCAATCACCTAGTGGACATGGTAGGTTGATTTTCCCATGTTCTGAAGATATGTAATCAATCATCTAGTGGGCAAGCTAGGTTGATTTTACCATGTTTCCATGTTCTGAATAATTGGATCGGTGGAAAGATCAAATTTTATAATGGCGTGCACATCTTTTTAAACAGTGGATCTATGACAATTTTGTGCCGAATATGTTGCTGGTACTCGATAACATCACGAAAGATATTTACAAGTAACACAGAACGTGGAGTCTCGAAGTTACTTGAAACAGGTCGTAGATTCTCTTGCTTTGCTGTGATATGCTGATTCACGTAATCTATATTACAGTAAATTTAATTGACTGATATTATGCATGAACCCTCTGAAACGACAAAACTGAAATTTCAGTGTCCACGGTAGAACTAAACATTTAGAACATAAAATAAAGATAGCGAAAAAATTTAGTATAAAAGAAGCTTAAATGAATTTAACATATGTTATTTCAGGTGGAAAAATTTATGATAATTCAATTGTCAAATTAGCAGTGGGGGAATTATTTTTGGCTGTTATTAGGGAATGCAGGCTGACTCATCATCTTTATTCTTGGAAAATTACATCAATTGGAATAACCCCCTGGTGGTCCGTAATGGGGTAGGGAGTGATCTTGCCAGATGTCATGCCTATGGGTTTTCGGCAATTAACCTGTTTCCTTATTTCCTAGGAAGACTAGTTTTAGGGCATACTCTAGACCTACGATTCTATAGATTTTATAGTTAAATTTATAATTTATAATTTCAACCATTTGATTAAATTTTGACAAAATAAAATAAAATTATAACTAATAAAACTACATAATTTAAATGGTTGGAAGATGTTCCATAGATATCAATTTATAATAAACATCAAAACACTTTAATATATATTTTTACTTACTAAAATTCAAAAAAATCATAATAATTAATTAAATTATAATTTTATTTAAAATAATAATTAGTTTAAACATATAATAGATGGATCAAATATGTGTAGGGGCAAATGTATTTTTTTAGTGTAAAATTTGAGAAAAAGGTGATAAACTAGTACATCTATATAACTTAAATGTTGTTGGTAAACGTTTCATAATTATCAATCTATAATAAACATCAAAACACTTACTTTATCATACATCTTTGGTTGCTAAAATTCAAAAAAATCATCACAACTAATTAAATTATAACTTATTGAAAATAATATCAATTATTTGGAGGGATCAAATACGTCAAAGTGTAAACCTCTTTTTTGAGTGTAAAATTTGAGGAAAAGTTTGGAGACATGTTATCTCTTTTACCACTTGATAAATATAGATCTGGATTGGTTATATCATTTGGTTATGTCATTTTATTTATCTGACTTAGTCAAAATGTTAAAATAACATTACAAAATCAAAATATTTAGTTAACATAATAGAACATGACATTACAACGTCTCTTACATTTGATTGAAGAGCACCTCTTAATGCAATTATTATTATTATTATTTAGTGCAACTTTTTGTAAGCTTTTCAAGTGAGTTTTTTTGGTCTAATTTCTTTAAAATCTAGTAGGAATTTATTGAAATCACAAGTTTACTTTTTGGAAGCTTTTTAAGTGAGTTTTTTTTTGTCTAATTTCTTTAAAATTTAGTAGGAATTTATTGAAATCACAAGTTTGATGGGTAATCCTTGCATAATGGAAGTGCCCTAGGGGTTTTTGAGGGTGCTGAATCCGTATATATAGTGAAAAAACCAGTTTAAATAACACAAATCAAGATTTCAGCTTTCTGTCGATAACGCGAAAGTCCAAAAAATGACACTAAAGACAACTCCAAAAAAAATTATTAAATAAATTAAATATATACACTTAAAAAAACATATGCAACAAGATTCCCAATATGTACAACACCATCTGTTATCAATACCACATTCTAAAAAACCTTAACTCACTTTATATAATATTTGTTTATAAGATATTTTTTTAATTAAAAAATTTAATTCAAAAAAACATAACTATTTTCAAAATAAATTACTAAAGTTCACCTCATAATTATTGATTAATTAAATTAAAATTTTGAAAACTCTATTCTAAAATCTTCACTTGTTAACATAAATTAAATCATAAAATAATGACAAGACAAAATAAAATACAAACCTATATACCAAATACATGGATCATTGTACATTCTCTCCATTTAAATCATAAAATAATGACAAAGCAAAACAAAATACAAACCTATATACCAAATACATTGATCATTGTAAGTTCTCTCCACTGTCAATAATTAGCAATTTTTGCCATTAAACATCTCGATAATATTGTGTTTATTACAGTGATCATCAGATTTCCGGTGCCTGCTATTAAAAAAAACCTGTTGCAAGTGTGCAGATACCTACAAGTTTGCACACTTGTATAAACAGCTCTAATATTATCGGCAGCTTAGACCCATTAATCCTACCGTTAATCTAACTAATGAAACATCCTTCATATTTGCAGGATTTTGGGGATTAACAGAAGGATTTCTGCGCCGAAGCTCTGAGACCCAATTGATTGGAGTACATGACTTTGGCCTCTGGTGATAGGCACTCAACTTCATGGCGGTAGAAGCTGATGAGCTGCTCCAGGCTCATGCTCTGGGTCGTCTCGTCATTTTTCCCCAGCATCCATGTCAGATGCTCGAAAACAACAGTGTCGCAGGGGAGCGTGAGGGCTCCCTTGTGGTTGAAACCAAATTCCTCCTCGGCCTTCGCCAGCAAGGCCTTAAAGACGGGATAATTCAGGTAAGCCGTTGGGATTATGAACCGTTTCAGCTCCTTTCCCACATAAACGGCCAAATATCCGGCGGGAACATCTTCGGGACAGTTGTCGCTTTTTCGTTTCAGGTTTCCATAACCGATGCCATTAATGGCCGCCAGAGCTTCCCTGTGGGCACTGGCGAGCTGCTGCCATTTCTTCACTATCTGTCGCAGGCGCACAATTTGGCGGATCTTGTTGGCCTTGCTTCCTTTCATTTTTTCAATCACTTTGAGGAAGCTGAGCAGATTTTATAGTGATACTCCAAACTTGAGAACTAGACTGATAGGCAAAGTTCTCCCGAAAAAAAGGGGGCAGGACTTTCTAAATCTGATCTTGTAAACAAACCAAAGTTTGCTGAGAAAAACGAGACAGACCCAGTGCCAAATATCTTTTGCCCTGTAATCCCACCTACCAGATCCAATAAGGAAGACAAGGCTGTTATTATTGTAGAAGCAATTCACAAAACAAATTTTCCCAAAACAACAATAATAAATTGGTAGAAGTCTAGCTCACAGGCTTTGTGAATGGGTATACTTTCAGACAGCCCTTAAGATAAGTCACTCATTAAATCTTAACCCAAAAAATGAAAATGTGCCCTGTAATGCCACCTAACAACCCAAAAAAGAAAATGCGCCTTGTAATCCCACCTACCAGATCAGATTATTTTTGCAGAAGTAATTTGAAAATGAAACAAAATAAATTTTCTGAAAAAAACAATAATAAATTGGTAGATTTCTAACAGAAGCACAGTGTCATATGCTTTTGCATTGACTATGAACACTGTTAAGGCACTATGCGATAAGTCACTCATTAAATCTTAATCTTAAAGAAACACAAAAATCTGATATCTTATCTGCCCGAGATGTCATTATTGTAAAAGCAATTCAAAATAACACAAAATAAATTTTCTGTAAACAACAATAACAAATTGGGAGAACGCTAGCTCAAAGGGTCACTGGTTTTTGGAATTTTCTGTAAACAACAATAACAAATTGGGAGAACGCTAGCTCAAAGGGTCACAGGTTTTTGGATGGACTGTGAACAGGATACCATTAACACACTCTTTTGCTATAGGTCACTCATCAATGCTTAATCTGAAAAAGAAAATTTGCCTTGTAATTCCACCTTCTAGATTGAGAAAATTCTAGATCACAAGATCACAGATTTTGGATTGACTGTAAATATAAATAGGCTGTTAAGACACTCTTTGCCATCTCGAGAAAAAAACCACAAAAAAACTCTAATGATATACCGAGAAAGAACAAAATGACGAGTTTCTAAATCGGATCTTGCACAAACTGGCAGGATTTTCTTTATCGGCTCTTGCACTGCCTTGACCAACCAAGGTTTGTGAAGAAAACCGATCCAGACCCACAATCAAATATGCTCTGTGCTGTAACCCTGACGCACCAGATGCTTTAAGTAGTTCGAATTCAGCACCTTTGCACCGCACTCCCCGCAGGATTGCTTGGATAATCTACTAAAATAATCAATCCAAATGCCAGAATTGGCTCCTTCTCTATATAATATTGTCACGACTCTGGCACTGATGATTGAAAAATATAGACCTCGATGACAAATGTGGGAATCCATTGCCCCCAATGATTGAAAAATATAAAATTCGAGGACCGAGAAGCCTTCGGAAGGAATCCAAATTAACCCAAAAAAATAATCGAGAAGCTACTGGCATCTGGACTAGTGTCAATCATAAATGCAAGCTCGCAAGTTGAGAAATTAAAAAAGAATTCATGTGACGATCAGCGTAGCGTTGGGATTACAGTCGGATGAACATCCAACCGCTCTGTGCACGAATCTCTATTATTTGCCTAGGGATTCTGATTCCCTGCTTATGGTTCTATGGTTCCGGGCGCCACTTATAATTGATGTAAAGCTTTGAAAAGAGTGCGTCGACTTTACTTTAATGGCGAAACCCCATATCTTTATCCTCATTCCCACAACTGCATGTGCGGTTCTGAAATCGTCGTATATTTTAAGAAATTTCCAGACTCCATGGCCCGCGGGGAAGAGATACTTGCAGGTAAAATGATTTTAAAAATTTGGAGCAATTTATCACGAAGTTTGGAAACTGCTTTTGTAATCATTACGTTGTGCTTTTCTCAAGACTTCATAAATTGGTGCTCTGTGCCAAGAAGAAATCTAAGGCTACCATACTTTCACGCAATTCAAACTCTCACATGCTATCTTGCTTAGAAATCGACGCAGTAAAAAGCTGCGGAGTTGCAGATAGTCCTGAAACACATACAGTGTATCAATAGCTTAAAAATGGCGTTGTGTAACATGCAATGCATGAATGGGTTATGAATCGTTTTGTATTTTTATAAAAAGAATTGCTTTTTATGTTGTGTTTTGAGATGATTGTATAGTTAATTTTTGGGTTGAGAAATTAGGATCTAGATGCATTTAAGTTGTTAAAATTATTTGGGGATCATACTTCGGCTTGGATATACTAGCCTTTAAAATGGCTAGAATTTTTACTATAGAGTTTTGAACTGGTGACCTTTATGTATCACAAAGAGTACCATAACAGCGTATCACCATCTATTACTCCGGGTTGAAACTTTATAATTTTAGTTTACCCCATGCAATGAGTGCTAAGTGGACTAATCTAAAATCATGAGAAATTAGTTAGTCAAGACTATCTCTCATAGAAATAGTCATAGATGAATGACTTAACACAATTGAATCCCAGAAAAATGACATCTAATATAATGCACTGCAAAAACCCCTCAATACTTAAATTTTAGTTTAATTATTTATTATTATTAAATGAATGGTATAAATTTAATTTCCACAAAATTACTTTAAATATTCATAGTAATATACGTAAATTAAAAGTTGAAATTTATCTTCAAAGTGGTTATATTCATTTGGTCCCTTTAATAAAATTAATTAATTAACAAAAATGTCATATGAACAAGTGAATTATGCTTTTATGGACATGTAATACTAATAAACCATCTTATTATAACAAAGCTTATTTATAGATTAATAATCTTCATTATAAAGTGTGGCTAAATTTCTATGATTAAACATCTTGTTACATTTGTATATATGTTTAACTTATACATTAATTATTTTTATTATTTAACCAGTATAGATCCATCTTAAGCACAAATCTAACATGAGTCGAGAGGGATCAAAATTCTTCAAGTGCAAACTTATTTTAGAGTACAATAAACAATGTGTAATTTTCATTGTTTAATTTGTATTTTGGAAAGTTATAGAGGTTACATAACTTAAACTTGTAAGTCCAAAAAAATCTTTGTTTGATTTTAACAAAAAAAAATGTATGCCTAAAAAGGATTAACTATAAAATACTAAGAAGAGTTCAAATGTTTTAACCATAAAAACTTATATTTTTCAATTGCTCACATTAAAATGAGTTTTCCAATATTTTTTTAAGTATACTTCAATATTAATTCATAATAAAATATTTTATTCATAACCCACATTGAATATTTTATTTTAACATTTTCTTTATATATAGATATACATGAAGTTTCAAATACCGTGGGAAAATACCATGGGTTGTTAAAACCTGGAACCCAAAAACTGCCTATAGTAAAACTTCAAATATATCTATATAAGAAAAAAATGTTAAAAGAAAATATTTTAATGTTGTATATAATAAATATCCAATATGAGTTATAGATAAAATATTTTAATATGAATTAATATTGACTTATATTTAAAAATATATTAATAAAAAAAACTCATTTAAATGTAGTGGATCTATATTGGTTATTGCTGACATTGTTTTTTTATTTAGAGAATATTTTATTTTTATTTTAAGAGGGACTTGTGTCAAATCCACATTTAGCACAGACATACTTACACATCGCCTTCACGCTAGGTTGTAAAATGAGCCTCTAGGCTCAATAATAATTTATTTTAATTTAAGGAGTTTTTATGATTTTCTTTTTACTTTTAATAAATGTAAGATGTATTGTGTAGTTAACTGCTTTGATGTTTCTTATTTGTTGGTGTCATTTAATTTATATTATTGTAGTTTTATTTTAGAGTTTTTTTATCTTAATTTGGTTAAACAATTTTTGTTAGATAATATATTTTAAATATATAACTCAATTTAGTATAAAACATTTTAATTGTATATAAAAAACTAAAAAATTAGACAAATTTAACATCTATCTATATAAACATTAAAATTCAAACCAATTTAATATCTATATAAAAACATACGCATGCCCAAAACACTATGAAACTCATAACAATGAGACTAAAACTTTAAAAATAGACCCACCTTAAAAATGACTTCACGTAAAGGTTTGGTAATGCACGTTTTGTAGGTAGCAGTTCTACACTCATCCATGCAGCTCAGCTTTGGCTAGTGGATAAAATATTTCAAATTTAATAAGTCAACGGACCTATATGGTTGGAAATAAATTTTATAGTTTCAAGATTAATTAATTATTCTTCCTAAACTATTGTGCGCATTAAAAGGCATTTATTAAAAGTCACTTAACCTGAACATGGCATGGCTCTGAAGTGATACGTGTTGTACGGAGTTGAAATAGCATCGTCTCGTCTACTCCATGTAACCAGGTTTGTCATGATCTAAACATGTTTTCAATTAGAATTCAAGCATGAAGATCGTGCGAATCAACTTTAATTACTTCAAATAAAAAAATGGACCCCATGGATCCGATTAATTGGGTTTCAAACTTTAACCAACAGATGGGTTCAAATATCGTAGATATATGAAGTTTTTTTATTTATTTACATGGTTACTTATTATTGTTATTACCCCCAATAAACTGTCTTAGGTTGTATTTTGGAGATGCTTGTGAATATTATAATCTCAACAAAAATGAATGAATGGAAGGAATGATGTTTGTCCAAGCTAGATAACCACTTCTATTATGCTTAACTCTAAACCTGAGTAAACATCGCCAGACTACAAGGCTTTAGACAACCACTTACTCATAGTTTGAGGATTAAGTGAACATGGAAAATACTGAACACACCAACAGATACATAAGACCATGTGATGGTCGGCTGCAACCAGTAAAGAGGTCTGCAAATTTATTTCCTAATGCACAGATAGGATGACAGCTCTCTGGCACTAAGTAAATAGAAACCTGGATAACACATTCAATTATACATACTAGAATTCAACACAGAGGTGGGATAATAGCCCCTCTAGTGCTAAATACTAGCATTTGCACCACATGTTGCAAAGGAAACGTCGTAAGGCAATGATATAAAAAACAATAGCATAGAAGAAAGAAGTCAAAATTTTATGCAAATGACATAAGAAACAACAGCATAGAAGAAAGAAGTCAAATTTTTATGCAATTTTGTTTCTTTACCGGTGTTTATTTGTTATCATCAACAAATGGCTAGATCATCTATTCATATTACCAAGTGCTTTCAGTTCATAAGGTTTATCCTAAGGTCCTTGATGGATGCCAATACTGTCTTCTGACATTGCTTGATGAACATTTGACAAAGGATGAGAACAATGATGTAATTGAAATTCAAAGATTATGAATAAATAAGGAAGACCTTTATATAAGGGAAATTAACTCAATATGTTCATTTTAAAGATATGCTATCACCAATATTAATATTCATTAGGTTGGGGACAAATAGAAAATTAGCATTAGGTTTCTAACATCCAAATGGTCTCACCATTGTTTGAATTAAGCACTCCTAGTGATAAAAAGAGTGAAAATATGTTAAAAATTGGATTCTATGAGCTTCTAGAGGCCATTATGTTGTCAAAGATTGCCCGAGGTGAGAATTAATCAAGTGTCGGATACCCAAAAAACTAGCCATTGGATTTAGTAAACTACAAGTAAAGCATGTTCAAGGTGTAAGATCGAATTTACCATAATGAGCATAGACAAACTAACTAGTGGACAGGTAGTCAAACAAACTATGTGCTTCTAAAGGCATTATGTCGTCAAATATTGCAGATGCCCCAACATGAGAATTAAACAGGTGGATGATACTAGAATTAGGTGGATGATACTAGAATTTGAATGTGTAACATCAAAGTTTCAAATGGCTAGTTTATAAAGAGAAAATTAGTAAGAAAGGAGCAGGGTAATCTTATATAATTTCATTGGCTTCACATTTGAACATTATGTTGTTCTAAACCATGATACCCTTAACTCATATATTAATTCAATGGAGTTGCCCTCTGTCAGGCTTGCCTGGGCATGTATTTATTTATGTGAGGTTGTGGCTAGTATCACAGTCACATGTCTCTGCCTTTCGTTTGCATGGATCTATGCTGGGCCCTGGCCGACCGGTAGTCTGCTCTACTTTCCATTGGTGCAACAGTGAGACAGAGCCTTGAACAAAAGTTCAGTCTGGTAACGTAATAGAAAAGGCATATGTTCTTGACTTAAAGGGATGACCGGCTGGTGATCTCATATGTCGTTTTCCCATTTTCTGAGCATTCACATCCACCACTTCTTTAAGTATCACTTGTGTTACAAGCGAAAGTTAGATTGCTTCTCTGTGTTGAATGATCCACTCAAGAGATTAATTTGGGTGTTAGGATGTTTAGCCAGTTTATAATTGAAATCGTGTAGAAAATTAATGAGAATTTGAAATCACTATTTTATTTCTGAAACGAAAAAACGATTTAAACACATTAATTTTTTTCACCATATTCCGATGAGAACTAGGCCATCAGGGCAAAATTGTAGTTTCAATAGATAATGCATCTCCTCAATCGCGTAGTCTAAACAGATCACAATTTTGCTAAAAAAAAAAATAGAAATTCTAATATGATTTTGAGAAAATCTCACAGAATTTTTTGAGAATCTCGGATACCACTGTCAAGCTTCAGGATTTTGGGGTGCCCTCCTCTGTTTTCAAAGTCTTAATTTATATTGGAGAAGGGAATGACCAATGTCTTTTTATTTGCATTTTTGTTATACACTAAAAGAACTACTAGTACCCTTTTATCCACAATTTCTCTATACAAGGAGCATAGATTTAAATTTCCCAAAAAAAATAACCTGTTACAATTTTACAAAATGTTAAAAGACACAACAGCATGAATACAGGGTATGCCAGCTTCCTTTTAAAAGCTTTGCACATGAAATCGAGCTCGAAACCAGATCTACATAATCTTATATAATGTGACCATGATCTTGCAACTGATGCATGAACTCCCTCTCCTGGGTAACAAATCTGGCTAAAGCAAACTTCCCAGCACTTTTATAGGCATCTATAACTGCCTTGAACATGAATTCGTTTGGCTGAAAACCCTTCTGTTTCATTTTGTAAAACATTCTCCTAACACCGTCTACCAACCCTAGCTTCCCATAGCTAATTGTCATACTTGCATAAGTAATTGTATCTGGTTCAAGACCTTTGGCTTGCATGATCATGAACATGTTGTAAGCTTCATTAATCCTCCCAGCACTACCAAGTGCATATATAACAGCATTGTAAGAAGACACATCAAAATCCAACCCAGAACCTCTCAGTTCATCACAAGCTTCCAAAGCTTCAGCATGCATCCCCACTGTAGAAAAGATTGTCATTCTCAAGGCCTGAATACCATGTGGAAGCTATACAAGGAGCATAGATTTAAATTTCCCAAAAAAAAAATAACCTGTTACAATTTTACAAAATGTTAAAAGACACAACAGCATGAATACAGGGTATGCCAGCTTCCTTTTAAAAGTTGTGCACATGAAATCGAGCTCGAAACCAGATCTGCATAATCTTATATAATGTGACCATGATCTTGCCACTGATGCATGAACTCCCTCTCCTGGGTAACAAATCTGGCTAAAGAAAACTTCCCAGCACTTTTATAGGCATCTATAACTGCCTTGAACATGAATTTGTTTGGCTGAAAACCCTTCTGTTTCATTTTGTAAAACATTCTCCTAACACCGTCTACCAACCCTAGCTTCCCATAGCTAATTGTCATACTTGCATAAGTAATTGTATCTGGTTCAAGACCTTTGGCTTGCATGATCATGAACATGTTGTAAGCTTCATTAATCCTCCCAGCACTACCAAGTGCATATATAACAGCATTGTAAGAAGACACATCAAAATCCAACCCAGAAGCTCTCAGTTCATCACAAGCTTCCAAAGCTTCAGCATGCATCCCCACTGCAGAAAAGATTGTCATTCTCAAGGCCTGAATACCATGTGGAAGCCCACTTTTACGTGCAACATCGAGCTGCTCTACTGTATCCCTTGGAATGCCTCCTCTCTTCAGAAGAATTCCCAGTGTTTTGTATGTATTCTCATTGGGTGAAGCCTTTAGTTTTAACATTTGATGAAAAACTTCAGCAGCCTCTCTCAATCTTCCATCTGCAATGAACAGGCTAATGACGCTATTAAAAGAAAGAACGTTAGTAAGAAATCCCGATTCTAACATTTCCTTTGCAATTTCAGTGGCTTCATTAAGCCTTCCATTCTTTTTTTATAAGGACAACATCATGGAAAAAGAAAATTCATTTGCCTGCTGCTTTTCCTTCAAGACTTTGAATACTTCTTGTGCTTCAGTCACCATATCAGTGCGAGCATAAAGGTCAAGCATATAGCCTGATAAAAAGGCATCTGGTTCAACACCCAATTTCTGTATGTGTTTGTACGTTTCTTGTGCTTCCTTCAAAAAACCACGTTTACTATAAACCTTAATCAAAGAACTATACACCACAGAGTTCCCTGCAAAACCAGCTTTTTGAATTATTTGAAAGTAACGTACAGCTTCTTCCACACATCCAGCTTCAGCGAATGCATTTATCAAGGCACCATAAACAAAAACATCTAGCTCCACACCTGCGTTAACCATCTTTTCAAACATCTTCTCTGCCTCTGCAGCTCGACCCAATCTTCCATAGGCGGCAATAACAGCACAAAATGATGAACCCTGGAGGTTGGGAGTGGATCATAAGCTCCCGGAAGAAACTTGGAAACTGAGGAGGCCAGGCTATAATGACACTGGGTAGCAGACCCCGCAATTACAAAGGAAAAGAACATACAGTAGGTAATGTTAAACGTATGTAACTGGTAAACAAGCTGCAATTATTAAACGGAGATCAGGTTGGCCGATACCACATATCCAAATCGAAGATTTATAACTCTTTATAACGTAGACAACTCCTTGAAATATGTAAACGATATAACATATGGGCAAACACGAGTAAGCAAGGAATTGAGTATACATCACATTATTTTCTGAAGATATAACCGAAGACGCAAACCCCGAACTGGGTATACATATTTAGCAAAGATTCAAAAACAAATTTAAGCAAATGGTGTCGTCGACTGCTGGCCATGGTAGCCATATCAAACCGCAAAATAATTAACTGGCACAGCTCTATAAACCTTCATCGTCACAAAAGAGAATAACAGGAAACTACATAATTTCAGAGCAGAATAAGCTCTGGGTAATATCTGAAATGATAATCACATGGTCATAGCAAAATTTATTTACATTTGGGAAAAAACCCATTAAAAGCTCTAACCCTCTTCTAAATTGAGCTTTTTGGCTACGAAACAGGCATCCCATAGATGTAGAGAGCCATAGCCACGCTTTAAGTTTCCCCTCCAACCAGGGCAAGTTCTTACCCATAACTGGAAACTCCGCCACTGTAGACACGTCGCCCTACCAAGCAGGTTGAGCCAGCTCCGGGTCCCAACGTCCTGCGTTGCATTTCAAATACAAGAAAACTGATTAGGGTATCTGATAGGGCTTGAACGCCTACAGTCACGAAGAACAAGGAAATAAGAGCAGAGAACCAGCTGAAAGATAAAACCAAAGCTTTTTACCTGTAAACATTTCTGATCCACCGCCAGACCATCAAACAGGACCCAAACAGAGTTACCGACCACCGAAACAGCACTGCGGAAAATGGCCGCATCAGAGCAACCTTCGCGGGTGGAATGCAAAACAAATGAAGTCATTCTCTCCACAGTTGGAGATGAGGAAACTCTGGCAAAAGCTCCACCGTTGGGTCGCATTGGAGCCACGCTTTAAATTTCCCCTCAAACTATGGCAAATTCTTACCCATAAGGAAACTCCGCCACTGTAGACACGTTGCCCTACCAAGCAGGTTGAGCCAGCTCGGGGTCCCAACGTCCTGCGTTGCATTTCAAATACAGGAAAACTGATTAGGGTTTATGATAGGGCTTGAACGCCTACAGTCACGAAGAACAAAGAAATAAGAGCGGAGAACCAGCTGAAAGATAAAACTAAAGCTTTTTACCTGTAAACATTTCTGATCCACCGCCAGACCATCAAACAGGACCCAAACAGAGTTACCGACCACCGAAACAGCACTGCGGAAAATGGCCGCATCAGAGCAAACTTCGCGGGTGGAATGCAAAACAAATGAAGTCATTCTCTCCATAGTTGGAGGATCTGAATCTGGCATCTTCGTTCATAATCCAGTCTGTCCTCTGTCTGTAAGGGGATTTTCCTTCATAAAACGCGGGAAATTTCTTCTGATCGATGCAGGATTTCTCTTCCGATGGAGGAAATTTGAAGCCCTGAAGATCCATTGAAAACTTTGCCTGCAAAACCCTCACTGGAGATAAAAGCTCATCAAGCTCCAAGCTCCTAGAGTCGGATGCCCAGAGACGCTGCCTGCTCAGGGAGATTTGAAGCAGCGAGAAAAACTGTGCGGCGATTTGAAGCAGCGAGAAAAACTGTGCCGAAAAAATATAAAAAACTAACCTAAACTACATCCAACGGTCTGGAACGTTTCAATCGTCTAACATCTAATCTGATGGCTCAAACAAGGACACGGTGGCAATTGGGGGAGTTGATTTCAGAGGGAAACGCCTTACGGCGTAAAAATGTTAGGTAGTAGCGGATCCTTTTTGTGAGAAATAATTTAAGCAAGTCACTTGCAACCATAATAATTGTTTTGCATATGTAAAAATCTCTCTCCATCATAAATTAATATTCTGATTGTTGGTTGTCGGGGAAAACAAGGCAATATATTTATGATGATAATGCTGGGATATTACAAAATGACAACACAAGATCGTTAGCTTGATTCTAATTGTTGTAACCTTATAATATGTTGATTACAATTTTAATAGCTTTCTTGTTTATGACGTACTAAACCATACATAAGGAAAACTAGAGACATAGTTTTACTCTGATCTTGTTTGCCCCAGTGCCCCATCTAACCTGATGATTTATCGAAAACCAGAGATACGTAGTTTTACTCTCATTTTGTTAGTTCCTAAGCTAACATGATGATGGGCCTTATGGTATCAATCCCACTGGCCTTATGGCATCTCATGTGCCATTGCCTTTGTTTACCCCCCTGGGAACATTTTGAATAGAGACTCAACTCATAACAACTTGAAAATGACCAAATCAACTGAGCTCCCCATGAATGACCAGAGCTACACGGCTGATTGCTCTTGACACCCTCCATATTTGGTGCTGTACACCAGCCCACCCATCACCACTATGATTGGCCTCATCACCTGCTACAAGCGCAAGCAAGTCACTTATACCAGGAAACGCTGTTGTCCCATACTTGTTGATTTTAGACGGCCCATATACCTGCATGCGAGCCAAACATATGTGCAACTCTGTTTTAATAACCTTGCATTTAAGAAACATCACAAACACAGCAATCATATATTTTGAACATATGTCCTTTACCAAGTGCTTATACCAAGGCGAACCAGGCAGCCCATCTGCGTCTGTAAATGCACGCTCTGCCATTACAAGATGGTCATTCAAGCTCCTCAGCTCTGCACTTTCATCCTCAAGAGCCTCCAGTTCCTGAATTTAGAGCATTATAAAGTTGTACCTAATCAATTACCATCCAAAAATTTAAAGGCCTTTATATCTCTTGCAGGGGTTTTGAAGAAGAAACCAAACCTGTGCTTTTTTCTTAATCTGCAACGCAGCTTTTCTGAGCTCAGCAATGGACTTATGCAATGGATTTGTAGACACGAAGCAAGGTGCATCGGCAGAGCTTAACTGTGATTCTAATGTATCCACATACAACTGTCCGAATTACAGGCCAAATATGTCAAAGAATTTTCAATGGATTTTCAAAATTTGCATCTTCTGATACTAATTTGCCAAGTATAAGCAGTTGATTTATAGCATATGGTATCAATTAGAATTAGACTGAACAAAACTTCCTACTATCAATTAGAAAAGAGTTAACAAACACTTTGCTGCCATTTATGTTCAGAACAGCAGATGAATTTATGTTAGGTTTAGATTTTATTTATTTAAAATGAAAAACTTAACATGAATTTTTGCTGGTTTTTTAATATATTTGTTTATAAAAAAGACAAAGTCTTCATTTAAACTAATCCAACATCTTTCCTACCTGCAGATTGTCGGCATACGTTGTATAGTTGAAAGGGAGAACCTTTGCATCCGCTAGCTTGAGCGCTGTTAGACCCCACATTGCTCCCACTGGACAATAGGTAGAAAATCAAATGTTTGATTATAATCATTAAATTTAACTCTCCGACCATCTTCAAAGGGGCCAGGGATGTCTGCCATGAACAAATTGCACAGATACTAAGACTTTACAGGTTGTGCTGTGGGATGTATGTTACTGCAACCTGTAAGCCTTTGGATCCACACAACTTGTGCATGGCTGATATTCCTTGCCAGAGGGCAATGTATGGAACGTTGACAATGTACTTACGTGCAACATGCCTATGAAAATGCGGGTTGCCATATTTTTCCATCCACATGTAATCATCATACAGAGAATGATATGCCGGAAAGTCTATCATCAATACATTGTAGAAATAAGTACAATAACTTGTTGATCTCTCTATTTGTATTTAATTTCAATTTCCTGTATTCTATGACTGTGATTTCTTTACCTTCTCCAAAGGTGAAGTCAGTGCCTGGAATTCCGGCATGCTGCACAAATGGGGCATAATCGGATCCCCCTCCACCTAACCTTTTAATCTGAGATGGAAATTTAGTAAGCTCTTTACAGCAATACCCAATTTTTATTGGCAATTTACAGCAATACCCGATTTTTATGGGCAAATATTAAGCACCATGTAGTCAAATCCGATGAGAATAATGTGATATTCAATTTGACCAGATGAAAAGAGAGTAAACCAAAACTAATCATTGACTTACTGTGTGGTACTTAATATTTGCCAAATTTCCTTCTGATAGGGAATCAGATTAATCATATTGATTTAAAACCAATGAGATGTAATCTTACTTATCCTTATCATTAATTGAAGCATAAAGTCATGAAACAAAACATGAGGACTTACAGAAGGATGGGAATCTTGGCTGGAAGAAGCCAAGATTAATCAGAATCAGATTAATCATATTAATTTAAAACCAGTGAGATGTAATCTTACTTATCATATCATTAATTGAAGGATAAGGTAATGAAACAAAACATGAACACTTACAGGAGGACGGGAATCTTGGCTGGAAGAAGCCCATGATTCATAGATTGTCTTTCCAGGATTGTCTGGATCTTCCACCTTTGCAAATCAGAGTATAATAATCAATTCAAAGTATAACGATCAGTATTTTACTGACAGTGGAAAGTAGAATAGACCCACTTGAATAAAATATCCAACTGACCTCTTTAGCTATATCCTGAATAAAATCGTCAAGTTGGGGTGTTGATTGAAGTTTAAACCCTGGGCCCTTGACAACTCATCAACATTGAGATATGCCACGGCTGATGAGAACAGTAAATCATAGTTCTGCTCCACCCATTCCGTGGATCCAATCTGCAATTTTTATTGGTTGATAAATAGCATATATCTCAGAAAGATTCTAAGTTTTGTGTTAATCACATTTATTTAACATAGAAAGAGAAAAGTAGTAAAATTTTCAGAACTTTTTTGGATTAATCTGGATATATATATATATATATATATATATATATATATATATATATATATATATATATATATATATATATATTTCAAAGTGAACTTTGTGGGGAATTTAAAAGAGTAAAGGGAACAGGACACCTACAGCTAATCCATAATTAAACAAATATTTAGTAGTAGTAATATTACTATTACTAGAGACTAGTTAAACTTACCCATCGATATAGACTCTTCTCTTGGTACAATGAGTAGCTATAATTATATTTTTGGAATCCCAAATGGATATCCTTGACACATACCTCCTCTATCTTAATCTAAACTACCATATTTATTCATGGATCAGATAACCGTCAAAAACAGAGCCCCAGAACATAATTGGGATGAAATACCGATTGCCAGAACATCATATTCCTCCACTCTTCATAAAGTAAATACAAGTTCTTACCAATGCGTATTCCTCTGCATCCAGTTACACAATAGTATACTTCTCTTTGGCTGCCAACCCTGTTTTAGCAACTTCCCTAGTCTCTGAGATATCTGAACAAGACAGAGAGTGGTTAACTTGGATATCTTTACGAATAGAAATAGGTTAGAAAAAAAGGGGGATTAAGCTAGCAATGATTCAGACTTCCAGAAGGGTTGCAGTTCCGCTATTCGGGTCACAGGCACCAAAAGTCCATGCATCGCGGTGGTTACCCAGCAAAACATACCTGCTTATCACCAAAGATATTTCAAGCTGTAATATATTTAGTGAAGACTTGCAACAGGAGTTAGATGATATTAACCATTGTTTCAGCGTTAAAATACGCTCCATGAATGGACATGCATTGATACACTCATGAAGTTAAAGTCCCAGAAGGTGATCCATACCTGTTAGGCTCCTCCGAACCTTTTATGAGTCCAAATACATCTCGAATTGGGGCAATGGTATGATTTGACTGAAATTACAATCAAACATCAATATGTAAGGATCTCTGCCTTGTATCAGAACTACAAAAGATATTCAGATTAATTGCAACAAACATTACATGAGAGGAAAGACAGCTGTTATACAGTGTGAATTTGATCTAAAATCACCAGAATGTAAGATTTCCATTAAAGAAAAATAAGTATAGATTTCATAGCTTCTCACCCAAATATAAAATGTACTGTAAGGAGAGTGCTAAACACCATGCTTCTAACTGGTTATGAAATATGCACATATCACTACATATGTCCTAAACTAATGGTTCCGTTGAGGGGGCCTAAGTTCTAAATCTTGTTTGGAGAAGGCAGTCTCATGGAAGCAAATAGCCGAGCCTTTCATGAGTAATGGAATTTATATCTCATGAAAATTCTAATCTCCTCCTACTTCGGAGATTCTGATAATCTCACTGTCTTTTCTCTTATTCCGGTCGTCGAATTTTGCTGGCCTTGTGCGGTTTTCTGCTTCTTCATATCGCCAAAGTAATGTCTTTTGCAGCCTTGCTACTCCGAAATCTTTCTCAGAAGACACTTTTCAGAATAATACGAAGCCCCTCTGTATAAGCATAGCCTAATATTATGCTTTGTGTGTAACAGAAAGCTAACTATCCACACCAGTTTTTAGAAAAATAGGAAGCTCCTCAATGAAACTATAGCGTAATATTGTACTTTCAGTGTTACAGGACGCTAGCTATCCACACCTTTAAATTAGATGAATTGTTAAAAGAAATGATGAAAGGGGCATATAAGTCAGTGATAGAGTAAGAGCAAGTACTATGTTTAATTCTTAGTTTATCCACTTTTCAACATGGTATTGGATTCAATAGGCTCCTCCAGGATGTTAGCAGTTCTGAGCAAGGGCGTTGGAAATCATGGAAAAATTGACAGAAACATACTTATTTTCCTGTATCTTCCTGGGGATCATACATTTTAATCTTACCGCTGTATAATGAACTAGAAGGATCCAACGCATACAAGTTACCATCCACCACAACGCTTAATTTTGTCCCTGCCTGCCTTGCAGGCCAACCATCTCCCATACCGTTTGGCATCTCCAGCCAAGAATCAGTAGCAGGATCATGTAAGGACCTTTGACGCTTTGAATCATGTAAGGTCTCAACCAATGATTTAAAGTTTGTGCTGGTTCCGTTACACTGCCCACTCAATCCGCTGGTTGAAATTCAATCTTTATTTCCTTCAACGGCCATAACGCTCCACCCTCACCTCGATCTCTGACACCTTCACCTCGATCTCTGACATGTTTCTACAGTTGCCGAAGATGAGAGAGAAACAATGGTGCCTTGAGTATGGCAAGCGCTGGGTAGTTTGATCCAACGGTAGACATTATTCGAATCGTCTAACATCAAATCAGACGGACGATAACGATGACAGCAAAGACCAGAGGAAAGTTCATCTCAGAGGGAACGCCTTACGGCGTAATCAAGAGCACATGAACAAATGCATAATAGGGACAACCTAGAACAAAGTAGAAATAGAAAGTGAGCAATCAACAACAAAAGAAGCTTGTATTAGCTGAAAATGAGGACCAAACACTACAAGTATGAAAGTAGTTACAGTCTCCAGAAGTTGAAGCTTATATCGAAATACAACCATCAACCCTGATTACATCTATTTTCTGGGTATATATAGAGCTTTATTACAAATATATGTTGTTGTTATATGCATGGAGAGGTCATAATTGACCACCAACCACCTTAACTCTCTGAAACAGTCTCTGCTACAATCTACATGTTTTAATGAACAAAATTGATCTTTTCAGATACTGTGTTGTCCTTCTTGAGCAGGTGGAGTGTAGTATGGAAGAAGCTCCATAACTGGGAAATGTTGTGATCTGCTCAAGGCTGGTCCTTTTCTTCTCGGCCATTCCATTTTTTGAATGCAGTTGTTGGAGATTAAATACGCCACGTATGGACGAACCAGTTACTTTCATCCTTCGGGAACATGTAATGATCGGGGCGGGATGAGTGCATGGCAGAACATAAACCATCGTTGGATCAAGTGAATGGAGGGCAAAGATCTGTTGGTGAGAAGAATCGAGCGAAAGCAGGAGAAGAATCGGGTGGAAATAGGATAAGACAAACGTGAGCCATTAAATCTCGGGTGGTCAGATCCGATGGCCATTGGGGGAATAAGGTGCACGGGAGATAATGAGCGGGGACAGGCGAATGGGTGGTAAGCGGTATGTATCGCACCACTTTTGGTGGGTGAGCAGTAAAGGTATGAGGGCGAGCGATGCGAGTTATCGGGTGACGCATGGCAGATGGGACAGGGTAAAAATTGCTTTGATCGCACATTATCACTTGGTTAGTTTGTGATAGCAGGAGGAGCAAATGTTGTTGGATTAAACAGATGGAAGGCGGAGATTGGCTTGCAGGAGATATCGGGAGATATGAGAGCGAAATGGACGAGGGTAATTGGATTAAATACGGGCGGATCCAAAGATCATCGGGGGCATAAGATGCGTGGGGGTTAATGTCACACATGGATATGATTTGCGATAACGATTAAAGCCCATACCTGATAAGGGATAAACTGTTTTTAAGAATATCACAATCAGCGGATGTCAGGGGAGGAGCCTTTATACACATGCGATCGCTGATAGCGACTAAAGCCTGGACCCGATTACACCATTGTAACATGATTTAACAATGATATTGCATCCGATAGGGGCAATCGGTAATTGGCCATCAGCAATGTTAAAGGCATGACTTATCAAGGAACTCCTGAAGGCTGTGATTGTGATTGCGATTGCGGCGGAGAGTCGTATGGGCGCGGGTTATATGTGGTTTTAACTTTAGCGCTTGGAGCTCAAAGATGAAGATTTTTATATGATTTCTGATAGCAAGTCCTGGGAAATGGAGGTGGAAGGAGGGTGGAAGAGGTGGAGGGGAAGGTGAAAGTGATCGGTATGAGCTTCCTTTGGGCCAAAACAAAGACCAAGCCCACTTCTATCCTCTGAAGATCCGCAACATGTATCAGAGTTAATACTGGCTCCTTCTGGGGATGAGATCCTCCCTGTGAGGTCTCAAGAACTTGCAGATCAATGCCTTTCCTGTGAAAAACAAATTAGAAAAATGTACTAGTGTTCCATTTGGCATGGATTCTACTTTGCTTACACTAAATTGATAAAACAAAATATTTACAACTTTAAGGCCAAAAGACCTTAAACCACATAAATTTTCAGAAAACGCCCATTAATTGGGCCATAAAAAATTGCTTCTCCTCCCATGCTTTTTAGCATGAAGGTATTGTTCCCTTGAATCTCAGAAATGATAAAAGGCCCTATCCAGAAAGCGTTAAAGTTCCCATGATTTCTTTTCTTTTCTTTTAGTGCATCCCACTTCAGAACCAAGTCTCCAACTTGAAAATTATTTGTTTTTGTCCTTCTGTCAAAAACTTTCTTGATCTTCCTCTGATGTGTTGCAGACCTTTCAATTATCTGTTCTCTGATCTGATGAACCTCTGTTAAGTCAGTGATCCCTTTTGCCATTTCTTCTTCCTCATTATGTTCTTTTTCAATCAGAGGAAGGAGAAAAGGGTTTATTGGTCTCAAATTTTGCTTGAAAGGTATGGTGCCTTTCTCTAAAGGAATCTTATGCAGGATGATTTTTTTATCATACGTTTTCAGGTCACTATATTTCCAGGGAAAGACATCACCAAACTGCCTCATTAAATTGCAGTATTCTGGACTTTGTTTAGCAGACAGATGAGTGGATAGATTTACATATTTTGGCTAACCTGGACTCCCTATATTATGCTTACAGATTGCAAACTGATCTTCATTTTGGGAAGCTTTATAAGGAATGTCATTTTAGTCAAATAGTCTTTCTAGAGGAATTAGACGCTTAGGAATATGATTATTGGGAAGCTGGACAATATTATCTTTGCCAATCTTATTTCTAAGCTGGAATTGGGGGCTTTCTTGCAAGGCTTCATTCTCTGGGTCAATTTGCATGTCAGAAAATTCATCAATGACTGGCAAGAATCTGTTCACTTCATCATCATCCTCAAAAAATTTCCAATGGTGGACATTATCAGGCAAGGACATGAGTTGTAACAAGACCTTCTGAGATTCTTCAATTTGGAGGATACATGCTCCAAAATCAGTGTCCACAACATAAATAGGATGATTAGAAGGATTCTTCTCATCACTGATGATATATGCCAACTTTGCTTCTCTGTATAATCTCTTGCTTTCTCCTCCAAAAACGGGGATAGTGGCATAAGATAGATCATTCTGTAGTGTCCCACCTAGTCTCTTAATCCATCCTCTTGACAACAACATGCCAAACTTGGGAGAGACATCTGCTACCACAATATCCATGATCATACTCTTCATGGGCAGTTGAGTTAGGGTAATGGCTAAATCTTTAATTAACCCCAGACATTTCACCTTTCTTGAATCAAATGAGAATAAATCATGATGTGGTCTGGTGATGTCAAGGCCTAACTGTTCCATGACAGCTTTAGGCATTAAATTGTGGCCGACCCCTTGTATCTAGCAGGCAGTTCTGGAGGATTTGTCATGAATAATTAAGGAGACATAAAAAGATGGCGAATTATCATCAGCAGGTTTGGTCATCGGGCTAAGCGCAACTGCAAGCTTATCATCTTGCAAATTGACAGAGTTAGTGGAGGTTTGTGTGGCTTTCAGCTCAAGAGCTTCAAGGATAGGCTTTCTAAACACTTCACTCTTCACAAGTTCTATCAGAGGCACATATATTTTTAATTTCTGGACTTCTGACTCAAAGCTGAAAGGGGAAGGGGACTTGTCAAGACCTCTTACCTCTTGAACTAGTGCTTTGAGAATGACAGGATCAGTTGTTGGTCTTCTTTGTCTACTATTCTATGACTCTATTTGGACAGCAGCTCTTTGGGCAAGATTCTCCTTGACATTTTTTTCATTTGACCTCAGATTATATCTTCATTGCTCCTCAGTTTGTAGAACAGCCTCTATGTCCCACCTTTGACTATCTTGTTCCTGCAGCAAAGATTCCTCATATGCAGCGAAGGTCAAAAATGGAGCACTGCCTTTATCTTCCATACAATGAATTTCATCCTCATCTTCAATCTGTTCCTCCTCCATGACTACATTTTGGAAAGGAGCTTTAACTCTTTGATCCTCGTTAGTTTCTTTACCCTTATGAATGATTTGTGTTTGCTCATTTTCTCTTTTGAATGGATTTGGATTTCTTGGAGCAAATGTATTTGGGAGCCTTGTCTTCCTTGAGTTCTGTTCAACCTTCAGCTTAGATATCTCAGCAGCCAATGACTCTATCATTCAAGTCATTTTATCAAATTTGGGATCGGAAGATGAGGCAGAGGAAGAAGAAGCTTTACCTCTCTGCATCTTTCTATTAGCATGACTTCTGAGCTTTTTTGCAACCATAATGTTAGATTCTACCTCTAATGTTGCATCTTGCATTTCAGCTAAGGTAGCACATCTTCCTTCTCTCAATAATGGGCCGAAATTAGAGTCAAAAGCATTGGCATAAGTGAGTTTGGCAGAGGTGGGAGTAGGTTTTATTTCAGTTGGTGTCTTACTATACATATGATTAAATCTTTTATTAAAATCAGGCAATGACTCCCCATTTTCCCTCTTCAGGTTACCAAACTCAGTGTGGTAATACAACAAGTCCTTTTTATCTCCCCAGTGCTTCAAAAATGCTTCATCTAAGGCTTCAATATCACCAATAGATCCAGGGGGCAATTCTTTGAACCACTTTCTAGCCTCTCCATCGAGGCTCTGGACAAAAACTCTCATCCACACATCATTTTCACTTATATCCAGATTATCAGCATAGCTATAAAAAGACTCAAGGTGCTCTTCAGCTGTTACTCCCTCTGTACCAGTGAATTTAGGCATGTATTTCTGATACTCTCCCGCAGGCATGGGATTCAAAGGAACAGGCAAGACCAAAGGTCCATACCTAGCAACAACGATTCTTTCTATCTTTGTAGGTGCTTGTTGGCCTACCATGACTAATGTATGTGGAAGGACATCGGCAGGTTGAGTAGTATAGGAAAATGCAATGGATGACAAAGACACAGAGATGTTAGGGACCGTATGGGATGCTTCCTTTGGATTGAGATCCAAAGGGGAACTAAACAGATAAGGAGCTTTATGAATATCTGCAGGTATTTCCTCACTAGCAATACTAGGCTTCAAATCTTCAAACTATGTATTCTCAACCAAAAATTCCTCGTGCAGTGACAAATAAGATTTCTTGGGCTTACCTAATCCTGATGCTCCTTTCTGCGATGTTTTCTTCTGCTTAACGATCTTCTTAGGGTCAGGCACTGGTTTAGCTAGTGATTTTTGAGGATTTCTTCAAGTACGCCTCACAAACTGAGCCACGATTGTGATGTGGAGTCGCCAAAAGTTGTTCTTCCTCCAGTGGAGTCACTAGATAGATTATTAGAACCAAAAATGTGCTCAGACTTTGTCTATCATCAAAATCTGGAACTGTGTCGTCTCCCAGGGAAGCTGAGCTTCAATCTCCTCTCCCCGGAAACAGCGCCAATTAATGTTATCAACCCAATAAAATCTCCTAGGTTGTATCTCGAAGATTCTCGGAAACATTACAAACTCAAAAAAATGTTGGAAATGGATGAATGGAAGGAATGATTCCTGTCCAAGCCAGATAACCACCTCTACTATGCTTAACTCCAGACATGGGTGAACACCCCCAAACTACAAGGCTTTAGACCACCAATTACTCACAGTTTGAGGATTAGGTGAACATGGAGAATACTGACAACACCAGTAGATGCACAAGACCATGTGATGGCCAACTGTAACCAGTGAAGAGGTTTGAAAATCTATTTCCTAATGCACTGACAACATGACAACTCTCTAGCACTAAGTAAACAGAAACCTGCATAACACATTCAATGATACATACTAGACTTCAACATAGAGGTGGGATGACAACCCCTCTAGTGATAAATATCAAAGGCTCATGAAAAAATGCCTAACAGGCACAACCTAGAACAGAGTAGAAATGGAAAGTCAGCAATTAACATCAAAAGAAGCTTGTATTAGCTGAAAATGAAGACCAGACGATGCAAGTATCAAAGTAGTTACAGTCTCCAGACGTTGAACCTTACATCAAAATATAACCATCAACCCTAATTACATTTGTTTTCTGGGTATATATAGAGTTTGATTACAAAGATATGCTATTGTTCTATGTGTGGAGGGGTCATAATTGACCACCGAGCACCTTAACTCTCTAAAAGAGTCTCTGCTACAATCTGCTTGCTTTAATGAACAAAATTGATCTTTTTATATACTCTGTTGTCCTTCTCGAGCAGGTGGAGTGTAGTATGGAAGAAGCTCCATAACTAGTAAATGTTGTGATCTGCTCGAGGCTGGTCCTTTCTTTCTCAGCCATTCCATTTCTTGAATGTAGTTGTTGGAGATGAAATACGCCAGGTACGGGCGAACCAATTACTTTCGTCCTTCGGGAGCATGTAATGATTGGGGTGAGAGGAGTGCATGACGGAACAAGAATAGTCGTTGGATCAAGTGAATGGAACGCAAAGATTTGTTGGCGAGAAGAATGGAGCGAAAGCAGGAGCAGAATCGGGCGGAAACGGGAGCAGACAAACATGAGCAGTCATATCTCGGGTGGTCAGATCCAACGACAATCGGGGGAATAAGGTGCATAGGAGATAACGAGCAGGGACTGGCGAATGGGTGGTAAGTGGTATGTATGGCACCGTTTTTGGTGGGTGAGTAGTAAAGTTACGAGGGCGAGTGATGTGAGTTATCGGGTGATGCGTGGCAGATGGGAGAGGGCAGAAACCATTTTGATCGTGCATTATCACTCGGTTAGTTTGTGATAGTGGGAGGAGCAAATGTCGTTGGATTAAACGGATGGAAGGTGGAGATTGGTTTGCAGGAGATATCAGGAGATATGAGAGCGGGATGGACGAGGGCCATTGGATTAAATACGGGAAGATCCAATGATCATCGGGTGCAAAAGATGTGCGGGGGTTAATGTCACACATCGATGCGGTTTGCGATAGCAATTAAAGCCCAAACCCAATAAGGGATTAACCATTTTTAAGAATATCGTAATCAGTGGAAGTCAGGGGAGGAGCCTTTATACACATGTGATCACTGATAGCGACTAAAGCCTGGACATGATTACACCATTGTAACATGATTTAACAGCAATATCGCATCCGATAGGGGAAATCGGTAATCAACCATTGGCATTGTTAAAGGCATGACTTATAAAAGACCTCCTGAAAGCTATGATTACGGTGGAGAGTCGTATGGGCGCGGGTTATATGTGGTTTTAACTTTAGCGCTTGGGGCTCAAGGATGAAGGTTTTTATATGATTTGTAATAGCAAGTCCCAGGAAATGGAGGTGGAAGGAGGATGGAAGAGGTGGAGGGGAAGGTGAAAGTGATCAGTATGACCTTCCTTTGGGCCAAAACAAGGACCAATCCCACTTCTGTCCTCTGAAGATCAACAACATGTATCAGAGCTAACAGGCATTATGAAATGTGGATAATTAAATTTATTTCGCTTAGTCTAACGAGGCAGAGGAGTTGCTCGAAAAGTTATGGAAATTCTAGTCATGTTTAGAGAAAATCCGGTAAGGATTTTCGTAAATCCAAGTTACAATTCTTAAATTTGAAAATTTTAGGTGTCCTAGACATTTTGATAGTGTTGAATCCATTTCCACCATCAAAAAGGTGATTCAAACACTGCATCTACAAGACTTTTTGAAAAATTTTGCCCAGATTCCAGCCACTTTTGGTTCTGATGACTCCTATTTATTTAATGATTTCAAACTGGTAAATCTTATGGTGGATCTTTTGCTATGGAAAAATATTATGTTAAATATTTTGTTGTAGAAAATTATGGGAAAAAATATTTTTTTTCCTTTTTTAAAGTTGAAGATGAAAAGTAAATTTAGGTTGATAATAATTATGTATAACTATTATTTTTATATGGGGTGATTAGGGAGTATGTATAACTATTATTCTTGTATGGGGTGATCAGGGAGGCTCAAAGGGGTGAGCAAACAAAGCTATAGCCACCTCAAGTAATGAATGCCAGAGATGTACTTGCCACTCATCATAAATTTATATTACATGGTATATGGTAATAGGGCACTCTATTAATTTCATGATATTTATTTACCTTATGTAATCAGTACTCACTCACTAATATATCTATTTTGGGAAGATTCTCAACTACTTTCATCAATGCTTCATGATGGTCCTCTCCCTCCAAGTGAGGCCTAAATCATAAAAAAGATGGATTGATTTCTTAATTATGATAATATGTTCGAACTATATTGTAGAATTATATAATGGGTCTTGTTTGGAAGCAACTTTGACCATTTCCCAATACTCTTTGTTATGGAATTGTTTCCCCCCAAACTTCTGGATCCCTTTAAACTAAACCCACACTAGCTTGAACAATCTCTTGAATGAAATTAAAACTCATTGGTGTCCCTTCGACTTAACATCCATAGAATCTCTTCCAATCCAATTCCAAAAGAACCTCAATGATGTGAAATAATTCATCTCAAATTGGGCTAAAAAGAAAAAAGAATTGGATAAAAAGACTTTATTGGAAACAGAGCAACAACTTCAAGAAACATTGTGGATGCACCCTCTTCTTTAGGCTCTATAAAAGAAACAATACAATCCTTGGAAAATAATAGAAGTTTCATCCTTCTAGATAAAGAAAAAGAATCGAGGTTAAAACGTTGAGTTGTCTGGCTTCAAGTTGGGGTTGGAAACATAAAGTATCTCCACTAGATGGCGAACTTTAGAAAGACCTCAGTTTTGATATTGGAAATCTCCAAGTCAGACCAAAAAAAAGGTCTACACTTTCAATGAAATAGTTGAGAGGTGTAATCATTTAGAAAAAAATGGAGGGGAACTTGGTTCAATAATTGAAAAATCCCTTCATGTTTCATATCTCTTCTTAGGTTTCATTGATGAGGAAGGAAACCAATCTTTGATGGCTGAAATTTTAAGCATTGAATTGGAAAAGTTTTTACATAACTTTCAAGAGGACAAAATTATGGGGCTAAATCGATTACCGATTGAGTTCTATCTTCGTTGCTATGACTTCATTAGAAAAGAACTCCTTGGATACATGGAAAAATATTGGCCCCTTTTAACTCCACCTTCCTTGCCTTAAAAAAAAGTTGGCCTTCTTTGGTCATTTCCATCTAATCTCTCTTTGCAACACTATCTATAAAATTATTTCCAAAATTATTCGATCATAGTTCAATAGAACAGTTTAGTTTTATTGAAGGGAGAAAAATCCATGAAGCCATAGGCCTTACATGGGAAATCCTTCATACCATACATACCAAATATAAAAAAAGTTATCATATGTAAGCTAGATATATCAAAATATTATGATAGAGTGTGTTGGTTATACATTAGTCTTGTCCTTCTGCACCAACATTTTCACTACAAATTTATAGATTGTATATACAGTTGGATCAACCTGACATCCTTAGTTATTCTTATAAATGGTTCAATGTCCCATTTTTCTACTCCTAAAATATGTATTAAGAAAAGAATCCCCTTTTCTCCCTTACTCTTCTTACTGGTAGCCGAAGGACTAAGCAAGGCTATTCAGGATGCAAAATGACGAAATATTCTTGAAAGAACAAAAATCACTCAAACCTCTTCCTTAAGTCACTTATTATATATATCATCCTCTTCTTGGTTGGAGATTTCAAGGAATTGTTCTATCATTAAAGATATTCTGGAATTATTCTCAACTTCCTCAAGAATGAAAATAAATCAATAAAGCACTTCCTTATTTGGCAATGACCTTGATGAAGCCGATAAGGATCAAGTAAACAAGGCTCTAGGAAAATCATTAAAGATTTTGGGAAGAAATTTTAAATAATTGGGTTTCCACCTGAAGCCAAATAAATACAAAAAAGATAACTAGTATTGTCCTTTGGCTAAAACAAACTAAGGATGTGAACCCGGTGCAACATGTGGCTATATTGAGCAAGAAGGTTTGTGTCGTGTAAAGTTGTCTTGGAGGAAATCGTAGAATACTAAGCTTCACCAACATGGAACCCCATTGGAATTCTTCATCACATCAAACAACTCACTATCAGGTTTTTATGAGCATGCAAATTGGAAAAATTACATTTTTTTCTATTTCCTTGGTCCTCCATTGTAACTCCGAAAGTTATGGGACTATGGGAGTGTTTTCACTGCTACAACACCCTATAAAAATTTCACTACATTCAAATTTTGGATCCTACCTCATTGTTATACCAAGTGTTTCCTTGATCATCAAGTGTTGCTTCAATTCATTTATATGTTTCAAGTATTCTTGATCATTCTTATGTGACATCACATTGATTAGAACGTCTCTAGTGTATTTCATGGTCATAGCATCTTTTTGTTGTTGTAAAAAGGCACTTTTCGGTCGGAGTCACACAAAATTTGCCTGTTGTACTTGGGAAATGTATGTAAAGTGGCATTTTGAGGCCTATTTATCCTTTTTCAAGCTTTTATAAGTTTTATTGATGAATTTGTATGTGTCGCACATGATTTTATGTATAAACTCATTGAGTTCACCCCTTGTTCTATCTTCTATACTAAGACAAATTTTGATTGTTAAAGTGAACCGATTAAGGAAAAGAGTTCAAAAGCATAGTCTTAAGCCTTGAGCGGGAATCCTTCATTGTTCGAAAGTGTACCCTGGACCCTCCAAGAGTTAATAGCACACTCCTATGCATCTTTCCCCTTTCCTTGTTCTGAACTGTGCCCTTGAAGAACCAAGTATTCCTTTAATCTCACTCCTTCGACTGGAAGGATTGAACCTTCCTTGAGCACATGAGTGCACCTTGAACACCTAGACCTTAACTCCTTCAGCCTTTAGTAATTTTCCATGTGCCCTTCTTTGCCTCTTTTAAGTGCATGAGCGCACCCTCAAACCTTGAAACCCCATCCTTCATTCTTCAACACTACGCCATGTGCACTCCTTTGCCTTAATGAGAACATGAGCGCACCATGAAGTTCTGAATCCTTTCCCTTCAGCCTTCAGTAATGTGTCATGTGCCTTGCTTATCTCCCTTGAATGAACAATGCACTTGGAAAGCCTGAAGCCTCATCCTTCATATTTCAGGCATGCGCCTTATGCCCTCCCTTGAGTGTCTCTCTTTCTTGAGCACATGAGTGCATATTGAATCCCTGGAGCTTCTTCTCTTTAACCCTTTAACCTTTCAATGTGTTCCTTTGCACCCAAAATCTCTCCTTACTTCTCCAAGGTGCACTTTTAAGACACGAACCAAAAATATGCATGAAACATGTTAGAATAGGATATTTTTCAGGCTGATGTTTTCCTCCCATGAGTGATTGCAATTATAGGAAGTTCAAGGACAACATGGTGAGGATGCATGAAGAATATCTAGTGGGCTCCAATATTGCAGCAATAATGTTGTAACTCATGGGACTCCCTTCTTTACTTTTATCAACCCAGTAGTTCGTAATAAACTTGGAAGCGACGATGCTATATGCACAAGTACTAGCGCTTGCTGTAGGCTGTCACTGGATCAGCTGAGACAAGTCCGCTAGGAGCTTAAGACAACTTCTATGAGCTCTTAGAAGAAGCTTTTAACTATTATGGATGAAGGTAACTCAAAGGAAGCTAATCTACTTGCAGAAAGAGGCTGAAAGCTGAAAGGAAATGCAAAGCCTAGCAAACCCTAGTTTTACTGACTACCCCTACTGCTGCAAAAAAAAGAGGATGAAACTACAGAAAGGGATGCCATTGACTGTTGGGGAGGTAAAGTGCATGTGTCTAAGCTAATTCTGAAGTGAAGTCTGAAAAGGAACATCTTTTTGTATTTTTGAGTGATTTTGTAAAAATCATATGTGCATGTGCTTTAACTGTTTTTAACTGTGCAGAGGTTGATTGGCGAAAGGAAATGGGGTAGGCACTTGCAAGAGGTTGGGAAGGTAAGAAGAGGGCCTAAGTGGTCCCTAACACCCTTCCATAGAGTTTCACAGCGTTCAGACCTCGAAAAACTGCTCATGTGATCTTCTAAAAGAAGTCTGTAGGGGTTCTACAGGATGTTCCGAAAGGGGATTTTGAAGGGTTGATGGTGGAAGTAAGGTGAGAAAGTGGAGATGGAGGTTGGATGAGGATGTCTAGGGGTCTAGCACCTAGAAAATGAAGCTAAGAAGTGATGAGGATGGTTGGATTTGTTCAAGGATGGATAGAGCAATGTTGCACAAAAATATGGAAATTAGGTCAAAGTGAGAAAATGTGGCAAATGAAGGGAAAGAATCTGAGTTAGGGGATGGAGCAGGTTGCACTGATGGAGGAAGGGTAGGTAGGGAGGTATCATAGGTGTTCTGCAAACCAAACAAAGACCATGCAAACCAAATATCTAGCTATCCTATCTTACTTTGACCTAGGAACCAGCAACCATGATGAACATAAATTCATTGGTAGAAAATCATGTAAAATAACTATGAAAACCAAGCAAGAATGGATCTAAGAATGTAATCGCAACTGGTTTCAACTTTTTCAACTGAGAAACTAACATTAGCAATTGCATGAAGAAGCAAGAACAATGTTTTTGTGGCAGCAAGGACACCTTGGTCTTAGCTCATGGTCCTAAGGAGGGAGAGTTGAGATCCAGGATTGCTTGATGGCCTCTTTCGAAGATCTTTTCTGTTACCAACCTATAAAATCACTCTGAAACATGAAAAGCTTTTTCAATCATCAAAAATGACCTAGGTAACCAAGAAAGATTTTAATGTACTAGCAGAAATTATTTTATGAAGACAGCGAAAACATATAACAGTACACAGAGGAAGACCTGGCACTTGGGTTGGGCCCAACCCCAAGAGCTACAGGCTCCTAAGAAGAAGCTCATAGTTGATGCAAACTGAAGCTGATTTCCATTACTCAGAAAATAACCATGTCACAAAAAAAATGTTTTACAACAGAAGCTCCAAAATGAGTTGAAAGGCAGAGCAACACTAAAGTGAAAAATACAAAATGTTCAAAAAGTAAACTACGAAGGCTATAAGCGTTCCTACTTATGCACTATGAGGACCTCCAACAATCCTCCTTAATTTGAGGGGCTTGGCTGCTCAAAACTGCAAGTACTCAGCCACTTCACAAAAGCTACTCAGCTGCCCTTGGAGATCAACTTCGGTGGGCTGTTGAACTCCGAGTTGATGGTGGAGAACTTGAGGTAGGGCCATTTAGTGCAAGAGACACCCTTCCTACAAATCGTCAGCTTTGTTCCCTCGTATTTGGCTGTCAAATGGCTCATAAATTCTTTAGCTTGGTCCAAAAGTTGTCCAAAAATCTGAAATAAACACGTAGTAGCCTTCATGGTCAAGTGACTATTCTCATTCATCCAATTAACATAAATATACTCAAAAGCATGTATAAAATATGAAGAATGGTGGATTTATGTAGAATAATAGGCAAAATGAGCCCAATAAGTTACCCATTTTTGGGGCTCATCATCACCCCCCTGCTAAATCGGTTTCTCATCCTCTGAGCAACTAATTCAGCTCATCATCTTTGATTGCTTTGACTGCCTATCTCACATCCCAGGCCTCCGAGGTGATGTCTTATTCTCGATCATGAAATCCTTCTTTTCTTTCTACTTCCTCCCACTGCTTGTGTTCCTCTTCTTCTTTGACTCCTTCCAGCAGTCCTAAAAGCAAGGGAGGACTGAACTTTAGGCCGATCCAGTTGGCCTGCAGATTTTTCATTGACTATTTATAGAGGGGTACCCTTGCCAAGGCCTCCCTCATCCTGGTTGTGGAATGGTATTCTCTTATTTTCATACTGTGGGGCAGTGTGTTCTACCTCCTTGTGCAAGAATGAATGCAGTTATCCCCCAATAGTCTTTCCATGTCCTCAAAGTGAGCAATGGTTTGAGCTTGTCGTTCAATGTAATCTGGTAAAACTTGAGGGTTGTTGGCCATGTGCTGATGGGCATATATTAAAGCTAATGTATCATTTGGTCCTACCCTGATCGTGAGTGGTTCACTTAGCTCTCTGTTCATAATATTTTGAATCTTTGCTGCCGTCTTTCCCTCATGATTTAACCAAGACGCCATGGCCATAAGTGGCACATCTCCCAATGTAGCATTGGGGTCCCATAGAGTCATGTTTGGAAGGGCCAAGTTGTGTAAATAGAATTCAGATAACTTGGCCTTATCTTCTGCTGAGCGATTTTCACACAAAGTCATGAATTGATGGTAATTTTGAAATGGAATGGTGCCCCTTTGGGCCAAGGTGTTAATCTGGAACTGCAACCATTGATATTTAAGATATAAGGCATATGACTTGGCAGGTTGCCTACACTGCAAGGCCTCTACTGCCCAGCTGGCCATGCAGGCTAGTTGGGCTTCTTTGTCTTGTACTTGTTGCTTTAGAGATTGTATTTCCTCTGCTGCCTATGACTCCTTCTTCTGTAGCTATTTTGTTAGCGCCTCGACCTTAGCCTGTAGCACGTCCACTCTCTGTTGTTCATTAGAGGTTTCTTTGTCTGCTGGAGGCTTTTCTTGTTATTGTTGTTCTCCTAGAATGGAGGGCCTGTCCTCCTTATAACGTCCCTATAGTCCATGACGGGCCAACTGATCTGGGATCCCTTCATTTGATTTTGTACCACATTCAATTAGTGACTGAAGAAGAAAATAGGGGATGCTCAGTTTCTTGTCTGGAGGTAAATCAATTCCATGTCGTAGTTCACATAGCAACCTTAAATGATAACTGTATACAATGCTAAACCTCCCTTCACATGTAATGTACTTCATAATTTGGAAACCAACCTCACTCTAGAAGAGGCAAGTTGGTTCTTCTAACCCCGTTTTTCTCTTCTACAGGATGTTCCTTAGGTACGAAGAATGTTTTCTTGGCAACTTGGCCCAATGACCTCTCTTCTTTGCTCCAAGGGAGCCCTAATGGTAGACCAGTAACACGACTGATGAGCTCAAGGGTAAGTTATAGGGTCAAACCCCTAAAACTAACTATGGCCGGTGTCTTTGATTGAGGTCTCAGGGACATTAAAAATTCCTCCGTTATCTCCTCGTCATGACCCTGAATTTTGTCAAAGAATGACATCCAATTGGCTCAGGCGAAAAGGTCCACCACCCCAGGATGCTCGTGCAGTTTGCTGGGGTCTGAGGTTTCTTTCCTTATGAATCCCCCTAGCATGGTGAGAGTGCTATTTTTTATGCTTTCATCAGAAAAAGAAATGTTTTTTATGGTTTTCCCCCTAAACTCAAGAAGGGATTTCTCGATTATCCAATATTAATTAACAACTATTCCCTAGTTTTCAACACTGTTGTTGCCTAGAACTTGGCTGTCTGTTTATGAAAGGAAGAATTTTTTTTCTACACACAGAGTACAGAGCTCAATTTTTCTTTTCAACACACATACAGATATAAAAATTCAAAAATTTTCATACATAGGATGGCCCCCACAGTTGCATATCTTCCCTACAGGAGAATTTTAAAAATAGGATCGTGGAGGAGAATCTTGATGCAAAAACAACTAAGAAACACAGTGTAACACACAGGAAAGTGTTTTACTTCCAATTCCCAGGAAGATTTTTCTCTAATTCCCCAATCTGATACCATTCAATTCACCACCTTTTCAAACCATACCATGCATAGAAGTGTTTTTCGAGCCTACCTCGTTTGGAGCTCCAAATTCGACGAAGACAAATTCCAGGATTCTTTGTAGAAATTTGAATAATATAACACTTATTCACAGAGATTATCTTGATTATACACTATTTGAGAAATGCATACATAATACATAACCTCCTCTACCATTGATCATCAATTTGCGGAATTAAAAAAACAATCGCATGCGCAAATTGAAACATCAATCACACATATCAACACAATATGTAGTGGGGAAAGCATACAGCTAAAAACCCCCAACTATCTGTATATTGTAATGATAGAGAAAATGTAACAATACATAGCACAATACTCCTCACAAGTACTCAGTACTATCTCCACATGCTACACACAAACTAGCTCAGATCTGAACAGGTCACCGGTTGAAATCTCCTCCACTGTTTTCCTACCTCTACTGCGCAATCCATGTTGAGAATAGATCAGATCCAAGTTCGAATCCCCTTGGCTTGTACTGCGCAATCCTCATTGGCAATCTCAATCAATGATTGTGCAAATCTCATGCATGGCTATAGTCACAACTGATAGTAGTCTCACCCTTTCACCCACCTCTAACACTTGTCTCCATTGAACTGTCCATGCACTGAGTTAACTGATGTATTCTTTAGTTGATTTATGAGTAAATAATTAGTGAATTGGTTAATAATTAATTCACATCACTCATCACTAGTGTATTTGACAGTTAGACTAAATACAACTAGTTCAACTAAGTAAAACTGAACACAACTCCATCAACTCCTCAATCAACTCCGCCAAACTCAATCACGTGAGTTCTAACTGAAGTCCATCATGCAATAGCTCAACTAACCCATAGGAAAAGCATATTTCCTTCTGGAAGTTGCACGTACCACATCCGTAGCTCGAACTGAAGTGCTACAAGAGGATAAGATAATGTTTATAGTCCAAATATTATTAAGAGGTAATAATATTCGACTGTTTTATTTTTTGACTGGAAGTCTAAAAATAGACTCCGCCCATATGTCTAAAAATAGAGGTCCATCTATTTTTACCAACATGACCAATCATCCATAAATAGCATCCTGCAACTCATAGACCATGATCCATAGGTCTAAAAATAGACTTTGCGCCAAAAATAGCCTGCGGCCCCACTTAGTGAAGGCGACTTCTTTTCACTAAGCTCCATCATTTTGTTGCATATTCAACACTCCCTCTCAACAAGATATGGATTATCTGCAACCCCTATCCTGCCTCTATGGTATTCAAATTTTCTCCCGGTGAGCGCCTTCGTCAAGATATCAGCATCCTAATCCTCCGTGGGAATGTATGAAAGTAACATGATTCTCCACTGCACACAATCTCGGATATGATGGTACCTGATGTCGATGTGCTTGGATCTATCATGAAACACTAGATTAGCCGAGAGTTTAATTCAACTCTGGTTATCACAATAAATCACAGTAGGCTCCAAGTGTGACCCGAACAACCCGACCAGGATCTTCCTCATCCATATAGCCTCGCATGTAGCCACACTTGCTGCCATATACTCGGCCTCTACTGAATTGAGTGCCACGGATCTCTGCTTCCTACTGTACCAAGAAACTGTTGTCGACCCGATACTGAAGATCCCTCCATATGTGCTCTTTTTGTCTGTTGGGCTCCCTACCCAATCTACATCCGTGAAGCCACATAGCTTCACCTCATACTCTTGCTTGTACCACAATCAATATCCTGATGTGCCTCTGAGATAACACACTACATGCTTGCCTACCTTCTAGAAGAGCTTGGTTGGCTTAACCATAGCTTGTGAAAGCTGGTTAACAGCATATCATATATTGGGTCATGTATTGACCAGATACATAAGCGACCCCACCAACTATCGATAAACAATGGCATCCAATACCTCTGCCGAAGTAGCATCCTCCTTCCTCTAACCTCCAGGAAGAGGAGTATCAATAGGCTTGCAACCATGCATGTTGAACTTCTCCAGTATCTCCCGGGCATACTTACCCTGAGAAACAAATAGTCCATCACTGCGCTGCCAAATTTCCAATCCCAAGAAATAATGAAGGAGGCCCATTTCCTTCATCTCAAACTCTCTAGCAAGATCCTCCTTGCATGAAAGTATTAACAACTCATCTCCCGTCAAAATAAAATCATATACATAAAGTACAATGATTAGAAACTTATCCTCCACCACAATTTGGTATAGGTTAAGATCCGCCTCACTCTTGGAGAATCCAAGTTCAGTGAAATAATTGTCTATCCGTGTGTACCAGGCATGAGGTGCCTGTTTCAACCCATACAACGCTCTCTTGAGCCTGCACACATGTGACTCACTGTTGAAGATCTCTAAACCTTCGGGATGCTCTATGTACACCTCCTCCTCAATGACTCCATTGAGGAATGCAGCCTTCACATCCATCTGATGGATGTGCCACCCCATCTGTGCTGAGAGAGCAAGAATCATCCGTATGGAAGAATACCTTGTGACAGGTGCAAAGGTCAACTCATAATCGATCCCCTCTATCTGTGAGAAGCCTCAAGCAACAAATCTTGCCTTGTACTTATCCACACTCCCGTCAGCTACCTGCTTCACTTTGTAGATCCATCTCGAACCCACCACTAATTTCCCCTCCGGTCTTGGGACAATCTCCCATGCACTGTTTCTGACAGTCGAATCATACTCTTCCACCATGGCATCTACCCATGCGGGATCCTCCACAACTTCCTCGAAAGAGGATGGCTCAGTCACAACACATTTTCTCACAAGAGCCATGTATCCAGTGTACTGATCAGGTGACTGTCTCTATCTGCGCTGTGTTGTAGGTGGTCCAACAACCTTCTCTCCATCTTGAGCTAGTCGCTCAGCTTCTGTAGTGCGCTTTCGCCCTCTGATGGTTGGCGTTGCATGAGTGGTCTCTTCCACTCCATGAACTTCATCTTATGGTTGATCCACATCCTGAAGTGCATACTTAGGAGCTAATAGCTCCTCATCTGCATGCAAGTGTGGCTCCCTCTCAAGCGAACACTTCATGGCTTTCTCCTCCTGAAATTTGATATCCTGTCGCACAACAGTCTTGCAACTGTCTGGAAAATACACACAATAGTTGTGGGGCGTATCAGTGTACCCACAAATATCCCAACCTCTGTGGTTGGCTCCAGCCTCTTCCTGGCATCCTTCGTCACATGCATGTAAACTGGAGATCCAAAAATCCTCAAATGGGAAATATCAGGCCTCTTACCAGAATAAGCCTCCTTGGGTGTAATCATGCCAAGTATCTTGTGAGGACAACAGTTATGCACATATACTGCAGTATTGCATGCCTTCGCCCACAAGTGAAGGGGTAGGCCTTGATCATGCAACATCGCCCATGCATCACACACAATCGCTCTGTTCCTCCACTCAGTAACCCCGTTCTGCTGTGGGTTATGGGGAGCTATGATCTCTCTTCGAATCCCTTCTGCGCTGCAGAAGTCCTTGAACTTGTCAGAGATGAATTCAACACCATTGTCGCTCCTAAGAGCCTTCACCTTCTTCCTTGATTCCTTCTCGACCAGTGCTTTGAACTCACATAACTTTGAGTATGTCTCGCTCTTCTTATACATGAAGAAGATCCAACACTTTCGAGAGAAATAATCAACAAAGATCACATAGTACTTGTGCTTTGCTG
This sequence comes from Pinus tabuliformis, assembly GCA_031772625.1. NCBI lineage: Eukaryota > Viridiplantae > Streptophyta > Pinopsida > Pinales > Pinaceae > Pinus > Pinus tabuliformis. The sequence goes on along the minus strand of CM062812.1, from coordinate 404,032,679 downwards.
TCGAAGCTACTAAGAAAGGTTCACACACGTCTGTGTGAATTCTCTCAAGGATCGTTGTGGCATGACTATCCTTCTCATGAAAGGTGGCTTTCACAAATTTTCCCAAAGTACACCCCTTGCACTAATCTGACTGCGCAAGAGTGCCTTTAGGAAGCCCAGTAGAAATCTGTTGAAGTATCTTGAAGGCTCCATGGTGAAGGTGGCCCAATCTCCGGTGCCATAGCTCACCATCATGCCAGCTCACCAATCCTTCTACCTTGCATGCCATTGCTGTGCATCCATCTACATGCAATTGATAAAGGTTCTTGACTCGAGCCCCTATCTTCCGGGTTACTCCAGTTGTCTTACTACGCAGGAAAGCCTTTCCCTCGCTCAAGACAACATCATATCCCTTGTCTTCTAACATTTCCATAGAGATAAGATTCTTCTTCAATCCTGGAACATGCATCACTTCCTTTAATATGAAGGGTTTACCAGACTCCTTCTCAAATGAAATGGTACTGATACTGATCGCACTGTATCTACCATCATCGCCCATCTCGATGTGCACTCGAAGATCTTTCTCATCCATATTAGAAAACAAATCTCGATCTCTTGTCATGTGAAAAGACACACCACTATCTAAGAACCATACCGATCCCATCACACTGGATACCAAGCATGTGATCAGCGAAAAAACCAGCTCAAACTACGAGGCTAAGGCCTGTCCCGTTGCAGATCTAGCATCTTGCTTATTTTTCTTCTTCCCTGGACAATTTGTGGCATAATGTCTGTGCTGGTGACAGTGAAAGAACTTCACATTGGACATGTCCTGCTTCTTTCCTTTCACACCGAAATGAGAAGCTTTCTTGTTCTTCCCCTTCTTTGCTTTGGTAGCCAAAGAGCAATTTTCTTCATCAGATGCCTTTGATGAAGATCTGTCCCTGGTATTCCGCCTGATCTCCTCTTGCACAAGATCAAACCAAAGTCTCTCCCATCCTAGCAATTTCTCCCGACCATTGACAGAGTCCTGATAGGAATGCAAACTCTTTGGAAGACCAAGGAGAGCCAAGCTCACCAGGTCCTCATCATCGATAGTCACCCCCACACTTCCCAGCTCATCCCGGCATTGGGTGAACTTGGTGAGATACTTGGGCATACTGTCTCCTTTCTCACACTTAATGTTTCTGAGTTTATCCTTGAGCGCCAACTTCCTTTGGTTGCTCTTTCTTTGGAATAAATCTATCAACACTTTCCACATTAAGTATGGAGAAGCCTTTCCATGCAGGCTGGATACAATGTGATCCTTCACACCCTCCAACAGAATCCTTCGACACTTTGCTGTCTTCTTTTGCGAAGCCTCAACTTGAGCAACATCAGTAGGTTTTGGGACCTCAGTGTCTATGAACTCCTTCAACCCATTATCATCTAACACTGCCTCTATCTTGTCTTTCCATGCAATATAATTCGAATTGCCTTCAAGGGCATACTCCAATCGAAATCCGTTGAAAGACATTTCAACTTCGACACCAAGAAAACACAGCTGCAAATTAGAATTCCACCAGCTCAAAAATCAACCACTTCATATCTAAAATTCGTGAGAACAAAGTATTTCTCGTACAGAGATTGACTGTAGGGGCATTTACCGGATATCTCACCTTCCAAAAGAAGGATGAATCCAGAGGCTACCTGGCCCGATCACAGACTTTGCCTGAAGAAATAAAATGTAATCACTTTCTGAATAATAGATCTGATGATCAACTTCGCTCTGATACCATGTAGAAATTTAAATAATATAACACTTATTCATAGAGATTATCCTGATTATACACTATTTTCGGAATTCATGCATAATACATAACCTCCTCTACCATTAATCATCAATTTGCGGAATTAAAAAAACAATCGCATGCGCACATTGAAACATCAATCACACATATCAACACAGTATGTAGTGGGGAAAGCATACAGCTGAAAACCACCAACTATCTATATATTATAATGATAGAGAACATGTAACAATACATAGTACAATACTCCTCACAAGTACTCAGTACTATCTCCACATGCTACACATAAACTAGCTCAAATCTGAACAAGTCATGGGTTGAAATCTCGTCCACTATTTGCTTGCCTCTACTGCGCAATCCAAGTTGAGAATAGATCAGATCCAAGTTCAAATTCCCTTGGCTCGTACTATGCAATCCTCATTGGCAATCTCAATCAATGATTGTGCAAATCTCATGCACGGCTATAGTCACAACTGATAGTAGTCTCACCCTTTCACCCACCTCTAACACTTGTCCCCACTAAACTGTCCATGCACTGAGTTAACTGATGTATTCTTTAGTTGATTTATGAGTTAATAATTAGTGAATTAATTAATAATTAATTCACATCACTCATCACTAGTGTATTTGGTAGTTAGACTAAATATAACTAGTTCAACTAAGTCAAACTGAACACAACTCCATCAACTCCTCAATCAACTCCACCAAACTCAATCACTTGAGTTCTAACTAAATTCCATCATGCAATAGCTCAACTAACCCATAGGAAAAGCATATTTCCTTCTGGCAGTTGCATGTGCCACATTCGTAGCTGCAAGAGGATAAGATAATGTTTATAGTCCAAATATTATTAAGAGGTCATAATATTTGACTGTTCTATTTTTTGACTGGCAGTCTAAAAATAGACTCCACCCATATGTCTAAAAATAGAGGTCCATCTATTTTTACCAACATGACCAATCATCCATAAATAGCATCCTGCAACTGATAGACCATGATCCATATGTCTAAAAATATACTTTGCGCAAAAAATAAACTATGGCCCCACTTAGTGAAGGCGACTTCTTTTCACTAAGCTCCATCATCTTGTTGCATTTTCAACATTCTTTGCTTTGAAAAGTTGTGTAGGTTTCCTGTAGAACCCTTCCTGTAGAAGACCCCCCGGTTCATGTAGAATTTCTCTGTGCCTCTGAGCGACCCCAATATGTGGGATATTCTCGAAAACAGGTAGAAAAATTGGTGGAGGGTGATTGGTTAACAAGTTTTGGAAGCGGAGGATGCGTACTTCAGTCGAGGATGTTGCAAGTGCAAAATGAACAGAAGCTGGTGTGAGTTTTAGCCGAGCATCTATTAACTACGACATGATTCGTGGTGAGGGGATGAGGTGGCTGGATTGAACTGTTGATCTGACGTCACAGCCATAGTTTCTCTACGTGTTTCTGACCACCACCACCACTACCAGTCCCAATGATTTCTTCCTGAATGGACGCTCCACACGTGTTGGCTGCACGCCTCGTCGACAATTTTGAATGTAGCTGGCTCATTCGGATCCCACGAGGCTATGTAACTTGTTGAGGGTGGCTAGTTGACTGACCATCGATTCAATTCAATCCGAACCATTTCCATAGGCATGCAACTCTTAAAATATAGTTTATGTAATTGACGAATGAGTTTAGACACTTACCTGCATGGTCACGGCCGCGTTATGCAGATTTTGGGTCTTGGAACCACTCCTTCGTTCGTTGTCGCTTCGTGCACGGGTGTTAGAACCTATTCCTTCCTTCGTTGATGCTACATGCACGGGTTTTGGAACCCATTCCTTCATTTTCTACCGCTGGATGCACAAGTTTTTCTTGGCTTTGGCTACTCACGATATTTTCTCGTTCGAGATGATCCCTTTGCATGTTCCCTTTGTCATTTTCGGTTGTCCCTATCTCTAGAGTATGTCTCCCAGAGGGATCGCCTGCTACAGGATTCTTGTAGGATGTCCTGTAGCTGCTTCTCCTCCTAGGATGCAAGCTAACATGAGTAGGGCTATACTGCTATGGAGGGGTTCAGCTAATGAGGAGTCCAGATGGAGATTGATAGGTATGGTAAGTGAAAAAAAAAACTTCTCTTGATTTGTCAATAAAAGGTTTTGCGGGAAGTATGAGGAAAATAGGGTTTTTTTTGTGACTGTGCAAGAACAAATAATAGGATGGGTGCAACAGAGGTGTAAAGAGATGAAACAGGGTGACATGGGTGATGGATGGAAACAGGGGTCTTTGCAGGCCTAGTTGGCAGATTCCAACCTTCGAATTCCCTTCCAAGATCAATTTTGGCCTGTCTGAATGTTCTATAGGATCTTCCTGTAGAAGACATGGAAATTCCTTTAGAAGGCCCAGAACTTCCTGTAGAAGGTGAAATCTTAACCCAAATGTGATCAAATCCTAGGAAACGGGAGTGGTCATGGAGGAAGTGTCTATGAGGGATGCTTGCAGCTTGTTGCTGACCTCTGTGCTTGTTTTGGATGACCCTCCTAACCTGCAATGTATTCCCTGCAACTTGCAATTATTCAACAGAAATTAGGCCTATTTTTTTTTTTTTTTTTGGGTGAGACAGCTGGGGCGCCTCCAGGGGGTTTTCACCCTCACTGTCTGCCCCGGGTGCCTCTAAAAGGTTTTCACCCAAGGATATTTTTATTCTTTTCTGTTTTTTTTTTTTTTGATGATCAATGTGTGGGTGGAGTAGAGACAGGGCCCTGCTCCACTACCAGCACTGATTTATCCAGAGTTTCAATGAACTTCTGCTTGGAAAGGGGCTTCCTGTGGATTTTCAATCGATGCCCATTGATGAGCATGCGGATGGCTTCTTTATCAATGGTCCTGATGAGGACTGAACCATTGTTGTTGCATTTCTCAACTGCATATGGTCCCAACCACCTTGTCCTCAGCTTCCCTTTGAAATCCTTGTATCTTGAGTCATATAACAGCGCCCAATCTCCTGGTTGAAATTGCTTTTCATTAAGGTGCTGGTCATGTCATATATTTCTCTTGAGTTGAACTACTTCTTAGTGGAGGATGGCCTGCATTCTCTGTTCATCTAATCCATTCAGTTGTAGTAACCTTTCCTGTTGCGCATGGCTCAGATCTAGGTCTAGCTGAGCTGCCAACCTTAATGTGTTGTACTTGAACTCTATGGACAACAGATCCTTCTTCCCGTAGACCAGCTCATAAGGTGTGAAAGCTGTTGTGGTTTTCCAAGTGGTGTTGTAGGCCCAGGTGGCCTCAACCAAGTGATCTGCCCAATCCTTTCTCCTGCTACTCACCACTTTAGTCAAAATATTTTCTAAATCCCTATTAGTGACTTCCACCTGCCCATTTGCTTGCAGATGATAAGGGATGGAAGTTCTGTGCTTGATCTTGTGATGAGTGAGCAGGTCTTCAATAAGATTAGAGGTGAACTGACTTCCTTGATCTGTGACTAATTCTCTTGGGTAGCCAAACTTGTAGAAGATATTTTCCCTTAAAAACTTAGCCAATTTTTCTTCTGTTGCTGCCTTGATTGCCTTTGTTTCTGCCCACTTTGTTAGGTAGTCTGTGCACATAATGATGTAAGACTTTTGCTTTGAATGAGGGTTGATAGGACCCACAAAATCCATGCCCCACTTCTCAAATGGCTCGAAAGTCACTTGAGGTTGGAGGGGCATTTCATCCCTCGGAGTCGGTTTCCCCATCCTTTGACATCGGTCACATTGGTTGATGTATCTTCTGACATCTTGATGAAGAGTGGGCCAATAGTATCCTACCTATAGAATTTTGAAGTCAGTCCTTTTGCTGCAAAGTGGCCTCCACAGGGTCCATCGTGATAGGTTAGGAGAATGTCAGAATATTCCTCCTCCCTAACACAATGCCTCAGGATCTGATCTGGGCCGAGTTTAAACAAGTTGCCCCCAATCCAAGTAAAGGGGGCACTTTTCCTCACAATTCTGCTCTTCTCTTTTGAGGATAGGTATGGAGGGAACTGTGCTGAGGCCATGTAGTTTTATATATTAGCAAACCATGGAGAGAGTACTGAAATAGAAAACAGGTGTTCATTTGGCATCCGGTCATCCACCGTCCCGTCTTCACCTACAGGCAAATTTATTCTAGACAGAAAATCAACAACAATATTTTCTTTTCCTGGCTTGTCAACAACGGCTAAGTCAAATTGTTGCACTAAAAGTAACCATCAAATGTTACTAGCATTCACCTCAAGTTTATTCATCAAATACGTTATCGCATCATGATCAGTGTGTACAAATGTTTGATAACCAGTGATGTAGTGTCTGAACTTGTTTAGGATATGGAGTACATCTAGGAGCTCTTTCTCGGTCATAGTATAGTTTAATTCTACCTTCGATAGGTTTTTGCTGACAAAGTATATGGCATATGGTAGCTTCTCTTCAACTTTTCCTAAGGTTGCCCCTATGGCTTTGTTTGATGCATCAGTGTGGATGTGGAAAGGTAGGGCCCAGTTGGGACCTCTTAGGATTGGGGCAGTTACCAGCTTATCTTTCAACTCATCTAGAGCCTCTTGGCAATTGTCAGTCCATTTAAACTCAACATCTTTCCCCAAAATACCGAACAATGGTGAGGCTAGCTTACTAAAATCTTTAATTAATCTTCTATAGTATCCTGCTAAGCCTAGAAAACTCCAAACATCTCTTACCTTTTGAGGAGGTGGAACCTTTTGGATGATAGAAATTTTGTTAGGATCCACCTGTAATCCTTGCCGAGAGATTGTATGACTTAGCACAGTCCCTTTAGTCATCAGGAATTCACATTTTTCAGGACTAAGGGACATGTTCATTTCAATATACTTGGTTAAAACTTTTCCCAGGTTAGTCAATGCTTCTTGGAAGTTGGACCCATAAGGAGTAAAGTCATCCATATAGATTTCTATCGAATCATGAACCAACTCAGCAAATATGCTTAGTACTGCTCTCTGGAAAGCGACATGAGCATTGCATAGCCCAAAGGGAAGGACCCGGTAGGAAAAGGTACCCCATGGAAAAGCGAAAGTGGTCTTATGTTGGTCTTCCGGGCTGATTTGGATTTGATTATACCTGTTGAACCCATCTAGGAAAGAAAAGAACTTCTCCCCTGCCAGCCCATCTAGCACTTGATCTATGAAAGGCAAAGGGAAACTGTCCTTCTTGGTGGCTTTGTTAAGTTCTCGATAATCTACACAGATTCTCCATTTCCAATTTTTCTTGGGCACAAGCACAGAGGAGAAACCCATTCGCTGTCCGAGATGGGGTAGATGAATCCTCCATCCAAAAACTTTTGCAATTCTTCTTTAACAATGTCCTTAAGGGCTGGATTCATTCTCCTCTGGGCTACCTGACTGGTTTACAATCCTCTTTAATGTAAATGGGATGGGTACAAACTGATGGATGGACTCCCTTCATCTCCTTATAGCTCTAAGCAAAAGCATCCAAATGGCAGTTCAATAAGCTACACAACTCCTTCTCCTGAGAGGGAGATAAGGATGAGTTGATATTCAAGGTTCTTTCAGGGCCAAATTCCACATTCTTTAATCTGGGATAGGCCACACAGAGGTCCACTAAAGCGCTGGCTTGGGTACCTTCCACCAACTCCTCTAATGGCAACACACCAAGAGGTGGATTTTGAATCAAAGTCTCAATTAGGTCATCCTCAGTTTGAGGACCTCCCCAGGTGGCTTCCACTGTGGACACTGGTGCAGAGTAGACTTCATCCTCTTCTTCTTCCTCCAACAAGAGAGGTAAGTCATGTTCTAGCAGAGGTTGCACAGGAGGATATAGGACTAGCTGTTTGGACATAGGCCTATTCTTGATGGTCATGCTCGCAGATCGATAACTGATGTAAGCATCCACAGTAGCTAACCAAGGCCTTCCCAAAATGACGGGGTATCCAGTGAGTTTTGCCTTTGGCTGAAGGACCAAAAAGTCTGCAGGGTACTCCCAAGAATCAACAGAGACCAGGACATCCTCCACAATCCCTTCAGAAGTCACGGTGGAGCAGTTTGCTAACTGCAGTACTGTCGAGGTCTTTCTTAAGGAATTTTGAAGGTCGATTTTGAGCATAGTGTCCCTGGTCATCGCATTAATGGTAGCCCCTATATTGATCAGGGTGTGGGGGATTATGGTGCCATTGATGTGGATATCAACTACAAGACTCCCAGGATCCAAATATTTTGGACAAATTATTTTCCCCAACAATAGATCGAACAATTGTCCTATGACATTGATAGTCAAGGCATCTCTCTTGCGCCTGCCTGGGTGCCTGAAACACTTCTCCTTGATCAATTTGTTGTAGATTGGTACATCTTTTATGGCCTAGAGATGTGGGATTTTCACACACAACTATTTAAGTTCTCCCAGAAGTTCAGTCTCCCCTGGGTTTGGCTGCGTGGCTATTGTTAGTCTCTCAGGAAAGGGTGGAATGGCTTTGGGTTCGCTTTCCTATTTCCATTACTCATCCTCCAGGGGAGGAGGTTGGCGATCTGGAAGGACCTTTCCAGATAGAAGGTTGATCTCCTGAATCTCCACAACGTAGGTAGGGCATGTTGTCTCTCCAGTGTATACCTGTTGGGCCTGCCTGTTGTTGGGGTTCGGGTTCGGTTGAGCAGGCATTTGGGGTTGTCTTGGAGGAGCAGGAGGTAATCGTTGTGGTTGAGCAAGCGGTGGAGGCAAAATAGTAGGAGGAGAGTTGTATTGGGGCCTCCACCCTAGTTGAGGTGCATTCCACTAAGGTTGTAGCTAAACATGAGAGTGAAACGAATGAGCAGTAGGTTGAGTATGGTATTGAGATGGATAAGACCAAGGAGGAGGTGCGGACTAGGAAGGATGGGTAGGGGGGCCCCAAGAAGGCATGTGAGCGGATTGTTTGGGGTTGTAATAAGTTTTGGATGTCCCATGAATCTCCTGCTAGTAAGGTCTGGATCCTTGCGGCCTCCTTTGGTTGAGGAAGTAGAGTGGTTCAGTGGCTCCTTCAGCCCCTTGGTACATGGCTTTAAGTCCGGGTAAGGTTGGGCACTGGTTTGTGGGGTGGTCTTCCCAACAAACGAAACATACCTCCACTGAGTGCAATGGACATTCGTTCTTAGGATGCTTCCTTGTACATCTGGGACAAAAGATGGCCAAAGCCTTCTTAGCTTCGTCTTTCTTCTGTTGGATTCGGAAAGTATCCAGTTGCACGGAAATGGTCTGTCTCATCTCACTTTTGAGTTCTTCCATCTGATTTGCAAACTCACGCTTGGAGAAGGTGGCACTAGCTAAAAGTGGATTCCCCTACCTCTTTTCTAGGTTTCGCTAGAGTGGTTTCTAAACATAGTCTTTATGTCCTCATAAGGTAGTTCGTAGATGTCTCCTCCAACCAGAAAATGGAGGGTATCTAGAAGGTCTTCAGGGACTCCTCGGAGTAGAACCAGCTTCAGAGATTTGGGGTCAAGTGTGCACCTAGCCCTTTTATAACTAAGTTGGAACCTTTCTTCATAGTCTTCTAAAGACTCATCACTTCCCATGGTCATCCGAATGATCTCTCCCTTCGTTTCCTTTAACCTACAATAATCTCGGTATTTGTTGCTAAAGGCTTGCTGCATCTGAGCCCAAGTTGTGATATTATTTCTAGGTAACACCATGAACGAGCGTAGTGCTGCATCCTTGAGGGTAGAGGGAAAGAGTTTCAACTTTTTCTCGTCTTCTGCATAGTCATAAGTTCAATAAAGGACAACAAACTCAAATAGGAAGGTATCAGGGTCTTCAGTGGTCAATCCATGGAAGTGAGGTAAGGCTGAGGGACTTATGTTTTTCATTTTCATGTCCCCATTAGTCTCTCAAATGAAAAAGGCACCTTCTATTCTCTCCTCATCTCCTATATCGTTCCTGTGTTTAGCCATGGTCTCAAGAGGAATGTTTTCTTGCTCTTCTTCTATTATAGGATCTTCGTATATCTCTGGAGGTTCACCTATAGGTTCTTCTGGGTCATTCCCACCGAAGAAGAGAGAAGGGTGACTCAGTGATGTGGTGCGGGTGTTGGGTAAGAATTTCCCTGCATTGTCTCTGTTCCTACGAGGCATGAAATGGAATATTTTTGGTGGAGTTTTGGTGTTTTTTCTGCTTGTACCTGCAAAACTGAAAGAGATTGAACTGCAAATAACTAAAATCTATCTTGCTGAAATGAAAATGTAGAATTGAAATGAAAGCAGGAAATGACTAATCTATGTTGCTGAAATGAAATTGGAGAAATGAAATGCTAAGCTACACTTTCAGAATTGAAATGCTAATCTACGCTTGCAGAATTGAAATTTCGGAATTGAAATGCTAATCTATGAAAGTGGGAAATACCTAATCTATGCTTGTTGAAATGAAATGAAAGCAGAAAATCTCTAATCTAATTCTGCGAAAATGAAATTGCAGGATGGAAATGAAACAACAACTCTACGCTTGCTGAAATAAACTACTTAACAGAAGATTGAAGTAGAAAATAGAAGAAAAGAGGCAATCACAAATACTCTGACACTTCCCCAGCAACGGCGCCAAAAAGATGGTGGGCTCCAACATTGCAGCAATAATGTTGCAACTCCTGGGATTCCCTTCTTTACTTTTATCAACCTGGTAGTTCATAACAAACTTGGAAGCGACAATGCTATATGCACAAGTACTAGCTCTTGCCGCAGGCTGTCACTATATTAGCTGGCACAAGTTCGCTAGGAGCTTAAGCCAACTTCTATGAGCTCTTAGAAGAAGCTTTTAACTGTGATGGAAGAAGGTAACCCAAAGGAATCTAATCTACTTGTAGAAAGAGGTTAAAAGCTGAAAGGAAATGCAAACCCTAGCAAACCCTAGTTTTACTGACTACCCCTACTGGTGCAAAAAAGAGAGGATGAAACTACAGAAAGGGATGCCATTGACTCTTGGGGAGGTAAAGTGCATGTGTCTAAGCTACTTCTAAAGTGAAATCTAAAAAGGAACATCTTTTTGTATTTTTGAGTGATTTTGTAAAAATCATATGTGCATGTGCTTTAACTGTGCAAAGGTTGATTGGAGAAAGGAAATGGGGTAGGTGCTTGCAAGAGGTTGGGAAGGTAAGAATAGGGCCTAAGGGGTCCCTAACAGCCTTCTAGAGAGTTTCACAGTGTTCAGACCTCGACAAACCGCTCACGTGATCTTCTACAAGAAGTCTGCAGGGGTTCTACAAAATGTTGTACAAGATGTTCCGAAAGGGGATTTTGAAGGGTTGATGGTGGAAGAAAGGTGAAAAAGTAGAGATGCAGGTTGGATGAGGATTTGGAGGGGTATAGGACCTAGAAAATGAAGCTAAGAAGTGACGAGGATGGTTGGATTTGTTCAAGGATGGATAGAGCAATCTTGCACAAAAATATGGAAATTAGGTCAAAGTGAGAAAATGTGGCAAACGAAGGGAAAGAATCTAAGTTAGGGGATGGAGCAAGTTGCACTAATGGAGGAAGGGTAGGAAGGGAGGTATCACAGGTGTTCTGCACACTATTTATTGAAACTGACCAAACAAAGACCATGCAAACCAAATATCTAACTATTCTAACCTACTTTCACCTAGGAACCAGCAACCATGATGAACAGAAATTCATTGGTAGAAAATCATGTAAAATAACTATGAAAACCAAGCAAGAATGGATCTAAGCATGTAATCGCATCTAGTATCAACTTTTGCAACTGAGAAACTAACACGAACAATTGCATGAAGAAGCAAGAACAACGTTTTTGTGGCAGTAAGGACACCTTGGTCTCAGCTCATGGTCCCGAGGAGGGAGAGGTGAGATACAGGGTTGCTTGATGGCCTTTTTCGAATATATTTTTTGTTACCAACCTATCAAATCACTCTGAAACATAAAAATCTTTTTCAATGATCAAAAATGACCTAGGTAACCAAGCAAGATTTTAATCTACTAGTAGAAATTATTTTATGAAGACAACGAAAACATATAATAGTACACAGAGCAATACCTAGCACTTGGGTTGGGCCCAACCCCAAGAGCTACAGGCTCCTAAGAAGAAGCTCAGAGCTGATGTGAACTGAAACTGATTTCCATTACTCAGAAAATAACCATGTCACAAAAGAAATGTTTTATAGCAGAAGCTCTAAAATGAGCTGAAAGGCATAGCAGCACTAAAGTGCAAAATACAAAATGTTCAAAAAGTAAACTACAAAGGCTAGAAGCCTTCCTACTTATGCACTACGAGTACCTCCAACAATCCTCCTTAATTCAAGGGGCTTGACTGCTCAAAACTGCAAGTACTCAGCCACTTCACAAAAGATACTCGGCTACCCTTGGAAATCAACTTCGGTGGGCTGTTGAACTCCAAGATGATGATGGAGACTCGAGGAATGGCCATTTAGTGCAAGAGACACCCTTCCTATGAATCCTCAGCCTTGTTCCCTCGTATTTGGCTGTCAAATGGCTCATAAATGCTTGACCTTGGTCCAAAAGTTGTCCAAAAATCTGCAATAAACACATATTAGCCTTCATGGTCAAGTGACTATTCTCATTCATCCAATTAACATAAATATACTCAAAAGCATGCATAAACTATGAAGAATGGTCGATTTATGGAGAATAATAGGCAAAATGAGCCCAATAAGTTACCCATTTTTGGGGCTCATCAATATCGAGAAAATAAGGCAAGAAAAGGAAGCATTCAAGAACAAAGAACACATTGAAGTCTTGATGATCAAAGCACCTTAAAGATTCCATAAGGTCAAAGACCCTTTGGAGTGTAAAGACATCAATCATCAGAAGACATGAGTGGAAGCCATGTCGCCGTTAAAGCAATTCCATGTCATTAGTCATTACAAGTCCAAGTCACCAATAGTAGTGACTTGTCAAGTCCTTATCTCATGAGGATGTAGAAGTTATGATGTAATCATGTAATCATTGTAAAGACAAAGAAGTGGAAGTCCAAGAGTCATGTATGGACAAAAGAGCTATGTATAAAATCCTAAAAGACATGCAATACCAAGAGTCATATGTAATTCCAAAAGTTATTTGGAAGTCTAAAGGTTCTAGAAGGTCAAAGATCATTAGAATTCTGAAAGTCAAGAGTCATGAGGATATGAAAGGTCATGCCTCAAGCTATAAAAGGATCCTCATTTCATATGCAAAGGAATTTAACCTTGGCCTCTCTCATTGAAATTAGAGAGATAGAGATAGTACTATTGGGGAGCAAGTAGTGGCTCTAACACTCCACTATTGGAGCTAGTGATGTTCATTGTACTTATGTATCTTAGAACTTTCACTTAATACTTGAAGCATTTCAACCATCACATTTTCATGCATGAGTTGTAGATGTTTTAAGAATATTCTTCTAATGTTTGTGGTTTATGTAGGCTTTCATATATACTAAAGTAATTGAACTATTTTGGTGACTTTGGTGCTTAACTTGTTGGAAATGTGTTGTATGACTTAATGGTCGTGGCATCTATGTGAGCTATTTCACTTGATGTTCAACGATTTTCTCTTGGTTATTTGCACATGTCTCCATTAGATTAGTACTATTAGTTATCTTTTAAAGACTCATTTTTTCTCCCTCATAGGAAAGAACCTTGATACATCGATAATTAAACATTTCACAAGGCACACTCACTTGCTCATTCAAAAGCACATGTGTGCTTCTCTCTCATTCTAACTCCTTAAGCCAATGAAAATATTTAAGTAAACAATAGTCGATTCATATTCCATATGGGACTCCTACGCAAAATGGTGTGAGGTCTAATTGGGACCTCATATCAGGGAGATCCATTATATGTTGGCGGCACCCAACACCGTCAAAATTTTGGCATTAGAAGGAGGGAAACCAGTTTTTTATGGATGATAAATCTACACATCCCAATCATTCATCCTCTGGTCAAGGTATTAATATTTTGAGCACCATCCCACCTCCTATTCCTGAAGTAGGTGGGTCTTCTCAACCTAGTCTAGATTTGGCTTACAAGGTTAACTAGGAACAACTTTAAGTACTTCATCCTAATATCCATCAGTTTGTGAAAGCTATAAATTTACTCCACGTTGCTCATAATATTCTTGATCATCCTAAGAAGAAAGAATCAACTCGTATTGGTGTGTTGGTCACATCGGTGGAAGATATGGTTTTCTCCACTCTTGAGGAGTTAGCAGAGTCTTTAGAAGACACAATTCAGTAAGAGTCACTTCCACCTATTCATGAAGAGTACAAGGAACACATTGTTCTTTCTAATGAGGAGAATTTGACAATTGAGTTATAATTTAATGATGGTTTATATGGTGAAGGAGAAGGCTTATCAGATTCAGAAAGGGAGGAAGAAAAATAAACAAAGACATGGAAGATTAGGACTTGGATTGGATGGCCCAAGGGCCACTAGATCTTCTGGATAATCGTCATATAATTCCCAAACATCTGGAGAAGTTGTTAACTAAGTTTGATATATATAAGAATACTAAGGTGAAAGATCATATCGACGGTTTCTACATGCATCAATGCTAGAGGTATGGTACGATGATATTTCTTGTAGGCATTTCCCTTTTGCTTTAGAAGGTAGAGCATCATCATGGTACCATAGTGTACCTGTTAATTCCATCCATGGATGAAGGTAGTTTAAGAAACTATTCTTGGAGAAATTTGTTGATGATAAGTCTCCCGCCATGTTATTAAAGGACCTTGGAGATATTAAGATGGGGAAAGGATAAAGTTAATGAATTCAATCAAAATTTCAATCGAATATTGAATAAGTTTCCCTAGGCACGTAACCTCATGAGTCCATTACTATTTATTACTATATAGTTGCCTTGCGTACAAATATTTCCTCTTTCAATAAATGAGTTGCAAAGGAGACACTAGCTCTAAAATTTGCATAAGCAATCATCGTGGAGAAAGACTTGCGCGCCATTGGAGTTATTACATATGATGATGAATCTAAATACTCTAAAGAGACTGGTAAAAAGTCCCAACCTTCTTCAAGTAGGTCTAAAGATAAGCATTTTCTTGAAATCAACATCTTGACCAAATCTTTAAAATAACTCACCAACTAAGTCTTAGAATTAAAGAGAACGTCAAGAGTGAATTCTACCAGTAGCAAGCCCCCCAGTTATTTTCCCTTCATAAGGAACAACCACAATCTTTAGTCGGCTAAATCGGTCGAGATATGAAACGCTGTGTTGAATATTGAAAGTATATGCATGGATAACTATTGTTCCTTCCATCAGGAATGGAATTCAGAGAAAAAATGCCCATAGTGGAACCACAACATGAATGTTTTGGCAGCACACATTTTTGATATATTGTTAGTAGATGAGAAATATGAGTAGACAAAAGAAACGAATGAACCTGCAGTGGATGAGGAAAGTTTAGGTATTAGATACTCCATGAATTATTTTGATGTCATTCTTAATGATGAAAAGAAGAGTGTTGAAGAACCACCACAAAGCAAAGCCCCTCCTTAGAAACATAATGGTTGATATAGTTTAAGGAGTTAAGGGTCCATTTCTAAAAAGGAGATGACGAGACAAAAGCTAAAGGAGAAATTGCTAAGAAGGATGTCAACACTAGTCAATCCTTCTCAGAATGCAAAAATTAAGGATGTAAATACTACTACTTCCAAGAAAACTTCCACCAACAACAAGAACAAGTCCATTACTCTGGGATTGTCAAATAAAATTACTCCTTCAGACACTTTAGCACTGCATGCTAAAGGTGAAATGATTGATTATAATATCGTTTAATATCATTTTCACAACCTTCAGGTGACAAAGCTTCTACATCTAGAAAGGTGTCAGGTAAGTCTTTTGGAACCCTTGAATCTATATTTAATGTTGTAACTTTAGACGTTAATAATATCTATCCCGCATTTTTCTTAACTTTTAAATTTTTTGATTATAATTCCCATATTGTTTAGTCAATTCGAGTGCATCTACGTATGTAATTCCATTCTTTGTTGATAAGAAAATAAATGATAAATGGATAAAACCGATGCACAAATCATTTAGCTGGACATATCCCTTGTCCAAGCTAAATCAATGAACTCAAAAATATTATTATTCAATTAACAAATGGCCACTGAGTTCACCAATGTATAAACATTGTAATTGTGAATATCCCTAAAGCCTATGTTGTACCCTTTAGTAGAGATTGATCTAATATATTAAAAGTTTATTTTTCTACATATTGGATACATTTATGTCTTCTATATAAGGCAAAAAAAATCATATCTAAGTGGAGAGTAAGGCATACATGAAATATACTGTGACACGAATTGAGTGTCATAATAAACCTATTTCCTTTGCCGATTTAATATTGGGAAATCATTTTTTAGAAACTGATCAGGGGAGTTATCAAGCATAACCATCACCCATCCCACCTGATATGGAGCTCCTTCCTTGTACTCCAACTGGGGCTAATGAATCATGTAATATTAATAATAATAATAATAATAATAATAATAATAATAATAATAATAATATAGGAAGCATTTCAATATCTACTAATATTTGGACATTATACTTTGATGGTTCAAGAATGTAGGATGGATCTAGATCTGGTTGTTTACTCATATACCCATGTAATAAGAGACATTATATCATGTCATTCATATTTCAGGTGTATAAATAATACCGCCAAATATGAAGCACTCATACTTGGACTAAAGAAAACCATCGACCTAAAGGTAGAGTTTCTCTAGGTAATTGGTGACTCAAAAGTGATCACTCATTAGGTGCATGATACTATCCAATATGTTTCACCAAATATTAAAAATTACCAACATGAGGTATGGCAATTGATTAATTATTATAAGGCTTTTAATATTATTTTGGTTCCTAGACTTAAGAATGTTTCAGCAGATGTATTATCTAGTGCAGCTGCTAGAATGTCACCAATGAGAAATGGTTTTTCTATAGAGAATATATATACAATATATGTGCCTAATAACATCAGTAATATTTGTATTTTCAATGATGACCAATAGATATTTCATTATATGGATTATGAGGATGATGACATGGATTGAGAGGAAGACTAGGAGTGTGGAGACTGAGAAATACTCCCTCTACTCTCTATTTCCTTTTTTATGTCTATGTTTTCTCTTGAAGACTGTGATTTTTACTTTTTTTTGAAACTGAATTTTTTAATGCTGAATGCAGGGGTGATGAAAGTGGAGACATGTATGGTAATGAATTTGTGATGTAAAGATGTTATTATTTTGACTTGGTAGGTCAATTTCTCATCCTAGGGTCACTTTCTGTAGGATTCCCTTGCCACTGTAATTCCTACATGATCATCATGTAGGTTTACAGGGGATCCTATAGAAAACACAGTCCCCTTGTAAACTGAAGAAAATGATAGAAAATAAATGGAATAAATGGTGGAGTGATGAATGACAATGGGTGGAAAAATAAAC
This sequence comes from Pinus tabuliformis, assembly GCA_031772625.1. Lineage (NCBI taxonomy): Eukaryota > Viridiplantae > Streptophyta > Pinopsida > Pinales > Pinaceae > Pinus > Pinus tabuliformis. The sequence continues at coordinate 404,015,500 of CM062812.1, read as the reverse complement.
ATGGGAGTGGAATAGGTTCCTTTTTTTATTCTCCTCTATTCTCTGATCGTCCTCCTTGTTGACCTGCAAATAGAAAATTTCATGATTTTTTTTCTCTCTCTCTCTCTCTCTTTTTTAATCAACTAGTCTACCTCTAAGAGGTTTTCATCATAGTTGTTTGCCCTGGGCGCCCCAAGAGAAGCTTTCTCCCATAGATCTTTTCATTTTCTCCTTTTTTTTTCTTTTTCTTTGTGACACTATTTGGCCGCCCCAAGAGGTTTTCAAGCCAATAGTGGGACTGAGGCGCCTCATGGAGGTTTTCACCTAAGTCTCCTTATTTTTATCTTCTTAGTGACTTGAGAAGGCAGGAGTTGAGACTTGCTCCATTGCCATCATTGTTTTATTAATACCATAAATGAACTCTTGTTTTGAAAATGGTCTTTTGTAAACTTTCAATATATGTCCATTAACAAGTAAAGGAATGGCCTCTGTATCTATGGTTTTGATATGCACTGAACCATTATCATGACATATTTCTATAGCATAAGGCTTTAGCCATCTTATCCTTAACTTGCTCTTAAAGTATTTATATCTAGAATCATATACCAAATCCAAATCACCTTCTTGAAATTTCTTATCATTGATGTTATTTTCATGCCAAATCTTCATATGAAGCTGGGTTACCTTTGAGTGTAGGAGGGCCTGTATTTTGAACTCATCTAACCCATTCAACTGGAGAAATCTCTCTTTTTGTGCACTTCTTAGATAGAGATCTAGTTGGCATGTCATCCTTAATGTGTTATACTCAAACTCAATGGACAACATGGCCTTTTTTCCATAGACCAGCTCATAGGGTGTGAATCTAGTGGTGGTCTTCCAGGTGGTATTATAGGCCCAGGTGGCCTCAACTGGTCTATCTGCCCAATCTTTCCTGTTGCTATTAACCACTTAGGTCAAGATGCCCTCCAACGCTCTATTGGTCATCTCCACTTTCCCATTATCTTGTGGGTGATAGGGAGTGGAGGTTCTATGCTTGATCTTGTGATTTCTAAGTAAGTCTTCAATCATGTTGGTGGTAAATTTGTTGCCTTGATCAGTGACTAGCTCTCTAGGGTACCCAAATTAGTAAAATACATTCTCCCTTAAGAACTCAGCTACCTTCTCCTCTGTTGTTGCCTTACTTTCCTTGGTTTCAGCCCACTTAGTCAGAGAGTCAATGCACACAATGATGTACTATTTTTGCTTGGAAGGAGGGTCAATAGGTCCAATGAAGTCCATGCCCCACTTGTCAAATGGCTCAAAAGTCACTTGAGGCTGCAGAGGAATTTCATCCCTTGGAGTAGGCTTTCCCATCCTATGGCACCGATCACACTGACTAGTATATCGTTTCACATCCTAAGGAAGAGTGGGCCAATAATACCTTGCTTGTAACAGTTTGAATTTTTTCCTCTTTGCGGCAAAGTGACCTTCACAAGGCCCATCACGATAGGTCAAAAGGATGTAAAAAACTTCCTCCTCCGTGACACACCTTCTCAGGATCTGATCTTGGCCACGTTTGAAGAGATTTCCCCCAATCTAAGTGAAGGGGGTGCTCTTCCTTATAATGTTGCTTTTCTATTTGGAGGACAAGTTCATGGGAACTTTGCAGATACCAAATATTTTGCTATGTCAGCAAACCATGGAGAGAGAATTGAAATGGTGAACAAGTGCTCATTCGGTAACTCGTCATTAACCATTCCCTCATCACCTACAAACAGCGTTAATCTGGACAAAAATTCTACAACAACATTTTCCCTACCAGGCTTATCAACAATAGTTAGATCAAAACTATTGTAATAAAAGTAACTATATTATAATATGAGCATTCAGATTGGGTTTATTCATTAAATATTTGATTGCAACATGGTCAGTACGGACAAACGTTTGATAGCCTATAATATAATGCATAAATTTTTCAATGAATGCACAATAGATAGGAGCTCCTTTTCAGTCACTGTGTAGTCCAGTTCAGCCTTTGACAGATTCTTATTGATAAAGTAAATGACATAAGGAAATTTTTCATCTATATGATGTAGGGTTGATTGTATGGCTTTGTGTGAGGGATCAGCACGAATATGAAAAGGAAGGCCCAATTTGGGCCTTGGAGAATTGGTGCAGTGGTTAACTTGTTCTTCGAGATGTCTAAGGCATCTTGACAACATTTTGACCATATAAACTCAGTGTCCTTTGCCAAAAACCCAAATTAAGGATAGACCAACTTTCTGAGGTCCTTTATGAACCTTCGGTATTATTCATTTAACACTAGGAAACTTCTGACATATCTCTTCTTTTGAGGAGGTGGGACCCTTTGGATGATAGATATTTTTTTTAGGTCCACTTGCAGTCCTTGCTGAGATATTGAATGACCCAACACGGTCCCTGCAGTCATCAAGAATTCACATTTTTCGAGACTGGGAGATAGGTTCATTTCAATGCATTTGTGTAGTACTTTACCTAGGTTGGACAGAGCCTCCTGGAAATCACATCCATACTATGTAGAATCATCCATATAAATTTCTACCTCATCATGGACTAACTCGGCAAAGATACTCAGGACTACTCTTTGGAAAGTGGCAGGAGCATTGCATAAACCAAAAGGAAGGACCCAATAGGCAAAAGTGCCCCAAAGACAAGTGAATGTGGTTTTATCTTGGTCCTCCAGGTTGATCTGGATTTGATTGTACCCGCTGAATCCATCTAGGAAAGAGAAAAACTTTTTCCCTACCAGGTCATCTAGCACTTGGTCGATGAAAGGTAGAGGGAAATGGTCCTTCTTTGTGGCCTTGTTCAAATCCATATAATCAAAACAAATCCTCCACTTACCATTTTTCTTGGGAACTAACACCAAAGGAGAGACCCACTCACTGTCGGAGATAGGATAAATGGATCCTCCATCTAGCAATTTTTGTAGTTCTTCTTTGACTATATCCTTAAGAACTGGATTCATCCTCCTTTGTGGTTGTCGGACTATCTTGCAACCATATTTGACGTAAATGTGGTGAGTAGATACTGAGGGATCCAGATGTTCCTTTATCATGTTGCACAATTTCCCCTCTTGGAGAACAGAAAGAGATGGATTTATTTTCAGAGTACTCTTAGGGCCGAACTCTATGGTTTTGACATGGAGAGGGTGTAGGTTTTAACCCTGTACAAAAATTACCTGCATACAAATTTTAAAACACAGAAAATAAACAATGCGCGAGCATAACACATAAAACACATATACACAGAGATTTTCCCCTGGATCTCAAAACCGGGACTACCAGCTTGATTTTTCATTATGTTCCTTTCAATGTTATAATACATATTTATACATGCCGAAGCATCCAATACCATGGACCGAGAAACCATCGCATCCAATACCATGGACCAAAACATGTGCGAAAATCATGCACAAAACCACAGGTGGGTATGCCTAACCGAACATAGGGTCCAAAACCAAAATTTTCCGGGGCTGCCCCGAACCCCATAAAGTGGGGTTATGGGTACGCCTCAAACCCCATGTGACCTCCCCCCCTCTAACCCCCGATTAACTATGTGGGCTAGTCATGGAAAGAATATAACACAACCCAACATTCTCCCACTTGTTTTCTTTCCACAGGGGGCCACAAGAGAACTTAGTCATTTATCCAGCGCTGCAACGCCCATTGTTTCTCTACACCAAGAGAACTTCTCAGAGCTCACAAATTTTGTCAATGCATCTATAGTATTCTTCAAAGTGTCCACCTTTACCAACAACACCTTTTTTTCTTCTATCTTATCCCTCACAAAGTGATACTAAACATCAATGTGCTTTGTCTTTGAATGATATGCTGGGTTCTTTGCCAAGAAAATTGCACTTTGGATTTCACAGTTTATCCTTATAGCTCCCTGTACTAACCCCATACTTGAGCACAACCTTTGCAACCAAACTACTTCCTTGCTTACATGAGTGGTTGCCATGTATTCTGCCTCTGTAGTTGATAGTGCCACTACAGATTATTTCTTACTCATCCAACTGAGTGCACCTCCAAATAGGTTAAACACATACCCAATTGTAGATCTTCTCTAATCCAGATCTCTAGCCCAGTCTGCATCAACCAAGCCATGAATATACAACACTCTGTCCAATCCTGGTCTTCCTTTGTAGCACAAACTATAATCACTAGTGCCACGCAAATACCTGAAAACCCGCTTCACTATTGTTCAGTGCTCCTTCCCTGATTTTGACATAAACTTGCTCAATACTCCCACTGCATGTGCAATGTCCGGTCTAGTACAAAACATTTCATACATCAGGCTACCGACTGCACTTGCATATGGAACATGGGACATTTCCTCTTCCTCTCCTTATGTCTTGGGACACTGTTCAACAGATAACCTCACACCTACAGGAATAGGAACCTTCACCGGTTTAGTATCCTGCATATTAAACCTCTGCAATATTGTCTCGACATAATTCCTTTGGTTTAACTAGAGTTTCCTCTTTTCTCGATCTCTTTTAATTTCCATGCCCAAAATATAGTTTGCAACACTAGGATATTTCATCTCGAATTTGGAGGACAATTGGGTCTTCAAATCCTAGATAATTTTTTTGTCATTTCCAACCAACAAAATATCATCCACATACAAGACCAGATAAATAACATGGTCACTAATTAATTTAAAATACACACAGTGATCTTCTTTTGTTCTGGTGAAGCCAAGTCCTCATATAAATGTATCAAATTTCTGATACCACATCCTTGGTGACTATTTTAACCCATATAGAGACTTCTTTAACTTGCATACCAGTTCTTCCTTACCCTTCACTGCAAAGCCTTTAGGTTGCTTCATGTAGATCTCCTCTTCCAGATCCCCATGAAGAAACGTTGTCTTCACATCCATCTGTTCTATCTCAAAATCAAAAGCAAGAGCAATAGATAAAAGTAATCTAATAGAAGTTACCTTGGCAATAGGAGAAAAATATCACCAAAATCAATTCCCAGTACCTGGGAATAACCTTTTGCTACCAACCGAGCTTTGTATTTCTCCACCTTTCCATATGCATTTGTCTTCTTCTTGAACACCCATTTGCTACCAATGGGTTTTCTTCCAGCTGGCAACTCCACCAGATCCCAAGCCTCATTTTTGTGCAAAGATGCCATTTCATCAACCATGGCCTCTTTCGAAAGTTTTCCATCCTGTGAATCTACTGCTTCCTTCACAGTTCTGGGATCATCGTCAGTAATAGATAAAGCAAAATTTGAACAGAAAGCATATGGAATATACCTTTCTGGCTGCCTTCTTTCTGGAATTGATCTTCTCACACCTGGAATTTGTGGCTCTTCATCCTCTAATTCCTCCTCTGCTATAGAGTCTGATTTTTCCTCCTTAAGCTCAAACTCTATCTTCTCAGGTTACTTAGGTTGGAATTCATGTTTAATAACATCCTTTACCTCTCTGAACACCACATCACGGCTATACACAACCTTCCTTGTTACTGGATTCCAAAGCTTATAACCCTTTAAACCATCCTTATACCCAATAAAGATGCACTTTTCAGATTTACTATCCAACTTGGTTTGTTTCTCCTTTGGAACATGTACATATGCATCACATCCAAACACCCTCAGATGTGAAATAGAGGGTTTCTTACCAGTCCATACCTCTTGTGGAGTCTTATCCTCCAACGCTGATGAAGGTGACCTATTGACCAGGTAACATGCAGTATCCACTGCCTCTGCCTAGAATTCCTATCCTAACCCGGAACCACTGAGCATGCTTCTTGCCATTTCCGTCAATGTCTTGTTCATTCTTTATACAACTCCATTTTGCTGAGGTGTATATGGATTAGTCTTCTGTCGTGCTATACCACACTTGTTACAAAATTCTTCAAATTCCTTACTATAAAACTCTCCACCATTATCTGTCCTCAGCACCTTTATCTTCTTCACTTTCTGATTTTCCACGAGAGCCTTAAAGTCTTTAAACCTGTAAAAGACTTCAGATTTCTTCTTAAGGAAGTATATCCATGTGTTCCATGACAAGTCATCTATAAATGATACATAGTGCACAGACTTACTCAGTGATGGAACCTGCACAGGTCCAAACACATCACTATGCACAAGCTCTAATATCTATTTCACCCTCTTACTACCAAAGGGGAAACTCACCCGATTCTACTTCCCATATACACAATTTTCACAAAAAACGAAATCCAGAGAGCTATTACTCATACCTTATACAATATCTTTACCATGAAGTATTTGAAGGCCCTTCTCTCCCATATGTCCAAGCCTTTGATGCCAAAACATGGCCTTCTCTCCAGAGACCACTAGATTTTTTACTCCACTTTCAAGAATCACAGAACTGTTGCACCCATCAACAACCGTGCTACCTTGCAACCTGTATAAAGTTCCAATCCGAACTTCCTGCATCAATACTAGTTCTCCCCAAACTATCTTGTAGGTATCCTTCTCGAACACTGTTTTTACGCCTGCATCATCCAACTTGTTTACAGAAACTAGATTTGTGGTCAATGCAGGAATATGTAGAACACCCAAAAATGTTCTAACCCTTCCACCTTGCAACTTAAACTTTACTTTTCCAAGACAAATAATTCTAGCCTTCCTATCATCCCCTAAGAAGACATCAACACCATCGTATTTCTCATACTCACAGAAGCACTCTCTATGGGGAGTGAAGTGAGAGGATGCACCTGAGTCAATTAACCATGCCTCATGATCTACATGTGTACTTGAAGAACCCAAGTACACATCCCCACCTTCATCTAAGGTGGTTTTCGCCTCTGCAGAAGGAGAATCATCATATTGCTTTCCTTTATTAAGAGCTTTAGATTTCTTGTCCCTTTTGTAGTGCCCTTCCTTTCCGCATTTCCAGCACGCCACCTTTACAGGTTTTCCTTGAGATTTGGATCTCCCTCTAGATTTATATCTCCCACTCAATGACTTATTTTTGTTTCTATTCTGGGACCATCCTCGTATAGACAAGGAATCACCATTCTGGCTCTCCATATTTTTCCATTTCATCTCCTCCATCAGCAAGGCTGAGACTATTTCATCAAGCTGCAAGGCAATTGCATCGCTACCTATTGCAATAACCAGACTATCCCACAAATATGGTAGAGAACACAAAAAACTAATGCACTTATCTTCATCTGAAATTTTAATATCAACAGATGCTAACTAACTTACCACAGTACTAAATGCGTTCAGATGCTCTATCACTGAGTCTCCATATTTCATCCCTAGGTTATACAACTTTTTCCGCAGGAAGAATTTATTCACCAGACTTAGATTGGTGCAAAGTCCCTAAATTGCCCCACAAAACCTTCGCCGTAGCTTCCCCTGATACATTCAACAATAATAAATTTGAGACACACAATCGTATTGTGCTCTTTACCTTCCGATCCAACTTCTTCCATTCTTCAATGGAAACTCTGGTTTGTTTAGTACCTGGATCTACCGTGATCCACTGATCTTTCTCCACCAACAGATCCTCCATCTTGAGTTTCCACAACTTAAAACTTTGACCATTAAATTTCTAGATCTCTATATTTCCACTACTCGTTCTCTAGTCGATTTAACGTCTTAAATTGCTCTACATAAAAGTTCAATCCGGGTATCATAAACTGATGAAGTGTGGTGCACCATATGTGCTTAGTTAACCTTTTTCTTACTTCGTTGTTTTATAGTTTATGTTGTTTTTGGGTTTTTGTTCTTGTTGGTTTCTTAAAATGTTTAACGCAAATGGAAATCCTATTCTAAGGTCTTAAGAATACTTTTAAAGGTCAAGTATGGATGTAGATTTTAAGACAAGGTTTATGTCCCTTATAGTAACTTCCAAAACTTAGCACTTCAAAAGATCTCAAAACATGCTATTGATAAAATTAGTACTTGAACATGAATGTAAGTATGTAGCTACTTAAATCAAACAAAAGACGAAATACTGATCATGAAATCACTCTCTCTGCTACCCATCTAACTACAGAAATAAAATCTAAACTATTGCACTCAAACAAACCAAAAATTGTAGACTAACGAAAGCAAGATCAGTTTACTTAACCTATAATCCGATAGCTCACCAAGTAGCTTTTCTGGGTTAAGCCATGGCTCTAAAGATAACATCAATAACATGAAGAATTGATATCTAAATTACCTACTTGCAAATGAAAGTAAAATCAAGTCACTTCACTTATAATCCAATAGCTTTCCAAGTACCTTTTCGGGGTTAAGCCATGGCTCTGGAGATAACATCAATAACATGAAGAATCTGATATCTAAATTACCTACTTGCAAATGAAAGTAAAATCAAGTCACTTCACTTATAGTCCGATAGCTCGCTAAGTAGCTTTTCGGGGTTAAGCCATGCCTCTGGAGATAATGTCAATAACATGAAGAAGCTAATATCTAATTGCAGAAATGAAAGTAAAATCAAATCACTTCACTCATAATCCGATAGCTCGCCAAGTAGCTTTTCGAGGTTAAGCCATGCCTCTGGAGATAATGTGAAATAACATGAAAATTTTGATATCTAAACCAACTAACAACAACAAATAAATAAGACTGAAATCAAAGCATAACTGAAACTGAAAAGCTTAAGAAAAACTTTAGTAGAGAGACAAATCTCATGTCACTATTTGATGCAGAAACATGTAAAGAAAAACTAATCTACAATCAACCGGTTGAACTCATTTGCATGAATTAAAATTGCATGAATGAAAAATCTAAACTATCAAACTTGAAAGCAATAAAATGACATACATAAATGAAATCAAAGAAAAATTACAAAATAAAATCTACTCTACCTTACATTCTAATATGCTCCATGACATCTACTTCATATCTCCTTCCATATTGAGAACATCAAAGCCTTATCCAAATTCTTTAAAATTACAAAGTACAACAAAGCTCTCCAAATCTTTCCAAAGCCATCAAATAAGAACTAAAAAATCCAAGCTAAAGAACTAAAAATCCAAGCTAAGCTAAGACTAACAAGCTAACAAATGAAGGAGAGATATCTCCTATTTATACAAAAATATGAGAAGCCATCTCATTAATGAGAGTCCATGAATCTCTCCCTCTACCTCTAGAGTCCTAATCAAAATAGGAACTGATAAGACACATGTCTTCTAAGAGTTACAACACAATTAGGAGATGTCATACATATCCTCATGATCTCATGATTCTCTCCACTCAAATTCGAATTTGGTCTTAGAGTGCCACATAAAGGTATTCTAGAAGCCTCCTTTTGACCTACACATGTCAACAATCTCAACCCATTTGATAGGTATAAGCATATGCACATTATTTTCTAATTTTTAACCACAAATTCAGTTAAGAAGGCTTAGAATTAATAAAGTTTGGAAAAACATAAATGTGGCCCAATGATAATGAAAGTGGGAAGAATGTAGTGACATAGTAGTAAATGGAGGTGATATAATGGACATAATAGTGAAAGTGTAATGGAAATGAATGACATTTTCAAGACCCAACATACCCTGCAACTAAAGTTATTGCATGTCTTCATGAAATATATATTACATTAACTCTTTTGATCCTTGATCTTTGGCTTAACTTTACATGATATCATTTGATAACTTCATATTTCTGCAAGGTGTTTTACTTGAATTGCAACATGGTTGGTTCTTGTGTTACATCCATTTTTTTTGTTGCATTTTATTTTGATCTTTGAACTTTGCATAATGATATTTTGATTATTGTTTGCAAAGTATATCTTTATTGGATTGCATGATGGTTGGTTCTTGTGTGACAACCATGATTTTGTTTGTATCCAATTTATCTTCTAAGCACTTTTTGAAAAGCCATTATACTCTCATAATAACAATATAATAGTTAATATATTTTGGAAGTATGTGGGCTCCTGAGTATGATATGGACATGGAAAAATATGAAGATGAATGTATTCCCCCCCCAAATGATGGTATTGGAAATTTTATGAAATGAGGAAGATAAATGTTTTTCCAACAATTATCATTCTAGTTTTTTATGGAATTCTATGGTCAAAAAGTTAGAAAATGACGTCCCTAAACTTACCCTTTGCAATGGATGAGTTGTACGTGTGGTGGCTGAAAAATTCTTATCATACACTTCTTCAAGTGGCTGAACAAGAGGAGTCATGGATAAAGAGTTAAGATGACCTTCTATTGCTTCTACTAAAACTTGTTGAATCTGCTCCAAAATGCTGAAAATAATAGTCTTCATGTCTTCAGAACTCATTGGGACAATTCCTACTATGTGAAAAGATGTTCTGATGTCAAACATATAAGGAAATTGTTGACTTAGTGGCCATTGATGGATGCCACTAGTCAACACGAGAACTCTCACCATTGATAACAATGAGAGTAAAGATGCCCAAACACATCTTGCTAGGTGCGAATAGCTTTTCCGATGTCGAGTCACCTAGAAGGTCTGATGAACAAGGGACATTAATGTATTCCTATTGTTTGTCAGCATGAGAAATTGCCATTAAGACATGCAAGCCTCAAGGTATATTTATAAGGAACTTAAACTCAAAGGACTATGGAATCAATAATTTGCATTGAAGCAGAGCTTATTTGCGGAATGAAAATGACAAGAAATGGAAGATGGCAATGGAGAGTAGAAATGGAAATAAGAAATAAACATGTGAATGAGCCTCTTGCTTTTATTTGTGGGTTATGGATGGAAAAAAAGAGATGGAAAGTGTATGTGAATGTAAATGGAAAATATGAAGTGAAATGTGGTGAATGGTTTATTATGAGGTATGGATGTGAGGGAGACAATAATATCTGAAAGTTTTTCAAGTGTTTGGATCTGATTTTGCATCATCACATTTCCTCTTTGTTGCTGATCATCCTCTTATGAAGCAAATTGGTCTCTTAGAGAGACACCATTCTCTTGTAGTCATTTGCCCTTCCTCCTGAAACCTGCAAAAAACTAATACTTCCTCTGCAATGGAATGTAAGATTATCAAAGAAGAGAGATGATCAATCTCTCTAGTTATGATATTTACACACAAAACTAAGAATTTATATTAATGAAACAAGCTTTCAAAGGAAAAATCAAAAGAATTTATACTTGCTTTTGAATTGGTGCTCCAAGTTGAATGCTGCTTATTTTCAGCAGTTTATTTCATTATTTGCCATTTCAAACTCTAATGATGGATTTCTCATTATGTAGATCTTGTTGAGATATTTCCAACGATACTTGAATCATCAAAATATGATTTTGTATGAGAAAGATAGGCTGATTTGAACAATGAGGCTTGTTTGCCTTCAGAATTAGAGAATAGCTGCGAAATTGGACTTTAGCTACGGAATGTGCATAGTTTCTGTAGCTAAAAATCTTGAATAAAAAGTTAGCCATTCATCATTCATCATTAGTCCAAAATTAATCAATACCTTCAGAAAAGTGAGCAAATAACTTATTCATTTCATTGATTCAAAATTATTTTTTTATTTTTTTCTTGACATGCGACAACTCAGTGTGGTGACTTAGTGATAACACACACCTTGAATTTCCTTTGACCGGGGTCTTTTTCATTGACTTGGATCAAATGAATAGCACACCATCCATGTACTAACATTTTCCCAGCTACCCATGTGGTTTGTTTCATCTCTTGACACCTATAACCTATAGAAGTATGAAAATGGTTGCGGAATTTCCAGTTATCTGCAGAATCAAGTTGCATTCCACAGCTAAAAGAGAGTCAAACATCATTTTTGAAATTCATCACACAATCCTCTAATTTCTATATGATTAGTAGCAAGATCAATTGGTACCAAGGCATAGTTCTCAAGGCCACTGATTAAAGGAATTCTAAAAACTAGATTCGGCTATATTCTAATTGTTGATTTACTCAAATTTCTTAAAACCAAAGCATACAATCCAACCTCGCTATAAGCGCAGTTTGATAAAGATGAAGTGGAAAATAGTCATGAGATTGATCAGTGCTTTTTATGGGATTACAGGTTGACAGAGGTCGTTTCATTACAAAGTTTTTGGCTGAAAGTATGGTCGGACTACCAAGCACATCATAATAAAGTTAAACACGTACACAGTACTTGTCAATGAAGACAAGATCCATGAGTACCAACACTTGTGCCAATATTTTAGCAAGTAAAACATCGAGCATAGGAATAGTTTCTATATGGGTGCTTGGAGAACTGTCGTATTTGATCATATTACTATTAACAGGAAGTAGCGGAATAGGATTAGATGGGTGGAAGAAGACATGTTTCCTCAAATAACCAAAGCGTGCCGTGTTTAAACTGTTCTTTGTTCATTTAATAGAAATCATTTTTTCTCACGCATTCAGTGATACGGTGGATGACCTGGAAGCCAAGGAAATTAGATCTGGGAAGATTTCTCAAAGAAATCGAAATATGACTACAACTGTTCAAAAAGAACTATTTTTCCTCACGCGGCATGCAAAAAGAGGCTTAAGAGAACCAAGAAATTCTCTCAAACCGCCACAAATTTCTTAAAACCATTTCTAGGTTATCTGATTGACCATATTGGCGAAGAAACCCATGTTTTATGTCTTCCAAATTCGCCTCCTTTTGGCTAGATCATGCATTCAAAGCTTGACGTTTTTTTACTATTTTGTGTTTTCCTGAATTATTGCATTTGGCTTGCATTTGGTTTTTTGGGTTTGATTTGCAATTTCAACACAGCAAATGAATGGTAATCTAAACGTTGGAACTTTTCAAGGACACCCTAAATAGGTATTTTTCTCTCGGTCATATGTTCTCGCTTTCTGACTCACATCGCATTAGAAAGTCATCTGATCTATATGCTCTGCATGCTACTCTTATTGCTATAACAACACAGTAGTCTCGACATATGCAAGTAGTTCATTAGCACTGTAGTTTCGGCACTATCGTTGGCACTGTTATGTATGAGTCTTGACACAATTGTATAGATTGATCTCGGCACATATAAGACCTATTCTCAACAATGTCAATGAATGATTGTTATTGCCATTCTATCCATGACTTTTTAATGAGCCAAATTACAGTTCCTAAAGCCTAATTGCAGTGACGATTCCGAGTCTAATTGCAGTACTCAAATTAAGATTGCAACTCTCTCTCCTTTTCCATGATCCATTAAGTATTCATATTTATCTGTCAAAGAAAATTAAGCCAACCTGTGCTAGTTCAAGAATGAAGCACCTATAGCTGAATGTTTTAAATTCACTCTTTAGATTAAACACATCCTTGGTTGTTGCATGTATGCAACTTTTTTTGATTTTATTTCAAATATTTTATGGATTTTCATTATTGTTGCAGGGTCGAGCAGTGGCTAAAAGAAATGCAGTGCGTGACTGCAAGAAATACGGGTCGGTGAATGACCTCCAGACAAGGGATGCAAAGATATACTATGTCCACCATAACATCAAGAAATACAAAGATTGTTTTATTATGTGAAACGTGGGAAATTTTTTTATTATTTATTTATTTATTTTGTTAATAAAATTACATATGTTATATTTTCAAAAATTAAAAATATACATATATATTTTACTAAACAAAATAATAATTTTTATTTTTATTCTTTTATGTATTTTAAAATGATTCGTTAATAAAATGATATGTTATATTTAAAAAAATAAAAAAATATACATATATATTTCATTAAACAAAACAATGAATTTTTTTTTTTGGTTGAATCACTTGAAACGATGAAGTTTATTTTTTCTCGTTTTTCTTTTAACATAACAATTTTTTTTTCTGATCCTCTAGATCACAAAAAGTGCAGGAGGAGAGCATACTCAAGAATTATTAATTATTATGTTTTTATAACAATTCTTTTTCTGACCCTCCAGATCACACAAAGTGCAGGAGGAGAGCATACTCAAGAATTATTAATTTATTTTTTTTAGATGTAAGAAATAAGGTCTCCTAATTACACTTACCCGACAACGACACCAAAATGTCTAGTCAGTTTAAGGTCTTAAATTGCTCTACATAAATTATCAATCCACGTATCGTAAACTGATGAAGTGTGGTGCACCATATGTGCTTAGTTAACCTTTTTCTTACTTTGTTGTTTTATAGTTTATGTCGTTTTTGGAGTTTTGTTCTTGTTTGTTTGTTTAACACAAATAGAAATTCTATTATAAGGTCTTAAGAATATTTTTAAAGGTCAAGTATGGATGTAGATTTGAAGACAAGGTTTATGTCCCTCATAGTAGCTTCCAAAACTTAGCAAATCAAAAGATCTCAAAACATGCTATTGATAAAATTAATACTTGAACATGAATGTAAGTATGCAACTACTTAAATCAAACAAAAGATGAAATATTGATCATGAAATCACTCTCTCTGCTGCCTATCTAATTACAGAAATAAAATCTAAACTATTGCACTCAAACAAACCAAAAATTGCAGACTTACGAAAGCAAGATTAATTTACTTCACTTATAATCTGATAGCTCGCCAAGTAGTTTTTCCGAGTTAAGCCATGGCTCTGGAGATAACATCAATAACATGAAGAATTGATATCTAAATTACCTACTTGCAAGTGAAAGTAAAATCAAGTCACTTCACTTATAATCCAATAGCTTTCCAAGTACCTTTTCGGGGTTAAGCCATGGCTCTGGAGATAACATCAATAACATGAAGAACCTGATATCCAAATTACCTACTTGCAAATGAAAGTAAAATCAAGTCACTTCACTTATAGTCTGATAGCTCACCAAGTATCTTTTTGGGGTTAAGCCATGGCTCTAGAGATAACGTCAATAACATTAAGAACCTAATATCTGATTGCAGAAATGAAAGTAAAATCAAATCACTTCACTCATAATCTGATATCTCACCAGGTAGCTTTTCGGGATTAAGCTATGACTCTAGAGATAATGTCAAATGACATGAAGAATTTTATATCTAAACTAACTAACAACAACAAATAAATAATATTGAAATCAAAGCATAACTGAAATTGAAAAGCTTAAGAAAAAGTTCAGCAGAGAGGCAAATCTCATGTCACTATTTGATGCAAAAACATGTAAAGAAAAACTAATCTACAATCAACTAGTTAAACACACTTGCATGAATTATGAAAAATCTGAACTATCACACTTGAAAGCAATAAAATGACATACATAAACGAAATCAAAGCAAAATTACAAAATAAAATCTACTCTACCTTACATTCTAATGTGCGCCATGACATATACTTCACATCTCCTTCCATGTTGAGAACATCAAAGCTTTATTCAAATTCTTCAAAATTACAAAGTACAACAAAGCTCTCCAAAGCTTTCCAAAGCCATCAAAGAAGAACTATAAACTCCAAGCTAGAGAACTGAAAAGCCAAGCTAAGCTAAGACTAACAAGCTAACAAGCTAACAAATGAAGGAGAGAGATCTCCTATTTATACAAAAATATGAGAAGCCATCTCATTAATGAGAGTCCATGAATCATTCCCTCTACCTCTAGAGTCCTAATCAAAATAGGAACTGATAAGACACATGTCTTCTTAGAGTTACAATACAATTAGGAGATATGACACATATCCTCATGATCTCATGATTCTCTCCACTCAAATTCGAATTTGGCCTTAGAGTGCCACATAAAGGTCTTCTAGAAGCCTCCTTTTGACCTACACATGTCAACAATCTCAACCCATTTGTTAGGTATAATCATATGCACATTATTTTCTAATTTTTAACCACAAATTCACTTAAAAAGGCTTAGATTTAGTAAAGTTCGGAAAAACATAAATGTGGCCCAATGATAATGAAAGTGGGATGAATATAGTGACATAGTAGTGAAATGGAGGTGAAATGGAGGTGATATAATAGACATAATAGTGAAAGTGTAATGGAAATGGATGATATTTTCAAGACCCAAGATTCCCCATCTTCTTTCACCACCAGAATCGATCTCATAGATCTCCCACTGAATAGGGTCTACCATAGGCCCGAGCGAAACCCCTCAACAACAAAGGCATCCCCTTGAAGCAAAAATAACTCTGATACCAAATGTAGGTTTTAATCCCAGACAGAAATTACCTCCATATGAATTCTAAAACACAGAAAATAAACAATGCGAGAGAATAACACATAAAACACATATACACAGAGATTTCCCCCTAGATCCCAAAGCCGGGACTACCAGCTTAATTTTTCATTATGTTCCTTTCAATGTTATAATACATATTTATACATGCTGAAGCATCCTATACCATGTACCGAAAAACCATCACGTCTAATACCATGGATCGAAAATCATCGCATCCAAAAACATGTGTGAAAATCATGCACAAAACCATAGGTGGGTCCACCCAACCTATCATAGGGCCCAAAACCAAATTTTTTCGGGGTGCTGCCTTGGACCCCATAAAGTGGGGTTACAGGTACATCTTAAAACCGCTGTGACCTCCCTCTCTAACCTCCAATTAACGATGTGAGCTAGTCTTGAAAATAATATAACACAACTCAACAAAGGGTTGGAATCATCCAAGTACAGATCAGTTGGATGGTTGTTCTGGGTTTCCTTTACTACTTCTTCCTGGGACAATGTACTAGGAGTTGGACTCTGGAGTAGGTGTTCAATCAAATCATTTTCATCCTGTTGTCCTCCTCCCATGGTTGTTTCTAAGGTATATAGTTGGGCAAAATAAACTTAATCTTCTTCCTCCTCTTCCATCCATAAAGGTAAATCATGTTCTAGAGATGGTTGAACAGGAGGGTATAGGACTAACTTCTTGGACATATGTGTTTAGTCTTGAAAATCTCATTCATTTCCATTACACTTTCACTATTATGTCCACTATATCACCTCCATTTCACTTCCATTTCACTACTATGTCACCACATTCATCCCACTTTCATTATCATTGGGCCACATTTATTTTTTTCCAATCTTTATTAATTCTAAGCCCTTTAAGTGAATTTGTGGTTAAAAATTAGAAAATAATGTGCATATTCATATACCTAACAAATGGGTTGAGATTGTTGACATGTGTAGGTTGAAATGAGGCTTCTAGAAGACCCTTATGTGGCACTCTAAGGCCAAATTCGAATTAGAGTGGAAAGAATCATGGGATCATGAGGATATGTGTCACATCTCCTAATTATATTGTAACTCTAAGAAGACATGTGTCTTATCAGTTCCTATTTTGATTAGGACTCTAGAGGTAGAGGGAGAGATTCATGGACTCTCATTAATGAGATGGCTTCTCGTCTTTTTGTATAAATAGGAGACCTCTCTCCTTCATTTGTTAGTCTTTTAGCTTGTGAGTTCTTTAGCTTGGAGTTTGTAGTTCTTCCTTGATGGTTTTTGAAAGCTTTGGAGAACTTTGTTGTACTTTGTAATTTTGAAGAATTTGAATAAAGCTTTGATGTTATCAACATGGAAGGAGATGTGAAGTAGATGTCATGGAGCATATTAGAATGTAAGGTAGAGTAGATTTCATTTTGTAAATTTTTCTTTGATTTTATTATGTCATTTGATTGCTTTCAAGTTTGGTAGATTAGATTTTTCATTCATTCAATTTTAATTCATGCAAGTATGTTCAACCGGTTGATTGTAGATTAGTAATGCACATAGCTTTTTAATGACTAATGACATGATGGAATTATCTTGTCCTTCTGCTGATTTATTTTCTTAGTTCTAATTCCAGCATTGTTTATTTCTTTCAGTTTTGTTTTGTTCATTTACATTTTTGCAAGATAGATATTAGACTACTCATGTCATTTTCAGTTACCTCCTATAGCCAGAGCGAGAATACTGGTGAGGGATTGAAGTATGAATGCGTAGTTTGATATTAGTTTATTTTTCTGCAAGTTAGTTATTGAATTTCTCATGTCATTTTCAGTTACCTCCTATAACCAGAGTGGGACTACTGGTGAGGGATTGAAGTATGAATGCATATTTTGGTATTAGTTTATTTTTCTGCAAGGTAGTGATTAGATTACTCATGTCATTTTCAGTTACCTACTATAGCCAGAGCGAGTCGAATGGTGAGGGATTGAAGTATGAATGCGTAGTTTGATCTTATTTTCATTTTATGCAATTTAGATATTAGATTACTCAATTTGTTTATGATTACCTCCTATAGCCAGAGCGAGTCGAATGGTGAGGGGTCATAATATGAGTTGATGTAATATGATTTAGTTTCCTTTGCTTACAGTTTTTGAATTGCTATAAGTTTAGTTTTCTTTTTATACAACAGCAAGGATATTGGGTTTCATAGTCACTAGCTCATTGTTTGGTTGTTGCATTCTATTTTGATTGAAGTAGCTGCATATTTACACGTTTGTTTAAGTACTAATTGTTGAAAATAATACTGAGAGGGGGGGGGGTGAATCAGTATTATCAGATCAATAAAACTTTTTCAATTTCATACTCAGAAACATATACGCTACTTCAGTTTAGTGAACCAACGTGTACACGCTACTGTGTCTAAAGCAACCAACGTATAACCAGAAATCTTATGATTCAGTTAGTTTATCTTCAGTAAATGCATCAGGACATTATTAACCATATTAAAGGTAAATAGGTGCAGTATAACAGAACAGATCATCATACAAAAGCCACACACATGAACACCATGATATAAGGTGGAAACCCAATGTGGGTGAAAACCACCTGCTGCAAGTCGTCTCTATCTTTCTTTAATAAGAAACTTTAGTTTACAATCTTTTGTACTGGTGCAGCCTTATACCAGTACGCAGGCTACAACCTGCAGAAGGCTACAACCTTCTCTCGTTTTCCAGACTCCCCTGGAAGGGAGCTCCAACCCCCTTTTCTCTTGTACTAGCTAAGATACTAGTATGTAGGTGCTGGCCTACAATCTTCTTTCCTTCAGGAACCACTTTTCATACATTTTTAGACTGGATATTCCTGAAGCACAACATTACAATCTGAAGACCACAATTCATCAATTTTCATAACAGATCATACTAGCATCATCAATCTTTGAATCACTGAACCACTGAAACCCTGTCAGCACCCAGTCACCAGAACATAGAGCAGACTATAGAACTTCTGCAATAACAGTCAGATCCAACTGCAACCCCAAAAATTAAGCTTCAAAAGATATACGCTACTTCAATGAAACCAACCTGCGTATACACGCGCTTTTACCAAGGACAACCTGTGTACAGATCTAAAAATAATTTCTCATAACTTGCAGTTGTACCAGACATCAGTCACACCCAGAACATAACATTGCGTCAGTATGCAGATCTAAAAATATGCGTAATCAACCATATACCGATAGTTCATTTCAAACCATTTGATCCCGATCTATCCTTAGATCTAGTCTTCCATCAACCGGTGTGATCTCTCCTTAGCTTAGATCAAGCAACCCAGAACTTGCATACTAGATCTCTTTCTTTATCAGATATTCAAGACTTTTTCAGTGCACTTTCCTAATGATCTTCTTCTCCTTATATAACCTTAGGCCCCTCACAATACCACGGTCCAAAACCATAGTAACACAATACCATCAACTTCAAAACTAGGGATCAACACGTCTGTCGAGATACCTTGGTCAAAAACATAGGCTCAAGTACCGAGGACTAACTACCACGGACCAAAGGGAAGCTTCTCGACATGTACGCTCTTTTCTGTTCATGAAACTGCATGTATACGCTACTTCGTATATAGCGATCCTACGTATCCGTGACTTAGTGTATAGCGTACCAGCGTGTATACGCAACTTGGGCTTAATGAACCTGCGTATATGAAATTTCTCTTCATTCTTGTAGTCTGGACTGAGATCTGTCATCAAAGAGAGTTGCCATCAAGGACAACACCTGAACCATAGCGCCACACCTGTGCCAAAATTCCAACAATCTCCCCCTTTGGACTTGATGGCAACCCCAAGATCCTTAGAATCATTCTCCCCCTTTGTCATCAAGGGCAAAGGGCTCTGCTCCCCCTGAGAACATGCTGATATCTCTGCTCTGCTGTGCTGAACATGCTTCCCCTGACTGTAGGCAAGATCTGCAAAATATGTTCTTCAAAAAAAAGAACCAAGACTTATACATCATAAAGGACCTTCCTATCACCAAAAGACTCAATATATATATCCATACTCCCAACCAAGAGGGGATACATCAGAAATTTACATATAAAAACCAATTACATTACATCATTCATCCCAGGCATAGTGGGGAAACCAATATAGGTCGTTACATGACCTTGACATCGTAAAAGAGATATCACAAAAGAGATACATGACATAGAGATGACAAATCTAGACCAAGACTTATGAAAGTCACCAGCAGCATCTGATAATCATCTTTTAGATCAGCAACCAAGATTTCCTTCTGTGCTCCTTCTCCTGAAACCAACAATAGTTGTGAACTAGAACCAAAAACATCTAAATGCCAACAATGATTTATTAGACTTTAAGCTGCTCCCCTTGAAACTGTGCCTGCTACACTCCCTGAAACTGTGCCTGAAGGACTCTGGCATACACATCTCAGACCTTCTCCAACCAGAGTCTGCCCTTGTTGATCAGAACTCCATATACGCGACTTCACCTGCATAAATCAACGTATGTACGCGGATATCCCTTATACAACACACGTACACCAACTTTTCTTTAGAATAGACAACCTTCAACAGCAGGATGAAGCATCAACTACTCCCAGCTTTTGTCTGAGATATTCAAAAGTCTCCCTGGGCAGTGGTTTTGTGAGAATATCAGCAGCTTGTTCTTTAGAAGAAACATACTCCAACTTGACCTTTTGTTCAAGCACTTGTTCCCGGAGGAAGTGATACTTGATTGGTATGTGCTTGGTCTTTGAATGCATGACTGGATTCTTTGAAATTCTGATTGCACTTGTATTATCACATAAGATAGAGACAGGTGGAGTGCAAGTGATTTGAAAATCCTGCAAGGTCTACATCATCCAAAGAAGTTGTGTGCAACAAGATGCCGCATCCACATATTCTGCTTCAGCTGTAGATAAAGCAATTGAACTTTGTTTCTTGCTGAACCAAGATACTAATCTGGAACCCATGAAGAATGCACCACCACTTGTGCTTTTCATGTCATCCACACCTCCGGCCCAATCTGCATCTGTGTAAGCATGAAGAGTGGGATATGTATCTCTAGGATACCATAAGCCATAGTTTTGAGTCCCTTGAAGATACTTGAAGATTCTTTTGACTGCCTGAAGATGAGTTTCCTTTGGGTTGCTTGAAATCTTCCAACAATTCCTACTGCATGCATAATGTCTGGTCGGGTACCTGTTAAATAAAGCAAACTCCCAATCATGGATCTATAAGTTGGTTGATGAAATGCTGCTGATTCATCATTTGTACTGAGGCTGCATCCTGTAACCATGGGGGTACATATTGGCTTTGAATCTTCCATGCCATACTTCTTCAAGATCTGCTTGAGGTACTTGGTTTGAGACAAGAAAACACCTCCTTCATTTTGTTGGATTTGCAATCCATGAAAGTATGTCAATTCTCCAAGTAATGACATTTCAAATTCTTTATGCATAACCAAGGCAAAGTTTTGACTCATAGCCTCTTCATTGCTGCCAAAGATAATATCATCTACATACACAACATGTATTAGCAATTTGTTATTTTCAACTTTCATATAGAGATTGCTATCTGCTGATCCTTTAGAAAAACCTTGTTGGTGAAGATATTTGTCCAAACGATAATACCAAGCCCTTGAGGCTTGTTTGATACCATAGAGAGCCTTTTTCAATCTGCATACAAGGTTTGGATCATTCCCAAGAATGAAACCATCTGGCTGCTCAATATATACTTCTTCTTCTAAGTCTCCATTCAGAAAGGTTGATTTCACGTCCATTTGAAATACCTTGAAGTTTTGAAAGCTTGAGAGAGCAAGGAACATTCGGATGGCCTCAAGTCTTGCAACAGGAGCAAAGGTCTCTTCAAAATCTATTCCTTCTTGCTGCGCATACCCTTTACAAACAAGTCTGGCCTTGTTTCTAATTACTTCTCCATTTTCATTCAATTTATTTTTGAAGACCCATTTCGTCCCTATGACATTCTTATCTTTTGGTCCAGGAACCAATTCCCAAGTGTTGCTCTTTTCGATCTGCTCAAGTTCTTCATCCATTGCTTTGACGCAACATTCATCTTTGCATGCCTCTTTCACATTTTGTGGTTCAGTGGAAGAGAGTAATGCCAAATAGCTTGAAGCTTCTGCAATTGTTCTTCTTGTTTGTACTCCTGCTTCTTTCTGCCCCACAATCTGAGATTCTGGATGATTCTTCTGAACATATCTGGATGGAGTCTTCTCTTCTATTCTTGTCTGCTCCTCTGGTTCTTCTTGAGGTTCTTCTTCTTGAGGTTCTTCTTCATCATTCTGTCTTTGAGGGTAGCCTTCATCTTCTTCGATGTCTTCATGATGAACTTGCCTAAGAATGTATCCCTTCTCATCAACCACAACATCAATGCTGTCAACAATTCTGCCAAGTCTTTTATTGTAGCACTTGTATGCTTTGCTATGTGGAGAATAACCAAGAAGAATTCCTTCATCTGCTCTTGGTTCAAGTTTGCCAAGTTGCTCATCAGTATTCTTAATATAACATTTGCTCCAAAATATTTTGAAGTGCTTCACCGAAGGAGTCTTACCACACCAGAGCTCATGAGGAGTTTGAGTGCTGTTTACTCGGACATTTGTTTTGTTGAGAATAATAACCGCAGCATGTGCAGCTTCACCCCAAAAATTTGCGGGAGTACCTGATTCATCAAGCATAGCACGAGCCATTTGTTGGACTATTCTGTTCATTCTTTCCACAACTCCATTTTGCTGAGGAGTTCTAGCTATAGAGAATTCTCTTCTTATCCCATGTTCTTCACAGAAATCGAAAAATTCATTCGAGGTAAACTCCCCACCTCTTTCAGATCTGAGGCACTTAATTTTGTGTCCTGATTCATTTTCAGCCAAGGCTTTGAAGGATTTGAATTTTTCGAATGCTTCATCTTTGTGCTTCATAAGTCCTAACCAGACAAACCTGGAGAAATCATCAATGAATAATATCAAATATTCTTCTCCTCGAGGTGTTCTTTTTCTGAATGGACCACATGTATCTGTATGTACTAGCTCAAGAGGCATGCTAGCTGATCCTTCCTTCTCAAGAAAATTAGTTCTGGTTTGCTTTCCAAACTGACATGATTTGCATATGGTGTTGTCTGGAATTTTGGTATCTACAAGATCACGAACTACCTGATATTTGCATGCTTTCCTTATTTGTGGAAAGCTTAGATGCCCCAACCTCCGATGCCATAGCCAGTGTTCATCATTCTTGCTCAAATAGCATTGTTGTTGTCTTTCTTCAAATATGTATAGATTATTTGGAGTCCTTCTTCCTTTGATCATTGTTTCACCTGTATCAAGATCACGAACACAACATCCATTTGATCTAAATATTACCTCTGTTCCTTGATCGCACATCTGACTGACACTCAGAAGATTATGCTTCAATCCATCAACATACAAAACATTTCTAGCTTTGACCTTCTCTTTTAACGGAGCAACGCCTTTTCCTTTTATGGCTGCAGAGATATCGTTTCCAAAAGAAACTTTCTTTCCCTTTTCTAATGCGGTATATGATTCAAGTTTTTCTTTGTCCCCTGTCATATGCTTCGAACATCCGCTGTCAATGTACCATAGACTTTCTTGACCTTCTGCATAAAAGGCTATCCCACATCTTTCTGGTTGCGGTTCCTTTATTCTCCATGTTCTGACATTTGAGGTTTGTTCCTTCTGAGTTGTCTTCCAGAACCTGCTCCTGCATTTAGAGTCTTCATGACCAAAGTTATTACAAATAGAGCATTCAACTTCATTTTCAAGAACCGAAAAGTTGTTATAAGTCCTTTTCATGGTTCCAGTCATACTTCTTTGCTTTTGAGCTTCTCTAGTCATGATTGTCTTGTAGGCAACACATTGAGCTGCTTTGTGACCGAAGTTATGGCAAGAAAAACATTGGCCATTAAAGAAATTTCTCCGATAATTAGATCTATCATCCAACCGATTGTAGCTTCTATTGACATCCATTCTTGGGGCAAATTGGGAAGATTTTACCTGAGGCTGATTGTAGCTTCTGTTTGTCCTTAAGGCCGCTTGTCCCCGAATTTCTTGATAGTCTTTATTTGTTCTTGAGGTAAACTGTCCTTGATTCACCTGATGACTTTTATTTGGTCTTTGCTCGCTCCTCCTTGCTGCATCAAGATAACTTTTAGAGGTAGAAGCTTGAGATGTTTCTCCATTATATCCCAGACCTGTCTTGATCAGAGGAGAACGCTGCACATTGATAATCTCATCCAAGGTTTCAGATCCTTTAACAAATTTAAGATTAATCGCTTTTGTTTTCTCAATCTCCTTTCTAAGACAAACAATCTCACATTCCAATTTTTCAAGATGTTTTTCCTTTTCTGCCAGTTGACATTGTAGAGAATCAATAATAACACTTTTCTCTTCTAAGCAAACTTTGAGATTATTCATTTCTTCACAAAAGCCTTCTACATCTATAGCATCCATGTAGTCATCATCTTCAAAATCCATTAAAAGTTTATATCTATTACCCTGTTCATCGTCGTCACTATTTGAAAGACCATCACTATCTTCATGAGTGTAATAGCTTTTCTTCTTTTCATTCTGTTTCTTGTTCCATTTAACAGGTTCCTTTCATTTGTCATTCTTATCTTTGTGAGGACATTTGGTAGCATAATGACCTACTCTTCCACAAGCAAAGCATTTAAAAGGTAGCTTACCTCTGAACCTTCCAGAACCCCTTTGAAGATTTCTGACAAAATTTGATTCTTCTTCTTCATCTTCTGGCACGTGACTTGCTTCATAATAATCTTCTTTTCCTAAAGCCTTGAAAGCAGCTTCCCTTCTGTTTGATGGACCTCCTTTTCTCATTTCATAAGCAGTTAGAATTCCGTGAAGCTGAAACATAGTAAGAGTTCGTAGATTTTCCTTTTCTTCTATTGCAGACACTTTAGATTCAAATTTCGGGGACAATGATCTTAGAACCTTTTCAACCACAATAGCCTCTTTTATTTCTTCACCCAAGTTTTTCATGCAATTAACAATCTCATCTACCCTAAGGAAATAGTTAGCGACACTTTCATCATTATACATTCTGAGAGTCTCATACTTAATCCTGAGAGTTTGATGTTTAGCACGCTTTACCTGTTCGTCTCCTTCATAGCTCGTGATAATTTTGTCCCATATTTCTTTTGCGGATTTATAGTGCATTACCTTCATGAATTCCGATTGGGATATACATCCTAATAGAGTACTGACTGCTTTCGCATTTGTTTTATATTTCTTTTTCTCGGCTGGATCTGTAGGAGTAGCTGAAGGAAAAGTGTAGCCTGTCTCTACGATGTCCCAAACTTCTGTACCAAGAGATTGAAGATAGGCAGTAACTCTTACCTTCCAATAATTGAAGTTTGTCCCATCAAAAACCCGTGGCCTGATTGATGCTTCTCTCTCGTAGTTGCTCATGATGAACGATCTACCTTCAAGCGATCAAGCTTCTCTGAAGGACCTGCTCTGATACCAATTGTTGAAAATAATACTGAGAGGGGGGGGGGGGGGGTGAATCAGTATTATCATATCAATAAAACGTTTTCAATTTCATACTCATAAATATATACGCTACTTCAGTTAAGTGAACCAGCGTGTACACGCTACTGTGTCTAAAGCAACCAACGTATAACCAGAAATCTTATGATTCAGTTAGTTTATCTTCACTAAATGCATCAGGACATTATTAACCATATTAAAGGTAAACAGGTGCAGTATAACAGAACAGATCATCATACAAAAGCCACACACATGAACACCATGATATAAGGTGGAAACCCAATGTGGGTGAAAACCACCTGCTGCAAGTCGTCTCTATATTTCTTTAAAAAGAAACTTCAGTTTACAATCTTTTGTACTGGTGCAGCCTTATACCAGTACGCAGGCTACAACCTGCAGAAGGCTACAACCTTCTCTCGTTTTCCAGACTCCCCTGGAAGGGAGCTCCAACCCTCTTTTCTCTTGTACTAGCTAAGATACTAGTACGTAGGTGCTGGCCTACAGTCTTCTTTCCTTCAGGAACCACTTTTCATACATTTTCAGACTGGATATTCCTGAAGCACAACATTACAATCTGAAGACCACAATTCATCAATTTTCATAACAGATCATACTAGCATCCTCAATCTTTGAATCACTGAACCACTGAAACCCTGTCAACACCCAGTCACCAGAACACAGAGCAGACTACAGAACTTCTGCAATAACAGTCAGATCCAACTGCAACCCCAAAAATTAAGCTTCAAAAGATATACGCTACTTCAATGAAACCAACCTACATATACACACGCTTTTACCAAGGACTACCTGCGTACAGATCTAAAAATAATTTCTCATAACTTGCAGCTATACCAGACATCAGTCACACTCAGAACATAACATTGCTTCAGTATGCAGATCTAAAAATATGCGTAATCAACCATATACCGATAGTTCATTTCAAACCATTTGATCCCGATCTATCCTTAAATCTAGTCTTCCATCAACCGGTGTGATCTCTCCTTAGCTTAGATCAAGCAACCCAGAACCTGCATACTAGATCTCTTTCTTTATCAGATATTCAAGACTTTTTCAGTGAACTTTCCTAATGATCTTCTTCTCCTTATATAACCTTAGGCCCCTCACAATACCACGGTCCAAAACCATAGTAACACAATACCATCAACTTCAAAACTAGGGATCAACACGTCTGTTGAGATACCTTGGTGAAAAACATAGGTTCAAGTACCGAGGACTAACTACCATGGACCAAAGGGAAGCTTCTCGATATTTACGCTCTTTTCTGTTCATGAAACTGCGTGTATACGCGACTTCGTATATAGCGAGTCTGCGTATCCGCGACTTAGTATATAGCGTACCAGCGTGTATACGCAACTTGGGCTTAATGAACCTGCGTATATGAAATTTCTCTTCATTCTTGTAGTCTGGACTGGGATCTGTCATCAAAGAGTGTTGCCATCAAGGACAACACCTGCATCGTAGCGCCAAACCTGTGCCAAAATGCCAACACTAATTCTATCCATAACATGTTTTAAGATCTTTTGAGGTGCTAAGTTTTTGAAGTTACCATTAGGGACATAGACTTTGTCTTGAAATCTACATCCATACTTGTCCTTCAAAAGTATTCTTAAGACCTTAGAATAGGAGTTCCATTTGCATTAGATACTTTAGAAAACCAAAAAAAACAAAACCCCAAAACAAAATAAAATCTATAAAACAACGAAGTAAAAACAAGGTTAACTAAGCACATATGGTGCACCACACTTCATCAGTTTACAATACCCGGATTCATAATTTATGTAGAGCAATTTAAGACATTAAATTGACTAGACAATATGCTCATTCTTGATGGTCATATTCCGAGCTCTGCAACTGATTTAAGCATTGGTAGTGACCAACCAGGGCCTCCCAAGGATGAGAGGATACTCCCAAGAGTCAATGGAGACCATCACATCCTCCACAATCCCCTCAGGGGTCACTGTGGAGCGGTCTGAAAGTTGCATGACTATTGTGGTCTTTCTCATTGAACCTTGGAGGTTGAGCTTGAGCATGGTGTCCTTGGTCATCACATTAATGGCAGCCCCAAGATTGATTAGAGTGTGTGGGATAATGGTGCCATTGATGTGCACATCTATTACAGGGCTCCTAGGGTCCAAATACTTTGGTGAGATTGTGTGCCCCAACATTAAGTCAGACAATTATCCAATGACATTAATGGTAGGGGCATCTCTTCTTCGCCTCCCTAGATGCTTGAAGTACTTCTCCTTAATCAAATTTATGTAAATAGGTACATCTTTAATGGCTTGGAGAAGTGGAATCTTGACACATAGGTTTTTCAATTCTCCCAGAAATTTAGTCTCTTCTGGGGTAGGCTGGAGTGGTTGAGTTAATTTTTTAGGAAAGGGTGGATTTACTTTAAGAATTCTTTCCTCTCTTTATTCTTTAACCTCCCTAGGTGGAGGTGGATGTTGGTTATTTGGTAGAACTCTCTCAGATCCCAGGTTAATTTCCTAGTTCTCCACATCATAAGCTGGATATGATGTCTCTCGACTATATACTTGTTGTTCCTGTCTGTTGTTCAGGTTCAGATTTGGCTGGGTAGGAATTTGGGGTTGTTTAGGTGGAGCAGAGTGTAACAGCTATGGCTGGGTAGTTGGTGAAGGAAATAAAGCATGAACACTGTTGTACTAGGGCCTCCATGCCTGGGGTGGTGCATTCCACTAAGGTTGAGGTGGAGCATATGGCTTAAATGACTAGCTAGCTCATTGGGAATGATACTAAGATGAAAAGGACCAAGGAGGAGGCGTAGACTAGGAAATATGAGCAGGGGGTCCCTACGAAGGTATGGATGTGGTCTAGTTGGGGTTGTAATATGCATGGGATTACCCTTGCATGCCCTATTGGTATGGCCTAGACCCATGAGGTCTCCCTTGGTTTATGTAGCAGAGCTGCTCAGTGACCCCTTCAGCTCCTTGATATACAACTTTGAGTACAGGAAAAGAAGGGCACTTTTTTTTGGAGTGGTTTTCTTCAGAGACTAAGAAAATTTCTATAGAATTCAATGGACATTCATTCCTAGGGTGCCTCCCAGTGCTTATAGGACAGAAGATGGACAAGGCTCTCTCTACTTCCTCCTTGTTTTTCCTAATGTTCATAGTGTCCATCTCTAAGTCAAGGGTTTGCAACATCTCACTCTTGAAATCTTCCAGTATGTTTCCAATTTCACCCTCGATGGATGAATTGGAAGAGGATGTACTGACCATAGTTTGACTTCCCCTACCCTTTTTCCTAGTTTCCCTTGAATGGCTTCTAAAGACAATCTTGATATCCTCATAGGGTAACTGGTATATATCTCCTCCTACTAACAAGTGTAGGTTATCCAAAAGGTCTTCCCTTACTCCTCTATGCAAGACCAACTTCAGTGGCTCAGGGTCAAGTGTGCACCTAACCCTTTTGTAACTAAACTGGAATCTTTCTTCATAATCCTCTAGGGATTCATCATTACCTAAGGTCATCCTATAAATTTCCTCTTTAGTATCTTTAGACCTACAGTAGTCTTGATATTGGTTGTTGAAGACTTGCTGCATATGAGCCCAAGTTGTGATGCTATCCGCAGGTAAACCCATGAACCAATGCAAAGCTACATCCTTGAGGGTAGATGGAAATAGTTTCAACTTCTGCTCTTCATGTGTATAGTTATAGGTTCGGCATATAACAACAAACTAAAATAGGAATGTGTTAGGATCTTCTGTGGTCAGGCCATGGAAATGAGGAAGGGAAGAAGGGCTTATACTTTTCATCTTAGTATCCCCATTGGTCTCCCTAATGGGAAAGGCACCCTCAACTCTTTCTCTGTTTCCCCTGACATTTCTATTTTCAGCCAAAGGTTCAGTAGGAACGTGATCTCCTTCTTCTTCTTCCCCTGTAGGTTCTTCAAATATGTCTGGTTACTCACCTAAGGGTTCCTTTAGTTCACAACCACTGAAGAAGAGGGAAGGTTTGATGTTGGAAGCAGTGGGGGTATTTGGCAAAAATTTCCTTAAGTTATCCCTTTTCCTACGAGGCATTGAAATAAAAGTTCTTGTTTAGTTTTGTGATTGTTTCAAACTTTGAAAGTGATTGTAGAATCAAAATTGTAGATTGAATGAAAAGATTAACTACTTGATTGAAATCTAACTTACATAATGGAAAGAAAAGAAAAGAATGCATATGAAAAGGAAGAAAACTAAATTACTTTTGCAGAAATGAAACTAAGAGCAGAATATTAGAAACGTGAAATAGAAGAAAGAAAGTAGTAATCACATATTCCTTAGAAACCTCCTAGGAAACAGTGCCCAAAAGTGATGAGCACCAATATTGCAGCAAGAATGTTGCAACTCTTGGGCTACCAGCTTTACTTTTTCAACTGAGGGTTCGTACAAATTTGGAGGTGATGATGTTGTATACACAAGTAAAAGTGATGGTTTTGCCTTTTGTCACTTTTCAACTGGCGAGAGACCACAAGGGTTTTCAAGTCAGACTTCTATGGATTCAGAAGAAGCTTCATTCCTTGATGAAAGAAATAGAAATATACTCTAAGAGAGATGATCTATAGTAATAATGAAAAAGATTGAAATTCAATGCTAAGGCACAACATTTCCTAATTAACTGCTAAGAGCTATGCTTTGCAATAATGCTAAATTAACATGAAAAAAATGCTACTAAGCATGGAAGCTAAAAACATCAAACATCACTGTTATGCATGTAAAGAATTGTAATAAATTTGTTTTTTCTTTTTATGCTTTTCATGAAAAATCAAGTGTGCAAGCTAATCCCTTTTGGTGGTGTGGCAGGTGGATTAGGGATGTTGGTGCATGGATGGAATGTTCAGGAGATGGTTGGCAGGTTTGGGAAACCCCTGGGTGACCTTGTGTGGCTTCCTATAGGTTTTCACTCAATTCGGCCTCAAAACAGGCCACTATAGGAAAACCTACAGGATGTACTAGAAACCTACACAATTCCTTGTATTTCTACAGGATATAACCAAGAGAAAAACGATGGGTGTTGGAGGCAATGGAAGGCTTAGGGAAGGTGGTTGATGGGTGGAATGAAGTGAGAAAAGGCCTAGGATCACTCAGAACCCAAAACCAAGTTTAGGAGATGGTTGAATTTGTTGAACATGCTTGGGGGAATTTCTATGTATAATGATGAAATTGTTGAAGGCCTTGATGTAAACAAGGAATGCCTATGGGTGGATGAAGTTGGAAGGTGGTTTCTTGCTATGAGATCTCTTTCTACTTCTGAAGCACCTGCTTTGCATCAGACATGTGTAATTTCCAAAAAATCATGTAAACAAGAAGAATTCTCATGAGCTAGAAAAGAAACATTTAATGAACTAATTGTCTACCTTATGCATGAGGAAATTGCTTAATAAAATGGAGTCATGGATGATATATACTACGAGAATAAAAATAGAAGAGATGGCAATGAAATCCTACACTTACAAAATTGATCAAATGCTTGTTCAAGTATAGTAAACTCTAAATCTTATGAAAGAAATGGAAATCTGTCTTTTTGGGGCTGCATAAGGGTCTTTTCCGCAAATCATGATCCCAAAAGGAAGAAGTGAGGTCAAGGCACCTACTAATAGCTTTGTGGTGCTTCTTTTATACTTCCTAACCCACTACTGAAGTAAGGCACAAACGGAAGCAAACTAATAAACAATTAATAAAATCTTCATTACTTGCAATGAAATACTTCTAAAGAGAGTTTAACCATGAATCTATGAAATTAAGTATACAGATACAAGAAGATGAGACTTTTCTACTCGGGTTGGGCCCTAACCCAAGAGCTTCAACCCTCTGATTTAACTCAGTGTTGGATCAACGAAAAGCTCATTCTGAATACCAAAAACAGAAATTACATCAAAGTCTTCCACAAGTCTGGAGCTCGAAAATAACTAGAGTTTTTACAACCAAAATTTGAATCCTAATGAGGCTCTAGGCGTCTCTTCTTATACAACTGAAGTCCCCAATGAATTCCTTAAATTTAGGGAGGCTCGGCTCCCAAACTTGAGATGAACTAACTCTTTGTATATCACTTGCTAGGCTACCTTTTGATCTTCATGACTGGGCTGCTTGTACTCCACAATGGTGGGATTAATGGAGGAATATTCGAATGGGCGATGAATAAATGAGGAGGATTTACCTCCTACAATCTCTTTCCCTTTTCCCATTCGAGTTTCAAACCTTGGTCTTGAGAAAATTCCTTGATTTTCTCTTCCAAACCTGCATTCAATGCATATTAGTTCACTAGGCATTATATATCACTTTAACTCATCTAAACAAAATATAATCAAAACATGTAACAAGTTGTGAGAAGAGTTGGTTTGACTAAGCTAGGAGGTGAATTAAGGCCCATATAATTACCCAATGATGAGGCTCATCAATATGTTAGAAACTAGGGTAAACTGTATAATTTCCTACAAATTCTCTACAAATTTACCTCTGAGATCTATGTAGAAAATATGACTATAGATTAACTCAATAATGCAATATACCAAAGTAAAATACTATAATCTACTTCTACTATCAAACTTGTGGAAGGTTAAAGATAGAGTTGAATCAGAGCTGAACACATATAACCATAAGAAGAAGAATCATTGCACATGAAACACAAAAAATACTTGGGGGAAAGCCTCAGCTAAAAACCCCACTATCTGTATTATCATACAAGGCAGAAATACATAAAAATTATACAAATCCTTAGCTCTCATATCTATCCAGCTCTCAGTACAATCCTCCTGGATGCTCACAAGAAATATAGGCTTCTCACAAGCCTTCTGCTCTACCCTTCAAGCTCCTATTTCCTTGCGTAGTTTCTTCTGGGTGATCCTCCTGTTACAAAGTGGAAGAATTTCAACCAAGTGGAACACTGACCTCTCACACTAATCTCACAACCTGTTAGAACTACACAATCCTCCTATAAATTAATCCTTCTGCATTCTTGAGTTTCCTTTATATGAGAAAACATGCAACTGCTAGTACACTATCCTTGACATTAGCTCAGCTTGGTCTTTCTCAGAATAGACATGCATGAGTTTCAGATGAGGGAAACTTTAGTTATCTAAGGTACACTGATTGAGTGCATGCATGCATTAACTATCTGATAACTCACAATTAGTTCCTCAAACAGTTTGGAACTAATTTAACTAGACTTAACTTAATAGATTGAGCTAACTAATTACAAGTCAAATATAACTCAACCTTATATCCTTAATTAAGGGATAATCTCCTTAATTTAAGGGATAACTGTTTCATGAATTCAGAAAGACTTCTAACTTGAATTTCTCCAACTAATTAATCCATAATGAATTAATTGATTATTTTCAAGCAGTTGGTGAGACTAAATTCGAATTTAATTAACAATTTTAATTCAAGGACAAATTAAAATTGGAATATTCTTGTTGCCACATTTCAACACTCCCCTCAACAAGAAATGGATTATCTGCCACCCCGATCTTGTCTCTATGGAACTCGAATTTACCCTTGGATAATGCCTTTGTCAAAATGTCAGCATCTTGCTCCTCTATCGAAATATACTGCAGCAACATGATCCTTCTTGCTACATAGTCTTTGAGATGCTGATACTAGATGTTGATGTGCTTGGACCTATCATGAAATACTGGATTCATAGAGAGTTTGATGCAT
Source organism: Pinus tabuliformis (assembly GCA_031772625.1). NCBI lineage: Eukaryota > Viridiplantae > Streptophyta > Pinopsida > Pinales > Pinaceae > Pinus > Pinus tabuliformis. The sequence goes on along the minus strand of CM062812.1, from coordinate 403,982,259 downwards.
CTTTGATTATCACAATAGATCATAGATGGATCCATCCTCTGATCAAACAAACCAACTAGGATTTTCCGCATCGATATGGCCTCACATGATGCCTGACTTGCAGCCATGTATTCTACCTCTGCTGAGCTGAGTGAAACTGACCTCTGTTTCCTGCTGTACCAAGAAATTTCCATTGACCCAAGGTTGAAAATCCCTCCTGATGTGCTCTTTCGATCTGATGGACTCCCTGTCCAATCTGCATCAGTGAAGCCCTAAAGCTTCAATCCCTCTATCCGTCTGTACCATAATCCATATTGAGTTGTGCCTCTGATGTATCTCAATACATGATTTGCTGCCTTCCAAAACATATTGGTAGGATGAACCATCGCTTGACTCAGCTGGTTCACCACATAGCAAAAATCTGGTCATGTGTTCACTAAGTACATCAGTGAACCCACAAGCTACCTGTACATAGTAGCCTCCACTACTTCTCCTGAAGTAGCATCTTCCTTCCTCCAGTTACCTGCTAGAGGAGTCTGCATGGGCTTGCAATTATCCATGTGGAATCTCCTGAGTATCTCATTGGCATACTTGACCTGAGACATAAACAACTCCCCATCCTTCTACCACACTTCCATACCAAGGAAGTAATGCATGAGACCCATGTTTTTCATCTCGAATTCTCTTGCAAGGTACTCCTTGCAAGACATGATCAACTTATCATCATCAATCAATATGAGATCATCAACATAAAGAATGATGATCGAAAACTTCCCTCTCACGAGGATTCTATACAGGTTCGTATCCACTTCACTCTTTGTGAAGCCCAACCCAGTGGAGTAGTTCTCTCTCCTGGTGTACCAAGCATAAGGTGCTTGCTTCAACCCGTACAATTCTCTCTTGAGTCGGCACACATGCGACTCACGATTGAAGGTCTCAAAACCTTCTGGCTACTCTATGTACACCTCTTCCTCAATCTCACCATTTAGGAATACAGTCTTCACATCTATCTAATGGATCTTCCAACCCATCTACATTGATAGTGCCAACATTGATCTGTTAGACGAGTACCTTGCGATAGGTGCAAAAGTCTCATCATAATCAATCCCCTCGACCTATGAAAACCCACGGGCAACAAATATTTCCTTATGCTTCTCCACAGTACCATCAGTAGCTTGCTTTACCCTGTAAAGCCAATGGGAACTCACAACTGATTTGTTTTCCAGTCTTGAAACCACTTCCCAAACATTGTTACGAACTATGGAGTCATACTCCTCCACCATAACATCAACCCAAATTAGCTACTGCACTGCTTCCTCAAAGGAATATGGCATGGTCTCAACACATTCCCCAGTAAGGGCCATGTATCCAGTGTACCTCTCAGGTGACCTCCTCTGTCTGCGCTGAGAACGTGGTACTCCCACATTCTCTCTCTCATCTTGCAACAATCTACCAGCTTCTTTTGTGCACTTTTTTCAATCTCTGGAAGACTCTGCTTGAGTGGATGTCTCCACTCCTGGAACCTCTACATGCGGCTGCTCCGTATCAGTCTAAGGCTCCTCCTCCTTAGGAACCAATTATTCCTCCATAGCCTGTAGTTGGAGCTCCCTCTCAAGGGAAACTCACATGGCCTTCTGCTCATCAAACTTGAGATCTCTGCAAACCATTGTCCTCCAACTGATAGGCAAGTACACCCAATAGTTGTGAGTTGTATCAGTGTACCCCACAAGTATCCCCAATTCTGTTGTTGGCTCAATCTTCTTTCGTGCATCCTTTGTCACATGGAAATATACCAATGAGAGAAAGATCCTAAGTGACCCACATCTGGTCTCTTACGGGAGAAAGCTTCCTATGGTGTTTTCATCCCATGTATGTGATGCGGTCTTCTATTCTGCAAATAGACCACTGTGTTACATGCCTCAACCCACAAGTGAAGTGGTAGGCCTTGGTCATGCAACATTTCCTGTGCTGTCCCTACAATAGTTCTATTCTTCCTCTCGGACACCCCATTTTGTTGTGGGTTATGAGGTGTCTTATACTCTCGTTTAATTCCTTCCACTACATAGAAGTCTTTAAACTCTTGAGAGACATATTCTCCATTGTTGTCGCTTCTCAAGGCCTTGATCTTCTTCCCTCACTCTTTCTCAGCCAAATATTTGAACTCACAAAACTTTGAGAAGGTTTGGTCCTTCTTCTGCATGAAATAAATACAACATTTACGAGAAAAATCATCAATGAAAATCACATAATAACTTTGCTTCACTGTGGATGCCATCGAGAATGGTCCACACACATCTATATGAAATCACTCTAAGATAGCCTTTCCTCGACTGTCTTGATATTGAAAGGAAGACTTATTGTAATTTCCCAAGGTACAACCTTTGCATGTGTCAACTTGCTCAATTTTATCTTTGGGAAGTCCTATAGATATCTGTTGCATTATCTTCAAAGCCCCATGACGCAAATGGCCCAACTTCCTATGCCGCAACTCGCCAATGTCTTGGATTTGCACCAATTTTGCTTTTGTACTAAATGATACACAATCATCTACCTCTAGTTTATATAGATTCTTCACCCAAATCCCTATCCTCTTGGTCTGACCCATGTCTATGTGTCTTAGGAACACCTTTCCTTTATTGAAGACAACATCGTAGCCTTTGTCCTCCAACATCACGACCGATACCAAGTTCTTCTTCAGTCCATGCACATACATCACATTTTTCAAGGTGAGAGGAGCTCCATGCTCCCTCTGAAAAGCAACAATGCCCACTCCTGAAACACTATACTTTCCATCATCACCCATCTCTATGCACATCTTGGGGTCTTTCTCCTCCAAGGCACTGAATAAACTTTTATCGCCGGTCATGTGAAATGAGGCTCCACTTTCAATATACCAGACACAACCAATTATCGATGACACCATGCATGCGATGAGGGTAAAGTCCATTTAGAACTGAGAGGCTAATGCCTCACCTTCCAATCCTATCGAGGGTCCCTTCTTGGACTTCTCTAATGGGAAGTTAGTCGCATAATGTCCCATCTCAATTTGAAGTATGATATGAATTAGATTTGCTCCCGCAACCCTGAACTTAAAACTTTGAATTATCTTCTTCATATACTGTTCGCTGCTCTGATAATCTTGGCTCTAATACCATGTAGAATTTCATGCAAATTCTCTACAAATCTACCTCTGAGAACTATGTAGAAAATATGACTGTAGATTAACTAGATAATGCAATATACCAAAGTAAAATACTATAATCTACTTCTACTATCAAACTTGCAGAAGCTTAAAGATAGAGTTGAATCAGATTTGAACACATATAACCATAAGAGGAAGAATCAATGCGCACGAAACACAGAAAATATTCAGGGGAAAGCCTCAGGTAAAAACCCCAGTATCTGTACTATCATACAAGGTATAAATACATCAGAATTATACAAAGCCTTAGCTCTCACAGCGAGCCAGCTCTTAGTAAAATCCTCCTAGATGATCATAGGCAATCTATGCTTCTCACAAGCCTTCTCCTTTGCCCTTCAAGCTCCTATTTCCTTGCACAGTTTCTCCTGGGTGATGCTCTCGATACCAAGTGGAAGACTTTCAACCAAGTGGAACAATTATCTCTCATACTGATCTCACACCCTATCAGAACTGCATAATCCTCATGTGCATTAATCCTTCTGCATGCATGAGTTTCATTTATAGGAGAAAACATGCAACTGAGAGTACATTTTCCTTAACATTTAGCTCAACTGGGTCTTTCTCAAAATAGACATGCATGAGTTTCTGATGAGGGAATATTCATTTATCTGGAGTACACTGGTTGAGTGCATGCATGCGTTGACTGACTGATAACTCACAATTAGTTCCTCAAACAGTTTGGAACTAATTTAATTGGACTTAACTCAGTAAACTTAGCTAACTAATTACAACTCAAATATAACTCAATCTTATCTCCTTAATTAAGGGATAATCTCCTTAATTTAATGGATAATTGTTGCATGACTTCAGAAAGACTTCTAACTTGAATTTCTCCAACTAATTAATCCATAATGAATTAACTCATTATTTCCAAGCAGCTGGTGAGACTAAATTCAAATTTAGTTCAGAATTTTAATTCAAGGACAAATTAAAATTGGGATATTTTTGTTGCCACATTTCAACATAAACCTTGTTCACCTCCCTCATTCCTATTTTCTAAATTCATTATATTATGTCCATTTAAGGTTCAAGTTTATGGATCTACTACTTTCAATTTCTAGATTTTAATTTGCATTTGCAAACTTGTTAGAGTTGGCCACCAACTTCATCTTAGTGTTGTTTGTCCTTATGAGCCAAAGTTTACTCATGGAGATCACCCATGGAAGATAAAATCAAGGACATTAAGGAATTTTATGTGATTTTTTCAGCCCCCTCGTCCATCATATCTCTTATTTCTAGATAAAATGGATGGTATTCACCATCTTTATCTCTTATCCTCATAGGCAGGAAGGAAAACACTTATTCTATCTCAAAGGGATTTGGTCGGAAAGTTTGCAAGTCCATGCCCAGGTCTGAAAATTTTGGAAACATGGGTAATAGAACATTGGGAAATTTAAATTCACTGTGAAATATTTGCATTTTAGTTAGGAAAATTGTATTTCATTTTTATTTTTTTAAGAAAGGAATCATGAGATTTATTATTCAGATATAGGCCTTTTTTCCTGGGTTCTAGGGGAATCTACATGTTTCCATGGACTCTATATTTCAACCTAAAACAAGAAATCACTTCATCCCCTATTTGGATTATCCTTCCCATATTCCATTAGTCTTATAAGATGTCTACTCATTAAGACAGATTGGGAATAAATTGGGTTGCTTCATGGCTAATGAAAAACCAAAAGGGAATATCTATTCTTGTGTGAGAATATGTGTGGACGTTGATCTAGAGAAGGGAATTCCTAAATCATTTCAAACCAATATTGATTGGCGGAGTCACCAAAAATCATTGGATCATGATTAGATTCCAACTTTATGCATCACATGCCATGCATATGGCCATTTCATCAAAGGCTATTGAAAAAATCAAGAAGCGCAACAATCTATTTACACTAATAAAGCAAGGATATTGAGTGTCAACGAAATTTCAAATATGAGAAGGAATTTTCAACAAAAATGTATATCTCATCCATAATCATCTCAATTAGACCCACCCCAATCAAGCATAAAAACTTATGAGGTTCTCGATGTTGGAAAGTACAATGTCACAACTTATATTTCAATTTTCCTTAACCTTAATATTTGCCCTTGAATTTAATTATTCTTCTTGTGTTCTTTATTTATATATTTTCATAAAACAAATATCAAGAACAAAAACAGTAACAACATAGGACATAGAAATTAGGCTCTCAGCCAGGACAAAACCCCTCCAAGGGAAAAACTTGAAAAACTCTTCTCTTCTTATAGAATTTTCTTATAATGAGACAAAAAAGACCCAATCCTAGGCCAAGTCCTTCTCTAGGTACCAAGTCACCCTTTCCAACAAGTCTTTTCTTTGACCTAGTACCGACCAGCACAAAACTACAACTTTAACCTCCCAACTTCAGAACTGCTTCTGTAACATAGCCAACCGGGGTAAACATGCGATGAGAGGACACTATGATAAGATTCAACCTCCTTGGTGACTTTAAGGAAATGTAATCGATGGAAAATCACATAGAGTCATCCAAAACCATCCAAATAATATTGAGGAGACAAGTTAGACAGTCAGACTAACCATCCCTAGGTCCTACTATTGTTTGAGAAACTTAGGGTAGGGTAATTCTCCCTAGACACTACCCAAGTGAGTTAGTATCAGGACTAATGCTCCCCAGGCACTGGCCAGGTGCTTTATAACGCTTCCCAGCCACTGTCCAGTTGATTTAGTATCAGGACTAATGCTCGCCAGACACTATCTAGGTTCTTTATAATGCTTCCCAGACACTACCCAGGCGATTTAGCCTCAAACTAATGCTCTATTTTACTAGCATTTCGAGATTTGGGCCACCTTTTTTGGCCCAGAGCCTAGGACATTTCCCAAAATGGAATGATCATTTAGAATTAGTAAGGATGCAAGAAAACAAGGATGCAAAATCAATAATATGAACAAGATCATAACCAAAACCCTACTAGCCATGACAAGTATTTCGTCAAACATGTCATCAACATGTAGCCTATAGGTGTAAATAACATAACTAAGTGTAGGGATGTCATACTTATCTAAGAATCGCTATGAACCATTTTTCCCTCATGCCATTTTCTGCATTATCCTCTATCAACTCATAAACACATTATCCATTCATATAAAAGTAAAAGCATGCTGAGAGCCATACATAGTTGCTATCATGTTATGTGCCCATAACTAGCATAATAAGAACAGAAATACAATAAACATATTAGCCATCAAATCCATAAATACATCAGTACCTTTACACATGAAAATCAATGGAAAGGATTTCTGATTAATGAATGAAGTGAAGCTACCGGAGATGGGACTACCATGTTCGACCTGACCGTAGAATGGCTAAGCCAAATCTCTCTTAAGCCATTCGCCCCTATGCCATATTCCAAGCATGAATGTGTGATCTCATAGAACACATTAATAAAGAATCATCCAAGGCTTCCAGAGGCCATCCACCTCAACCCATCAAATAGTGATTCCACCTCACTATCGGAAATCAGCAAAACCATCATCAGATTGGTCTCCATCCAAGCCTTCCAGGGCTTCCAGAGCATTTGTCCAACTAAGGCTTCCAAAACTAGTAACTCAACCCACAACTTATACAAGGCTTGCAGAGTGTTTGTCCAACTAAGGCTTCTAGGACTAGAAACTCAACCCACCAAGGGATTCTAGAGTGTTTGTCCAACCAGGGCTTCTAGGACTAGTAACTCAACCCAAGTTGTTACAGGGCTTCTAGGACTAGTAACTCAACCCAAGTACACAACTCGTTGTAATATTTATAATGAAATACCTACTCAAAATCAAAACATCATGACAACATGACAACATAGTGGATATTGGAGCTTTATAACATAGCTCATTATGGTATTTACAATAACCACATATACATATACATATATGCACATTTTCTCAACCAGAAAATAAAATAATATGATGCCAACATCTACAACAAGGGAATCCAGAGGCTCACACCTCCACCCTCAAAGTAATACCAGGATCCACCTCCTCCCTAGGAAGTCAAAAATCCATTGCAAAGTCATATTTGCATCCAATGTCTAGCTGATAATCCTGCACCACTTGTCCTCTCAGTGAATAGTTACCGTCTCATTATTCCAGGGCACACTCCCAATGTGCATCTGATTCCATCTAGCAATGTTAATGGCCAAAACAAATCCATCCTTTACCTTCCCTTCTCTGCTACATAATCCCTCAGGAGTCCGGTCACCTCTTCCATGCAGTCACTCACCTTCCAAGTTCTACTGGCACCCCCATCCTGGGTAGTCCATCCCTTTGAATGGCTTCCTCGCATTGGAAGATACAAAAACCAAGGCATGTACCTGCCTCACACATCATACTAGTCATAACATGCTCATGGAAATCAATGGACACTACTGGGTACCAGTGTCCCACAATGACCCTACTCCTGAAGTGCTTTACCAACACACTATTACATGTTTCAATTTCTTTGTTGTTGCAAATTCTTGGAGTCATTTCAATCACCCAACTGGTAATTTAATGCATTTTTGTACCAACCACATAACTTCCATTAGATTTAAAATAAATTTAAATAACTTCAAATCATACCTCATTGGTAGCTCATCAATAAGGTACATTTGCAATCTCGTTCACTTCCTGTCACAACAAGTCAAACTAGCATACTTGACCAAATGAACATATATAAAGATATCACATCAGGTTAGCTCAAACACAACCATCATAGGTCAAAATCATAGATCAAATGTAACCATCATAACCAAAAATCATAGATCACATGTAATCATCATAAACCAGAATCATAGATAATATATAATCATCATATGCCATAATCATAAATCACATGCATAATAAAACTGAAATAATATACCGATACTTATCCTCATTGATCCTTATTTTTTCCTTTATTATTTTTTTACACACACTGGATCATTTGCCACAGCAAACAAACACCTAGTGCCTTCCCCTCCACCAGGTGCACATACGCATAGTGTGCATCACACACATACAACCACCATCCAAAATATGCACCTATACTTGACATACAACACATACACCTACACCTAGTGTACGTATGTATACATACACAATATACATCACAAGACATGCCTCCACACACAACATGTGATGCCACAAAATGCATACACATACACCCGATATAAAACAAAACTCATACATATATATCTGATGTACAATGCCACACAATACATGTACCCACACAGAGTACATCACAACAAGTATGCATGTCATAACACCACAACTACAAAATCCACATATATAGTACCGCATGCCTGCAACACAACATATATGACATGCACACAATACCACACGTACACTAGTACCATTTCTACAATGTGTACACAATATCACATGTACACGGCACCACATGCACAACATGTACACAACACCATATGTACATCACACCATCTGTACAATGTGTACACAATACCACATGTACATAGTACTACATGCATGACATGTATGCAACACCACATGTACACAATGCCACATGCATGACATGTACATAGCATCACTCGCACACAACACCACTTGTACAACATGTACACAACACCATATTCACCAAGCACCACTTGTACAATCTTGCACACCACACCATATGTACATAGCACCACATGTACAACATGCACACAACGCGAGATGTGCATAGCACTACATATCCAACATGTACACAACATCATCCATACACAACAACCCATATCCAACATGCGTAGAGAACCATATGCACACAACACCGCATATCGATTATGCAGACAATAAAATATGTATAAAGCATCGTATATCCAACATGTACATAGCACCATATATACCCAGCAACATTCATACAACACTATCTATACTAACACCTTGTACATAATATTACATAAACATCATGTACGCACTCTACATATGCACAATACTGCATGTGCATAATCATCAAAGATGCAACATGTACAACATATACAACATATGCACAACAATACTACCACACATTCGAAACCACACTATACTTACCAAAAAACCTTTCTTCCAGTGTCTTATTCATGCTTATCATAGCATGTCGTAGACCACACTACTTTCACTTCGCTGGTGTATCCCTCGATATAACCTATCCATAACATAAGCATAGGCATATTACAAGCATACAATATAAATTCATACTCACATGACAGTAACTTCATATATTTGTTGTGACTACTCTTCTGAATTGATTCCTCATAAGACCATGAATGTCTTCATGCAATTCGCCTACGTAAGCAATCATTCCTCCACAAGAATGATCCCTGAAAACCCTGTCACACAGTAACATAGATACATGGATACATACATACATATATAAAACTTAGCTAATCTGAATGGTAAATGGTATCAACCCATGGAACTCATCCACCCATATTATTCATTGACCCATGGAATTTACCCATGGTATCGTAAATGGCATCCACCCGTGGTATTGTAAAATCCACCCATGGTATTCATTCACCCATGGAATTGACCCGTGGTATTGTAACTGAAAAATACTATAAATAACAAGTCACATTTTGTAAAAGGACAGATTGTCCGCCACAATGTAGCCTTTACAGTTAGAGTCATGTAGCCACCACATCTCTTCTCAGAGATAAGCTACCATCACCCTAGATGGTTTATTTCCATTACTATTTTAAATAAAAGTTTCTTTGTGTTTTTCTTTATTGGGCATTCTCCTCTTTTTTCTTCATGGCAATTCAAGTTTTCAGATCTTGGGGATCTCTCCTCCCAAGATCCATTTCAATCTTTTAGATCTTGGGGGCCTCCCCTCAAGATCTGGATTAGTGGTATCAGAGCAGGTTACGATTCAATGGGAACAAGGGTTTGATGCATATTTCAGTTTTAAATTTTGCAGTAATATTCAACAAAATTCAGGCATGTGCTACATCCTGCACTGAGCACTTTTCTTGGTTCAAGCAGGAAGAACTTTTCTTTTTTCATTTTTTTGCAGGAATTTTTTTTGGGTGGCGACTTTGCAGATCAGTTCTGAAACATTTGGTACAAAATTTACAAAAAACAAATACCAGATCTGGATTCCTCTCGAAAAATCACCCAATTTCAAAAAAAAGGGTCGAATCGGAGTTCGGATGTGGGAGATGTTGCTGATTTAAAATCAGCTATTTTATCAGAATTTTTGTGACGGCGAACTATTGCAGCGTGAATCTGAGATCTCAGAGTGTCCAGAGAGGGATTTCAAACTTACGGGAAGATGCAAAACGATCCTTCTGCTTCTAAAAATAGGTTATAATAAATATTCTGAGTTATATTGGCCGAGTTATGTCAATTTTAACCTTGGAGTAGCATTCGGAGTGGGTTTCCATTGGAGACGTGCCCTCCCACCCCACTTTAGTAGGCACCTGCTTCACATTCATCAATTTCAACATAGCATCATTCAGCTTGGGTTATTTGGAGACGTTCCCTCCCACCCCAGGCTATGTAGGCACCTTCTACTTCATCAGCAACCAACATCATGGTTATGGGTCAACCGCATAAAATCCTTGTCATCGAAGTCCATTTGCTAGGCTACACACTTTCAGAATCACAGTTGGTCACAAGCATTACAGGGTATCTCTATCCTTGGATCTTCGTTTATCAGGGTTTTGGGTTAACCACATAAAACCCATATCTTCAGTGGCTCTTCATATTCCACAAAGGCTTCGCAGGAGGGAACTTTACGCAATGGGGACCATTGCTTCTTAAGGAGGGAGGAATGATCCGAATGGAAAATGGCATCAACCCATGGTACTAATCCACCCATATTATTCATTGACCCATGGAATTTACCCATGGTATCGTAAATGGCATCCACCCGTGGTATTGTAAAATCCACCCATGGTATTCATTCACCCATGGAATTGACCCGTGGTATTGTAACTGAAAAATACTATAAGTAACAAGTCACATTTTGTAAAAGGACAGATTGTCCACCACAATGTAGCCTTTATAGTTCAGAGGCATGTAGCCACCACATCTCTTCTCAGAGATAAGCTACGATTGCCCTAGATGGTTTATTTCCATTACTATTTTAAATAAAAGTTTCTTTGTGGTTTTATTTATTGGGCATTCTCCTCTTTTTTCTTCATGGCAATTCAAGTTTTCAGATCTTGGGGATCTCTCCTCCCAAGATCCATTTCAATCTTTTAGATCTTGGGGGCCTCCCCTCAAGATCCAGATTATTAGCATAAAAAAATCACAATCATGTGAGACAATGACATACATATAGACATGTATACATATATAAACATCAACATAATCATGGTCATAAAATAATTAATAGATATCAAGGTCAAGGTTAAGAGAAATTCCTTTATTCATTCACAACATGCACGATATTGAGAATAATAATTCCCAACATAGCCAAGATATCTCACACCTCAAATCCATTTACTCTAGCTATTTGGTTACCTTTCTCATGTCTATACTACCACCGTTCATTTACCACAATGGACCCAACTAGTCCAACTGATAGGCATAATCTTACCTTCCGCTGTGCTTACACATGCACAAAGCCTCATCCAAATATTACATCACCTATCAAGTACCACATATCTCTCCTTGAGCCACATCAACTTTCCTCTTTCCCAACCAATTCCCAAGACATAAAACACAAAAGGAAAACAAGAAGAAGATCATAGAAACCAATAACAATACGACACAAGAAACAAAGTGTTATGGCCATACTCGAGACATAAATAAAGCTACAAATCAAGCTCAAAATACCAACAGAACAAGAATGACAACAAACATCATGACTCAATCCCGAAGGTTCCCAGTGCATCGAAGCGAAAGCTCAACCTGGGCCTTTTGCACGATTCATGGAAATCTCTCTTTCCATGAAACTCCTTGCATTACACTGTCATTAACACATAATTGGTAGTGCATAAATAAGCATAACAATACACTAGTTACCTCATCTTTTTGTGCTAAGCATGCTGCTCACAACTGAACACATCTAAGCCATCTCTCAAGGGACTCCAATCCTTTAATAGGTCCACCTATAGCTAAAGACTAGCTAATATACCTATCAAGTACATTTTCATGAATATAGTACATTTCCACATAATGTCAGACAAAATAAAGGTTAAGAAGACTACCTATGTGCAAAGCACTCATTCGTTCGAAATTAGGGTTTCCAAAAATAACCAAAGGAATTCTTGCTCAATTCATTTCTTTTACCTTTTTACCTTGTTGGAATTGAGGCTTACCATGTGTTGTCATACCACCCAACTGTTAGTTATATAGACGCATCAACTCTTACCTTGTCATGTTAATACCAAGCATGTTACCTTGCAACTTCTCACACATGTCAACCACATGTTCCAAATATCAAGAAAATCATATTTATCAATTTGAAGTCAACTGTTACCAAGACTAACAATCATGTCATAATCCATATTCAACTCATAGCCATCAGTCATAATACTACAACTATCACCTACTATATTCAAGCACATATCAACTGTCTCAACACATATTTGTTAGTACAATCATCCTTAAACAATATCATTTGAACACATACTCATATGATGCAATTCATCAAACATTCAATCAACTTGCAACATACCAGGTTCAATAAATTAACTAGATGACATAATAGACACCAAACATTCAACATCAATAGACAACATAATGAAGAATGAAGCACTAGGTATACTACATAAGCAACCTCATACCTTAGTGTACCTCAGGAGAGGCTATCTTGTCTACACAATCAATCTAGGTTAGCATGATACAACTTCACAACATATCAACTCAAACATAAATCATGATATCCATAACGATAACTAACTAACAAGTTCACATCATAAGCTTATAAGCATTTGTTGTTCATGCATAATAATCACATAAGTATGATCAGTCTAGATTAGAACGACACCATATCACAAATATGTTGATTCATACCTGAATGTCAAAACCATAACCATCTGCATAGGTCAAACCAGGTTAACACAATACATATAACATCAATATCTTCAATGCAATGAACATAACTATCATGCATATGATCAATCCAAATTACAACATCAAGATTTCAATAAAATAACTCTAATCATCAAGTTAATGGCATATAAAAACAATAAGCTATATATCATGCTCATCAACAATATATAACATAATCATCAATTTATCTAACATGAATCAACAAAAGAAATGCATACAACCATAGGTTACTATCGTTCATGACCATTTGACACATGTGCATATAACTACACTATCCATCTATATATCATGAATGTAACCATAACATCAAAGACATGTTCATAAACCTATTGTATATAACCCTAATGCATATAAAAATCCATTAACTAGCATACCTTCATGCCCAACATACAATACCTATATGACTATCTACTCTTACCCAGAATTCCAATGATGCAACCTCATTATGACGATCTACATCTCCTACTCTATCTCAACCAACATATTAGTATCATAACATCTAATAACACTATGCTGACCTAAATTTCATACCATGAATTCACAAGTCATGTTTGACCTACTATTCATGCATAGCTATAACCAAGACCATACATCCATAGCAATTGCATATACACACATAAAAAAAAAATGAGTACCAAACCATATACACATCATTATAGCTAGAGTCTAGTCATCAATGCATGACAATATTAACCACACAAGCCATGACCTCATGCATGACAACAACAATGATATCACGTGCACTTGATAACATGTGAACAATAACGTGCATAACAATAACTTACACAACCAGTCAAATACTCATGACCAACACATTCAACCCATCTAATCCAAGAGTTGAACAATGCCTTGATACCACTCTCTAACACCCTCCTCCCACATCTACCCAAGCAACTAGCTAGTCGGGGTAAACATGCGACGAGAGGCCCCTATGATAAGATTCAACCTCCTTGGTGATTTAAAGAAATGGAATCAATGGAACATCACATATAGTCATCCAAAATTATCCAAATAACCTTCAAGAGACAAGTCAGTCATTAAGACTACCTATCCCTAGGTCCTACTATTGTTTGAGAAACTTAGGGTAGGGCAATGCTCCGTAGACACTGCCCAGGTGAGTTAGTTTCAGGATCAATGGTCCCCATACATTGGCTAGGTGCTTTATAACTCTTCCTAGACATTGCCTAGGTGAGTTAGTATTAGGGCTAATGCTCCCTAGACACTGGTCAGATTCTTTATAACTTTTCCCAAACACTGCCCAGGTGAGTTAGTCTCGAACTAATGCTATGTTTTATTAGAATTCCAAGATTTTATCCACCTTTTTCAGCCGAGACCCTGTGACACTGCCCAGAATGGATTGATCACTTAGAATTAGTAAGGATGCAAGGAAACAAGGATGCAGAAGCAATAAGATGAACAATATCATAACCAGACCCATACTACCCAAATTGGTCTCCATCCAAGACGTCAAGGGCTTCCAGAGAGTTTGTCCAACCGAGGCTTCTAGAACTAGTAGCTAAACCCACAGGTTATACAGGGATTCCAGAGTGTTTGTCCAACCAAGGCTTCTAGGACTAGTAACTCAACCCACCAAGGGCTTCTAGAGTGTTTTTCCAACCAGGGATTCTAGGACTAGTAACTCAACCCAAGTTGTTACAGGGCTTCTAGAGAGTTTGTTCAACTAGGGATTCCAGGACTAATAACTCAACCCAAGCTAAGGAAACATGAGAGCCAACCAAAAAAAAGAAATGAAATTAAACCCACAATCATCATGTCTATCTAGGAAATGGCAAGGCTGGGTAGTCCACTGTCAATCCCACCCATCCTCCATGCCAATGACAGATCATAACCAAGAAACGACATGCATGTGTCATGCATGCAAAAACTAGTGAAGAAATCATACATGCAACTCGGTACCTGCAAGAAAATATGATGTATATGTTGATGCTGATGACCTCTTGCGCTTTCCTGCTCTTCCTTTGCCTTCTTGCTCCAAGAATCCATGTATGTGACACCCTCTAAGAGTTCTCCAAGAAAACTCTAAGTACCCAAGAGTATGAGAGAGAGAGAGAGAATAATGAGAGAGCTCCAAAACTAAACTGACCAAGACTTCCCACTAATCCTCAAAAGCCTTTTTATTAAGGAGGCCTCCATATTCTTCATTTGCCATTATTTTCCTTCATTTTCATCCTCACATGCAACCTGTAACATTTCACATTCCTTTTCTCCTAATTTCCATTATTTTCATAAATAAATCTTCCAAAATACCTTTTTGCCTATTTAATGCCTTAGCCATTGCCTTTTCCAATTTCCTTTTCCATAAACCACCAAATGAACACCCGCTAGGATGTCCTTCCCACCATTCAACTTGGAATACGTGTCCCATCATCTGTGGTATTTATATATTTTTACATGGAATTTTCACTGTGGTATTTATATATTTTTACATGGAATTTTTACATGGAATTTTCACTTGGAATACGTGTCCCTTGTAGTAGTTGTAGAAACCCTAATCCATCTTCCTCTTGAGACCTTCTTGAGCAAGACAACTCTTCCCAAGGTTGACGAGGTCAAGATAGAGTATTTATCCTTCCAGCAACTAGAGACTTCCTCTCATCCTACTGCAACTTATATTTTCAACTTTGGCCTCCTTTGTAGCTACAAAAGCCCTATACTTTCTCATGTGTGAGAAAGAGATAGCCCCAAAAAAGGTCTTATTATTCTTCTAGACCTTGAATCTTCTTGTTTACTTGCTTCCCAACTACAAATGAAACTTTTTCCTTGAGATCAAACTTCTTTGTGAGTGAGTGAAAAATGAGGCCGAACTTCTTTATATAGCCATTCCAAGGGGTTGAATTCTCTCCTTTAGACTGACTTAAAGCTATCAGGATCGACTTCTAATTTTGGAGTTTCCAGGGCCTTTTAGACTCAAAATACATTATTTTTCCAATTACATTTTTCCTAAAAGGGTATTATAAACATGATGTTGAATCCTTTGACTTATGAAATAAATCATATCGCCTAACGAACCGTACAAGCATGAATAAAATACTTTTACCTAGAACACCATCAATAATGAGCATGGAACCCATGCTTTAGAATAATAATTTTTTCTTTTCTTCTTTTGTTTGTTACATAGGATACATATTGAAACGAGTACAACAACAATTATGAATACAAAAACTAATTACATTTCCAACACTCCCTCTTAACTAAGGAGGTATTAATAATTTTACCATTGGTAGAACATCGTTCTAAAACTGAAGAGTTTTAATAAGAATAATTGGATTGATAAGCCAAATATAAGCATAATCATTATAACTAGCACTGTCACTAAGGCCTATCTTGACAATCTCAACTTTGTTTGAGAGCATTATGCTAGGAGGATTTACATGTGATACCATACTACCTCTACAAGGAACATACCCCATTTGGATGTTCACAAGGTATGTCCTTTTAGGAATATTCTTATCTTGGATCTCCATTCCTGAGTCCTCAAAGAATGTTCATCCTCTTCAACCACTCTTCTCTATGATACATGCCCTATCATAAAAGAGGTTGATACCTTTTCTTTCTTGGATTCTATATCGTCAAGAAAATCATAGATGCTTATCCAATCCTTCCCCATTCTCTTTTCATTACCTGAAGACGAGAATTGTAATAGCCCTAGTGAAAATTCCGTGTAATAAAAGTTAATAAAGGCAAAATAATACATGGTCGATGGGACACTTATTCCAAGATTAATAGTGAGCAAGATATCCTAGTGGGTGTTCATTTCAGTTATTATGGCTAAAGGAATTAGAAAATGCAATGACAAAGGCTTTGGAAAGGCTTGAGGCATTTATTTTCATTTTATTTATGAAAATAAAGGAAATTAGGAGAGAAGGAAGGTGAAAGGTCACAAGTTGCATGTGAGGAGGAAAATGAAGGAAAATAATGGAAATTGAAGAAAATAGATGACTCATTGATAAAAACGCTTCTGAGGATTAGTGGGAAGGCTTGGTCAGTGTAGACTTTGGTCAGTTCATTTTTGGAACTCTCTCTCATACTCTTGGAAACTTAAAGTTTCTTGGAGCACTCTTGGAGGAGTGTGGCGTATTTGGAGTCTTGGAGGAAAAAGGTAAAGGAATAGCACAAAATCGCAAAAGGACATCGAGATCAATTGCTACAATAGCTTTTTCTTATAGGTACTGAGTTACATGTATGTTTACTCACTAGTTTTGGTGTGCATGACATATGCATGTGGTTTATTGGTCATGATATGTCACTATCATGGAGGATTGCCTAGATTGATGATGGATTTCCCTAGCCATTCCATTTACTAGATAGCCATGGTTTTCTGGGTTTATTTCTTTGTTTTCTGGTTGATTCTCAAGTTTCCTTTAGATTGGGTTGAGTTACTAGTTCTTGGTAGCCCTGGTTGGACAAATGGTTTGGAAGCCCTATAACAGTTTGGGTTAAGTTACTAGTCCTGGAAGCCTTGGTTAGAAAAATTCTCTAGAAGCCCTTAGTGGGTTGTGTTACTAGTCTTGGAGGCCCTGGATGGACAAACACTTCAGAAGCTTGATGATAGATGTGGGTTGAGTTATTAGTCCTGGAAGCGTTGGTTAGAAAAAGTATACACCCCTCAAAACACATTCAAAAAATTCTCAAAAACAAGCTCGGATAGGGCATAGGAGATGCATAAAAGCATTCATTTTTTCCAATGGGTCTAGATCTTATTAAAAAATTTACGGATGATTTTTCCTTATAACATTGAAAATTTTCTCTAAGAGTCCTCATAAAAGTAGGAATCTCAAGTAAAGATCAAAGATCAAAGTAAGAAGCTCAAGGAAAGTAAGAAGCTCAAAGATCGAAGATCAGCGTAAGAAGCTCAATGAAAGTAAGAAACTCAAGGAAATTAAGAAGATCAAGGAAAGTAAGAAACTTCAATCATGAACAAATGCTCTAGAGCCCTAGAAGGCATGGGTCAAGACCAATCTAATGATTATTTTGTGATGTCCAACTGTGAGGTGGAATAACTGTTTGATGGATTGAGGTGGTTTGGCCTTTGGAATCCCTTGAT
Organism: Pinus tabuliformis; assembly: GCA_031772625.1. Classification (NCBI taxonomy): domain Eukaryota; kingdom Viridiplantae; phylum Streptophyta; class Pinopsida; order Pinales; family Pinaceae; genus Pinus; species Pinus tabuliformis. Next base: position 403,964,055 of record CM062812.1, on the reverse strand, counting down.
GATTTTTTATTGATGTGTTTTATGAGATCCTAGATTCATGATTGGAATATGGCATAGAGGTGACTGGATGAAGAGAGATTTGGCTTAGCCATGTCTATGTTCAGGTGGTTTGTGGAAGTCCTACAACTGGTTGGTCTTTACATAATTAATATGAATTTATTTATTCTCGTTATTTCATGATTATTATACTAGTTTATATGTGGATTATATGGTTTTTTTTCCTTGGTATTTATGTTGCTATTATGACGATTATGAAGATGTATTATGACAATGGTTATGTATGGATCTCATCATGTTTTTACTTGTAAATGAACGAACAATGTGTCTATGGCCTAATGGATGAAATTGGAGCTAATGTGTTGAGGCATCAATGCCTTTAAGTGATTCTCAAATGAGTATGATCCCCCTATGTTCATATTTGTTGTTTAAACCTGTAGATTAAATATTTGTGACATGTTTGAAGGAATGCGCGTCATGGCTACTAGGGGTCCAGTCAAGTCCTTATTCAATTAATTGCATGGGTTTCATTGGTATGTTGTTATCTTTCACGTCTAAAAGTTTCATTGAGTTTTGGAAAATGATCAGGGCTCTTGACCTGAAAAATTGGCTAAGATACCGGAGATGCAGGCACAACATTGGGTAGACAAGTACCTAGATGCATGCATACACATGTTGTGGGAGCATCCAGAGCCTCCTGGATGCATGCATACCCATATCAAAGGAGCGTCGAAGAGTTTCATCGTTAAAAAACTTAGTGGAACCCAAGGATTGGTTACCTGAGTGGTTGGGATGGTTCCCAGGATTATTTTTGCCGATGTGGAAGGTATGTATGGTTTGTTTCTATCGGTTCCACTTCCTTAAGGTGACTTAGGAGGCCGAATAATATCATAGTAACTTCTCGTCACATGTTTATCTTGGTTCACTGGTTATTTGAGTAGATGTGGGAGGAGCGTGTTATAGAGTGATATCATAACATGCTTCACCCCTTGGACTGGATGGGTTGTGTGTTGGTCATGCATTCATGTTAGTTGCATATGTGTTTCTTATATTGTGAGACCATGTGCTTGTTCCATTTGTATGGCATGGGTCATGGATGTAGTGATGTCACCATGGGACTTTAATGGTGGTCTTGTGGAGTATGCCATAACGAGTGTATGGTTGATTATGCATTGCTTATGCACATTAGTTTTCACATGTGGTCAAGTGTATAGTGATGTAGTGGTTGTTGTCATGCATGAGGTCACTGTATGTGTAGTTGATATGGTCATGCATTGATGATTAGACTTTAGCTAGAATGATGGTTATATGCTTATATTCTTATGTGTTATATTTCTATATGGTTTCATTATTATGTTATACATGTATTACACTGATTTTTTGATATTGTAGATGAGGTATCCTCCCTGAACTATAACAAGATACATTGGTTTATTGTGATTTGGTTTAGATGACATAATATATTGTGTAGGAATAATATCAAAGACGACTAGCAAGATGGTATACTATAGTTCCTGAGATTCTCCCTATGTATCAAATGAGAAATAAGGTGGTGGTAACCCTTCAGCTTTGACAGACACATTGAGGAGCTAAGGATGAAATAAGGAGTTGTAAGGAAGAAAATGATAGAATCATACAAGCACAGGAGAAACAAGTAGAGGTAAATGCATTGATAGTTCATATTTTGTTAGAATTGCAGCGATAGGGACCACTTTAGATCAGCCATGAGTAGGAGGACATAACTAATGGGGTATATCAAAGTAGGTTTCATGGTAATCATAGGTCAGATAGATATGTAACAATGAGATACTCTAGATAGGAGAGGTGATGGACATAGATAATACTCTAGTTCTAGTTCTGATAGGCATTATGGCCATCATCGTTATCATCCTTATAAGAGGATTAATAGGGGATATTTTTCGAATGAGTTTAAGAAAGTGAAGTCTCCTACATTGGGTGCAGAGATGAAGAAATCACAGGATGTAGAGGCATGGTTTCTCAGTATGAGGAAGTTCTTCAGATTACATGTTTATTCATAAAACATGAAAGACATGATAACTACATTCAGTATTAAAGGTAAAGCATATAATTGGTAGGAAGATGTGAATAATTTAGAGGTATTCATGAGGAGAACTTGAATTACAGTGCATTTGATAGAATATTCAAGAAGAGGTACCTATCGGAGAGATACCTTGATGATAGCGTAAAATAATTTCATGAGTTAAATATGGGATCGATGACAGATGAGGAGTACACTAGAAAGTTCTTGGAGTCGTTGAACTATGTGCCTTACCTCAGGGAGGAGAAGGACAAGATTCAAAGATTCATTAGTGTATTACCGATTTCATTCAAAGATAGGATTGAGTTTGATGAGCCTAGATCATTGGAGGAGGCCATCTGAAAGCTAAATAATTTCTATGAATAATCGAAGCACAGATCTGAGACTAAGATGGACTGGAAAGGCAATGCAAAGAAAAAATTAAAATGGGAAAAGAAGCGAGAAAGATCTTAGGGTACAGGTAATAAAGACAATGCAACACCATCTAAGAAGTTCAATGCATCTGAGAGAGGATAGGGATTTCGATCTGAGGAGAAGAACAAGAATGTAGGCTAGAAGCCTATAGAGTGTTGGACTTGTGGCAAGGATCGTCGTAATAGATATTGTCCATAGAATAAGTGTGGTAGGCCACAGATCTACAGTGATTAGGAGTTACAAATAATGGGAGATGTTGGGCGGAGTATTCCTTGTATCTATGCAACGCTGGATAATAGATAAGTAGACCATTAGGCATATATCATTGAGATGGATGGTAATATTTGTGATCAATTTGTTTCTCTTTTTGTTGACACTAGATCTAATTATGTCTATGTTAGTCATGACTTGGTGGATAAGTGTGGTTTGAATAAACAAGTATACGCAGAATCTTGGTTAGTCTAGTTGGATACAAGTATAACAAAGTGAGTTCATCGTTTGGTAAGATCTTATGCATTTGATTTGAATGGTATGCCTACTGCAACACATTTGAATGTATTACCATTGAGATAATACAGTATGTTGTTGGGAATTGATTGGTTGTACCTTCATAGAACCAAGGTGGATTTCTATGAAAAAGATATTGAATGCTTGGATGAAAATGGAGAACCAATAGTCTTGTGGGGCAAGAAGAAAGCAACATCAACTAGAATGGTGATGGCTATGCAAGCCAAGTATAGTTGCAAGAGAGGGTGTGTGTTACTTACAGTACACCTTTCTAGTGACAAAGGTAATGAAGTTGTGGATGCATATGTTTTGAGAAGGTACCCATTTCTACAATAGTTTCAAGATGTATTTCCTGAGGATATTTTAGATTTTCCACCTAATAGGGAAGTATACTTTTATATTGAGTTGGTGCCAGGGGAAACTCTGACATCAAAGGCACCTTACATGATGATCACACTAGAGTTGGTAGAATTGAAGGTACAATTGAAGGAAATGTTGGACAAGGGATACATTAGGCCAAGTGTATCACCATGGGGTAGAACAATATTGTTTTTGAAGAAGAAGGATGGGACTCTCAAGTTGTGCATTGGCTACAAGAAATTGAACAAAGTAACCATCAAGAATAGGTATCCGTTATCGAGGATTGATGACTTGTTCAATTAGTTGAAGGGAGAAGCAATGTTCTCGAAGATTGATCTAAGATCTAGATATATCAAGTACACATTAAAGAAGAGGATATCTACAAGACAACTTTCATTTGGTTTAAATAATGCTCCAACTACCTTTATGTGATTCTTATATAGTGTGTTGCAACCGTATTTGGACAAATTTCTTATTGTGTTCATTGATGATATATTAGTATATTCTAAAAATGAAGAAGAGCATGTCGAGCATTTAGTAGCAGCGTTGAGATTGTTGAGAGAGCATCAATTGTATGCTAAGCTTAGAAAGTATAGTTTATTTCAGACTTAGGTACACTAGTTGGCACATTTGGTTTCCAAGGATGGAATAATAGTGGACCCATAAAAGGTAAGAGCTATCATGGAGTGGGAATTTCCTAGGAATGTGGATGAGGTGAGATCATTCATGGGGTTGGAAGGTTATTATAGGAGGTTCATCAGGAAATTCTCATAGATTTCTTATCTTATCACATTATTGTAGAGGAAAGGTAAGAAGTTTGAATGGGCAGAGGAGTGTGTGGCCATTTTTGAGAAGATCAAGCAGTTTTTGACACATGCACCAGCTCTAAAGGTTGCAGATCCAGAAAAAGAGTTTTTAGTATGTATAGAGGTATATCAAAGGTAAAGAGAATAGGGTGGAAGAAGCTCTCAACAAGCCGATACAGGTAAATCACATAGCAGTTATGAACTCCTATGGGACAGACTATAGGATAAAATCTTACAGGCGCAGGTAGTGGTACATGTACAGGTACAGGCATAGGTAGTGGTACATGTACAGGTATATGCATAGGTAGTGGTACATGTACAAGTACAAATAGTGGTATAGGTACAGGTACATATGCAGGTGCACGGGATGAGGGCTATCATCTCACAGAAAATAGATTGGTCAGGTTTAGGGATGGGATATATAAGCCAGATAGTAGTGAGCTCAAGAAGGTGATCTTGAGGGAGTTTCATGCGAAGACATATTCAAGTCACCCAAGCTATCATAAGATGCTGATAGCAGTGAATAAATTCTATTATTGGCCAAATTTGAAGAGAGACATAGCTGTGGCTAGGTGTTTGGATTGTTAGCAGGTAAAGATAGAGTGTAAGCTTCTAGGTGGATTACTATAGCAGATTGTGATTCCATAATGGAAATGGGAGGTCATTTTCATGGTATTTATCACAGGTTTTTTGAGGACAGTGAGAAAACATGATTCCATCATGGTAGTGGTGGACAGATTGACAAAGGTACTGCACTTCATTATAGTGAATTCTACATTCTCAGCTTGTGATGTAGCATAGTTTTTCATCAAAGACATGGTCAAATTGCATGGATTTTTGAAGAAGATTGTGTTAGACAGGGATGTGGAGTTTACTCCCAAGTTTTGGAAGGAGTTATTTGCAGGGTTGGGCACAGAGTTTTCCAAATGGATGGACATACAGAGAGGGTCAATAGGATATTGGAGGACATGTTGAGGATGTATGTGATGCATCAGTGATGGAAGTGGGAAGAGTACCTTCCATTGGTAGAGTTCACTTACAAAAATGGGTACTAGGAATACCTGAGGATGAGTCTATTTGAGGCATTGTATGGGTTGACTTGTAATACTCCCACTAGTTGGAGTGATTAAGTTAATAGGGTATTGATTCGACCGGACATGTTGGCAGACATGGAGTGGGAAATGTAGGTAATCAAGAATAATTTGAAAGCAACACAAGATAGGCAGAAGAGCTATGGATATAAAAATAGGTTGTTCAAGGAGTTATAGGTTGGGGAATAGGTGTACTTGTGCATCAAACTGAAGAAGATCTCCTGACGGATTGGTCATGTGCCAAGATGGCACCCTAATGTTTTGGACCTTCTAGGATTATTGAGAGGATTGGGCCAGTATCCTATTGACTTACACTGGCTTCGACAATGAAAGTCCATGATGTTTTCCATGAGGTGGAATCACTATTTGATGCGTTGAGGTAGTTTGGTCCCTGGAAACCCTGAATGGTTTTTGATTGATGTGTTTTATGAGATCCCACATTCATGCTTGGAATATGGCATGGTGGTGACTGACTGAAGAGAGATTTGGCTTAGCCATGTCTACGATCAAGTGGTTCGTGGAAGTTCCACAATTGGTTGACCTTTGCATCATTAATATGATGTTGTTTCTCCTTGTTATTTCATGAGTATTATATTGGTTTATATGTGGATTATATGGTTGTTTTTTCCTTGGTATTTATTTTGCTATTATGCTAGTTATGAACATGTATTATGATAGTGGCTATGTATGGCTCTCATTGTGTTTTCACTTGTAAATGAATGAAAAATGTATCTATGACATAATGGATGAAACTTCAGCTAATTTTTTGAGGCATCAATGCTTATTAGTGATTCTCATATGAGTATGAAACCCCTATGCTCAGATCCATTGTTTAAACTTGTAGATTACATATTTGTGACATGTTTAAAGAAATTCGTATCATGGCTAGTATGGGTTAAATCAAGTCCTTGTTCAAGTAATTTCATGTGTGTCATCATTATGTTGTTGTATTTCAGTTCTAAAAGTGTCATTGATTTATGGGCAGTGATCGTTCTCTACACCTGAAAAATTGTCTCAATCGCGGAGATCCAGGTACAACATTGGGTAGAAAAGTCCACGGACACATACATACCGATGTAGTGGGAGCATCCAGAACCTCCTCGATGAATCCATGCCTATATCAAGGGCGTGTACGAGATTTTAATGGTCTAGAAATTTAGTGGAACCAAGCAGTTGGTTAGCTGAGTGGTTGGGATGGTTCCAGGGAGTCTGGCTGCTAACGTGGAAGGTCTGTATGGTGCGTTTCTGTTAGTTCCATTTCCTTAAGGTGACTTAGGAGGTCGAACCATATCATTGTAACTTATCATCACATGTTTACCTGGGTTGGTCAGTTACTTGGGGTAGATGTGGGAGGAGGGTGTTACAAGAATGCACATGTGATGTTTAACGTCACTTCTTCTCAACCAAGGTGGATATCCATATTCCCTTTTTTCTTAGGGAATAGATCCTTTCTCCTTTTCAAGGAGACACCTTTGTTCACTCTCAAATCTAAATGATATTCAGTAATTCCTTTCTATTTGGGAAGTCAACACCATAAGCCTGATAAATTGTATTCATAAGAGTACCAGCTACGAGTTCTCCATAGTTTCCTGGCTCCCTCTTTTCTCCGCATCTTATTGTATCGCGCTTGGTTATTTTTGAAGTATCAAGGATCCATATGCACTCTTCAATCTTGTGACAAGAACTAGGTCACATTTCTTATACATCACTTTCATCTTATCATTGATGAAGGAATTATATTTAACCTTTCCAAGCATCAAGTAGATCATAGCTTCCTCATGAAAGTGATCTCCTTTGACCCTCAGGTTATCTTCTTGCACTACTACCTTTCAATCACAACATGGGCACATATTGACTTTATAGTTTCCAAGTACCATATATTGAGCATCCTTGAACATTATTCATACATTTTCATTAATACATTTTCACTTGCTTCAAATGTCATCATGTAGTCCTACAACATTCCTCCAAGTATCAAAATAATATGTTAACCAATAACCAACAATAATAAAAATCAAAACTACCTCATCATGATGACCTTCTTGTTCCATCAACATCCTCATGGTCCATCACGATATGAATCTTCCTTCATGCATCATAGTTCCCAAGGACTGAAATTGACTGCCAAGTTACAACCTTTTCTTCCAGAGATTATAATGTATGTTAATAATTATTTTACATATTATAGATAAAGTATAAACCTTTTATACATCCTTAAGTAAGTCGCATTCTTGATTTTAAACATCATAGAAACATACTAAGCATGTTAAGAGATTCTACACACATTAATCTTAACCAAGAGTCACTTCGAATGTGCACCATTATGCCTCTTATTCCATCATATAGATATATGTCTTATAATTATCACACATTCTAACCCATTGCATTTCTTCATCCCTTTTCTAGTATTGTTTCCACAGTACATGGAATGTATACTAACCTTGTCATAGTGCTTCTCCCAAGAACATTCCACATTTATGGTTCTTCCAAGATCATGATGATCCACCTAAGTAAGATGACTACATCTAACATAATGTTAGATAATTCATGGATGACCAATATGTGAAATGGTCTATGTATCTATCTTTGAAGACTAGATTATTTCTACAAAGAAACTTAACAAAGTAGACTCTAATTATGCTATTATAACATTCTTCTCTATATGATGTTATGCAAAATCAAGATTCTTCTTATAAAAAATAATACATACTATCCTAATGGAAAGACCAATTTTTATAAAGGACCTAACAAACAAGATGCCCTCTTTAACAATAAATATCCTTCACTTCTTCTTTCTTTGACTTGTTCTCAGGTTCTCCCAAGGCCTAAGCTACATGAGCTTCACTGCTTTCATTTATCTTGTTTTTTTGATGACTTGGGTAGTCCCTCTTAGAGTGTCCAAACTCATTTCACCTAAACATTGAACCTTAGACATATCTTTCTTCTTGGACTTCCCAAACTTTCCCTTCTTTAGTTTATTGACTCAAGCTAGAAAGGCTTGAGACTATTCATTTGGTCCAATGTCATCTTTTACCTCAATCCGTGATTCTTCCAAAATGAATTGAGCCCACAAATCATCAAAAGGATTTCAATAATTTTTAGAGTAGATACTTTTTGCAAAGATGCTCCATTATGGTGGCAGTGCATTTAACACATATATGGTCATTTTTGAATTAGAAATTGTCTCTCCCAACCCCCATGTAACACCCTCCTCCCATATTTAGCCAAGCTAATTAGTCCACTCAGGTAAACATGTGATGAAGAGTTACTATCATGTGATTCTGTTAGAAAATTATATATTATAGAGCAATGGAACACATAAAATATTGTAGAAATATAAACACATAAAATGAGAGAAACACAGATATACATGGTCCACCCAATTTGGTGTACGTCCACAGAGAAATAGCCAATCCTTCCTTTTATATTATCCAGCAAAATGAAGAGATACAACCTATAGCTGATCCATTGCAACTCCCTCTTCTCACTCACACAATCTCGTCTCTCTTTCTCACTTAGAATATAGATATGCATAGACGCAATACAATTCCCTCATATATAGCGAGGGGTTTCCTTCTAGGGAAAAGAACCCTAAATTAATCATAACTTCTACAGTCATATTTCTGCCTAATGAACGACTGAGATTGACTACGAAATTACAACATTTTACAAGGCAATTTTACATCTATTTTTGGATTTGGGGGTGTTGCCCCCAATCCCCTGTTAGTGGGGGCCCCAAATAAGCGTCATAGGCCCCCCCTAGACCCCCCCAAGTGGCACACATAAATAGGAGGTGTTGTCGCCACATTACGAAATGGGGTCCAATGCAGCGATACCTCTAAATAAAGAAGATAATCAAGCTCCACACCCAATAATCTCTCACTTGGAGACTGATTATAGAAACTCCAACGCTACTTCATTTGCTGGATAATGAATCCACTTTGGACCTGGTTGTTTCTCATATTCATCATCATACTTGAAGACGAATTGAAACCATGCAGAATCTCAATTCCTCCCTGGTTCCAACTTTTGTTAACATATCTGCAGGATTTTGGCTAGTGTGTATCTTTTCCAGCTTCAACTGTCCATATTCCAACACTAACTGTATGAAATGGTACTTGAGATGTATATGTTTAGTATTGGAATGAAATGAAGACTTATTTTCAAGATGTATGGCACTCTGGCTGTCACTGTATAACCTGCCCAACTCCTGCTTCTTATCCAATTCATCTAGAAACCTTTGTAGCCACATCATTTCTTTGCTAGCCTCTATAGCAGCAACATACTCTGCTTCCGTCGTTCAGAGTGCACAATAACACTTTGTAGTTTTGAAACCTAACTGACAACTATTCCACCTACAGTAAACACATAACCTGTGGCGCTCCCCCTTTTATCTCTATCACCCACCATATCTGCATCAACATATTCCTGTAGAGCAATGTTTGAACCACCAAAGCATAATTCTTGATTTGCGGTACCTCTCAAATACCTAAGAATCCACTTCACCTCTATCCAATGTTCTTTTCCTGGATTGTTCATGTACCTACTTACAACTCCCACTGCATGTGCAATATCAGGCCTTTTGTAGACCATTACATACATTAAGCTTCCAACTACTGATGCATATGTAACTTTAGACATATAAGCCATTTATTCCCAAGTCTTGGGACACACCTCCCTTATTTTTTAAATGGATAGCCGAAGGAATACTAATTGGTTTTGCATTCTTCATATTAAATCTTTTGAACACCTTTTGTATGTACTCACTCTGAGACAATGTTAATTTTCGATTCTTCTTGTCTCTAGTTATTCTAATACCAAGGATTTGTTTTGCAGCACCGAAATCTTTCATTGCATATGGGTTTGCCAATTTTCTTTTTAGAACATTTATTTCATGCATGTTAGAACCTGCAACAAACATGTTATCTACACACAATAATAATAGAATATAGTTTCCATCATTTTGTCTTTTGAGATAAAAACAATGATCAGAGTGAAATCTAGTATAACCTTGTTCACACATAAACCTGTCAAATGTTAGATACCACTACCTTGGAGTCGGTTTTAAGCTATACAATCTTTTCTTCAACCTGCACACTAGTTTCTCCTTCCCTTTTAATTCATATCCTTATGGCCACTGCGTATATATCTCTTCCTCCAAATCCCCATGGGGAAAGGTTGTCTTTACATCTAACTACTCAAGATGCAAATATTCAGCTACTACTAGACATAAAATAGTTCTGATTGAAGTCATTTTAACAAGAGGAGAAAATATATCATCAAATTCTATACCCTTTTTCTATGCAAACCCCTTCACCACAAGTCTAGCTTTATACCTTTTTCTACCTCCATCTTCTTCCTTCAACTTGTAAACCCATTTATTCTGCAATGTTATTTTACCTGTTGGCAACCTGGCTAAGTCCCAAGTCTAGTTATGTGCTAAGGAGTCCATATCTTCTTTCATGGCTTGCTCCCACTTCTTCCTGGCTTCTACCTGCACTACTTCTTCATAACATTCTTGTTCATCGGAATCAGTCAATAATACATAATACAATGAAGGAGAGTATCGTTCAAGGGGTCTACTTATCCTGGTAGATATTCTAACGCCACTTTCAAGTGTTTGAGGTGCTTGTTGTCGTTGTGGTTTTTTTTGTTGTTCTGGCTATTGATCATTATTATTTTCAAGCACCTTCACTTTTTCTTTGTTCTCATCAAGCACTGTATATTTTGTGTTTTCTTTTTCCTATTTCTTTTCCTGCATCTGATCCTTATACAAAACCTTTTCATTGAATTTGGCATCTTTTCTCCTAATGGTTTTGTGTTTCTCATAATCATAAAAGCAGTAACCAAAATCATTAACACCATATCCAATAAAGGTACATTTAATTGATTTTGCCTCAAGATTTTTTCTATTTTCATTATTAATGTGGACAAAGGCTTCACAACCAAAAGTCTTTAACAATGAGTATTTTACATTTTTACCTATCCATGCCTCCTATAGAATACCACCATCCAAGGAACTTGAAGGCCCTATGTTTATTAGATAAACAAAAGTATCTACAACATCTACCCAAAATTGTAAAGGCAATCCTACATGCAATCCCATGCACCTCGCATGCTCCATGATTGTCCTATTCATCTTTTCTCATGCACCATTTTCCTGTGGTGTTCGTGGAACTGTCTTCTCTCTATGAATTCTATTCTCTGAACAGGTGCTATCAAAATCTTTACTGCAATATTCATCTCCATTGTCTAATTTGAGACACTTCAACATTTTTCCTATCTCATTTTCAACCAAATATTTCCATTTCTTGAAAGTATCAAATATATAAGATTTATTTCGAATACAATAAATCCAGGTCTTTCTAGTTGCATCATCAATAAAAGTAACATAATAATGATAGCCACCAAGAGATGATACCTGAGAAGGAACCCATGCATCTATATACATAAGCTCTAATTTTTCTCTCTTATTTTCTTTCCCAACTCTAAGGAATCTAAGTCTCTTCTATTTTCCATAAACACAATTATCATAGAATTCCAAATCAACACGCTTCAAACCTAGCAACAAATTTCTTGAGTGAAGAATATGAATCCCCTTCTCACTCATGTGCTTGAGCCTATTATGCCACAATGTCGTATATTCTCATGTAGAGGTCAAAGAATTAACAAAATTAGAAATACCATTGCATAAATACAATGTACCAACCTTTTGTCCATTTCCTATCATGAGGGCTCCTTTAGTGGCCTTCAGGGTTTTACCTGTAAAAGTAGTTACACAACCTTCACCTCCCAACCGCCCTACTGAAATTAGATTTTTCTTCAGATCTAGAACATGTCTTACCTTCTTCAATAACCATTGATTTCTGTTCTATTTTTTTATGAAAATTGTACCCAATCTAATGATTTTACAGGGTTTATCATCACCCAATCAAACCTATCCAAAATCTCCTTGAACATAATCATGAAAATGTTTCCTATTAGGTGTGGCATGGAATGAGGCCCTTGAATCTACCATATAGGCATCAATAATATTTTCTAATGAAAGAATCAAAGCATCTTGCAACACATCACCGATCACATTCACTTCATGATTGTTTTCTTGCTACGCATCTCCTTCTTTTCCCTTCCGATACTTGCAATCTTTCTTCAGGTGTCCTTTCTTTTGACATTTCCAGCACATTATCCCCAATCTATACTTTGATCTACCTTTCCTTGACTTACTGTGATATCCTGGGCTCTTTCCTCTTTCCATTTATCTTCCCCTAGTCTATGTAGTAAAAGAATTACCTGATGTCTCACTGGAGCTTTTCTGTCGCATTTCCTCGCTAAATATTGCACCGAAAACATCATCACAGTTTAAAGTACTAGATCTAGAGGCAGAGTTACTAATGGCCATAACTAAACCATTCCAACTTTCTATCAATGAGCATAGAAATAACAGAGCCCTAACTTCATCATCATAAGCTACCCCTACAGAACTTAACTAACTAGTAGCTGTATTAAATTCATTTAAATGATTAGCAACAGATCCACCTCCTAACATCTTCATATTAAATAAACAATTCATAAGAAATACCTTATTTGAGGCTGAGAGTTTTTGATATAGTTTGGCCAATGCCAAAATTAAACCCTCTATTGTCATTTCCTTTGAAATATTAAAGGCTATCAACACTGCTAGGCAAAACTATATTGTTCCAAGTGCCTTTCTTTCGAGAATATCCCATTATTTATCTGTCATACTCATTAGCTTCTTTGTCTTTCCACTCAATGGTAGGTACAAATCTTTTTGATATAGATAATCTTCCATGTGCATCTTCCACAACTGGTAGTTTTGGCCGTTAAATGTTTCGACTGTAAACCTACCATATTCCACCATTGATCCCACTCAAACCAGGAACCCTTCTCTCCTGTGAGTTTATAAGCCAAATAGACCTTCGACTTTGATACCAGTTGTTAGAGAAATATATATTATAGAGAAATGGAACACATCAAATATTACATAAATATAGCCATAGAAAACACATAAAACAAGAGAGACACATATATAGGTGGTTCACCTAATCACAGAGAAAGAACTAATCCTTCATTTTATATTACCATCAAAATGAAGAGATACAACAAATCCGTTGTAATTCCCTCTTCTCTCTCACACAACCTCCTCTCTCTTTCTCGCTCAAAATATAGATCTGCATAGATGCAATACAATTCCCTCATATATAACGAGGGGTTGCCTTATAGGGAAAAAAGCCCTAAATTAATAATAACTTCTACTGTCAGATTTGTTCCTAATGAATGACCCAGATTGACTACCAAATTACAACATTTTACAAGGAAAATTTACATCTATTTTAGCAGAAGGGGCATTGCCCCTGATCCCTTGCCAGGGGGGCTCGAAATAATAGCCTTCGCCCCACTGTGGCCCCCCTATACCCCCTTGGCAACACACATAAATGAGCGACGTTACTGCCACATTACGAAATGGGTTTCAATACGACAATACCTCTAAATAAAGAAGATAACCAGGCCCCACACCCAATAGATTCAACCTCTTAGATCACCTTAAGGAAGTGGAATCGACAAAACAAATGTTATTGACCTTCCTCGGGTGCTACAAAACCCCCAAGGGCTAAACCACCCTTCCAGATGTATAAACCCTGAGTTAACTTTCCTTTTCACTGATATGAAATCCCATTCGCATGCACAAGCCTATATCCATGTGACTATAGGACTCTATTCTCATGGATAACCACTACAAGGTTGCAACTGCAGTCTTTTTTTGCTAGTTCTATGCCTTAGACTGTGAAATATATACCACCTTGTCAGGCTCGGCTCTAGGTCACTGTCTAGAACCTACTGAAACATTCCAACATAATAAATGACACAAAGACAAAGCTTCTAACAAAAAACTTGGTTAAGGACTTGGCCTAACCAAGCCTAACCATGACAAAAATTTCATCAAACACATCATGAACATGAAATGTACAGGTCATAAATACATATTTGAACATAGGGACCTCATACTTATCAGAGATTCTTCAAAACGGTCTGATGCCCTCTCAGAATAGCTACATTATTGTCTATTTTGTTATATATTCATTAAAAATTCATTTACTAATCAAAACATGATGAGATCGTTGGTGCGGCCGCAACCTGAGACAGGGTAGGCCCTCCGCGTTACAGATGGTACCCACCTACAATGTCTAGGCCCGTTTCCCTACAACTCCTCGAATACACGTCGTTACACTCCCTTCTTTCTGACACGAGCTTTCCTTACCTATCGCAATGGTGATTGAACCCTATCGCCCATCAGTTTTGCACTATCGTTTTAGTCTCCTCATGTGACGATTACTCCAGATTACGGTGGCAGCAGGCGTAACCCCCAGGGCACCAATGTAAACTGACCTAATAAACTACTATAAGGACTCCCTTGAGGGAATATCCATTTTGGAAGGTAGTCTAGCTCCGAGGTTTACTTTCCATTTAGTAGAGATCTTCCCGAGGCTATCGCTCTACTGTCATCGCTCACGAGTAAGACCAGCGTAGTCATTGAACTCCCGGAAGTGCCATCCTCCTCGCCGACCTTAGCCATCGCCCCCTTGGTGCCAAACCCCCATCAATTTGCATCCAAGATCTATAGCCCTGATCTGGCAGTTGGGTCTCCTGACCTCCCTTCGTTCCAACCCTTTGCAACTTCGCATTATCCCTCATAGTCTCTATAGGGAGAGGCTTCGCCCATTCTTGCTCCCTCAATTCTGCCCCCGGCTTCTACTCCCCCCTTCAGCTGCCACTCAAATGTCCCTCACATCCTAGACACACTCCCTGCTGGCCCTGACTCGTCATCACCAAACCCTAACCCTAACCCTCCTAACCCTAACCTTGAAGAAGATCAAGGGTGTGTAGACGACACGAAGGCAAGATTTGGAAAGAGGCAAAGGTGTGTTAAGCCTAAGGCACAAGAAGTTTTTATCGACTAGGAAGAGGACTTCTAGTGGCAAGAGACCGTGGACATGGCGGTGACAGTACTGGTAGGTAGAGTTAGGGGATGAAATTACTCTGCAGGAAGACTTAAAGAATGGCTCATGGAAATATGGGGCCAACATTTGGCCGATCTTCCATTTGTACAAAACTTTTTCCGTGGCTAGTTCACTCTGCGATTTGCACAAGCAGAACACACCAATTGGGTATTATCATCCTTCTGGCACATTGAAGAGGCCATAATAATGCTAAGGAGATGGAGTCTGATTTTTGACCCAGATAGAGAATAGTGTGGGGCTAGGCCAATTTGGGTTCGCCTCCCTGGATTGCCGCTCCATTTCTAGACCAAAGAAATCTTCAAGAGAATTGGAAATTCTTTGAGTACTTATCTTGACTATGATAGATCTTACCTTTCCATTGGGATTATGGCATATGCACTGATACTGGTTCACCTGGACATCAGAGGAGGGCTGCAGGAACAAGTTACCATGTGGTGGAGGAACTACAATCGCACCTAGATACTTGACTATGAGGGTTTCCCCTTCTGATGTAGATGATGCCACAGGGTGGGACACCTCTACAAGGATTTCCCTCTACTCATGAAATCAAAGGCTAGAAAAAAGGGGAAATCATCTCCCTTAGTGAGAGATTAGACACAGGAAAATCACTCGGATGAGGTTGAGAAAATGAACACTAATGTAGCTAGATCCAGGCCAGGCTCGATGACTCTGAAGAAGCTGTTGGAAATAATACTGAGAGGGGGGGTTGAATCAGTATTATCAAATCAATATAACTATTTCATTTCCAGAGTCTGAGTCATATCTGCTGCTTCAGTTAAGAATACCCACGTATATTCAGTAAACTTATGGTTCAGTTAATTTATCTTCAATGAGTGCATTAGAACATTATCAACCATATTAACAGTAAACATGTGCGGTTAAATAGAATAGATCATCACACATAAGCCACACACATGAACACCTTGATATAAGGTGGAAACCCAATGTGGGAGAAAAGCACCTACTGCAAGTCACCTCAATCTTCTCCTTAATAAGAAAATCCTTTTACAATATTTCTGTACTGGTACAGTCTTGTACCAGTACACAGGCTTCTACCTGTAGAGAGCTACAACCCTCTCTCATTTTCCAGTCTCTCCTGGAAGGGAGCTACAATCCCCATAGTTCTTGTACTAGCCGATCCATTTACTAGTACGCAGGCTGCTACTTGCTACAATGCTCCAATGTTTTAAATTGCTATTGAAAGGGAGCTGCCACCCCCTTAGCTCTTGTACTAGCTAAGATACTAGTTCGTAGGTGCCGACCTACAATCTTCTCTCCTCCGAGTACCACGTTTCATACATTTTCAGACTGGATACACCTGAAGCACAACACATAATCTGAAAGGCCACGTTTCATCCAATTTTCATACTGGACCCATAAATATCATTGAAGAACATAATTAATCAATCTTCTGAATCACCCAATCACCAGATCAATACATATACAAGGATAATATGTGTGTTAGCAATCAGATCTAGTCCATGAGATCATATAAAGATAAGTCATTATGAACATAATCAATCAATCAATCACTTCTCAGAATGTTGTTATCAGAACACAATACCAGTACCTAGAGATCACTTCAGATCCCATAATATTGCAATAATAAACAGGAGCAGCTAAATAGATTTCATGAAAAATCTGCAACTTCACCAACCGAAAAACTTTCGTACATCCGCACCTTCTCCTGCTGCTTGCCTGCGCACCTCCATACCCGAGTCTACAGCTTGCCTGCGCACCTCCGCACCTGCAGCACTTCTGGGCCTGCGAACCTCCGCACCTGTGGTGCTTCTGGGCCTACAAACCTCCGTACTTGCTGCTACAAATCACCTGCACACCTCCGCACCTGATCTGTGCCTTGACTGTGGTCCTCCACACCTGCAGCCGTGTCGCACCTGCGGTCCTGTAGGTATAGATCAATTTTTCACACTTTACTCATACCCGAGACTATTAGATCTACAGATATTATCATGCGCCAAGGAGATCTCAACCCATCAGAAGATCCGCCTTATAAATCTAAGGTTCCTTCTTTATTCAGATCTAGATCTGCACCATAACCTAATCACCGTATTCCAGATCTAGCACTTTATCAGATTTTCAATTTATCAGAAGATACCTTGCCAAATGATCTCCTTCCTCTTTTATAGCCTTAGGCCTTTCACAATACCACAGACCAAAAACCATAACAATTCAATACCATGGACCCAATACTTGGGATCAACACTTTTGGAGGCAATACCACGGACCAAAACCATAGGATTAAAAACTGTCGGACTAATACCATGAACCAACCATGAAAGTGCGTGAACTTTTCTCTACATGAAAGTGCATGAACGTTTCTCTTCATGAAAGGAAATTTTCTCTGCATGAAAGTGCGTGAACTTTTCTCTACATGAAAGAAACTTATCTCTGCATGAAAGTGCATGAACTTTTCTCTGCATGAAAGTGCATGAACTTTTCTCTACATAAAAGAAACTTTTCTCTGCATGAAAGTGTGTGAACTTTTCTCTACATGAAAGAAACTTTTCTCTGCATGAAAGTGCGTGACCTTTCCTGCACTATAATTTATCATCTATGTGATTTGCCATCAAGGACAACACTTGTCTCATAATGCCAACAATATCCCCCTTTGGACTTGATGGCAAAGCTAACTTGTCATACTGATTACTGTCATCTGATTCCTTTGAGTTGTCCAGCATCCCATGCATTCTGTCACATCTGATATCTCTTCCACAGATTCATCTAGATATATATAAGTGAGTTGATCTTCTACGAGTTGGTTGCCATCAAGTATAACACATGCATCATAATGCCAACAATCTTCCCCTTTGGACTTGATGGCAACAATACCAAATCATTCTCTCGCTTTGACATCAAGGGCAAAGGGCGGACCAAGATATTCTCTTCCTTTGCTGTCCATACTCCCCCTGAGTACATGCTGAGTCTCTGCACTGCTGAAGTGTGTTGTTCATGCTCCCCCTGACTGTAGGCAAGATCTGCAAAAAGATGTTCTACAAGAAGAACATGACTCTATCTTAAATGACCTTCATATCACCAAAGACTCATACATACATCCATCTCTCAACCAAGTGAGGATATATGAATATTGACTCATCCACCCATCCAAGTGGGCTTACACCAGAAGTTTTACTCATGATAAACAAGTACATCACATCATTCATCCCAGGCATAGTGGGGAAACCAAAATAGGCCATTACATGACCTTGATAACAAAAGACATATATGACATAGAGACGAAATATCTAGAGCAAGACTATGAAAGTTATCAATAACTAATATCAGCAACATCTGTCAATCACTATTCAGATCAGCAACCTGTAAATGTCTTGTAGCAAGATATGTCTGCCTATAGATATTAACTCATCCTCTTGAAGGACATCATATCCATCTCATCAACATCAAGATCTGCATGATCTTATATATCATCCATGTATCATCAATCGGGGACATCTGTATCAATCAACATATGTAAGTATCAATATGTCATTTTATCATCATCATGTCTCCAACAATGTAATTTTGAGTAATCATTCATGTATCCAACAGACTGTATATAGTACTATGTATCTTTAGCTCAAGATCATCAACCGCATCAATCCTCATCCACATGAGAGCCAAGAACTATAGGAGACATGCATCAACTATATTATATGATCTTTATGCATATGATGACAATAACATATGATAGACTCATCATCAAGTAATGAAGATGTGTATACAAGCTTTGTAATTTTCTTTATCCTTATAAAGATCACCATGTAAGCACTATATCAGAGAATCAACCACAAATCTGATGTGATCATCAACATGTAACCCCAAACATCATATGAGATTTTGTCATGGACAACTCATAATCATATCATAGCAAGATGTATCCTAAGCATCATCACCAAGGACCACTAACCATAATGCCGACAATGCATTATTAAGAGTATTTGCTCCCCCTGAACCTGTGCCATCTAATTATTGTCAAATCTGATCATGCATATATCAACAAGAAGTATCAAGACATCATCATCATTAAGTTAGGATCAAGACATTTCCACACATCATTAATAGATTGCAACCATTATCAAAGATGTTAAATAATGGACCGAATCATATCAGACCCTCTTTCCTGAGCCTGTCCCTACTGCTTTTCCTCAAACAATCATATATGTGACTGTGCAGTGGCCAACTGGCGTATATACACGACTTTCCTTTATGAAACTTGCGTATGAAATTTGGGATACTGAAGTTTCACACTTTCAGCTCCTTATGAGTCTGTTGTGCCTATACATTGTGCTGTGCCACATTTTTCTGACTGTAATTCCTTTTTCTTCCATATCTTCAAGTGTGATGATGTTTTCTCCTTTTGGTGTGGTGCCCGTACCTTGTTCCTGCATTCCTTGGCTATATGTCCAAGCTTGTTGCATGCATAACATCTTACATGTTTCATATTCCTTCTGTAGCAATCAGTAACATTGTGACCAAACACATCAAAGAAATATCCATTAAAGTACCTGGAATGTGATGATCTTTATATGTGATGATCTTGAACCATTCTTCTTCTGCATCTAGCTGCAACATGTCCAAGATTATGACATTCATAAAATTCAATATTATTCATCTGAGTAAATGGACGACTATTACTTCCATAGTTAGGAGTAAAAGATTTTATTTGAAGAATCTCTTTCCTTGATTGTTGATGGGGTTGACCTCTCCTCTCCTTGTTGATAATTTTAGATTTCTCTTTAGAGTCCCTTGCCTCACCTTGTGAACTAGATTCACCTTCAACAGATTCATGAAAACCAAGACCAGTTTTGATAGTAGGAGACCTTTGACTACTAAGAATATGATCCAAGACTTTAGTACTATCTTGAAATCATAACAATTTATCCTTTTCTTCTTTTAAGATATTTACCTCAATCTGAAGTTGTTCTTCCTTTTCCAAACATTGCTTCTTCAAAATTTCTTCAGACTTTCTTCCTTCTCCCATTCGTTTCCTTAGTTTGAGAATCTCCTTTTCTTGTTCTTCATTCAGATCCTGCTGCATTTGACGAATTCTGAAGGCACATTCCAACTGAAATTTTAAAGCTGATATTTTTCAATAGCTTGGAGTAGATATTTATTCTGCTTCTTTGATTCTTCAATATCTTCTTTTAGTGAGAGGATCGTAGCTTCAAGCCTTTCATAACAACTGGATCTATCTCTGAGTTTCTTGATTGTTGTGCTCTTTTCATTGACTTCATTTCTTAGAGATGTTACTTCATCCTGCAACTTTTGATATTTATCCATGAATAACTTCCTTACCTTGCTTCCTTCCTCACGTTGAGCCTTTATTCTGCTAGCTACTTCTTTGAAGGCACCATCCTTTATGTTCAATAGATCTTCTTGATCTCTAATTTCGTCCATCAGCCTCTTAAATTCTGCCTCTATTTGATATCCTTCTTGCTCAGCCATAAGAGCACATTCAGTTGTTTCGTTATCACTTACATCACCTTCAAATGGATAGATAGCTGGAACATCAGAGGATAACAAATTCATACCTGATAGTTCATCTTCATTCTGAAATGATTCTGAATCTGAAGTGCTTATTCCACATAATCCCCAATCGATTCTCCCACTGTAATAGTTCTTCTGAGATGTCTTCTTTCCCATTGTTCCAAGGATCTCCTTCAAGCGATCAAGCTTCTACCAAAGGACCTGCTCTGATACCAATTGTTGGAAATAATACTGAGAGGGGGGGTTGAATCAATATTATCAAATCAATATAACTTTTTCATTTCCAGAGTCTGAGCCATATATGTTGCTTCAGTTAAGAATGCCCACATATATTCAGTAAACTTATGATTCAGTTAATTTATCTTCAATGAGTGAATTAGAACATTATCAACCATATTAACAGTAAACAGGTGAGGTAAAATAGAACAGATCATCACACATAGGCCACACACATGAACACCATGATATAAGGTGGAAAGCTAATGTGGGAGAAAACCACCTGCTGCAAGTCATCTCAATCTTCTTCTTAATAAGAAAATCCTTTTACAATATTTTTGTATTGGTGCAGTCTTGTACCAGTACGCAGGCTTCTACCTGCAAAGAGCTACAACCCTCTCTCGTTTTCCAGTCTCTCGTGGAAGGGAGCTACAACCCCCATAGTTCTTGTACTAGCCGATCCATTTACTAGTACGCAGGCTACTACCTGCTACAATGCTCCAATGTTTTCAACTGCTACTGAAAGGGAGTTGCCACCCCCTTAGCTCTTGTACTAGCTAAGATACTAGTACATAGGTGTCGGTCTACATTTTTCTCTCCTCCGAGTACCATGTTTCATACATTTTTAGACTGGATACACCTGAAGCACAACACATAATCTGAAAGGCCACATTTCATCCAATTTTCATACTGGACCCATAAATATCATTGAAGCACATAATCAATCAATCTTCTGAATCACCCAATCACTAGATCAATACATATACAAGGATAATATGTGTGTTAGCAATCAGATCTAGTCCATCAGATCATATAAGGATAAGTCATTATGAACATAATCAATCCATCAATCACTTCCCAGAATGTTGTTATCAGAACACAGTACCAGTACCCAGACATCACTTCAGATCCCAGAATACTTCAATAATAAACAGGAGCAGCTAAATAGATTTCATGAAAAATCCGCAACTTCACTAACCACAAACCTGCGTACATTCACACCTTCTCCTGCTGCTTGCCTGCGCACCTCTGCACCAGAGTCTACGGCTTGCCACGCACCTCCGCACCTGCAACGCTTCTGGGCCTGCGAACCTCTGCACCCATGGTGGTTCTGGGCCCGCGAATCTTCGCACATGCTACTGCAAACCGCCTGTGGACCTCCGTACCTGATCTGTGCCTAGACTGCGGTCCTCCGCACCTACAGTCGTATCGCACTTGCAATCCTGTAGGTATAGATCAATTTTTTAGACTCTACTCATACCCCAGACTATCAGATCTACAGATCTGATCATGCGCCAAGGAGATCTCGACCCATCAGTAGATCCGCCATATAAAGCTCAGGTTCCTTCTTTATTCAGATCTAGATCTGTACCATAACCCAATCACCGTATTCCAGATCTAGCACTTTATTAGATATTCAATTTATCAGAAGATACCTTGCCAAATGATCTCCTTCCTCTTTCATAGCCTTAGGCCTTTCACAATACCACAGACCAAAAACCATAAAAATTCAATACCATGGACCCAATACTTGGGATCAACACTTTTGGAGGCAATACCACGAAGCAAAACCATAGGATTAAAAACTGTCGGACTAATACCATGAACCAACCATGAAAGTGCATGAACTTTTCTCTGCATGAAAGTGCATGAACTTTTCTCTTCATGAAAGGAAATTTTCTCTGCATTAAAGTGCGTGAACTTTTCTCTACATGAAAGAAAATTTTCTCTACATGAAATTGCGTGAACTTTTCTCTACATGAAAGAAACTTTTCTCTGCATGAAAGTGTGTGAAATTTTCTCTACATGAAAGAAACTTTTCTCTGCATGAAAGTGCATGACCTTTGCTGCACTATAATTTATCATCTGTATGATTTGCCATCAATGACAACACTTGTCTCATAATGCCAACAGAAGCATGAGAAAGCACCTCTTTGCCCTCCTTCACCTCCACTGACCATGTCTAAAGCAGTCGTTGGAGTCACGTTATCTTCGGGTATATCTATTCCTAACCCTTGCTCTGCATCAATAACTAGTACTTCTGCTCATAAGGGTAATACTATGGGAACTCGGCAGCGCCTGGATATATCACATCCAAGTCTAGGTTACCCAGAATACCCCCTCAGTTCCCCTGCGCTTGTTACATCCTGTACTCACCCTACCACTTCTAAGGAAATGCCATCAGATTTGAACCCTAGAACTGACCACATCCCTCACAGATACCACCTCCGCTCACTTTCTTGGCCACAGGATCTAGGTTCTATAGGTATTAGACTTGTCCCTTCCTCCTCCACTCTAAAGCTCCCATGAGGCAGACCTTCCTCCCTATCAAAAGCTAAACAGAAGGCAGGAATGGAGGTGGCCACAAGCAAATAGCTTACTCACGACAGGGTCCTTAGAGCATAGAGCCCTTTGGAGCCATCTCCACCATGAAAGTCCTCTCCTTCAACTACAGAGGGATTGCTAGTCCCGAGAAAAAGCTAGCACTGTGAAGGCTTCTCTAGAAGGAGCCAATCGACTTGGTCTTCCTACAAGAATGCCTGGGTGCCGCCGATGCAATTTCCTCTCTATTGGAATCCATGCTCCTAGGATGGCATTTCCAAGCCATTGATGTAAATGGCCACTCAGGGGGCATCTCCCTCGGATACAATCCTCATTCAATTAAACTAAATAGAACTTGGAGTGGCATTGGTTTTATTGTGGTGAACATCTACTCTACCATCCTGGGAACAAATATCAGACTGTTGAATGTCTATGGGCCCTATCACCACCGAGATAGTTTTTGGGAGCATCTACTGTCAGCCAATATCTTGCAACCTAATAAAATCATCCTTGGGGGAGACCAAAATTTCTCTCTGGGCTTCTTAGAGTCATGGGGGCACCATGCCAAGTTGACCCCTTATTGGTCTTCTTCGAGCACCTCCTCGAAACACATATTCTCATTGATATTCCATCTAGAAAGCTTGTCTCAAACTAGAGGAATAGAAGAAGCGAAGCAGATAGTCTTTCTAGGAGACTCGATCATTTCCTCATCAATGAACGATTCCTGGAGCAAGGCTTCACTTACTACTAGTGGGTGGGATCGAGTGGACTATTAGAACACCTACCGATATACCTTGACATTTGAGGCGACATTGGCAAGCCACGAGCACCTTTCAAATTGAACTCCTCCTGGTTGAAGGACAAGTCTTGTATCTACCTCGTCACAGACTTTTGGAAGGCCCACCCACCTGCTGCCAGAAGGATCATCATGGAAGGGTTCGTCGCCAACCTAAAGGAACTGTAGAATCTATCTAAGATATGGGCACATAATAAGAGGTGTTTAGAAGAGCAACTGTTACAAGATATTGAATCAGAAATTTCTGACTTGGAGAAAAACAATGGTGGTATCTTCCCATCAAATGATCTTAGTGATAAGCTCACAGAATTAACAACCAAACGAGGGAACATACTTAAGGAAAGGGAGGAAACTTGGAGATTGTGGAGCAGTGCGATATGGCTGAAGGAAGGAGATGAAAACTCTAAGTTCTTCCATAAATTTCCCAATGGAAGGAAGGCTATTAACACAATATGGAAACTAAAAAATGAGCAAGTAATTGAGGTGGACACCTTCCCTCACCTGGCCACCCTAGCAACCTCACATTTCAAACAAGTCTACTAGGCCCCTCCCAATGCAACCCTAGCAGAGGTCATTAGTGTAGTACAAATATTCCCTCACTTTATTGAACAAGAGGATGCTCTGGATATAAATAGAGAAGTCACTCTTGGGGAACTGGAGGCCACCCTAAAATGGTTTGAGAGGGATAAGAGTCCTAGTCTAGATGGCTGGTCAATGGAGTTATATTTGGCTTTTTTCGATATACTAGGGCAAGATTTTCTCAAGGTCATCGAGGAATGCAGGATAACCGCCTGAATGCACGGGGCCATCAATTCCACCTTCATTGCCCTCATCCCCAAATCAAACAATCCGTCAACTTTCAATGATTTCCAGCCCATCTCCCTGTGCAATTGCATATACAAAATCATATCCAAAATCATTGCTAATCGTCTCTGCCCTATACTATCCACCCACATCTCTTTAGAACAATTTTCCTTCCTACAAGATCGTCAGATACAAGAAGTCATAGGAACAACCTAGGACATTTTTCACTCCATACAGACTAAGAAGATCAAAAGTATGATTCTCAAGGTTAATCTATCAAAGGCATTTGACCAGGTAAGCTGGCTATATATCATAATGCTCCTAACCCATTTAGGATTTCCTGTGGGAGTTATAAAATGGATTATGTGCTGCATTACTAACATATCCTTTAGTGTCCTGATAAATGGGGCTGCATCTCCTTTCTTCAACTCTGAAAGAGGACTCAGACAAGGATGCCCATTATCTCGCCTTCTCTTCCTCATGGTCATTTAAGGGCTCATCATATTGCTCAAATATATGCACCTTAGAGGTAGGTTGTTGGGAATTATGATCTCGGAAAAATGCTTTATAACACACCGACTTTTCGTGGATGATGTGTTAATATTTGTTAATGGAGGTCATGAATACCTAACCACCATACATCACATTATCAATCTATTAAAAACTGCTACTGGCATGATCATTAATAACTCAAAATCCACCATTACCATTTCTTAATTCTCCCCTCCTAAGATTCAATTTGCTCTACAAATATTCCCACTAACCCTGTTGCAGCTAGATGAATGCCTTCGTTATCTAGGATATAGGCTTAAACCACTTGGATACAAAATAGCTGATTGGATATGGTTGATTTCTAAGCTGGAAGGGATACTTAATATATGGTATCATAAGTATCTCTCCAAAGCTGGAAGATTAGTGATCATCAAAGCTATCCTCAAGGCCACCCCTGTATACTAGATGTCACATGCATGGATTCCAAGGGGCATCCTTAATAGTATACAAAGCCTCTGCTACAGGTTCCTATGGAAAGGCAAACAAACAGGGAGGATATTTGGGCGAAATGGGATATGTTGTCTATCCCTAAGAAATTGGGAGGATGGGATATTAAGAAACTGGAATATTTCCCCTCTGCACTAGCGGCCAAGCTAGGGTGGCAATTAATCACCACCACCAACCTCTGGACCAAAGTTTCATCCTATAAATATATCGATCCACTAAGGTCGATGGACTGGCTGAGACAGACAAGCTGGAACAAATATGGGATCTCAAACATATGGAAAGTGGTTCTGAATTCATTTTCACTTATTCATGATGCCCTTGCAAGGTGAATATCTAATAGGACATCTGTCCGCATAGGCCTTGACACATGGATAGGATGTGGGAATGCACTCTTCCTACCTAAAGAATTAATCCAGAACCTAACAGAGAAAGGTATCACACACGTCTTCCACATTGTGGACTAGGAGAGATCAACCTTCTTGCACCAAGCTTGGAAGTCTACCCAAATCCTGCTCTTACCCCTTCATTGGCACCAACCTTGGAGAGCATACACATCGGCCCTCATTGAGTCTCACATCCGTATATTGGAAGGGGAGGATGAGATTACATGGGCAATAGCAAAGAATGGCTGGTACTCTCCAAAAGAGGGGTATCTACACCTTGCCAATAGACACAGACCACAACACATTGATATATGGTGGAAAGGAATGTGGAAGCTCAAAGCCCCTCCTCGAACAAGATTACTCATGTGGTCCATTCTGAAGAACAAAGTCCCTACTGGAGAAAACCTGATCAAAAGGGGACAATATGGGCCCTATTGGTGTTGCCTATGTAAGGACAACATAGAAACCGTGGATCACCTGTTCCTCTCATGCCCCATCACCACCGACCTCTGGAACTCCACTCTCTCACACATCCCTTCAACCTCCATCTGGAGGGGTCAGACCACTAGGGAGGTATGGGCCAACTGGTGGACATCTGCATCCCCGCAGAAAGCAAGGAACCTCCCCCTCCTCATTAGCTGGGAAATTTGGATAGCCAGGAACCATATCATCTTTCAGGATTTCTTCCCCCATTGGCCATCCATCATAGCAAGAATCCTTGCCGACTACAACATTATACCTGAGGATGATGCTAACTCTCCTCCCAAAAATATCATCCCTGAGATCATTGATCAATCACAACCTTGGGCATATTTTGATGGATTGGCACAAGAGACAGGATGTGGGGGAGGGGTTGTCCTATATATAACAAATTCCCATTACTATCATATACAAATGGGACTTGGAGGTGGCACAAACAATTATGCAGAACTCGTAACAACAAAAAACCTCATTCAATTTGCAATTGAAAAAAACTGTCGGAATCTTCAAGTTTTTGGTGACTCAAAAATTGTTTGCAATTGGATAAAAAAATCTTCAACATGTCATGCTTACACATTGCAACACATATTGAATGAGATACATATATACATAACGTTTTTTGACAGATTCGCATGTCATCATATCTACAGGGAACGGAACACACTCGTTGATAAACTTTCCAAAGAGGTAACGATCCAGCCATGCGACCTCTAGATGATTCAGGAGCAGAGAGAAGGGGAGCACTACCAGTACTACCACCACCCATACATGGACCATGTAGCACAGGCTCAACAGGAGCTTGATATCATCTGATATGCGACCTGTTATTTTTGTTTATACTTATTTTTCTTATACATAAACAGTTCATGTTACAGGAATACTCTCTGTGTAGAGAAATTAAAATTTTCAGTTTTTTAAACAAAACATATTTATGGAACTATCTCCCTGTGTGGAGACCATATCTTCTTTTATTTTCTAACAGGCACACAACCTAATAAATCATGCATATGCACCTAGCATTTACAACATGTAATTTTCCTTATATTAATGAAAATTACGATTTTTCCAAGGAGAAAAAAATGATGAGATCCATAACCTATCATAAACCATGCTTATAACTAACATATAACCAACAAATTAAAAATGATAGAAAAGCCATTAAAACCACATATTAACAAGTATATTTACACATGGAACACAAGAGGAAAATAGCTCTCATTAATATATGCAAAATCCCACCAAGTCAGGGACTTCCACATATCACTCGACCATAGATTCGACTAAACCAAATATTTCTTTTAGCCAATAACGCCCATGGCATATTCCAAGCATGAATGTGTGAATCACAACATAACCAATCAAGGCTTCCTCAGGCTTTACTGTGCATCTCGCCAAGGGATTCCTAGGCTCAAACCATAAACATACACAACAGGTTTTATCGTAATCCTGCCATATGCCATTCAAGGGATCACTAGGCCCTAAAAAAAAGGGGATGCCTCTGTATCTCTCCACCTAAAATGTGAGGAATTTTTCCATCTCCACCCTCTAGGATTTACCGTGTATCCCACCATTACCTTTCAAAGGATTCCTAGACCCAATGAGGGTATTCACAACCAAGATTTACCTTGTATCCCTCCATTACTAGTCAAGGGATTCCTATGCCCAATGAGGCTATTCACCAATAGGATTTACGGTGTATCCTTCCATTACGATTCAAGAGATTCCTAGGCCTTGTGATTTTTCTAGAGACCACCCCACTCAGTTTTGAAACCATCTAAAAATATATCTCAACCATGTAAGAGAACCACATCACACCATGGCTATCTGGAAACGGAAAGGAAAGGATGACTTAAAGGTGTCAAAAATAGTAGACGTCATCATTTTGTCACATATATTATTCTTGGATGATATCCTCATCTTATTGATTAGCAATATGAGTGACTCTATTTTGTTCAAAAAACCTTTTAAATTATTTTGAAATTCCACTGGGATGGTCAACAATCAAGAGAAGTCTACACTATCAACTATTAGATGTTCACAGCTCCAAATCAACTATGCTCTTCAAAGGTTTCCATACACAATACACCCTTTTGAAGAAGGACTTAAGTATCTGGGATTCTACCTCAAGCCCAATAGCTACATAATTGTCAATTGGACGTGGCTGGTAACCAATGTTGAAAAAAGAATAAACATCTCGCACAATCGATGGTTACGTCAGGCGTGATGCCTTGTTCTTATCAAATCAATAGTAGAGGCAATTCTTCTATATTAGATGTCATTGGCTTGGATCCCAAAAGGAATTATATCGAGAATTCAAAAGTTATGTCGCAAGCTACTATGGAGACGTGAAAATGAACGTAGACCATCTGCTTCAATAAAATGGGATTAAATTGCATTACCAAATAAATGGGGAGGCTAGGGAATGAAGAATCTATCTTGCTTTACTAAGGCCCTTTCTACTACAATGGGATGGCAGATACTCTCCACAAAAAATATTTGGATGGAAGTGGTCACGAAAATGTACATTCACCCTCCATGTATTGATGATTAGGTTAGGAACCCCAACTAGAATAGAACTGCTATATCAATGATTTGGTGAGCTATTTTGAATTCTATGGAATACATCTGTTTCAGGCTGCCTTGGAAAGTTAGACCTGTCCCCAAGGTTCGCATCAAGACGGATGCTTTTTCTAGAAGTGGAAATGTTCATATTCTTTTGCCTAAACTCATTCACCTTTTGGATAAAGCTGGGATAAGGACACTAACGAGATCGCAGATTTTGGCAATTCTACCATTTTTGGTCAAGCTTGGAAATCTACATTGAACTTGGGGATTCTAGATAGATGGCATCAGGAATGGTCGAGTTATACAAATACACTCTCGGAGGCTTATATTCAAATTCAGGATAGAGAGGATGAATTATTCTGGGCCATATCTCATCATGGTAATTACTCTCCAAAAGTATTATATTCCTTTATATTCGCAAATCATGGAACTCAGAATACTATTTGGTGGTGGCATTCACTGTGCAAGTTAAAAATCCCTCCCAAAGCCAAGATATCTATGTGGTGTATGCTTCTCAACAAAGCCCCTACAAGTGATATCCTAGAACCTTGCTCCTTCCATGGTCCCACTTGGTGCTTTCTCTGTAGATGTTGTTTAGAAAGTATTGATCATTTATTTTTGCAATGCAAGTTTGTGATTCAATTATGGAATAAGGTATATTAATTTATGGACATTCCATATAGATGGGCAAGATACTCGATTTTCTACGCTTGGGAATCCTGGTGGAATTAGATCCACACTTCAAAGCTTCGTAGCCTTCCCCTGTTAGTAGGTTGGAGTATATGGATTATTCGGAATAAACTCATTCTCCAGGACAAAGAAACTGATTGGAAATTATCATTATCTCATATTATGGCTCTATATAGTTTGATCCTAGATGATGACACCAATAAAACGAGCAAGAATATTTTCGCTGAAATCATCGATAAATCTATACCCTAGGCTTATTTTGATGGTTTAGCTCAACAACATGGTTTTGACAGTGGGGCCATCTTATATCTCAGAGATTACCATAATTTAAAAATGAGTATGGGTTTAGGGAGAGGCATAAACAATTATTCTGAACTCAATAGCCTCAGACTCCTTAAGTTTTCTTTTTGAAAATGGATGTCGACAACTTTAGATATTTTGTGACTCCAAATTTTTTATCAATTGGTACAATCTACAGGGTGAATGTCATGTGCACACACTTAGAAATTTATTGGAAGAAATCTATGCTATTAAATATTGTTTTAACCATATTTCTTGTCGACACTTCTAGAAGGAGAGGAACCAACTTTCTAACAACATTTCCAACGAAGCCGCACAACAACCTCTTGGTAGTTGGTTGATATACTAACATTATGGGCATGACTTTTACCAGTATTAACACAGGCCTTTGATGGAACAACATCCACAGGGTGCTCATATGTCCTTATGATACACAGATCTTTGATGGATATTTCATAGCAGCTATTTTGCTTTTTTTACGTTGGTTTATAGACCAATATATGTAAATTTTTGTTTTGTATATGAGTATCACAGTATCTTTTAAGGGTTTTTGTAGACTCTCTACAGTTGTGGCTAGGCCACCAGTTTTGACATATGCGCTATATGTAGCATCTACAGTATGTAATTTTCAATATTTAACATAATAAAAGTTACAATTTTTCCTTGGGGAAAACTAAATGCTCATAATAATTGTAAATTTAAAATTAAAATTATAAATATACATATATAATATTTGATAATGCCTTGTCCACTAAACATATTTTCACTAGCCAAAATTACATGACTATAGATTCATTTTAAGAACACATATAACATGAACCAAGAGGGTTCATTTTTTTTAGGTGGAAATGTATTTTAGAATACAAAAAACAATGTGTAATTTTTTATTGTTTAAATTCTATTATTGAATATTATAAATATTACATAACATGTGTATTGAGCCATTTTATCAGTGCACATTTTTTAATTATTAATATATTTTTATGTATGGGTTTAAACATCTAACTCACATTTTTTTACTTCTAATTAATTTACATCAAATTATATGAGCCCATATGGACTACTATATATATATATATATATATATATATATATATATATATATATATATATATATATATACACACACACACACACACAATCCAACATCATTTTTCTATTTAGAGAATATATTCTTTTTATTTTAAGACGAATGGACATACTTACACATCACCTTCAGTGGATTGTAGAATGAGCCTCTCCGCTCAATAAAAATTAAATTAAATTAACACAATTAATAATTAGACATGAATGATTTTCGAAACACATGGTTCAACACATGGTTTTTCCCATGGCATTTTTGAACACTCAACATCAGATATTCTTATCCTTATTATTATGGTAATACACATCCCAAGAGGACTAAGAAGAAACAATCGGTGAAATCAAGTAGCATTTTCAATACACTCATGTTTCTCCAAGTATTTCTTCTTGTGCATGTAGAGATGCATCCATCAGATGATACAATCCTCTTCCATCTAAAACTAGATACCATTTCACAATCATGGTGAAGAAACTCTCGGTGAAATCAAGTAGCATTTTCAATATACTCATGTTTCTCCAAGTATTTCTTCTTGTGCATGTAGAGATGCATCCATCATTCCATGATGTTACAATCCTCTTCCATCTAAATCTACATACCATTTCACAAGAATGCAGAATAGGACAAGGTCGTTGCGCATGGGGAGGTGGAGGGCAGTCAAAATGAGGGGGTACAGGGTAGCCCGGCTTGTGGCACCCCGATGCATCCTTTCTCGACCCTCCTTGAAATCTTACAAATTCGCTTTTCTTCACAATCTCTTCTTCGTTAGACTTAGGAGAACCAGCTTCAACATATGTTACCAAATCGTCGAAGTAAAGATATTGAAGGATAGGGAAGAAACTTGGAGGCTTAAGAGGAGATCCACATGGTTATAATATGGAAATGAGAATGACAAATTCTTTTAGCATTACGCCAAGGGATAGAAATCAATCAGCACAATCTCGGCACTAGCAGATGATGAAGGTCCAACTATACAATATTTCAAAGGTTTTGTAAATTTGGGCATCTCGCATTTCAGGAAATTATTTAAAGCAGCTTAGGATGCCATTATAGTAGAAATTCTAAATATTGCAAGACTTTTTCCTTGTTATATAGATGAGGAGGTAGCTAGGGAATTAGATGGTCTAGTAGCTATAGAGGAATTGGAATTTGTGCTTAAATGGTTTAATAAATATAAGAGTCTTAGCTGGGATGTTTTGCATATGGAATTCTACTTAGCTTTCTTTGATTTGATTGTACATGATCTTGTCAAGGTTATTGAGGAATGTCAGCTAAATGACGCATGTATGATGCTTTTAATGGAACTTTTATTTCCCTTATCCCAAACTATGACAACCCCAAATCCTTCAATGACTTTGGACCCATCTACCTTTGTAATTGTATCTACAAGATTATGTCAAAAATCATTGCAAACCACATCAAGCCTATCCTTTCCCAACATATAACAAAAGAACAATTCGCCTCTTTAGAAAATTGTCAAATCCACGAAGCTATAGGAATTTATCATGAAGGATTTCATTCTATCAAAAAGAAAATCTAAAGGGCATGATTTTTGAAATTAATTTATCGAAGCCTTTTGACAGAACCACTTGGTTATATTTGAGGATATGACTGACTCATTTTGGATTCC
This sequence comes from Pinus tabuliformis, assembly GCA_031772625.1. NCBI lineage: Eukaryota > Viridiplantae > Streptophyta > Pinopsida > Pinales > Pinaceae > Pinus > Pinus tabuliformis. The sequence continues at coordinate 403,931,013 of CM062812.1, read as the reverse complement.
CTCATGCTTTCATTAATTGGATAACGTGTTGTATATCCACTATCTCATATAGCATCCTCATCAATTGGTCCGCTTCCAACTTCTTTCATGCAGAACGTGGACTTAGGCAGGGCTGCCCATTATCACCATTAGTAATGGATGGTCTGAGTAGATTAATCATCAAAGATAAGAACCAGGGTAGACATAAAGGTGTGAAAATAACAGACGTCATCATTTTTTCACATATATTATTTTTGGATGATATCCTCATCTTATTGAATGGCAAGATCAATGACTCTATTATGTTAAATACCACTTTTAAATTATTTTGAAAATCCATTCGGATGGTCAACAATTAAGAGAAGTCTACACTAACAACTATTAGATGTTCATAGCTCCAAATCGACTATGCTCTTCAGAGGTTTCCATACGCAATACTCCCTTTTGAAGAAGGAGTTAAGTATTTGGGATTCTGCCTCAAGCACAATAGCTACAAAATTGTCGATTGGAAATGGGTCATAACCAATGTTGAAAAAAGAATAAGCATCTAGCACAATCGATGGTTACCTCGAGCGTGATGCCTTGTTCTTATCAAATCAATATTAGAGGCAATTCCTATCTATTGGATTTCATTAGCTTGGATCGCAAAAGGAATTGTATCCAGAGTTCAAAAGTTATGCCGCAAGCTACTATGGAGACGTAACAATGAACGTAGACCATTTTCTTGGATAAAATGGGATTAAATTGCATTACCAAAGAAATGTGGAGGCTAGGGCATGAAGAATCTATGTTGCTTACTAAGGCTCTTTCTACCAAAATTGCATGGCAGATACTCTCCACAAAAAATATTTGGATGGAAGTGGTCACGAAAAAGTACATTCACCCTCCATGTGTTGATGATTAGATTAGGAGCCCCAACTGGAATATAACTGCTATATCAATAATTTGGTGAGTTATTTTGAATTCTACGGAATACATTTGTTTCAGGCTACTTTGGAAAGTTGGACTGGGCCCCAAGGCTCACATCAGGATTGATGCTTCTTCTGGAAATAGAAATGTTCATATTCTTCTACCTGAACTCATTCACCATTTGGATACAACTCGGATAAGGACAGTAAATGAGGTCGCAGATTCTCGTAATTCTACCATTTTTGGTCAAGCTTGGAGATATACATTGAACTTGGGGATCCTAGATAGATGGCGTCAGGGATGGTCGAGTTATAAAAATACACTCTCGGAAGCTTATATTAATTCGGGACAGAGAGGATGAATTATTCTCGGCCATATCTCATCATAGTAATTACTCTCCAAAAGTAGCATATCCTTTTATATTCGCAAATCATGAACCTCAGAATACTATTTGGTGGTGGAATCCACTATGGAAGTTGAAAATCCATCCCAAAGCCAAGATATTTATGTGTTATATCCTTCTCAACAAAGCCCCTACAAGTTATATCCTACAACGTCGCTCCTTCCGTGGTCCCACTTGGTGCTTTCTCTGTAGATGTTGTTCAGAAAGTATTGATCATTTATCTCTGTAATGCAAGTTTGTGATTCAATTATGGAATAAGGTATATTAATCGACGGACATTCCATATAGATGGGCAGGAAAATTTATTTTTATGCTTGGGAATCCTCGTGGAATTAGGTCCAACCTTCAAAGCTTCGTAACCTTCCAGGACAAAGAAACTAATTGGAAATTATCATTATCTCATATTATGGCTCTGTATATTTTGATCCTAGATGATGACACCAATCAAACAAGCAAGAATATTTTTGCTGAAACCATCGATAAATCTATACCCTGGGCTTATTTTTATGGTTTAGCTCAATATGGGTTTAGGGAGAGGCACAAACATTTATTTTGAACTCAACAACTTCAGGCTCCTTATGTTTTCTTTTTGAGAAGGGATGCCGACAACTTTAGATATTTTGCGATTCCAAAATTATTATCAATTGGTACAATCTACATGCTGAATGTCATGTGCACACACTCAGAAATTTATTGGAAGAAATCTATGCTATTAAATCTCGTTTTAACTATATTTCTTGTCAACACATCTACAAGGAGAGGAACCAACTTTCTAACAACATTTCCAACAAAGCCGCACAACAACCTCTTGGTAGTTGGTTGATATAATAACATCATGGACATGACTTTTACTAGTATTAACAAAAGCCTTTCATGGAACTACATCCACAGGGTGCTCATATGCCCTTATCATACACAAATCTTTGATGGATATTTCATAGCAGCTATTTTTCTTTTTTTATGTTGGTTTATAGACCTATATATCTACATTTTTGTTTTCTATATCAGTATCATGGTATCTTTTTAGGGTTTTTGTAAACTCTCTACAGTTGTGGCTAGGCCACCAGTTTTTACATATGCGCTATATGTAGCATCTACAGTATGTAATTTTCAATATTTAACATAATAAAAGTTACAATTTTTCCTTGGGGAAAAATAAATGCTCATAATAATTGTAAAATAAATTATAAATATAAATATACATATATAATATTTGGTAATGTCTTGTCCACTAAATATATTTTGACTAGCTAAAATTACATGACTATAGATTCATTTTAAGCACACATCTAACATGAGCCAAGAGGGATGATTTTTTTTTAGGTGGAAATGTATTTTAGAATACAAAAAACAATGTGCAGTTTTTTATTGTTTAAATTGTATTATTGAATGTTATAAATATTACATAACATGTGTATTGAGCCATTTTATGAGTGCACATTAAATTTTTTTTTTGTTATTAATATATTTTTATGTATGCGTTTAAACATCTAATTCACATTTTTTTCATTTCTAATTAATTTGCCTCAAATGAGCCCATATGGACAACTATATATATATATATATATATATATATATATATATATATATATATATACATACAATCCAACATCGTTTTTCTATTTATAGAATATTTTATTTTTATTTTAAGATGAGTGGACATACTCACACATTACCTTTGGAGTCGGTTGTAGAATGAGCCTCTCCACTCAATAGAAATAAAATTAAATTAAAACAACTAATAATTAGGCATGAGCGATTTTAAAAACACATGGTTCAACACATGGTTTTTCACATGGTATTCTTGAACACCCAACATCGAGTATTCTTATCCTTATTATTATGGTAATACACATCCCAAGAGGACTAAGAAGAAACGCTTGGTGAAATCAAGTATCATTTTCAATATACTCATGTTTCTCTAAGTATTTCTTCTTGTGCATGTAGAGATGCATCCATCATTCCATGATGTTACAATCCTCTTCCATCTAAAACTACATACCATTTCACAATCATGGTGAAAAACCCTCAAAAGGAGGCCACAAAGATGAATAATGCTTTACTTTTGGATGAATGATAAAATAGAAAATGATTGTCTATACTTCACCATATTTTGAAGAAATGGAGATAATTTTAAAGCTTTATTTATTTATTTACTTTTAAAATGTTTGCAAAATTTTAAATAAATGGAGATGTTTTTCATGTTGAAATTTGAAAAATTTGGAGATAAGCTTAAACTCCTCTTTTGAACATATTTTTCCCTATGAGAGAGAAATAAAAATATGTGTAACAATTTTATTTTTTTTAATCAATTTTTAAAGATGTAGAAACATATTTGGTAGATATTTTACATCCATACTTACAAAGAAGTAAAGTTGTATAGTTATATTTATAAGCCATTTTAAGGATCTTATTTTAGGGATTGTAACAATTTTACTTAAAAGTAATTTCAATGTTTTGATTTAAAAATAAAATTTTAAGAAATTTTCATTAATTTCTTACCTTTTTAAAAATAACAAAGCATATAAATCTCAATGAATATTAGCCATCATCATTACACTTTTAAGAAATAATTGTATAGATTGGTAACCTCTTTTAAAGAAGTAATGATTATAACATTTTTCCATCTTTACTTTGTTATATAATCCCATTTTATTCCATTCTTTTTATTGGGTAAAATAAATATAAATTTAAATTTTGAGAGCTTTGTTTCCATAGTTATCATTATTTCATTGAACCTCTATTATTGTTACAGTGAAAAAAGTAAGCCAAAAGTAAGCCTCTAACAATTGTAACTAATTGAAATATTCCCTTCAGATAATTATTTTTATTATTTCATTGTTTCAAATTAATATTCCTTAAAAAAATGTTTTTATATAATTGAACAAATCAATGATCTAAGTTTATTAAAAAAAATAAACTATATTAATGAAAGTTAAATTAACTAATATAGATTCATCATAATTGGGATATACCAAGTGATTAGAGGGGTCAAATTTGGTGAGGTGTAAACCTCTTTTACAATGAAATGATCTTTCATCCCTCTAAGCACTTGGTAAATTTGGTGAGGTGTAAACCTCTTTTACAATGCAATGATCTTTCATCCCTCTAAGCACTGGTAAATTTGGTGATTAGAGGTGTCAAATTTGGTGAGGTGTAAACCTCTATTACAATGAAAAGATATTTGATCCCTCTAAACACTTAGTAGATTTGGAGTCAAGATCTACCCAGTGAATAGAAGGATCAAATTTCTTGAGGTGTAAACCTCTTTTACAATGAAAATATGTTTGATCGCTCTAAGAACTTGGCATATTCAGAGTTCAAATGGATCTAGTTTAAATATACAAACATTATTATTATTATTAGCCAATTTTAAGGCACAAACCACCACATTGGTATATGAGACCCCCTTATTTCTAGGACAAGGGACCCATATTATTATAATTATTATTATCCAATTTTAAGACACCGCATTGGTATATGAGACCCCCTTGTTTGTAGTACAGGGGACCCATATTATTATTATTATTATTATCCAATTTTAAGGTGACAACATTGGTATATGAGACCACCTTGTTTCTAGGACAAGGGACCCATATTATTGTTATCATTATCCAATTTTAAGGTCACAAAGACACCACTTTGGTGTACACAAAAACATACGTTTTGAATATGTGACCTCTTAGGAGGAAAGACTGCTCTTAACTATTAAGCCCACTCAAGCCTTATAAATTTTTTAATAATAATAGTAATTGTGTATAAAAATTTGAGCCCATGGGACAATTCAATTGGCAATTGCCCTATTATAAAGTAATATATAAACCATGAAATCAAGCTTCAAATCACCTTTATATATATATATATATATATATATATATATATATATATATAATTTTGATAAACATAAAATAATATTAAAAATAGTTAAGTGTTTTGTTTAATTAATAAATATAAAATACTATAAAAACTTTATATTAAATAAAAGTAATTATAAAAAGATAAACTTTTATGGTGTATTGTTCTACATTTTGGAGGGTTTTACATCATATTTCCTATTTTCTAGTCTAATTTGAGTAGAGATTTTTTGGAACAAGAAGTTTGAGGTCTAAACTCTTCACAATTCAAGTGCTCTTCTTGAATTCATATATAGTCAAAAACCCATTTTAAATAATAAAAATTAAGATTTGGCCCAAAAAAATTATAAGATTCTGACTAAAAACTCTAAAACTTAACTAAACAACACAATTTTAAAATATATAATAATATTGTATTCCTCACCTTTAACAAAATAAATATATTCCAATACACAAATATTTAATAATACAACCCATATAAAATGAACCTTTTTTTTAATTACATTATCAAAATCTGGTACAAGGTGGAAATATACTGTACTATAAATATTATTTACACAAGCTTATTCATGAAACTAATTGACACAATCTAATCAGTGGGCCAAATAAAAACATGCCTCTCAGTTATTTAGACAATGCATAAATACAATGTGAAAATAACTGAAAATTTAAACAACAAAAAACAAAAAACTTATTCAAACAAACTTCACTGTTTTATTTAGATAACAGAAATGTTTTGCCAAATCATAATATGACTGACATATATTTACATACTACGTTATGTGAATCTGAAGCACACACTACTGATTTTCGCCTGGTGAGACCAATAACAGAAAAGATAAACGAGCCTGATGGTGTTAGACTAAGCGTGCAGAATAGGACGAGGACGCTGCGCATCGGGAGGTGGAGGGCAGTGAGAATGAGGGGGTACAGGGTAGCCCGGCTTGTGGCACCCCGATGCATCCTTTCTCGACCCTCCTGGAAATCTTCCAAATTCACTTTTGTTCACAATCTCTTCTTCGTTAGACTTAGCGGCACCAGCTTCAACGTATGTTCCCAAAATCGTCGAAGTAAACAAAAGTATTGCTACTGTTGATATCCACCACAACCGCGCCATTTCTGTCTTCTTCGATTTCTGTGAAAGACTGAAAATAAAATGACGAACTCTAACTCGAAACTATACTTCGACAATGTATAACCTAATCGACCTAGAAATAGGAACTCTTCTTACGAATTGAAATTGGAATTGTAGAGAGTGTTACTTATAGAAAACAACACACCAGAATCTTGAAAATCGGTGGCTAAACCACACAAATCAATGAAACCCTAAACCACAAATCGTGACAGAACGAAACCCGACTTTGCGAGTGGCCGTTAGTGGACACTCGTGTTTCACAATTAAAGTGGTCTCTCTCGAATCTGTTACGCTCGCTCTTTGTCAATGACACATGTATCCGTACAAATTGATTTCGCTTTCGTTTTGCGTGTTGCTCTTTCACTCGAAATCTAGCATCTGATTTCAACTTGCGTGAGGATGGAGTCCTTGTTGCACAAAAATTCAAAATAAGTGAGCAATTCAATTTTAATTTATTCTCATAGTAATTTACTCATTCACCTCTAATCCAATGTTCGTTTTTTATTAAACTCTATATATTATTTACTTTAGATATATTATTAGTAAAAAAAAAATCTTATTACTTGAGACATTTTTTCTCATTGAAAAACTCATTATATTATCATAAAGGTGTAGATTGCATGGGGTCTTTTCATCCCAAAAAAAACAATCATTATATTATCATAAAGGTGTAGATTACATGGCTTCCGTCTAAGATTCTCTCTGGCCGGATTTGTTAGCGAGGAGAGCAAGAGAGTAGTGGAAAAGGTGTGTCCATTGCTTTCCTATTTCCCAAGGGAAAAAAGCCATACATTGCAAAAATCATACAAACCCACCAAGCAACCTATCAATCTCATGTCAAGGAGGAGGAGGAAAATCTTGACCAACCGGAGGAACCATTGGGTTGTGGCATTCATGGACATACAAGTCTATGTGTGCTAGTCTTGCCTATATCTAGTTCAGTATCTCATTTTGATTGTACTAGATGTCATTAATATATGCCACAAACTCATTCTAATCCTCATAGTTGTGCTCACGGAGGATGTCTAGGATGGCCTAGATGTCCCTCAACTAGTCAGCAATAATTCCAAGAGAGGGAGGTTGAATAACATGACTTGGAGAGAGGGTTGGGCCCTGCTGAATTTTTCCCTCCATCTCCATGCCACCTTTCTCATCATCACTCTGTTTCCCTACCCTCTCTGCACGTGCTCCTTGCTACCCTGTGTGGCCACCGCCTCTACGAGGTTTGTCACGTTGGCGAATCATCCCTACAAGAAACGAACAACACCAAGATTATGCCCACACATAGAGACCACTCCCACTAAAAAGTATCTGAGTAAACGCACCCCAATCATCAAGCCCTAGCCTTAGCACCAACACAGGGTTTAGGGGAGTTTGGTGAGCCCCTATTACACGAAACAAACAAAATTGGGATAAATGAACACCATGTAAAGGCTCACCACAAGCAAATGGGTACCCTGCCCAAACTATATCAGCGCTGAAAGAAATTACAACTCACTTATCACCCCATTACCCACGAAAACACAAGCAGGGCTTATCAGGGGCTCATTTTTTAGCTCAAAAATAAAAGTTCTCTGAATGGCTCGAAACCTGAACGACCATGTCCGTCTAAGAAAAATGATCCTAATGCAACTAATTTTGTCAAAAACTGAGTTCATATGAGAAAGTTATTGTGTTCTCACCGCTTTGCTAAATAGGCGAAATTTGCAAAAAAAATTGCCTAGTCACTGTACAATCAAGAGTCTGTACTCTTGACGTGGCAGGTGACTGGGCATGGTCAATGCAGGTCAATTGCAAATCAGGGATGGACAAGTGGCAATATTTGGTTGGGTTGTACAGTGGTGTGTTGGCACGTTTCTATGGGTTTTATTTTAGACCAATGGAAGAATGCCATGTGGCAAGACCAGAGGTCGCCACGTGGCATCTCCAAAAGGCCAGGTTGGTTGTCTACACGGTGAGGAAAAATATTGTAGTGGAAGTAAAGGTTGAACCCGCGACCTCCAATACACCGTCTGCGCTATTTACCAACTTCTCTATCGGGTGGTTCCTATCACATTTTATCTCCATTTACATTTGAAGTTATGCAATTTGGAGGTTGGTGGTTCGGGTAGGGCCAGCCCACAGGCCATCCCTCCCCCATGTGAATGCAATGTTTTAACTGCAACAATTATATAACCTGACACTCAGTTAACCACCAAACCTGCGACAGTTACCACATGTGAATGCTTGTGCTGTGACATAAAATGGTTAGCGGCAAACAGTTCACAAACCTCCAGCATTAACTCTGCATGTGAAACGACACCGCAACCTCAACGGTCAGCTCCAACAGCTTCACTCCAATGGTTAATGCGACATTCACATCGCATGTGATCATGCCAACAAAACCGCTGCAAGTCAAGATTTTGGTTGGCGCTAATATGTTTTTAAAAATTAATTAAGTGCAGTTTAGACTTAATTAACTACAAATTAATTTTGCGGTAAGTTTGGCGGTGCCCCCAAATTCGGCCCTGCCTCCAGATTTAGTAGGCTAACTAGAGATATTCCATAATTAGAGGAGAAAATGTAGGAAAAGGCTAACTGAGCCATAGAGAAGTCAATTTTCGGCCAAATTGAGCTCATAAAGAGGCGTTCTTAGCTAATTTGGACATTCTTAACACATTTCTGCAAGTATCAAGAGAGATAGAGCTTTGTAAAATAGCATTTTGCCACATTGAACTAATACAGAGGCCCAAGCCATGGAAGCTGGACCAAGGAGACGTAGCCTAGGAGGGATGACCTCCTTTATCAAAACATTGTGCTAAAGTGTCTATTTGATGATTTGTTATACTTTGAATGTCTGATGTTCAATATTAGTTTTGAAACTATTCTTCTCGTGAATGTCATTTTAAAACATAAGGAAATTTACCTAATTGTATGCACAAACAACTAAGGAAACCTCAGCACAAGAAGAAATACGCAAGCGCATGTTTATAAATTTGTAATTGTTATTAGCATAGAAAAACTAATCATACAAAAACAGATCAAGTTGGTATTAGAGCAAGCATTGAATTTCTTGATTTCTTGAGTTTGTGCAATTAGGGTTTTAATGGTTGCAAAATTGTGATTCTTACAAGGTTAAAGTTATAGAAAGGAGAATGGAAGCTATTGGTAGCAACTTCTGAGGTAATTCCTGGAAGAAGGAGAGCGACATGGCCACAATCTCCACCACCCAATGTTCCAATTTCAGCTGCACTTGAGCCTCCTCAAGTTTTTCCTTCAACTGAGATTGAAGAGGTAAAAGCAATACCAATGTTTGAGCTTGAATCCACAACCATTATGTCTGGAGAAAGAGAGCCTAAAGGTCCCTTTCCAGAAGAGGAAGAATTCAAGAAAGCTTTCTATACTTTGATTGAGATGGTTAATGTCCTCTATGAAGAGAGGAACACTAGAATGGTTGGAGAGAGTTCTAAACCTCCACATGGAGAAGGAAGCTCAAAGGAAAAAAAAGATGAGTAGAAGGATTCCAAAGGGAATGGTGGAAATCCACCTCCATCTCCACCATCCTCATCATCTTCTTCATCATATTCATCATCTCAAACAACATAATCTTCCACTACCACCACTAAAACTTCCCATACTCATTAAAAAACCCCAACAGGAAGACTCCATTACTTAAATTGGACACAAAATTTGAACTTCCCATGTACAATGGAGAGGTTAATGGAGAAAAGTTGGACAATTGGATTCGACAGTTGGAGGTATAATCCAAAATTCGGAACCTTCAAGAAGATCATATAAATATCCAATTGGCTTGATTGAAGCTAGAAGGAACTGCACTAATTTGGTGGGAAGAAAACACTCAAGAGGAAATGAGAATCCATGGTAAGATATACATTACTTGGGTTGAATTTGTTTATGTAATTATAAGACAGTTTTATCCTATAGCCTATATGCAAAAAGTCATTATGAGTTGCAAAACTTTATGCAACTTAAAGGCTAAACAATCCAAGATTATACACAGGTGTTTAGGAAAAGGGTTTTGTTATTAGGAGTGAATGTGAATTCCCAAGATACATTGCTATAATATATTTCGGGTTTACATTCCTATCTGAAACATATTATTCTTATGTTCAATCCAAATAACTTAGATGAAATATGTGTGCAAGCCACGCACCTTGAATCTAGAGGAAATAACATTCAGGAAGAGGTTAGTAAGAGGAAGCCCTTCAAGGGTACAAAGAAAGAAAAGAGTGAAAAATTTAAGGGAAAGAAGAATGCAAGTGTGAAGAAATAAGGGGAGAAAATCACATGCAAACATTGTTCCAAAGAGGGGCATCATGAAGCCCACTACTGGAAATTGCATCTTGAATTAAGGCCTTTGAAACAAAAGAATAAGGGAAAACAAAAGATGACCTCTGCCACAAACATGAACATGGTCGAAATTATTGTGATGAGACCAAGATTTTAGCCATGGTTACAAAAGGAAAAGAGACTGTTGCAAGCACTAGTTCATCACATAGTCAAAACAACACTTCAAATGAAGAGTCAGGAATAGAGTTGTTTCATGTAAGAGTGATTTCAAATCATACAAATATTGATGCATTATTTGATAGTGGGTCACAGTAAAACTTGATTTTAGAAGACTTGGTAAAAAAACTAAACCTTGACATTGTACCTCATCATAAGACATATCCATTGGGTTGGATAGTTAACAATCCAAACTTATAGGTTACAAGGAAGTGTTTATTCAAGTTCTCCATTACTGAAAAGTTCATTGATGAAGTTGAGTTAGATGTAGTTCGACTTGACATCTCAGGAATCATTTTGGGTAGTCCTTATTTCTATGATATGAAAGCAGTATTTTATCGTCATGGCAACAAATACATATTGCTCAAGAATGGGGTGGAGTACATAGTGAGAACCCATCACAAAAAACTGAAAATTTCTTTGGTCAATGCAGGGAAAATGAAGAGACTAGTAAATGAAGGTAAAAATTTTGTCCCTCTCATGATCAAGAACAAGAACGATATTTATTTCTAATCTTTTGAATTTTGTTATGATAAATTTAAATATGATTTGTTTGATGTTGTAAAAAAGCATGGCGAGATGTTTCAGGAACCAAATGGGTTACCTCCCAAGAGTTGGGTGGAGTGTAGGAATTTACAGGGTAAGTTCCTCAGAAAGAACACCAAAAGGACACCGATCACAACCAGATCACAGATCAATACGCCAGTATTTTTGACGTGGTTAAAACCCTCAAAGAGGGAAACAGTCCACGGCCTATCCCAACGTGGGTACTACAGGCAATTTATTAATCAAAGAATGAAAATTTACATAAGCTTCTCTCATGCACGGATTTTTTTCGAACAATGACCCTCCATGCGCTTTAAATAGAACTCATGGACCAATCGGGTGTCAAGCCACAGATCAAGTGTCGTTAATACCGAGGTGAGAGTGAACCGTCGGATCACTACATATCGTGACCGTCGGATTGTAAGTTACAAAATGTACAACGGTAAAGAAACACACTTTACCTAACTCTATACCTAACTCTATACTAGACCAAGTTGAACTTAACTATTTCCTATGTGTCGGAATATCCTAACATCCCCCCTTAAGAACAACTTGGGATAGGATTGAAGGATTTACAAATATGACACAATAGGAGAAGGAAGGAGGCACTAGAGCCTATCCCCCCTTAGTGACAACTTCCTGAACTCCAAGCATATATCAAATTTTAGTGAACTTCGCCTCTGTGAGAGCCTTTGTGAAGATGTCTGCAACCTGATCATCTGTTGAACAATATTGCACTTCAAGAACATGGTCATGAATGAGCTTTCTGATGAAGTGCATGTGTAGTTCAATGTGTTTACTGCGCTGATGCTGGACTGGATCTTTGCATAGCTGAATGGCACTTTGATTATCACACCAAAGTGTGGTTGGATGCTGCTGCTCAAAGCCAAACTCTGATAGGATCTGACGAAGCCACAAGGCTTCCTTACTAGCTTCCACAGCACCACGATACTCTGCTTCTGCTGACGAAAGAGAAATGGCAGCCTGTTTCTTACAAGCCCATGTAATAGGTCCTGAACCAAGAGTGAAGACATAATCGGCAGTAGACTTCCGATCATCAGGGTCACCAGCCCAATCAGAATCAGTGAAACCAACTAATAGAGGAGCTGCTTTGGCACTGTAATGAATCCCAAATTGAACGGTACCTCGAACATAACGAAGTATTCTTTTAGCTGCTTTCCAATGACTTTCAATTAACCCACCAAACCTTCGACGGTTACCACAAATGAACGCTTGTGCTGTGACATAAAACGGTTGGCGACGGACAGTTCACAAACCTCCAGCGTTAACTTTGCATGTGAACATGACACCACAACCTCAATGGTCAGCTCCACTCCAATGGTTAGTGCAACATTGACATCGCATGTGATCATGGCAACAAAACCACCGCAAGTTAAGATTTCGGTTGGCGCTAATATTTTTTTAAAATTAATTAAGAGAAGTATAGCCTTAATTAACTACGAGTTAATCTAGCGATAAGTTTGGCAGTGCCCCAAAATTCAGCCCTGCCTCTAGATTTAGTAGGGCTAACTAGAGATATTCCATAATTAGAGAAGAAAATGTAGGAAAGAGTTGACTGAGCCATAGAGAAGTCAATTTTCGACCAAATTGAGCTCATAAAGAGGTGTTCTTAGCTAATTTGGACATTTTGAACACATTTCTGCAGGTATCAAGAGAGATAGAGCTTTGTAAAACAACATTTTTCCACATTGAGCTAATATAGAGGCCCAATCCATGGAAGCTGGACCAAGGAGATATAACTTAGGAGGGATAACCTCCTTCCTCAAAACATTGTGTTAAAGTGTCTCTTTGATGGTTTGTTATACTTTGATTGTCTGATCTTCAATATTTGTTTTGAAACCATTTTTCTCGTGAATGTCATTTTAAAACTTAAGAAAATTTACCTAATTGTATGCATAAACATCTAAGGAAACATAAGCACAAGAAGCAATAAGCAACCACATGTTTATAAATTTGTAATTGTTATTAGCACAGAAAAACTAATCATACAAAAACAGATCAAGCTAGTATCAGAGCAAACGTTGTATTTCTTGATTGCTTGAGTTTGTGTAATTAGGGTTTTAATGGTTGCAAAATTGTGATTCTTACAAGGTTAAAGTTATAAAAAGGAGAAAGAAAGCTATTGGTAGCAACCCCTGAGTTAATTCCCAAAGAAGGAGAGCCACAAGGCCAAAATCTCCATCACTCAAAGTTCTAATTTCAGCTGCACTTGAAACTCCTCAATTTTTTCCTTCAATTGAGATTGAAGAGGTAAAAGCAATACCAATTTCTGAGCTTGAATCCACAGCGATTATGTCTAGAGAAAGAGAGCCTAAAGGTCCCTCTTTGGAAGAGGAAGAATTCAAGAAAGCTTTCTATACTTTGACTAAGATGGTTAAATTCCTCTATGAAGAGAGGAACACTAGAATGGTTCGATAGAGTTCGAAACCTCCACATGGAGAACGAATATTAGAGGAAAAAAAAGATGAGAAGAAGGATTCCAAAGGGAATAGTGGAAATCCACCTCCATCTCCACCATCCTCATCATCTTCCTCATCATATTCATCATCTCAAATAGCATAATCTTCCACTATCACCACTGAAACGTCCCATACTCATTCAAAAACCCCAAAAGGAAAGACTCCATTACTTAAATTGGACATAAAATTTGAACTTCCTATCTACAATGAAGAGGTGAATAAAGAAAAGTTAGACAATTGGATTCGACAGTTGGAGGTACACTACAGAATTCAGAACCTTCAAGAAGATGACATAAAGATCCAATTGGCTTGATTGAAGCTAGAAGGAACTACACTAATTTGGTGGGAAGAAAAGACTCAAGAGGAAATGAGAATTCATGGTTAGATATCTATTACTTGGGTTGAATTTGTTTATGTAATTAAAAGACAGCGTTATCCTTTAGCCTATATGCAAAAAGTCATTATGAGTTGGCAGAATTTTAGGCATCTTAAAGGCTAAACCGTCCAAGATTATACATAGGAGTTTAGGAAAAGGGCTCTGTTATTAGGAGTGAATTTGAATTCACAAGATACATTACTGAAATATATTGGGGGTTTACATTCCTATCTGAAACATATTATTCTTATGTTCAATACAAATAACTTAGATGACGTATGTGTGCAAGCCACGCACCTTGAATCTAGAGGAAAGAACATTCAGGATGAGCTTAGTAAGAGGAAGCCCATCAAGGGTATGGAGAAAGAAAAGGGTGAAAAATGGAAGGGAAAGAAGAATGCAAGTGTGAAGAAAGAAGGGGAGAAAATCACATGCAAACATTGTTCCAAAGAGGAGCATGATGAAGCCCTCTACTGGAAATTGCATCCTGAATTAAGGCCTATGAAACGAAACAACAAGGGAAAACAAAAGATGACCGCTATCACACACCAAGAACTTGGTTGAGATTATGGTGATGAGACCAAGATTTCAGCCATGGTTACAAAAGGAAAAGAGACAGTTGCAAACACTAGTTCATCACATAGTCAAAGCAACACTCCAAATGAAGAGTCAAGAATAGAGTTGTTTCATGTAAGAGTGATTTCAAATCATACAAATATTGATGAATTATTTGATAGTGGGTCACAATCAAACTTGATTTCAAAAGATTTGGTAAAAAAACTAAACCTTGAAATTGTACCTAATCCTAAGCCATATCCACTAGGTTGGATAGTTAACAATGCAAACTTACACGTTACAAGGAAGTGTTTATTCAAGTTCGCCATTACTGAAAATTTCATTGATGAAGTTGAGTTAGATGTACTTCCACTTGACATCTCAGGAATCATTTTGGGTAGTCCTTATTTGTATGATATGGAAGCAGTATTTTATTGTCATGGCAACAAATACATGTTGCTCAAGGATGGGGTGGAGTACATAGTGAGAGCCCATCTTAAAAACTGAACATTTCTTTGGTTAATGCAGGGCAAATGAAGAGACTAGTAAATGCAAGTAAAAATTTTGTGCTTCTCATGATCAAGAAAAAGAATGATATTTATTATGAATATTTTGAAGGTTGTGACGATAAATTGAAATCTGATTTGTTTTATGTGGTAAGAAAGCATGGCGAGATGTTTTAGGAACCAAAGGGCTTACCTCCTAAGAGTGGGGTGGAGTACATAGTGAGAGCCCATCACAAAAATCTGAACATTTCTTTGGTTAATGCAGGGCAGATGAAGAGACTAGTAAATGCAAGTAAAAAAATTTTGATTCTCATGATCAAGAAAAAGAATGATATTTATTATGAATCTTTTGAAGGTTGTGATGATAAATTGAAATATTATTTTTTTGATGTGGTAAGTAAGAATGGCCAAATGTTTCAGGAACTAAACAAGTTACCTACCAAGAGGGGAATTCAGCATGAGATTCAGTTGCAACAAGATGTTCCACTTCCGAACATTAGCCTGTATCGCATGTCTATTATGGAGAGCATGGTAATCAAAATGAAAATTCAAGAATTTCTTAACAAAGGTGTCATATGGCCATCTACTTTTCCATGTGGTTCACCCATTGTCTTGGTGCCAAAGAAGGATGGAACTTGGTGCATGTGTGTGGATTTTTGTGCACTGAAAAAAATCACAGTAAAGAATCGTTATCCACTCCCAAGAATTGATGATTTTCTTGACCAATTGAGATATGAAAAGTATTTCACTAAGTTAGACTTGCAAAGTGGTTATCATCAAGTTAGGATAGCTGAAGAAAACATTTAGAAAACTGCATTTAAAACTAAACAAGGATTGTTTGAGTGGCTTGTTATGCCTTTCGTTCTTACAAATGCAGTAGCTACTTTCATGAGGGCAATTAATGATGTATCGAGACCATTTATAGATGAGTTTTTCAAGCATAGGTATATATTGTAAATCAATGAATAATCTCAATATATGGGGGGCGGAAGGATACCTAATGGCAGATATTTTCTCATAAGCAATAGGGATGGAGCTCAGAATTGTTAATATCTATGGACCCTTCCATAATCATGTAGAATTTTTGGAATCACTCTTGCACTCTTTGTTATTAATGGAAGATAACATAATCCTTTCGGTGACCGCAAATTCTCAATGGAACATGTTGAATCTTTGGGAAATCATGCACAGATAGAAAACCTCTCGGATTTCTTCGTCAAGATGCAAGAGAAAAATAATGTTATTGACATACTGATAGCACGAATTAAGCTGACCTGAAGAAATCATAAAATTGGGTATGACATGCTA
This sequence comes from Pinus tabuliformis, assembly GCA_031772625.1. NCBI lineage: Eukaryota > Viridiplantae > Streptophyta > Pinopsida > Pinales > Pinaceae > Pinus > Pinus tabuliformis. The sequence goes on along the minus strand of CM062812.1, from coordinate 403,914,456 downwards.
GCCAGAAGGCTCGATTGATTTCTTTTCAAAACGTCTTTGATAAATAAATTTGACATGATTCGGAAATGTGTAGGGTCAGGTGGCATCTTGGATCACTCATCAATATTCTTAGAAATTTTGGGTTTATAAACAAAGCCTAAGGATCCTTTTAAATTCAACTCAACTTTGGTAAGAGATCAATAATACCATCATATCATTAAATAAATTGGGTAGGTAAACCCATTGAATGAAGTCGAGCCAGTGTCTGAACCTTTTTCCACAAACATGAAATACTAAAGAAAAGCATGTTAGACTGCACAAAGGCCAATAAAAAGGGGGAAGAGGACACTCTCATAGACATTGAGGATGAACTTCATAATCTAGAAGATCCAGTCAACAGTGGATATGAAACGATGGAAGAAAAAACTTAGATTATTCATCTAGAATCTGAGAGATTCGAGATATTGAAGATAGGGGAGGAACTTGGAGGCTTAAGAGGAGATCCATCTGGTTACAATCTGGGTATTATAATACCAAATTCTTTCAGCATTACGCCAAGGGCTAGAAACCATTCAGCACAATCTCGACAGTAGCAGATGATGAAGGTTCAACTATACAATCTTTCAGAGGTCTTGCAAATTTGGGCATATCGTATTTCAAGAAATTATTTAAAGCATCTTAGGATGCCAATATAGAAGAAATTCTAAATATTGCAAGACTTTTTCCTCGTTATATAGATGAGGAGGTAGCTAAGGAATTAGATGGGCCAGTGGCGATAGAGGAATTGCAAGTTGTGCTTAAATGGTTTGATAAATATAAGAGTTTTGGCTAGGATGGTTTGCCTATGGAATTCTACTTAGCTTTCTTTGATCTGATTGTACATGATCAGTCAAGGTTATTGAGGAATGTCAGCGGAATGACCAGATGTATGATGCTTTTAACGAAACATTTATTTCCCTTATCCCCAAATATGTCAACCCCAAATCCTTCAATGACTTTGGACCCATCTGCCTTTTAATTGCATCTACAAGATTATGCCAAAAATCATTGCAAACCACATCAAGCCTATCCTTTCCCAACATATAACACATGAACAATATGCCTTTTTAGAAAATTGTCAAATCCATGAATCTATAGGAATTTCTCATGAAGGATTCCATTCTATCAAAAAAAAATCTAAAGGGCATGATTTTTGAAATTAATTTACCGAAGGCTTTTGACAAAACCACTTGGTTATATTTGAGGATATGACTGACTCATTTTGGATTCCCTCATGCTTTCATTAATTGGATAATGTGGTGTATATCCACTATTTCATATAGTATCCTCATCAATGGGTTCACTTCCAACTTCTTTCATGCAGAACGTGGACTTACGGAGGGCTGCCCATTATCACCGTTAGTAATGGATGGTCTGAGTAGATTAATCATCGAAGATAAGAACCAGGGTAGACTTAAAGGTGTCAAAATAGTAGATGTCATCATTTTGTCACATATATTATTTTTGGATGATATCCTCATCTTATTGAATGGCAATATCAATGACTCTATTGTGTTCAATACCACTTGTAAATTATTTTAAAATCCACTGGGATGGTCAACAATCAAGAGAAGTCTACACTAACAACTATTAGATTTTCACAGCTCCAAATCGACTATGCTCTTCAGAGGTTTCCAAACACAGTACTCCCTTTTGGAGAAGGACTTAAGTATCTGGTATTCTGCCTCAAGCCCATTCGCTACAAAGTTGTCAATTGGACGTGGTTGGTAACCAATGTTGAAAAAAGAATAAACATTTGGCACAATTGATGGTTACCTCAGGCGTGATGCCTTGTTCTTATCAAATCAATATTAGAGGCAATTCCTGTCTATTTGATGTCATTAGCTTGGATCCCAAAAGGAATTATATCCATAATTCAAAAGTTATACCGCAAGCTATTATGGAGATGTGACAATGAGCATAGACCATTTGCTTGGATAAAATGGTCTTAAATTGCATTATCAAAGAAATGGGAGGATAGGGAATGAGGAATCTATCTGGTTTTACTAAGGCCCTTTCTACTAAAATGGGATGGCAAATACTCTCCACAAAAAATATTTGGATGGAAGTGGTCACTAAAAAGTACATTCACCCTCCATGTATTGATGATTAGATTAGGAGCCCCAACTGGAATAGAACTGCTATATCAATGATTTGGCAAGCTATTTTGAATTCTATGGAATACATGTGTTTCAGGCTACCTTGGAAACTTGGACCGGGCCCCAAGGTTCGCATCAGGATGAATGCTTGTTGTGGAAGTGGAAATGTTCATATTCTTCTACCTGAACTCATTCACCATTTGGATACAGTTGGGATAAGGACACTAAATGAGTTCACGGATTCTGGCAATTCTACCATTTTTGGTCAAGCTTGGATATCTACATTGAACTTGGGGATCCTAGATAGATGGCATCAGGAATGATTGAGTTATACAAATACACTCTCGGAAGCTTACATTCAAATTCAGGACAGAGAGGATGAATTATTCTGGGGCATATCTCATCATGGTAATTACTCTCCAAAAGTAGGATATCCTTTTATATTCACAAATCATGAACCTCAGAATACTATTTGGTGGTGGCATCTGCTGTGGAAGTTAAAAATCCCCCCCAAAGCCAAGCTATTTATGTGGTGTATGCTTCTCAACAAAACCCCTACAAGTGATATCCTACAACGCCACTCCTTCCATGGTCCCACTTGGTGCTTTCTCTGTAGATGTTGTTTAGAAAGTATTGATCATTTATTTCTACAATGCAAGTTTGTGATTCAATTATGGAATAAGGTATATTAACCGATGGACATTCCATCATGGAAAATTTTAGGGGGGAATTAAGGGGTTTTAAATTTTTAGTGGGCGAATATTTTGTATCATAGTACATTTTTACAAATCGCCTCAAATAGCCCACCTTATTTTAAGGGAGAGTGTAAAAAATGTAAATTTAACCCTTGAAATTAGGAGTTACAACCTTCTATTCACCCTAATTTTCAAGAATAGGTTTTATTTAAGTGAATGCTATGGGCCAAATACCATATTTATAAAAGAGGTATGATAAATTAATAAAAATAAAAATAAATGAGAGGTATGGTAAATAAATAAAACTTTGTTTATATTTACTCCATAAGTCACCTTATATACATGCAAGGGTGTAAACAAATAAAAATATAAATAAAGTGGAGGTATGGTAAATAAATAAAACTTCTTTTTATACTTACTCAAAAGGTATGGTAAATAAATAAAAATATAAGTAAACTAGATGTATGGTAAATAAATAAAACCTCTTTTTATATTTAATCCATAACCCTCTTTCTATTTATAAGTCTCAAAAAAGAGGTTTTATTTAAGTGAATCCTATGGGCCAAATACCATATTTGTAAAAGAGGTATGGTAAATTAATAAAAAATAAAAAAATGAGAGGTATGGTAAACAAATAAAACATTTTTTTATTTTACTCCATAAGTCACCTTATATTTATGAACACTCAAAAAATGTGTTATATTTAGGTGAAACTTATGGAAAAATACTATGGGCCAAATACCACGGGCTAGATTATTATTAATACCATGCAAAAAAATTGTTATTAACCCTAAATTAGTATTAATAAAAAAAAAAAGGCACATCGTATTTACCAATGGTATTCATGTGGAATGTAGCCTATTTAAATAGGGGAATTAAACTAGCATAGATCCATCTTTACTCTGGATCTACTAAGCCCGAAGAGGTATCAAATATCGTGACATGCAAACTAGCATAGAGTGAAAAAAAAATTTGGTTCCTCTCACGGCTTGGTGGATCATGAGTAAAAATGGATGTTGTAATTTAATGTATGTTAAACATTTAACTTGGTTAAAATAAAAAATAAAATAAAAATCAATTATTAATTTTATTAATTTTTATAAATTACTGTTGTGGTCACCAACAACCCCCTTCTTTGTTTGATATTAGTAATAACACCAAGCAAAGGGGGACCCTTAACCAAAAAATCCAAAAAAAAAATTTGTTTGAAAAAAATCTTTTGTATCAACTCCCTAAGAGCTATATCGCGTCGCAAAGGAAAAAGGAGCGCTTTCCCAAAGCACACAAACACACCAAGGAAGAGCGACGCGAGAACTCATCGCATCGCGTGCATTAAAGGCGCTCAAAAGAAGAGAACCTAAAGAGCAGCCGACGGCCGATATGCGACGTCGCACGTCGCATTGTCGCATGAGCAGCACAAAGTGACAAAGCGAAAAACCTTGCGACCTTGCGATATTGCGATATGCGATCTGCGACCATGCAAAGCTGCGACCTGCGATCTATGGTGTGCAACAAATGAGACTATACATCGCTGCGACGCCACCTATTTACTCGCAATCTTCAATGATGCGATGCAAATCGCAGAAGCCAATCGTCGCAGGCATTCCTTGTCATGATCTAGGAGCATAAAGTTAGGCGCGCACCTTACGGAAAATTAATGATTGTACGCCTGTGTATCCAAGGATGATTATGTTGCGTTTTTCGAAGGGTCAAGTCATAATGGGTGACATGATTATGCATTCATTAGAACTTAATTACTTTCATGTCAATCTTTTCTTCTGTCTCTTTTCATTTACGTGAACTATAAGTCAGCAACTGATATAAATCTATATGCAGGAAACATCCAAGGAAAAGCGCCAGAACTAGAAGAAAAGAGAGGAGATGACGTCGCAGATGGATACCGCATACAACAGGACCACGGATCCCAGAGTATCACTCAACAAATGCTAATGGAAATAGGCTATCTAGGACTCACAGTCAAAGGCGCACAAAAGCAAAGCGTTTATGAAAGATCCTGAGTTCCAAATTGGGTAAAGAAAAAAGAAAAACGCTTAAGGGAAAGACGTCTCAGAAAAGCCTGGAACAAAGAATGGAAACAAGTTTCAATTGAGAAAATAGTTCAGGCAACAAAATCCCAGCTCATTGAGTCAATCGCACAGCGAAACCGAAATAGCAATAGCACAATCATTTGAAAGAAATCTGAGTTGTACTAAGAGTACACGCCGTGAAGACACCCTCCAGAAGAACACTTTCAAAAATATCTTCTAGTTTGTTAGAAAGAGGTGCCAGCTCTTGTTATTTCTAATTTTCAAGCTTGAACAAAAGGAAAGGACAAGCAGCCGACTCTTTCACGGCGAACAACGCATCGCTTACAGCACTAAGGAGCAGATACAGAAATGGTTAGAAATTAGATTCAGTTTTTAGAAATAAATTTGTTTTAGTAAAAGGGCGGTCATTTGAAGCCGTTCCCTAAATTTGTGTAATTAAAATTAGCTGGTATAGTATTTAACCCTTCTCGTTGCATTGGAGAAGGGTCCGGAAATTTGTCAAAAAACTTGTCCTCAGAACATGCACTTCTGCACCCTTGGAGGGGGTTTTTGATGAACGGATGGATCAAGATTTATTTATGTTTGCATTTTAATACCTGCTACTGATGTTGCACTTATGTACTCTTAGTAGGCATTAGAAGTAAGTAGAAATAGATCATTATTGCTTCAGGTCTGTGAGTATAAAGTCAGTCATAAATGGTACTTTTATCTCTTGACGAGTTTCTGCTTGCATTCTTCGAGTAATATACAGCTGATGTTGTTTTATATGTTAACGTATGAATGAGTAGACTACCATTTGGCACTTCTGTACGGTGGAGTCATTGATTTATGCTTAATAAATGAATAACTGATTATGTGATATGCTGTTCACAACCGTTTTGTTTAACTTTTTATGCAGGATAGTTGAATAATAGCTGAATAGCTGAATAATCTTCATTACAGTTATTGTGTGAAATCTTTCTAGATCGCATAATGGAAAAAGTTCTATCCCGGTTAGCGTAGATTAGATGTGTTGTTCTTGATAGATTAAAGTAGTATAAAGTTTAGTCTCAGAGTTTAGAACTAGATTAGCTTAGAAGTAATTCCATATTTTCATTATCTGATCTTACACACACACACATCACCGAACTCTATACACACACACACCCCATAGAACGGGAAGTTGGTCCCGTTATCCCCAGTCAGACCCGCTATACCAAACGGACACGGAGCCGCCAACCAGGTTCCCGACCAGGTGGGTATCCCCCTTGTTGTTGACCTGATTTCAGGGCCCTCAACATATTTGGCGCTAGAAGGAGGGCATGAACTACGAATGGCACATAAAGAAATATCAAAATACCATTCTGAGAGTAATACACCCTCATCAACTCCCTCGACCTCTCCAACACGGTTAAACTCGGAATTTGAAGTCGCTCGAGTACCTACCACTGCTACATATCCGAACATATCAGACCAATCTATCATTGATCCCCCTGAAATTTGAACTTTGATTCGTAAACTCCAGGGATTCTCTATTTTTAACCAGAAGTCTGATAAATCTAAAAGCAGCGTGACTTCGTAGTACAACCCTGCTCATCCCTTACCAGATCAAAAGTGAAAAATTTGGCATACAACCAAGTGAACTCCCTCTCTCACCAGGAAAAGAGCAAGGAAAACACCACCAAAGTCTGACAGTCAGACTCCTTCATCCACTTCGTCCATATCAACTCCCTCACCGTGAAGTCAACCACCCACTCTTTCGTTCCAACTCACTCACCCATCTTCTACAAACCTTCCTCTTCAAACATCAAAGATCTTAATATCTTCATCTTCTCAACATCATGGATCATCTTCTGCACTTCCATTAACTAGCAGCTCAACGATGGCTCAGTCTCCATGGAACAATCCTGGGGTGGTTTTAATGCCTCCACCCCTGAGCCCTATACCGGGCCATCCTGAGAAATGGCTGCCTAAATTCAATCCGGAAGCAGGAATGCTAGCCGAGGAACATATCAATAATTTCATGCTTTCTGTTAATCTTAACAGAGTCACTAATGAAGACTATTGTCCGGCTTTTCCCTTATACAATATAAGGAACAGCCGGGTCATGGTACTTTTCATTACCTTCCGGATCCATCACAAGCTGGGACATTTTTCAAAGCCAGTTCCTCACCAAGTTTGGTGATGACAGATCCACGGCGACATTGATCAATGACCTATCTAATCTTAAGGCTGAGGCTAGAGAACCCATTAAAGATTTTAACTTAAGGTTCAATAAGATCCTCAACAAAATCCCCACTGCCTCACAACCCAGCGAGGAAGTAATATGTGAATGGTACATCACGGCTTTACCTTCAAACTTGGCTATCTTCATAGATAGGGCAAACAAGACCACCTTAGTCGACAACTTGACAGAAGCGTTAGCAGTGGAAAAACGGGTGGTAGCCCTAGAAAAGAGATCCGCTATAGAAGAGCGCAAATCTAAGAAGATCTCTTTCAAAGAAGACACCAAGAAGAAGCAAACGAAAGATCCTTTCGATTTGGAAGGATTACAAAAAGTGTTGAAAGCCATGTCAAATGAGATGATTGATATTAAGAAACAAGTAGCAGAGACTTCTTCGAAAAAGCCCTTTAGGACTTTAAAAAGAAATCCTCCCATGGAAGTAAGACCACCTAGTGTTGTCTCGAACGTTGAATCTGAGGAAGACGAAGAAGAAGAGAATACCACTGAAGGGTAGACCGACGAGGAAGAGGTTGTAGAACTACAGGAATGTGGACTTCATCCTCCACAAGAAGAGGATCAAGAAGCATTTCATGTTAGCACGAGGAGCAGAAATCAACTTGATCCTCCTCTAACTACCCAAAACAAAAGGGCGCAAGCCCTGCAACAAAAGAAAAGGTCGCGACAAAAAAGAAAACTGCTAAAGCGACCCAGATTAGCCCGGTCCAATCTGATCAAACGCCTCCATCAAGAACACTAAAGTGTCGGATGAAATGGAGTATAACATCATTGATGACATGAAGAAGACCAGGGCTAATATCACTCTGTATGAATTGAGTAAATTGAAACACCAGCAGAAAATAATGATGAAAGAATTACATGTTGTGCCTACTACATCTTTACCTACAGCTATAGCCTCCCACAATCTGGGGAGGTCTCCAACCAACACGATCAATAAAATTGATCCAAATGACATCGCCTTGATTGGAGGAAGATCAAGAACTCATACACCTCCTTTTCTTCTCACATATGAAATCTTCAACAAAAACGTGCACAATTTCTTGGTCGATTCTGGTGCTTCAACGAACATTTTACCCAGGTCAATATATGCCAAATTGAATGTGGCAACCTCAAAAATCCACAGTACGTATAGTTCAACTTGATCGATCCCAAGTCGAAGTGATTGGTGAACTCAATCAGGTGACCATAAGATTGTCGTCTAACCCAAAGGTGTGTCAGGTTATCGACATTCTAGTAGCTGATATCCCTGAGTTATATGGTTTGATTCTTAGCAGGGATTGGTCGGAAAAACTCCCACGGATATTTTTTCAACCGATTGGTCCGCACATGTGGTTACCATACAATGGAAAACAAAATCAGATAATGGTCGAACGAGAATTGCACCAAAAA